>CM055117.1:151202340-153602340 GCA_029206835.1 Rana muscosa
GACCCATAGCAAGTATCCAGATTTCAGTTTGTTACTAAATCCAGGACCCTGCATTCATTATATCTGGTCTCCCAAAGTACACAGAACATGGAAATGCAATTACCGTATATACTCGAGTATAAGCCGAGGCACCTAATTTTACCACAAAATACTGGGAAAAATTATTGACTCGAGTATAAGCCTAGGGTGTCCATCTGCATGCCTCACTGTGCCTCACTTTGCCTCACTGTGTCCATGTGCATGCCTCACTGTGTCCATGTGCATGCCTCACTGTGTCCATGTGCATGCCTCACTGTGTCCATGTGCATGCCTCACTGTGTCCATGTGCATGCCTCACTGTGTCCATGTGCATGCCTCACTGTGTCCATGTGCATGCCTCACTGTGCCCATGTGCATGCCTCACTGTGCCCATGTGCATGCCTCACTGTGCCCATGTGCATGCCTCACTGTGCCCATGACTAGACTGACGTTTAACATGGGAGTCTATGGAAGGGGTGCCTGGCTTTGAAAAATCGGTACTTCCCGGCCGTAGGTCCCCCGGACAATAAACTTTGCACACTTGCAGAGGAAGAGTGAAGCTATATGTGTGCCAATTTTGGGGTCCAGGGGACCTACGGCCGGTCGGTACCAGGTCCCCAAGGTCCGGGAGATCAGGCGCAAAAAGGTCACTCGAGTATAAGCCGAGGGGGGCATTTTCAGCACAAAAAAAATCGTGCTGAAAAACTCTGCTTATACTCGAGTATATACGGTATTAGCTTTAGTTTGTTTATATATTTATATAAACTGCTAAATAATATTTCTCATCTGCAGTATATTGCAGTTTTGTGACTTCTATGAGTGTCTGACTGAGCACTGGTTAAAGCTTGTAGGAGGAGTTTTCATTCTCCACTGACGGTCCTATGAGGCTGCAGGACCCCTGACCCTCTGTCTGGACAGTGCTGATTGGTGCCGTAACTAATCACATGCACCCTCCCGAGAAAAAAAAACACCTCTCAATACATACCAAACTGAGCATGTGTAAAGTGCCCCCAAGGCTATGTTCAGGAGATGGATTGGGGACTGGGGAAGATCAGAGAGACAGGATCACACAGCCTTTTTACACAATGCAGAGGATTAACCCCTTAGGTTCCACAGTGAGTATAACGAGCATGCTTTTCTGCATATACATACTGTTTTTACAGTTGTAGGTTTGGTAACACTTTAAAGCGGTAGTAAAGCCTGCTTTATTTTTACCTACAGGTAAGCCTATAATAAGGCTTACTTGAAGGTTAAATGAATATCTTTTAAACATGCACCGTTTAGGAGATATTCACCCTGCATGCAGCCGCTGATGTCACCTGTATGCTGGACCTTCTTACCGGAACTGATGGCTCCTGCACGCATGCAGGACAGTGACGTCAAATCCAGGGGGAAGATGTCAGCCCTCAGTGGTGACCGGGTGCAGCTGGAAAGGGCTTTGTTCTAAGGTAAGTATTTCATAATGTATAAAAATATATAGGGTACAATCCGCGCAAAAAATGCCTAAATGCAATAAATACTAGGGCTGGGCGATCCCCCCCCAAAAAAAATCTGCGATTTTTTTTTTTTTTTTTTATATAAAAGACTCAATATTCAAATCAATTTTTTTATTATTATATTAAAGTACATCAACAAACCCTTTCTCTAACTGCAAAGTCAGTGTGCAACAAAGATTGTTAAACATCCAAATTATTAATACTGTATTTGGATTTAGCTAAAAAAAACAACAAAAAATCCTGAGGTTACTCTCAGTTGAATTGAACTGTGCCCGTGCCTCACTGTGCCCATGCTTTAATCGCTAAGCCCGTACCTGATGCAGATTTTCATGGGATACAAATTTTACTGCTACACCGGCGGCCATTCCAGTATTCAAAAGCCGTGCCTTCCGCCTATCACAGACGAGGAGAACACTCCATTTCCCAGCATTCAGTGTTCCGCCTATCATGGACATCCGCTCACCCTCATAACAGACGAGGATGAGAGAATGTCCGTGATAGGCTGAACACTGCCTGCTGTTAAATTGAGTGTTCCGCCTATCACAGACGACGAGGTCTCGGGAGGCGTGGCTTTTGAACACTGCAATGGCCGCCGTCTGTCTGCATGACACGCTGATCAGGTAGGCAGACAGCGGCTTGCGGTTAGTTAGTGTTACATTTCATCTACTCGCGGCGGCTGCGGTGAGTAGATGTAATTGGGGTAACGCCGCCCAGTGCCATAGAGAGAGAGAGAGAGACTCAAATCAGGGCTCAATAAAACATATAGAAAATGTAGTATAAAGTCCAATAATGGTCCAAAAAGAAAAGAGGTGGACTAGTAATCCCAAAAAGCACTGAAGAAGAGAATCCACGTGACAAAGACACAAATCCAATGCCAGAGTGACTATCTCTCCACCTCCAAAGCACTCGTTTCGCTCACCTTAGGATATGGACCACTGAGCTAACAGATGGTCAACAACACATGTCCCATGTGGGTAAATCATCCGGTGAGGGTCCATGACCTCCAACCGATATCCTCAGAAGTATGAATGGTGAGAAAAAAGCAGATCTAAGTGCTCACTGGTAACTGATTTCAAATGCTTTTTTTTAATTCAAGTGCTACTAGCATACTAGCTCATTATGCCATTGTCCTACAGGTTTTTTTTATTCTGTAGCAGTTTGCTACCACTTTAAAGAGGAAGTAAACCCTGATGGGTTTTACTTCCTCTCCCCCCCCCCCCCCTTCCCTCGCAAAGTAAAAGCATAATGGGCTTGTATGCATCGCATACTAGCCCATTACGTGCCACTTACCTGCAAACGAAGCCCGCGATGTCCCCGCTGGTGGCTGCATCCATCTTCGCCCCTCTTCCTTCTGGGGCCATGAACTCTGGCTCCGTGACTGGCGTGAGTCGTGTGACGTCACTCCTGCGCATGCACGTCAGTCACGGCACTTGCTAGTGAAGAAACGGCATGTGGTGTAACTAGGTTTACAACCACTTTAAGTGACGTTGGGATTTGTGACAAACTGGTTTCAATGGGTTTCTGCATATTGTAGATTTGACAGCTTTGGAAATGATTGGTATAGGGAAAGGGACACAACAGCAAAATATCTCTGATCGGGACAGGAGAAATCATTTAATCTTTAAACTGTCAACCTATTTTTTTTTTTCAAGCACCTATGTGGTATTGGTGTAGAGTGGTTGTATAGTCAATTTTTGTACTTTTACCTACAGGTAAGCCTATAATAAGGCTTACCTGTAGGTAAAAAAATAATCTAAACCTTTACGGTTTCTGAGATATTCCCCTCGCAATGAGCCGCTGACTGCAGCGCACAGGGGATTCTCGGCTGAAGGCCCTGCAGACGCCGGACCTCGCCGGAAAGAAGTCTCCCTCACGCATGTGCGGGAGTGACGACATTGCGGCTCCAGCCACTCACAGCGCTGGAGCCGCGATACCCGGAAGGCACGCCGAGGCAACATGTCATCTCCCTCGGCGTGGACCAGGTGAGTTACCGATGCCTCGTTCTAAGGTAAGTATTTCATAATGAGCTAGTATGCGGTGCATACTAGCCAATTATGCCTTTTCCCTTACAGGTGACTAAAAAATAAAAAATAATTTGTGTGGGACTATACAACTGCTTTAGGAAACAGGCTTGCCTGCCTCTACTCAGGTCCAGAATGAGAGAACATTTTCAGAAGGCAAATTATTAGCATCCGACCACCATGTAAGCTGTGGATATATTCGGCCAAGACATATTGGTTTTTCTTGCTTCTGCATAATGCGCACCTGATGTATGCTTTATCATTTCATTAAATGCAATCATTAGCACTAGATACACATCACCGTCCTGTTCTGCATGTTTTTTTAACGTATTAACCACTTAAGGACCGCTGCCTGTACATATACGTCAGCAGAATGGCACGTCTGGGTACAAGCACGTACAGGTGCGTCCTCTTTAAGATGCCCAGCCGTGGGTCATGCGCGCGACACCGGCGACCTGCACGCGACCCGGTCCTGAGTTCCGTGACCGCGGGACCTGCGGACCTGATCGCCGCCTGTGTCGCGCGATCGGGTCACAGAGCTTAAGAACGGGGAGAGGTAAGTGTAAACAAACCTCTCCCCGTGCTTCCTAGTGAGACTCGCTGATTGTCTGTCTGTTCCCTGTCATAGGGAACGACGATCAGTGACGTGCCACGCCCCCCACACAGCAAGAATCACACATTAGCTCTCACTTAACCCCTTCAGCGCCCCTACAGGTTAACCTCTTCACTGCCAGTGTAATTTTCACAGTAATCAGTGCATTTTTATAGCACTGATCGCTGTAAAAATGACAATGGTCCCAAAATAGTGTCAAGTGTCCGATGTGTCCGCCATAATGTCGCAGTCACGATAAAAATCGCTGATCGCCACCATTACTAGGAAAAAAAATATATATAAATAATAATGCCATAAAACTATCCCCTATTTTGTAGACGATATAACTTTTGCGCAAACCAATCAATAAACGCTTATTGCAATTTTTTTTTATACTGAAAATATGTAGAAGAATACCGCCTAAACTGAGGAAAAAAAATGTTTTATATATTTTTTGGGGATATTTATTATAGCAAAAAGTAAAAAATATTGAATTTTTTTTTCAAAATTGTCGCTCTATTTTTGTTTATAGCGCAAAAAATAAAAACCGCAGAGGTGATCAAATACCCCCAAAAGAAAGCTCTATTTGTGGGGAAAAAAGACGCCAATTTTGTTTGGGAGCCACGTCGTACGACCGCTCAATTGTCAGTTAAAGTGACGCAGTGCCAAATCGCAAAAAGTGGCCTGGTCCTTTTAGCTACAAAATGGTTAAATGGTTTAGCTACAAAATGGTTTAGCTTAAGTGGTTAATTATGGTTCTCTATTTAGATATCTGGGGAAGTCCTCATTAAAAGCATTTATATTGCTATGGGTTATTGTACATTGTTCCTTGCTTTGTCTAATTCAATAACCTCTGATGCTGCTTACATCTAAACTGACAACATAACCCCAGGATGATTTCAGAAAACAGAACTTTCTAAGAAAATTACTTGCTGGTTTCATGATCCCCATGGCTTGATGTATGTGGTAGAATAAAACTACCTATTCCCTAGTATTTGCATCTTGGGGCCAACTATAATCACTACCAGGTCCAATAGGGTTTAGCGGCTCCTGTACTTCAACTAGACAAGGTTATTCTAAGATAGATCCTCTGTATGAGAGATCCTTCAAACCCATAAATGGGGAGGAGCCACTGCCCAAATAGTGTTAAATATACAGTAGGAGTACCAAAATCTGAGGAAAACCCCTTCTTGCATCTCGTATATCAAATTTACACAAAAATGCGCACAGTACAAAAAAGATAATATGTCAAAACTATGGCACAGTTCCTTTAACATAACTCCTCCACATACCCCAAGTCCTAGCAAGGATATCTGATGTAAAATCCTTCCAAAAGGAAATATATCTTGTTTTCAAGTAATATTTAATGTAGTTATCCCATAGAAGGACCGTAAAGTGGCATCATAACATCATTCAGTAGATGTCATATAGCCATAACATATATCATTAATGTGTTCTCATGAAAGTTTCAAAAGATAACTTTATATTCAATGGGTTGGATTTACTAAATAGACTTTGCCCTTTGCAGTTGCATTAATTTTCCTTTAGTAAATGTTGGTAAACCTTCCCTGTGTAAAGAATACCTAATTAGGTGCACATAAAATATAAAAACAGCATTTTTACCACGTTTCCTAAGCTCTGGGGAAAATGAAACTCTGTAACTGCACAGTATATTTGCCTTAAGTTTATCCCCCCAATATGTTGATCAGATACAGTATCACTATCCTGTAGATTTAAGGTGTAGTAGAAATACATTTGGTCACCCTCAATATATAATTTGATCCATTATTGTAGTATTGATTGGACAAGGGGTGCGTTAATGTCACAATCTCCTCTTGTCCAATCACAGAACACCTTATATTCTTTGAAAATCATACAAAATGTTTCATGAATGGAGGAGTTTCTGAGCATGTGACTCGCTGTGGTCACTGTACTCCACTCCCAACTCTCACCTTCAGTGGTGGAAGTTAGCAGATACGTCACTGTCAGGGAGTGCATGAATCGAAGTGTGTGTTTGTGTGTGTTTGTGTGTGTTTGTGTGTGTTTGTGTGTGTTTGTGTGTGTTTGTGTGTGTTTGTGTGTGTTTGTGTGTGTGTGTTTGTGTGTGTGTGTTTGTGTGTGTGTGTTTGTGTGTGTGTGTTTGTGTGTGTGTTTGTGTGTGTGTTTGTGTGTGTGTTTGTGTGTGTGTTTGTGTGTGTGTGTGTTTGTGTGTGTGTGTTTGTGTGTGTGTGTGTGTTTGTGTGTGTGTTTGTGTGTGTGTGTGTGTGTGTGTGTGTGTGTGTGTGTGTGTGTTTGTGTGTGTGTGTGTTTGTGTTTGTGTGTGTTTGTGTTTGTGTGTGTTTGTGTTTGTGTGTGTTTGTGTTTGTGTGTGTTTGTGTTTGTGTTTGTGTGTGTTTGTGTTTGTGTGTGTTTGTGTGTGTTTGTGTGTGTTTGTGTTTGTGTGTGTGTTTTTGTGTGTGTGTGTGTTTGTGTGTTTGTGTTTGTGTGTGTGTGTGTGTTTGTGTGTGTGTGTGTTTGTGTGTGTGTTTTTTTTAAAGCGGCAGTTATAAGTTGAATACACATCATTGGAGACACATTTTGTACCTGGCTAATCCCCCAGTATTGTGTTATAATGAAGTTCAAGTGTACTGTATGTATGGTGGATTAGGGATGATTAACTGTCACTTATGGGTAGCAGAAACCTTAAAGTGTAATTAAACCCACATCCTAAAAAATATTAATAAACTGTGTATTGCATGCCGTTCATACTCAATCACAGATCCATTTTCTGTATTCTGTAAAAAAAAAAAAAAAAACTGGTTAATATTGCTGTTTTCTCCGCCTTTTGTCAATGTCCCCAATTAAGCTAGGAATTTTGCAGCTGTGGTGGTAACGCTGATCTTTTCTCAGAGTCACACATGTGGGTATATACACAGTGGTAAATGACAGCCCACTCCCTCCTCCATGCCCACTAACCAGCTAAACACAATAGGAGGGGATATTGCATGCAGATTAATGGAGGCTTCACCTCCCTCTTCTAGGACACAGGCTGGAGGGGCGTGACACAGCCTGTGACTGGCAGGGATCCGCCCTTATAATGTTATTTCCACAAAACAATAAAGATTTGATTTCAAATATATATTTGTATGCCAATTTAAAACTGTTTATTGATATTTGTTTACTGTTATATTTTTTAATTTTTTGTATTAAATTTTCAAAAACAATCTCTTCAAAACAGAAGGTATCCTTCCTCATGCTTTTTCTCTTTTTCGATCTCTTCAGCATATTTCCTTGTTTATTTAAATGCGGTCCAACTCTCCCCCATTTTTCCCATCTGATCCCACTCGCTACATCGCAGTTGTTCCATTTTATATCTGTATTCTACTTTTCTCATCCATTCACCTATTGCCGGACCCTCTTGTTCCTGCCAATGCAATGGTATTAAACTTTTAGCAGCATTTAATAGATGTGGTATCAGTATTTTTATAATGTTTTATTGAAGTCACCATACCATGGAATAGGCACACCCATGGATGGTGACTGGAGGGAATCCGCCCACATCATGTTATTTCCACAAAACAATAAAGATTTGATTTCAAATATATATTTGTATGCCCATTTAAAACCGTTTATTGATATTATTTGTTTACTCTTATTTTGAACATGTGACCAGCAGCAGACTAGAAGCTCCTCCTGCTTGTGTTTCCCTGCAGACAGACTGGGAAAGAGCTGGGTCATGTGACAGCTGTATATCGATGAGGAAAACTGTATTTCGATTTTTTTATTTTTATTAAAATATTTACAGAGCCGCCACCCACATACAGAAATAAAAGCGACAATGTAAATTAAACAGTGTGTGTTTAGTATCACTTTAAGGTGCCAGACCATATTTTACAGATTTCCCAGTAGCCTTAAATCTTTAAGCATTTTATAAAAGAAATGGCAACCGTAGGATGTTTACTTGCTGTGCATCCCCACCCCGTTCTAATGTATGTACCTTTTTGTAATGGCCTGCAATCGGATGGGTGGCCTCACTGACCAATGGAGCTACTGGGATGCTTTGTAAACGAATGTGTGCAAATACATAGAGAGTCCAGCTGGAAACAGGAGCTAGCTTAACCACTTAAGCCCCGGACCAATACGAGCCATTATGACCAGGCCCCTTTTTTGCGATTCGGCACTGCGTCGCTTTAACTGACAATTGCGCGGTCGTGCGACGTGGCTCTCAAACAACATTGGCGTCCTTTTTTCCCCACAAATAGAGCTTTATTTTGGTGGTATTTGATTACCTCTGCGCTTTTTATTTTTTGCGCTATAAACAAAAATAGAGCGAAAATTTTGAAAAAAATTACATATTTTTTACTTTTTGCTATAATAAATATCCCCAAAAAATATATAAAAAAATTATTTTTTTTCCTCAGTTTCGGCTGATACGTATTCTTCTACATATTTTTGGTAAAAAAAATCGCAATCGGCGTTTATTGATTGGTTTGCGCAAAAATTATAGCGTTTACAAAATAGGAGATAGTTTTAAGGCATTTTTATTATTTATTTTTTTTACTAGTTATAGCGGCGATCAGCGATTTTTTTTTTTCGTGACTGCGACATTATGGCGGACACATCGGACACTTTTGACACATTTTTGGGACCATTGTCATTTTCACAGCGATCAGTGCAATAAAAATGCACTGGTTACTATGAAAATGACACTGGCAGTGAAGGGGTTAACCACTAGGGGCGCTGGAGGGGTTAAGTGTGCTGAGGGGGGGCGTGGCTACGACTTACACGTCACCGATCTCCGCTCTGATTACACAGAGCGGAGATCGCTGACATTGTCAGTAGAGGAGCGGGGAGATGATGTGTTTACACACACATCTCCCTGCTCCGAGCCTCCGTGAGACGATCGCGGGGATCCCCGCGGCGATAGAGTCCGCGGGACCCGCGGTCCCACTCACGGGTAAGGCAGGGGGGGTCGCAAGTGCGCCGTCGGCAGTTAAAGGGCCACGTACAGGTATGTGATTGTGCCATTCTGCCGACGTATATCTCCGTGAAGGGGTCGGCAAGTGGTTAAAGAAGAACTTTATCCAATAGGGACACCTTTAGAAATGATTAGTAACAACAGACTACATAATAATTAAGTCTACAGATAATTACAGGCTTTTTATTATTTTGCATCCTTTTTTTTTTCCCCTTTCCTATTCTTCTCATGGTGGCCTTTTTAACGAAGGGCAGATTAATCCACCTCTCTTTACTTTCTGGGGCTCTGGTCTTTTTCTTGGAACATGTGATTGGAAATTTCCCAGGATGCATTCACCAGTGCCTCAACCAAAAAAAAAAAAAACTTTTTAAGGAGAAGCAAAAAATGTTTAACTATGATGATTGTAAGATAATTTCATATCAGCATGCAGAGCTGTATGCTGATGTTATTTTTTGTAAAGGATGGGGAGGTCCAATTTTAAGTTATACCTGTTATGTGAGAAAAATGAGATACGCGCACAAAATTTTGTTTTTCTTTTTTTGTAAACATGACAAAGGGTTATCAAAGCAATCTGGGTTAGCTAAAATGACAGCATATTAAAAGAGTTCAAAAGATGGATTTGCAGGACCCTTTGGTTAAAAATCCTCCATTATTGAATCAGTAACTGCTGTGAGAATTCGAGGGTCATTTATCAAATCTGTTGCACAGTAGGACAGTGATGAGCAGCATGAGCCATACATAATGCAGGACTGCTCTGACCACTTGTTAACAGTTGCATTTGAAAATTTGCCTCATCTTCATTGATAAATCTATTGCAGATCTTTGCAAACTGACGCAGTTGAAAAACTGGAAACTTTTTTTCTTTGAAGCCCTGCAGGGAACCACATTATTCCTTGCAGTGGGGGCTGTGCTCTTACAGCAAGGGTTATTTGTTTAGGCCTAGGGAACGCTGCCCTGATCCTCCCTTTCTCTGTGCTTTTTAGAGCAGTTCCTGCAGCATCTTTACACCCATCACCGGTGGTCTAAAGTCCTGACGCCATCAAGATGAATGAGAGACAGCCCACAACTAGAGCATGGGGGTGGTCCATGCACACATAAGCAGTCACAGGCATTTCGAGGCAGATAAAAAAAAAAAAAACACTTTCAGCATGTTAGGAGCAGCAGCATTCTGGCAGAGAAAAAAGCTTGACAAGACTAAACAGGCTTTAACACTAGGCGTGATTAGCGTTTGAGCATTAAAGCGGTAGTAAAGAGTTGAATGAAAAGAAATAATGTATTCCGCCTGCAAGGCAATGTTCTAATGTGCTGGTATGCACCGCATACTCGCACATTATAAGAGACTTGCCTTTAGGCTTCATGTACATGTTCATGTCGTTTTTACAACTGCTCCTGAACAATTTAACTTGACAGATAGTAACCCAAGTTTAAAATGTCAGTTTTGTCGCATTTACATGCCGCGTTTAGCAGCGTTTTGCCGCGTTTGCGTTTTAGAAGCGTTAAAATTTTTATTTTATTTTTTAAATGCCCAAAAATGAAAAGTGCCTATAAACGAAACGCTGCTAAACGCCGGTACCACGTTTAGCCGCTGAAACATGGAAATCTTCTGCGTCTAACGGCATTTCTTTGAAAGCAAAAAAAATGAGTTCAAGCGCAATTGCCTAAAAACGTCAATAAACGAGACTGTGTACACGGTCACATAGGATAACATTGAATGAGTTCAGGGGCAGTTGAAAAAAGCGTCCAACTGCCTCTGAACGTGCGTTTAGCAGCGTCCTGTGTACATGGAGCCTTAAAACACAGCCCTTCAGCGGCACGCTGTCACGGCTAACAGAACTTTCATCTTCACCCAGTCTTCCTTCCGGGTTTGCAGGCTCCAGCTGTTTGACTGGCCGAGCCGCGATGACGTCACACTCGTGCATGTGCATGGGCAACGCAGCCACAGCACAGAGCTCTGAAGGAACGGCATGAGCAATGTCGTTCCTTCAGAGCGCATGTGCTGGTGATGTCACCGGCTGCTGCTCACTGGAATATCTCCTAAACGGTGCATGTTTTAGGAGATATTCATTTCACCTACAAATAAGCTTTATTAAAAGCTTATCTGTAGGTAAAAGTACCAGAAACGAGTATTAAATAAACCACTTAAATTTTACTGGCCGGAATAAATAATTGTTCTGACCAATGAAATAATGTCCAAGCGCTTGACACGTTTACAAAAACTCCGCTTTAAGCGTGTTTGTGATGTTGCTTTTCCCCCGCCAGGAAAAAGGCGCTCAGGAGAGAAGGGCAAATGCATTAGGCAACATTTCTGTTTTAGAGTTCTCAAAGACTCAAGTACCTCTGTGATTACCCATCAGACTGTTTTCATTCTGTTTTAGATAACCTAGATGGAACCTTTACATGACCTCTGTGGTTGAGATGGTGCAGAGGAAGTCCTTGAATAAAAAAAGAACATTTAGAGGGTTTTTATTTGTGCAAATGTAAAACCTAAAACCTCTCTGTTTTGCAGAAAAAAGCAGAGGAAGCACACAAAATTTTCGAAGGACTGGGTCCTAAAGTGGAACTGGTAAGCAGATTTTTTAATTTTTTTTAGTATGTGCGTGGTTGTTTTGAAATATTTATGTCTTGCTGAAATCTCTTTGCCCAATTTGGATTCCTATTGAGTTATATGATGGGCCTCAGGTTGAAATTTTCAATTACCCACTGCATGGAAGATTGGTTTTAAACAAGTGGGAGCTAAATACTGAAATTTTCCAGATGGGTTAATGGCATAACAATCTTGCAGGTGTAAATGAAACTTTTTAAAGTACATCGCTATTTAGGTTGCACAAAGCGAAGTGTCCCTATAACTGCCTAGCAGCATCTTCTATTGTCACATAGTTTCTCATATCCACCTACTTGGTCTTGCCACAGTACATCTCCTTAAGATGCTGGGGAACTGTTGACTTTTCTGAAAGTCACAATTTGCATATGGCACCGAGAAAGGAAGCAGTAGTAAAGGAACTTTGTAGCACTGGAGAGCTCCCCCTATGGCAGATTGATTTTTTTTTTTTTTTTTTAAGCACGCTTAAAACTTTTATCTTATTTCTGCACTGATGGACTTCGGTTAAATCACCCGTTTGCTGATTGTACAAGCGCTGCATTATTGCTGCAAGATCTGTATTCCCAGGAGTTTTCACACACTTGGGCCAATATGAGAGGGATAAAGCTTTTGCCATAGATCAGGGGCGTCCATACTTTTTTCAAAGAGGGCAAGATTTGACGAAGTGACCATGCTGGAGGGACGACCATTTTTGCCTGACATTCGTTAAACCATTAACATTTGGTCTAAGTGTGTTCCTCCGAGCACTAATACACTGCCCAACAAGAATTCTCTTGCCTTTGTGGCCGTGTGTGGTGAAGAGATGAGCTTTGGCATATTTGGATATACCGTATTTATCGGCTTATAACGCGCACCTTCAATTTAAAAAAGGAAGTTTCAGGAAAAAAAATCTTACATTTTAATAAAGAACCGTGAAGCAAAATAAGGGTCAGTGCCCATCAATGCAGCCTAATCGGTGCCCATCTGCAGCACCCACCGTATTGCCATGAATGCAGACTCACCATTATCGTCAGTGCAGCCTGCAGAGGAGACGGTGGGGGCGGGACGAGCGCCAACAGACAAACAAGAGAAACTCCTGTTTTCTCGACGGGCCTCTTTAATTGAAAGTCCCGCCTCCTGTGATGTCCAATGGCAGTGCAGGAGACGGGACTTCCTTTTACACAGGTGCCGTGTAAACAGGAAATACTCTCCTGTATGCACTGCACTCGTCCCTCTCCTCCAAGGCAGCCAGCATACTATCTTTTGTGGCCCCCGGCGCTCGGGGATTCGTTGGGGGCCACGAAAGATTTATATATCAAGATCACCAGGTCGGCCGTCCGAAACCGGGCCGCAATTGGCCCGCAGGCCAGACTTTGTACATGCCTGCCATAGATGGTTCAAAGTTCAGCCGGTCCCTTCGAACCATCTATGGGCAGGCTGCTTGTACCCAAGTCAATCCATCCGTTGACTTGGGTACAACCAGCATGTCTGAGATTTACATGCGATTATTGCCAGCAGCTATAGCCGTTGGCAATAATCACTGTGTTTTCCCTGCAGGGATGGCCTTAACCCAGGGAGAACACAATGGCTCTGCAAGGATTCCCCCATCAGCACTGACTTTGTTGATGTTGAGCATTTTTCTTTCCTGCAACCTGTTGTTGCAGGAAGAAAAATCACATCTATGGCCAGCTTTAGTCTGCATGCTGGAGTTAAATCTTAGGTTTGGGTAAAACTTAAATTCATCACAATGATTAGTACTTAATTGAATCCTAAGTATCCCCTAGCTGGCTGTCATGGTCCTCCTGTCCTCTTCCATACTCCGCAGTCATAATCTTCTTGTGCTCTGGGGTTAAATGGCACCATGGGACACGTCACAGGCACTTTTCAAGAATGCCAACTATGCCTTCCCATTCTGCTCTCCTATAGGTTTCCACAATGGAAAGCGCTCTATGAATGGAGGAGACACACTTTTTGTTCATTCACCTTTCCTCGATTTATTGATGGCTTTTCATTCACGTTGGCATTCTTAAATAGGAGTTCCAGTCATTTTTGTGTTAAGTCAGCAGCTGCAAAAACTGTAGCTGCTGACTTTTAATACACACTCACCTGTCCCACGATCCAGCGGTGCACTCGCCCCAGCAGTTTTGAGCCTCTCTCGCCCCAGCAGTTTTGAGCCTCTCTCGCCCCAGCAGTTTTGAGCCTCTCTCGCCCCAGCAGTTTTGAGCCTCTCTCGCCCCAGCAGTTTTGAGCCTCTCTCGCCCCAGCAGTTTTGAGCCTCTCTCGCCCCAGCAGTTTTGAGCCTCTCTCGCCCCAGCAGTTTTGAGCCTCTCTCGCCCCAGCAGTTTTGAGCCTCTCTCGCCCCAGCAGTTTTGAGCCTCTCTCGCCCCAGCAGTTTTGAGCCTCTCTCGCCCCAGCAGTTTTGAGCCTCTCTCGCCCCAGCAGTTTTGAGCCTCTCTCGCCCCAGCAGTTTTGAGCCTCTCTCGCCCCAGCAGTTTTGAGCCTCTCTCGCCCCAGCAGTTTTGAGCCTCTCTCGCCCCAGCAGTTTTGAGCCTCTCTCGCCCCAGCAGTTTTGAGCCTCTCTCGCCCCAGCAGTTTTGAGCCTCTCTCGCCCCAGCAGTTTTGAGCCTCTCTCGCCCCAGCAGTTTTGAGCCTCTCTCGCCCCAGCAGTTTTGAGCCTCTCTCGCCCCAGCAGTTTTGAGCCTCTCTCGCCCCAGCAGTTTTGAGCCTCTCTCGCCCCAGCAGTTTTGAGCCTCTCTCGCCCCAGCAGTTTTGAGCCTCTCTCGCCCCAGCAGTTTTGAGCCTCTCTCGCCCCAGCAGTTTTGAGCCTCTCTCGCCCCAGCAGTTTTGAGCCTCTCTCGCCCCAGCAGTTTTGAGCCTCTCTCGCCCCAGCAGTTTTGAGCCTCTCTCGCCCCAGCAGTTTTGAGCCTCTCTCGCCCCAGCAGTTTTGAGCCTCTCTCGCCCCAGCAGTTTTGAGCCTCTCTCGCCCCAGCAGTTTTGAGCCTCTCTCGCCCCAGCAGTTTTGAGCCTCTCTCGCCCCAGCAGTTTTGAGCCTCTCTCGCCCCAGCAGTTTTGAGCCTCTCTCGCCCCAGCAGTTTTGAGCCTCTCTCGCCCCAGCAGTTTTGAGCCTCTCTCGCCCCAGCAGTTTTGAGCCTCTCTCGCCCCAGCAGTTTTGAGCCTCTCTCGCCCCAGCAGTTTTGAGCCTCTCTCGCCCCAGCAGTTTTGAGCCTCTCTCGCCCCAGCAGTTTTGAGCCTCTCTCGCCCCAGCAGTTTTGAGCCTCTCTCGCCCCAGCAGTTTTGAGCCTCTCTCGCCCCAGCAGTTTTGAGCCTCTCTCGCCCCAGCAGTTTTGAGCCTCTCTCGCCCCAGCAGTTTTGAGCCTCTCTCGCCCCAGCAGTTTTGAGCCTCTCTCGCCCCAGCAGTTTTGAGCCTCTCTCGCCCCAGCAGTTTTGAGCCTCTCTCGCCCCAGCAGTTTTGAGCCTCTCTCGCCCCAGCAGTTTTGAGCCTCTCTCGCCCCAGCAGTTTTGAGCCTCTCTCGCCCCAGCAGTTTTGAGCCTCTCTCGCCCCAGCAGTTTTGAGCCTCTCTCGCCCCAGCAGTTTTGAGCCTCTCTCGCCCCAGCAGTTTTGAGCCTCTCTCGCCCCAGCAGTTTTGAGCCTCTCTCGCCCCAGCAGTTTTGAGCCTCTCTCGCCCCAGCAGTTTTGAGCCTCTCTCGCCCCAGCAGTTTTGAGCCTCTCTCGCCCCAGCAGTTTTGAGCCTCTCTCGCCCCAGCAGTTTTGAGCCTCTCTCGCCCCAGCAGTTTTGAGCCTCTCTCGCCCCAGCAGTTTTGAGCCTCTCTCGCCCCAGCAGTTTTGAGCCTCTCTCGCCCCAGCAGTTTTGAGCCTCTCTCGCCCCAGCAGTTTTGAGCCTCTCTCGCCCCAGCAGTTTTGAGCCTCTCTTTTCCGGAGGAGCTGGCATCTCTGCTATGGGCACCCGGTTTTTGTCAGCTTGCGGCTTCACAGCCAGGTGCCCACTGCACATGTGTGAGCAGCGCTGCACTCTGTGACTGGTCCCGAAGTCTTCTAGGACCTGTCATGTGTCCCAGAAGACTTCGGGAGGGGGAACTTCCGCTTTTGATCGCGTAAGGCGACCGGAATGGAAGTAGCAGTGGGTACCTGTCCATATCCCCAGGAGCTGGGGAGGAGGCCTTAACCACTTAAGGACCGCCACATGTAGATATACGTCGGCAGAATGGCAGAGACAGGCATATCAATGTACCTGTACGTCCCCTTTAAATGCCTGTCCGTGTGGTCACGCGTGTTCCACCGGCGGCGCTCGCAACCCTGCCGCCATCCCCGTGAGTCAGACCGTTGGTCCCGCGGACTCGATCGCCGTGGGGATCCCCGTGATAGTCTCACGAAGGTATAGAGCGGGGAGATGCTTGTGTAAACAAGCATCTCCCCACTCTGACTAGTGACAATGACACTGATCTCGGCTCCGTGTACACGGAGCGAAGATCAGTGTCATGTGACACAGAGTCCACCCCCCCTACAGTAAGAAACACTATGCAGGGAACACTTAACTCCTACAGCGCCACCTAGTGGTTAACCCCTTCACTGCCAGTGTAATTTTCACAGTAATCAGTGCATTTTTATAGCACTGATCGCTGTGAAAATGACAATGGTCCCAAAAATGTGTCAAAAGTGTCCGATGTGTCCGCCATAATGTCGCAGTCACGAAAAAAATCACTGATCGCCGCCATTACTAGTAGAATTTTTTTTTTTAAATGACATAAAACTATCCCCTATTTTGTAAACGCTATAACTTTTGCGCAAAGGACATCAATTTTGTTTGGGAGCCACGTCGCGCAATTGTCAGTTAAAGCGACGCAGTGCCGAATCGCAAAAAGTGGCCTGGTCCTTTAGCTGCAAAATGGTCCAGGGCTTAAGTGGTTAAAGAGGAAGTTCCACTTTTGGGTGGAACCCCACTTTTAATGAGTGCCTGTTGGGTATTGGGGGGGGGGGGTTACAACTGGAGAGTGCAAAGTCTGGTGCAGCTGTGAATGGTAGCCAATCGGCTTCTAACTTCACCTTGTTCAACAAGCTAAAAAAAAAACCTGGAAGCTGATTGGTTTCTATGCACAGCGTCACCAGATTTTGCACTCTCGGGTTTTAGTAAATCAACCCCATGGTGTGTCCGCGTGCCTGTTATATGGTGTACATATTGCATGGGTTTGCTTTAGGGGAGCCGCACTCTATTTTTATAGTAAGAAATACATGAGTCCAGAACCCCCGCTGCTTCAGAAATGTTTACTAGTCAGAAACATATTAAACAAATGATCTGCTGTGTTTTGCAATGTTCTGGGATCTGTCCAAGCCCTACACATTATATTGGAATCAAATGCTAACACATTTTCTTTTCTGTGCCATTTTTATATTACATGTTGGACAAATGCATGTTTACTTTTATCAATTAAGGCCATTTAATTATTGATAAACCCTTTGTTTATATAGTTGGCTTCTAAAATGACTCCCTCAAAATTGTCAAGTAATTGTTGAGCAGAGAAGCATCTATTTAATGCTGTATGTACTGTAATTGGCTTTGTTCATACTGGGTGTATTAATGTGTGCCTTGTATGGGAGCCCTGTTTACCCATAGGGAGATGTACATGTGTTGTGTGCATCCCTGTGCAGGCAGTCTTTTGGTGTCTGTTGGAGCACAGCCATTGCTCCCAATATGACATCTTTGCGGGTGCACGGCCTCCAATGTACACTGTCTGCGTTTGGGGCCGTGCACCCGCACGGGTGTCAAATTGGAATCAGCGCCCATGTCCGCGCAGGTGCTGCATCCCAATAGACATCAGTGGTACCGCCTGCATGGGGATGCACAAAGCACATGTGCATCTCTGTGTAGGTAAACCTAATGCGCGCACAGGGCTTTATATTGCCCCTTGTGAATGATCATCAGGGAGTTGAAAAAGAAAAATGCGTTTTGCTGTTGCTTGGTATCTATGCATTTTTACATCTGAGCATTTGTTTTCCTCTTTCTTCTTAGTAAGTAATTTTATTCCACAGTTTATCCATTGGTATATTTCTTTGATCAGTTATTTCCAGCATTTTATAGCGATATTAAAGCCCTAAACAAACATGTATTCTATTCATTTGCCGACTGCCCACAGTACATTTACTGCAGGCGGGCGGCATGTACAGGCAAAGAGACGTACCCATACGTCGTTATAGCTGTACAGAGACAGGGGCGCGATGTGCACCCACCCCTGCAACCACTGTCTGCCAGACATGCGGATCCCGGTGCTCAGGGACTGGTGATCATCTGATCGCTATGTCAACAAAGCTGTTATGAATCGCCATAATTCAGAACGGCTTTGATTCCTTTACTAGTGAGCTGTGATTGCCTGACTGTCTACTTTCCAAAAAGGGGCAATTTGGGGGGTATTTGTAATGTTCTGCCATTTTAACCTGTTGGCGTAGAGCGCACGCAATAGAGCTGTGCTGAGAGCGTGCTCCCTGCACAGTGAAAAGAAGGCTAACGGAAACAGCCACTGTGCACTAACGGAAGGCTAACGGAAACAGCCACTGTGCACTGTGCAGGGAGAGCGTGCTCCCTGCACAGTGAAAAGAAGGCTAACGGAAACAGCCAATCACGCGATCGTGTGACAGCCAATCACGTTGGTCACATGGCCATAAGCTAAGCCCTTAAAGAGAGGGCAGGATTTTGCACCAAGGGGTTAAGGGCTTCAGGTAAAGAGATTGGCTGTCAGGATTGATCAATTTTCGAGTGTATATACCATATATAACTATAGTTATAACTATATACCTATAGTTGTAGACGCTATAACTTTCTTACAGACTAAATAATATACACTTAATTCAATTTTTTTTTTTTTTTTTTTTTTACCAAAGATATGTAGAAGAAAACATTTTGGCCTAAATTTATTTAGAAATTATTTTATTTTTATTTTTTTAGTTGGATATATTTTACAACAGAAAATAGAATTTATTTCAAAATTTTCAGTCTTTTTTCATTTTATATAATAATAAAAATTAAAGTAGCGCAGTGCCGAATAGCAAAAATTGGCCTGGTCATGAAGGGGGTAAAACCTTCTAAAGCTTAAAGTGGTTGTAAACCCACTTTGTCAACAAACACCTACAGGTAAGCCTAGATTAAGGCTTACCTGTAGGTGTTTGCAATATCTCCTAAACCTACACGGTTTAGGAGATATTTGCTTAAAAATAATGCAACGTTGTCTACGGCGTATGCGCGCCGTAGACAACGGCAAAAGGCACAGTGAGCATCCCATTGATAAAACCGGCAATGCCGGTTTTTACGGCTCCCGCGCGCATGCGCGGTGACGTCATGGCCGTTCCGGCCAATCAGAGCGCCGGAGCGGCGATACCCGGAGCTAGCGACGAGGGGACATGGTGGTGGCGGTGGATGGGACTGAGGCGGACTTCGGGGGCTTTGATCTCAGGTAAGTGACACATAATGAGCTAGTATGCTGTGCATACTAGCTCATTATGCCTTTCTCTTGCAGGTTATTTAAAAAAAATATATATTTACGAGGGTTTGTTCCTCTTGAAGTGGGTATAGCAACTTACCATTTCTTAGATGTGGTGGCTGCATTAGTGGTCTTTTTTATTTTATTTTTTATTTTTTTTAAGACTTTTCCCCTTTATCGCCTGTTGATTTGGGTAGTAAGTTTTTTTTTTTGTTTTTTTTTTCAGCTTTCTTTAACAGACCAAGCTGTCCAGCAAAAGTGGCAGTTTAAGAGTTCAGACAAGCCAAGTCCATCTAAATCTGCTAGCTCACCTTATAGGGGAGTTCCAGCCTTTTTTATGTTTATTAAAAGTCAGCAGCTACAAAAAGTGTAGCTGCTGGCTTTTAATAAACAGACACTTACCTGTTCCACTGACCAATGACGCGGCCGCCCGGAGTTTCGCCCCTCCATTCTAACTGTGGGCACCCGGCCGTGACAGCTTTCGGCTTCACGGCCGGGCAATCACTGCGCATGCGCGAGCGGCGCTTGCGGCCCCTGAGTGGACAGGCGATCGCCTGGGACCTGTCACGTGTCCCAGGTGATCGCCTACAGGGAGGGGCTGCCTTAGGCGATATGACAAGTCGCCTAAGCGGTCCCTGGGTGGAAGGAGGAAGTGGGACAGGAATTCCCACTCCTACCAAAGCGCCCACTCTCCTCCCCCCCCCCCCAAAAAAAAATTACATGCCAAATGTGGCATGTAAGGGGGCGAGGAGTGGTTTAAGCGGAAGTTCCACTTTTGGGTGGAACTCCGCTTTAACACTATTCTCTCCCCAAATCGATAATGCTGCTGTCCACAGGTGTCTCCATTGCTCCTCCAGTGGAGTGGGGACACCCTGTAACAGGAAGAGTGCCACCAGCTGGATCCGCAGGTGAAAATAAAAATAAACAAGCCAAATGGAGCACTAATGCTGCAGCCACCACATTAAAATGGCTGTAAAGCCTTTACAACCACTTTTACCTACAGGTAAGTCTATAATGAGGCATACCTGTAGGTACCATGAATTTCTCCTAAACTTGCACAGTTTAGGAGATATTCACTGTATACGCATGTGCCGACGTCATTGGCGCATGCGCACTGAAGAAACGACTTGTACGTGCCATTTTTTCAGCTGCTGTGCAGTGACCTGCGCGCAGGAGTGGCGTAATCGCGGCTCCAGCCTAAGACAGCGACAGAGCCCGCAAACCCAGACGTAACATTTCAGAGACATGTCGCCCCTAACAGCGGTGTGGCTGGACCACTGCAACAGCATTGTTCTAAGGTAAGTAATTCATAATGAGCTAGTGTGCGATGCATACTAGCTCATTATGCCTTTTTGTCTTGCAGGGTTTGCAACCACTTTTAAGGACTGGTAAGCTGCAGTATATTTTGTTCTGTTTTTCTGTAGTAATTTTAAAGAAAGGTTCCTTGCTGAGACCAAAAAATAAATGCGTTGCCAATACATGTGATTTTTAGTGTCCCTAGTTATGACTTTGCCACTCACCAAGTACCCTTTAAACATGTTGAATTTGAAGTACAGTGCATTGCCATCATGTGCAACACTCGCTGGGTCAGACCTTTGTGTCTCATTAAAATATTCATGTTTTATTTTGGCGTATTTTACTTGAAGATTTTTACACGCATCTTTACAAATCTCTGATGAAATGCAGCTTTGCTGGGCTTTTTTTTTCTCTAACTATTGTTTTGTTGTTTTGTAGCCTCTTTACAACCAGCCTTCAGACACAAAGGTTTATCATGAAAACATCAAGACGTAAGTATGCCTCAGTCATTTCCACACATTTGTACTCTGTTGTAATTACCAGACAGTCAAGCAGGCAGGAAAATGCAGTTGGAGAGATTTAGGTAATGTGGGGTAATGTGCACATGATTGCCTGCCAAATAGTCAATAGTTAAATATGCTATAAAGCACATAGGTGTGTGCAATGCACGCTTTATACCTTTCTTGTAATGTATGTAAAAGCCTGGCTTGTTCATTACTGTTTCCCAGCCAAATGCTGCAATGCAGATACTTGATACAACTCGTGTGTTGGTTACCCCCATCTGCATACTTTTCCAGCGTCTGTTATCCAAGACGTAAGCTTTGCTTTTCCAAATCTGAATGCTGCCTCTGATCACTTGCCTTTTCAGTATATTTGATTTTTTTTTGACAATGTGTCCATTTTTGTATTTTTCTTGGCATGAAGACATGTAAAGTGCAGGCATTAATGACTATAAATTCTTCTTTTGTGCGCCAGGTGACCCTAAATTAACAACATGTAATAAATGACATTTAAGCAGAACTTCATCCTGAAAGACAATAAGGGTGTACCTAGCTCCAACCCCCTTCCTCTACCATAATTGCATATTTTTTTTAAGTGCTTTTTCATTATTTATTTAGGGCAGCACTTCATCCTTTCCCATCTAGGTGAGAAAGATGCTGTGCACATATGTGCTGAAGAGCTCTGCCAGGCTTTGGGACATCTGCATATTTGCAGGTTTGCATGCGCAAGCGCAGCTCATTAAAGGAGGACCTCTCTTTCTGCACATGCGCTAGCACAGCTCATCGCTTGTGCCGATGCACTGCAAGGCTCTGCCAGCTTAAAAAAATTGCTTGTTCATTTGGGGAAAAAACATGGGAATATGATCACCACAGAAAAAGCATTAGAAATGTTATTAAAATAATTAGAAACTGTTTTTTAGCTTTAAATTTTTAATTGATTACAGTGGTTGTAAAGAAAACATATATATAGTGGCGCTAAACCAAGATTAAAGAAACAAATAGTAACAATTTGACATACTAATTTGTCACACATACAGTGCATAAGACCCTTGTTAATAACGTGTCAAAAAATATAATAAACAAACCTAAAAATATGATTGACATATAACAAAAATCAATAAATTCCCTATATATGTGATATAAATATGAATAAACATATGATATACTACACATATGTCGCACTGAGTGTCAGTCTGCGTATAAATTAGAGAATCAGTCCAAAGCAAATATAAACTGAAAACACCCGTGCATAAATCAATTCCAAAAAATTCCACAGTGCTTGTCTGAAGAGTGACATCCACCACCAAATGCAGGTCAGCAACTTACCGGATTAAATTGGTCCCCTATGACGGAGGACCTATAATCGCATCAAAGCAATCCCAATTAGATGGTAAGAATTCCTATATCCACCTCTTCAAACGAAACTCCCACAGCAAAAGGCAGGCAGTATGACCGCAATAGTACCATGTAAAAGAGGAAAGGAATGCCTCGCTGGTGTAAAATCCTTGGGTTTATTATATACAAATTGAGATAAAACACTTACAGAAATGTTGCAAGGAAACAGCCTTAAACTTGCCAGACGCCGACAAGTACACCCGTCCTAGGAGATCGAGCAGTAAGGGGATGACGTCTCCACGTCGCTCGGTCCGCCCTACGCGTTTCGTGATAGGTCACTTCGTCTACTTTATCTCAATTTGTATATAATAAACCCAAGGATTTTACACCAGCGAGGCATTCCTTTCCTCTTTTACATGGTACTATTGCGGTCATACTGCCTGCCTTTTGCTGTGGGAGTTTCGTTTGAAGAGGTGGATATAGGAATTCTTACCATCTAATTGGGATTGCTTTGATGCGATTATAGGTCCTCCGTCATAGGGGACCAATTTAATCCGGTAAGCTGCTGACCTGCATTTGGTGGTCGATGTCACTCTTCAGACAAGCACTGTGGAATTTTTTGGAATTGATTTATGCACGGGTGTTTTCAGTTTATATTTGCTTTGGACTGATTCTCTGATTTATACGCAGACTGACACTCAGTGCGACATATGTTTAGTATATCATATGTTTATTCATATTTATATCACATATATAGGGAATTTATTGATTTTTGTTATGTCAATCATATTTTTAGGTTTGTTTATTATATTTTTTGACACGTTATTAACAAGGGTCTTATGCACTGTATGTGTGACAAATTAGTATGTCAAATTGTTACTATTTGTTTCTTTAATCTTGGTTTAGCGCCACTATATATATTTTTTCTTTGGGTTCACTGAGTATGTTTATCAGGTTAGTGGCAGCTTGAGACCGTTACCCAGGCAATTTGGAGCCACCCAATAATTGCCACCCCTTAATCCTGAGCGCAATTTTCCTCCCCCCTTTTTACATCTTCTTATTTAAACATCTAGTGGTTGTAAAGGCAGAAGTTGCAGCAGCCCCCCTAATACTTACCTGAGCCCCATCTAGATCCAGCGATGTTGTAGGAGTGTCTCGGCTGTCCGGGCCTCCCCTCCTCATTGGCTTAGACAGCAATACGGCACTATTGGCTCCCGCTACGGTCAATCCAAGTCATTCAGCCAATGAGGAGAGAAAAGGGGCCGAGCCACAGCGCTGTGGCTCGGCTCCCCCCCATAGCAAGCTACTTGCTCTGGGGGCACTCAACAGAAGGGAGGGGCCAGGAGCACTGAAGAGGGACCCGAGAAGAGGATCTGGGCTGCTCTGTGCAACACTATTGCAACAGAGCAGGTAAGTATGACATGGTCACTTTTTTAAAGAAAAAAAAAACCACGACTTTACAATCACTTTAAACTTCTCTTGAAGACTTGGCATTGGGTTTTTTAATTTCCTTAGCTTTTAGTAGCAGCCCCTATACAATTACTTGCAAATTTGCATTCATGTGTTTTTTTTTTTCTCTTTCAATATGTTTTTTTAAGACATGCAACTAAACTTTATGATCCTAAAGAGTATACAATTTGAGCAGATATGAGGCCCCATTCATACATATATTATGTCTTCACTGTTAAATAATTATATTATTGCAAATTTGTATGAATATAAATTTAATATGATTATTGTTTACAATTATGTTGCACATTTTTCATTTAAATGAATTTATTGTTTCACAGTAAATGGGACTTGGGTAGTATTTTTACATTTTTATGTGTGTTTTTTGCCCAAAGAAAGCTCCTGCTCCCTTTTTGGGCAACAAGCCTAGCGCAATCTTTGAACACACGTTTTTCCCCCGCACAATTCGACCGCAAGACATTTGCATCAAAATTGAACTTAGTTTGGGCTGCCTTTAACCACTTAACGACCGCCCACCGCCGATTTACGTCGGCAGAATGGCACGGACAGGCAGAATCACGTAGATCTACGTGATCGCCTTTGTGCAGTTGGGGGGTCCATCCGGACCCCACTTCACTGCAGTGAGCGGCCGTTAAGTGTTCGGGAGCGATCAGGCATGAGGGGGCGGCCGCTCGATTCCGCCCCCCCCTCGCGATCGCTCCCGGCCAATGAAAATGCTTCCTCCGCCATGTGATGTAAATAAGGCTGGAGGAAGTGATGTCATCTCCCTCGCCGCGGTCTTTTCGTTCCCGGCGCCGAGGAGAGAAGACAGAGGTTAGTGCTCCAACAGTCCACTGACACGTAGGTACACATAGGCACACAAATCACCCCCCAGTCACCCCCAGATCACCCCCCAGGTCACCCCAATCACAGTGTCACTGATTGCAGTGATCATTTATTTTACTGATCACTGCATTTAGTGTCATCTGTGATTGTAAAAAGTTGCAGGGCAGTTAACCCCCCCCTAATAAAGGTTTAACCCCTTGATCACCCCCCAGGTAACCCTTTCACCCCCTAACTTCAGCGTCACTAAGCGATTGTTTTTCCGATCGCTGTATTCGTGTCGCTGGTGTTTTAGATAGGCAGTTATTTTTTTTTTAGGTTCGCCGCAGGTTTTTATTAGTGTCGGGTACCCCCATATATTATTTTAACCCCCTGATTGCCCCTAGAGTTAACCCTTTCACCAGTGATCGCCGTATAAGCGTCACTGGTGTCACTGGTTAGCCAGTAAGTTATCTAGTTATTTAGGTAACCCGTCAGGTTTTTATATAGCGTCGGGTACCCCCATATTTAACCTAATAAAGGTTTTAACCCCCTGATTGCCCCTAGTTAACCCTGTTTCACCAGTGATCACCATATAAAGGTTACGGGTGACGCTGGTTGATTAGTTTGCTTTTTATGGCATCAGGGCACCCGCCGTATATAACCCAATAAAGGTTTAACCCCCCTGATCGCCCGGCGTGTGAGATCAATTAGGTTTTAGCGCCAGAGAGGGTCTGCGTCGCCCCAGGCAGTGTTAGGTTAGTGCCAGTAACGCTAACACCCACGCGCAAAGCATACACCCCCCTTAGTGGTATAGTATCTGATCAGATCTATACTAGCATCCCCAGCGGTTTAGGGTTCCCAAAAACGCAGTGTTAGCGGGATCAGCCCAGATACCTGCTAGCGCCTGCGTTTAGCCCCTCCGCCCAGCCCAGCCCAGCCCAGCCCACCCAAGTGCAGTATCGATCGATCACTGTCACTTACCAAACACAACACACATAACTGCAGCGTTCGCAGAGACAGGCCTGATCCCTGCGATCGCTAACAGTTTTTTTGTAGCGTTTGATATATTTGCTGACGACAGCCAGGTGCTTTTTTTCCTGTGAATCTTACTAGTGTACCCCTAAATTTAGAGCCCAAAATGGCAAGACGAAGGTACACTAGTAAAGAGGCCTACGAGATTCTGAGCATGACAGATAGTGAAGAGGAGGTCACGTATCTGTCAGATTCAGGCTCAGAATATCTTCCCGTAGAAGACAGTGACGTCAGCGGCCCCACGTCAGATAGCTCTGACAACGAAGTTGAGGTCCCTGCTAAGGTCAGGCGTACCCGATCCCGATCTTCTGAGGTTGTTGAGGAGCAAGAACCGCAGGTCTCTCGTATCATGGAGCAGAGTAGTACTAGCGCCGCTATTCCTTCTGGTGAACTGGCAAGCACCAGCGGCCTAGTACAGCCTGGACGTACATCCAGCACTGCAGTAACACTTGGTGACGTGGCGAGTCCCATAAGTGCAGTTCAAGCTGGCGAGGTGGCAAGCACAAGTAGTGTCCCGCTGCCACCAAGAAGACAAAGGCAGGCCCGTCGTGCCCATACTGCCCTTCCTGCAGAATTCGCCTATCCTGATTGGGTCCCCACCACTTCTGCAGAACCCGTACTTCCCCCATTCACTGCCCAACCCGGTATTCAGGTGGAAACAGCTGATTTTATTCCAATTGATTTTTATTCGCTGTTTTTCACGGAAGATCTCTATAGATCTATTGTGGACCAGAGTAATTTATATGCTGGTCAATTTATCGCCACTAACCCCCAGTTGCCTAAAATTGCCATAAATTGGAAACCAATTACGGTTTCCGAATTTAAGACCTTTCTGGGCCTTTCCCTCAACATGGGCACACATAAATTTCCGTCATTGCGTGCTTATTGGTCCACGCACCCAATTGACCACATGCCCGTGTTCTCTGCCTCCATGTCCAGGGCACGATACGAGCAGATTTTTCGGTTCATGCACTTCAACGACAATGAACTTTGTCGTCCACGTGGGGACCCTGAATACGACCGGCTCTATAAAATTCGGCCCCTCATAAACCACTTCAACGAACGTTTTGCAGCCTTGTTTACTCCCGATCAAGTTGTCTGCGTTGATGAGTCCCTGATTAAATTTTCTGGCCGCTTGTCTTTCAAACAGTACCTTCCCAGCAAGCGTGCCAGATACGGGGTCAAGCTCTACAAGTTCTGTGACAGGGCAACAGGCTATGTAGTGAACTTTACGGTTTATGAGGGAAAAGATAGTCAGATTGAGTCGGTCACTGCCCGGATTACATAGGGAGCGCTGGCAAGATAGTGTGGAACTTGGTGTCACCCTTATTCGGAAAGGGGTACCACTTGTATGTGGACAATTATTACACGAGCGTGCCACTGTTTAGTCACTTGTTTGATCATCAGATTGGAGCATGTGGCACCGTGCGACCTAATCGCCGGGGCTTTCCCCAGCGGCTTGTAGATGCCCGTTTTAGGCTGGGGGAGAGAGCCTGCTTGAAGTGTAATAACTTGCTCGCTATGAAGTGGAGGGACAATAAGAATGTTTTCCTTCTTACCTCCCTTCATGCAGACACGACAGTCCAAATTCGTACGGCGACTGGTGTTGTGGAGAAACCCCTCTGTGTCCACGAATATAACCAAAATATGGGAGGGGTGGACCTCAACGACCAGTTGATGGCGCCGTATCTAATTGACCGTAAGGCGAGACGCTGGTACAAAAAAGTGTCTCTATCATTATTCCAATTGGCTTTGCTGAACGCTCATGTGCTATACAGAGCTTCAGGCGGGACGTTATCTCTTCTAAAATTCCAGAATGAGATAGTCACAGAACTCCTGTATCCAGGCGGTTCTGCACCTCACCATCCCCAACCAAATGCAGTAAGCCGGCTGCATGAGAGGCATTATTCGTATGTCCTCCCGAGTACCCCTACCCAAAGCCACCCCCAAAAAAGATGTCGTGTCTGTAGCAAACGCGGATTTAGGCGTGACACCCGTA
This sequence comes from Rana muscosa, assembly GCA_029206835.1. NCBI lineage: Eukaryota > Metazoa > Chordata > Amphibia > Anura > Ranidae > Rana > Rana muscosa. Next base: position 151,229,927 of record CM055117.1, read on the forward strand.
GTTTTTGTCCACTCTGTCCTGACAAGCCTGGTCTTTACCAAGGTGAATGTTTTGAACGCTACCACTCAAAAGTGAAGTTTTAGCGTAGGGTACAGCATTTCACAGACAAGGACACACTTACACAGGGTCTCCCAAGATGCCATTACATTTTGAGAGACCCGAACCATTACAGTTGTAAAGTTACAAAAAAAAGTGTAAAAAAGAAAGGAAAAAAACGTAAAAAACAAAACACAAAAAAAAATAAAATAAAAAAAACAAAAATAGTTGTCGTTTTATTGTTCTATTTTCTCTCTATTGTTCTGCTCTTTTTTACTGTATTCTATTCTGCAATGTTTTATCATGCTTGCTTTTCAGGTATGTAATTTTTTGTTTTCAGGTGCGCCATTCAACTGCAGCGCGGAATTATTTATCTTGACAGCAACAGCGTTTGCTCCCACGATACATAAAGCCGTGACTCCAGTGCTGTAGGAGGTGATTTCACCACCACAGTTAAAAAAAAGAGCATATATGCCGAAGCATGGGGGCAGCAGGGGCGGAGGAGCGATTTTGCTCCTAATGCCGCGTACATACGGTCGAAATTCCGACGGAGGCCTGCCCGTGGAAAATTCCGACCGTGTGTACGCGGCATAACTTTTTTGCGGGAGGATGCCCCCATGCTTCGGCATATATATATTTTAGGCACAGGTTGCGTTAAAACATTTTTTTATTTTTTACTAGGTTTTGTTTTGGTATTTGCTTTGCAGGTATGGCATGGTAAGGTCTTACTGTTGTACTGTAATGTTACTTTGTTTTAATGTTAACCACCATTTGCTTAGCAGGTACGCCATTCAGTTGCAGCGCGGATCTATTTATCTTGACAGCAACAGCGTTTGCTCCCACGATACATAAAGCCGTGACTCCAACGCTGTAGGAGGTGATTTCACCACCACAGTTAAAAAAAAGAGCATATATGCCGAAGCATGGGGGCAGCAGGGGCGGAGGAGCGATTTTGCTCCTAATGCCGCGTATATGCGGTCGAAATTCCAACGGAGGCTTGCCCGTGGAAAAGTCCGACCGTGTGTACGCGGCATAACCTTTTATGCCGCGTACATACGGTCGAAATTCCGACGAAGGCTTGACCGTGTGTACGCGGCATAACTTTTTTGCGGGAGGATGCCCCCATGCTTCGGCATATATGCCCATCATTAGAAGTGGGTGGATGAAGGGAGGTATTCTAATGGTGGGCATACCCACCAATCAATCTCTTTTTTTCCGTTCAGCCAACAGGCTGTATGAAAAAAAAGATTACAATACATGTCCAACAAGGACCAGCAACGTACTGGTATGTTGCTGGACTTTGAATGTTTATACCAGAATGATGCCTGCGGGTTTAGGTATCATCTTGGTATCATTCTTTTCAGCCAGCAGCCGGCTTTCATGTAAAAGCAATTCTAGCAGATAATTAGCCTCTAGACTGCTTTTACAAGCAGTGGGAGGGAATGTCCCCCCCCCCCCGGATATAAAAAGCGCCATTGGGAAAGCATTTTATCACACCGATCTTGGTGTGGTCAGATGCTTTGAGGGCAGAGGAAAGATCTAGGGTCTAACCCCCCAATTTTTTTCAAAAAAAGAGTACCTGTCACTACTTATTGCTATCATAGGGGATATTTACATTCCCTGAGATAACGATAAAAATGGTAAAAAAATAAAATATGGAAGGCACAGTTTAAAAATAAAATAAAAAAGCCAAATAAATAATAATAAAAAAAAAAAAAAGCACCGCTGTCCCCCCCTGCTCTTGCGCAAAGGCGAACGCAAGCGTCGGTCTAGCGTCATATGTAAACAGCAATTGCATCATGCATGTGAGGTATCACCGCGAAGGTCAGATCGAGGGCAGTCATTTTAGCAGTAGACCTCCTCTGTAAATCTAACGTGGTAACCTGTAAAGGCTTTTAAATGCTTTTAAAAATGAATGTAGTTTGTCGCCGCTGCGCGTTTGTGCGCAATTTTAAAGCATGTCGTGTTTGGTATCCATGTACTCGGCCTATGATCATCTTTTTTATTTCATCAAACATTTGGGCAATATAGTGTTTTTTAGTGCATTAAAAATAAAAAAAGTGTGTTTTTCCCCCAAAAAATGCGTTTGAAAAATCGCTGCGCAAATACTGTGTGGAAAAAAAAATGCAACACCCACTATTTTAATCTGTAGGGCCTTTGCTTTAAAAAAATATATAATGTTTGGGGGTTCAACATAATTTTCTTGCAAAAAATTTTTTTTTTTCATGTAAACAAAAAGTGTCAGAAAGGGCTTTGTCTTCAAGTGGTTAGAAGAGTGGATGATGTGTGACATAAGCTTCCTAATGTTGTGCAAAAAATGCCGGGACAGTTCAAAACCCCCCCCAAATGACCCCATTTTGTAAAGTAGACCCCTCAAGCTATTTGCTGAGAGGCATGTTGAGCCCATTGAATATTTTTTTTTTTGTCCCAAGTGATTGAATAATGACCAAAAAAAACAAAAACAAAAATTGTACAAAAAGTTGTCACTAAATTATATATTGCTCAAACATGCCATGGGCATATGTGGAATTACACCCCAAAATACATTCTGTTGCTTCTCCTGAGTACGGGGATACCACATGTGTGGGACTTTTTGGGAGCCTAGTCGCGTACGGGACCCCAAAAACCAAGCACCGCCTTCAGGATTTCTATGGGTGTAAATTTTTGATTTCACTCCTCACTGCCTATCACAGTTTCGGAGGCCATGGAATGCCCAGATGGCACAAAACCCCCCCAAATGACCCAATTTTGGAAAGTAGACACCCCAAGCTATTTGCTGAGAGGTATGTTGAGTATTTTGCAGATTTCGCTTTTTGTCACAAAGTTTTGAAAATGTAAAAAAAGAAAGAAAAAAAGAGTAAAAAAATGTCTTTCTTAATTTTCAAAAACAAATGAGAGCTGTAAAATACTCACCATGCCTCTCAGCAAATAGCTTGGGGTGTCTACTTTCCAAAATGGGGTCATTTGTGGGGGTTTTGGGCTATTTTGACATTTTATGGCCTTCAAAACTGTGATAGGTAGTGAGGAGTGAAATCAAAAATTTATGCCCTTAGAAACCTTGAAGGCGGTGCTTGGTTTTTGGGGTCCCGTACGCGGCTAGGCTCCCAAAAAGTCCCACACATGTGGTATCCCCGTACTCAGGAGAAGCAGCAGAATGTATTTTGGGGTGTAATTTCACATATAACCATGGCATGTGTGAGCAATATATCATTTAGTGACAACTTTGTGCAAAAGAAAAAAAGTTTGTCATATTCCCGCAACCTGTGGCAAAATATAAAATATTCCATGGACTCAACATGCCTCTCAGCAAATAGCTTGGGGTGTCTACTTTCCAAAGTGGGGTAATTTGGGGGGGTTTTGTGCTATTTTGGCATTTTATGGCCTTCGAAACTGTGATAGGTAGTGAGGAGTGCAATCAAAAATTTACGCCCTTAGAAATCCTGAAGGCGGTGCTTGGTTTTTGGGGCCCTGTACGCGGCTAGGCTCCCAAAAAGTCCCACACATGTGGTATCCCCGTACTCAGGAGAAGCAGCAGAATGTATTTTGGGGTGTAATTACACATATAACCATGGCATGTGTGAGCAATATATCATTTAGTGACAACTTTTTGTATTTATTTTTTTTGTCATTATTCAATCACTTGGGACAAAAAAAAAATATTCAATGGGCTCAACATGCCTCTCAGCAATTTCCTTGGGGTGTCTACTTTCCAAAATGGGGTCATTTGGGGGGGTTTTGTACTGCCCTGCCATTTTAGCACCTCAAGAAATGAGATAGGCAGTCATAAATTTAAAGCTGTGTAAATTTCAGAAAATGTACCCTAGTTTGTAAACGCTATAACTTTTGCGCAAACCAATAAATATACGCTTATTGACATTTTTTTTACTAAAGACATGTGGCTGAATACATTTTGGCCTAAATGTATGACTAAAATTGAGTTTATTCGATTTTTCTTATAACAAAAAGTAGAAAATATAATTTTTTTTCAAAATTTTCGGTCTTTTTCTGTTTATATCGCAAAAAATAAAAATCGCAGAGGCAATCAAATACCATTAAAAGAAAGCTCTATTTGTGGGAAGAAAAGGACGCAAATTTCATTTGGGTACAACATTGCATGTCCGCACAATTTACAGTTAAAGCAGCGCAGTGCCGAATCCCAAAAACAGGCCTGGTCCTAATGGCCCGAAATGGTCCGGGGCTTAAGTGGTTAAGAATAATGGCACCCTAATGCGTGTCGCATGTTTTGCAGCAGTTTGGAATCACCGCTATTCTGCCCACGATTCCAAATTTGCCTAATGTGAATGGGGCCTTAGGTGAAAGTACATGTGGTCTGGTGTACACAAAAACCTAAACCTGTAGCGGTTTCTCGTGCATTCAGGTACTGTAATTGTGCAGACTCACTGTAAGGATAAAGCACTAGTCTATAAATTGACTCCCATAACTGCGAAATCAAATTCTCAACATTAATTACAAACCAGGGCTCCAAAATATTGTCAGTATGTATGTCTGTAACATTGAGTCTAGTGCTAAACAGGTCTTCCTATTTGCTGAGGACTGGAAGTGCACCGAGAGGTACCTTGGGTATGATGGTGTGAAACCTGGCTCTTCTGAAAAGAAGTGATGGAGATCAGAAGACCTTCTCATATGATTCAAGATGGAAGAGAAAAGGGTGTGGGTTGGTAGAACAGACAAGTATGGAAGGGTAGGAGAAGGGTCACAAAAAAGAGAACTGTATGGGTTAGGAGAAGAGGGAGTATGGGCACAAGGGAAGGAGGTTAAGAAAGGTAGTATTTGGAGCTTGTTTGCCTGTGGTGGTCCCTCTCTGGTCAAGTGGGACTCGATCATTAATGACAACACCCCTATATGTCAAACTAGGTATTGTCATTTTGAGAGTATATCATTTAACCAGAAACTTTCTTAGTTTGAGGTGGATATTATTCATATGTATTCTGTAGCTGTTGACCTACCCACAGAGCTGCTGCATCTGAATGAATACAGCCACTGTTCAGCCAGCAATTTCTCTTATCGTCCATGGACCGACGCAGCTCTCATACTGATTACATGTGGTATATGTCCCTGCTCGCAGGAGAAGACCTAGGCAGAATGTTAGAGGTTAAAACATTCTAGAACAAGCCAGAGCTGAACAGCCCCTCCGGACATTACCCTCCCACCTGCAGCTAACAGCCCCAGTTTTTTTCTGCCTAGCAGAAGGAGAAGACATGGCTCTCTCAGGAGCCAGTCTCCTGGAAGATTTTACTTTTGAATTTTATTCCTTTTGGGAATTTTATTATTTTATTTTTGAGACCTTCAATCAACTGTCGGCTGGGCAACAGGTTGGGTACACTAGTATCCTCGTAGTCTTCCCTGTCCGACCATTGAGCGTGCTGATCCTCGCCTTGCGTGCGTGAGACTCAGTTCACGACATACCCCATGGCTCCAGGGGTGGCCGGGTTGCTTTCATGCTCCCGCGGTCATCTCAAGATTGAACAGTACCTACTGTATCTCTCGCGGTTGACCGGGCCGGCAGCTACGCAGTACGACTCTGTCATAGGTCTGTCTGAAACAAGCCAGTGAGTCCCTCTAATGGCACCGAGGGTGTTCTCCAAGGTGCGTGCGGGACGGGTAAGTAGTCTCTCCTGGAAAGAAGGTGAGTACATGCTGGCTGTGTTTCTGTGTGTGGGGGGTTCTCCCTGTCTCCCCCCTGTTATGCTGCTCTCTGCACCCTGTACTGGTGCTGTGCTGTGTGGGGTTACTTGGGGGGTGGTTCTGCCCTGGGGGGGGGGGGGAGGGCGCTCTATGCTGTTTTTACTGATGGAAAGTGTTCTGGAGGACTTGTGTGGTGTTTTTGCGTGCGCCATTGGCGCAGTATTTTAAATTTAAAAAATGCGCCATCGGCGGCCATTTTGCCGCGGCTCAGGTACAAGCGCCCGGCGGCCATTTTCTTGTAGCCACGGCGCTTTTAGTTTCGGCCTCTAGCGGCGCTGCTGAACGGCGCGAAATACTTTCTCCTCACAGCTTCCTTACTCTCCTCAGGCTTCACATCACGCTACAGCGTGGCTCATACAGCGGAACCGAGCGGTCCCTAAAGGGTGGTGAGTCCTCCGGGTGTCCCCTCCTCAGCCTCAGCGCAGCCAGTGGGTGGACTGTACTATTCACTTATAGTGAATAGGGTCTCAGAGGGTGGCAAAAAATGGAGTCTGGTTCACCTGCTTCTCCCCACTTGCCAGAGGCAACTGGCAGTGCTCCTGCACCTGCGGTCCCTATGGACCAGTTGTCGGCAGTCCTGGAATCATTCCTTGTCAAGCTGGAAGCGGTGTGCGAACGCATGGGGGCTGTAAAGCGCCCCCTCCCCACACAATCTCCACATGGGGAGTGCTCTGAGTCAGATATGGGCCTAGCTACTAATGCTCAGGACCCTAATTCTGAGGAGGTTGATGTGTTTAGTCAAGACATTCCTTGTGAGGAAGACCCCTGTCTTGAACCACCAACTGACAGGGTGCTTGTGAGTGAACTCATTGATGCTGTGAGGGATGATCTCAAGCTGAATATTGAGGCTGAGGAACCTCAGGTGGACACTATGACCTTTGGTTCTTTAAAAGCCGTGTCTTCAAAAAAGTTTTTTCCATATGTGCCTTTTTTTTGATACATACATTGACCAGGTCTGGGAAAAGCCGCAGAAGACTTTGACGGTCCCATGGCGCATAGCCTTACGGTACCCCTTTAAAGAGGACCTGGTTAAGAAGTGGGCTCGACCCCCCGGTCGCCCGTTTGAATAAGGCCACTATGCTCCCAATGGAAGGGACTCCTGCATTTAGGGATCCCGCTGACAGGAGGTCAGAGGTGGCGTGTAGAACTATGTTCACCTTATTGGGGGCAGCCTTACGCCCTATAGTGGCGGCAACACTGGTGTCTCAGACACTCACAGGCTGGGCATGGATATTGCACCAGACGGTGCAGGAGCATAATCTCCCTCCTGAAACCATTGCCCTGGCTCAACAGCTTGCGCAGGGTTTGGTCTTTGTGTGCGATGCCACTGTGGATGCGACCTCTTTAATCACAGGGGCCTCCATTTCGGCTGTGGTGGTGCGTCGCCTTATCTGGCTGAAATGCTGGTCAGCCGACCTAGCTTCCAAAAAGCTCCTGGCTGACTTGCCCTGTAAGGGTGGTAGACTGTTTGGAGCCGCCCTGGATGACATTATTAAGAACGTCACAGGAGGTAAGAGCACCTTCCTTCCCCAGTCTATTAAGGGAAAGGAGCCCCACCGCAGGCCGGGCCCTTCCTTTCCGGCGAAGAAGAAGTTTTTTCGTCAGTCAGTTTCCACGGGCAAGCCCACCCAGACTGAAAAAAGTGCGGCTGGGGGACAAAGACGTCCCTGGGTGCGTAAGCCTACCAAGCAGCTCCCAAGTCCACCACCGCATGAAGTCTTGCCCCTGCCCGACTCTGGGGTGGGGGGACGTCTTCGCAAGTTCTCGGTGCGGTGGACCTCCCGGATCCCCGACCGGTGGGTGTGCGAGGTGGTCACCTCGGGATAGAGTTCCGCTCGGGGCCCCCAAACAGGTTTTTTCCTTCGAACCTCCCTCTCCTTCCGGCCCGCCGGGTGGCCCTCTTGGGGGCTGTACAGGATTTGCTCGGGCGTGGAGTAATTGTGCCGGTTCCGTCACAAGAGAGGTTTCAGGGGTTTTACTCAAACCTGTTTGTTCCGAAAAAGGACGGGGTTCGGCCAATCCTGGACCTCAAGGCCCTGAATGCCTATGTGAGGGTACAAAAATTCAGGATGGAATCCATTCGCACGGTGATCGCGACCCTCCAACAGGGGGATTTTTTGGCGTCCTTGGATATCAAGGACGCTTACTTGCACATCCCAATCTGCGCAGGCCACCAGAAGTTTCTGCGCTTTGCCATAAGCGAAGTCCACTATCAGTTCGTGGCCCTTCCCTTCGGCCTGGCATCAGCACCACGGGTTTTCACCATGGTGCTGGCCCCGGTTCTAGCTTTGCTGAGACAGCGAGAAATTGTTATCGTGGGCTATCTAGACGATCTGCTTCTCAGAGCAGAAAATGGCTCAGAATTGGAGGAAAATGTGACTTCGGATGGGTTCTGAACACGCAGAAGTCGGCTATAGCCCCGACTCAGCGCTTGGAGTATCTAGGTCTGATCCTGGACACTTCGGCAGCAAAGGTGTTTCTACCCTCAGAGAAGTTACTGACACTTCGGTCAGCAGTACAGGTTTTGTCGTCCCGAAAGTGGTCGTCAATTCGCTTCTGCATGAGAGTCCTGGGACTGATGGTGGCCTCCTTCGAGGTGGTTCTGTATGCCCAATCACACACTCGGGCATTACAGAAGGGAATTCTGTCGGTTTGAGACAAGTCCCCATTGTCTTGGATCTTCAGATCCAGGTGAGTCACTCTGTCAGGGCGTCCCTGACATGGTGGCTGAGGTCCCCGGCTCTTCAGGCCGGGAAGTCGTTCCTCCCCATCCACTGGACGGTGATCACAACGGACGCCAGCCTGACGGGCTGGGGAGGAGTGTGGGGAGTCCTGTCAGCTTAGGGGCTCTGGACTCCAGCCGAATCTCGTCTCCCAATCAACGTCCTGGAATTGCGGGCGATCAGACTGTGTCTCTCCGCTTGGTCAAAGAGGCTACAGGGCCACTCGGTCAGGATCCAGTCGGACAACGCCACGGCCGTGGCGTATGTCACCCATCAGGGGGGCACTCGGAGCCCGGCTGCGGCATCCGAGGTCGCCCACATCCTAAGATGGGCGGAAAGAAGCGTGCTGGCACTGTCGGCCATTTACATTCCGGGCGTAGAAAACTGGCAGGCGGACTATCTGAGCCGCCAGTCCCTGGACCAGGGGGAGTGGTCCTTGCATCCGGTAGTGTTTCACCTCCTTTGTCAACGATGGGGCACTCCGGATGTGGACCTGATGGCGTCTCGACTCAATCGCAAGGTGTCGAGGTTTGTGGCCCGGTCCAAGGACCCCTGGGCGGATGCCTCGGACGCGTTAGTGACCCCGTGGGGTCGGTATCGCCTGATATATGTCTACCCTCCGCTGCAGTTGATTCCTCGTCTGCTGCGCAGGGTAGCGGCTGAGGGTATTCCGGTGATCCTCATTGCCCCAGACTGGCCTCGGCGTCATTGGTACGCCGATCTGGTACGTCTCATCGCGGACGTCCCTTGGCGCCTGCCCTTGAGGGAGGACCTTCTATCTCAAGGTCCTATCTTTCATCCTGCTTTACAGTCTCTGGCTTTAACGGCATGGCTATTGAGAGCCAGGTGCTGAAAGACCGAGGTCTGTCTGATTCGGTAATTTCAACCATGATTAGGGCACGGAAGTCTTCTTCTAGGAAGATTTATCATCGTACCTGGAGAGCTTACATGTGCGAGGAACTGGACTGGCGTCCACGGACGTACTCCGTTCCCAGAATCCTGAGGTTCTTGCAGCGTGGGGTTGCTTAAAGTGGTTGTATACCCAAATTTTGTACAAGCACCTACAGGTAAGCCTACATTAAGGCTTACCTGTAGGTGCTTGTAATATCTCAGAGACCTACACAGTCTCGGAGATATTTGCAAAAAAAACTGTACCGCTATCTACGGCGCATGCGTGCCATAGATAACGGCGCAGGCGCACTGAGCGCGGCGGCTCTTGAATGGGAGCCTGCCGGACACTGCCGGAAATTCGCACATGCGCGGGGATCGTGCCGTTCCTCGCGCATGTGCGGGAGTGACGTTATCGCCGCTCCGGCCAATCGGAGCGGCGATACCCGGAAGTCACTCCGGGTATCATGGATTCGACGGAGGACGCGTCCGAGGACCGCTGCGGGGGCTTCGATCTAAGGTAAGTGATTGATAATGAGCTAGTATGCTAGTCATACTAGCTCATTATACCTTTGCCTTGCAGGTTGGCCAAAAAAAATAAAAAAGTTTTGCGGTATACAACCGCTTTAAAGGCTGGCTTTGAGCACTATTAAGGGTCAGATTTCGGCTTTGGCCGTTTTCTTTCAAAGACCCCTAGCTAGTCATTCCTTGGTTAGCACTTTTGTGCAGGGAGTACGCCATGTGGTTCCACCCGCCAAGCCCCTGCTCCCTCCTTGGGATCTGAACTTGGTGCTTTCGGTTCTTCAGGAATCTCCTTTTGAGAATATAAGAGATATTTCTTTTTCAACTTTGTCCCAGAAGGTGGCTTTTTTGGTGGCCATCACTTCTGTTAGATGGGTGTCTGAGTTGGCGGCTCTGTCATGTAAGTCGCCTTACCTTTTCCTTCATAAGGACAAGGCGGTATTGCGACCGTGACCGTCTTTTCTTCCTAAGGTGGTTTCGGCTTTTCACCTTAACGAGGACATTGTCCTTCCGTCCTTGTGCCCTCAACCATCGCATCCTAGGGAGGTTGCACTTCACAATTTGGATGTAGTGCGTGCCTTGCGGGTATACCTGGCGGCTACCGCTCCGATTCGGAAGTCTGACTCGCTGTTTGTGTCTGTCTCTGGTCCGAAACAGGGCCAAGCGGTGTCGTCTGCCACCATTTCTAGGTGGATCAGACAGATTGTTATACAGGCCTATGCCATTAGGGGACGGGCTCCTCCCTTTCCAGGCACGGCGCATTCCACCAGGGCAATCGGTGCTTCCTGGGCTTTCCGACACAAGCGTCAGTTGCACAAGTGTGCAAGGCGGCGACCTGGTCGTCCGTTCATACCTTTTCTAAGTTCTACAAGGTTGATGTGGCTGCATCCTCGGATGCTTCCTTCGGCCGCAAAGTGTTGCAGGCCGCTGTCTAATGTTGCAACTCCTCCGTTGAGGGGCTCTGCTGGTTTGGAGTGAAGTTTTGGTTGTTCTTTACTTTTTTTGCTCCCACCCCTTTCTTATACTGCTTTGGGACGTCCCACATATAATCAGTATGAGAGCTGTGTCGGTCCATGGACGATAAGAGAAAATAGGATTTTTGTACTCACCGTAAAATCCGTTTCTCTGACGTCCATGGACCGACGCAGTACCCACCCTTCCTTTTAATTTTGTACTGCTTTGTTACGAACTGAGGCTGTTATCTGCAGGTAGGAGGGTAATGTCCGGAGGGACCGCCCCCCTGGGTGGGGCTGTTCAGCTCTGGCTTGTTCTAGAATGTTTTAACCTCTAGCATTCTGCCTAGGTCTTCTCCTGCGAGCAGGGACATATACCACATGTAATCAGTATGAGAGCTGCGTCGGTCCATGGACGTCAGAGAAACGGATTTTACGGTGAGTACAAAAATCCTATTTTTTGACTGGCTCAATTAATTTTCTTAGTCAAGATACACTACCAAAAGTTTTGGGACGCATGGCCTTACATGATCTTTAATGGCATCCCAGTGTTAATTTTGTAGGGTTCAATCTTGAGTTGGCCCACCCTTTGCAGCTATAACAGCTGTTGGAACAGGAAGGGGCCATGCCCAAACAGTTCCCACAAAGTTGGAAGCATGAAATTGTCCAAGATGTCTTGGTATGCTGACACCTTAAGAGTTCCCTTCACTGGACCTAAGGGGCAAAGCCCAACCCCTGAAAAACAACTTCACATTCTAATTCCCCCTCCACCAAATGATTTGGACCAGTGCACAAAGCAAGGTCCATAAAGACGTGGAGGAACTTGACTGGCCTTCACAGAGTACTGACCTCAACCTGTTTGAACACCTTTGGGATGAATTAGAGCAGAGACTGCGAGCCAGGCCTTCTCATTCATATCAGTGCCTGACCTCACAAACGCGCTTCTGGAAGAATGGTCAAACATTCCCATAGACACACTCCTAAACCTTGTGGACAGCCTCCCCAGAAGAGTTAAAGCTGTTATAGCTGCAAAGGGTGAGCCAACTCAATATTGAACCCTACAGACTAATACTGGGATGCCATTAAATTTTATGTGCGTGTTAAGGTAGGCGTCCCAATACTTTTGGTAATATGGTGTATGTCAGGCACAGGGGGGCTGACCACCTAAAATTTTTTTGTCTGATTCCTGATAAAAATTTGAACAGTCCATGAGCAGCTTAATAACTTTCTCCAGTTTAAAATAACACTCAAAGCTCATATGATTCAAGGAGCATAAAATGTAGTTTTACATGTGGTTAAATGTGTGTTATCTTATGTAACTCTGTTTGCAACCTTTCTTTGCTTCATGTTTTACTGCATTTAAAAAAAAAAAAATTGCATGCTAAGCAATGCTACTGATATGCTTGGTTACGCATCATTTGTACTTTCTAACAGAAATGTGTAAATATTTATTGCTTTCGGAGTACAAGTCTTTGATTTTTAGGCTAAACTATACATCCTGTAAATGTGTGTAATCACTGCAGTGTGAGCATTTCAGTGTTTCTTAGGATCAGTATGGTGTATAAAGGGCTTTTCATGGCATCCATTGAACTTTTGGGTTGATGTTGATGATGATGATGTTGTTGATGTATAGGTAGCTATTGTTCTTTTTGGATAACCCATAGTGCTCTGGGCGTCATTTATGGTCTAGTAAATGTTTATTTGTAAAGTGTCTGTTTTGATTTAAAAAAAAAAAGTAATGCCCAAATTGACCTTAGTTTTAGTCATTCACTGACCCTTCACCCACTTCCCAGATTGCCAATAAAAAAAAAATTGTAAGATCCACTTTCTTGTAATATAGAAATAGACTAAGTAATGCTAGGATTCCTGAACTGTTTTTCTGTAGCCTAACTGTTCATGAATCCTGTTTCTCTGGATGGACTCTGATGTATTGATCTTATCAGAGTCCTTTTTTGGGGATTTTAGAAGGAACCTGGGGAAGCTTGGACATCTGGAGAACATACAAGCTCCATGCAGATATTGTTCCTGGTGGGAATTGATTACAGGATTCTAGAGCCTCAAGATAATAGCTCTTGTCCACCATACTGCCATGATGTAGTATATGTATGTGTTTCTTAGAAAACTGTGTGTGAATAACCTACTTTCCAAAGAATAGTAAGCCAATTTAAATTTTTTATTAAATATCACACATTGTTTCTAATTTCATTGGTTTTCAGTATGATGCTTTAATAGGTGTATGCATTAATCTTTTATAGCTGTGAAATTAGTTTTTACTAAGTATTAAATTATTCTAATTAGACCAAATTGAATTCCAAATTTATTATGTTGCTCTCAAAGGCTACTTTTTCTGTAGAATCATTTCTTTAAACGTTCTCAGCAGAAATATTTTTAGTTTTCTGTTGTCTTTGTAATTCTACTAAAAAGAATGTTCTGATAAATTTTAATGTAATTCCAAGGCCCCTTTCACCCTGCTCTGTAGCAAAATCGCGTTTTTATCACGATTTTCATTTTGTTTTAGATGCAAGTTCGTTTTTGGGCCACCTGTGAAAATGGACCTGTGACTCAAAAACACACTAAAAATGCAGATCGCATTTGAGTTTTTGCTTCAATTACCATTCAATTGAATGGTCAGCTCATAGGATTTAAAGCGAAACCTTTTACCTGCAAGGTACAAATGCAAGAAAAACGTACCTGTGTGAAAGGGCCCTAAAGGAAATAAACAAAAAACAAACAGGTCATACTTCACCTACTCTATGCAATTGGTTTTGCACAGAACAGCCCCTTTCCTCTTTTTGGTTCCCCCGCCGGCTGGATCGAGATGGGGCTCAGGTAAGTATTTAGGGAGGGCTGTGGTTGGAGTTGCACCCAGAAGGTTTAACCTATTTCACGCCAAGTGTACACATATATGCGGCCCCACCGGACTGGACTCTTCCCTATGGGTACCGCATATTTGCATACAACGCGCTCACTGTCACTGTGAAGCCCGCCCCGTGTTTTTTTTATTATTTTTTTTTTAAATAAGTATCAGTGTGTTTTTAGGTAGCATGAAAAATAATAAACAAAATGTGCACTATTGTTTTAGGGCTGTACTATGGGTACAAATTACCTGCACATATGTGGTTATCGCTGTGATAGTCAGGAGGTGGAGAATTTACCACTTAAACCCCGGATGCGGTCGTGAGATGTTTGCTGGTTTTTGATCACCTCTGCGGATTTAATTTTTTGCGCTAAAAACAATCGACAATTTTGAAAAAAAAAACTATTTTTTACTTTATGCTATAATAAATATCCATAAATAAATATGAAAACAAATTTCTTCATCAGTTTAGGCCCATATGTATTCTTCTACGTATTTTTGGTAACAAAAATTGCAATAAGCGTATATTGATTGGTTTGCGCAAAAGTTATAACGTCTACAAAATAGGGGAAAGATTTAGGGACTTTTTTTATTATTATTGTTTTTACTGGTAATGGCTGCGATCAGCAATATTTTAGCGGGGCTGCGACATTGCGGCTGACAAATCTGAATCTAGGTGACACTTTTTGGGGACCAGTCACACCAATACAGTGATCAGTGCTATAAAAATGCACTGATCACTGTATAAATGGCACTGGCGGGGTTAAAGCGGAATTCCACCCAAAAGTGGAACTTCTGCTTAAACTACTCCTCGCCCCCTTACATGCCACATTTGGCATGTCATTTTTTTTGGGGGGGGGGAGTGGGGGCTTCAGTAGGAGTGGGACTTCCTGTCCCACATCCTCCTTCCGCCCAGGGCCCGCTTAGGCGACTCGTCATATCGCCTTTTGGCGGCCCCTCCCTGTAGGCGATCACCTGGGACACGTGACAGGTCCCAGGCGATTGCTTGTCCACTCAGATTGCACAGCGCCGCTCGTGCATGCGCAGTGAGTGCCCGGCCGTGAAGCCGGAAGCTGTCACGGCCGGGTGCCCACAGTTAGAATGGAGGCGCCGGCGGAGAGGGGGGAGAGAGGAGCGAAGCTTAGTTCGGCCGCGACGCTTGACAGTGGAACAGGTAAGTGTCTGTTTATTTAAAGCCAGCAGCTACACTTTTTGTAGCTGCTGACTTTTAATAAACATAAAAAAGCTGTAACTCCCCTTTAACTGTTCCCTGGGAGGTGTTTTTAACTGTATGAGCTGCCTTGGAGAAGAAAGAGATCACTGTTCCTGACCACAAGGAACAGCTGATCTCTCTCCTCCCCTGTCAGAACGGGGATCTGTTTGTTTACATTTTCAGATCTCCATTCTGGCTCTTTCCTGCGATCGCATCGAATCCGCCGGACCCGCGGGTGAGTGCACTCGCCCGCAGGACCACATGCACAGAACAACGTACGGGTATGTCGGTTTGCACAGCCGAGCCGCCTTGCCGCAGTATATATGCAGAAGGCAGTCGACAAGTGGTTAATTTGGGTTGTTCTTTGGAAGGTTATGCTAGTAGCAAGAATTATACAGCTAAATTAAAAAAAATATTATGAGGCATCTTTTCTTTGATAAAAAAAAAAAAAAATCGGGAGATGTACATTACCATTTACCACCAAATGAAAGCCCAATTTGTCCTGAAAGACACAGTATGTATAATCCACCTGAATACACAGTAGTTATGATATGTACAGTTTTACTAACACATGTAAAAGTTGCAAAATTGTTGCAAAATTGTGCTTGGGCATTAGGATTGGTTTTACCCTTAGGATTAATGCAGGTAAAAAAAAAACTTCAGCCTTTAGAACCACTTTAATGCTTGTTACCGCAATATGCATGATACTAAAGCCCCATACACACGGTCGGACTTTTGGCCAACAAACTTAATTTTAAGCAAGTTGGACCAACAATCCGACCGTGTGTACACTCTATCGGCCAAACTTTTTTTGCTTTTTTCTTGTTTTCATCGGACAAAAGTTGGGTCTGCAAACGGACAAACTTTTGCCCAACAAAATGGAGCAAAGTCCGACCGTGTGTACAGAAAACCATCGGACTTTTGTCCGATGGACAAAACAACTAATGTTAAAATCAACCAACAAGAGCAGAAGTTGACCAAAGGGTGGCGGTAAAGAGCAGAAAAGAGTAGAAAAACCACGTGATGTTGCAAAATGTTTTGGGAAAGTTTGCAGAAATGTCAGAGCGTGTGTTTGCTATAGGGTGTTCCCGACCAACTCCGTTTGGACAAAAAACCATGGAAAAGTCAGATGGAAGTCCGACCGTGTGTACGAGGCTTTAAGCAACACACCTGAAACAACTCATTTTTAGAGTACATGATCAATGAACACACAACAGATTTTGCTCTCTTTGTTTTATGACTGAGGTTAGAGTCTGATTTCCCAAGTAATGTGTTTTTCTTTTGCTTTTCAGGAATCAGGTTATGAGGAAGAAACTAATTTTATTTTTCAAGAGACGAAACCATGCTAGAAAACAAAGGGTTTGTATATTTTATTAGAATTTTGCAAAGACTTCCTATGCACCCCCATCTTTGCTGTCATCAAGCATTTCATGGATTTTTTTTATTGCATTTTTTAAAATGGGACCCTTTGTGACTGCATGACTTGTTAGAGTACATTAGCTAACATGTTTTCTTTTTTACAGGAACAGAACATTTGTCAGCGTTATGATCAGCTGATGGAAGCTTGGGAGAAAAAAGTGGATAGAATAGAGAACAATCCACGCAGGAAAGCAAAGGAGAGCAAAACCCGTGAATACTACGAAAAACAGTTCCCAGAAATTCGGAAACAGAGGGAACAGCAGGAGAGGTTTCAAAGGTATGTGCTGCCACTTACACACAAAGGATACCTTTATTGTTGTCTGTGTGCATACATAACGGAGCTTTAGCATATGGTTGCGTTGACCTAACTTTTGAACCACATCTTTCTGTATCTAAAAATAATTTGAGTAATTGGGCTGGTAACATTTTTGGTGTTTGCATCCTTCCTCGGCCACAGGACCAATGTCTACTGTCATTAGACTGTTCACTATTTGCTTTTCTATTGCTGTTGATTTTTGAAAGGTCCAGTGTGAAGCTTTGTTTTCTGAATCCTCTTTAGAAGTCAAATTTGAAGGGCCGACACTCCCATTACAGCCTTTTTACTTGCAGCAAAGCAATATAGTATGTTCAGAGAGGGCTAAGGCCTTTTTACATCTAAGATGAGGGTCATTGGCAGATTCTTGCGCAACAATCTGCAGAGTTCAGTGCTTACAATCACAAGTGTATGCAAACAGCTGGAGAACTCTGAGACACTCCCAGCCGGGTGGGGCGGCTGTAGCGCACGTTCGGAGCACCCGGAAGTGATGTCAACCATTCCCCAGTGTCTCCGAGCTCCTCAGGAAGTGCAGGGAGCCACCATTGCCCCGGGACCTCTGGCCACCAGCAGTTTTACCCGGATGACTCCTTAATGCTGGATATTGTTTTTAACGTGAGTGTCATTCCACTTTTTTTACATTAAAACTGTTGTCATACTACAGTCCACTTAGATGGCGCTGCTCTTTTTGTTCTTTGTGTCACCGTATTAGGACTTTTTAACAGAAACAACCCCAGCTGGAGTGTGCCAAGAACCTGTGTGTTTTGTGCCTCTAAAGCTGGGTTCACATATGTGTGCATTGGATGTGGGTTTCCCTGCAAGTGAGTGTGCCTGGCTCGCAATGGAGCCGGTTCACACAGGGTCCATCTTTCAAAAGGGTCCTGTGCGTATTTGGGTCCGGTTCAGGTGCGAATTTAGGCAAAAAAAAAAAATCAGACCTGATTCCCACCTGAACCGGTGAACAGGGATGCACCGGACCCCATGCTCGAAACTGTGGCCACACGTATGTGAGCCCAGCCTAAGTTTAGCAATATGGTTTCAAATGGTTGTGGAACGAATCATCTGAGTTTTTATTCTTTGTGTGTGTGTGTGTGTGTGTGTGTGTGTGTGTGTGTGTGTGTGTATAGATATATAGTGTGTGTGTATTTGGTACTGCTTTTTCTGCACTGGAAGCATAGGAAAGTGGAGCTTGGTATAAAGGATACCTACTGTTGGCCATACAAATGGTAGCAAACTTCTAGCTATTTTATCCAGCTTTTGAATGGAAAAACGAACTGAACAAATTGAAACAAAACCTCCAGTACCTATTCCCTATACATTCAGTGTTAATGGGAGAATCCCTCCCACAAAGCTGTTGTGCTTTCCCGGCAGAGGGCCGTGGGAAGCTGTCCCTGCCGGGAGAACACAGTGATTATTGCTAGCAAATGGCAATATTGGCATGCTAGAAATCTGGCATGCTGGTTGTACCCAAGTCAATCGAAGCCTGACCATACATGGATCGAATCTTGGCTGGTCCCTGCTATATGGCTGGTTTAAAGGAGTTGTAAAGGCAGATGTTTTTTTTTTATCTTAATGCTTTAAGATATAAACAGCCTTCTATGTGCAGCAGCTACCTCAGCACCCCCTTATACTTACCCGAGCCCCATCTCTGTCCAGTGATATCCACGAGTGTCTTGGCCATCCAAATCTCTCCCCCCTGATTGGCTGAGACAGCAGTGGCGCCATTGGCTTCCGCTGCTATCAACCAATATCAGTCAGCTAATCAGAAGAGATGGGCTGGGCCGCAGCTCACTGTCTGAATGGACACACAGAGCTGTGACTCGGCTCGGGTGCCCCCATAGCATGCCGCTTGCTGTGGGGGCAATCGACAGGAGGAGGGGTCCGAGAGGTAAGTATAACATGTTAGCTATTTTTATTGTGAAAAAAAACCTAGATTTTACAATCACTTTATGTTTGTTGAACTTTGAGCCGTGGGCGTCCCACTCTTCTCTAAAAGGTCAGTTTAAAACTGGGGGGTTTATCACCTTTAACAGGGATTGCATCCAATCGGTCACTGTTTGGATTTTCAGGTAGCCAAGGGTGCTGTGGCTACCTGAATACAGTGACTGGCATTGGAGATTCCTCCATCCACTTTGTTTAGTGTGGTTGGAGGAATGTATTTCCACTCGTTCCCCCTGTTGGGCTGAACAAGAGAAATCTAGCCATGTTTGTTAGCTTTAAGGTTGTTTTGCTTATATCTGATCCTGATTAACTTGTTAGTAACGAGTACCTGTATTTGCTAAAAGGTGTTTTTGTTTTTTTTTGGTTGGATTGTCTTTTGTGAATTTGCTCTGAAACCTCTGAAAGAAGCATGGTTAGGAGTGCCTGCAAAGCATAGATATGCATGCTTGTAGGGTATACTCGTTCATGTTTATGTTCCTGTCTTGGAAATGAAATCTGTTGTTTAATTTCTGGTCCACATTCTGAGTACTCAGAACAGTGGTATTATGACATGTTTGTCTTGATAAAAATGGATGTTTGCTGTAATATGTTTTGCTCTATGTGATGTATGATGGTGTCAGATTATGTTTTCACGATGTATCATACAAAGGAAATGACGAAATGATTTATTTCAGAGTCGGTCAGAGGGGTGGTGGTCTATCTGCAACCATTGCCAGGAGCGAACATGAGATCTCGGAAATTATCGATGGTCTGTCTGAGCAGGAGGTGAGGTCATTGTAAAGTCTGTTTCAGGTTTAATATCAGTAAATCACAAGTTAATTTCTTAATGAAACTCTTCAAAGCATGTTATTGCCTTTGGCTAGTTGGCTTCCTCTGTTCGTATGCCAGCTGAGTCTTGAATCTGAAAAGGCTCTAATTTGGTTCAGTTTTTCCATGTTGTGTGTGTCTCTTGTCTCTTTGAAATAATGTAGCAGAAAATCTGTACATGTTGTACATTTTTAATTACTAGAATCCATGAAATGGCATATCAAACTATTGTGCTTCATTCAGATCTTTAAATGTAGCTTGTTCTTTATCGTACATCATGGGACACAGAGCGTAGTAATTACTAAGTGGTTTATATTCCACTTTCAGGTGCTTTACACTGGTGTAAGCAATTAGACAGGAAGTTCCCTCCCTATATAACCCCTCCCATACTGGGAGCACCTCCAGTTTTTTCACCAGTGTCTAAGGTGTTGGTCACGCGTGAAGATGTTCTCTGAGGAGCTCCATTGGAGGGATCCATGCTGGATTTAAATAGCCTCCATAAAGACCAGATCCATCCAAAGTGCCATTGAGGCCAAAGTGGATGGTATCTGGGGCCTCGTATACGAAGCACAAGGTTTTTGCCTGTAATGCCTCTCCTGAGAGGGCTGGATCCTGTGTGCCAGTGCTTTGGTTATACCAAAAACCAAAAGTTACTACAGGTCCAGGGGAGTGGATTTCCGAGAGGTGCCCGATCCCCTGAAGGTCTGTTGACTTAACCCGCCGTGATGGGTGAAGATTGGGCCTGTCTGTGCTCAGCAGTATCCTGCGGTTGGGATACGGTAAGTGAAGACAATCCTAGGTAAATACATTAAGGATTATCTTCCATGAGTAGCTGCATGTCTTATCTGTTTTCCGCCACTAGAGGCAGTAAAGAGACATACCTGGTGTTTTACTTGCCATGCTCTCCAGGAACGAAAGCTCAGTGTCAGCCTGTCTGTTCAGGGGCTCACTTTCTCCGCTTCAGGCTCTGCCACAGTTGTGGGGGGGGTCCCACTTAGTCCAAGGTCCACAGCGCTCCTTTTGGGGATCTCTCTCGCCCCCTCCATTTCCCTATGCGACCAAGAAGGGGGCGTGCTTTTCAAGCCGGTAGGCGGGGGATGTGGTTGCCGCTGGTGCAGGCGCAGGGCGGGCCCTTCAAAAAAGCCCAGACGTCAGAGCTCTGTAAAGCCAGAGGGACACAGCAGCTTGGGGCACGTAAGCACCTCCTGTGTGTTGGATACAGACATATCTAAGACGCCTACTCGGCATCAAGCTGTGCAGATTAGCAGGCATTGCTTTCTGCTAGACTAAGTTCAGCTGTTGATGCACCCGTGTTAAGTTCCTCTGCTTTTAGCTTAGGACTTTTGTCTCCCTGTAGAAAAGGTTCAGGGGCAGGAATATATAAGGGCACCAAGGTATTGCCACCTGAATCTGGTGGGCCTATATCATGCTTGCATGATATCATCCTCCCCTGTAGAGACTTAAGCCAGCCCACAGGTTGAGCCATCGGCCCTGTCAGGCATTGCAGCCACACTGCATATGTCTGTTTGGACATTTTTTGCATTGCATTTGTTAGTCTATAAGAGGTAAACTGCTATATTCGCAGCATCCTCACAAAAAGCAGAAACTGGGGTGTGACCCTTTCCCTGCTCTAAATCCTCAAACAAGAGGATTAAAGTCCTGAGGATGAAAGTTCACCGTCAGAGGACAGGGAACAGGTGCAGTCTAACGAGGCAGAGGTATCAGAAGCCTCACAAGTTCTGGAGTTGCAGCTGCAGTCTTTTTAACCACTTAACGACCGCCCACTGTAAATATACGTCAGCAGAATGGCACCGACAGGCAGAATCACGTATATGTACGTGATTGCCTTTGTATAGTTGGGGGGGCCGATCGGACCCCCCTTCTTTACAGTGGGTGGTCGTTTTACCTTCGGGAGCGATCCGGCATGAGGGGACGGCCGTTCGATTCCGGCCACCCCCTCTCGATCGCTCCCGGCGAATGAGAGAGCTTCCCCTGCCTGCCAGGAAGGAGGAAGTGATGTCATCTCTCCTGGGGCGCTCACATATACCGAGCGCCGTACAGGAGAAGATGCCAGGTTAGTATACAAAACAGCACACTGACACCAGGACACATAGGCACATAAATCGCCCTCCCAGACACCCCCAAATCACCCCCCAGCCCCCAGTCACATTTATTTAGTGATCACTGCAATCAGTGACATTTGTGACTGTAAAAGTGTCACTACATTTAGTTTTAGGTCCAGTGTAGCCCCCTAACCCCCCCCTAATAAAGGTTTAACCCCCTGATGACACCCCAGATAACCCTTTCACCCCCTATCACCACTGTCACTAAGCAATCATTTTTCTGATCGATGTCTTAGCGTCGGTGATGCTGATCGGTAGCCAGTAATTTTTTTTAGGTTCGCCGCAGGTTTTTATAGCGTCGGGTACCCCCATATATTACCTAATGAAGGTTTAACCCCCTTGATCGCCCCCCAGGTAACCCTTTCACCCCCTATCACCACTGTCACTAAGTTATAATTTTTCTGATCGATGTCTTAGCGTCGGCGATGCTGATCGGTAGCCAGTAATTTTTTTTAGGTTCGCCGCAGGTTTTTATAGCGTCGGGTACCCCCATATATTACCTAATGAAGGTTTAACCCCCTTGATCGCCCCCAGGTAACCCTTTCACCCCCTATCACCACTGTCACTAAGTTATAATTTTTCTGATCGATGTCTTAGCGTCGGTGATGCTGATCGGTAGCCAGTAATTTTTTTTAGGTTCGCCGCAGGTTTTTATAGCGTCGGGTACCCCCATATATTACCTAATAAAGGTTTAACCCCCTTGATCACCCCCCAGGTAACCCTTTCACCCCCTAGCACTGCCGTCACTATGCGATCATTTTTCTGATCGATGTCTTAGCGTCAGTGATGCTGATCGGTAGCCAGTAATTTTTTTTAGTTTCGCCGCAGGTTTTTATAGCGTCAGGTACCCCCATATATTACCTAATAAAGGTTTTAACCCCCTAATTGCCCCTAGTTAACCCTTTCACCAGTGATCATCATATAAGTGTTACGGGTGACGCTGGTTAGTTAGTTTGCTTTTTATAGTGTCAGGGCACCCGCCGTATATAACCCAATAAAGGTTTAACCCCCTGATCGCCCGGCGGGTGATATCAGTTAGGTTTTAGCGTCAGAGAGGGTCTGCGTCACACCCCAGGCAGCGTCAGGTTAGTGCCAGTAGCGCTAACACCCACACGTGAAGCATACACCCCCCTTAGTGGTATAGTATCTGATCAGCTCAATATCTGATCTGATCAGATCTATACTAGCGTCCCCAGCAGTTTAGGGTTCCCAAAAACGCACTGTTAGTGGGATCAGCCCAGATACCTGCTAGCACCTGCGTTTTGCCCCTCCGTCCAGCCCAGGCCACCCAAGTGCAGTATCGATCGATCACTGTCACTTGCAAAACACAACACACATAACTGCAGCGTTCGCAGAGACAGGCCTGATCCCTGCGACTCCAGTGCTGTAGGAGGTAATTTCACCACCACAGTTAAAAAAAAAAAGCATATATGCCGAAGCATTGGGGCAGCAGGAGCGGAGGAGCGATTTTGCTCCTAATGCTGCGTACATACGGTCGAAATTCCGACGGAGGCTTGCCCGTGGAAAAGTCTGACCATGTGTACGCGGCATAACTTTTGCGAGAAGATGCCCCCATGCTTCGGTATATATAAATGGTGCATGTATGCCCATCATTAGAAGTGGGTGGATGAAGGGCGGTATTCTAATGGTGGGCATACCCACCGATCAATCTTTTTTTTTCGTTCAGCCAACAGGCTGCATGAAAAAAAAGATTACAATACATGTCCAACAAGGACCAGCAACGTACTGGTATGTTGCTGGACTTTGAATGTTTATACCAGAATGATGCCTGCGGGTTTAGGTATCATCTTGGTATCATTCTTTTCAGCCAGCGGCCGGCTTTCATGTAAAAGCAATCCTAGTCGCTAATTAGCCTCTGGACTGCTTTTACAAGCAGTGGGAGGGAATGTCCCCCCCCCCCCGGATATAAAAAGCGCCATTGGGAAATTGGGAAAGCATTTTATCACACCGATCTTGGTGTGGTCAGATGCTTTGAGGGCAGAGGAAAGATCTAGGGTCCAATAGACCCCAGTTTTTTCAAAAAAGAGTACCTGTCATTACCTATTGCTATCATAGGGGATATTTACATTCCCTGAGATAACAATAAAAGTGATAAAAATAAATAAATATGGAAGCAACAGTTTAAAAAAATAAAAAAGCAAAATTAATAATAAAAAAAAAAAAAGCACCCCTGTCCTGCCCTGCTCTTGCCCAATGGCGAACGCAAGCGTCGGTCTGGCGTCATATGTAAACAGCAATTGCACCATGCATGTGAGGTATCACCGCGAAGGTCAGATCGAGGGCAGTAATTTTAGCAGTAGACCTCCTCTGTAAATCTAACGGGGTAACCTGTAAATGCTTTTAAAGGCTTTTAAAAATGTATGTAGTTTGTCGCCAATGCGCGTTTGTGCGAAATTTTAAAGCATGTCGTGTTTGGTATCTATGTACTCGGCCTAAGATCATCTTTTTTATTTCATCAAAAATTTGGGCAATATAGTGTGTTTTAGTGCATTAAAATTAAAAAAAGTGTATTTTTTCCCCAAAAAATGCGTTTGAAAAATCGCTGCGCAAATAGTGTGTAGAAAAAAAAAATGCAACACCCACCATTTTATTCTGTAGGGCCTTTGCTATAAAAATATATATAATGTTTGGGGGTTCAACATAATTTTCTTGCAAAAAAAAATATGTTTTCATGTAAACAAAAAGTGTCAAAAAGGGCTTTGTCTTCAAGTGGTTAGAAGAGTGGATGTAAGCTTCCTAATGTTGTGTATAAAATGCCAGAACAGTTCAAAACCCCCCCAAATGACCCCATTTTGGAAAGTAGACACCCCAAGCTATATACTGAGAGGCATGTCGAGTCCATGGAATATTTTATATGTTGACACAAGTTGCGGAAAAAATACAATTTTTTTTTTTTTTTTTTTTGCACAAAGTTGTCACTAAATGATATATTGCTCAAACATGCCATGGGCATATGAGGAATTACACCCCAAAATACATTCTGTTGCTTCTCCTGAGTACGGGGATACCACATGTGTGAGACTTTTTGGGAGCCTAGCCGCGTACGGGACCCCAAAAACCAAGCACCGCCTTCAGGCTTTCTAAGGGTGTAAATTTTTGATTTCACTTCTCACTGCCTATCACAGTTTCGGAGGCCATGGAATGCCCAGATGGCACAAAACCCCCCCAAATGACCCCATTTTGGAAAGTAGACACCCCAAGCTATTTGCTGAGAGGTATTGTGAGTATTTTGCAGATCTCGCTTTTTGTCACAAAGTTTTGAAAATTGAAAAAAAAAAGAAAAAAAAAAAAATGTTCTTTCTTCATTTTCAAAAACAAATGAGAGCTGTAAAATACTCACCATGCCTCTCAGCAAACAGCTTGGGGTGTCTACTTTCCAAAATGGGGTCATTTGGGGGGGTTTTGTGCTATTTTGGCATTTTATGGCCTTCAAAACTGTGATAGGTAGTGAGGAGTGAAATCAAAAATTTGCGCCCTTAGAAATCCTGAAGGCGGTGATTGGTTTCCGGGGTCCCGTACGTGGCTAGGCTCCTAAAAAGTCCCACACATGTGGTATCCCCGTACTCAGGAGAAGCAGCAGAATGTATTTTGGGGTGCAATTCCACATATAACCATGGCATGTGTGAGCAATATATCATTTAGTGACAACTTTTTGTAATTTTATTTATTTATTTTTTTGTCATTATTCAATCACTTGGGACAAAAAAAAAAAAAATATTCAATGGGCTCAACATGCCTCTCAGCAATTTCCTTGGGGTGTCTACTTTCTAAAATGGGGTCATTTGGGGGGGGTTTGTACTGCCCTGTCATTTTAGCACCTCAAGAAATGAGATAGGCAGTCATAAATTAAAAGCTGTGTAAATTCCAGAAAATGTACCCTAGTTTGTAAACGCTATAACCTTTGCGCAAACCAATAAATATACGCTTATTGACTTTTTTTTTACTAAAGACATGTGGCTGAATACATTTTGGCCTAAATGTATGACTAAAATTGAGTTTATTCGATTTTTCTTATAACAAAAAGTAGAAAATATCATTTTTTTTCAAAATTTTCGGTCTTTTCCCGTTTATATCGCAAAAAATAAAAATCGCAGAGGCAATCAAATACCATTAAAAGAAAGCTCTATTTGTGGGAAGAAAAGGATGCAAATTTTGTTTGGGTACAACATTGCATGTCCGCACAATTTACAGTTAAAGCAGCGCAGTGCAAAATTCTGAATTCACCTCTGGTCCTCTAGCTACCAAATGGTCCGGGGCTTAAGTGGTTAAGAGATTCATACTGCATATAACTTGCCCTCAGCCTAGACAGCCAAAGCCTCTGTCTCCTCCTTGGGGTTTAAAAAATAAATAAAAATTCCCATAGGCTTGTACCTTCCCGCTCCATTACTGCAACAGTTTATTTCTGCTGGTTGGGCACCCGCATAAGCTGTTTTTTTCTCCTCCTAAAAACTTTAGCCGAGGAGTATAGGTTGCTAGAAAAACCTCCACAGGATCCTCATCCTGGTGTTGGCTTCAGGCTAGCCAAACGCACAACTGCTGGGGATGAACAGTTGCTGGTGCACGTTGCTAACGCACAGCAGCTATATCGAATGATTGCAGAAACACACGTCTGCAGAGGATAACTTCCTTTTTACCAGTTCACATGTTTGCATAAAAATACATGAGTTCGGAATGTACAAAATGCATGTGGGGTAAAAACAAGTACCAGAACATGTTTTTTGTTGATCACATAAAGATACATGTTTTTGTTTGTATGGATTTACATGTTTTTTACATAGTCGCATGATGCTTGATCACATTAAAGTACTTAAGTCGCACGGAGAGGCTTGTTTGCACACAAAAGCCTAAAATCGCATAAAAATGCTTGATTGCATAAAGATTCTGGATCACACAAGGTTGCCTTATCACACGAGTCCTTTATTACCCAAGGATTCTTGTTCACACAGAGAGGCTTGTTTTCACAGAAATGCTTAAAATCGCATAAAAATGCTTGATTGCATAAAGATGCTGGATCGCACAGGGGTGCTTGATCACACAAGAGTCTTTGGTCAAACAAGGGTACTTGTCCGCACAGTAGTGCTTAAAATGCATAAGATGTTTGATCGCATGAAAAATGCTGAATCGCATAAGGATGCATGATCGCCTAAAGTTGCATGTTTGCTTAGATTTTGCATGGTTGCATAATGAGGCATGATAATTTAAGTTTCCATAATTATACAGGATTCCTTGTGTTCACGTAGGAGTACGTGTCTGCATGGGTACATGTTGCACAATGTTGCATAACACGTTCATAAACGCATACTTACAAGATGCCGTAACATATCACGCGTGCTATATGTATGCGTTTATACAGCGTGCCCTTTTTTATGTTTTCTCTAAAACATATTTGTATGAATTCATGCTTCCATGAACGCACGCTTCCATAGAGGCATATGGCTTTAACACTTGCCACATACACATATGGGGAGCCATTTGCATATGTGTTTATTTACATGGGACTGCAGAGGTTGTCTGCATTTTGCAGGGGAGCAGCACCTTCTCCAGTTGGTGGTCTTGCCCTTTGGGTTAGCCACCATGCCCAGGTTTACAGGGTGCTAGGGCCCGCCTCTAGCAGGTCTAAAGGCCCAGGGTATAGCACTAATGGCATACCGAGGCAATCTGCTGCTGATCGATCAGTCAATAGCATGGCTGGACCTATGTGTGTCCAGCATGGTCAAGTATCTGGAACTCCTGGGTTAGGATCCCAGTCTAAAGGTACATTCTTTCGTTTGGTAAGAAGTTTGAAATGTTTGGGACAGCCCAAAAAGGAGAGTTTTTTTTTTTTTTGCCTCAGACAAAATCAGCTCTGTGAGAAAGCTGGTCTATGTGGTCAAGGCAAGGAGGAGTTCCTTACATTTGCCTTTTGCTTAAGGTGCTAGGGAAGATGGTGGGTTCATTCAAAGTGGTTCCCTATGCTCTGTTTCATTCAAGGCTGATGTAAACATTATTCTGTCGGCCTGGAACAAGTAGATCCTAACCTAGCATTATCCAAAGAGTCTGGTCCCAGGGATACGCTGGAGTTTCAGTTGGTGGTTCTTAACCAAAAGATTGTCAGAAAGGAAGATCCTTTTATGCCCATTACCTGGGAGGTGGCGGCTACAAAGCCTGGCCTCTAGGGATGGAGGCCAGGCCTGGAAGAGACCATTGCCCAGGGGAAGTGGTCAAGCTCCAAGTGAGCCTTATCCGTCAGCATTCTAGAGCTACGGATGGCGCGTCTGGCTTAAGGGCCTGGATGTTTAGGTTGCAGGATTGTTCTGTCAGAGTACAATCCGACAATGCCACACCACTGATTTACTTGGTTTACCAAGGAGGCACTAGAAGTCACACAGCCAGAGGGAAGTGAGCCATGTTCTGGCTTGGGCAGAGGAGCTTGTGCCTTGCCTATCGACATTCTTCATTTCATGAAATGCAGACTTGGCAGGCGGTTCTCTGGAGCCATCAACAATTGTTCCCGGGAGAATAACCTCTACACCCCGACTTTTTTTTTTTTCTGACCAAATGCCAGAGAAAGTGTACCCCGTACATAAAATTTATTGCCGTCCAGGTTCAACAAGAAGTTGGACTGCTTTTTGTCAAGGACAAAGGATCCACTCGCATGCGGAACAGAGGCGTTAGTGATCCCGTGGGACCAGTTGTCACTGGTTTATGCACTCTCTCCCCCCCCTAGTGCTGCGACTACCGTGGCTTCTATGCAACATCAGAGGGGAACGAAAGCCGGCCTAATTGCTCCGGCATGACCCAGATGACCTTACTTTGCAGGAATCGTAAGGGTGGTAGTAGAGGACCCAGGGTCCCTTACATCTTGTCCAGACCTACTTCACAAGGGGGTATTCCATCCTGTCTTGCAAACATGGAAATTAATGGTCTGGCTGTTGTAGCCCGCATTCTTGAGGATCGGGGCTTTCAGAATTAGCGGCAAATTACCTTGATTCGTACAGGAGAGCTGACCTACAGAACCATGTATCATAGGATTTGGAAGGCCCATGTTCCTGGTGTGAAACCAAGAGGTGGCATCCTTCGTAGTATGTCATGGGTAAAATTCTTGCCTTCCTACATTAGGAAAGAAGATGGAGCAAGCCTTAAATTCCATCAAAGATCCGATCTCGGCCTTGTCAGTATTTTCAAAGGTCGCTTGCTTCGCACTCTTTGATCCGGGCCTTTATACATGGGGTAACGCGTATAAGTCCGTCAGTTATGTTGCCCTTGTGCTTGGGGGATTGAGTCTAGTTTTGTCGGCATACAAGGTCAGCACCTTGGGCCGACGCACCATATTTCCCTTGATCCTTCTAACAAGGGAATTGGTGTTCTTGGTTGCGGTAGCCTCCGCAAGAGTTTCAGTATTGGCAGCTTTCTTTGTATAGAGCCAAACTGAATTATTCTTAAGGATAGGGTGATGTTAAATCCTCACCCAGCCTTATTTCCTAGAACGATCTAGTTTTCATTTGAATCAAAATATTTCTTGCCTTCCTTTTTTTCCAGAACCTTGTTCTGCTGAAGGAAAAGTTAAAAATTAATTTTTCTCTCAATATAGATGAGAGCAGTTAAAAATCTATCTGAAGGTTTCAGATATAGGAAACTGACATTTTGTTTTGCTGCCAGAAGACCCTAGAAATGGGCAGGCAGTGTTCAAATCGGCTATTAAAATGGTTACACTCTCTCGTTAGCGTGAGAACAGTCAAGCCCTATCTGAAGCGGCTGCTCAGATACAGAAAACTGATGATGTTGCGCTACCAGAAGGCCCCAGGAAAGGGCAGGCAGTGTCTAAATCGACTGTTTTCAATGTTGATTTATCAGGTTATTATTCAGGCTTGTGGTTTAAAGAGAGGGTTGACCCCTGTTTCTTTTAGAGTGCACCCTACCAGGATAGTAAGCGCTTCATGCGCTGTGCATTACCAAGCCTTTATGACTCAGATTTGCAAGGCCGCAACTTGGTCATCGGTGCATACGTTCACTAATTTCTATCAGGTGAATGTAAGACGGCAAGAGGATGCCGCTTTTTGGCGCAGTATGCTGCAGGCAGCAGTATAGGTCCTTGCGTCTGGCGGTCTGCGTTATTTGTGTCTCCCTCCCCTCAGTAGGCATTGCTTTGGGACGTCCCACTTAGTAATTACTAGGCTCTGTGTCCCGTGATGTACGATAAAGAAAATAGGATTTTTATAACAGCTTACCTGTAAAATCCTTTTCTTGGAGTACATCACGGGACACAGAGCTCTTGTTTGGGATATATTGGGACACTTATTGCTTTGCTACAAAAACTGAGGTTCTCCCGATATGGGAGGGGTTATATAGGGAGGAAACTTCCTGTCTAATTGATTACACCAGTGTCCAGTGGAATATAACCCTCTTAGTAATTACTAGGCTCTGTGTCCCGTGATGTACTCAGAGAAAAGGATTTTACAGGTAAGCTGTTATAAAAATCCAATTTTTTTCAACTGCAGTAATTAAGAGATGTATGGCCGAGGCTTTTTTGATGATACGTTTCTTGTGGGTCACAGGAGTGCACTTACTTTTGCACTTTGTGACCCAGAATCCGCAAACAGTGGGCTAAAGCCCACAGGTGGCTGATGTCACAGAGCCTTTCCAGGCTCTGGAAGCAGCCTGACTATATTGTTGGGATCCACCCAGCTGCATAATTGACAGCTGGCTTTGGCTTTAAGTGCGTGGCTGAGAGCCAGGGCTCACAGCGCCCAACTAATTCAGCCCGGCACTCCAGTGAGCGCTGGAGGGGCAGAGCTGGGGGGTGCTAACTGACAGTCTATAAAAGTGGGGGAACTAATGCGCAAACCAAAGGGGGGAAATGGAAAAAAACGAAACTATAACTAGTAGAAGCCACCTGATGAGTGTTCACACACTAATAACAGTATTAAAATAAGGGAGGTGAGGGGGCGCTTACTAAAATTAACTAAAAATAAACAAGATGTGCATTTATCATCAATAGTGCAAAATAAATATGTGCAAATAGTCTTCATGAGCATGCACAAATAATTGGACAATAACTGGTGAACATCCGGTGAAAAATAATTCTCATGTGCACAATATCCGTGTATGAAAAATAGGACAATAAACAATGTGAAGATAAATAATTAAAAATACATAAAAAATAAAGTGCAAAAAACAGTCTTTAAGTGCAAATAAGCAATTCCCAAAAATGAGTGCAAGCAATAAGTCTTTGTGCTAAAAATTTCTGTAAAGAAAAACAATCCACAGAAGTGTGCATAAAAATCCAAAAAAGTACAAATGCAGGCAATTCTCTTTAGGTTGCAGTAATATCCAATACAAGGTGCAAGTGCCAAAACATCCAGTGCTGGTGCCAATTGTTTCCCCCAGCCTCTCACCTTAATAGGCTAAAAAACAATGCCTTGCAGTAGTATTTCTTTAAAACGATCTCTGCTCTCTTACGATCCCACTTCCTGGTTAAGATCTCCAAACAAATACGGAAGAGGGCACTCAATAGTGTAGTATTCCATAAAAATCAAGTTTTATTAATAGTCAAAACACTCTCACATTTAAGATGAATGATAACAGCATGTCAAACAATATAGTAAACAGGATGACTTCCGGGTTTGGCCGCACCCGGAAGTGATGTCAAGACGGCGCTCTGTTCCTAACTGACAAGTCACCACTCTTGTCTCTAGCAAACTGAGCCGTCAGTGGTCATGTGATCGCTCCGTTCTCGGTCTTAGAGGCGATGTGCAACAGTTGCATCATAACACTGATGCTGCAGCATAGAGGTTGAGTATGTGTGTTTGATTTTTTGTAACCCCAAACTTCTCTTTTCAATGGAGATTTTAGGTGTTCACCTAAAAATAACTTGTTTAAAACATGCTCTGCTGCAGCTACCGGCTTTTTTTTTTTTTTTAAGTTATCATTTTCCCCAATCTGAATCCAAGAGGTTCACCATTTACTGAAGCAAAACCAGAGAACAGTATGCAGGTTGGTAATTGAGACTCAAATTGCTGCACACTTGTGACTCGGTCCCCCACTGAGGAGTGAACCCAGAGGATCAGTCTTACAAATCAAGAATATCCAAATTCATAGAGACGTTGGCCATGATTGTGCAGTCATGTCTCTTATGATCGGTTCACTCTGAGAAGTTAAAATATGTTACGTCCCAGGGAGCAGTATGTCATTGTGTTTCTGCAGCCACGAAGCAGTGCTCCTTTGTCCTACAGAATAAGATGTTGCAAATTCATAACTGGAACTCTTATACTAGTACTGTTAAAGTGGTTGTAAACCTCTGACTTAAAATATGAACAAAGCACATCCCTCTACAGTGTGTACTTGTTTCTGTCCAGAGCACTAACTGTCATTTCTGATTGTTGCCTTGTTCCCCTGCTATCTGCATGGATTACTTCTGACGGGGCACAACTTGCCAACCAGCCTGCAACCAACCAAATTAACCTATCTAACAGTATGTGTTTAAAAACAGGTTTAGTTTGCACACATTTGCAAATACTGTACATCAAGGCACACTAGTATTTTCTATAGTCCTAACTCTAAATATTGAGCGCATCTGCAGTGGAAGCACATGTATTATAATGGATAGGCAGAGGGCAGGTGAGCCTAGAGCAGGGGTGCCCAACCAGTGGCCCGGGGGGCCACATGTGGCCTGCGGAGCCCTCTGATGTGGCCTGCGGAGCCCTCTGATGTGGCCTGCGGAGCCCTCTGATGTGGCCTGCGGAGCCCTCTGATGTGGCCTGCGGAGCCCTCTGATGTGGCCTGCGGAGCCCTCTGATGTGGCCCACGACCTCCTGCTCTGGGATGGAATAAAATAGAATAGAATGCTGTTATTAAAGTTATGTTTATTAGTAAAATCACAGTGTATATACAGTATGGGCGTATCTGTTCTGCAGCGGTTACTGAGCTTCTTTCAAACTGATCCTCAGGTGCAGAGAAGTGCACCTGAGGGTTACCTGCACTGAGCCATAGACTTCTATTACCTGCGAGTTTGGTGTGCTGAGAGTAGAGTGGACTCTATAGAGCCGAGTGGACTGCCATCCACCCGCTCCGCTCATTGTGGCCCACTACCGGTTACCAAGTCACTTAAGTGGCCCTTGCTCTTCAAAGGGTTGGGCACCCCTGGCCTAGAGGGAGTCCACTTCTCCTTAAAGGCACACTGGACACCCAGCAATATGGCAGCAAAGGTGTCTAGTACACAGCCTGCGATTAACAACCTCAGCTCTGTTGCTGTGTGAAGGGGGGAGGTGTCTCATCCTCCAATCAGCTCTCAGAGCTCTCCTCACTGAGCTCTGCATTGTGTAATTTCAGCTCTCAGTTCCCTATTTTCTGACCGCTCAGACAAAATGTATAAATTCTGCACTTTGAGTGGCTGTAGGGAAGAGAAGACTGCACATAAGCAGGTACAACTTATGTATGTTCATCTCTGTATATCACCTGAGGCCAGTCACTTCTTTGGGAATATGTAAGGATTTACAACCACTTTAATGTAGCACTGCTCAATGTCACAGATTACATTCGGGTGAGCACCTGTTCTGTGAAAAGAATAAATGTGTAATACATCACATACCATATATGTAATTTCCATGGACGATTTGTAGTTATTTTAGTTGTTCTTTACTAAGACTTGTTTTTCTTTTCAGAATAATGAAAAGCAAATGCGACAGCTCTCAGTCATTCCACCCATGATGTTCGATGCAGAACAGAGGAGGGTGAAGTTCATTAATATGAATGGTTTGATGGAAGATCCGATGAAGGTCTACAAAGACCGGCAATTCATGAACGTTTGGACAGACCATGAAAAAGAAATATTTAAAGAAAAGTAATTTATTTATTTTTTTATAATTGGCTTATACGTTACTAAAAATGCAAATGTATTCGGATGAAGAGCAGCACTACCCCAGCTTTATAGTAGGGATGTCTGGATCTCTCAAGTGGAAGAGCCCCAAGTATTTCTGAAGAAATCTGGTAGAGGGAGTTTTTTGCTGCCTACTGAGATGTTTGGAACTTTGGATTTCTAATAAATGAAAGGCTCCGTTCACATCTAGACGTACCGGATCGCAGGTGGAATCATCGCAATTCTGCCTGTGATCCCGAATCGCCGCAAATTGTGGGAACGCCCTTGTGATCCCCGTCGCTTCCAATGGCACCCCGATTGTGGCGCGATTTTGCTTATATTGTTTCCTGACGACTTGCAGTAAAATCACGCAAACGGAATCTCCTTATGTCGTCCAAAACATTCAGCCCGCCATCCGGGACACCGACATGTAAGCGGAGCCTAAAAGAGATGTTTCCACTTGAGAGATCAGTAAAGGGTGTAAAACTGATCTGAGGGGTATGATATGGCTGAATGTTTGGTTCAGGCTTGCAGCAGCTTTTTCCCCTAATACAGTGTGAGGATCTGATGGATTTGCATGTGTGCTGGGCTTCATTGCAGTGCGTGTTTAGTTTGTTTCATGTATTGATAAAGAAATGTAAGAGTATTCAGATCACAACAAATGTTTCCAATCTTTTGACAGACAGCACTCTTCATGTCCTTCTCATCACAAGTATACATACACATGCTCCCTTATTGCTCTGTCTGCCTACAACCAGTCTTTACATACCTGGGGCATTGAGCCTCTTACTTTCAAGTTCATACATTAACATACATTATATGTATTCAGGTAAAAATCCTTCTGCAAGCAGCACCCCCTAAATACTTCAGTTCGATCTCGATCCAGCAATGTGCACAAGAACATAGTCTCCTCCTCCGCCTCTCCTCCTCTCTCCTCTCTCCCTTCTCATTTGCTCAGACACAGCAGCCACCCCCTCTCCCTCTCGGTGTCCTCCTTCTCCGCTCCCCCTCCCTCTCGGTGTCCTCCTTCTCCGCTCCCCCTCCCTCTCGGTGTCCTCCTTCTCCGCTCCCCCTCCCTCTCGGTGTCCTCCTTCTCCGCTCCCCCTCCCTCTCGGTGTCCTCCTTCTCCGCTCCCCCTCCCTCTCGGTGTCCTCCTTCTCCGCTCCCCCTCCCTCTCGGTGTCCTCCTTCTCCGCTCCCCCTCCCTCTCGGTGTCCTCCTTCTCCGCTCCCCCTCCCTCTCGGTGTCCTCCTTCTCCGCTCCCCCTCCCTCTCGGTGTCCTCCTTCTCCGCTCCCCCTCCCTCTCGGTGTCCTCCTTCTCCGCTCCCCCTCCCTCTCGGTGTCCTCCTTCTCCGCTCCCCCCCTCCCTCTCGGTGTCGTCCTTCTCCGCTCCCCCTCCCTCTCGGTGTCCTCCTTCTCCGCTCCCCCCCTCCCTCTCGGTGTCCTCCTTCTCCGCTCCCCCCCTCCCTCTCGGTGTCGTCCTTCTCCGCTCCCCCCCTCCCTCTCGGTGTCGTCCTTCTCCGCTCCCCCCCTCCCTCTCGGTGTCGTCCTTCTCCGCTCCCCCCCTCCCTCTCGGTGTCGTCCTTCTCCGCCCCCCCCCTCCCTCTCGGTGTCGTCCTTCTCCGCTCCCCCCTCCCTCTCGGTGTCGTCCTTCTCCGCTCCCCCCCTCCCTCTCGGTGTCGTCCTTCTCCGCTCCCCCCCTCCCTCTCGGTGTCGTCCTTCTCCGCTCCCCCCCTCCCTCTCGGTGTCGTCCTTCTCCGCTCCCCCCCTCCCTCTCGGTGTCGTCCTTCTCCGCTCCCCCCCTCCCTCTCGGTGTCGTCCTTCTCCGCTCCCCCCCTCCCTCTCGGTGTCGTCCTTCTCCGCTCCCCCCCTCCCTCTCGGTGTCGTCCTTCTCCGCTCCCCCCCTCCCTCTCGGTGTCGTCCTTCTCCGCTCCCCCCCTCCCTCTCGGTGTCGTCCTTCTCCGCTCCCCCCCTCCCTCTCGGTGTCGTCCTTCTCCGCTCCCCCCCTCCCTCTCGGTGTCGTCCTTCTCCGCTCCCCCCCTCCCTCTCGGTGTCGTCCTTCTCCGCCCCCCCCTCCCTCTCGGTGTCGTCCTTCTCCGCCCCCCCCCTCCCTCTCGGTGTCGTCCTTCTCCGCCCCCCCCTCCCTCTCGGTGTCGTCCTTCTCCGCCCCCCCCCTCCCTCTCGGTGTCGTCCTTCTCCGCCCCCCCCCTCCCTCTCGGTGTCGTCCTTCTCCGCCCCCCCCCTCCCTCTCGGTGTCGTCCTTCTCCGCCCCCCCTCCCTCTTGGTGTCGTCCTTCTCCGCTCCCCCCCTCCCTCTCGGTGTCCTCCTTCCTCCGCTCCCCCCCTCCCTCTCGGTGTCCTCCTTCCTCCGCCCCCCCGTGTCCTCCTTCTCCGCTCACCCCCCGGTGTCCCTCTCCTTTTTACTGTCTCCTGTTTATTCAGCTTTCTCCTGTTCATTCAGCTTTAGTGCAGCTGAGGCTAAAGAGAAAGGGACTGGGGAATCTGTGCCCTCAGTCCCTTTCTCTGTCTCAAAGGAGAGATGTTGGGGTTCTATTTATACCCCTGATATCTCACCACAGGGTTGATAAAAGGAAAAAAATAAAATATTTAAAAGCAAAATTGTAAAAAGAATAAAAAAATAAAATAAAAAAAATACTGTCCAAATCCCCCCCACAAAAAAAAATCCTTGTAGAAATTATAACACAAATTATATAAATTGTAAAAAACAAAAAAAACAAAAAAAAAAAACACGGACACAGTCCACACCTCATCGGTGCTACTGTCACATGACATTTAAAAAAGTATCGGTATTGGCGAGTACTTGGGGGGGGGGGGTGTATTGGTACTTGTACTCAGTCTTAAAGTGGTATTGGTGGAACCCTACTTTTAACTCGCATGTGCCCTATGAGCTGCCCAGAATTTCCATCCACCTATGTGGCCGTGTAAGTGTGTGATCCACTGTAAATGCTGAGTATTGTCAGGCCGGATGGTGAAGGGCACAAGAGGTATATAACTCCAGAATTATTCCCCCCAAAAACTACCCTTGCAGTGGGATCCTTCTGCACTCTGAAAGGAAGAATCGATCAACTACCACAGCTCCATGGTAGTTCATTGAGAAGTACAAGCCAACAGCTACTAAGGCTGTCGAATTTTTAGTTTTCCATTCACAGAGCAATGAGTGATGCGGCCAGGCAATTTTGACAGCTAGCGGGGGAAAGATCCCTGTTAGCTGTCAGAGTGGGGACGGGTCCTTTAATAACATGGTACATCCTGAATGAATATGTGTATAACATGTTATGAAAGGTGAACTTATCCTTTACGTCTACAGGTAGATGAGAACACTTGCTATATTCCTTGCTTAGGTGTTCTCTCCTTCTCTTCATGTATATGTGGGCCGGCCCTCATATACAAAGCATGACTTTTGGTCCAGTTTATTTTAGCTAACAAATCTTACAGGTGAAACATGTAACATGTTCCCGAAGGTGGCCTTTATCGTTGAACCCTTTGACAGCCAGAGCCATTTTTTGCACATGTTTTAAAAAATTATTTGAGGTCTGAAGATTGCATAAAATCTACATACATTATATATTTCCTGAAAGCAGACACCATAACCCCCCCCCTTTTTTTTTTGTTTTAATAAAACAAATGTGTTACCTGTAAATTACTAATCTACTGTATGTCTAATTTTGTCATTTGTTTTTTGTTTTTTCTGTTTTTTAGATTTGTACAGCATCCTAAAAACTTTGGTCATATTGCTACTTGTCTGGAGCGAAAGGTATTAGTGCGTTTTTTTTTTTTTTTTTTTTTTTTTTATACAGCAAGCAACATTTGTCTTGAAATTCTCAACCTCTTAGTCTATTGCCTGTTACACGTGCTGAGATTATCGAACGGATGATCGCCCGTGTATTTTTTGCATGCTAGTCTCATATCGAAAATGAATGTTACTAAAGTCATGAAAATTCTCCTACGATAGAATAAAATTTAGAAAGTGATGTATTGTATTTTCGGACGAAAACTGTACTGATTAAACAAAAATCGTATGATCTGGTATTGTACGAGAAACATTTTCGTGTTTATCCCTTCGGATAATATCGGATGAACTGTCACGATCGGCTCTCGAAAGTTGTGTACCCAACGATCAGATTATTGTACGATCGCTTAAAATTTTGTCGTACAATTTTCTGATCGTGTGTACGGAGCTTTAGGCCCCAGATTCCTGCTGCAAATCTGTGGATTTCTGCTGCAGAAATCACAAATGTGCAAACGGCTGTACAAAGCAGTAAATGTCTGTCACTGTCTGCATGTGTTTGCACAACACCTCCCTGTGGTTGGGTACAGATGATCGACTGTGGGTACAGACTGTTTTTACAAAAACCAACTGTCTGTCCTTAACAGCAGGTAATAACATGATGTGCGGATGCATGCTGACAGCCAAGGCTCCTTTTAAAAACAACAGAACTGGCGCTGAGAAAAATGTGATAAAAAATTCTAGTGTAAAAATATTGAATAATTGTAGCCGATGAGCAGCAAGTGCTAAAACTTGAAAATGTGAAAAAAGTAAATGAAATAGCAGCGCTGACAGTGTAGGACAGCCGTGGACGCAATCAATGATGAAATTGAAAGTTCCAAAAACAATTTAGAGTGCAGTGAAGCCAAGTCTAAGTTGAAATAGACATAAGTGTATTATATGCCTGCCTATGCTATCCAGTGCCACGAACGTCTAGTTAACGTTCTAGACTTGTCCAGGATTTCTTTTCTTTCTCCTATGCAATCAACTTTATCTCCGAGCATCCAGCAGGTCATCTAATTTACAATCCTTCCCATCTGTGAACTAGCCATCTAGTTTCTTTTCAAGGAGCAGAGGACAAGCATCCAATGGTGAGTGGATCTTCAGAGGGATATTTTTGTTCAAATTGATACTTGCGGGACTGATTTTTGAAGTACTTGCTGCCTTTAATAATAATATTATTAAAATTTTTGTCACTTTTCATAATACACTTATGTCTATTTCGACTTGGCTTCACTGCACTCTAAATTGTTTTTGGACCTTTTAATTTCATCATTGATTGCATCCACGGCTGTCCTACACTGTCCACCTGGTTTATTGTTAAGGCTCCTTTTAGCCTGGCTGCCTAAGGGCCATTTCACACGGGCTGTTTGATCAGGTCGGCCTGTCAGTTTTTCAGGTGAACCTGATCGAAACTTCCATTCACCCTTATGGAGCGGCGGATGTCAGCGGTGACATGTCCGCCGCTACCTGTTCCTGTCTGCAAAA
Organism: Rana muscosa; assembly: GCA_029206835.1. Taxonomy (NCBI): domain Eukaryota; kingdom Metazoa; phylum Chordata; class Amphibia; order Anura; family Ranidae; genus Rana; species Rana muscosa. Next base: position 151,268,555 of record CM055117.1, read on the forward strand.
TCTAGGCGGATGGTTGTCCTATTTTCCATCTGTCGATTGGATGAAAACGGACGGGCTGTCCATTTTCACCCAATCTGCCCATAGAGGAGAGCGGGACTTGGTCCGGCTCCGCTCTGCACAGTGAGCGGAGATAAACCTGTCATGCGTCTGCTCAGCGGGGATCAGCGGAGCGATCCATCACTGAGCAAGCTAAATCCATTCAACTGAGACGCTTGTGTGAAAACGCGCTTAGCTTTGAGTGGTCGCTGCTGTTGCACAAACATGTGATTCTTGGAATCTGCAGTTGGTCCTAATCACAAGTGTGACTGAGGACTTCAAATGGTTTTGGTAGAGGATAATTTGGCAAACGGTAAAGTTTTTCTTCTCTTTCTGATGATGATGGCTATTTTGACTGAGGTGGGCCGCCATATCTGTCAATTGTATTCTTGGATTATGTAATTTTGGCTGAACATCCAATTGTTCGAAGTGTAGCTGGTATGTCTGGTTGTTGAACAAAATGTTTCCCATAGCAACTTGATAAATGTTCTTTAGCAAAGAACATACATTCCTCAATTAGGCTACCAAAATTAGTGTGTGCTGTAAATTGCCTCCAGCATTGCCTATGTTTCTTCTTGCTGGAGGATGCAATTTTGCTAAAGCCCAGAGCCCCTGAACAGCAGTAAATCTTTAGTTTGTCAGCAGATCGGCCTCTAGCTGCTCTGATTTTTGGCACAATGCCAGAAATGGAGAGCAACTGAGCATGTGCAGAGCAGCGTGAGACAGTGTATTACTGGATTTTAAACAGTGTAGGCACTTATTTTTAATGTTTTACATAGCTATACCTGCAAAAGGGGCCAGCCTGAAGTGATCTAGCAGGACTTAATTTTCTGACTAGAGTTCCACTTTAAAGTGCACTGTTGTAATTCATTACTACATTTTGTTTTCTTTTTAGAATGTTGCTGATTGTGTGTTGTATTATTATTTAACTAAGAAAAATGAAAACTATAAATCTCTTGTAAGAAGAAATTACAGCAAGCGAAGAGGACGAAACCAGGTATGTTAGGCTGAATTTATATGTACCTATCAATTGAGTTTTTCTCCTCCATTTACTATACTTCTATTATATTGCTCCCTACAGGAGGATTGGATGTAGGCCAGGCTAGGATTACCCACCTCCTTTTCTCAGTATGCCTGAGTTTTTTGCTAGTGTGCTAGGAGGATGGATGTCTTAAAGTGTTACTAAACCCACAACAGTAAAAATTGTCTTTTATGCTGGAGAGAACATTTTACTTGTTCTCAGAGATAGCCAGGTCACATGATATTGACACCACAAATGTGGGCGTGTATACAGGCTACAGTGGAAATCTCCTCCTACCTGAACTCTCAGAACTGGAGAAACTGCAGTTTATCATGTAACGGTGGTATACAGATCAGCCAAAAAGGTATATAGTAGCAGTATTTGTAATGTAAAAAGATTATTTATAAGCTGTGAGCACTGTGGGGCGGGGGGGGGGGGGGCGGATGAACTATTTTCATATTACTGGGTTTAGTAACAATTTACTTAATACTGCTTGTTATATCACGCTGGGTATGGTGAAGCAATAGGGCTGACAACCCTGATCTCTGAATATATTACATTACTTAAGGACTGGGATTTAGGTCATGTGATGCTGATGGCTGAACCGGGATGCAGTTCTAACATAGACTGCTTTAGGACTTTAATTGCAGTGTGATCCACGGTCCTTTTGGCTTCACTCCTCCTGTTGCCCTAGTGGCATAGTCCTAATTACACACGTGTAGGATACCATACAGCCATTTATCAGGTATGGCTCAGGAATGCATATCTACTCCACCAGCATACTAGCAACTGTTTCCTTATTGAAATATTCATTATTCATCAATGAACTTTGTTCTCTTACCATATATCCATATAATTATCTTGTAGATTTTTTCCATCTACTGCCAGCAATCGCTTCATGCTGTCCATCAGTCCATCCCCTCCCTTTTTTCCATCTGTACCTTGTAGGCTTGGGCCCCCCAGGGACCTCTGCACAGATGTTCATGCCTTATATTTACACTTTTTATAAATTATTTTTGCAAACAGTGTATTAGTCGTGGCATGGACATCGATGCATAGATCTCTAGTGTCCGGACGATTGTTTATATGTTTTCTTTGTTGTTTTTGTCCCGTGCTGTGTGTTGCCATATCCGGTGACTATTTGATGCGGTGACCTTCGGATATATGTCATGTTCATTTGTCTTAACTATTACCTCCCATTGGGGAGTTTATTGAATTTTTAACTAATCATTAAATTTAATATTTTTTTCTACTTATCCCTACATTGTATGCCATGTCACTCATTTAGTCCTCTGGTTCCCCACTGTCTTGGTAGGGACAAAACCTCTTATTTTATGATATATATTAGTAACACTTTAGGCTCTATTGCGAAAATTCAAATAGTTTTTTGTGTTTTTGTTTTTTTCACCCCTAGGTTCCTTGTCTGGTACTACCTTTGCCGCTTTGCTTTTTGTCCATGGCAGGCTGTGGGGTTTTTGTTCTGTAACAGCAATATGTTTTCTCCTCCCCCTTTTTGGTGGGTTTCGGTCAACCAGCTTTCATTTGGTCTATGGTTTAGTGCTCCTTTCTTTGCTGAAATTACACTCTGCAGATCTTAACGTGGAGAGCTGATTGGAGGAAAGGGACAAACTCCCCTTCACACAGGAACTGATTTGAGGCCCTCAATAACAGGCTGTGTGCCAGAGCTCCCTCTCCTGTCACATTCATGCAGATAGCAAAGGAACAAGGCAGCAGACAGAAATGGCTTTAGATTAAGTCAAGTACACACTATAGAGGGATATGCTTTGTTGATATTTCATGTCTGGGAATTACAGCCACTTTACAGTCCCTTGACAACAGGACTAAACACCGCTCCTAAAGTGCCCCTGCGGTGCTTTGCGGGTGCTTTTAACCCCTTTTTCGGCCGCTAGCAAGGGTTAAAAGTGCGCAGCTAAAACAACGGTAAATCGCCACAAAAAAAAAAAAGCAGCTCTTTACTGCCGACACCCCCAACGCCCTAGTGTGAAAGGGGCCCTTAAAGGCCCCTTTCACACTGAGGCACTTCTAAGCTGCCAGTAAATCACTGGTGCTTTTGAAGAGCTTTCTATTCATTTTAATGGAGAGGGGTGTTTTTTCACTGCCCCGGTGTGAAAGCATTCATTGAGTATAATTGAAATAGGATTTCGTGAGATTTTCAGGCACATTGTTGGCGTGAAAGAGCCTGAAAAGCGCCTCAGTGTGAAAGGTGTCCAAGACCCCTTTCACAGTGTGGCGCTTTTGGGCTAAACATAGTGCCTGTAAGACCCCTTTCACACTGGAGGCGTTTTTCAGGTACTTTAGCGCTAAAAAAAGCGCCTGTAAAGCACCTGAAAAAAGCCTCATCTGCCATCCCAGTGTGAAAGCGTGAGTGCTTTCACACTGGGGCGCTGCGCTGGCAGGACATCAGAAAAAAAGTCCTGCAAGCAGCTTCTTGGAGGCGCTTTTGGAGCGGTGTATACACTGCTTCTAAAGCACCCCGCTTTGTGGGTGCTTTTAACCCTTTATTTGGCTGCTAGAGGGGGTTAAAAGCACCTCGCTAGCACCTGAAAACGCTGGTAAAGCGCTGTTAGTTTTAGCGGCGCTTTACCTGCATTTTTCGGGCGCTGGAAGTGTGAAAGGGCTCTTAAGTGCCTGAAAAACGGCTTCCCTGCAGTCTGTGTGAAAGCCAGAGTGCTTTCACACTGAGGCGATACACTGGCAGGACGTTGAGCCCGGTAGAAGGCAGGAGAAGACGAGGCAGAATGTGAGATGTTATACATACATACATACATTCTAAAAAGCCAGAGCTGAACAGCCCTGCCCAGGGGGCGGTCCCTCCGGACATAACCCTCCCACTGCAGTCAGCAGGCCTCAGTTTTTTTCTGCCTAGCAGAAGGAGAAGACGTGGCTCTCTCAGGAGCCAGTCTCCTGACCTATTTTTATTCCTTTTTTGGAATTTTTCTTGTTTTATTTTTGAAACCTTCCATCAACTGTCGGTTGGCTACAAGATATCCCTGTAGTCTTCCCTGTCCAACCATCGAGCGTGCTGATCCTCGCCTTGTGTGCGTGAGACTCAGTTCAGGACATGCCCCACGACTCCAGGGGTGGCCGGTGGGCTTTTATGCTCCCGGGTCCTCACAAGATTGAACAGTCCTGCTGTATCTTTCGCGGTGGACCGGGCCGACAGCTACTCAGTACCGCAATGTGATAGTCCTGTCAGAAACACACCAGTGGGTCCCTCAGGGGATGGGTAAGTAGCCTCTCCTGCCTGCAGGTGAGTACATGCTGTGTGTTTCTCTGTGGGGGATTTTCCCTGTCTCCCCCCTGTTTTGTCACTCTCTGTCACCATTGCTGGCGCTGTGCTTTGTGGGGTGCCTCTGGGTCATACTGTCCTGGGCGGGGGCTCCTGGCTGTCTGCATATCACTGGAGCTGTTTTCTGAGAGTTCTGGGGCCTGGGCCCTGTTCGGTGCCATGTTTGTGTATACACATTGGTTTGCATGACGGCCATCTTGCCGTGGTTCGCCTGAGCACATTGCGGTGGCCATTTTCTTGAAGCCGCACGTGTTTTCTGCACTTGTTTGGCCTCTGTCGCTGCTGGGAACGGCGCGAATCTCCTCACACATTCCTCTCAGCTCACTCGCGCTGGTACAGCGCGGCGCAGGCAGCGGAACCGAGCGGTCCTGTTCAGGGTTGGTGAGTCCCCTGGGCATTCCCCTCTTCAGTCAGCACAGCCTGTGGGTGGACATTTTTTCTGAGGAGTCTCAGAGAGGGGCAATTATGGAGTCTGTGTCACCAGCTTCCCCATGCATGTCAGAGGCAACAGGCAGTGTTCCAGCACCTGCGGTCCCTATGGACCAGTTGTCGGCAGTCCTGGAAACATTTCTTACCAGGATGGAAGTGGTGTGCGAGCGCAAGGGAGCAAAAAAGCGCCCTCTCCCCACATTATCTCCACAAGGGGAGTGCTCTGATTCAGATATGGGCCTAGCTGCTGCTGCTCAGGACCCTAGCTCTGAATATTTTGATGGTTTTGAACAAGGACATTCCTTGTGAGGAAGACTCCAGTTCTGAGTCAGTAAATGACAGGGCGCTTGTTGGTGAACTCATTGATGCTGTGAGGGACGCTCTCAATCTGAATGCTGCGGCTGCGGAACCTCAGGTGGAGGCAGTCTCTTTTGGTTCTTTTAAGACCAAGCCTTCTAGGTTTTTCCATATGCACCTTTCTTTGACCAGTTCATTGACCAGGTTTGGGAAAACCCGCAGAAGAATTTTATGGTCCCGCGGCGCTTGTCTATCAGATGCCCACTTCTTAAGTAGGGCTTCTTCAAAAGGGGTTTCTCCCCCAGTGGTCGACCCCCAGTCGCCCGTTTGAACAAGGCCACCACTCTCCCGATGGAGGGGACGCTGGCATTTAAGGACCCCACTGACAGGAGGTCAGAAGTGGTGAGCAGAGCCATGTTTGCCTTGTTGGGATCCGCCTTACGCCCTGTTGTAGCAGTGACCCTTGTGTCTCAGACACTTGCAGAATGGGCAAAAATTTTGCACCAGACTGTGCAGGAGCATAATCTTCCTCCAGACACTATTGCTCTGGCCCACCAGATGGTGCAGTGCCTGATATGTGTGCGACGCCACTTTGGCCACTTTAATACCCAGGGCCTCTGTTTCTGCGGTGATGTTGCGTCGCCTTATCTGGTTGAAATGCTGGTCTGCTGACCTAGCCTCTAAGAGGCTCCTGACGGATCTGCCCTTTAAGGGTGGCAGACTTTTCGGTGCTGCTCTGGATGACATTATCAAAGATGTCACGGGAGGTAAAAGCACTCTCCTTCCTCTCCTTCCTCAGACTATCAAGGGTAAACCGGGTCCTTCCTTTCCAGCAAAAAAGGTTTTTTTTCGTCAGTCAGAGTCCACGGGTAAGCCATCCCAGACTGACAACAGTGCGGCTGGTGGACACAAGCGCCTTTTGGATGCGTAAGCCGAACAAGACGGCTCCCAAGCCCGCCTCTGCGTGAAGTCTTGCCCCCGCCCGACTCTGGGGCGGGGGGGTGGGGTCGACTTCGCAGGTTCACGGATCGGTGGACCTCCCGGATCTCCGACCGGTGGGTGTGCGAGGTGGTCACCTCAGGATACAGGATAGAGTTTCGTTCCTGGCCCCCAGACAGATTCTTTCCCTCAAATCTCCCTCTCCTTCCTGCCTGTCGGGCGGCCCTCTTGGGGGCTGTACAGGATTTGATCGAGTCCGGAGTGATTGTGCCGGTACCGTCACAGTAGAGGTTTCAGGGGTTCTACTCGAATCTGTTTGTTGTCCCAAAAAAGGACGGGGTTCGACCAATCCTGGACCTCAAGGCCCTGAATGCCTTTGTGAAGGTGCAAACATTCCGCATGGAATCCATTCGCACGGTGATCGCTACACTCCATCAAGGGGATTTTCTGGCGTCCTTGGACATCAAGGATGTCTACTTGCATGTTCTGATCTGCGCAAGTCACCAGAAGTTTCTGTGCTTTGCGATAGGCGAAGTTCACTATCAATTTGTCAGCCTAGCCTCGGCACCAACGGTGTTCACCAAGGTGCTTGCTCCGGTTCTAGCCTTGCTGAGACAGCGAGGCATTGCTATCGTGGGCTATCTGGACGATCTTCTAAGAGCAGACAATGGCTTAGAATTAGAAGAAAGTGTGACTATCGTCAGTCAGACCCTCCGGGACTTCGGATGGCTCCTGAACATTCAGAAATCGGTCCTGGTTCCGACTCAGTCTTTGGAGTATCTAGGTCTGATCCTGGACTCCTTGGAGGCGAAGGTATTCCTACCCCAGAGAAGTTACTGACACTTCAGTCTGCAGTGCGGGTCCTGACGTCCCAAAGATGGTCGTCGATCCGTTTTTTTGCATGAGAGGCCTGGGACTCATGGTGGCCTCGTTCGAGGCCGTTCCGTATGCCCAATCGCACACACGGGCATTGCAGAAAGAGATCCTGTCCACTTGGGACAAATCCCCGTTGTCCTTGGATCTTCAGATCCAGTTGGGTCACCCAGTCAGGGCGTCCCTGGCATCGTGGCTGAGGTCCCCGGCTCTTCGGTCCGGGAAGTCGTTCCTCCCCATCCAGTGGACAGTGATCACGACGGACGCCAGCCTGACGGGCTGGGGTGTTGTCTGGGGAGTCCTGTCAGCCCAAGGGCTTTGGACTCTGGACGAAGCCCGTCTACCGATCAATGTCCTGGAAATACGGGCAATCAGACTGTGCCTCTCCTCGTGATCGGAGAGACTACAGGGTCGCTCCCTCAGGATCCAGTCGGACAATGCCACAGCGGTGGCGTATGTCAACCATCAAGGGGGGAGCTCAGCTGCGGCTTCCGAGGTCACCCACATCCTAAAGTGGGCCGAAAGAAGCATGGCGGCTCTGTCGGCCGTCTACATTCCGGGCGTATAAAACTGGCAGGTGGACTATGTGAGTCGCCAGACGCTGGACCAGGGAGAGTGGTCCTTGCACCCGGAGGTTTTTCAACTTTGCTGGCGGTGGGGCACGCCGGATGTGGACCTGATGGCCTCTTGACTCAATCGCAAGGTGTCGAGGTTTGTGGCCAGGTCCAGGGACCCCTGGGCGGATGCGTTGGTTGCCCCATGGGGTCGTTATCGCCTGATCTGTTTATCCTCCGCTGCAGCTGCTTCCTCGCCTGCTGCGCAGGGTGGCGACCGAGGGAATTCCGGTGATCCTCATTGCTCCGGATTGGCCTCTGCGTCATTGGTACGCCGATCTGGTATGTCTCGTCGCGGACGTTCCTTGGCGGTTGCCAATAAGGGAGGACGTCCTGTCTCAGGGTCCTATATTTCATCCTGCTTTACAGTCTCTGGCTTTAACGGCATGGCTATTGAAAGCCAGGTGCTGAGAGACAGAGGTCTCTCGGATTTGGTATTTCGACCATGTTAAGGGCACGGAAGTCTTCCTCCAGAAAGGTCCATCACCGTACCTGGAAAGCTTACATCGCCATGTGCAAAGAGCTGGACTGGCGCCCACGGACATATTTCGTCGCCAGGATCCTGCGGTTCTTGCAGCGTGGCGTGACCCAAAAACTTGCGTTGAGTACCATTAAGGGTCAGATTTCCGCCTTGGCCTTCTTCTTTCAGTGACCGCTTGCAAGGTCATTCCTTGGTTAGCACATTTGTTCAGGGGGTTCGCCATGTGCTCCCTCCTGTCAAGCCTCCTCTCCCTCCTTAGGATATGAATTTGGTGCTCTCGGTTCTCCAGGAACCTCCCTTTGAAAATATTAGGGATATTCCCCTCTTGACATTGTCTCAGAAGGTGGCCTTTTTAGTGGCCATTACTTCTGTTAGACGGGTGTCTGAGTTGGCGGCCTTGTCCTGCAAGTCGCCTTATTTGGTCATCCGTAAGGATAAGGCGGTGTTGCGTCTGCGACCTTCTTTTTTGCTAAAGGTGGTCTCGGCCTTTCACCTTAATGAGGACCCTGTCCTCTTCCCGTCCTTGTGTCCTCACCCATCGCATCCCAGAGAGTTTGCGCTTCACACGTTGGATGTGGTACGAGCCTTACGGGTGTACCTGTCTGCTACTGCTTCCATTCGGAAGTCTGACGCACTGTTTGTCGGTCTCTGGTCCAAATCAGGGCCAAGCGGTGTCGTCTGCCACCATTTCTAGGTGGATCAGACAGACCGTCATACAGGCCTATGCCCTCAAGGGGCGGGCGTCTCCTCCCTTTCCGGTTACGGCGCATTCCACCAGGGCAATTGGTGCTTCCTGGGCTTTCGGACATCAAGCGTTGGTTGCACAAGTGCGCAAGGCAGCGACCTGGTCGTCCGTTCATACCTTTTCTAAGTTCTATAAGGTTGATGTGGTTGCATCTTCGGATGCTTCCTTCGGCCGCAAGGTGTTGCAAGCGGCTGTTTAAAGTTGCACCTCCTCCATTGAGGAGCTCTGCCTTGTTTGGAGTGAAGTTTTTGGTTTTCCATTCATACTGCTCCCATCCCTCTTGACACTGCTTTGGGACATCCCACAGGTAAAGTGTTTAAGAGGCTGTGTCAGTCCATGGACGATAAGAGAAAATAGGATTTTTGTACTCACCGTAAAATCTGTTTCTCTGACGTCCATGGACTGACACAGGACCCACCCTTCTTTTCAAGGTTTGTAATGCTTTGTTACGAACTGAGGTCTGCTGACTGCAGTGGGAGGGTTATGTCCTGAGGGACCCCCCCCCCCTGGGCGGGGCTGTTCAGCTCTGGCTTTTTAAAATGTATGTATATCATCTCACATTATGCCTAGGTCTTCTCCTGCAAGCAGGGACATAACCCACAGGTAAAGTGTAAGAGAGGCTGTGTCAGTCCATGGACGTCAGAGAAACGGATTTTATGGTGAGTACAAAAATCCTATTTTTAACAGCGATTTACAGTCGTTTTTGCGGTGCTATTGGCCGCTAGCGGGGTGCTTTTAACCCCCGCTAGTGGCCGAGAAAGGGTTAAAACCGACTGCAAAGCGCCGCGGCGACGCTGCCCATTGATTTCAATGGGCAGGGGCGCTGTAGGAGTGGTGTATACACCGCTCCTACAGCGCCTCAAAGATGCGGCTAGCAGGACTTTTTTGAGTGTCCTGCCAGCGCACCGCTCCAGTGTAAAAGCCCTCGGGCTTTGAAATCAGATGAACTCGCACGATTTCAAAGCCGTGTTCAGTGTGAACGAAGGCTGAATGACAATTGCCTGGTCATGCAACTCTGTACCCAAACAAAATGTTTAGCATATTTTTGAGACAGATGGAGCTTTTTGGTATGTAATCACTACTGTTTTTGTTTTAAATTTTTTGCTAAACAAACGAAAAAGACCTAAAATTTGCAGAAAAAAATAAGTTCTTTGTTATAAAATTTTGTAAATAAGTAAATTTTGTCTTTCACAGATTGGCAGCGCTGGTGGGGCTGCACTGATAATTAGTACACTGATGATCATTGCCCTGATTGTCAGTGCAGATGTCCCCTGTGTGGATTTGCAGTTTTTCGGCTCTCCTCGCACCCTGTCGGCATGAGGGGAGGATTGCCGATAATCGGCCAATCCTGTGTACATTGTGATCAGATGTGATTGGCTCTTTACCCTGATCTGTGATCAGCTGCATCATTTGGATCACTGCCGATATGCGCCGCAGGGGGCGCGTAGACAGCGCGAACAGGGGGGGGGGGTTGTCATATGACTGCCTCCCGGCAAGGTGTGGCGTGCTGTTGTTGTCATTTGGCTATAGCGCGGTCTCGAAGGGGTTAAAACAGGAGCACCAGGAAGATTCACTTGTGCTGAATATTTATCTGGTGAATTCTGTTTAAGCTGTTTGCATGTGTTGGTTCCTGTGGATGATGTGGCGGTATATGTGTAGAAGTAAGCAGTATCCCATGTTGATATTAAACAGGCAACTATTTTGGCCTCAGTGCACCAAGGAAAACCTATACTGAAAGAACATGTTTATAGCAACCTCCACTAACATAATGGCTGGTTGCCCTCTCTGCTGCGTAAAGTCATCCCCTTATTTTGTGCAGCAGGTGGCACAGTCGTATGATCTGACTAAACAGAAACTTGCTCTACTGCTGTTACAGCCAATCAAGCTGAGCTGAAGGGGGGGGGGATTACCTTGAGTAACCCCGGTGAGATTAGTTGCTTGCATGTGAGATGGACAACTCTTCTGTAGGCAGCTTAAGTGGCAGAATGACACAATTTCCTGGAATAAACATGCTGCCGGGTCAGGCAACTCTTGTTCAGAGGATAGCGATGCCTGTACAGTTGGGCCCCCGTATGCATTTTATCCCTCTGAGATTCAGCTGGGCCCAAGGCTTGAACCTCTGTAAAGGCGGCACAGAAGATTGCACATGAACAGATGAAAGTGCAGGTGTGTGTTGGCATGGGGAAGGGGGGCGAGGGGGAGGGGGGGGTCGCTGCTTCTGTTGGTGATCTTTAGAAATCTATTTGTGTCAGATCTCATAAAGAAGCCAGGGATAAACTGTGTGATTTATGCTGCACTAGAGTCTGACTTAAGCACAGGGCAGCTGTCGGTGCGATCCGGGGGAACCAGGTGATGTAGAGAAGGGACATACGGATGTGATCAGCCGTAATATATTTGTAGCTTGTGTATGCTGTTGCATCCATGTCAGCACACCAAGGCCCAAAGTGCATACAAGTAGTAAATATTTGTTACATGGCAACTTGAAAACTGGATATGGCTTTTAAAATAAAATGTTGAAATTAATTACTTCATTAGATTAATACTTAGCAGAATTTTTCTTTGATAAGGGAGATGTCTAGAGCTTGAGTCTGAAAATGTTTGTCTGTGCCCTCTCCCTCCTCTACAAAATGTTGAATGGTAGCACAGGTTACATGCAGCAGAATAAGGAGAGCTGCTGTGCATCATGGGAGCTGCACCCCCGCTCCCCTCCAAATTGTTCCCACCTGCATATAGCGTTAACAACCCCCCCCCCCCCCACAAAAACAAAACCTTCCGTTTCCTTTAAGCATGTTATACAGCAGAGTGCTTGTGCTGTGTCATTTGGCCCTCTGTATACCCTAAGAAACCTGGCTGATCCTGCCTGACTATACCCTCCCCTCTGCAAGCTGACCACGATAGTCATGGCTGCTTAGCCCTCACACTGTGGTCAGTTTGTGTGATTCCGTCATCCGCAGCCTGCTATCTGCAGCTCTCCCTGGTCTGTGTCTCTTCTGTCGTCCTCCCCTCTCCCCTCCCTGATCGTACCGGCATCCGTTTTTGTTTTTTTGTAATTGTATTCTAAAAGAAATTAATTTCTTTATCCTCATTTTAAAGAAGTTGAGCATTCTGAAACATTGGGACTTCTTGTTGTGCTTGATATTCCTCAGTCCTATCCTCCTGAGGGAGCTCTTGACCTACAAGTTTAAAGGGGAGAAGTTCCTACTGCTCCATTTCTTGCTAAAGGCCTAAAGCTTCAGCATCCTCCAGCAGTTGTGGATCCTGCTCACAGCTCTGGTCTTTATGTCCATCCTAATGCCTTTTCCTGACATCCCCAGCATGGAGCTCAAGCAGTGCTGAGCATTCTCTCCTCTGCAAACCTTGTCTAGATATGAATTGCCAAATTCCCAGACTTGTAGAATTCGATCTCCAGCAAGGCTGTTGAGCTTAAATACTTGCTAAGCGATTCCCTGTAGATTCCTAACCTCTTCCTTTTATGTGGCAGATTTGTATCCTTTCCCTTTCAGGGATTGTGGGATTGCTGGGGGAAGCCCTTCTAGTATGGCCTATTAGCCCCTTTTCAGACTTTTTCCGCAGTGGTATCCTTTAAAGAGAACTTGTCGCCAACTTAAGAAAATGCTGTTAACCGCATAATGTCTTCTACATGCTTTTTTTTTTTCATGGTTATTTTATTCACTTGTAACGTACCCTTAAATTTGGTGGAAAGATTGACTACTCCAGGAAAGTTGGTTCCCTAGCACAGCCCCCTCCCTCCTTACAAATAACATCCTTCTCCTCTGGGACCATCTAATTACTCCCTGCTGGCCCAGCTCTTCAACCAGCCCTTCACTTTCCTACCCAGACTTTTATGTTGTTGTCAAGAGGAGTAAAGGGGAATACTGTGGAGAGCCACTTCAGTGACAAAGTCTACTGGGGCTCCTAATCTCAAATCCAAAGCTTTTACAGGTAAATAACATGCATGAAATACATTATATGTACATATAATTGTATGGAAAGATTTTTGTTGAAATGGTCAGAAGGTCTCTTTAACCCTGTGCCTACCAAGGTATGTTTATAAAACTCCATACCAGCTCACTGCTTCTACTCCTTGAATGCCAGGATGTTTAGAGGCAGCTCCAATACTGCCACTTTATCACTTTTACAGGGATCTGAAGGTATTCCCTCATTGTCAATTTACGCAGTCATTCTCAGAATCTTGCATTCCCCAGAAAGCCCAGGACAATGGTAAACTACTTTAACATTGAGAGCAGGAGGAGATTGGGGATAATCGGTTCCCCTGTCCCACCTGAGACTAATGATCCTGGTAGTGACATGGATTCCTGCTTCAGAGATTTAATTTTTTTGATCCTATAACTTGAGGATACAGCTAATAAAGTTCATCCTGTGCTTTACTTTGGTGGTCTAATAGACCCCTGATGTCTCCATTCGGAGGGCCTGTCACCTAGGCGCAGGGATCTCCAAACTACGGCCCTCCAGCTGTTGCGGAACTACACGTTCCATGAGGCATTGTTAATCTGTTACATTCTCAGACATGATTAGGCATGATGGGAATTGTAGTTCCTGAACAACTGGCGGGCCATAGTTTGGAAACCCCTGTCATAGGGTCTTAGCCCCCTCGTGATGGCATTAATGTTAAATGAAGAAACAAAATAAGAAAAACTTTTTCACACGTTTATAGAAAAATAAATACAGTGCCTTGCGAAAGTATTCGGCCCCCTTGAACTTTTCATCCTTTTGCCACATTTCAGGCTTCAAACATAAGGATATAAAATTTTAATTTTTTGTGAAGAATCACCAACAAGTGGGACACAATTGTGAAGTGGAACGAAATCTATTGTTTTTTTGAAACTTTTTTAACTAAGAAAAAAATGAAAAGTGGGGCGTGCAAAATTATTCGGCCCCCTTGCGTTAATACTTTTTAGAGCCACCTTTTGCTGCGATTACAGCTGCAAGTCGCTTGGGGTATGTCTCTATCAGTTTTGCACATCAAGAGACTGAAATTCTTGCCCATTCTTCCCTGAAAAACAGTTTGAGCTCAGTGAGGTTGGATGGAGAGCGTTTGTGAACAGCAGTTTTCAGCTCTTTCCACAGATTCTCGATTGGATTCAGGTCTGGACTTTGACTTGGCCATTCTAACACCTGGATACGTTTATTTGTGAACCATTCCTTTGTAGATTTTGCTGTATGTTTGGGATCATTGTCTTGTTGGAAGATAAATCTCCATCCCAGTCTCAGGTCTTTTGCAGACTCCAACAGGTTTTCATCCAGAATGGTCCTGTATTTGGCTGCATCCATCTTCCCCTCGATTTTAACCATCTTCCCTGTCCCTGCTGAAGAAAAGCAGGCCCAAACCATGATGCTGCCACCACCATGTTTGACAGTGAGGATGGTGTGTTGAGGGTGATGAGTTGTGTTGCTTTTACGCCAAACATATCGTTTTGCATTGTGGCCAAAAAGTTCAATTTTGGTTTCATCGGACCAGAGCACCTTCTTCCACATGTTTGGTGCGTCTCCCAGGTGGCTTGTGGCAAACTTTAGATGAGACTTTTTATGGATATCTTTGAGAAATGGCTTTCTTCTTGCTACTCTTCCATAAAGGCCAGATTTGTGCCGTGTACGACTGATTGTTGTCCTGTGGACAGACTCTCCCACCTCAGCTGTAGTTCTCTGCAGTTCATCCAGAGTGATCATGGGCCTCTTGGCTGCATCTCTGATCAGTCTTCTCCTTGTCTGAGCTGAAAGTTTAGAGGGACAGCCAGGTCTTGGTAGATTTGCAGTGGTCTGATACTCCTTCCATTTCAAAATGATCGCTTGCACAGTGCTCCTTGGGATGTTTAAAGCTTGGGAAATCTTTTTGTATCCAAATCCGGCTTTAAACTTCTCCACAACAGTATTACGGACCTGCCTGGTGTGTTCCTTGGTCTTCATGATGCTCTCTGCGCTTTCAACAGAACCCTAAGACTATCACAGAGCAGGTGCATTTATACAGAGACTTGATTACACACAGGTGGATTCTATTTATCACCATAAGTCATTTAGGACAACATTGGATCATTAAGAGATCCTCGCTGAACTTCTGGAGTGAGTTTGCTGCACTGAAAGTAAAGGGGCCGAATAATTTTGCACGCACCACTTTTCAGTTTTTTATTTGCTTAAAAAGTTTAAAATATCCAATAGATTTCGTTCCACTTCACAATTGTGTCCCACTTGTTGGTGATTCTTCACAAAAAAATAAAATTTTATATCTTTGTTTGAAGCCTGAAATGTGGTAAGATGACAAGTTCAAGGGGGCCGAATACTTTCTCAAGGCACTGTATATAAAAAAAAACGCCCCCCTACACACCCCAATGTTGGTGTGCAGCATAGGGCACACGTATGTATGTAAATATGAATTGCAGCAAACGTTTGAGTAAGAGCAATAATTTTAGGACCATTATTCATTGTTAATTCTAAACTGATAACTTACCATCATTTTTTTGCTACTTCAAGGGCATGCACCACTTTACATCTTGATGTGTTTGCAATCCATTCTCTTGACAACACCCCCCCCCCCTGCTATGTGCTGCTATTTATCAAATGATGGTGATATAATACAAATTTTATATCGCTGTCATTTGATAAATAGCACAAATATTTATAACACAATTTGATTTTTTATTCTTCAGGGTCTTTGCTTTCATAAAATATATAATTGTTTAGGGGTTTAAAGTAATGATTAGCAAGGAATGCAAATGTGAAAAATGTAAAAATTGCCCCACTTGGCAAATAGTTAAAGTGTTAACCCAAAAAATACACGCACACGCACACACACACGCGCACACACACACACACTGGCCCCTTTAAAGCAGATTACACTGCACAGCGCTTGTGCTGTGTAATCTGCCCCCTTCTCAACTAAAAAAAAAACCTGCATCTGCCACTTCCAGTATGCCCTCTCTATTCTGACCACGATAACCAGGGCTCAGCCCTGATCACCATGGTCAAAGTACGTCCTTCTGTCATACGCTGTCCTGCTCTGCTCTCCTCCCCCCTGCTACTACTATTTTAAATGGAAGCCTACAATGGTCACTGCCAGCCCCTCTATTGGAGGCTGGCATAGCACACTATGTACTTTAGTTTTAAAAAACGAGCATTCCAATAATATTCCAAAATACCAAATTTCAGCTGTCTTCAGGCCAGTCACGTGACTCATGGCTGCTTTACAGCTATGAGACAAAGCTGCTGTGGAGGAAACGAGCGGCTGACGTCAGAGGGAGATAACGGCTCCTGCCGCAGAATACATCCATTGGAGCTGTAAAGCGGCCGTGAGTCATGTGACTGGCCTGAAGACAGCTGAAATTTGGTATTTAGACTGCTCATTTTTTAAAACTAAGTACATGGTGTGCTATGCCAGTCTCTAATAGAGGGGCTGGCATAGTCTTTTATAAATGAGTTAACAAACCCTTTAAGGAACCTTTCACAACTATGCATTTTTCAAGATTCCTGGACTCAATGCAAACTCAGAATAAATTGGGTGGCTTTTGGGTATTGGCACACAGGCGGAACCTAAGGCTGCCACCCTCATATGCTATCTTTTTGCAGGAGATACGGATTGTATTTAGGATTGCAGTGGAGTTCCTTGGCAGCTGAGAGTTTTTGTTTTTTTCAAATGTGAAGTTAAGACAGGATCCCTTGCAGCTGTTTCAGTAAATGTAATTTGGGAATTGTCTCTAGTACATTGCCAAGTGTAAGGCGCACTATTAAGCCTGATGTTTTGGTATGGCCTGTTTTACTGTCCTTCTGTTTATGTTCAGATCTTGGCTGGCGGCAGATTTCCTTGTCAGAAATGTGCTTACTGGGAGACATTAGTTCACATGGTGTGCTGGGTGGATGATGTGTGAAGTGACCTTTTTTCTCCTGCCAGATCTGGGTTGCATCACCATGTCTTTTTTGTGTGTGAAGGATTTCTTGTCAGCTGCACAATTACACCAGACTCGGGGTTATGCAATGTAAAGGTAATTTGCCCCTCGTTCTCTAAAGTTTCCTGCTTTGCCATCAGTAACGCGGTCCCCCATATGGAGTTGGCATGAAATATTGAATGAGTCATCTAGTAAACTAACCAGTCTAGTGTGGGTTAGGTTGGTCGTCTTCCTTTACTTTCGTTTGTTTTCAAATGAGATTTGAGAAACCCAACATTTTCCAGTCACTGACATGCTGTTTGAGGTCTCTTTGGCAGCCATTACTGCTGGTCTTGGCAGATCTGGAGGTATAGGTGAAAGCACTAGAACATTGTTTATATAGTCTTTTAGTGTGACAGGTATTCTGTATATCAGGGCTGAGCTTTGCACGCAGTAAACTCTTACCATCTGCTGGCAGTTGAAGGCAAATACAGTGAATTTTCATTTTTTTGGAAAGACAAAAAATTGGGCGTCCTCCCAACTCTTCTCTAGCTGGTCCCCTAAATATGTGCTATTTTTAAATGTTTAATTTTAAGAACTAGTATACCCAGATAAATTATGTTTGTTATATCAAAGAGAATATACTTAAAATAGAAGTTCAGGTTTCCAAAAAAAAATAAAAAAATTATACACACTTGGGTGGATGCAGCATCGATCCAATGCATCTGTCCCCCGCCGCCTCTACACTAGGAACTGAGCGATCAAACACTGCTGATCACTCTGTTCTCCCTTCTGCTATGCGCAAAGAGCAGTGACTATCAGTCACCGGCACTCTTCTCTGCCCCTCCAGCGCTCAGTGGAACACTGGGCTGTGGAGGGGATGGGAACAGCTGGCTCCATCTCCCAGCGCCTCACTGAGAGGCTGAACTAAGGCTGGCAGATACTTTGGGCATATTAATGCACAGTGGCAGTCTATCACTAGCAGTAATTAGCCCGCTTTCTTGCAGACTTTTACCCTGCTGTGGTGCTTCGTGTGCGCTCTCATTTTTGAAAGCTGTGTAATCGGTGTCCATTGAGCAGCCTGGAGGTTTTAAAGTGACACATCTTATGTCAGAGCAAATTGCCTTTGCTAACCTACCTGTGTATTTGTGAAGTATCTTGGCTACATTTCTCATTTTAGTTTTCAGATAATGTTCAGAAACCATATTGTCCTGTGGATGTTACCAAAACTTTTTCTTTTTTGTCTGCAGCAACAGATTACACGACCATCCCAAGAAGAAAAAGAAATTGACAAAGCGGATGAGGAGAAAGCAGAAAAAAATGAGAGAAAGGAGGAAGAACGAAGGGAAGAGGAGGAGAAAGAAACAAAAGAGGAGTTTAGGTAAACCAAGTATGCCACAACTTACCTTTTACGATCTACTGTTGACAGGGTACCATTTTTCTTAGGCGAGATATTTTTAAAGTGGATCCATACTTGCCTCAGCTCCAGCAATGTGTCATCCCCAAGCTCCCCACCTGGCCGCTGACATCTTTGTGCAGCCAGCTTACGGGTCTCGATCACCGTCTGCTGTCATTAGCTGGGCAGGGATGATGTCGCTTCTCCACATGCGTGGGAGTTGAGTCAGATTTGCCAAATTTGTGCATGCATGGCTCAATTTACAAGGGCAGACAGGCAGGTAAGTAACTTTAATGCAGAAGATAAAAAGCACTCTTCTGCATCAAAATTCCTACATTTTCGCCCAGGGAGAGGAATGATATACATCCAGTTGTATCAACCCACTGATTCCCGGTGGTAGATCAGCTGCATGACTGATGATTTAAAATGTTTGACTTAAATTTAAAAAAAAAATGTTTTGCAGTGCACAGCCATAGGTGGAGCAGATGTGACTTTGTAGAATTCAGTTCCATTTAGAATGATACTAGCAGACAAGTTCCCGAACAGGCTAAATACAGAAGAGCACGTCTTTGTGGTGGTGACAAGCACAGAATGGCACATTGGTGGTGAGCACAGAGAGGGGCATGCTGAAGAGGTGTTAAAAGCAATGGCTGGAGGTTGGTGGTCAGGCACAGTAGGGAGAATAGAGGTTTTATGTCCTGGTGTGAGGTTGAGGAAGGAAGCGAAGGGTCAGTATCAGTGGTGAGAGTGCGAGTGGGTTGGCATAAAACCGCAATGGTGGGTAGTGTTTCAGGCATGGTTGTGACAAGGGTAATGTAGACACAATGGTGGGGAAGGTGGTCCATGGTTGCTGGCATGAAAGAAAAAGTTCAGAGAATGCTTTTTGAAAGTTGCTTCTGGAAAGCAACTTTCAAATTGCCTGCCATTTTGGGAAGCCCCCCTCTTAAGTCCACACATCACATGGCCAGCAGTCTAGCTTCGCCTATTATTTCTCCGTCACTCTATAGCATTCTGTTGATACGCATTACTGGATACACATTAGTGTGTGTTGTTTTGTGTGTTAACGTGAAAAACTGGGGCAGCTAGTTAATCAATAAAGGAAAGTCAATGCATGGCAATTGGAGGAAAATACAGACCTGGAAGGTTTTTTTCTTTAAAATTTTTTATTTTTATTTTTTTTCCTGGTTGAGGTCATTTTGCATCTACTGCACTGAGATGCCATTCCACATGAATGTCATTGTAATGTACTGCAGTGCCCTGTGTTGCTGTAATGTGCAGTAAAACATACATTATCAGAAAACATGGGTCAGAAGGGTACCTATACTTGGAGATCTTAATTTCTCCCTTCTTATTCTACCTAAACCCCCTTGCACTTGTACCTTAGATTAGTAGGAGCAATGTGAGCCAGGAGTGCACACCATATAAGGTGGTGCTGCAATGGGCATGCCTCCCTGGAGGTTTACAAGTGGACATTTGGGCCTATGAAAAACCCCATTACCTCTGGCACTTTGTACGCTGACATTTCATCTCCCTGTTACCCAGCATTAAGGATGAGCTCAGACGTGTCCGCAGCCGCACGTGCAGAGCCTGCCAGGAAGTTGGCGCTGCGCTAATTACAGGCAGTGTGACATTGCAAATTTCTCACTGCCTGTGTGCTGACTTCCTGGCGGGCTCTGCACGTGTGGCTGCGGGCACGCCTGAGCTCATCCTTACCCAGCATCTCTACCACTGTGCTCCCTGAAACCAGGTCTCCCAGCAATCCTTACACTGTATCACAAACCTCCCTCCCACCCAGTAACACGCGCTCTACATACTTGCTATTTTTGCTATATAGGCTAACCCTATGTCTCCGCTCCCTTTATCATCTTTGCAGAAAGGAGGTGAGGCTGGTCCTGGAATCTCTTCCCATACACAGTTTCACTCTGCCCAGTTTCTCTATCCCAGTGCAGCCTCTAGATGCAGATCTTCTCCCTAAAATGTGAAAGATTTGCTTCAACTGACCACAGACCTGGGAGTGGACCCTCAAAAACAGGTGTCCACTGAGCTTCCTGGGTTAATTGACAACTATGCACTTGCCACCTATGACTTTATGGCCCGGCAGTCAGTCTTTTGGCCTCTAAGAACACTATTCACATTTTGTGTGTTCTGGAGGAAGGGAGATGAGGTGCATTCTTCTGTCTGAGAAAGGCGGTGTATTCCTGAGAGTGTGAAAATGTTCCTCTATTACTATACAACCCTTGCAGTGTACCAGCCATCATTGTAGAAGTCCATCCAAAATTGTTTTTTTTTTTTTTGTTTGTTTTCTTAAGCGGCTGTGTTATTTGACATACAACACCACCATTCTTCTTTTAAAATAAGTATACACACGCTTTAACTGGCATCATTTTCTTTAGGTTGCTCATATTTACGCGTGTCTCTAAACCCATTTAATTTGGACCTAAACATAGCAGTCAAAAACTTGCCTGTCATTCGCTTAAAGCTCTTTCCTTCTGATGCTGCTACTGTCCTAAACCTGCAGCTAAAGAACTGGAAATACTGAGAGGCAGAGATGAATTGGCTGGATCTACTCAAGGAACACAACATTGTCCCTGCTGTGATGTTTGGGTGGAAGCACAAGGGAATTGTTTCCTGCTTAAGGACAGCACTTATGGGGGATGAGTAATGCTTGGGTACACATGGAAATTTTTTTTTGTTTGTTTAACTCAGCAGACCGGGACTACCCCGCAGCCCAAACACCCCCGCCAGAGCACAGTGATCAGCACTCGCAACCATTGGCTGTGAGTGCTGATTGGATGGATGATGGTTTTCCAGCATGCTTGTCTTTCAGAAGCTGGTCGTGACGCCTGCTTCTGTCCCACAAGGAGCTGTACACACAGGCTGAAAGTCGGTTGGTTCCTGCAAAACGGACAGTTTTCGGCCTGTGCGTACACAGTTTAAGTACGTAGTTGCTATGCTTCAAATTTTTTGACAGCAGGGAACATTGGTGGGAGGCCAACTTTTATAGAAATTTAATAATAATTTTTAATTGGTTTTATCTGGATTAAGACAAGTTTTTTTTTTTGTTTTAACTAAAAAAAAGTTTTGTGCCATCAAAATATAACACATCATATATAACAAAGTCAGTTATTACATCCGGATGTCATCCAAAGTACAGATAAAGACAAATAAAACAGTGGCACAACAGGAGTTACAATGGCATATCTTAACAAAAAATCAAAGAAAGCCCTGTCGGGTGGGCAAGCACCGGCCCACCGACCCAACACAGCAGAACAGGGGGCCAACGGGCCACAAAGTAAGCAATGTTGCCCATAATCTACCTGCTCCTATGGAAACTCCCCCTCCGTGATCAGAGGGTGTGTACAGAAGTTGAATTACCTAGACCTGTATATCCAGAGTAGAGTCCGCCCTCCTTGTAACCCTATACGCCTTTTATACTTGTAGCAACTGATGCAAGACCAGTTGTGGGGGTGCCAACTCAGGGGTTCCCAACCAGGCTTGCCAAATGCAGTAAAATTTTTGAGCTGCATTTCTATGCTGATATGTTAGATGCTCCCTGATAAAGGATGTAGTTGACCTGTTCTAACCATTGTTTTTTGGTGGGGATATGTGGGGAAAGCCAGAACCTGACCACCAACTTTCTAGCGAAGTATAGTATTCTGACCACTGCTATGTTGATAGGTTGGGGGGGGGGGGATATATTTCTTCTACGGCTCCTAAGACACAGATTAGTTGATCCAAAGGGACCCTGACCTGATAAACTGTGGAAATGACTTTGGTTATTTCACCCCAATACCGATGTAATTTGGGACAGCGCCAGATTAGGTGAATTAGAGACCCCTCCTCCCCACAACATTTGGGGGATATAGAGGAGTCTCTCCTTCCCCACCGATGCAATTGGATGGGTGTGCGCTAAGCCCTGTGTAATAAAAATGAGATAACCCGTGCAACTGTGAAACGAAAGTGATAGGCCCTGATTGTAAACATAGGTCCCAGGTTTCATCATTTATCTCCCCCAGGTCCCCTGTCCAGCCCCTCCTACTCGACAAAGTTGCTGAGTCTTGTATGGATGACAGTAGGCATGAGTAAATTAGAGATCAGGCCTTTTTTCTCCAGTCTGTACAAAATGGCCTTTATCAGGGAATGACTTGAAAGTAAGAGAGTGGAGGTCTGGGCCTGGAGAGCATGTCTCAGTTGGAGGTATTTATAGAATTGATGTCTGGGTAGGTTGAATTCTGCCTGCAGGTCCATGAATGTTATATTGGTTATATAATTTGGCAATGCTGCAAATACATGCCAGCCTCCATAACTGGAAAATTTCCAGTTTGTATACTTCCTCTAAGTTAGGGTTACACCATTATAAGACCAGCTTTATGATGCATTGTAGCACATCACCCCAGTGCGCAAGTAGGTATGAATTTTTTCCATGTTCCTTGTAGCACTGAGTCATGCAGTACTTTATCCTGTGCCTCTGAATAATTGCAGGGAGAACACCAAAGAGAAAATAGATACTGTTGCAGAAGAGCTAGAGGAAAGAGAGCAATCCACTCCCAAGGGACGCAAAACGGCAAATAGTCAAGGTCGGCGGAAGGGTCGCATTACAAGATCGATGGCAAATGAGGCAGCTGCTGCTAATGCAGCAACTACCCCAGCAGCTCCTACTTCTACGCCACCACCACCTCCTCCCCCAGCACCGCCTGCAGCACCGCCTACTCCTGTGGCAACTTCGCCAGAAGAACCTCAAGCTCCGCTATCTGCAGCAGCTGCACAGGAGCAAAGTAAGTAACAATGTGAACAAATCACTTCACATCCTTTTTGCATCTTGCCTTGTGTGTTTCGTACATCATAAAAATCACAACACATCTATGCCGTAAGCAGCACTTCTGTCTTCATTCTCCTCCCTAGTCACAGGAAGTTGTTATGCTTTCATTCTACACTTTAACTGTTTAAATGAATGTTTAGAGGTCAAGGACATGACCTTGAGAGCTAGTCACATATCTTACAAAATCTCCATGTTTTCATGAAGTTCACTTAACATAAGCTTATATTTGTGCTTCTTCATTTATAACGGAAGCCCAATGCTTGTGGCACACCTATTAAAATGAAAATTAAAGTGGATTTCCTGCATACCCCTAACTAGCCTTAAGAGCCCATTCACACAGGGGCGTCTTTGGATCCGACTCCAAATCGCCCCTAGTCACCTCAGGTCGCGCTGGCTAAAGAAATCAATGTAAGTTAATGGAGCCGTCCTTATGCACACTACTGCAGTCGCTCCGACTTCAAAAAAGGTCCCTGTACTACTTCAATCCGACTCCTAGGCGACCTGTAACCATTCATTTCAATGGGAGTCGCCTCTCACTGTCTTAATAGGAGCAACTCTCCAGGAAGAAAACATACATTTCTCAGGCAAACCTCTCCCTCCCCCCTCCCTCCCACAGAGCTGATTCTTGTTTGATTGGCCACTGGAATGTCTCCTGTCCTGCAGGCAACTTGACCTTGTAAGTAGCTCCAGGTCGCGCTGTGATTCATTCTCAAGTCGTGTCTGAGTTGCCTCATAAAATCGCGCTGGAAGTCGTGTTGCCCCAGTGTGAATGGGCTCTTAAACTGCCCCCTCCTAACACCTATGCTATCTAACCTGTGTAAGAAAGTTGTACATACTTGCGTGTTTTCAGGCTGCTCCAGTCAAGGCATGTGAACCAGCACCCCTGCATCAGCCCACGGCAGCTGCAGGGGACAGGAGAGAGCACTCCAACAACGGTCGGTAAAGCCTAAAATGGTGACATCACCCATAGGCTTCAATGGTGCATACATTGTTGGCTCTCCCTTCTCTTCCCTTAAAGTGTAGGTGTAAGCTGGATTTAAATATACAAATCAGTGCTGCAACCTTACAGCCGGAATCCGATGGAGGCAGACGAGCAGGTGCCAGACCAACAGCCGCACACTGCATAGGTAACTTGAAAACACATTGGCCAGCACCGCCAACAGACTGTAGTAAAATCTTTTTTTAATTAACAGAAGTATAGGTTTCCCCCCCTTCTTTTTTTTTTTTTTTTTTTTTTTTAAAGCTTACACTTATTCTATGTGAGCTGCTAATATCTAAAAAAAAATCATTCCAGCCCTCTCAGGAGTGCACCCTTTCTGTTAAAATCAAGCTAAATACATGTGGGAGTGACTACAGACTTTCCTGGGGTGTCATCATCTGATCTGGATCCACCCCCTTTAGTTTCCTCTGTTTGAATGATGCCTGGTCTAGACTGTCTGCTCGCTCTTGAAACATTGGAGTACAGCTGCTCTCCTGTTCAGGCTGTTCTGATCTTCAGAAGCCAGCAGCAATATCAAGAGCTCTTCCTCCCCACATAGCACACACACACCGGTTATCGAATTCTGTTAGACAGCCTAGAATATGCACTTTTTATATAGATAGATGCAGCCTAGATCTCTCCACTGTTTGCATAGACCAGTGTTAATCAACTCCGGTCCTCAAGGCGACCCAACAGGTCGTATTTTCAGGCTTTACATTATTTTGCACAGGTGATTTGATCAGTTTCACTGCCTTAGTAATTACCACAGCCGTTTCATCTGAGGGAAATCCTGAAAGCATGACCTTTTGGGGGGCGTCTTGAGGACTGGAGTTGAGAAACACTGGTAGACAAAGCCTCGATCTGCCCACTGTTTATGCAGAGATCCTGCATGTGCACAGTGTTTTTACAGAGAGCCTCGATCTGTAGACTGTATAGCTGCCAGCTGTGCATGCTACAGATTTTAGATCAGAACGTTCAAGCAGCTCTACAGTCTACAGATCAAGGCTATCTGTAAACAGTGTGCACATGCAGGAGGAGGGACAGAGAGAGGGTGGATTGCTGAGGTTGTATCCACTCCCTCTAAACTTCCAAACACAAAATGCACTGTTACTGGGAGCTACTTGAAAGATGAAGCGCACATGCTGGAAAAAACAAAAGAAGGTAGGAAAGAAAGAACAGCTGATTTGTGATGATTTTAATACAGTGGAACCTCGGATTACGAGCATAATCCGTTCCAGGAGAATGCTCGTAATCCAAAGTACTCGCATATCAAAGCGCGTTTCCCCATTGAAGTCAATGGAAACGAAAATAATTTGTTCTGCATTGACTTCAATGGGATGCAATACCGCATGCGGCCAGAGGCGGGGGGCGCCGGAGAGCCTCGGAAACGCCCGAAAAGGCCCGAGGACACTTCGGCTGACCTCGGCAAACCTCGGAAAGACTTCCTACCCAAGATTTGCCAAGGTCAGCCATGCTGTCCTCGGGCCTTTCCGTGCATTTCCAAACCGTGCCGAACCCTGTGATCGACGACATTCGGCTCCGGCACCCACCCCAGGCCAAAAGGAGTACTGCACACCGCTTTGGCCTGAATCGTGCTCTCGTTTTGCGAGACAACACTCGCAAACCGAGTCACAATTTTTTAAAATACAGTTCTCGTATTGCGAAACGCTCGTTAACTGCTTAACTCGCAATCCGAGGTTCCACTGTACGTGTATAATTGTTCAAACTATCAGACTACTTTAAATCATCCACAGGGTAATAGCTGACACACTGTTGATGTGTTTCTGTACAAAAGGGCCTTAGTCATAACTATGATTAATGCCTTTTTGGGTGGAAATCTTTTTCTGTGAGCTTGTACCCTTTAGGAACCAATTTACCATCTTGCTTCATAAGTCCTGACTTTAACAGCATGGCTTTTGAAGACCAGGTTTTGAGAGATAAGTATAAGCTAGGAAGGCTACTTTTCATACAGTCTATGAACAGGAGTGAGGCTTATTTTACTTGGTGTAAATCCTCTACTAGCTGGACATTTTGGCCTCATTTTAAGCCAGCTTTTGGTATAAAATCCTTTATGCAGCTCTTTGAGCCGGAGGCAGTCCCCTTTTGTATGCTTCCTTGGACCTGTTGGCATTTGTTTGCTGTGTGGCTGACCCTTAAGTTTGTTTTTTGATGTCCCAAAGGTTAGACATCCTGTGTTCTCGCTAATGCTTCACAAAACTTGTTTTTTTTGTTTGCCTGTGTCCCTCAGTAAACTCCAAGAAAATTATTTTAGTGGAGGTACAAAACCCTATTTTGGCTATATATACACTTTACCTAAACAAATTGATTTATATTCAAACATGGAGGGCTTTATATGTTTTTTGGTGGAAAATGTCGCTGCCCTAAGAACCTTTTCACCACTTTTCTTGATGAGCATTTTTCCATCATTGGTCAGATTACTGTAGAACCATGCTAGTTAAGTAGTGACTTCTCGCTTCTTTGGCCAGAGAGGGAGAAACGCTGTAAGAAAAGTGGTTGCTTAGCAATCCTGTTGAACTGTCACAAATGACAGACTTGCTAATGTAATATATCCAGCTCAACTGCCAGTTCACACCATAGAAACGCAATCCAGATGCGTTCCAGGTGCTTTTTTGCATGCACGTTTTGATGCGACTTTTAATGCAGTCAAGTTATTTTTTTCCGCTCTCTTTTTTATTAACCTTGGATAAGGACAAGTGTGTTCCAGTGCATTTAGGTGCGTTCTGGTGCATTCCAGTGCGTTTTACAGCGTTCCAGTGCAGGTGAAATGCAGCATGTTCTACTTTTTTTTTTACTGGAACGCACTGGAACTGCAAGCACTGGTGTGAACTATGCCATTGAAAACCATATAACCTACTTTCCATGCGTTTTTGATGCTGAAAAAAAATGCACTGGACTGCATGTGATGTGAACTGAGCCAGATGTGGCTCTTTGCTTGCTTTTATTTGGCCCTTAGGGCACTGATCACAACAATGGGGTATAATTCCCCCCCCTCCACTAACACCAATGAAGGGTGCACAATTCCTCCCAATGACAGCAACGATGGGGCACAATTTCTCCCACATAAACCAATAATGAGGCATAGTTAATGTCCCATTGTTTAATTCAGCGAGAGTATTTTTTCCCACTGATATCTGGACCTGTTCTACTCAATTTTTTTCGTCACAATTCAGCCCGCCTAAAGTATCCCTTTGTTTAGAAAGTTTGGAGACCCCAGGTATAGTTGGATAAAGTTTGGTCTGCTAGTTATAGATATATCTCGTCATTCTGTGTTCTGCTTTCTCCAACATTATATTCTTACTGTATCTGCTGAAAGTTGTACCTGTTCCCATACGTCCTCGTGTGGAAATCAAGCAGGGAAGAGTGTGGTCCTCTTGTAATATGATGGCAGGTGTGCAGACCTGGAAATCCAAAAAAAGATAATCTCACCACTGTAGTCCCAGGGGAAGATGAACTCTAATGCTAGATATATACACATGACTGTGCATTGGCTCTTGATGACAAAATCATCTTCAAGGATTAATGCAACCTATAAAAAAAAATTTCAAAACTGTTAAACAATTGAAATGGTTGGTGGTAGGTTGCCTTGGTCCTTTTTGGTCATATTTGCAAATGACAATGGTTGTAATTTACCTGAAACTTGCTATACGTGGAGTCAGCAGTAGAAGACTTCTTTCTTTAAGCAACTAAAAATAGAAATATCAGTTTTGAGGACAAATTGACTCATAAGGCTAAAACTGATTTCTCAGTTTAATAAAAAAATCATATTAGCCTGGTATTCTCTTGGTGCCAGTAAAACTCTTTCCTATGATAGCACCAACTTATTTTTTTAGGACTACAGAAAACCACCTCCTTTCCATTACCTAGACCAGGGGTCTCCAAACTTTCTAAACAAAGGGCCAGTTTACTGTCCTTCAGACTTTACAAGGGCCAGGCAGTGGTCAGTGAAAAGGTCCCGACATCACTGTGAAAAATAATGCCTTATTGTTTGTTTCAATGTGAGTAATTGTGCCTCATCAATGGTGTCATTGGGCCTTATTGTTGGTGTCATTAAGAGAAATCTAGTTCCATCGTTTGTATAATTGAGAGGAATTGTGGCCCATCACTGATGTCATTGGGCACCATTGTCGGTGTCATTAAGAGAAACTATGCCCCATTGTCGGTGTCATTGAGAGAAACTATGCCCCATTGTTGGTGTCATTGGGATGAATTTTGCCCATCATTGGTATAATTGAGCAGTTGTGTCCCATCGTTGGTGTCAGTGGAAGGAATTATGCCCCAATGTGCTATAATATTTATGTAACAGAAAAAAAGGGTCAAATGAGAGCCGATAATTGTTAGGATTTACCGTCTCTTGCCATGGGCAAGACCGCTCCTAAATTCTAATTTGTCCATCCATGTTTTATGATTTACTGTTGGATCTTTACTTTGGAAAACCCTGGGGAGGGGGCTGGAAGTGTGTCCCTTTCCAGAGACTCATCCTGTTTTATGAACGTTGAACTTGTAGCCGTACGTGGGCATATAAGAATTATGACCTCTAGGAGGACAAGTGTCGAGTACAGACTGTTCTTGAGCAGTTAAATATTTGCTTTTCCGAAATGTTTGTGCCTCTGGAATATGTTGGAGGATTATGTGATTTGAGGCTTGACATGCTGATCCTGGCAGAATCTTCCTCATTTCTACATGTTACCTACTCGCCTCCTGCCAAAATCTCAGCATTAATTATTTTTACTGTTCTTTCCTTCCTTTTAGGTCTGATTTTTCTCAGCAGAATGTTTAAGTATTTATTCTGTTTGTGGATAATTAAACATCCGGAACATGTTCTGGAACGTGTTTGAGTTCGTAAAAACGTTTTCTGTTTTGGCTTGAAACTGTATATGTACATGGGGTGTCATAAAATAAGGCCACTGCCCTATAGTGAGACAGAGTTCAAAGGTGAACTCCACTTTCGGGGGGGGGGGGGGGGGAATTAAAAAAAATATATAGCATACAATTGCAACACAAGTCATATTGTAATTAAATGTTATTAAACACAATTTCCTTCTTAATCTTTAGCTTTGTAATGTGGGTGCGTTCTGTACAGAATGTCTTCCCTCCCCAGAAAAGTAATTTCCTGCTTATTTGGCTTACTGATTTTCCCAGAAGTCTGCACTAAGATACAAATCTGATCTCGGCACATTCTGTAACAAAAGTGTCATTTTTGGTGATATACTCCTAAAGGGAAATCATGTCTAAAGGGATACAGACCCTTCCACTTTCCTCATTGGAGCCCTGCAGGTGCAGCAGCTGATAATTATAAAACCACTCCCATACAGATTCACTTAGCACATGGACACAGAGAAACGGCTATTTCTTCAGAATAACAAAAGGTAGGAATCTGCAACAGTTTGTTAAAATCTCTGCAGTGTACATAGATCACCCAGAGTGGAATATTTTCTTTTTTGCTCAACAAAAGTGGAGTTACTCTTTAACCACTTAAGCCCCGGACCATTTCGGGCCATTAGGACCAGGCCTGTTTTTGGGATTCGGCACTGCGCTGCTTTAACTGTAAATTGTGCGGACATGCAATGTTGTACCCAAATGAAATTTGCGTCCTTTTCTTCCCACAAATAGAGCTTTCTTTTAATGGTATTTGATTGCCTCTGCGATTTTTATTTTTTGCGATATAAACAGAAAAAGACTGAAAATTTTGAAAAAAAATGATATTTTCTACTTTTTGTTATAAGAAAAATCGAATAAACTCAATTTTAGTCATACATTTAGGCCAAAATGTATTCAGCCACATGTCTTTAGTAAAAAAAATGTCAATAAGTGTATATTTATTGGTTTGCGCAAAAGTTATAGCGTTTACAAACTAGGGTACATTTTCTGAAATTTACACAGCTTTAAATTTATGACTGCCTATCTCATTTCTTGAGGTGCTAAAATGGCAGGGCAGTACAAAACCCCCCCCCCCCAAATGACCCCATTTTGGAAAGTAGACACCCCAAGGAAATTGCTGAGAGGCATGTTGAGCCCATTGAATATTTTTTTTTTTTGTCCCAAGTGATTGAATAATGACAAAAAAAAAAAAAAATTACAAAAAGTTGTCACTAAATGATATATTGCTCACACATGCCATGGTTATATGTGGAATTGCACCCCAAAATACATTCTGCTGCTTCTCCTGAGTATGGGGATACCACATGTGTGGGACTTTTTAGGAGCCTAGCCACGTACGGGACCCCGGAAACCAAGCACCGCCTTCAGGATTTCTAAGGGCGCAAATTTTTGATTTCACTCCTCACTACCTATCACAGTTTCGAAGGCCATAAAATGCCAAAATAGCACAAAACCCCCCCAAATGACCCCATTTTGGAAAGTAGACACCCCAAGCTATTTACTGAGAGGCATGTTCAGTCCATGGAATATTTTATATTTTGCCACAGGTTGCGGGAATATGACAAACTTTTTTTTTTTTGCACAAAGTTGTCACTAAATGATATATTGCTCACACATGCCATGGGCATATGTGAAATTACACCCCAAAATACATTCTGCTGCTTCTCCTGAGTACGGGGATACCACATGTGTGGGACTTTTTGGGAGCCTAGCCGCGTACGGGACCCCAAAAACCAAGCACCGCCTTCAAGGTTTCTAAGGGCATAAATTTTTGATTTCGCTCCTCACTACCTATCACAGTTTTGAAGGCCATAAAATGCCAAGATGGCACAAAACCCCCCCAAATGACCCCATTTTGGAAAGTAGACACCCCAAGCTATTTGCTGAGAGGCATGTTGAGCCCATTGAATATTTTTTTTTTTGTCCCAAATGATTGAATAATGACAAAAAGAAAAAAAAAAAATGTACAAAAAGTTGTCACTAAATGATATATTGCTCACACATGCCATGGTTATATGTGAAATTACACCCCAAAATACATTCTGCTGCTTCTCCTGAGTACGGGGATACCACATGTGTGGGACTTTTTGGGAGCCTAGCCGCGTACGGGACCCCAAAAACCAAGCACCGCCTTCAAGGTTTCTAAGGGCATAAATTTTTGATTTCACTCCTCACTACCTATCACAGTTTTGAAGGCCATAAAATGTCAAAATAGCCCAAAACCCCCACAAATGACCCCATTTTGGAAAGTAGACACCCCAAGCTATTTGCTGAGAGGCATGGTGAGTATTTTACAGCTCTCATTTGTTTTTGAAAATTAAGAAAGACATATTTCTTTTTTTTTTTTTTCTTTTTTTACATTTTCAAAACTTTGTGACAAAAAGCGAGATCTGCAAAATACTCAACATACCTCTCAGCAAATAGCTTGGGGTGTCTACTTTCCAAAATGGGGTCATTTGGGGGGGTTTTGTGCCATCTGGGCATTCCATGGCCTCCGAAACTGTGATAGGCAGTGAGGAGTGAAATCAAAAATTTACACCCATAGAAATCCTGAAGGCGGTGCTTGGTTTTTGGGGTCCCGTACGCGACTAGGCTCCCAAAAAGTCCCACACATGTGGTATCCCCGTACTCAGGAGAGGCAACAGAATGTATTTTGGGGTGTAATTCCACATATGCCCATGGCATGTTTGAGCAATATATAATTTAGTGACAACTTTTTGTACATTTTTTTTTTTTTTTTTTGGTCATTATTCAATCACTTGGGACAAAAAAAAAAATATTCAATGGGCTCAACATGCCTCTCAGCAAATAGCTTGAGGTGTCTACTTTACAAAATGGGGTCATTTGGGGGGGTTTTGAACTGTCCTGGCATTTTATGCACAACATTAGGAAGCTTATGTCACACATCATCCACTCTTCTAACCACTTGAAGACAAAGCCCTTTCTGACACTTTGTTTACATGAAAAAAAATTTTTTTTTGTAAGAAAATTATGTTGAACCCCCAAACATTATATATTTTTTTAAACCAAAGGCCCTACAGATTAAAATAGTGGGTGTTGCATTTTTTTTTTCCACACAGTATTTGCGCAGCGATTTTTCAAACGCATTTTTTGGGGGAAAAACACACTTTTTTTTTTAATGCACTAAAAAACACTATATTGCCCAAATGTTTGATGAAATAAAAAAGATGATCATAGGCCGAGTACATGGATACCAAACACGACATGCTTTAAAATTGCGCACAAACGCGCAGCGGCGACAAACTACATTCATTTTTAAAAGCATTTAAAAGCCTTTACAGGTTACCACGTTAGATTTACAGAGGAGGTCTACTGCTAAAATGACTGCCCTCGATCTGACCTTCGCGGTGATACCTCACATGCATGATGCAATTGCTGTTTACATATGACGCTAGACCGACGCTTGCGTTCGCCTTTGCGCAAGAGCAGGGGGGGACAGCGGTGCTTTTTTTTTTTTTTTTTATTTATTTGGCTTTTTTATTTTATTTTTAAACTGTGCCTTCCATATTTTATTTTTTTACCATTTTTATCGTTATCTCAGGGAATGTAAATATCCCCTATGATAGCAATAAGTAGTGACAGGTACTCTTTTTTTGAAAAAAATTGGGGGGTTAGACCCTAGATCTTTCCTCTGCCCTCAAAGCATCTGACCACACCAAGATCGGTGTGATAAAATGCTTTCCCAATTTCCCAATGGCGCTTTTTATATCCGGGGGGGGACATTCCCTCCCACTGCTTGTAAAAGCAGTCTAGAGGCTAATTATCTGCTAGAATTGCTTTTACATGAAAGCCGGCTGCTGGCTGAAAAGAATGATACCAAGATGATACCTAACCCGCAGGCATCATTCTGGTATAAACATTCAAAGTCCAGCAACATACCAGTACGTTGCTGGTCCTTGTTGGACATGTATTGTAATCTTTTTTTTCATACAGCCTATTGGCTGAACGAAAAAAAGAGATTGATTGGTGGGTATGCCCACCATTAGAATACCTCCCTTCATCCACCCACTTCTAATGATGGGCATATATGCCGAAGCATGGGGGCAGCCTCCCGCAAAAAAGTTATGCCGCGTACACACGGTCAAGCCTTCGTCGGAATTTCGACCGTATGTACGCGGCATAAAAGGTTATGCCGCGTACACACGGTCTGACTTTTCCACGGGCAAGCCTCCGTTGGAATTTCGACCGTATATACGCGGCATTAGGAGCAAAATCGCTCCTCCGCCCCTGCTGCCCCCATGCTTCGGCATATATGCTCTTTTTTTTAACTGTGGTGGTGAAATCACCTCCTACAGCGTTGGAGTCACGGCTTTATGTATCGTGGGAGCAAACGCTGTTGCTGTCAAGATAAATAGATCCGCGCTGCAACTGAATGGCGTACCTGCTAAGCAAATGGTGGTTAACATTAAAACAAAGTAACATTACAGTACAACAGTAATAGCCCATTCACACAGGGGCGTCTTTGGATCCGACTCCAAGTCGCCCCTAGTCGCCTCAGGTCGCGCTGGCTGAAGAAATCAATGTAAGTTAATGGAGCCGTCCTTATGCACACTACTGCAGTCGCTCCGACTTCAAAAAAGGTCCCTGTACTACTTCAATCCGACTCCTAGGCGACCTGTACCCATTCATTTCAATGGGAGTCGCCTCTCACTGTCTTAATAGGAGCGACTCTCTAGGAAGAAAACATACATTTCTCCTGCAAAACTCTCCCTCCCCCCTCCCTCCCACAGAGCTGATTCTTGTTTGATTGGCCACTGGAATGTCTCCTGTCCTGCAGGCAACTTGGAGTTGCCTTGTAAATAGCTCCAGGTCGCGCTGTGATTCATACTCAGGTAGTGTCTGAGTTGCCTCATAAAATCGCGCTGGAAGTCGTGTTGCCCCTGTGTGAATGGGCTCTTAGACCTTACCATGCCATACCTGCAAAGCAAATACCAAAAAAAAACCTAGTAAAAAATAAAAAAATGTTTTAACGCAACCTGTGCCTAAAATATATATATGCCCGAAGCATGGGGGCATCCTCCCGCAAAAAAGTTATGCCGCGTACACACGGTCGGAATTTTCCACGGGCAGGCCTCCGTCGGAATTTCGATCGTATGTACGCGGCATTAGGAGCAAAATCGCTCCTCCGCCCCTGCTGCCCCCATGCTTCGGCATATATGCTCTTTTTTTTTAACTGTGGTGGTGAAATCACCTCCTACAGCACTGGAGTCACGGCTTTATGTATCATGGGAGCAAACGCTGTTGCTGTCAAGATAAATAATTCCGCGCTGCAGTTGAATGGCGCACCTGAAAACAAAAAATTACATACCTGAAAAGCAAGCATGATAAAACATTGCAGAATAGAATACAGTAAAAAAGAGCAGAACAATAGAGAGAAAATAGAGAGAGAGAGAACAATAAAACGACAACTATTTTTGGTTTTTTTATTTTATATTTTTTTTGTGTTTTGTTTTTTACGTTTTTTTTTTCTTTTTTACACTTTTTTTTGTAACTTTACAACTGTAATGGTTCGGGTCTCTCAAAATGTAATGGCATCTTGGGAGACCCTGTGTAAGTGTGTCCTTGTCTGTGAAATGCTGTACCCTACGCTAAAACTTCACTTTTGAGTGGTAGCGTTCAAAACATTCACCTTGGCAAAGACCAGGCTTGTCAGGACAGAGTGGACAAAAACTACGGGTGTCACGCCTAAATCCGCGCTTGCTACAGACACGACATCTTTTTTGGGGGTGGCTTTGGGTAGGGGTACTCGGGAGGACATACGAATAATGCCTCTCATGCAGCCGGCTTACTGCATTTGGTAGGGGATGGTGAGGTGCAGAACCGCCTGGATACAGGAGTTCTGTGACTATCTCATTCTGGAATTTTAGAAGAGATAACGTCCCGCCTGAAGCTCTGTATAGCACATGAGCGTTCAGCAAAGCCAATTGGAATAATGATAGAGACACTTTTTTGTACCAGCGTCTCGCCTTACGGTCAATTAGATACGGCGCCATCAACTGGTCGTTGAGGTCCACCCCTCCCATATTTTGGTTATATTCGTGGACACAGAGGGGTTTCTCCACAACACCAGTCGCCGTACGAATTTGGACTGTCGTGTCTGCATGAAGGGAGGTAAGAAGGAAAACATTCTTATTGTCCCTCCACTTCATAGCGAGCAAGTTATTACACTTCAAGCAGGCTCTCTCCCCCAGCCTAAGACGGGCATCTACAAGCCGCTGGGGAAAGCCCCGGCGATTAGGTCGCACGGTGCCACATGCTCCAATCTGATGATCAAACAAGTGACTAAACAGTGGCACGCTCGTGTAATAATTGTCCACATACAAGTGGTACCCCTTTCCGAATAAGGGTGACACCAAGTTCCACACTATCTTGCCAGCGCTCCCTATGTAATCCGGGCAGTTGACCGACTCAATCTGACTATCTTTTCCCTCATAAACCGTAAAGTTCACTACATAGCCTGTTGCCCTGTCACAGAACTTGTAGAGCTTGACCCCGTATCTGGCACGCTTGCTGGGAAGGTACTGCTTGAAAGACAAGCGGCCAGAAAATTTAATCAGGGACTCATCAACGCAGACAACTTGATCGGGAGTAAACAAGGCTGCAAAACGTTCGTTGAAGTGGTTTATGAGGGGCCGAATTTTATAGAGCCGGTCGTATTCAGGGTCCCCACGTGGACGACAAAGTTCATTGTCGTTGAAGTGCATGAACCGCAAAATCTGCTCGTATCGTGCCCTGGACATGGAGGCAGAGAACACGGGCATGTGGTCAATTGGGTGCGTGGACCAATAAGCACGCAATGACGGAAATTTATGTGTGCCCATGTTGAGGGAAAGGCCCAGAAAGGTCTTAAATTCGGAAACCGTAATTGGTTTCCAATTTCTGGCAATTTTAGGCAACTGAGGGTTAGCGGCGATAAATTGACCAGCATATAAATTACTCTGGTCCACAATAGATCTATAGAGATCTTCCGTGAAAAACAGCGAATAAAAATCAATTGGAATAAAATCAGCTGTTTCCACCTGAATACCGGGTTGGGCAGTGAATGGGGGAAGTACGGGTTCTGCAGAAGTGGTGGGGACCCAATCAGGATAGGCGAATTCTGCAGGAAGGGCAGTATGGGCACGACGGGCCTGCCTTTGTCTTCTTGGTGGCAGCGGGACACTACTTGTGCTTGCCACCTCGCCAGCTTGAACTGCACTTATGGGACTTGCCACGTCACCAAGTGTTACTGCAGTGCTGGATGTACGTCCAGGCTGTACTAGGCCGCTGGTGCTTGCCAGTTCACCAGAAGGAATAGCGGCGCTAGTACTACTCTGCTCCATGATACGAGAGACCTGCGGTTCTTGCTCCTCAACAACCTCAGAAGATCGGGATGGGGTACACCTGACCTTAGCAGGGACCTCAACTTCGTCGTCAGAGCTATCTGACGTGGGGCCGCTGACGTCACTGTCTTCTACGGGAAGATATTCTGAGCCTGAATCTGACAGATACGTGACCTCCTCTTCACTATCTGTCATGCTCAGAATCTCGTAGGCCTCTTTACTAGTGTACCTTCGTCTTGCCATTTTGGGCTCTAAATTTAGGGGTACACTAGTAAGATTCACAGGAAAAAAAGCACCTGACTGTCGTCAGCAAATATATCAAACGCTACAAAAAAACTGTTAGCGATCGCAGGGATCAGGCCTGTCTCTGCGAACGCTGCAGTTATGTGTGTTGTGTTTGGTAAGTGACAGTGATCGATCGATACTGCACTTGGGTGGGCTGGGCTGGGCGGAGGGGCTAAACGCAGGCGCTAGCAGGTATCTGGGCTGATCCCGCTAACACTGCGTTTTTGGGAACCCTAAACCGCTGGGGATGCTAGTATAGATCTGATCAGATACTATACCACTAAGGGGGGTGTATGCTTTGCGCGTGGGTGTTAGCGTTACTGGCACTAACCTAACACTGCCTGGGGCGACGCAGACCCTCTCTGGCGCTAAAACCTAATTGATCTCACCCGCCGGGCGATCAGGGGGGTTAAACCTTTATTGGGTTATATACGGCGGGTGCCCTGATGCTATAAAAAGCAAACTAATCAACCAGCGTCACCCGTAACCTTTATATGGTGATCACTGGTGAAAGGGTTAACTAGGGGCAATCAGGGGGTTAAAACCTTTATTAGGTTAAATATGGGGGTACCTGACACTATATAAAAACCTGACGGGTAACCTAAATAACGAAATAACTTACTGGCTAACCAGTGACACCAGTGACGCTTATACGGCGATCACTGGTGAAAGGGTTAACTCTAGGGGCAATCAGGGGGTTAAAATAATATATGGGGGTACCTGACACTAATAAAAACCTGCGGCGAACCTAAAAAAAAATAACTGCCTATCTAAAACACCAGCGACACGAATACAGCGATCGGAAAAACAATCGCTTAGTGACGCTGAAGTTAGGGGGTGAAAGGGTTACCTGGGGGGTGATCAAGGGGTTAAACCTTTATTAGGGGGGGGTTAGGGGGCTACCCTGGACCTAAAGGGGCCTAATCCTAACTGCCCTGCAACTTTTTACAATCACAGATGACACTAAATGCAGTGATCAGTAAAATAAATGATCACTGCAATCAGTGACACTGTGATTGGGGGCTTTGGGGTGACCTGGGGGGTGATCTGGGGGTGACTGGGGGGTGATTTGTGTGCCTATGTGTACCTACGTGTCAGTGGACTGTTGGTGCACTAACCTGCTTCTTCTCTCCTCGGCGCCGGGAACGAAAAGACCGCGGCGAGGGAGATGACATCACTTCCTCCAGCCTGTGTTTACATTTCAGGCAGGAGGAAGCAATTTCATTCGCCGGGAGCGATCGCGAGGGGGGGGGGCGGAATCGAGCGGCCGCCCCCTCATGCCTGATCGCTCCCGAACACTTAACGGCCGCTCACTGCAGTGAAGGGGGGTCCGGATGGACCCCCCAACTGCAAAAAGGCGATCACGTAGATCTACGTGATTCTGCCTGTCGGTGCCATTCTGCCGACGTAAATCGGCGGTGGGCGGTCGTTAAGTGGTTAATGTGTATTTTAAACCGACAAATGGACATGTGGGCCAAGGAGATGTACCAAGCATAAATATATACCGTTTGTAACACAAAGGAAGTTTTTTTATTTGATTTTGAAGCGTACATATTTTGCTTATTAAGCACAGATGGACATATAATTACATGTAACCTTTGTTACCCAAGGCAGACATGTAACCTTGTGTCCTGTCTACACTTTGCCTTAGTTCCAGGGGGTTTCTGCATACATCGTCCACCTTCTTACCATCCTACACTTCTCTTCTGTTCATGCTGCCTGACCTTATACCATCTGCCCTCTTATCCTGCACCTATTGCCTGCTCTAATGTCCTTTCTCACCTCATTTGCACACATTGTTACATGGTTGAAAAAGACACGTCCATTTAATTCTACCTATGTGTACAAGTTTGAGTCTCTAAGAATTCCAATTAATACTCTTACCCATGGGTGCTCTTCTCCTGCACATACTGTCCACCTTCGTACCCTCTGGGATTTCTCTCCTGCGCATACTGCAAGCCTTCATAACCTTCAGGCTTCTTAGTCTGCCATCTAAAACAGATCTTTAACTTTGTTTGTATGATCAACTTGCCCATTCTAGAATAAGCATCCCTTTGCTAGTGATTTATAAAAAAAAAAGTTTTTGAGCAATGTAAAACACACATAAATGCCCTGTTTTTAATCTTCTCTTGCTTTACTGAAGGTCCTCATAATGTATGAAAATGTCACAGCCACACCAAAACACTTGGATATAAATTGTGCCTTAGTCTTGTGGGAAAGTAGACTTGACATTCTGCTTAAACAGTAGTATCCAGATTATCTGCTTCGCTATACCTGACGTGGCTTTTTAAGGATATTATGTGAGTGTTAACTTTCTGGCCATCAGAGGTGAAGTGGGGGGAGATCACCGATCCTTTAAATGCATTGGTCGCATTTAAATCTTTGAGCTACCGTATTTATCCCTATGCTTCCCCTGTTGTAATTTGTGTGTCTCTTAAAGAGAAGTAAAATTGTGTTTTTATTGTGTTTTATCCATTTAATATTTACTTTCTCCTGTCCATTGGCCTTGGATGTTTCATTAGTCTCTATCAAACCTGCATTTCAGTGGCAGAACAATGAATTAAAAAATTGCCCGGTGAGGTGGGGAGCATAGTGGGGAACGAGTAAATGCTCTGTCTGAGGCTAATACACACAAATAACATAAGAGAGGATTTCCATCAAACTCATCAAGTTCATAGTTTTAAACTGCAGTTATTTTTTTTTTTTTTTTTTCATGAGGTAGGTCTTTTTAGTATATGCAGAATTAACTACTGCAACATATAACATATTAAGTCAAGTCAGTTGTGTTACTACATGGCATTTTTGTCTTTTATGATATTCTCTTGCATGTTGAATGTAGCATCTTTTAGTTTGAACGGCTCTGTAGTAATTGCATGTATCCATTTGTTTGCCTTTCTCTTTGATTGCATGATTTAACTCTATTTACTTGGTTACACAGAATGTTTAGTTTTAGGGGTTTTGAGGAATTTCTTTTGGCTAATGAACATTAGCGTTTTTTTTGTTGCGTTGATTCCATGACAGACGGTTCACACAGGGGCGACTCGTCAGGCAACTTGGTCGCCTGACGAGTCGTGTCCCACGCTGTTCAATGGAACCATTCTAATAGGAGCGACTCGGGTCGCTCCGACTTAGACAAAGGTTCCTGTACTACTTTTCGGGGCGACCCAAGGCGACCTGCATTGACTTCTATACAGAAGTCTTTATGCAAATCGCCTCGGCGGGCGTCTCAAGTCGTCTTGAGATCACGCCGCCGAGGTCACCCCCAGAAGTCGTGCCGCCCCTGTGTGAATGGGGCCTGAAGCTCATGGCAATAAATGTTTTTTACTTTATGCCTTTTTGTTTGAAATTAAGGAATCGCTAGACCTAAAACAAAAGGTATCCCCATATAAAGTGTCCACACTTGTTTGAAGGATGCCAGTGCCACTAAAAACATTTTTTTCCACCCAACCTCACCTCAGGTACTGCTTTCAGAGTATCCATTGATGTCTTGCTGTCCATTGCTGTTAATCTAGCACAGGGGTCTCCAAACTTTCTAAACAAAGGGCCAGTTTACTGTCCTTAACTTTTGGGGGGTCGGACTATGGCCAATTGGAGTAGAAAAGGTCCTGATGTCAGGGCCTTGTAATTTTCCACTATTATTGGTGTCAATGGGAGTCAGTAAGGGTGGGGGTAGATTATGCCCCATTGTTGGTATCAGTGGATGAAATGGTGCCTCAAGGGCCAGATAAAAGCAACCAAAGGGCCGCATCTGGCCCCCAAGCCACATTTGGAGACCACTGATCTAGCACATTCATGGAGTTGTCCTTTTTGGGTCATGTGCAAGACTTTGACCCAAATTGCACACTTCATTACTCCAATCGCATAGGACCCAACCTTGCATCTGTGCCTTCTGAGGCAGATTCTATCTTTGATTTTTCCTAGCCGCCTTAGCAGTGCCTGAGCTACTGGCTGCAAGGGCTATGTTTGATTCTAAATCACTCAAGTCCTCGTCGGATGAGCTTACCCCCGAGTTGCTGCCGTCGTCTGATATTACTCATGTTGATAGAGCCAATTTTGGCACTTATTGATGCAGTGTGCAGCCCCTGAATTAAGAGGGATCAGTCTCTTGCTTTTACCTGGACTTTTTCCAGCCTGGGGTCAAAAAGGGCAGCAAAGACTTTTCCCTTTGCACATGTTTTATTTTTTTATTCATTTTTTGTACAAAGATTTGTTGGTCTTGTATCTGGTTTGTTCAGAAGTGATAATTTCCCACTGTAGAGCCAGCCCTGTCTTTCCTTAACATGTGTACCATATAGGTAGAGGATGCGTCTGCTTTTAGGGCCCAAGTGACAGAACGGTTTTCTCTGGTGGGTCCCGCACTGCACCCTCTTTTGGACACAACTTTTATTAAACCATGTCTGACTTGGCAAAACCATATAAAGGGGGTTTCACCACTGTTGCAAGGCTGCCATCTGGTCTTTTGCTCAAACTTTCTCCAGGTTCTTCCAGTTGGATGTTTGAGCCTCCATATGATGCCAGCTTTGGGCACACGATCCTTCAGGCATTTCTTTGAGCTGCAAGCAGTCTCCAGTTCTTAAGGTTTAAGACTACCTTTGTCCCTTAGTGGAAAAAGGCAAAAATTACGATGTTTGTACTTCTGTAAAGTCTTTCCCATTGAGGGATATAGGTCTGTGTTTATGATCATGCGCTTGGTACTGCTACTAAAGAGGCCTACTAGTATAAGTGGTTATACCCTGGGCTGGCCTACAGTTTGTTTTTTTGTTTGTGTCAGTTCTTCTGTAGGGGATATTTTATCCCAAATGTTAATACTTTCTGTGTCCATCAATGGGCTCAAAAAAATAAGATTTTTATGATTAGTACAAAATTTATTTTTTCATAATCGATTAGTTGACCGATTATTGTTTCGATTAATCGGTTAATAAACGTAAAAAAAAAAGGTAATTTTGCTGCGATTTGCTTTTTTTATTTATTTTTTGCCCAATTTGTTGTTGGGCAGATTACAAAACACAAATTGCCGCAAAAACACATTACATGCTTTTCTGCAGCTTCTCCATTGAAGAATATTAAACCAAAAAAATAAATAAATAGCACCGTTTTGCGTTAAAAAAAGTCTTTGCCCTTTCCAAATACGCAGCAGCTGAAAAAATCATGGATGTGAAACCATGTAAATGAACTGTAGTGTGTTTCTGAAAAATGCACCAAAAAACACAGAGGAGTGACCCAGGCCTGAGAGGTTTAGTAACATAATGGGGTTAAAAAAAACTAAAATTAGTACAAAAAGAGCAAATAATCGCTACTGAAAGAGGTTAATTTTTTACTGTGGGACAGTGAAAGTAATATTTACAGTAGCGATTTGCTCTTTTTATACTATAAAGGGCTAATTTTAGTTTTTTTTTAACCCCATTATGTTACTGCCCGATTATTCGATTATGAAAATTGTAATCGATTAATTTCATAATCGATTAGTTGTCGATTAATCAATTAGTTGTTTCGGCCCTAATATATATATATATATATATATATATATATATATATATATATATATATTGGCAAGCTCTGAAATTGTAAGTTAAAACTTGCATACTAGCTAATCCGTTACCTTTTTGCATCATACATATTTCATATTCGTATGCCATCTTGCAGAGTCTGTTCCTCAAATTAGTGGAAGGTGTCTGAGGAAAGTGATGTGATCATTCTCTCTCTCCCCCTGTAGGAACTATGTTTATTCTTTGCCAGGACCAGACATGTTATAGGGCAGCCTATCCCCACCCTAGTGTTCCTTCATCCCTGTCAGCCACTTACGAATTAAAAATGCTGTGATGTCAATCAAATGCAAGGGTAGGTTGTGCTACATTGTTCTACGCATTTATGCGTGTTGCCCCTTATACAAATTATGGAGCTTAAAGTGTTACTAAACCCAGGAGCCTGCATTCACTCTATCTAGTCTCCCACAGTACATAGAACATGGAAATACTATCGTTTTAGTACATAAACTGCTAAATACTTTTTTTTCATCAGCAGTTAGAGCAGTCTTGTGACTTCTATCAGTGTCTGGTTAGAGCTTGTAGGAGGAGTTTTCATTCTGCTGTGACTGTCCTATCAGGCTGCAGGACCCCTAACCCGCTGTCTAGACAGTGCTGATTGGCCCTGTGCTGATCACATGCGCTCTCCCAAGAAAAAAAAAACACTTTCGCAATGCACACCAGATTTCTATCCAGAGATGGTTTGTGGACTGTGGAAGAAGGGGATAACAGGGAAGACAGGATCCAACAGACTTTTTACACAATGCTAGGTTCCACAGTGAGTATAACAAGCATGCTTTACAGCATATACAACGTGATTTTTACTGTTGTGGGTTTAGTAACACTTTAATAACATTAAGAGGG
This sequence comes from Rana muscosa, assembly GCA_029206835.1. Classification (NCBI taxonomy): domain Eukaryota; kingdom Metazoa; phylum Chordata; class Amphibia; order Anura; family Ranidae; genus Rana; species Rana muscosa. Next base: position 151,311,281 of record CM055117.1, read on the forward strand.
TGAGGTGGAAAGCCTATGATCTCTATATGCACCCTATAGAGCGCAAAACAAAGAGTCCTAGAGAATCGGGTCCTACTGCTATGTCTACACAGCAGCTGAGTATCCTTCTGAAAAAGATACAAGAAACGTAGTTTTGCAAGTGTGCATACATCCACTATTTTTACTTGCAGTTTTTAAAGGTAAAGTTAACCTTTAAGGACCCCCATTATGTTAAAGCAATGTGCCATTTTGCTCTCTGACCCTATCCCAGCAACCCTGAGCTGCTAGTGGAGCACATTCCACATGCTAAGCATTTTTTCTTATTTTTATTTTTTTTAAATAAAGCGTACTACCATTATGCTGGGAACAAGCGCCAATGTCTGTTCCAGGCGCTATCTGGGACAAGAAAATGTAATCAAAATGGGAGGTCATTGGGCAAGCTTCAGGGGTGCCAGGATTTAAAATTAATCAACGTTGATTGGGAGAGAAATTTCACTTTATACTATATATTTCAAAACGGCACAGTACATTACAACACATGGGGTTATTTTATTTAAAAGGTGAATTTGGCTTTTAGGAGTGTTGCGCAAAAAAACAAAAAAAAAAACATTAGGTCTGCTTTAAATCGTTTCTAAGTAGACTTAAGCCCTGTACACACGATCGGATTTCCTATGGTTTCTTAACCGATGGATTTTTCCATCGGAAATCCGATGAAGCTGACTTTCATCAGTCTTGCCTACACACCATCAGTCAAAAAACCGACCGTTCCAAACGCAGTGACGTAAAACACTCAGATGAGCCGAGAAAAATTAAGTTCAATGCTTCTGAGCATGCGTCGACTTGATTCTGGGCATGTGTGGGTTTTTTATCCGATGGAGTTCCCCACAGAAGATAGTAATTTGCTATCGGTTTTTTAACCATCGGATAAATTTAAAACATGTTCTATTTTTAAACACTGATGGAAAAAAGACCGATGGGGCCCATACACGATCGGTTTGTCCGATTGAAAAAAGTCCATCGGACTGTTTTCATCGGTTAAACCTATCGCGTGTATAGGGCTTAACTTTTCTTTTTGCCTGCAATCCTCGATAACACTGCTTGAAATGTTAACCTTCATTAGAGTTACAATTTGCAAATCACTTATTGGGAAAGGTGCTGTCGTGGATACTTGTTCTCCACTATTGTGTTCTCTATATTAAAACCGGTGTACTCCCCTCACTCTTCTATAAGGGAAAAAATTTTTTTTTTCTGGAATTACATCTTTAAATTATTGATGCACACTACACTTGTCAGAAATTCTAACCGTTCCTCTGCTATGCTGAATATGCGTTTTGTCTGTACCCATTGTAGAGAATTCCCAGTACTTCCTGTTTTGACAGGAAGTAAAGTTCATAACTCCAATAGGGCACCGATGGCAGTTAAATCTGTCAGAGGTTCTAATCTTCCCCACTCTATCCTAACTTGACAGTTGTCAAACACGGGAAACAGTCCATATTAGGGTTACAGGGGTGATCATGCACTTGAAAATGATGGTTATATACTTGATTTTAATATACTTTGGTTTTCCTGAGTCCTAAGAACTTCTTATACCGGTTGTAGACATTTGTGACTTATTTTAGACACCTTGTATTTTAGGTTACCCTCCATGGATTATGTGGTTAGCTCTCATGGAATATTGGTGAATACGTCCACATTATGTTTCTGGTGGCAGGAATCATCCATGCATTCATGGTTTGGTGTTGTAGTCCATTGCTCCCATTGTGCAGTATTTTAATTCTGCATGGATTTTTATTTTTATTTTTTTTCATAGTTTCAGTTCATCCGTGACTGTAACACTCAGGTCCTTTTTGGCTTGTCACTATCCTTCTTGTCATCAGAAGTGACTGCCTCGTAGCATCACAGGCAGCCTTCCCTCGAATGGCTTTTACGGAGGAAGCCTGCACATAAATGGATCACTGAGTGTGGGCTTTGTAGGATTGGAGCTCGTAATGCAAATCCAGGTCTTTCTTTTTGATGGGATTTGCTGTGTTGTGCTTTCAGCTTCTGCAGAGACTGTGGAGACCTCACGCTGGACTGAAGAAGAAATGGAAGTTGCTAAAAAAGGTAAAGATTTCAAGTTTGGTTTCCGTGGTAAGACGTAGATGCTGCTAATATAGCTGATTTTTTGATTTTTTTTTTGATTTTTCTTTGTGTGGTGTTCAGTATTGTAGTTGTGGCATTTTATTTGCTGTTAGGAATGGTTGCAATGTATGTAAAACTATAAGTGGCTGTGCGTCCGCTAAAAAAGTTAGGCTCAATTCTTCAAAGCTACAAAAGGTGGGGATGATGGGGGAAGACAGTCATTGGTTAATTGTAGGTCACATGGCCACATATAGTGTTGACAGCTGTGATTAGCTGCATTGGGGCACTGTGCTTTTTTATTTTTTTATTCTTTTATTCTAAAAGTGCAGCACCCCAAGATATGCAGGAGTTTGATGCTTATCACTTCTTTCTTATTAGATATAGCCAGATCTATGTCTTAGGCTGTTACAATAAGTACTCGTGCGGTCCTAAACATTTTCTGTAATAATCTGTTTAAACAAAAGCTAAAATCCTTTGTGAACAATCTGATTATAAAAAAAAACTGTTGAACTTTTACTGTCTTGCATGCATCAGAGAATATAACTGCATTATCCATATTTTTAAAGCACTTCTCCTAGGGTAATGGAAAATTTCTTATCCCCACATAGGCAAATGGAGAACCTTCTACTTATAACCATTGATAGTGCAGCCCTTTCTTTTTGCCTTGCTAGGGGAAAGGGTTTTTATCTCGCCAAAAGTGTGGGTGGGTGTGTGTGTGTATGTATGTGTGTATGTGTGTATGTGTGTGTGTGTGTGTGTGTGTGTGTGTGTAATATATATATATATATATATATATATATATATATATATATAGCCATTCCCAAAGAGTATGCTCTCTTCAGACTCCAGTTCTGCTTAATCATGCGTACGCGGTGCACAAAAGGGCATTCTGCTTTAATAGATTTGGGCTTGTATTCTTTCTTGCATTAAGAACTTTCCCTGATAGGTCCCTCTGGAAGGGCAGTCAAATTAACCATATTGTAATGTTAAATGTAACCAGACAGTGCAGTCTGCTACACAGAGTATGTGTGCTCATTTGATTCTGTGCAGTATTATTACCCTGGGTGTAAAAGAGCCTTTGGAAGGTACGAACCAGATGAAAAGCAGCACCACTTGCATTCTCCTGTCAGATGTGCCAGCCGGTTCAAACACTGCCGCTGGGTCACTGATGAGGACACGTTAAGCTCGACCATTTAGCCACAAATGTTTGCTAGGACCGCACCAATATAGTGAATCACAAAATGGCTTTATCTGTCTTTCCATCCATCAGAAAAGCCCCTCTAAACACGTTTTAGTGAAGTAGAACTTAATGGTAGATGTCACTACAGCCTCCACGATTAAGCCCTACATAGTTGAAACATGTTAGAGGGAGCTTTTCTTATGGGTAGAGAGCCAATTGAAGCCATTTTGCGATCATTTGTTTGGAGATTCACAATATTGGTGGTCAATCCGGGGAAATAGTTCTAGCTTTTAGAAGGCGTTAGAAAGGGAGGGTGACCTGTTGAATCCTGTACAGGCCAACCTTTTAGGTTATCCATGGATATGAGATATTTGTCCCCGTCCACTGCTGATGGTTGAGTTTGGAGGCCATTGAATTTTTATGGGCTTTCTTCCAGTGGTGTCTATGCAATACATAGACATACATGCTTGTGAGTTTGGCAAAGTGGTTCTACACAATTATTGTGGTAGTTTGATCTTCCATCTGCCATCTCATGTCTAACACTAGCTGTAAATTAGAGCTGTGGCTAGGATGTCAACATTAAAAAATTTACATGTTCTTATTCTTAATAAGCAGTAAATAATATTTACACAAGATGTGATTTCTCATGTGAATGTTAGGGATAGATTGCTCCACAGTGCTTGCAGCTACATAGATCAGTAGATTAGTGAGGGTTTTTTTGGGGGTTTATTTACTGCTTGTTAAGCATGTGTAAAGATATAAATGTCCATAGCCTGGCCAGAGTAATAAAAGGTGAAAACCAACATCGCAGAACTGTTGAACATCCAAGCACCATCTAACTGCCTGAGCCATCTTCCCTCAGATTTTCAGCTGACACTCCTGTAAACATGAACAATCGCTTCTGGAGACTGTTTAGACCTATGGAAAAAGGTGTGGGAGGCATTCAGCAGACTTCTGAAGCACGTTCTTATCAGGATCCAGTCTCTATCCCCCTTTTTCCCCGATTACCTTAGGCTTTTGACTGCATGTTCCACAAATATTAGCTGTCCATACTCCAATCCCAGGGGTGTTCTTATTTGAAGTTTTAACTTCCAACGTCCTTTATAAGTTAATTTGGTTTTCCTTCCTGACTAAAAATGCACATCTATGTGCACTGGGACAAAAAAGAACGTGTGGGGCAAATTTTCCAATATCCAAGAAAACCTTTTTATTGTAATCAATTTTTTAACCATATTTGCATTTTAAGAGTGGTATAGAAAAGCATGTTGACTATAGGATTCTAGCTTCCATATTGCTTGGAATTTTAATAGTTCAGAGCTTGTTTATGTACGTGCATTCAGTGCTGGACAGTTCCCAATTTTCTTTTGGGAGAAAAATACATAGGCTAACTAACATTGCCAACATGCATGTTTTGTTCACAAATGTTTTGTGTTTTTATGTAAAGTTCTACCTTCTGGAGATGAGCAAGTTAGTCTGGATCACAGTTGATCTATCCAATCTTGATTCATGAATATTGTTAACTTTATCTTTAATCAAGTAAACCTATTTAACCAATTCAGTTATTCATTGAATATCCATTATTCTGCAAATGAATTTGCTCATCTCTGTTTATTTGCTGCCAGCACTTTATTATCAGTAAATGTCTATAAAGAAAAATATAAACATGCATGTCTGTGTGTGCATGCTTGTCTGTACTTTGTAAGGATTTTGATGTGAAACTGTCAGTTTAGATCTATCGGAGGTGCCATTGCAGTGTCATGTGGATGGTGTAAGCTGTGTGACTGTCATCTTTCTCTTTTGCTGCTCCACTGAGTCCCCTGACCAGCATGTAGCAAGCAGAGTGTCAGGAAACCTAACAGTGACTTTCAAAGTAATGAAGGAGGGATAAGAATAACAGTCCCCCATTTGCATCCTAAAAGTATCAACCAGCAATAGAATCTCACATATTTCTAAAGGAAAGGTTTCCTTTTTAAGGCTTTTTTCACTTTATTTTGTGGGACATCTGGGTCAAAGATGATCTAAGGATTTAACACAACTACGAATGTTATAAGGAACATGTTAACTGGATGGCTTTCATTATGACTAAAGTGTACTTAAAATGGTGCATGAAGGACTTTGAGTATACCACATCTTGAAATGTGTAATAATATTGGCACTAGTGATATCCATTTGTTCTGCTTTAGAAAGTTGTGAATAGAATTTTAAACATTTTAGTCAAATTGATAATTTGACTTTGTTCGGGCGAAAATTCTTGCGTGGGTAAAATTACCGCAGTAAGCAGCTCTGACCTCCATAGAGAAGGTAAAAAGTCTTTACCTGGAATGACTCTAATAATCCCCTACTAATGCAGCCACACAGTGTGATTATCTGAGCAGTGGAGTTTTCTTGTAGCGCTTGACATGGTTTTAGTTCATTTAAGGTGAGCAGAACAGGAAGGAAAGCGAACTGACAGCTTGTGTAGCATTCAGAAGCCTTGTCTCCTCAATGACAACATTGCTCAGGGGATTGCTTTCGCCAACATAGAAGAATGGCAGCGGTGTCCAGTGCAATATCTCTTGGTAGTGCATAAAAAAAATCTTCTTGTTCTCCCTTTCAATCTTATATTAACGGAGGGAGGGTATCAAAGTATTGCCTAAGTCCTAGGCTTTTCTGATGATTTTCATCTTGTGTGACTTTGACTGTTTAAGCCGATAGATACCGCAAACATTTGCAGTATATTGATAGGACCCCACCTTCAGAATTTTTGCCTTCAGAAGTAAAATCTGATCGCCATACTTCATCTGGTACACTTAATATTTCAGGCTTACTACTACTGGCAAGAACTTAATAGATTCATTCATGCAGTGACCAACAGTTCAGCAGGGGAGATTTCAGGACTAAGGTCGCATGGTTAGTACAGCAGCACCCGGGGTTTTCTGGGTTGCACGAAAAAACCTGTAGTGTGTACCAGGCTTTAGTAAGTTTTGGTCATAATGGTGTTTTGCCAAACTTATTGTAGATTAGTTCTTCCATGCTGGTCTGAGAATTGGAGAGTCTTGCCACCTTAAAGGTGAACACCAGCTTTTGATACTTTTTTACATACATACACTGCTTAGCTTGGTTGGGGGAATCCATGGATTTCTCTTGTTTGGAAAGCTGAGCGGAGCAAGAGAAATTTTAACATGTAAGGCCAAAATGATAAAAGTATGTTGTAATAGATTGCCCAAGACTATTTTGTCTTCACTATCTTGGTAGAGGCCACTCTCTGTGGCTGAGAAAATAGAAATATCTGAGCCACACATAGCTAGATATGTTCTGGTAGTCAACATACAAGTGCCTTATCTTTGCTGATAGAGGTCACTCCTACGTAGAAGACGGAATAGAAATGGCTGAATTATAACTTGCTGGCATCAATCCAAAACAACTGTGCAATGAGCTTAACTGAATATTTAAGTCAGTTACCTCCATCAGCAGGGTGTCTTCTAGAACTGCAGGCTGCTGTTCATGGATAGCCAGTGCTTATGGCAGCTGAAGACATGGCCTGACACAATCTTTTTACACCATTACATAGTGTCTGGTTGGGGCTATGAATAGATTAAATCGTTCCTCACAAGACATGATCAGACCTACCATGCAATAAAAATAGCCTACTCTAATGATGGCAGAGTGTAATTAGGTGCTAAGAAGCCTCCTGCTGGTATAGTTTGGGACCAATAGAAGCTTAGAAAATAGCGTTTTTGTTAACCTTGGGTGTCGGGCGTTCGCTACTGTCATTAAGGGTTCAGCCTCCTGTACATAGTCAACTACATCCTGTATGAAAAGTAATAGAGATTGGGACCTGTTTTGCAGAACAAAGCAATAGGTTTGCTTAACTGCCACCCTCCACAGTTGTGTTGTGACATGGAGCTGACACAGGGCTGTCAGTTTTGCTACAGAGTGCTTTATAAGAATGTTGGGTAGCACAATGTGATGGTGCTTTTGCAGTGTGGTTTGTTTGGGAATGGCAGTGATGCCATCTCTGATGTGATTGGTATTTCCTGTGAGTTCTTGCTGCCAACTGGGAGCAGGTGGGAGACCGAATTCCATCTTTTCCTCCTAGGCTTGCACAGTTGTATGGGCTCCTTTTTTTGTACTGAAATTGCTTAGTCTGATCTTGGTACTCATTGTGAGCTTTCCACAGCATGCATAAGAATGTACAGCAAGTCAGAGCACACCTCCATTTTCTGGCTGAATGATACCCAGCATCATCTAGTCCATTCCTCCCCAGATGACCTATCCCTGGCTCGCCCCTTTCATTTATTGAATTTCAAGTCCTTTAATTATGGAGGCTCAGCGTTTTGTATGCGGTCTCTCCAGAAACGGTGCTATCGGCAGCACTATTTTCAGCTATTGCATTTGCGTTGACTACCACTTACCCTATTGTCACCCTCTGGGCTGTTGAGCTGACTGGTGCTTTGTATCGCTGATCTCAGCACGTAGCACTGTTTAGTCAGGCCCCCACCTTTTTTTTTTTTTTTTTAACAAACTTTATTGAAATGTCAGACATTTCATAAAGTTCACTGGCTGCTGTGCAGTGCAAAGCAGTGGATTGCCTCGCACTGGGCTGAAAAATTACTGCACATTAACGCAATTGTGCGAACCAGGCAGATGAGGAGACAAAGCGTTTTGATGAAACTCACATCATGTGAGTGAAATGTATTGGTGTTTCAACGTCATCTGGCCCGGCCTCACCTGCATCTGCATGGCTCCCCACCTGATCAATTGATCAACTCTCAGCATGTACAGCCATCTGCTTTCATGGCGCGTACCAAGCTGTCTGAGCTTTGAAGATTGGAGAAGTGCTATCGGCATCTTATACACCTCCACGTCCGTATCGCCTATCATGCTGATCTGCTGACCCGGCGGTCTGTAGAACTTTTAAAGAGACTTTACTGGTGGCCCACTATCTACATGAACAGATCTGTCAGTGAGGAAGAAGCATCAGCGTGGCCTGGGGTGAGCTTGTTCCAGGGAGTTGGTTCCCGTTCTTTTCATCCTTACTGCATTGCCGCTTCCACCGCCAAGTGGATGTCCCCTTACCTTCACATATCGGGCTGTAATATCAACCGTTGGTCTCTTCTGCCTCTGTTCCTCTGTCAGATTTTGTACATGCTAGTTGATCTAATCCTTCATCTTCCATTAAGCGCCTGCAGGCATTTGTTTAATCAACAAGCAGAGTCCACACAATACGGATGGCTTGGTTCCCCTCATTGTTTTCAACTACTATTTTTGATGTGTTTAAACCATTGGTCTAGCTAGATTCATAATTGTTTCAGCAATTCCTTGGCCATCAGTGCTTTCAACTAAGTGCCTCATCCCTGCATATGGTTGACTTTTGGTATGATAATGGGTAATGTAAGTGAGCCCGGGTCTTTTTCTTTGTTTTTAACACTATTGACAACGTTGTCTTTAATGTTTTTTACTGTGGTGAATGTTGCCTTTTTGTTGAAATCTTATTAATATTTTATATTTTTGTGACTATTACACTGCTGTGTGTTTCCCTTTTTGGAGTTACTCTCCCTTGGTATATTTCTATATCCAAGCCCTCCCCTCCTTTTTGAGACAAAACGTTTTGCCTGGTCATACGCCGTAATAGCCACCCAATGCAGTCCCACTGCATTTGTTGTGAATGTACCCTGAGCCTCAAACTGTTTAGGGGCTGTTGAGGTCATCTGCTCTTAGGGCCAAATTGGAGAATATACTTTTGATTCAATTGCTTCTTCAATGAGGTGCCTACAATTTTATTGCATTACAGCAATGCACTTTAAATCAGCTACAGTATTCATACTTTACTAACTTGTGTACTCTACTAACTCTATTGCTAACTGCCACTTTTACTAGTACTAGTTGGGGGAGTGGAAAGGCAAGCAGACCTCTCAACGAGAACACTGAACCCTGCATCCTTTGGCTTTTCTCCCATGTCCCTATGTACCGTGAAGGGCTTGTTGTATTATTTTTCTCTTTATTATTCTGAGCAATCAGATATTCAAATACCCCAGACTTCCGTGCTCACTATGGGGCATTATCCTTCAGGGATAACCTCTGCAAAGTTTTTGCAATAACTTTTTAAATTGGGTGCATTGTTTCAAATGTCTGGGTGTTTATATTCTTTTGTATCACACTCTGCTCCTGTTTATCCTAAAGCTACAGTATCAGATTGTATCACAAGAAAGCTTGTCGCTTAGAGCCAGTTCACACAGAGGTATCCTGGGATTCAACTTCAAGTCGCCCCAAGTCGTGCGGTTTAGAAAAGTAATGGAAGTGAATGGAGCCGTCTTAATGTACACTACTGCAGTCGCTCCGACTTCAGCAAAGGTTCCTGTACGACTTCAATCCGACTTGTACCCATTGATTTCAATGGAAGTTGCCTCCAAGTCGGATCCTCTGTCTTAACTGAAGCAACTTTCCAGGAAGTAAAACGTTTTCCAGGCAAACCCCTCCCTCCTACAGAGCTGATTATTGTTTGATTGGCCACTGGAAAGTCGCCTATCCTGGAGGCAACTTGAAGTTGCCTTGCAAGTTGCCTGGAGTCGCGCTGGAAGTCGTGTTGCCCCTGTGTGAACCGGCTCTTGGCCCCATACAGTTCTAATGGAGCTCTACAAGCGTTATTAAATGGTTGGCGTTGACCTATTCCATTGATTACATTTAAACATAGTCAAGATTGTTGCAGGATCAAGTACTCCATGTTAGGACACAGATCTTTTTCCAGCAAGGGTCCAGTACTTTAATAGCCAGCACGTGGTTCAGGTGATGGGCATGTTTAATTTGTGCACGTGAAGCTGTAGGTGGTGCAGTGCAAGATAACACAGTTCTTTTGGCATGCATTGGTTTCAGAACTAAACAGTTGCAGATCTGTAGGACATGTACTTGCCTGCATGGTATTACCTGATTTGTAAAGCACTGTCTTATGTAAAATGTCATACAGGTGTCAGTTGGTCTTCCCCAAATTATGGTATTTAGTGGGAATAGGTAAGCAGGGTTACCAAACCCCCCAGAGGACCTTTTTCAGAAGAAGACCACAATGAGTGGTCTAATTTTTATTCTTTCATTAGAAAGCAATTTTTTGACTATGAGAAACTGTAGCTCTGAGGTTGTTTGTAACTCAAAGACCAGTATGCTTGTAGGTTATAAGCATGCTTGTCCTCTTGTATCTCATTCAGAAGATGGATTTTTGCAAGTCTCTGACTGCCATCTACTGCCTATAGGTGGTGAAAGCTGCAGCACAACCACAAGACTTTTTACTTGCGATGTTTCAACCCAGCAGATCAACAATCAGGAAGATATTAATCGTTTTTTCTTTTTCTAGCTAATTAGATTTCCTTAGTTATGTAAGCATTTAACTTTGTTCCGAGTTGATCCTTATCGTTGTCCTAAATTTTCAATGTGTCGTATTTTAGTATTAGATGGGTTAATTCTTTTGCCTAGTGGTTAATGCATCTTGCGCGTTACTGTTTTTCAAAGAATGCTTGTTTCCTTTAATTCATTCAGACTCCGTTGAACTGTTTGTGTTTTTGGCAGGCTTGGTGGAACACGGTCGTAACTGGGGAGCCATCGCCAAGATGGTAGGAACGAAGAGTGAAGCCCAGTGTAAAAACTTCTACTTCAATTACAAAAGGAAGCACAATCTGGACAACTTGTTGCAGCAGCACAAACAGAAAGTGAGTATTGCTGTAAAGAACCAGTTAGAATTGTTAACCTTCTTTACCTGATTTTTTAATGTTTACATGTTAACCCAGGTATGATTTGAAATTTTTTTTTTTATATAACTTAAAGGGGTTGTAAACCCTTGTGTTTTTTTTCACCTTAATGCATCCTATGCATTAAGGTGAAAAAACTTCTTCTAGTGACTGGCCCGTTTTTACTCACCTGAGCCCTGGAATTTCCCACGGCGGAGACTAGCTCTTCCTCTGCCTGTGGTTCTCGGCTCTTGATTGTATAGATTGATAGCAGTGCAGCCATTGGCTCTCGCTGCTGTCAATCAAATCCAATGATGTGGGCGCCGGGGGGGGGGGGCGGTGCCTAGTCCTACATTTGGCGTCTATTGACGCCAAATGCTAGACTTGTAAGGGTGCCCATAAGGTAACCCCCCGGGAGAGCGCTTCTCCTAGGGGGTTATACGATGCGTGAAGGAGCCGAGAGACCCCAGAACTTGAGGATTGGGGCCACTCTGTGCAAAACTAACTGCACAGTGGAGGTAAGCTTTACAATCACTTTTAGTGAACATAATTGACATTTTCCAATATGTTGTGGAATGAATTTGCAGTAATCTTTTTTTACAGTAGCATTCCAACCCAGTATTAAAATAAAACCTTGCAATTTTAGCTTTTTAATTAAGCATCGGCAAACGTTGCTTGAAAATGTCAACCTCCTTTTTAACCACTTTCCGACGGCTGGATGTCTAAAGACGTCCTGGGCTTTGTTGTGGTATATCCGAATGATGCCTGCAGCTACAGGCATCATTCAGATATCGGCATTTTCACCTGGAGATTCCCTACACCAGGGGTGTCAAAATCAATTTAGTCAAGGGCCGCATCAGCAGTGTGGTTGTCCTCAAAGGGCCGGTTGCATCTGTGTCACTAAATACAGAGAGCAGGGTTCAGCAGTGCGCTACGTACGGAGTGCAAGAATTGAGGGGTGCGCTACGTACAGAGTGCAGGGATTGAGGGGTGCGCTACGTACAGAGTGCAGGGATTGAGGGGTGCGCTACGTACAGAGTGCAGGGATTGAGGGGTGCGCTACGTACAGAGTGCAGGGATTGAGGGGTGCGCTACGTACAGAGTGCAGGGATTGAGGGGTGCGCTACGTACAGAGTGCAGGGATTGAGGGGTGCGCTACGTACAGAGTGCAGGGATTGAGGGGTGCGCTACGTACAGAGTGCAGGGATTGAGGGGTGCGCTACGTACAGAGTGCAGGGATTGAGGGGTGCGCTACGTACAGAGTGCAGGGATTGAGGGGTGCGCTACGTACAGAGTGCAGGGATTGAGGGGTGCGCTACGTACAGAGTGCAGGGATTGAGGGGTGCGCTACGTACAGAGTGCAGGGATTGAGAGGGGTGCGCTACGTACAGAGTGCAGGGATTGAGGGGTGCGCTACGTACAGAGTGCAGGGATTGAGGGGTGCGCTACGTACAGAGTGCAGGGATTGAGGGTTGCGCTACGTACAGAGTGCAGGGATTGAGGGGTGCGCTACGTACAGAGTGCAGGGATTGAGGGGTGCGCTACGTACAGGGTGCAGGGATTGAGGGGTGCGCTACGTACAGAGTGCAGGGAGTGAGGGGTGCGCTACGTACAGAGGGCAGGGAGTGAGGGGTGCGCTACGTACAGAGGGCAGGGAGTGAGGGGTGCGCTACGTACAGAGGGCAGGGAGTGAGGGGTGCGCTACGTACAGAGGGCAGGGAGTGAGGGGTGCGCTACGTACAGAGGGCAGGGATTGAGGGGTGCGCTACGTACAGGGTGCAGGGATTGAGGGGTGCGCTACGTACAGAGTGCAGGGATTGAGGGGTGCGCTACGTACAGAGTGCAGGGATTGAGGGGTGCGCTACGTACAGAGTGCAGGGATTGAGGGGTGCGCTACGTACAGAGTGCAGGGATTGAGGGGTGCGCTACGTACAGAGTGCAGGGATTGAGGGGTGCGCTACGTACAGAGTGCAGGGATTGAGGGGTGCGCTACGTACAGAGTGCAGGGATTGAGGGGTGCGCTACGTACAGAGTGCAGGGATTGAGGGGTGCGCTACGTACAGAGTGCAGGGATTGAGGGGTGCGCTACGTACAGAGTGCAGGGATTGAGGGGTGCGCTACGTACAGAGTGCAGGGATTGAGGGGTGCGCTACGTACAGAGTGCAGGGATTGAGGGGTGCGCTACGTACAGAGTGCAGGGATTGAGGGGTGCGCTACGTACAGAGTGCAGGGATTGAGGGGTGCGCTACGTACAGAGTGCAGGGATTGAGGGGTGCGCTACGTACAGAGTGCAGGGATTGAGGGGTGCGCTACGTACAGAGTGCAGGGATTGAGGGGTGCGCTACGTACAGGGTGCAGGGATTGAGGGGTGCGCTACGTACAGGGTGCAGGGATTGAGGGGTGCGCTACGTACAGGGTGCAGGGAGTGAGGGGTGCGCTACGTACAGAGTGCAGGGAGTGAGGGGTGCGCTACGTACAGAGTGCAGGGAGTGAGGGGTGCGCTACGTACAGAGGGCAGGGAGTGAGGGGTGCGCTACGTACAGAGGGCAGGGAGTGAGGGGTGCGCTACGTACAGAGGGCAGGGGGTGAGGGGTGCGCTACGTACAGAGGGCAGGGGGTGAGGGGTGCGCTACGTACAGAGGGCAGGGGGGTGAGGGCTGCTCTGTGCCCAATTTGCAACATCTCACTTCCACCTCTCCTCCTGGATTCTGACCCCTGCAACCAGCACTCTGCCCCCATCCCCCACCTCTAAACACATCTTCCTACCAAAGCAAACCTCCCATCTGTACTCTCACCTACCTGGTGTAAGATGGCATTTACAAGAATGCTTTCATGGCCAGTAGTGCTACAAGTCCTTAAAACCCCTCCCTCAAGATGCAGCCGCTCCATGTAGATTGGAACACACAGACACCGGAGCCGTCAGGTACCTCTGCCAATGACAGGCTGTCGATATGGGTCGCCCATCGGATAGTGCCCGGCATGGACTGCGCATCCGCAATCTGAGCCCACGGAAATCTCAGAGGATGAAAAGATGTTCATAAGCTGTAGATGGCGCATGCGCAATCAACACTCCGCTCGCTCCTGATGCACTATCCGATGGGGGGCCCTTCTCGACAGAACACCGGTGTCCGGATCGACAGCGCACGCGCTCAGCTACACACAATTGGTAACGGAAGTGACGTTTCGTCGCCGCCATTTTGCTACATTTCACACTCTACCATAGTAGAGAGAAACTGAGAATGGGGTAAGCGGAAATCTTGTTACACCCACCATGTGTTGAATTTTAAAAGCAGCGGCAAGCCTGCAGATCTCACAGGCTTGCTAATCGGACACAAGTTCGCTGCTTTTAAAATTCAACATATAAACATATACACGGAGTTGTAAGTACTGTATTTCACTAGATCAACTCCGTTTACTGTTAAAAAAAAAAAAAAGTGTAAACAGCAAAACTCCGATGGGTGTAAAAAGATGTCCACTTGCCCTCTTCTCAGTGTATCTTTACTGTGGTGGAGTGTGGGATGTAGCAAGATGGCGGCGACGAAACGTCACTTCCGTTACCAATTCTGACGGGTCGCCTAATCTGACGGAACACCGGCGCCGATGAGGAGAGCGGAGGAAGTGTTTACTCCTGTTGCCAAGGAGACCTATTCGTGACTGCAGAAAGTGGCAGGTGAGAACAGGAGGTGGAGGCTGGCGGCCGCTGCGCGGGCCACATGACAAGGCCTGGCAGGCCGGATTCAGCCCGTGGGCCTTGTGTTTGCCACCTGTGCCCTACACCATAAGAACGATCATATTGGCTGTTCCGCTGCTTGATCTGGACGCCGCCCTCAGGTGCTTCTACCGACTCACCATTGCGATCAGTGAGTCAGAGAAGGGATCCGCCGGCCCCGGATGTTGATCATAGAGATTTCCAGCGGACTAGATGGTCGCCGGAGTCTCTATGATAGTCGGAGGCCGGGCGCGATGTTATGACGTCACGCCCGGCCTCTGCATTCAAAAAAACTGCGCCGCCTCGGCTGGGAAGCCTTAATCGTTGTTTTTTTATTTTAGGCTTCCCAGCCTAGAGGTGAGATGTGGGGTCTTATTGACCCCATATCTCAATGTAAAGAAGTCCTGTCATGCCATATTCCTATTACAAGGGATGTTTTCATTCCTTGTAATAGGAATAAAAGTGATCAAAATTTTTATTTTATTTTTAAAAAGTGACAAAATATTTTTTCTCTTGTCATCCATGGACTGACACAGCGTGTCTTGTACACCTTTACACGTGGGTTATGTCCCTGCTTGCAGGAGAAGACCTAGGCAGAATGTGAGATGTTATACATACATTCTAAACAGCCAGAGCTGAACAGCCCCGCCCAGGGGGGCGGTCCCTCCGGACATAACCCTCCCACTGCAGTCAGCAGACCTCTGTTTTTTTCTGCCTAGCAGAAGGAGAAGACGTGGCTCTCTCAGGAGCCAGTCTCCTGACCTATTTTTATTCCTTTTCTGGAATTCTTTTTTATTTTATTTTTGAGAATTTTCTATCAACTGTCGGCTGGGCAACAGGTTGGGTACAAGATATCCTCGTAGTCTTCCCTGTCCGACCATCGAGCGTGCTTATCCTCGCCTTGTGTGCGTGAGACTCAGTTCACGACATGCCCCAAGACTCCAGGGGTGGCCGGTGGGCTTCCAGCTCCGCGGTCCTCTCAAGATAGAACAGTCCGGCTGTATCTTTCGCGGTGGACCGGGCCGACAGCTACTCAGTACCGCACTGTGATAGTTCTGTCAGAAACACACCAGTGGGTCCCTCAGGGGACGGGTAAGTAGTCTCTCCTGGCTGCAGGTGAGTACATGCTGTGTGTTTCTTGTGTGGGGGATTTCCCTGTCTCCCCCTGTGTTTTTTAATGTCACTCTCTGTGCACTTCGCTGGCGCTGTACTGTGTGGGGTGCCTGGGGGCCATACTGTCCTGGGGGGGGGGCTCATGCTGCTCTGCATTTCGCTGGGGCTGTTTATTTGAGAGTGAGGGGCCTGGGCGCCGTTCGGCGCCATGTTTGGTGACTGTGCTGTTTTTTACATTGGCGGCCATCTTGCCGTAGTCCGCCAGAGCACATTGCGGCGGCCATTTTCTTGTAGCCGCACCTTCTTCTAGCTCTAGTTTGGCCTCTAGCGCCGCTCAGGAACGGCGCGAATCTCCTCACAGTCTCTCTCCTC
Source organism: Rana muscosa (assembly GCA_029206835.1). Taxonomy (NCBI): domain Eukaryota; kingdom Metazoa; phylum Chordata; class Amphibia; order Anura; family Ranidae; genus Rana; species Rana muscosa. Next base: position 151,327,449 of record CM055117.1, read on the forward strand.
TCAGCTCACTCACGCTGAGCAGCGCGGCGCGGAGAGACAGGGCAGCGGAACCGAGCGGTCCTGGTCAGGTTGGTGGGTCCCCTGGGCATTCCCCTACTTCAGTCAGCACAGCCTGTGGGTGGTCTCAGAGGGGGACATTATGGAGTCAGAGTCACCAGCTTCCCCTAACATGCCAGAGGCAGCAGCCAGTGCTCCAGCACCTGCGGTCCCTATGGACCAGTTGTCGGCAGTCCTGGAATCATTTCTGACCAGGATGGAAGCTGTGTGTGAGCACAAGGGAGCAAAAAAAAAAGCGCCCTCTCCCTACTTTATCTCCACAAGGGGAGTGCTCTGATTCAGATATGGGCCTAGCTGCTGCTGCTCAGGACCCTAACTCTGAATATTTAGATGGTTTTGAACAGGACATTCCTTGTGAGGAAGACTCCAGTTCTGAGTCAGTAAATGACAGGGCGCTTGTTAGTGAACTCATTGATGCTGTGAGGGACACTCTCAATCTGAGTGCTGCGACTGCAGAACCTCAGGCGGATACAGTCTCCTTTGGTTCTTTTAAGACCAAGCCTTCTAAAAAGGTTTTTCCATATGTACCTTTCTTTGACCAGCTCATTGACCAGGTCTGGGAAAAGCCGCAGAAGACTTTCATGGTCCCGCGGCGTTTGTCTATTAGATACCCCTTTGAAGGCGCCCTGCTTAAAAAGTGGGCTTCTCCCCCGGTGGTCGACCCTCCAGTCGCCCGTTTAAACAAGGCCACCACTCTCCCGATGGAGGGGACTCCTGCATTTAAGGACCCCACTGACAGGAGGTCAGAAGTGGTGAGCAGAGCCATGTTCGCCTTGTTGGGATCCGCCCTACGGCCCGTAGTAGCGGCGACCCTTGTGTCTCAGACACTCACGGAATGGGCAAAAATTTTGCACCAAACTGTGCAGGAGTATAACCTTCCTCCAGACACTATTGCTCTGGCCCACCAGATGGTGCAGGGTCTGATATATGTGTGCGACGCCACGTTGGACGCGGCCCCTTTAATATCCAGGGCCTCTCTCGGCGGTGGTATTGCGTCGTCTCATCTGGTTGAAATGCTGGTCTGCTGACCTAGCCTCTAAGAAGCTCCTGACGGATCTACCCTTTAAGGGTGGTAGACTTTTTGGTGCTGCTCTGGATGACATCATCAAGGATGTCACGGGAGGTAAAAGCACTCTCCTTCCTCAAACTATCAAGGGTAAGAAGGCCCGACGTAAACCGGGTCCTTCCTTTCCAGCAAAAAAGGTTTTTTTTCGTCCGTCAGAGTCCACGGGTAAGCCATCCCAGACTGACAACAGTGCGGCTGGCGGGCACAAGCGCCCCTGGGTGCGTAAGCCGAACAAGCCGGCTCCCAAGCCCACCTCCGCGTGAAGTCTTGCCCCCGCCCGTCTCTGGGGTGGGGGGACGACTTCGCAGGTTCACGGATCGGTGGACCTCCCGGATCTCCGACCGGTGGGTGTGCGAGGTGGTCACCTCAGGATACAGAATAGAGTTCCGCTCCTGGCCCCCAGACAGATTCTTTCCCTCAAATCTCCCTCTCCTTCCTGCCCGTCGGGCAGCCCTCTTGGGGGCTGTACAGGATTTGATCGGGTCCGGAGTAATTGTGCCGGTTCCGTCCCAGGAGAGGTTTCAGGGGTTCTACTCGAATCTGTTTGTTGTTCCAAAAAAGGACGGGGTTCGGCCAATCCTGGACCTCAAGGCCCTGAATGCCTTCGTGAAGGTGCAAAAATTCCGCATGGAATCCATTCGCACGGTGATCGCTACACTACATCAAGGGGATTTTCTGGCATCCTTGGACATCAAGGACGCCTACTTGCATGTTCCGATCTGCGCAAGCCACCAGAAGTTTCTGCGCTTTGCGGTCGGCGAAGTCCACTATCAATTTGTAGCTCTTCCCTTCGGCCTAGCCTCGGCACCGCGGGTGTTCACCAAGGTGCTTGCTCCGGTTCCAACTTTGCTGAGACAGCGAGGCATTGCTATCGTGGGCTATCTGGACGATTTTCTTCTAAGAGCAGACAGTGGCTCAGAATTGGAAGAAAGTGTGACTATCGTCAGTCAGACCCTCAGGGAGTTTGGGTGGCTCCTGAACGTTCAGAAGTCGGTTCTAGTCCCGACTCAGCGTCTGGAGTATCTAGGTCTGATTCTGGACTCCTTGGAGGCAAGAGTCTTCCTACCTCCAGACAAACTACTGACACTTCAGTCTGCAGTACGGGTGTTGACGTCCCGAAAATGGTCGTCAATCCGCTTTTGCATGAGAGTCCTGGGACTCATGGTGGCCTCCTTCGAGGCCGTTCCTTATGCCCAAGCGCACACCAGGGCTTTACAGAAAGAGATCTTGTCCACTTGGGACAAATCCCCGTTGTCCTTGGATCTTCAGATCCAGGTGAGTCACCTGGTCAGGGTGTCCCTGACGTGGTGGTTGAGGTCCCCGGCTCTTCGGTCCGGGAAGTCGTTCCTCCCCATCCAATGGACGGTGATCACGACGGACGCCAGCCTGACGGGCTGGGGGGAGTCTGGGGAGTCCTGTCGACCCAAGGGCTTTGGACTCCGGACGAAGCCCTCTTACCGATCAATGTGCTGGAGATACGGGCAATCAGACTGTGCCTCTCCTCATGGTCGGAGAAACTACAGGGTCACTCCATCAGGATCCAATCGGACAACGCCACAGCAGTGGCGTATGTCAACCATCAAGGGGGGACTCGGAGCTCAGCTGTGGCTTCCGAGGTCGCCCGCATCCTGAGGTGGGCCGAAAGAAGCGTGCCGGCTCTGTCGGCCGTCTACATTCCGGGCGTAGACAATTGGCAGGCGGACTATCTAAGTCGCCAGACGCTGGACCAGGGAGAGTGGTCCTTGCACCCGGAGGTCTTTCAACTCCTTTGCAGACGGTGGGGCACGCCGGATGTGGACCTGATGGCCTCTCGACTCAATCGCAAGGTGTCGAGGTTTGTGGCCAGATCCAGGGATCCTTGGGCGGATGCCTCGGATGCGTTGGTGGCCCCATGGGGTCAGTATCACCTGATATACGTTTATCCTCCGCTGCAGTTGCTCCCTCACCTGCTCCGCAGGGTAGCGACCGAGGGAATTCCGGTGATCCTCATTGCTCCGGATTGGCCTCGGCGTCACTGGTACGCCGATCTGGTACGTCTCGTCGCAGACGTTCCCTGGCGGTTACCAATACGGGGGGACCTTCTGTCTCAAGGTCCTATATTTCATCCTGCTTTACAGTCTCTGGCTTTAACGTCATGGTTATTGAAAGCCAGGTGCTGAGAGACCGAGGTCTCTCGGATTCGGTCATTTCGACCATGTTAAGGGCACGGAAGTCTTCCTCCAGAAAGATCTATCACCGTACTTGGAGAGCTTACATCGCCATGTGCGAAGAGCTGGTCTGGCGCCCACGAACGTATTCCGTTCCCAGAATCCTGCACTTTCTGCAGCGTGGCGTGACCCAAAAGCTCGCTTTGAGTACCATTAAGGGTCAGATTTCGGCCTTGGCCATCTTCTTTCAGCGACCGCTGGCGGGTCATCCCTTGGTTAGCACCTTTGTGCAGGGGGTTCGCCATGTGCTCCCCCCTGTCAAGCCTCCTCTCCCCCCGTGGGATCTGAATTTGGTGCTCTCGGTCCTCCAGGAACCTCCCTTTGAAAATATTAGAGATATTCCCCTCTTGACTTTGTCTCAGAAGGTGGCCTTCTTGGTGGCCATTACTTCCATTAGACGAGTGTCTGAATTGGCGGCCTTGTCCTGCAAGTCGCCCTTTTAGGTCATCCATAAGGATAAGGCGGTGTTACGTCCGCGACCTTCTTTTCTGCCAAAGGTGGTCTCGGCCTTCCACTTAAACGAGGACATTGTCCTCCCGTCCTTGTGTCCTCACCCATCGCATCCCAGAGAGTTTGCGCTTCACACTTTGGATGTGGTACGAGCCTTGCGGGTGTACCTGTCTGCTACTGCTTCTATTCGGAAGTCTGACTCACTATTTGTGGCTGTCTCTGGTCCAAAACAGGGCCAAGCGGTTTCATCTGCCACCATTTCTAGGTGGATCAGACAAACCGTCATTCAAGCTTATGCTCTCAAGGGGCGGGCGCCTCCCTTTCCGGTTACGGCACATTCCACCAGGGCAATTGGTGCTTCCTGGGCTTTCCGACATCAAGCGTCGGTTGCACAAGTGTGCAAGGCGGCGACCTGGTCGTCTGTTCATACCTTTTCTAAGTTTTATAAGGTTGATGTGGCTGCATCTTCGGATGCTTCCTTCGGCCGCAAGGTGTTGCAGGCCGCTGTTTGATGTTGCAACTCCTCCGTTGAGGAGCTCTGCCTTGTTTGGAGTGAAGTTTTTGGTTTTCCATTTATACTGCTCCCATCCCTCTTGACACTGCTTTGGGACATCACACGTGTAAAGGTGTATAAGACACGCTGTGTCAGTCCATGGATGACAAGAGAAAATAGGATTTTTGTACTCACCGTAAAATCCGTTTCTCTGGCATCCATGGACTGACACAGCACCCACCCTTCTTTTTAAGTTTGTACTGCTTTGTTACGAACTGAGGTCTGCTGACTGCAGTGGGAGGGTTATGTCCGGAGGGACCGCCCCCCTGGGTGGGGCTGTTCAGCTCTGGCTGTTTAGAATGTATGTATAACATCTCACATTCTGCCTAGGTCTTCTCCTGCAAGCAGGGACATAACCCACGTGTAAAGGTGTATAAGACACGCTGTGTCAGTCCATGGATGCCAGAGAAACGGATTTTACGGTGAGTACAAAAATCCTATTTTTTTAAAGTAAAATTAACAATAACATTTTATTTTTAAAGTACCCATGTCCCCGTGTGCTCGCACGCAGAAGCGAACGCATACGCAAGTCCCGCTCACATATGAAAACGGTGTTCAAACCACAAATGTGAGGTGTTGCTGCGAACGTTAGAGCGAGAGCAATATTTCTAGCCCTAGACCAGTAAAAAATGTTAAAGCGTTGCCTATGGGGATTTTTAAGTACCAAAGTTTGGTGCCATTCCACGAGCGTGTGCAATTTTGAAGGATGACGTTTTGGGTATCTATTTACTCTGCATAACTTCATCTTTCACATTATGCAAAAAAATTGGGCTAACTTTACAGTTTTTTTTTTTTTTTTTTTTAAGCATGAAACTGTTTTTACTCTTTCGTCCATGGACCGACACAGCTTCTCTATTGACAAAGTGGGTATTATCCGTTAATTAGGAGTGATTAGGCAGAAAACGTGTAAAAAGTGTTGCCTCACACCTTCTACAGTACCGCCCAGGGGGCGGACCCTCTGGGTATATCCCCCTCAGTCAGCATCTCGCAGATCAGTTTTTTCTGTCTAGCAAGGAGTAGGACATGGCTCCCTTCGGGCCCATTGGTCCGGGGGAAAAATATATATTTTTTGCTACATTTTTTTGGTTTCCTGCAATCTTCGATCAATTGCCGACTGGGTGACAGGCTGGATCCTCGATCCTTGTAGTCTCCCCAGTTTCGGCCATCGAGCGTGTGCCGACCCTAGCTACGCGCTGGGTTTTCCACGACATGCCCGTCGCTCCACGGGTGGCCGGTGAGCCTACGCTCCAGGGCCTGCATTGGACCGCTCAGCTTTGGCTGACCTTACGGCCGAGTCGCAGCAGCCTGTCCGGTGAGTGTCGCGCTCCTGGGCATACATATGATCATCCCCTTGGGTCTAATCACAGCATGCCTGGCCAACAGTCACCTTCCGTGCGCGGACGATGATCTGTTTGGAATGTCTTCCAGCATATTACATGCAGGATAGGTAAGTAAACTCCCCTGCCTCGGCTGGGTGATTTGGCTGGACATTCCTGGAGAGACCAAGTAAGTGGTTGTGGCCCCTTTCTTCCCTCTCTCCCTTTCTTTCCCTCCTCCCTGGGCTTCTAGCTAAAGGTTGCTGGGTGCTGGTGGTCACCTAAGGGGTTCCACTGGAGCGGGGCTGGCTGTAACTAACATGTAAAAGAAATGTAATTTCTGCTTACCTGTATGTGCTTCCTCCTCCATGCTGTCGGCGGCCATTTTGCGGTGGTCCATGCCGGGTTCGGCCTCTAGTGACTGCCCGGCGGCCATCTTCCTGTGGTTTTGGCACCATTTTCTTGTAGTTCCACACCCACTGACATCTATCGACTGATCGGCGGCCATGTTTGTAATGATCCACTTTTTGTGGTCTACGGCTGCTTTGGCCTCTATCTTCGGCTCGGCGGCCATTTTCTTAGAGCCCACATATCTTCCATACAGAAGTTTTGGCGGCCATTTTGCGAGGCTCTCCGGCCTCTAGGGTGCATTACACTGGCGCAAAATATTCACACAGGAAGCGCTGATAAAAGAAGCAGACTGACACAGCAGCAGTGGGGCAGTATCACAGGCGCAGCACATGGCAGCATAGCAGTACCGGTCCAGGGTGGTGAGTCCTCTGGGTGACCCAGCATCTCTGCAGTGCAGGAGGGTGGCCTATTGATATCTTGCCTGGAGCCCTGTGGGTATCAGCGTGTGGTCAGCATGGCATCTGAGCCAGATGTCTTCTCCCCTAAAACACCAGATTTAGCAGCTGGTGCCCCTGAGGTGTCTATGGATGCTATGTCGGCAATCCTAGAGGCGTTTGCTGCCAGGGTGGAAGCAGCACACGGGAATACAGGGGGTAGTAAATGCCCCCGTCCCCTGCAATCTTCTGGGGATTTTTCTGAGACAGAACCAGGTCCAGCTACAGCTCATGGCCCAGATTCTGACGTATCAGAGACTGCAGACTGTGACCGATCGGACAGTGAGGATGACTCCAAGTCCAGGTCAGTACGCGAGACGGCTTTGGTATCTGACCTTATTACTGCAGTGCGGGATACGCTAAAGTTGGAAAATACTGCAGAAGCAGCAGAGACTCCGGTCCCCTTTGTGTTTTGTAAACCTGCCCGCACTTCTAAGGTGTTCCCTTGTGTGTCTTATTTTGATAAACTCTTACACAAGGAATGGGAGAACCCACTGAGGGTCTTTACAGCCCCAAAGAGGTTTGCGGTACGGTACCCCTTTGAAGAGAGTTTTCTGAAGAAATGGACCTCTCCCTCTATAGTGGACCCTCCGGTGTCCAGACTTAATAGAGCTACCACTATTCCAGTAGAAGGGACTCCTGTTTTCAAGGACCCTAAGGATAAGAAGGCTGAAGCACTCGCTCGCTACCTATACTCAGTGGTAGGCTCAGCAGTACGCCCGGCATTGGCGGGGGCCCTAGTGTCTCAGACACTTACTGAATGGGCAAAATTGCTACTCCAGGGGTTAAAGAAGCGAGATGCTCCTCCTGATGAGATAACTTTGGTCGACCAATTGGTCCAGGGCCTTAAGTTTGTCTGCGAGTCAGACATGGATACTATTCCTCTGCTGTCAAAAGCTTTGGTTTATGCAGTAGCAATACGCCGCCTGATCTGGCTAAAGGGCTGGTCTGCGGACCAGACTTCCAAGAAAGCCCTGTTGGATCTGCCTTTTAAGGGCGACAGACTTTTTGGGGCTTCTCTGGATGACATCATCAAGGATGCCACAGGAGGTAAAAGCACTTTGCTTCCCCAAACTAGCAAGGGTAAGGGACCACGCCAAGGGCAAGGGCCCTCCTTTACTGCATGCAAGCGTTTTTTTTGTCCCCCTAGGGCGACAGGGAAAAGACCCCAGGTCGACAAGGCGCCTGCCCAAGGACAAAAGCGTCCTTGGTCCCGCAGACCCAACAAGCCTGCGGACATATCTGCGTCCGCATGAAGGTCCGCCCCCACCCAGCTCTGGGTGGGGGGACGTCTTCGCAAATTCGCGACTCAGTGGACAGCTCTAGTCTCTGACAGGTGGGTTTGCGAAGTAGTCTCCTCAGGCTACAAGATAGAATTTCTATTTTGTCCACCGGACAGATTCGTCACCTCCAATCTCCAGCTACTACCGACCCGTCAGGAGGCCCTGTATGGGGCGGTCCAGGGGCTACTGGAACGCGGGGTAGTTATTCCAGTTCCAGAACAGGAACGGGGTCAGGGTTTTGACTCAAATCTGTTCATTGTGCCTAAGAAGGAGGGGGTTCGTCCAATCTTGGATCTCAGAGCCCTCAATTGCTTTGTGAAGGTACAAAGATTTCGGGTGGAGTCGGTTCGATCTGTAGTCAAGGCTCTCTATCCGGGGGACTTTCTTGCCTCCTTGGACATCAAGGACGCATACCTGCATGTCCCCATATTCTCCAGACACCAGAGGTTTCTGCGATTTGCTATCGGGAAGAACCACTACCAGTTTGTGGCCCTCCCATTTGGCCTTGCCTCAGCACCCAGGACGTTCACCAAGGTGCTCGCTCCGATTCTGGCACTTCTAAGACAGTGGGGTATCGCTATCATGGGCTACTTGGACGACCTTCTACTGAAGGCCCCTTCAAGCTCAGAATTAGAGGTAAGCGTGTGCATTACCTGTCAGACTCTTGTGGTTGGATACTAAACACGCAAAAGTCAGTATTGGTGCCCACTCAACGCCTAGTGTACCTGGGGTTGATTCTGGATTCCTCAGAGGCAAAGGTATTCCTCCCTGTGGAGAAGTTGCAGACCCTCCGGGCTGCAGTACGGCAGCTGACTTCCAGGAATTGGTCGTCACTCCGTTTTTGCATGCGAGTGTTAGGCCTCATGGTAGCCTCCCATATGCTCAATACCACACTCGAGTGTTACAGAAGGAAGTTCTGTCCTGATGGAACAGATGTCCATCATCTCTGGATTATCAAATCCGAGTGAGCCACCTAGTCAGGAGATCCCTGGTATGGTAGCTGACAGCACCGGCTCTAATGGCCGGGAAGTAATTTCTTCCGGTTTACTGGATAGTGATCACGACGGACACCAGCCTTACAGGTTGGGGGGGGGGGGCGAGTCTGGGGTGTCCAGTCGGCGCAAGGTCGCTGGACCCCAGAGGAAGCCCTCCTGCCGATCAATGTCCTGGAAATCCGGGCGATCAGGCTGTGCCTCTTCAAATGGTCTCCGAGGCTGCAAGGGCGTCCAGTCAGGATCCAGTCAGACAACGCCACAGCAGTGGCATATGTAAATCATCAAGGAGGAACAAGAAGCTCAGCTGCAGCATTGGAGGTTGCTCGCATCCTGAAGTGGGCAGTACTGGTACTGTCGGCTGTGTACATTCCGGGTGTGGAAAACTGGCAGCCGGACTACCTGAGCCGCCAGATGCTGGACCAGGGAGACTGGTCCTTACACCCGGAGGTGTTCCAACTCCTCTGCCAAAGATGGGGCACACCAGACGTAGATCTTCTGGCTTCCCGACTCAATCGGAAGGTATTGAGGTTCGTGGCCCGGTCAAGAGACCCATGGGCAGACGCAACAGAAGCGTTGGTGGCATCGTGGGGTCAGTATCGGCTAATCTATCCTTCCCTTAAGGCTTCTTCCTCTTCTGCTCCGCAGAGTGGAGGCAGAGGGAATTCCAATGATCCTAATCGCTCCAGATTTGACTCAGCGTCCTTGGTACGCCAATCTAGTACGTCTGGTAGCAGACGTCCCCTGGCGCCTACCACTACGGAAGGACCTGCTATCGCGAGGTCCCATACTCCATCCTGATTTACGGTCACTGGCTTTAACGGCATGGCTGTTGAGAACCAGGTACTGAGAGACCGGGGCCTGTCAGATTCCGTAATCTCTACTATGAGAAGTGCTCGGAAACCGTCCTCTAGGAAGGTGTATCACTGCACTTGGAAGGCCTACATCTCCATGTGTGAGGAAATGAAATGGCATCCGCGTACTTATTTGGTTTCCAGAATCCTGCTGTTTTTACAGCGTGGGGTGGGTGGACCAAAGGCTTGCCCTAAGTACGATTTAAGGGACAGATATCTGCCCTGGCTGTCTTTTTTCAGCGACCCCTGGCGACTCACTCTCTCGTGAGTACATTTGTGTAGGGGGTTCGACGTGTGGCCCCTGCGGTCCGTCCCCCGCTACCTCCGTGGGACTTGAACCTGGTCCTCTCGGTGCTTCAGAAGGCACCGTTTGAGAATATTAGAGAGATTCCCCTGTTGACACTTTTTCAGAAAGTGGTCTTTTTGGTGGCTGTTACGTCAGTTAGACGAGTCTCTGAGCTGGCAGCCTTGTCCTGCAAGGCTCCCTATTTGATTTTCTACAAGGATAAGGTGGTGCTGCGGCCGCAGCCTTCCTTTCTTCCGAAAAGTCGTTTCGGCTTTTCATCTCAACGAAGACATTGTACTTCCATCCTTGTGTCCTCATCCGTCGAATCCTAAGGAGTCGGCGTTGCATTCCTTGGACGTTGTCCGGGCTTTGAGAGTATACCTATCTGCTACTTCCCTGTTCCGGAAGTCAGACTCACTGTTTCGGTGGCTGGTCCCAAGAAGGGCCAAGCAGTCTTGTCGGCCACCATCTCTAGATGGATCCGACAGTAATCCAGGCTTACGCCCTAAAGGGTCATGCGCCCCCCTTTCCGGTCACGGCGCATTCGACCAGGACAATAGGTGCCTCTTGGGCTTTCCGACATCAAGCGTCTGTTTCCCAATTATGTAAAGTGGCGACTTGGTCGTCCGCTCATACTTTCACAAAATTCTACAAAGTTGATGTAGGTGCATCTTCGGATGCCTCTTTCTGCCGCAAGGTTTTGCAAGCGGCTGTTTAGAGTTGCAGCTCCTCCTTTGGAAGAGTGCTGTTTTGTGTTTGGGGTGAAGTTTTTTTTTTATGCTGTTACCACCCCTCGTTTTTTCTCTGACACTGCTTTGGGACGTCCCACTTTGTCAATAGAGAAGTTTTGTCGGTCCATGGACGAAAGAGTAAATAGGATTTTTTACTCACCGTAAAATCCTTTTCTCTGAGTCCATGGACCGACACCGCACCCACCCCTCCGTTTTAAGTTTGTACTGCTTTTTGACGCACTGATCTGCGAGATGCAGACTGAGGGGATATACCCTGAGGCTCTGCCCCCTGGGCGGTGCTGTAGAAGGTGTGATGCAACACTTTTTACAAGTTTTTTGCCTAGTCACTCCTAATTAACGGATAATACCCACTTTGTCAATAGAGAAGCTGTGTCGGTCCTTGGACTCAGAGAAAAGGATTTTACGGTGAGTAAAAAATCCTACCCCCCCAAAAAAAAAAAGCGTTTGAAAAATTGCTGCGCAAATACCGTGCAAGATTAAAAGTTGTATTCCCTCGGGTCTCTGATAAAAAAAAAATGTATATAATGTTTTGGGGGTTCTATGTAATTTTCTAGCAAACAATTATGATTTTTACATGTAGGAGAGAAATGTCAGAATTGGCTTGGTGGGCAAGTGGTTAATGATGTATGCCAACTGAAATTTTCAATCTCGCTAACCGTGGAAAGCCTTGTAATATTAGCCAGCCTTTGGAGCTGTAGAATATTATGAAAAATGGGAACATCTGTTTATGCATTTGACTCTCATTTGGAGAGAGCAATCGCCTCATCTTATCCATCTGACTCTTTTTGGAACAGTTTACCTGAGAGAGTAATAGTGGTTCCTGCTAACAGTGCTCAAACTGAAGTGGGCTGGGAGATGATACAGTCACCTGTATACGATTATAACTGTTGATTTTTCTGTTGACCTTCTTTCTATACAGTCTGATAGGTTCAGGTGAATCGCAAGAATGTATGAGCAAAATTGCAAATTGCAAATTTTTTGTAACCAATCGCACAACGATAAGGATCTTTACTTTCAACCATGTAATGGTAATTTTCAAATCTCATTGGATCTTTTTATGAAAAAGGGTCCATATCCTCGTGGTTTAGCTGTCTGTTTAAAGTCCTGTAAATGTCTCCAAAATCCTTTAGTTGCAACTCCCCCTTCCAGTTATGTTTGTAAAAAGTTTAATCCTATTTCCACGCTCGCCACAAATGTTTACTCCAGTAAAATAAGATCTTTAGAGCAACCCTGGCAGGGTGGCAAAAAAAATCCTAAAAAGGGTGCCGTGCAAAAGATGAGCTCTTTTACGTGCCTCTCTGGTTGTTTGTGGCTCCTTCCTTCCCATCATCCCAGCCCTGCAGCTTCTATCAGTCTCTTCAGCCATCAACATTTTTGAGAGAGTCGGTTGCCTGTGTCCCCACCACGGGCTGTAGTTTCAACCTGCAACCCTACATTACTGCAGGACGCAACAATGATGTAGGGTCGGAGGATAGAACCAGGGCCCGTGGAAGAGAAGACAGACATCTGCCACTCCAAGAATCATTGGGAATGCCAAAGAGACCTACAGATGCTGCAGCCTGGAATGGAGAGAAATATGTAGATCCAAGCCACCAGAGAGGTGTGAGCATAAGATTTTTTGCAGGGCACATTATTGCATTTTTTACTACCCTGACAGGGTTTGAAATTAAACTAAATCACTATTTGTAAAGAATGTCATGCCACAGTGTGCAAGTATGCTGTGTATACTTGCACATTATGTCAGGCTTATCTTTGTTATATAATCACAATGATTTGTGCTAATAACCTTTTTTCTTTCTCGTACATCACGGGACACAGAGCGGCATAGTCATTACTATGTGGGTTATATAGTTTACCTTCAGCTGCTGGCACTGGCAACTTCCAAACCGTAAGTACCCTCCCCTATATAAGCCCCTCCCATCCGGGAGCACCTCAGTTTTTTGCCAGTGTCTAAGGTGTTGGCCAAGAAGTAACATGTGTTTTTCACTGAGCTTGCGTACAGGTTCTTTTGGGCCTCAGTAAGCTATTCCGGATCCGACCAAAAAAGCTTCATAGCTAAACGGTCGGTACCCGGGCCTTGCAAGAGAAGAGCAAGGTTTTGCTTGTAATGCTTCTCTTAGGAGAGCTGGACCCTGGGATCCAGAGCTCTGGTCATACCCACGACCAATATGTTTTCTGTGCAGGGTGCTATACAGGTCCAGGGGAGTGGAATCCTTGGGAACCCGGTCCCTGAAGGTTTAATTACAATGCCTGCCGTGATAGGTGAAGTTTGGGCTTCTGTGGACCAAACAGAGTCCTGCGGCGGGGAAAAGGTAAGTGGGGGCCCCTCAGGAACTTGGTTCTATTGAGGGGACCCCCAAGCCTAATATGTCTTTCTGCCTGTTACCTAACGGTATTCCCGCTAAATATTTATGCATGCCTGTAACTACTAAAAAATGTAATATTTTTAATAGTGGTCAAGGAAAAAAAAAAAATATATATATAGACTGCGGTACCTGTGTTAATCCACTAGAGGCCGCTGTGGAACGTTTCTTGTCATGTGGACTAGTTTCTTTTCATCAGAGCAAGTCCAGGCAGATGGTGAGTTCTCTTGTGGGAAACTGCTTCCTCTGCCATGTTGCAATGCTCGTCCATCCCCCGGCCTGCGGCAAAGGGCCCTGTCTCCTGTCCCTAAGTTTCCCTTTTTCAAAAAAATAGCGCCGAAGGCGCACGTGCCCGTGCGTGTGCACGCGCCTCTATATATAGAGGTGAGCTGGGAAAGGGGGCGGAGCTTGGGGGATGACGCTCTGTGCGCGCCGCAGCGCTTCTGCGCATGTGCGGGCATCCCAGCATGTTAAAAGGCACAATTATGTGTTGTGAGCTGGCTATGGAGTGCAGAGACAGAGCTGGCAACATTTAAAAAAGGCATACAGCAAGCGGTTGATGCAGGCATCCCCATAGAAAGGCACATTAGTAGACACCAACTGTTTTTATAGCAGCAATTGTGCTAGACTATTGTCAGTAAGTGGTGTATTTCGGCTGGAATACCTCAGCTTTGGGCTTAGGAATATGCCGTCTAAAAACTCCGGGACTAAAAATCCCAGGAAGCATAGGGGGTCTCCATCGGGCTCTGAGGATCTTGGGCATGCTTCGGCTGCACCAATCTCCCCTGAAGAATCAGAGGTTAGTGACCGTAGAGCACCCTCAGGAGTACCTGGTACTGTGGCTGTTCTCAGTTCACCTGCTCCTGTGTATGTAACAGAGGAGGTTTTTTCCTCAGCTCTGGGAGGGCTGGAAGAGAGATTGTCAACATTGATCGCTGCCTCCCTGTCACAGGGAAAGCGCGCCCGATCTCCGTCTCCTCCCTCAGAGTACCTGTTAGCAGAGCAACAGTCCCATACAGGGATCGACCTACCTGAAGGGGATCAGGATGAGGTCGATTCTGTTGTAGAGGAATCGACAGTGGAAGAGCCATTCTCAGCATCACATGCTGAAAGATTATGGGTTCAGTCCCCGACTAACATGGTCCGATCAGCATTTAAAATGCCCCTTGCGGAGCCATCATCCACTTCTTTCTCCTCGTTGGGGTCGCTTAAAGCTCCCCAGACTGTTTGTTCCTTTCCGATCCATCCTTTACTGGAAGGGCTCATTTACCAGGATTGGGAGCATCCTGATAAAATATTTACTCCTCCCAAGAGATTTCAGGTGGTCTATCCCATGGAGGATAAGTTCATCAAAAAATGGAGGGTCCCTACAGTGGACGCAGCCATCTCTTGTGTGAATAAATCACTGACATGTCCAGTGGATAATGTCCAAATGTTCAAGGACCCAATAGATAAAAAATTTGAGTCCTTATTAAAATCTGCTTTTGCTACAGCAGGCTTGGTGACACAACCAGCAGTGGCAGCTATTGGGGTCTGCCAAGCAGTGAAGGATCAGTTGAAACAGGTCTTAAGGGACTTGCCAGATCAGCAGGCTCTTGCCCTAGCTGATCTACCTAGAGCCTTACGCTTTGCGGTTGACGCTGTAAAGGATTCAATCCATCAGGCCTCCCGCCTTACGCTGTCTGTAGTACATATGCGCAGGCTTCTGTGGCTCAAAAACTGGTCTGCTGAAGCTCCCTGTAAAAAATTGCTGGTCAGCTTCCCATTTCATGGTGAATGCTTATTCGGGGAAGACCTGGACAAATATATCCAGAAAATTTCCAGCGGTAAAAGTACACTTTTGCCGGTTAAAAACAGAGTTAGAGGTCCCTCTTTTAAGAGGCCTGCTTCTCCAGTCCCTAGGACATCGGCTGTGAAACAGTTCCGACGGCCTCCTCGGTCAAATCCCGGGGGTAAAAATCAGGGACAATTGCAGGGTAACAAGAAACCCTGGATCAGGAGAGGTACAAAACCTCCCCCAAAGTCAAATGCATGAAGGGTTGCCCCCACTCAATCGGGTGGGGGGAAGACTTCAGTTGTTCGCAGAGACCTGGCGGGACACGATCAGAGACAGATGGGTGCTCTCCGCAATAAGTCTGGGATACAAATTGGAGTTAAAAGACTCCCCTCCTTCCCATTTTATAAGGTCAAACGTGCCAAGGGATCCCCAGAAGAGAGGATCCCTCCTGTTGGCACTAGAACAATTATTGCTCCAAGCAGTAATTATAGAGGTTCCCTTGGAAGAATGGGGTTTCGGGTTTTACTCAAACCTCTTTACAGTCCCGAAGCCAAACGAGGACGTGAGGCCCATATTAAATCTAAAAGGGCTAAACAAATTCCTACATATCAGGACTTTCCGGATGGAGTCGATCCGATCGGTGGCCACTGCCCTACAAGGGGAGGAATGGTTAGCCTCGATCGACATCAAAGATGCTTATTTGCACATTCCCATCTTTCCAGTCCACCAAAAATTTCTACGCTTTGCGGTAGAAGGGCGCCATTTTCAGTTCAGAGCCTTACCCTTCGGTCTGGCCACAGCACCACGAGTGTTCACAAAAATTCTGGCCCCATTATTGGCCAATCTAAGAACACGAGGTGTAACGATAATGGCATATCTAGACGACTTGTTGCTGATAGACCACTCAGTGGAAAAACTAGAAGTGGTTGTTTACGAGACAATCGAGTATCTGGAATATCACGGTTGGATTATCAACCGAGACAAGTCAGCCCTAAAACCAGTCAAAAGTCTGGAATACTTGGGGCTAAGGCTGGATTCAGACCAGAGAAAAATGTTCTTGCCTCAAGAAAAGGTGTCGTCTTTGAGAGATTTGATCCACCTAGTGGGTACAAAAAGACAGCCATCCATACGCCTGTGCATGAGGCTGCTGGGAAAAATGGTGGCATCATTCGAAGCAGTACCCTACGGTCAATTCCATTCAAGGAATTTGCAAAGGGCCATACTGTCAGCCTGGAACAAGAAAGTTCAGGCCCTAGACTTACCAATGTCCTTGTCCCCTTCTGTTCGCAAGAGCCTCCGTTGGTGGTTGATTCCCCAGAATCTGGAAAAAGGGAAATCCTTCAGTCCGATTTCTTGGAAGGTGGTCACTACAGATGCCAGCCTTATAGGCTGGGGAGCAGTACTGGAGCAATGGTCTCTCCAGGGCAGATGGTCGGATGCAGAAAAGGCCCTGCCCATCAATCTCTTAGAGATACGAGCAGCCCGGTATGCCCTAGTAGCATGGACATCCAAACTCCAAGGGTCCCCTGTCAGAATTCAATCGGACAATGCCACGGCAGTGGCATATATCAATCATCAGGGTGGCACCAGGAGTCGTGCAGCCCAGAGGGAAGTAAATTGCATCCTGAAATGGGCAGAAAGATATGTCCCAGCCATATCCGCGGTTTTCATTCCAGGAGTGGAGAATTGGAAGGCGGACTTTCTAAGTCGCCAACAATTATGCCCAGGGGAATGGTCCCTTCACCCCAAGGTTTTTCGGACAATATGTCAGCGGTGGGGAACACCGGATGTAGATCTGCTAGCATCCAGATTAAACGCAAAGGTGGACAGGTTTGTCTCTTGGACAAGGGATCCCTTAGCTTGCGGCTCGGATGCCCTAGTTTTCCCTTGGGATCAGTTCAAGCTGATATATGCATTCCCACCGCCACAATTGTTACCTCGATTACTCCGCAGAATCAGGGTAGAAAAGAAACCAGTGATTCTGGTGGCCCCGAAGAGCATGGTACGCGGAGATTGTAAAAATGTCTGTGGGGAGTCCTTGGACCCTCCCACATCGTCCGGACCTGCTTTCGCAAGGACCGATATACCACCCTTCCTTACCAGCCCTAGGTTTGACGGCCTGGCTATTGAAGCCCACATTCTAAAAAAGAGAGGTCTCTCTAATCCTGTGGTATCTACCATGATCAATGCCAGGAAGCCGGTATCCAGGCAGATCTACTATAGAATCTGGAAGGTGTACATCGCCTGGTGTGAGGCCAAGAAATGGCATCCACGAAAGTACGTAATAGGTAGGATTCTGGACTTCCTACAGTGGGCTGTAGATAGGAAGCTTGCCTTGAATACTATCAAGGGTCAGATTTCGGCCTTGTCAATATTTTTTCAGAGGACTAGTCAAAGCCTTTATACAAGGAGTGATGCGTATTAGCCCTCCGGTTAATATTCCCATATGTCCATGGGACTTAAACCTGGTTCTGTCGGTTCTACAGAAACAACCATTTGAACCATTACAGCATATTTCCCTGGTTCTTCTCACCAGGAAATTGATTTTTCTAGTAGCCATTTGTTCGGCTAAAAGAGTGTCGGAATTAGCCGCTATGTCCTGTAGGGAGCCATATCTGGTTATCCATAAGGACAGAGTAGTGTTACGTCCTCATCCAGCCTTTCTTCCTAAGGTGGTATCGAGGTTTCATTTGAACCAAGATGTGGTTCTTCCTTCTTTTTTCCCCAAACCTAGCTCGGTAGAGGAAAAGTTATTACATTCTTTGGATGTAGTAAGAGCAGTCAAAGCTTATCTAAAAGCCACTGCTCAGATTCGCAGAACGGATACTTTGTTTATTCTGCCGGAAGGCCCCAGAAAGGGTCAGGCAGCGTCAAAATCTACTTTAGCCAGGTGGATTCGACAGGTCATTATGCAAGCCTATGGCTTGAGAAGGAGACCGCCTCCGTTCAAAGTTAGGGCGCACTCCACGAGAGCAGTTGGAACTTCATGGGCAGTGCATCACCAGGCCTCCCTGGCTCAGATCTGTAAGGCCGCAACATGGTCTTCAGTACACACGTTTACTAGGTTCTACCAGGTGGACGTTAGAAGTCAGGAGGATGTCGCCTTTGGGCGCAGTGTGTTGCAGGCCGCAAAAGATCCTCATGTCTGACAGCGCTCAGCTTATGTATGGTGTACCCCCCCCCCCTCATTGGGCATTGCTTTAGGACATCCCACATAGTAATGACTATGCCGCTCTGTGTCCCGTGATGTACGAGAAAGAAAATAGGCTTTTTATAACAGCTTACCTGTAAAATCCTTTTCTTGGAGTACATCACGGGACACAGAGCTCCCACCCCTCTTTTGGGGACACTTATTGCTTTGCTACAAAACTGAGGTGCTCCCGGATGGGAGGGGCTTATATAGGGGAGGGTACTTCCGGTTTGGAAGTTGCCAGTGCCAGCACCTGAAGGTAAACTATATAACCCACATAGTAATGACTATGCCGCTCTGTGTCCCGTGATGTACTCCAAGAAAAGGATTTTACAGGTAAGCTGTTATAAAAATCCTATTTTCCCTACCCTTAAATGCTGCTCTATATAAATGTCATCATATATAGGCACATCAATTGAAAAACAGCCCTTATTAAAAGGCGAAGTTCATCTTTGTGAAAAAATTTATAAATGCACTTCTTTGTTTTGCAGGAAAAAAAATGTGTATTTTTTTTCACAAGAGCCTGCCCAACATTGCACCTGCAATCAGCGCATTGTTGGGCTCCTACAGCTATCTGCCTGTACCTTCGTATGGGCTGTCAGTTTAAAATCTGCAGGCTTGTGAGTGAGCTACAAGGGCACCATCAGCACCCTTGCAGTTCATTGAGAACTACAAGCTGTCTGCCACAGTGACAGAAGGGACCTGTAGTTTTGTCATAAGGTCTACCAGGTAGGTAAAACTGGTGTACGTGCGCAGTATATTTACAGCCCTGTGAGTCAGATCGAACTGCCATTCTGATTACGTTATTAAAGGCTGCATTGTAACAAGGCCTTTCTGTGCTGCTTGTATTGCAGTCTCGTAAGCCACGAGAAGAGCGAGATGTATCACAGTCTGAAAGTGTGGCATCCACTGTTTCTGCCCAGGAAGATGAGGATAATGAAGTTTCTAATGATGAAGAGAATCCTGAAGATAGTGAAGGTAATTTTTTATTTTTTTGAGCTGAAGTTCCTGATGAGAACCTAGCGGTATCAACTTTACTAAATTATGAATCACTGCCCATTCACAGTTTATTCTTCAGAGACTGTTCTTAAATTGGTGCAAGTAGCGTGTAAATGTTATAAATGGTATGAAGGAGTTCTAGATGTGTTTTTAAAAGATTCAAATAATTGACTTGAAGAATTTAAAAGGGTTCCAGGAGCATCTAAAAACATTCTAATGAATAAACCTGAAGGTTACCTATTCACACCTATATGCATAACCTGATTCTTCGATATAGCCAGGGTAAGTACAACCAGGCTTGCTGTTCTGTTAGTCATGTCCCATGTAGCTGGCTTCTTATGGTGCAAGTCCCTTCAAGCTCACTGTTTTAGGTGCCAAAATTATAAGTGTTACAACTACAAAAGCAGTAAATTTAGGCTTTGATTTCCAAACATAAGTACCAATTTATATATGTTCCTCAATTGTAATATTTTTATTTTATTTTACAATCACAGTTGCATACCTGCATGGGAATGTTTTTTTTCATCCATTAGGGGTGCCACAGAAATTTAACGTTCAGGTTATACTGCTACAATGATCCTAGGGAGATGGATGTCTTTTCTTCAGCTCCGCTCTGAAAAAGATGAAACTTTTTTTTTCTTCAACATTTCCTCTTCATTAAAAACTTTTTCTCAAGTCGTCTTCCAGGATGGCACCCTATGAGATGACTGGTCTCACCTGACAGGAAACACAATCAAAGAGGTCAAAAACCCCCGTCCCTCCCTGTGCTCCTCAGTTTTTGATTGTTTCCCCACAGCCAAACAGTTTGTAATGTTCTTTAGATTCAAAGCCGAGGGCAGGAGGGGGGGGGGGCAGCAGAGGGGCTTTTCCCCATCATCTCAGGGGGGGCAGCAGAGTTCTGGAAGAGCCCCCCTGAGAACTGAAGAGGACTCTGCGCACAATGGGGTACCCAGAACTTCAGGGACCATTCATCCTGTTCTCTCCTCTTACCTGACGGGGTTGACGGTCGAATTTTCCGTGGGCGCGCCAGACCACGACTCTCGAGAGTTCCTGGGCTCGCGTGGAGCATGGCTGGTACTGGACGGCGCTTGCAGAGGAGGTGAGCGACCATCATATCCAGGAGAGGGGCAATGAAAGGAAAGGAGGTCTTCATGGTCATGATAGACTTAAAAGACGCATACCTTCATGTCCCCTTTTTTCCAGAACATCAGCACTTGCTATGCTTTGCAACTCTCACGGATCAGGGTGTTCAGCATTGGCAATTCAGTGACCTACCATTTGGACTGGCAGCCAGCCCAAAAGTTTTTACAAAGATCCTTGTAGAAGTGGTGTCTCGCCTCCATCTTCAAGGGATTGCACTGATTCCCTATCTGGACGATCTACTGGTCTACAACCAGTCCCAGGATCACCTGCTTTTCATTCTGGACAAGGTAGTGAACACCGTAGAGTCCTTGGGGTGGTTAATCAGACAGAAATCAGGCAGTTAGAGAATGTACAATTATAGTTTAGAATTAGATTATACATCATTCTAAAATGGATGGTGCTTATTTTATTTTTGTTCTTCAGGTGCTGAAAACAGTTCGGACACAGAGAGTGCCCCGTCGCCTTCAGCTGGAGAAGGAGCCAAACAAGCTGAAGAAACACCAGAGAGAACCACTGCTGCTTCAGTAACTACAGCTGCATCTCCATCAGAGGAACCTGCCAGCAAGCCTGCTACTAGTTCATCCCCGACCACTGCACCACAGAACGCTAAAACTCCTGAGAACCAGTATCCAGAACTACAGGTGAAAGAGGAAATCAATCCTGAACCTGAGGAGGCCATGGAGGTTGAGGAGAGAAGTGAAAATACTGAGTCTAAACTATCTCCTGGCCTCCAAATCAATACCAAAGCTGAACCTGTTGAGTCTGAGGTGAAGCCACCAGAGAGTTCTCAAGTAAAAGTAGAGGACGATACCAAAGACCGAGTTTTGGAAAGAATTAAAGAAAATTCTGAGCCCGATGACATAGAGTTCGTTCCCAGCAAAATACCTTCCCATACAAGGGTGGAGTCTCAGTCAGAAAATGACTCCAGTGCTACTTGCAGTGCCGATGAAGAAGTTGATGGAGAGCAGCTTGAGAGGTCAAGGTAAGCAACATGTTTTGATGGTTTCATGACTGTTCATTAAAGGCCGATTCTTGTCAAGTTCACTTTAAGAACCTAACAATGATATAAGGCCTCATTCACATGGGCGTAGTACAGCATACACCCGTGAAAGGGCTGTGCAGGCAGTCCCATTGATGTCAAGTGGGATACAGTGGCTGCTCTGCTCCCAATTTGACAGCCATGTGCGTACAGGTGTAAGGCTTCCAAAGCAGCGTGCATTTGGGACCATGCACAGGCACTGCTGTCATTTTGGGAGTCCATCTCAGGAGAGAGCAAGAGAGGATGTGATGTTCCTACGTGCAGTGGGACCATGGGGAGCAAACATTGCCACCCTTCTCAGGTCATAACAGCAAAAAAGAATTCTGAGAAGGATACATATGTGAATAGAATTTTTTTTTTTCTTTTTATCGTAAACCAGAGTTTAGTGTCACATTAATGGGTAAGATTTTGGTTGGCGTTTGACATTAATGTCAAGAAGTCTTGATTTTTTCAAATCTGATTTCTATTGCTTTCTATTACATTTTTGTTTTAGGATGTACACTATGGATTCAAAACCTTCAATGTTAAACCCGAGTGGAACCATTCTGATGTCCTCTATGAAGCAAGGGCCAATGGATTTGCAGCAGTTACATCACCGTGCTGCTGTCATTCCACCCATGGTAAGTGCTTTTTGCCTGAGAGATGAGCAGTACAGGGATATATTGGCATTCACAGGTTTCAGGGTCATTAACAGTTTTTTTTTTTAAGGACTGGAATTATAGTATATATACCCCATGACAGCAATTTTCTCTCCCTCACGAAGTGCATGATAACACGTTCACATAATAATTTTATCAGGTTGCTGTAGATAAATAACCTTGATTATCAGCTGGCTGTCAAAGTACCCCATACCTGGTTAATGGGGTGTTTAAACCGCTTGCTAATAGTGGTACATAGTGGTAAATAATGAACTAGAGGAGGTGTGTGTGTGTGTGTGTGTGTGTGTGTTTATTTGGCCTTATATGTACAAAACACAAGTTTATTAACTCTCTAACACTTCCACTGCCCTGTATTTTACACATGTATGAACATTTGTTATTTTTATTTGGGCAAGGTAACATTCTATGCGTGTGCGCAATCACAGCCCAGAGCCCTGTGTTGACTATCAACACAGGGCTCTGTACAGGGGGAACAATCTCTGTTTCTTATCTCTTCAAAGCAGGGATAAGAAACAGAGATCTGTAGTAAAACACATTACACATAGTTAGGCACACATTTAACCCCTTGATCACCCTAGATGTTAACTCCTTCCCAGCCAGTGTCATTAGTACAGTGACAGTGTATATTAGCACTGATCACTATATTAGTGTCAGTGACAGTTAGTCAGTTGCCCCCATTTCTCTTTTAAAATTTTCAGGCCTTTTTTAGTTTTTATCGCAAAAAGTAACCCAGTGGTGTTCGCCATCACCAAAGAAAGCTCTATTTGTGTGAAAAAAATATATAAACTTCATTTGGGCACAGTGTTGCATGACCACGCAATTACCAGTTTGCTTATAGCAAAAAAAATGGCCTGGTTAAAACCTTCCAGCACTCAAGTGGATGAAAAAACAACCGATAACTTAAATGTGTGTTTTTTGTTTTGTGTTTTTTTTTCTTTTATTAATATAGCACATCTACAACAGCTGCAAGCATTCATTTAGATTTCCCTTCATGTCCTTTCACAGGTATCTTGCAGCCCCTGTGTTATCCCCTCTGGCACACCAGTGTCGGCAAACAGTTATAGTTTATACCAGCGACACCTTCAGTCTTTGCATGAAAATAACTTACTAGAAGAGCAAAGGCAGAGGCAAGAACAGATGAACATGGAGAGCAAGAGATCAGCCAGCCCAGCAAACATGTCTAAAAGTCCAAGCATTGATTGGGAAGGTAACTACATTGTCCTAACTGAAAAAAATCCTCTGCTCCAGTTCTGCTGCTGTTTTGGTGCCGAGTATTGGTATAAACAGAGGCAGCTCTAGGCTTTGTGAGGCCTTAGGCAAAACTTAGACATGAGGCCCCACTCACGCCCATAATGGGAAAAATAATTCAAGCAAGAAAAATGGCTGCAGTAAATGCACGGATCTAGCACACAGGTGATAAGCACCACTTCCAGGGCACCCTCCTCACCCATCAGAGATATTCAGCCAATGCAAGAGGGGGGAGAGAGGGGGAGGTGAGAAAGAGAGAGGGGTAATAGAGAGATCCGATGATGCCGACATTAGTATTGATCACAGGCAAATTAGGCGGCCACGAGGCCCCTGAGCGTGCAAGGCCTTAGGCGACCGCCTAATTTGCCTAATTAGAGAGCCCCCTCTGGGTATAAAGTACCTGAAAAAGAACAACATTGAAACCATTCACTTTTTTAAGATGCAGGATTTTCTTGCTTCCAACTAAGCCGCCTCTTAGTAAATGTACTTTGTCCTTTATCGTCTACATTTTTTATTGTCCAGTGGACAAAACATCTTTCCCTACCCCCTATACAACAAAAGCTGTTAATTCATTTATACCTTGTAAATAAAGATACTTTCTCTTTTTGAAACTATATTATGCAAGAGAAACTTGTGGCATAGAAATCAAAAATTTGAAGCACCTTTTAGAGCCAGACCTTGGCAGTAAAATACACGTTTTATGCAACACATTGGGGATTATTTACGAAAAGCAAATCCACTTTGCACTACAAGTGCAAAGTGCACTTGAAATTGCACTGAAAGTGCACTTGGAAGTGCAGTCGCTGTAGATCCGAGGGGGACATGCAAGGAAAATAAAAAACAGCATTTTAGCTTGCTCATGATTGGATAATAAAATCAGCAGAGCTTCCCCTCATTTCAGATCTACCCCTCAAATTTCTAGCGACTGCACTTCCAAGTGCACTTTCAGTGAAATTTCAAGTGCACTTTGCACTTGTAGTTTGCACTTGTAATGCAAAGTTGATTTGTCTTTCGTAAATAACCCCCATTGAACCTCAATCTGCTCTAGGTACCAATAGTCCTGCCCTGCAGTGACCCATGGGAGTGCTGCATTAAATATAATAATGTGGAAGTCCTGCTTTTGGTTCATTGCTATGCATTGGCAGCCTATTTAAAATCAATTCCCTGCCGGAAACCTTCAGTAAACGTTTAAAAAAAAAAAAAATGATGTTCTCCATACAAGGCAAAGGCATATTTGTGATAGCATGCATTGACTTACCTTGTAATGAATCCCTCCAGCGGTGCATCTGTCCATCTTCACCTGGTCTTCCATCCGGGTTCGCAGGCTG
Source organism: Rana muscosa (assembly GCA_029206835.1). Classification (NCBI taxonomy): domain Eukaryota; kingdom Metazoa; phylum Chordata; class Amphibia; order Anura; family Ranidae; genus Rana; species Rana muscosa. The sequence continues at coordinate 151,351,856 of CM055117.1, forward strand.
CAGCCGCTTGAACAGCCGAGCTACAATAACGTCGCTCCCATGCATGCGCGCACACGGCACAGAGCTCTGAAGGAAAGCCACGGGAATGCCATTCCTTTAGAGCGCATGCGCTGGTGACATCACTGGCTGCTGCTCACTAGGATATCTCCAATGGTGCACATTTAGGAGATATTGATTTAACCTACAGGTGTGCTTTATTAAAAGCGTACCTGTAGGTAAAAATAAAAATGGAGTTTCCTGCCACTTTAACAAGTTACCATGCATGTATCAACAGGCTGGACAGGGAAATAATGGGAATCTCCTCACTATAATGTACAAACTGTAGCAAAAACCTTTTGCACTGTATATTTTTTTTGCTTTCTAGATCTCTTTTGGAGTGATCATTCTCACGTCCTTGTTTGGGGACACAGCATAAATAGGGGAAAAAAATTAAAGCAATAAACCGCGCTAGCCAGTAACATAAATAAATATACAGCAGCACCTGTGATATGTGATAACATATAAAGTATACAAAAGAATAAAAAAGAACAAGTGCGCTAATGTGAATTGACTAATAATCAAAAATTATGAATCCACACATATATTGAATAAATAAAGTCCAACAGTGATAACAATGAATGTGTCCTGTAAAAATGAATATATCCTAAATAAATCCCATCAAAAATCAGCAATGAAGGGAAGCCGTGAAGAGGTGAACCGCAAAGAGTTTGAAATTCGGTGCATGCACACCCGTGTCCACCACCAACAATCAAGCTGCTTACCAGAGGTAAGAAACAAATAAGCCCATCAGCAATCCCAGGGGGAGATCCAGAGAAATCCAGATAAACTTCGCAGAGTTCCAACGTCACTTGATAGGCAGTGGATACAGCAAAGATTTCCCAAGGAGCGAGAGGAGGCTCAATAGTGCATTACCCAATGTAAAATTTATTTTTAAAACGGGTTTAAAAACACTTACACAATGTACAATTTAAAGAACATAACAACCGGCCGGTCCGCCGTACCTGTCCCGTAGTGATGACGTCAGCACGCACACCTCCCGACGTACGTTTCGTGTTCCTACACGTCGTCTTGGGGATCAGGTGACGTGCTGACGCATCACAAGATATAGGAAGAAGGAAGCCAGGCCTCGCTCTGAGCGGCCAATGGAGCTGCGGCAATTACACCGAACTTCCACACCGCCTACAAGGCCCGGCCCAGAACCAAGCCTCACTCTAAGCGGCCAATGGAGTCATGGCAGTTATACCAAGCCTCCACGCCGCCCACAAGGCCCGGCCCAGAACCAAAATAAGACCAAGCCTCACTTTGAAGTACAGGCAACGGTATATAAATGGGCAAATGTAGCCCCAAATATATTCTAAATAAGAGGGTACCACATAAAATGACATCTAGGTGATAAAACCCAATGGAAATTAACCATGACGTGTAAGTGGACAGGTTTAATGCCTAATATGAAAGAAAATCCACATGTCCACCACAGCACGGTATACCATTTGAACCTAAAAATAAAAAAGGTATATTATGCAAAATATATACATATGTGTGTGTCATATGAAAACACACGTATGTATAAATGATATTGAATTTTTTTTTAAAAAGGATTTATATCTTTTCTTCTCATATGAGGAAAGAAACCTTTGTAAAATATCATGTATTATGGAGGTCAAAAAAAGACAAAAAAATACCTCCACCAAACCTGATAATAAAGGAGAAGAGGGGAGGGGGTGTTATTCTGGCACGTAAGGGCCCAATAGGGGTCCATATTATGACAAAATTACACACATATAAATGTATATTGGTAGACAGTTCAAATCAACAAAATGCCAGACCTCACATAGCTCTCAGATATATGGACATAGCCCCCACTCGCACCAAACTAAGAGTTATCGATGAAAGCGTTGAGGTCTACCTCAACGTTCATCCCAAACGGTACATAACTCTTCAGTTTGTGGATCCAGGACATCTCTAGTCTAGAAATACTTCTAATCATAGAGTCTCCTCTCCATCTGGTAGAATATTTATCAATCCCCAGAAAGATCGTATTAGTGGGGTCTTTATCATGGATCTCTAAATAGTGCCGGGATACTGGGTGTTTTGGGAAACCTGTGAGGATATTTGTGATATGTTCATTCAATCTAACACGGAGAGGTCGCTTGGTCCTGCCCACATATTGAAGCCCACATGGGCATTGCAGGAGATATACGACTCTCTCCGTGGAGCAAGTAATGAAAGGCAATATTTTATGCTCAACATTAGTTACGGTGGATTTAAACGTATTGGTACGCCTATGGGTACATCCGCTCAACGAACATTCTCTGCACCTCCTACACTGATAGAAGCCTACCAACTGATCAAGAAAGGTCTTATGCACAGACGGAGGATCTAGTATATTAGGTGCCACTCTCCCACGTATGGAGGGTGCACCTTTGTATACGACCTGAGGATGAACAGGTAATACTTCATGTAAAACAGGATCATTGGTAAGTATATGCCAATGTTTTTTAATCAACTGTTTAATGCCCCTATATTGGGCTGAATAGGTGGTAACAAATGGGATGGATGGTACTCTTGATTGAGACCTAGGCTTCTCAGCCAATAGGTCTTTCCTATCCAACAATGCCACTTCGTTTAAGGTATGAGTAAAGTGAGTCATTGGAATACCCTTTTTCCACAAATCGATCAATCAAAATCTGAGCCTGTGTTAGGAATTCCTTATGGTCTGTACAGTTCCGTTTCAGCCTAATGAATTGGCTCTTCGGTACGTATTTAAGCCATGATGGATGATGGCAGCTATTGATAGGTATATATGAATTTCTATCAGTATTTTTAAAGAAGGTGGAGGTAGTGAAGGAGCCATCCTTAATACATATCTTTAACTACTTAAGCCCCGGACCATTTGGTAGCTAAAGGACCAGAGGTGAATTCAGAATTTTGCACTGCGCTGCTATACTGTAAATTGTGCGGACATGCAATGTTGTACCCAAACAAAATTTGCGTCCTTTTCTTCCCACAAATAGAGCTTTCTTTTAATGGTATTTGATTGCCTCTGCGATTTTTATTTTTTGCGATATAAACGGAAAAAGACCGAAAATTTTGAAAAAAAATGATATTTTCTACTTTTTGTTATAAGAAAAATCGAATAAACTCAATTTTAGTCATACATTTAGGCCAAAATGTATTCAGCCACATGTCTTTAGTAAAAAAAAACGTCAAGTGTATATTTATCGGTTTGCGCAAAAGTTACAGCGTTTTCAAACTAGGGTACATTTTCTGGAATTTACACAGCTTTAAATTTATGACTGCCTATCTCATTTCTTGAGGTGCTAAAATGGCAGGGCAGTACAAAACCCCCCCAAATGACCCCATTTTGGAAAGTAGACACCCCAAGGAAATTGCTGAGAGGCATGTTGAGCCCATTGAATATTTTTTTTTTTTGTCCCAAGTGATTGAATAATGACAAAAAAAAAATAAATTACAAAAAGTTGTCACTAAATGATATATTGCTCACACATGCCATGGTTATATGTGGAATTGCACCCCAAAATACATTCTGCTGCTTCTCCTGAGTACGGGGATACCACATGTGTGGGACTTTTTAGGAGCCTAGCCACGTACGGGACCCCGGAAACCAAGCACCGCCTTCAGGATTTCTAAGGGCGCAAATTTTTGATTTCACTCCTCACTACCTATCACAGTTTTGAAGGCCATAAAATGCCAAAATAGCACAAAACCCCCCCAAATGACCCCATTTTGGGAAGTAGACACCCCAAGCTGTTTGCTGAGAGGCATGGTGAGTATTTTACAGCTCTCATTTGTTTTTGAAAATGAAGAAAGAATTTTTTTTTTTTCTTTTTTTTTTTTTCAATTTTCAAAACTTTGTGACAAAAAGCGAGATCTGCAAAATACTCACAATACCTCTCAGCAAATAGCTTGGGGTGTCTACTTTCCAAAATAGGGTCATTTGGGGGGGGTTTGTGCCATCTGGGCATTCCATGGCCTCCGAAACTGTGATAGGCAGTGAGAAGTGAAATCAAAAATTTACACCCTTAGAAAGCCTGAAGGCGGTGATTGGTTTTTGGGGTCCCGTACGCGGCTAGGCTCCCAAAAAGTCTCACACATGTGGTATCCCCGTACTCAGGAGAAGCAACAGAATGTATTTTGGGGTGTAATTCCACATATGCCCATGGCATGTTTGAGCAATATATCATTTAGTGATAACTTTGTGCAAAAAATAAATACAATTTTTTTATTTTTTCCGCAACTTGTGTCAACATATAAAATATTCCATGGACTCGACATGCCTCTCAGTATATAGCTTGGGGTGTCTACTTTCCAAAATGGGGTCATTTGGGGGGGTTTTGAACTGTTCTGGCATTTTATACACAACATTAGGAAGCTTACATCCACTCTTCTAACCACTTGAAGACAAAGCCCTTTCTGACACTTTTTGTTTACATGAAAACATATTTTTTTTTGCAGGAAAATTATGTTGAACCCCCAAACATTATATATATTTTTAAAGCAAAGGCCCTACAGAATAAAATGGTGGGTGTTGCATTTTTTTTTTCTACACAGTATTTGCGCAGCGATTTTTCAAACGCATTTTTTGGGGAAAAAAATACACTTTTTTTTATTTTAATGCACTAAAACACACTATATTGCCCAAATTTTTGATGAAATAAAAAAGATGATCTTAGGCCGAGTACATAGATACCAAACACGACATGCTTTAAAATTTCGCACAAACGCGCATTGGCGACAAGCTACATACATTTTTAAAAGCCTTTAAAAGCCTTTACAGGTTACCCCGTTAGATTTACAGAGGAGGTCTACTGCTAAAATTACTGCCCTCGATCTGACCTTCGCGGTGATACCTCACATGCATGGTGCAATTGCTGTTTACATATGACGCCAGACCGATGCTTGCGTTCGCCATTGGGCAAGAGCAGGGCAGGACAGGGGTGCTTTTTTTTTTTTTTTTTTTTTTCTTTTATTATTAATTTTGCTTTTTTCTTTTATTTTTAAATTGTTCCTTCCATATTTATTTATTTTTATCATTTTTATTGTTATCTCAGGGAATGTAAATATCCCCTATGATAGTGATAGGTAGTGAGAGGTACTTTTTTTTTTGAAAAAACTGGGGTCTAGACCCTAGATCTTTCCTCTGCCCTCAAAGCATCTGACCACACCAAGATCGGTGTGATAAAATGCTTTCCCAATTTCCCAATGGCGCTTTTTATATCCGGGGGGGGGCGACATTCCCTCCCACTGCTTGTAAAAGCAGTCCAGAGGCTAATTAGCCACTAGGGTTGCTTTTACATTAAAGCCGGCCGCTGGCTGAAAAGAATGATACCAAGATGATACCTAAACCCGCAGGCATCAATCTGGTATAACCATTCAAAGTCCAGCAACATACCAGTACGTTGCTGGTCCTTGTTGGACATGTATTGTAATCTTTTTTTTTCATGCAGCCAGTTGGCTGAACGAAAAAGAGATTGATCGGTGGGTATGCCCACCATTAGAATACCGCCCTTCATCCACCCACTTCTAATGATGGGCATACATGCACCATTTATATATGCCGAAGCATGGGGGCATCCTCCCGCAAAAAAGTTATGCCGCACACACATGGTCGGACTTTTCCACGGGCAAGCCTCCGTCGGAATTTCGACCGTATGTACGCGGCATTAGGAGCAAAATCGCTCCTCCGCCCCTGCTGCCCCAATGCTTCGGCATATTTGCTTTTTTTTTTCTTAACTGTGGTGGTGAAATCACCTCCTACAGCACTGGAGTCGCAGGGATCAGGCCTGTCTCTGCGAACGCTGCAGTTATGTGTGTTGTGTTTTGTAAGTGACAGTGATCGATCGATACTGCACTTGGGTGGCCTGGGCTGGACGGAGGGGCAAAACGCAGGTGCTAGCAGGTATCTGGGCTGATCCCGCTAACACTGCGTTTTTGGGAACCCTAAACTGCTGGGGATGCTAGTATAGATCTGATCAGATCAGATATTGATCTGTTCAGATACTATACCACTAAGGGAGGTGTATGCTTCACGCGTGGGTGTTAGCGTTACTGGCACTAACCTGACGCTGCCTGGGGTGTGACGCAGACCCTCTCTGACGCTAAAACCTAATTGATATCACCCGCCGGGCGATCAGGGGGTTAAACCTTTATTGGGTTATATACGGCGGGTGCCCTGACACTATAAAAAGCAAACTAACCAGCGTCACCCGTAACACTTATATGATTACTGGTGAAAGGGTTAACTAGGGGCAATTAGGGGGTTAAAACCTTCATTAGATAATATATGGGGGTACCTGACGCTATAAAAACCTGCGGCGAACCTAAAAAAAATTACTGGCTACCGATCTGCATCACCGACGCTAAGACAGCGATCAGAAAAATGATCGCTTAGCGACAGTGGTGATAGGGGGTGAAAGGGTTACCTGGGGGGCGATCAAGGGGGTTAAACCTTTATTAGATAATTTATGGGGGTACCCGACGCTATAAAAACCTGCGGCGAACCTAAAAAAAATTACTGGCTACCGATCTGCATCACCGACGCTAAGACAGCGATCAGAAAAATGATCGCTTAGCGACAGTGGTGATAGGGGGTGAAAGGGTTACCTGGGGGGCGATCAAGGGGGTTAAACCTTTATTAGATAATTTATGGGGGTACCCGACGCTATAAAAACCTGCGGCGAACCTAAAAAAAATTACTGGGTACCGATCTGCATCACCGACGCCAAGACAGCGATCAGAAAAATGATCGCCAAGCGACGGCGGTGCTAGGGGGTGAAAGGGTTATCTGGGGGGGTGATCAAGGGGTTAAACCTTTATTAGGGGGGGTTAGGGGGCTACACTGGACCTAAAACTAAATGTAGTGACACTTTTACAGTCACAAATGTCACTGATTGCAGTGATCAGTAAATAAATGGTCACTGCAATCAGTGACACTGTGACTGGGGGCTGATCTGGGGGGGCTGGGGGGTGATCTGGGGGGGCGATTTATGTGCCTATGTGTGCTGGTGTTAGTGTAGTGTTAGTGCACTGACCTGTGTGTCTTCTCTTGTACGACGCTCGGTATATGTGAGCGCCGCACAGGAGATGACATCACTTCCTCCTGCTTTCTCGGTCTGTGTAAACATTACACAGACAGAGGGGGCATTTCTATTCGCCGGGAGCGATCGCGGGGGGGTGGTCGGAATCGAACGGCCGCCCCCCCATCTCGGAACGCTCCCAGACGAATTCCGACCGCTCACTGTACAGAAGGGGGGTCCGATCGGACCCCCCAACTGTACAAAGGCAATCACGTATGCTCTACGTGATTGTGCCTGTCGGTGCCATTGTGCCGACGTATATATACAGTGAGCGGTCGTTAAGTGGTTAAATCCAAAAAATTAATCTCCTACTGACTTGCCTCAAAATTCAAAACAATACCCCTAGTGTTATTGTTGAGGTGCTCCATATAGACATCCAAATCTTGGCGCTCTCCATCCCACAGGAGGAGGACGTCATCAATGTACCTCGCCCACAACATTAGTTGGGGCGGGCGTTGGACATAGACGACGTCCTCCTGCCATAGGGCCATGAAGAGGTTGGCCAGGCTGGGGGCATACTTTGCCCCCATAGCCACACCTCTATCCTGCCTGTAGAATTGGTTGTTGAACCAGAAATAACTCCTAGAAGCAGCAAATGTTAATAATTCAAGAATATATGAAATCTGTTAATCAAACAATCCAGAGTCACGCCTCAAGTAGTATTCTACTGCAAATAAACCCAAATTCACATCCTTATATACCATTATTCCCCACAATTTGGGTTTATTTGCAGTAGAATACTACTTGAGGCGTGACTCTGGATTGTTTGATGAACAGATTTCATATATTCTTGAATTATTAACATTTGCTGCTTCTAGGAGTTATTTCTGGTTCAACAACCAATTCTACAGGCAGGATAGAGGTGTGGCTATGGGGGCAAAGTATGCCCCCAGCCTGGCCAACCTCTTCATGGCCCTATGGGAGGAGGACGTCGTCTATATCCAACGCCCGCCCCAACTTATGTTGTGGGCGAGGTACATTGATGACGTCCTCCTCCTGTGGGATGGAGAGCGCCAAGATTTGGATGTCTATATGGAGCACCTCAACAATAACACTAGGGGTATTGTTTTGAATTTTGAGGCAAGTCAGGAGGAGATTCATTTTTTGGATTTAAAGATATGTATTAAGGATGGCTCCTTCACTACCTCCACCTTCTTTAAAAATACTGATAGAAATTCATATATACCTATCAATAGCTGCCATCATCCATCATGGCTTAAATCCGTACCGAAGAGCCAATTCATTAGGCTGAAACGGAACTGTACAGACCATAAGGAATTCCTAACACAGGCTCAGATTTTGATTGGTCGATTTGTGGAAAAAGGGTATTCCAATGACTCACTTTACTCATACCTTAAACAAAGTGGCATTGTTGGATAGGAAAGACCTATTGGCTGAGAAGCCTAGGTCTCAATCAAGAGTACCATCCATCCCATTTGTTACCACCTATTCAGCCCAATATAGGGGCATTAAACAGTTGATTAAAAAACATTGGCATATACTTACCAATGATCCTGTTTTACATGAAGTATTACCTGTTCATCCTCAGGTCGTATACAAAGGTGCACCCTCCATACGTGGGAGAGTGGCACCTAATATACTAGATCCTCCGTCTGTGCATAAGACCTTTCTTGATCAGTTGGTAGGCTTCTATCAGTGTAGGAGGTGCAGAGTATGTTCGTTGAGCGGATGTACCCATAGGCGTATCAATACGTTTAAATCCACCGTAACTAATGTTGAGCATAAAATATTGCCTTTCATTACTTGCTCCACGGAGAGGGTCGTATATCTCCTGCAATGCCCATGTGGGCTTCAATATGTGGGCAGGACCAAGCGACCTCTCCGTGTTAGATTGAATGAACATATCACAAATATCCTCACAGGTTTCCCAAAACACCCAGTATCCCGGCACTATTTAGAGATCCATGATAAAGACCCCACTAATACAATCTTTCTGGGGATTGATAAATATTCTACCAGATGGAGAGGAGACTCCTTTATTATCAGGTTTGGTGGAGGTATTTTTTTGTCTTTTTTTGACCTCCATCATACATGATATTTTACAAAGGTTTCTTTCCTCATATGAGAAGAAAAGATATAAATCCTTTTTAAAAAAAAATTCAATATCATTTATACATACGTGTGTTTTCATATGACACACACACATATGTATATATTTTTCATAATATACCTTTTTTATTTTTAGGTTCAAATGGTATACCGTGCTGTGGTGGACATGTGGATGTTCTTTCATATTAGGCATTAAACCTGTCCACTTACACGACATGGTTAATTTCCATTGGGTTTTATCACCTAGATGTCATTTTATGTGGTACCCTCTTATTTAGAATATATTTGGGGCTACATTTGCCCATTTATATACCGTTGCCTGTACTTCAAAGTGAGGCTTGGTCTTATTTTGGTTCTGGGCCGGGCCTTGTGGGCGGCGTGGAGGCTTGGTATAACTGCCATGACTCCATTGGCCGCTTAGAGCGAGGCTTGGTTCTGGGCCGGGCCTTGTAGGCGGTGTGGAATTTCGGTGTAATTGCCGCAGCTCCATTGGCCGCTCAGAGCGAGGCCTGGCTTCCTTCTTCCTATATCTTGTGATGCGTCAGCACGTCACCTGATCCCCAAGACGACGTGTAGGAACACGAAACGTACGTCGGGAGGTGTGCGTGCTGACGTCATCACTACGGGACAGGTACGGCGGACCGGCCGGTTGTTATGTTCTTTAAATTGTACATTGTGTAAGTGTTTTTAAACCCGTTTTAAAAATAAATTTTACATTGGGTAATGCACTATTGAGCCTCCTCTCTCTCCTTGGGAAATCTTTGCTGTATCCACTGCCTATCAAGTGACGTTGGAACTCTGCGAAGTTTATCTGGATTTCTCTGGATCTCCCCCTGGGATTGCTGATGGGCTTATTTGTTTCTTACCTCTGGTAAGCAGCTTGATTGTTGGTGGTGGACACGGGTGTGCATGCACCGAATTTCAAACTCTTTGCGGTTCACCTCTTCACGGCTTCCCTTCATTGCTGATTTTTGATGGGACTTATTTAGGATATATTCATTTTTACAGGACACATTCATTGTTATCACTGTTGGACTTTATTTATTCAATATATGTGTGGATTCATAATTTTTGATTATTAGTCAATTCACATTAGCACACTTGTTCTTTTTTTATTCATAAATAGGGGAACCTCCCCAACTTCAACACAGACCACAAAACAAATGTTACGGATTCCAACCCTTACCCATTCTATCCAATGTGCCACAGGTTATATGATTGTACAAGCACCTCCCTGTGCTTGCATGTACTGTCTGTTTTGTCTGAAAATACTGCACTTACCTTAAATGTTGGGTGCCATGTTAGATAAATAAGTGGCCAGACCTGCTTAATGTGTATCCTAGCCCTTCCTAAATATGTCTCCTTCCTATTGGCCAAAGACTGTAAACAGTAGGGGGCAACGCAGGCAGAAAGATGTCGGCCAGAATATGTGATTTACTTTTCCCTAATACAAGGAAGGTATTTAATGTAATCTAGCATTTTACAGAGACAGTACCTGAACTAACAGTGATTGGGTGCCTGTTGCTGCATGGTTTGCTTTAAGGCTTACTTTTAGCCACTTTCCTTTCGATTGAGAGGGTAAGATATGAGCGCTGAATCTAGATGCGGCATGGGTTGAGTTGGGAAAAGGATTTTGCAGCATCCTGCATATTTGCCAAAATCAAAACATTACATGCATATACCTTCAAGGATGTTCTTTCTGTATATGTTTGGAGTATTGTCAAAAGCTATGACTGTGTGTCCAGTGTTACTCCTTAGGAATGAAATGCCTGTCTCAGTTCCAAGTTCAGGATTTAGCCACTTCTCAATAGACCCATTTTAAATATTACTGTGCAGATCCTAGAATATTTATACTGACAGTTGGTAGCTTATGGCCAAGTATAAGCTAAAGGCTGTTTTCACACAATAACTCAGCCTACACTGGCAGCTGCACATTCTTATAATTTTCTATTCCTGGTCCAAAGCAAACTTTTCACTAAAATGCAGAGTCTCATTACACTGTCTAGGTCCCCTCCCCCTTCACAAATCATCTACTATTAGTAGGTGTAAAATATACCTGTATAGAAAAAAGTTGGGTTTCTATCCTCGTCTTCATACATGAATACTGAGCAGCTAAAATCTCAAAGGTGCATTTTCAGTAGCCTAGAATGTTGTCTTGCAAGATTTTGCTTGCTCTGCATTCACCAGGATACTCCCCATGAGGGTAGTGACTTTTATGCCCAGAATTTTTTGTTTTTGTTTCGGTACTTGGGTTGTAAACCCTTGTGATTTTTTTTTTGTTTTTTTTTTTTATAACAAACATGTCATACTTGCCTCCACTGTGCAGTTCGTTTTGCTCCAGTCGTCCTCTTCTGGGGGCCCTCAGCGGTGCTGATGGGCTCCTCCCCGCATCGAGTGTCCACAATGGAGAAGGCTCTCAGGTGGGGGAGTGCTGATTCACGCCAGCGGAAGCCAATGGCTGCGCTGCTATCAGTCTATCTAGAGATGGTGTGCTCGTTCCCGGCTGGAGGATGACGGCGTTCAGGTAAGTAAAACAGGGGCGACAGCACTACAGAAGGTTTTTCACCTTAATGCATTGAACATGCATCAAGGTGAAAAACCATGAGGGTTTACAACCCCTTTAATACACCTACTAACCGTAAGTGATTTGTAAATTGGGAAGGGTGCCTAGGCAATTTGAGTGGAATTCATTTTTTTCTTAGATTTTCAGTTTAAAGCGAAGTTCCACCCTAAAATGGAACTTCCGCTTTTCGGATAACCCCCCCCCCCCCCCCTCTGGTGTCACATTTGCCATTTTTCAAAGGGGAGCAGATACCTGTATAATGCAGGTATTTGCTTCCACTTCCGAGCATAGATACCCACGGTATCGGCGGATATCTATGCCATGTCCGGCCCCCCCCCGCTGTCTTCTGGGAGGCACAGGTCCCAGAAGACAGCAGGGACCATTCAGATCGCGACTCGCGCATGTGCAGTAGGGAACCAGGAAGTGAAGCCTCAAGGCTTCACTTCCTGATTTCCTTACCGAAGATGGCAGCAGCAGCACCGACAGCCGAGGGACAGATCGGCTTCGGATGCCAACATCGTGGGCGCCCTGGACAGGTAAGTGTCAATATTTTAAAAAGTCAGCAGCTGCAATATTTGTAGCTCCTGTCCTTTAAAAAAAAAAAAAAAAAACGGCGGAACACCACTTTTAAGTAGTTTTGATTTAGAAAAACTATCTGGCAGTAAGGTTCTGAAGTTATCTTTTGAAACTATAGAAACTTTTATTTTTACATGTGAGCTGTTGCCCGCTTTGCATGCTATTGCATCCGACGTCCGCCCTAATAAAGTCATGAAATGTCTCCTGTTTGTCACAATCAATTAATTGCTTTACATAAAACGGGTCTGTCGCTCCTAGTGGTCGATTATTAGGTATGAGTATCTGTCATTGACAGGTCAGAGTAACTCCTAAAAGAGCTTTACTGTCTGTGTGATGCAGTAAAATCCTTAACAGTTTAAAGCTGAACTCCAGGCAGATAAACAGTGTTTTTTTTTTTGTTTTGTTTTTTATGTGGATATGTGGATATGTGTTCATTAATAAGTCATTAGGAGTATGTTTAAAAGCACCTGGTATAACAACTGAACTCTACTTAGTATTCAGCTCATTAGATCTGTAGGAGCCATTAAAGTGGTTATAAAGTCGGAATGTTTTTTACCTTCATGCATTAAATGCATGAAGGTAAAAAACCTTCAATGTGCAGCCCCCTCCTCATTGGCTGAGGCTGCTGTCAGTCACAGCTAGTAAGCCAATTAGCAGCAAGAGAAGGTGTGGCCAAGCTGCGGCTCTGTGTCTGAATGGACACGAGAGCAGCAGCTTGGGAGCGCGCCTGCTTGGATGACCCCATTGCTAGCTGCTTGCTCTGGGGGCACTCAACAGGAGGGGGAGGGGCCAGGAGCTCCGGCAAGGGACCCAAGAAGAGGAGGATCGGGGTTGTTCTGTGCAAAACTGCTGCACAGTGCCAGTATGACGTGTTTGTTATTTTAAAAAAAAAAGTTTATCCTTTAATATCACTTCAAACTGTGTTTGGGAAGGAGACTGCTTTCTGAAGTAGGCACATGCCGTAAAAGTAAATAAGGAAAAATTTGTGAGGCTTACAAATTAGGCACATTTGCCTGGAGTTCTGCTTTAATGAATTGTAAATACATGTTTGTGTGTTGTTCTTTAACCCAAAGTTAGTGTTATGCATATGTTTTTAACTTACTATGACTAACTTTGGCAGGAAAATCTGTGTACATGCCTTATGCTGCTGAAGTCAAGCGAGCACTGGAGCATGAAGCTCAAATGCAGAATGTTGCACGTTCTGTTTCACCGTACAGGATGTCTCCACGAGAAGTTAGCAGGGCTTCCCCGCAAGCAGAGCTCAATCCTGTCCGCTACTGTGTCCCTCCAGGTACTGCCTGCTCGTTGTTTTCATACTCCCTGTGCTGCTAAAGCTGTTCTGTCTTCCTGTGTTTGTGTCTGTGTAGGGATCGTTAAAGTTGGATTATTGTCTAATGTGAACCTTTCATTGCTGAACAGATTTGTTTAATTTGTGCTCCATAACTGAAATACCTTTTTGGACAAAGAATTTCCTAGAATGAAATAGATGAGAATAAATATGGAGAACTTTATAGGTCATGATATTCCCTTTTACCACTTTTGTTGAAAACCGCATATAGTTAATTTAACCTACTATTCGGTAAATAGCTGAAGCAACATGAATTACGCCTAAGGATTCAAGGAGCCAAATATTTGGCTGACTTAAAGGACCAGATTTACTTTGCTATCAGAGATTAATTTACATTGCTTGTATTTAAAAGTCAGTACTATTAAAAATGGCAGTTAAAGTGGTTGTAAACCCTTTCACACCACTTTTATCTACAGGTAAGCCTATAATAAGGCTTACCTGTAGGTACTGGAAATATCTCCTAAACCTGCAGGGTTTAGGAGATATTTACCATATACACTTGCGCCAATGTCATCGGCACTTGCGCACTAAGGAAAGGGCACGATCGTGCCGTTTCTATATGGTCTGTGCCGCGATCGTTGGTTTCTGTGCGCATGCGGCCTTCGGCCAGTCACATAGCCGGAGTCCATGGCCCCGGAAGGAAGAGGGGTGAAGATGGACGCGGGGACATCGTGGGCTTCGTTTGCAGGCAAGTGCAACATAATGGGCTAGTTTGTGATGCATACTAGCCCATTATGCTTTTACTTTGCAGGGGAATAAAGGGGAAGTAAAACCCATCAGGATTTTCTTTCTCTTTAAGAGTATTATTTTGGCTAATCTTGTAATATATTATAATACCTGTTTGTCACAAATGTGGCTTCCATTCTCTGTTACAGTTGTTTATTTAAGGCCTTTCTTTTTTTTTTTCTCTCTAGTATTGCAGCCTGCTCCCCATCAGGTAATAACTTCCTTAGCCGAAGGAACACGACTGTCTGTGACGCGCCCAACCCGTCCACCTCCCCCTCTGATTCCGTCATCCAAAACTACAGTGACCTCCTCTGACAAGCCTTCCTTTATTGTGGGGGGATCTATATCCCAGGTACTTCAGACTTGTACCATTTAGAAAATTGTAGATATTAAAATGCTGCTAAAGAAATGTCTTGTTTTAGCATCTTCACTAAGAAGGGGGGGGGGTGTTATAAAAGCTGTCATGAGACGAAGCAATGCTAAACTAGGTCAGGGTGTTCTTGCGGTTTGTAACTCAGATATAGATTTGTAGTCTCCTCTTTCAACAGTAAGAAATGTAGACATCCTCTGGCCGTGATGTGGTCATGAATTTTCCTGAACTTACAAAGTGTGATCGATGGTTGTAAACAAAAAAACTACAAAAACTGTGCCCTAAACAAGGTGGTTCAGACACGAGTGAATCTAAGGATGTATATACACCTAATACTTGAGAGTGCAATTTTTCGGATTTTTCTATGGAATATTACCAAAAACAAACAGTAAACTGTTGTAGTATTTCTCCCCTCCATTATTCATGTTTAGATCTACATAAATCTACATAAACTGCTATGGCTTGTATAGCCACCATAAATTGATCCTGTCAACTATGAGCCCTAAGAATAGGAATCACAAAATATCCAGTTTTGGTTTTGCTAACTTAAAAACCCAGTTCAGTGTCAGTGGACTTGACTGCCTTCTGTAATTGTAGGTTGCAGACACTGAACAAGCATGCAAGTACTTCTGTTACCTTCGCTATAACAGTCTAAACAAGTACCAATCGGGTTACCATGTGATGCACTAAAACACATTCCTTGTTTATCCTCCCTGACCCAAATTTCCATTTGTGTTTCACACTTCCCCTGTCCCAGACATTGCTGATCACAGTGGGAGGGTATCCTCAACAGAGGCAGGACTATCCATTCTTAAGCAATGAGCAAGATTAGATGGGTCTAGGTGTTGATTGACAAGCTACAGGCTTGTGAATCACCAATGCCAATGCTGGTTTTCACTCCCCTCCTGCAACGTTTTTCATCCCACTGTAGTGCAATCAGACATGGCCTACATAAGAGCGGCAACTCTGCCTTGAATTCAGGAGCAGTGCAGCATTGTTGTCACAGAAACTGCATTAGGTTGATTTGTTTTGGCAGGTCTAGAAGGTATTTGTGGGACTTTGCAGGTAGACTAAGAGAAAACCGTGAGTGCCGATGCACTTATTATTTGCAGTACATATTTTTTTAAGGAGGCCAATATTCTAAAAAAAAAAAAAAAAAAAAAAAAAAAAAAGGCTAAAATATCTGCAGACAGACAAGCAACTTGCATTTTCAGCAGATGTCTACAATGCCAGCCCTCTAAAGGACTCTTTTTACATGGGCAACCAAGAGTGGTAAAGCTAGGCTCCCAGTCACACACCTAAATTCTAACATTACAGCTGGTCTGCAGAGTTTGACTGGCGGCACCACCTGTCAAACCCACCCATTGAGGTCAATGGCAGCGCATACCAAGCAGTAATTTAATACAAAATCACACCCTTGGGATTAAACCAAAGCAGGCATTCAGGAGGTGGCAGGATCGAATCCTGAATGCCTGACAGCCACTGCTTTACCACCATCTGAAAAGCGATTCACATCAGATCGCGTTTCAGAGGGCAGTATGCAATGCCACACATGTGGAAGAGCCTTAATTCTGTTATGATGGGTGTACTTTTCACACGATTGTACTCGCCTGATGTGCAGTTGCATTGTATGTAATTACTCTTGGACTGATGAAGGGACTGGTAAGAAAACAGCAGACAGCGTACCACTGGCTTCTATTACAGCTTGTAGTAATCTTTGCTTTTACCAAATGGTTTGGTTATTTCTTGGTCATGGTACATTATCCACAGAATCAAACATGCAAAGTAACATTGTTACAATTTATTCCAAATTAGCGATTCACTTAGTCTATTGGTTATATAACCAACTCTCGTTTCCCTTATTAAGGCATCTGTAAAAGCAGTCTATCCAAGGCACCTATTTTAAAAATAAATGTGTGTCCTATACGATTATAAATAATTCCCCAAAAAATGATTCTGGTACCTCCTTTTGTTTCCAGTTGGATCATATGACCACAAAGCCTCCTCCATGTGCTATCCTGCGGTTGTGCAGGGCGTGTCAGTGTTGGAAAGGGGTCTGGGTGTTAGTGGTGACTAACACAAAGGGTTGCTGTATTCCAGTAGCGTGACTCTTCTGCACGCCAGGATGTGATTGACATACACAGCGGGAAAATTTGTTTACATCTGCTGTCCACTCCCCTATCGGCTTCAGCTGCATAAGGCAGGCTGTGATTGGCTAATGGGTCACAGCCTTCTCTCAGCAGTGGCCCTGGGCAAGGAGGGTGTCTGACTACAGAGATCCAGGCATTCCGAGCCTGTACCTCTAGTTAGAACCAAACTGACCACACTAGCGCATGTGCTTCCGTGCTTAGCATGGTCAGTTTTGAAAAGTAAGTGGGGCTGACAGGCTCACCAGTTATATGTATGTGAAGCACACATTGAAACACAAGAGGCTACTCTTTGTAGCAAAAATCTACCCTAATACACATACATGCTATAATAATTTTAAAGGAGAAGTTCAAGTTCAGGAACACGTTACTTGTTCCACCCGTTTTTAGAGTGGAACATATAACATGTTCCCGATCTCGCACTCTGACAGCAGTACGGGGAGAAGTTCCCCGTACCAGCTGTTACTTTTTGATCTACCGACAGCCTTTGCGGCTGTCGGCTTCTAGTTCTCAGTGAACTACCACAGTGCTCTTGAGTGCTGTGTTAGTAGTTTGATTCTTCCTTAGAAAAATAAAAAACTGCGCTATTGGGAAATTGAAAATCCAGATCAAGCAGCAATTCTGTATGACATAGTTTCAGTTCAGCAATGATATATAAAATCGAATTGAGCTAGTAGTTCACATAAAAACAATAATTCCATAGATTAGTCCACCAATAATTTAAAATAGTGAATCTTAAATGTTAATAAATTGCACCATCCACCACCTCGTGCAACAGTGCCGCCACCAATAGTTGAATTAGCTGCTTGCCAGCTTCAATTGATCACTTGATTATAAGGGATCACTCTGCAGTTTTGGCTTAAAACCCAGCCTGGGCCTTTCTCCTGGTTATACGGCTCCCCTGTGCCCATGGCTTCACCTAATAGGTTGGATAAGCGGTACACCAAAAAGATAAAAGGCTCCACATGGGGTAAAATTCTTTAAACATTTATTAACCTAAAAAATATTGCACTTACAGCAATGTTAAATTGTAAACACCTTGAGTTTGGTGTGCCGGCCGGCGCACAACCAAACAAACCCGTCCTAACGGGACACGAGGTTAATGGTGACGTCAGTGCATTGCTCCTCTCTACGCGTTTTGTCTCAAATTACATCATCCAGGGGCACAGGCTGCGTGCTACGTCACCTTCTTAAAGCAGAGTTCCACCCAAAAATGGAACGTCCGCTTTAAGTTAAGGTGACCGTCATTTTTTTGGGGGGGGGAGCAAATACCCTATTTTTAGAGGCACCCAGCTCCCACCTCCTCCCTGGGCACCAGAAATAAGTTCACCTCTCCCCCCTCCCTCCGTGCAATCTTTTGGGACACGTCACAGAAGATTGCCCGGCCAATCACAGCACGCGTCAGAATGCCGGCGCCGTGGAGAGGAGCGGGGCTTCGTGCACCTGCATTGCTGGACCGTGGGACAGGTGAGTGTCAGATTTATTAAAAGTCAGCAGCTACACTTTTTGTAGCTGCTGACTTTTATATGGGTGGAACTCTGCTTTAAATATCATTCATAATAACAAACCTCGATCTGAGCCTCGGCAAGCCATACTAAAAATATGCCAGCATAGAACCAAGCCTCCTTTACAGACTCTTGCAGTGCTGGAAGTTTTACTAAAAACACCTATTTATCCGCCAATTGCAACTACTGCAATAGGTGGAAACAACGATTCCCTCATCGTAAAACCAAAACCGTGGCATATTAACCATATTCTGTCTAGCCATATGCATAAACCACATTCGATACTTTTTTTTATCAACAGGAAATGACAAAATTTGTGCGAAGGTATCAGACAAAAACTTAGCAAGATGACATCTAGTGGATAATTAAAAAATTGCAACACGGTCAAAAATATAAATATATAAAATATCTAATGATTAATCAAATTATTATTACTTACTATTTTAAATGTAAACATAAGCCAAATATCCCTTCTCGTTCTCAATAATTGAACATAAGCAATCCAAGGCTCAAATCAGAGTTCACAAGTCAATAACATAAAATATACATTTGATAAACTTGTATACATTTTGGCATTAATGAATGCATTTACATGAGTATCCACATTAAAGCCATAAGGGACATATGATTTCAACCTATAAACCCAAGCCATTTCTTGTTTGGAAATCTCTCTCACCAGGGAACTTCCTCTCCAGTGGGGTCTATACTTATCGATTCCCAAAAAAGGGTATTAGTGGGCTCTCTATTATGCATCGCATCGCAATGCCTACTCCCAGAATAATTTTTAAAGCCCTTTCGAATACTAGTGTGGCTGTACAGATTACACTGACTGTCTGCATGTGATCTGCATGTCATCAGTGATCTGCTGATCGCTAGTGCAGTGCTTTCCAGGCTCCTAAAACAAAAAATAGTAAATGGTAAATGCACATATATTTTTTTTTTTCACCTGCAACACACCTTTTTAACCTCAATGTAGTTGTCACCATAGCTGACCTAGTTAAGTAATTATGTAGAATCAGGTGGTCAGGATCACATTAATTATGACATTTTCTTTGTTACAAAATGTAAATAGTCACCCGTGTGCTGCATGTAAGAGTATTGGGTACAAGGAACATTTGCAAAACTTTGGAAACCATTTAAGATTGATTATTAAAGGAGAAGTACAGCCAAAGCTCGCTTGACTGTACTTCTCCTGTGGATCACAGGAGTGCAGTTTGCTCGTTCTCCGCCCCCGTGGGGGGGGGGGGGCAGAGCAGACAGTCAGCCAGCAGCTCTGTGCTCAAGGAGCTGTGAGAACAGAGCAATCGGCGATGCTCGATCGCTTGGTTCTCAGTGTTGGAGGCGCCGGGGGACTGATGTAGCTGAACCAATGCTGCATCCACCAAGGTAAGTATGATTCTTCAAAAAGACGCACGTTTTTTTTTTAAGTCCCTGACTTTGTATAACACTGGTAAAGGTGTTGATGCCATAAAATTAAATAACACACTGTTATCAATTCACACTCTTCCATGTTAGTTCACACTTCTTAATGACCATGTGCACTGTTTGTGACCACGGCGCTTTCTTGCATACATCTCAGTTTACAGTAGGGATGGTCATGCAGATGAGAAGCTGTATGCCTTTGTGTGGCATGGCCATTGTAATAAAATGTTTAATTTCTATAATAATTTTCTTGAGTTGCCTTGAGTATATTTAGGAAATCTTGGCAGCCTCACACCTCAAAATTGTACAGTTAATAAACGTAGAGAACTTTCAGCACTTATGGGGGATATAGAAAAGAGAGGTTTTGTGACTGCATCGCTGTCCTATTTGTAGATATACTCTGATGGATGTATTTACTTTTTAATTTATTTGAAGTTTATGCATGCTTGACTCATATTTTTGTCCATTCAGGGAACACCTGGCACATACTTAACATCGCTCAGTCAGCAGCCCTATAACCCAGAGTCAGTTAAGCCCTCTGGCTCCATCTCTCTTGGCCTGCCAAGGCAACAGGAATCTGCTAAAGCTGGTAAGTCCATTAGTTGATGTGTGATTTCATACAGTTTCTACATTCATCATCTACATTCACCGTCATTGTTGAACATTAAGAGTGTGACAATGCTCTGAGCAAGACTGTGCTGGCCTTGTCTATGGAAAGTATAAATCTGGCAAAGTTGTTCTGTTTTTCTAGGCTAGAGAAGTGACCGCTAAAATTCCTTGTGTGTTTTGGACAACACTGACTCTTTTTGCACAGGAGTCCAATTGTCACTTGCTACTTGCCCCTAAAGAAATTTACAGTATTTTTCAGTGTCTGCTCTTCTGAAGTGAGCACTGGGCCCTTTACTTTGAGCCTAAGCTGGCCCAAAACATTTGAAAAGTAACAATGATGCTGATGTGTAAGCTTCCTGTGGTGCTTGCAAGTAGTTTTTGTTAGTCTTTAAATCCATCCTTCTCTCTGTGGATCTTTTGGATCTATGGATCTTTTGGGTGTATGTTGGGCCTTGACCTATGCCAAGTCAGAGTAACTCTGTCCTCCTGACGCTAAGCTCTGTCTCTGTCATTTAACTATCAGATGCCAGAACTTCAGTTGAAATACAGCAGGAGTCCTGGGCTGAAGTTGAGGACTCATGTACAGCTTGGGCCTACAGTCAATGAAGAAACACAAGGATCAATATAGGATTAAGACAGAAATTTATCAGCATCCCCACTGTTTAGGATTATTTTAGCCCAGACTATGTTCACTTTAGGCAGACTTTTACAGGTTTGACAGGCCAGCCAGCATTTCCCATAATGACTAACTTATTTTGCATGGTATGGCACACTTATCTCTGGTTGTGCTCTTCTCCAGCCATGCGAGTCTAAGCCTCTCCACCCTGTTACCGCTTCAGCCATTGGGAAGCTACTGTTGGCGTCGCTCCTGCTCATGCATGCAGAAGTTACATTATCCTGCACCATTCTCGGCTAGGGAATAGGCTGGAACTGTGTACTGCACATGTGCTGCAGTCAGTGTACCAATCAAAAACAATTGCTGGCAGATGAGAGGTTTTTGCAGAAACAACTTCCTAAAAAAATAAATTAAAAAAAACACATCTGCAATTCCACTTAAGTATTTTCATACATGGGAGAAATCTGTTGTGATTATTTTGGGATTACCAGTATTTGAAAGCAGGATAAGCATGCACTGTGTTAGTAATTAGGTCAGTTCACACCACAACACTGTGAACTGCACCACATGTGTTGGTGTATGTTAAACTGAGATTCAAAATTAATTGGCTGAAAAGTAAAAAAAAACAGTTGAAAATGGGGCAGGATGCAACACACAGGACATTATGCTGCAGTGTGTCGTAGTGCATGGGCATTTTTAGGGTACATTGGGGTGCCGGCATGTCAATAAGCCCTAACGTGTTAATTCACAGCAGCAAGTCAATTGCGGTCTGCTTCCAGGTTTCTTCTGACTTTCCTCAGAGCAGCTTTAGTTTGCCATTTCTTTGCACCTGGAATTGCTTTTGCATTCACCTCGACTTGCATGGGGAAGAAAAAACGTTCAGATGCTGTCAAATACCTGTGTATATGTGTTCTCATTATGCAGTGTCTTTTTAGGCATAATGTTTTAGCCCTGCCCCCTCCTGGTGGGTGTTTAACTGGATCTTAACGCCAGGAAGCAGGGTGGACTTCCTGGTCAAATTATTCCTGTAAGTGGCTTTCACAGTGGTCACATGATTGGGAGCCTGTCTTTTTGGCTCCTGATCATAGACTGAGAGCCATCTGTGACAGTAAAGTCACTGTGATGTGCTTTTAGCACAAAAACCGTTCACCCCCCCATTTGTTCTGATACATCTGAGTACAGATGTAAGGACTGACTCAATGCACCAGCTGTTCTAGAACGGTGCTCTGAAATTGCACACTTGTTTCAAGTTCCTTTTGTTGAAAAAGTTAATCTGCTATTAATCAGAACACCTTTCTACTGGAAGCTGCCATTATCTGTCTTAGGCCAGCAATCAACAGTTCAAATCTCCACCAGTTCTGCCGGAATCGGCCGAGATTCAAACCATGTATGGGCAGGCTGAATGTACCAAGTTGGTCAATCAATCAACTTGGGTACAACCAGCCTGCTGGATTTTTAATGTGCTTGTATAGCTGTTAGCAATAATAACTGTCTTCTCCTGGCGGGGGCGGCTTCCTCTAGTAAAATAATTTACATGCGCTTATGTTGATTCCTAGGTTCTGTGACATACATCAAACAAGAAGAGTTTTCCCCGAGGCAGAGCTCCCAGCCGGAGGGGCTGCTGGTCAGAGCACAGCATGAAGGTGTTGTCCGAGGTTAGTCATTTGGGAGGGCTCAAGAGGCTGTTACATTATTAGATACCCCCACTTTAGTACAGGCTCTGCCATGCTGATAATATATGATGAGCCTCTGACTTACTATATAGGAAGAATACTACATTGTTTGCTCTTCATAGCAAGGATTCTTATTTTCTTTTCTTCTAACAGAAATTTACAAAGGACCGATCCTCGTGCAGGAAGGCTGCTACTTAAAACAGAATTCATCTCAGAGTTGCTTATCTTGGGTGTTCCTGAAATATGTTCAGAACTAAAGAATAGCTATAATAGAGCGATTTTAGCAGATAAATATAAAATGTTGCCTTTTGACTTTCATATTTTCTAATACCAGCAAGTGGGGTTTGTGGACATGGGCTGCAGCTTGTGAAAGCATTTCTGAAGACTGGTGTGTAGAGCAAGCAGCTTACAAAGCTTTCAACAAGTTTCAGGGCATTATTTTTGAAGCCTTGAAAGCTATCTTTGCCACCAGCCTGACAATTTTTGAATTCAGGTCTTAAAGCTGAACTCCATGTTTGATTTACTTAGTGTTTTTTTTTTGGTCCCTCACTAATATGTGGGGCCGCTGAATGTGCAGTATAAACTGTATGTAGCTGAGGCTACATACAGCATACACCATTGTGTTCCAGGTGCGAGCCAAGACTTCTGTCTTTATAACCAGAATGCAGTAGAGTCTATCACATCGGCGCTTGGCCAATCAGAAAAGCGATATATTCTTGCAATGAATACAAAGCTTCCTCTGATTGGCTGAGTCAAAGTTGGCCTGATGATGTCACAACCTCTAACTCAGCTAATCAGAGGAAGTTTTGTATTCATTGCTAGAATACAGTTATTTCTCTGAAAGGCTGAGCGCCGCTGTGATAGACTCTATTGTGTTCCGGGTATGAGACAGGAAGGTTATGGCTCAAACCTGAAACACAGTGCGGTATACTGTATGTAGCCTCCGCTACATACAGTTTGTCCCTCCAGTAACATGCAAGGCTGCTGAATGTGCTGTATAGAGATTGTTTGGGCCAAGCTGGCCCAAATGAACTATATAAAGTATATAAAAAGATGGAGCTCAACTTTAACCGCTTGTGGCCCACCCCGATGTAAAAAATACTGCAGCAGGGCGGCTGTTCTGCGCCAGATATTGTACATGATCTGGAATTTCCGGCTAGGGGGCGCTCGTGCATGCCCACCCGCCGCCACATATATGCTGTCACTCGGAACAGCACTAGTCGGTCAGCAGGTTCCGGGCAATGTTTTTTTTTTTTGTTCCATAAATGATTTTATTGAAAGAAAAATAAGGTTACATGTACAAACAGGACATACAAGCTCATGAACATTTCAAGAATATCCAACATTTAAACAGAGCAATGACCGGTAACTGAAAGAGAGCAAGTAAACCCGTTTAAGAGTGCAAGGACCCACCGTAGGCCAATATCAGCAGGCCTATCCAGGGTCATGGTAGAATGTATGAAATCGGATATTGCAATGGTCGTATAGGTGTTTGGAGCCCCTAGCAAGGCGTTAGGCTATCAATTGGTCGGTTACTTCGCAATCGGGAAAGACAAATAGAGAAAAATAATAATCATATCAAATAAAAATCAAATAAAAATTTAAATAAAAAAAAAAGGGGGGGAATAAATAAAACAGAAAGGGGGGGTAGGAGTAAACAGAAAAGAGGTTTACATTGACATTGGCGTGGGAAAGGAGTAAAAGAAGAAGGGTAGGTAGAGGGTAGCAGTCAAAAATAGAAAATAGAGAGTAGTGGGAAGTGGGGGGTGGGGGCCGCAATCCGTCCCGGGCCCCCGCACCAGTTCAAAACGCAGTAAAGATTGTATTGAAAACTGTATATACTTCAAATACTTTAGGACAGCGTTTTAGAAGAAGGATTTATAGTAATCCGTGGTCCTAAAATGTGTCCAACAGGACCAGGTCAAACTAAACTTCTGTAAGCGGTCATGGGCTGTATGTATCAATTCCTCCATCTCCTCTATCTTAGCGACTCGGATCAACCATTCTCGAATGGTCGGGATATCCTTTGAGCGCCAATGTGTAGGAACCGGGCAATGTTTTATGGTCAGAACCTGTTAATCAGCATTGTAAACACAGGGCTCTGTATTGGGATTCACTAACAACACAGTACTCTCTGTACACGGATAAGCGATGTGGATGACAACTACATCTCTTAGTAAAAGCAGCACACATTTTGCCCCTAGATGTTAACCCCTTCCCAGCCAGGGGCATTGGTACAGTTTCAGTGTATAGTTTTAGCACTGATCCCTGTATTAGTGTCACTGGTGAAGTCAGTGTCATTTATTCAGTTCACAACCAGTGTCAGTATCATATTGCCCATCACACTCTTGCAGTGCCACTATGATCACCGCCATTACTAGCATAAAAAATTCCAGTATATATACCATCATTTGTAAAAGCTCTAACTTTCAGGCAAACCAATGAATATACATTTATTGTTTTTCTCTTTTTAACTAGACGTGTAGCAGAATACATTTGGACTTGCATTTCTAAATTTATAAAGACATTTTTTTTTTTATTGGATATGTTTTATAGCAGAAAGTAAAATATATATATATATATATATATATATATATATATATTACTCTTTCGTCCATGGACCGACACGGCTTCTCTATTGACAAAGTGAGTATTATAGGCAGAAAAACTTGTAAAAAGTGTTGCATCACACCTTCTACAGTACCGCCCAGGGGGCAGACCCTCTGGGTATAACCTCTCAGTCTGCATCTCGCAGATCAGTTTTTTCTGTCTAGCAAGGAGTAGGACATGGCTCCCTTCGGGCCCATTGGTCCGGGGGGAAAAAATATACCGTATATACTCGAGTATAAGCCGAGTTTTTAAGCACAATTTTTTGTGCTGAAAATGCCCCCTCGGCTTATACTCGAGTCACCTTTTTGCGCCTGATCTCCCGGATTTTGGGGAGCCGGTACCGGCTGGCTGTAGGTCCCCTGGACCCCAAACTTGGCACACATGTAGCCGCACTCTTCCTCTATAAGTGTGCAAAGTTGTTTTGTCTAGGGGACCTATGGCCGGGGAGCACCGATTTTTCAAAACCGGGCACCCCTTCCATAGACCCCCATGTTAAACAGTAATTTCTCTGGTGACTTTGGGGACCCGGTACCGGCCGGTCGTAGGTCCTCTGGACTCCAAACTTGGCACACATGTAGCCCCACTCTTCCTCTACAGGTTTGCAATGTTTCTTGTCCGGGGAACCAACGACCTGGGAGCAGTGATTTTTCAAATCTGGGCACCCCTTTTATAGACTCCCATGTTAAACGTCAGTCTAGTCATGGACACAGTGAGGCACACCCTAGGCTTATACTCGAGTCAATAAGTTTTCCCAGTTTTTGTGGTAAAATTAGGTGCCTCGGCTTATATTCGGGTCGGCTTATACTCGAGTATATACGGTATATATATATTTTTTCATTTGTTGTTTCCTGCGATCTTCGATCAACTGCCGACTGGGTGACAGGCTGGATCCTCGATCCTTGTAGTCTCCCCAGTTTCGGCCATCGAGCGTGTGCCGACCCTAGCTACGCGCTGGGTTTTCCACGACATGCCCGTCGCTCCACGGGTGGCCGGTGAGCCTACGCTCCAGGGCCTGCATCGGACCGCTCAGCTTCGGCTGACCTTAAGGCCGAGTCGCAGCAGCCTGGCCGGTGAGCTTACGCTCCAAGGCTTGCATCGGACCGCTCAGCTTCGGCTGACCTTAAGGCCGAGTCGCAGCAGCCTGTCCGGTGAGCGTCATGCTCCAGGGCATACATATGATCGTCCCTTTTGGGTCCAATCACAGCATGCCTGGCCAACAGTCACCTTCCGTGCGCAGACGATGATCTGTTTGGAATGTCTTCCAGCATAATACATGCAGGATAGGCAAGTAAAACTCCCCTGCCTCAGCTGGGTGATTTAGCTGGACATTCCTGGAGAGATCAAGTAAGTGGTTGTGGCCCCTTTCTTCCCTCTCTCCCTGCCTTTCCCTCCTCCCTGGGCTTCTAGCTAAAGGTTGCTGGGTGCTGGGGGTCACCTAAGGGGTCCCACTGGAGCGGGGCTGGCTGTAACTAACATTTAAAAGAAATGTCATTTCTGCGTGTGTGTGTGTGTGTGTGTGTCCTTCCTCCTCCATGCTGTCGGCGGCCATTTTGAGGTGGTCCATGCCAAGTTTGGCCTCTTGTGACTGCCCGGCGGCCATCTTCCTGTGGTTCGGCCACACCCACTGGCCCCTATCAGGTGATCGGCGGCCATGTTTGTCCACCCTGTATGTATAGATTGTCTCGGCGGCCATCTTTTTGTGGGCTACGGCTGCTTGACCTCTATCTTCGGCTCCGCGGCCATTTTCTTGGAGCCCACATTATCTTCCATACAGACGTTTTTGGCAGCCATTTTGCGAGAGCCTCTAGGGTGCATTACACTGGCGCGAAAATTCACACAGGAAGTGCTGATAAAAGAAGCAGATTGACACAGCAGCAGGGGGACAGCATCACAGGCGCAGCACACGGCAGCATAGCAGTACCTATCCAGGGTGGCGAGTCCTCTGGGTGACCCAGCCTCTCTGCAGCACAGGAGGGTGGCCTATTGATATCTTGCCTGGAGCCCTGTGGGTGTCAGCGTGTGGTCAGCATGGCATCTGAGCCAGATGTCTTCTCCCCTAAAACACCAGATTTAGCAGCTGGTGCCCCTGAGGTGTCTATGAACGCTATGTCGGCAATCCTAGAGGCGTTTGCTGCCAGGGTGGAAGCAGCACATGGGAATACATGGGGTAATAAACGCCCCCGTCCCCTGCAATCTTCTGGGGATATTTCTGATGCAGAACCAGGTCCAGCTACGGCTCATGGCCCAGATTCTGATGCATCAGAGACTGCAGACCGTGACCAATCGGACAGTGAGGAGGACTCCAAGTCCAGGTCAGTACGCGAGACGGCTTTGGTATCTGACCTTATTACTGCAGTGCGGGATACGCTAAAGTTGGAAAATACTGCAGAAGTAGCAGATACTCCAGTCCCCTTTGGGTTTCGTAAACCTGCCCGCACTGCTAAGGTGTTCCCTTGTGTGTCTTATTTTGACAAACTCTTATACAAGGAATGGGAGAACCCACTGAGGGTCTTTACAGCCCCAAAGAGGTTTGCAGTACGGTACCCCTTTGAGGAGAGTTTTCTGAAGATATGGACCTCTCCCCCTATAGTGGACCCTTCGGTGTCCAGACTTAATAGAGCCACCACTATTCCAGTAGAAGGGGCTCCTGTTTTCAAGGACCCTGTGGATAAGAAGGCTGAAGCACTCGCTCGCTACCTATACTCAGTGGTAGGTTCGGCAGTACGCCCGGCATTGGTGGGGGCCCTAGTGTCTCAGACACTTACTGAATGGGCAAAATTGCTACTCCAGGGGTTAAAGGAGCGAGATGCTCCTCCTAATGAGATAACTTTGGCCGACCAGTTGGTCCAGGGCCTTAAGTTTGTCTGCGAGTCAGACATGGATACTATTCCCCTGCTGTCAAGAGCTTCGGTTTATGCAGTAGCAATACGCCGCCTGATCTGGCTAAAGGGCTGGTCTGCGGACCAGACTTCCAAGAAAGCCCTGTTGGATCTGCCTTTTAAGGGCGACAGACTTTTTGGGGCTTCTCTGGATGACATCATCAAGGATGCCACAGGAGGTAAAAGCACTTTGCTTCCCCAAACTAGCAAGGGTAAGGGGCCACGCCAAGGGCAAGGGCCCTCCTTTACTGCACGCAAGCGTTTTTTTCGCCCCCTTAAGGCGTCAGGGAAAAGACCCCAGGCCGATAAAGCGCCTGCCCAAGGACAAAAGCGTCCTTGGTCCCGCAGACCCAACAAGCCTGCGGACAAATCTGCGTCCACATGAAGGTCCGCCCCAACCCAGCTCTCGGGTGGGGGGACGTCTTCGCAAATTCGCGACTCAGTGGACTGCTCTAGTCTCAGACAGGTGGGTTTGCGAAGTAATCTCCTCAGGCTACAAGATAGAATTTCTCTCTTGTCCACCAGACAGATTCATCACCTTCAATCTCCAGCTACTACCGACCCGTCGGGAGGCCCTGTATGGGGCGGTCCAGGGTCTACTGGAACACGGGGTAGTTATTCCAGTTCCAGAACAGGAACAGGGTCAGGGTTTTTACTCAAATCTGTTCATTGTGCCGAAGGAGGAGGGGGTTCGGCCAATCTTGGATCTCAGAGCCCTCAATTGCTTTGTGAAAGTACAAAGATTTCGGATGGAGTCGGTTCGATCTGTAGTCACGGCTCTCCATCCGGGGGACTTTCTGTCCTCCTTGGACATCAAGGACGCATACCTGCATGTCCCCATATACTCCAGACACCAGAGGTTTCTGCGGTTTGCTATCGGGAAGAACCACTACCAGTTTGTGGCCCTTCCGTTTGGCCTTGCCTCAGCACCCAGGACGTTCACCAAGGTGCTCGCTCCGATTCTGGCACTTCTAAGACAGCGGGGTATCGCTATCACGGGTTACTTGGACGACCTTCTGCTGAAGGCCCCTTCAAGCTCCGAATTAGAGGTAAGCGTGTCCATTACCTGTCAGACTCTTCGAGACTGTGGTTGGATACTAAACACGCAAAAGTCAGTATTGGTGCCCACTCAACGCCTAGTGTACCTGGGGTTGATTCTGGATTCCTCAGAGGCAAAGGTATTCCTCCCTGTGGAGAAGTTGCAGACCCTCCGGGCTGCAGTACGGCAGCTGACTTCCAGGAATTGGTCGTCACTCCGTTTTTGCATGCGAGTGTTGGGCCTCATGGTAGCCTCCTTCGAGGCGGTCCCATATGCTCAATACCACACTCGAGTGTTACAGAAGGAAGTTCTGTCCAGATGGAACAGATGCCCTTCATCTCTGGATTATCAAATCCGAGTGAGCCACCTAGTCAGGAGATCCCTGGTATGGTGGCTGACAGCACCGGCTCTAATGGCCGGGAAGTCATTTCTTCCGGTTTACTGGATAGTGATCACGACGGACGCCAGCCTTACAGGTTGGGGGGGAGTCTGGGGTGTCCAGTCGGCGCAAGGTCGCTGGACCCCAGAGGAAGCCCTCCTGCCGATCAATGTCCTGGAGACCTGGGCGATCAAGCTGTGTCTCAGAGACTGCAAGGGCGTCCAGTCAGGATCCAGTCAGACAACGCCACAGCGGTGGCATATGTCAATCGTCAAGGAGGAACAAGAAGCTCAGCTGCAGCATCGGAGGTTGCTCGCATCCTGAAGTGGGCAGAGAAGAGCGTACCGGCACTATCGGCGTGTACATTCCGGGTGTGGAAAACTGGCAGGCGGACTACCTGAGCCACCAGATGCTGGACCAGGGAGAATGGTCCTTACATCCGGAGGTGTTCCAACTCCTCTGCCAAAGATGGGGCACACCAGACATAGATCTTCTGGCTTCCCGACTCAATCGGAAGGTATTGAGATTTGTGGCCCGGTCAAGAGACCCATGGGCAGACGCAACGGACGCGTTGGTAGCATCGTGGGGTCAGTATCGGCTAATCTATGCCTTCCCTCCCTTAAGGCTTTTTCCTCTTCTGCTCCGCAGAGTGGAGGCAGAGGGAATTCCAATGATCCTAATCGCTCCAGATTGGCCTCAGCGTCCTTGGTACGCCGATCTATTACGTCTGGTAGCAGACGTCCCCTGGCGCCTACCACTACGGAAGGACCTGCTAACGCAAGGTCCCATATTCCATCCTGCTTTACAGTCATTGGCTTTAACGGCATGGCTGTTGAGAACCAGGTACTGAGAGACCGGGGCCTGTCAGACTTGGTAATCTCTACTATGAGAAGTGCTCGAAAACCGTCCTCTAGGAAGGTTTATCACCGCACTTGGAGGGCCTACATCTCCATGTGTGAGGAAATGAAATGGCATCCGCGTTCCTATTTGGTTTCCAGAATTCTGCTGTTTTTACAGCATGGGGTGGACCAAAGGCTTGCCCTAAGTACGATTAAGGGTCAGATATCTGCCCTGGCTGTCTTTTTTCAGCGACCCCTGGCGACTCACTCTCTCATGAGTACATTTGTGCAGGGGGTTCGACATGTGGCCCCTCCGGTCCGTCCCCCGTTACCTCCGTGGGACTTGAACCTGGTCCTCTCGGTGCTTCAGAAGGCACAGTTTGAGGATATTAGAGATATTCCCCTGTTGACACTTTCTCAGAAAGTGGTCTTTTTGGTGGCTGTTACGTCAGTTAGACGAGTCTCTGAGCTGGCAGCCTTGTCCTGCAAGGCTCCCTATTTGATTTTCCACAAGGATAAGGTGGTGCTGCGGCCGCAGCCTTCCTTTCTTCCGAAAGTCGTTTCGGCTTTTCATCTCAACGAAGACATTGTACTTCCATCCTTGTGTCCTCATCCGTCGAATCCTAAGGAGTCGGCGTTGCATTCCTTGGACGTTGTCCGAGCTTTGAGAGTATACCTATCTGCCACTTCCCTGTTCCGGAAGTCAGACTCACTGTTTGTTTCGGTGGCTGGTCCCAAGAAGGGCCAAGCAGTCTCATCGGCCACCATCTCTAGGTGGATCCGACAGATAGTAATCCAGGCTTACGCCTTAAAGGGTCAGGCGCCCCCCTTTCCTGGCGCGGCGCATTCGACCAGGGCAATAGGTGCCTCTTGGGCTTTCCGACATCAAGCGTCTGTTTCCCAACTATGTAAAGCGGCGACTTGGTCGTCCGCTCACACTTTCACAAAATTCTACAAAGTTGATGTAGGTGCATCTTCGGATGCCTCTTTCGGCCGCAAGGTTTTGCAAGCGGCTGTTTAGAGTTGCAACTCCTCCGTTGGAGGAGTGCTGTTTTGTGTTTTGGGGTGAAGTTTGTTTTTATGCTGTTACCACCCCTCGTTTTTTTTTTTTTTCTCTGACACTGCTTTGGGACGTCCCACTTTGTCAATAGAGAAGCTGTGTCGGTCCATGGACGAAAGAGTAAATAGGATTTTTTACTCACCGTAAAATCCTTTTCTCTGAGTCCATGGACCGACACAGCACCCACCCCTCCTTTTAAGTTTGTACTGCTTTTTGACGAACTGATCTGCGAGATGCAGTCTGAGAGGTTATACCCAGAGGGTCTGCCTGTAGAAGGTGTGATGCAACACTTTTTACAAGTTTTTCTGCCTAGTCACTCCTAATTAACGGATAATACCCACTTTGTCAATAGAGAAGCTGTGTCGGTCCATGGACTCAGAGAAAAGGATTTTACGGTGAGTAAAAAATCCTATTTTTCGTTTTATATAATAAAAAATAAACCCAGTGGTGATCAAAGCTCTGTGTGAATTTTTTTTTTTATATAAATAAAATTTGGGTACAGTGTTGCATGACCGCACAATTTCCAGTTAAATTAGCACAGTAGCAAAAAATGTCCTGGTGATGAAGGGGGTAAAACCTTCCGGAGCTTAAGTAGTTAACGAGAGCACTGACAATTGTGTTAAAAACGCTGTTTTCATGCTTTTGCCGGCATTAATCTATTAACACACTCATTGCTTTTGTTGCAGGTACTATGAATGCATTGCAGGAGGGAAGCATCACTAGAGGCACTCCAGCCACCAAAGTTCCCATGGAAGCGATGTCCTCTCTTCGAGGGTCCATTACTCAGGTATTTATCACACTGGGGCTGAAATTAATATATTTAGTAGGAAAACATTTTTTTGCCCAGTACGTACGGTCTGTGTGAGTTAGTAGTATAACCAATGGTTTTGCCATTTGTCATATTTTTGTTGTTGTTGTTGTCTTGGCCAGGGTACGCCAGCACTGTCACAGTCTGGTATTGCTGCCGATGTCTTGTTAAAGTCGACCATCACCAGACTGGCTACGGAGGACATTAATAGTCCGGAGAAGTGCAGAGAAGAGTCCTCTGCCAAAGGCCATGTCATTTATGAGGGAAAGAGTGGACATATTGTATCTTATGATTGTGAGTATGACGAGGGATTGTTACCATTTTTTCATATGATAGAACATTGTATTGAAAAGTAATTTTAAGACTCTCAAAAATCATGCTGTTTTTGACTTGGATATAAACAGTACTGTCAGGTTAACAAGTCTGCTAGACTCGTTGCTTTATGGGGAGAGGTGTGTTGTATTTTTAAAAAATTTGTGTTGATATTTCTAGCTTTATTTTTAACTTGCAGTTGTGATGTTCGGTGTTTTACTAAATAAGTTCTACTGAGTCTTGTTTGGTTTGTCTTTTTTTTTTTTTTTGTTTAATATGTATTTATTGAGAAAATGATATAGATATAACATTTAAATGAGATGCATTGAAAATAGTTCAGAGGGTTAACATGTGGAGAGATTCACTCGGGTTTAAAGTAAAAACATTCTGGTTTGGTTTGTTTTTAGATTACCTGTTTGTATAGTGTGTCCTTCTCATGGCTTGGCTTGTTATGACTTGTTATGCAGGGTGCCCATACCAAGACAGAACGGTTTGTTTTTTGAAGTCCTCCTTTTAGCTCTAACACTGTCTTCGGCCCCCGGTGATCCTGCCAGCAGAACCCTTGGTTTCAGACTTTAATAGGCCAATCTCTTACTACGAGCTTTAGTGATTTACAGCACACAGCTAAATTCTAGGCTAAGATTAGATGCCCACATATTCATGCCCCCTTGGAGCCCATCTTACCCATAGTGCCTGGGATATGTAGTATCAACACAACCTTGCAGGTCAGACAAATGACATGCAAGTGCTTTTGAATTTCTTCCTTTCTCTCCTTCACTGTGCACGGGTGTCTGGCTTGAAAAGCACTGTTTCAAGTGATATTTATTTCTGGTAAACAACAAAAGCATTCACAAAATGAAAAGAGTTTACCTTGGCCATGGTTAGCAATCATTCTGAATGGAAAAAGGCACAGTTTATATGAACTTTAATGACTTATTCAGTAGAGGAAATTACGGTACTAGTTTTCCAGGACTGAACTGTCATAGATGCATTTTTCCAATTCCTGATTTTAGAGGAGAATTTTGACATGTTGAATGTCAGTTTCTTATGTATCTTTTTGGATCAGTGAACTCCCTTCTGGGAGGCTCCTTACCTTCCCTTGCTCCTTGGAACACAATTTTTTAGTAAAATATATATATATATATATATATATATATATATATATATATATATATATATACATTTTTTTTATTTTCTGGCTACCTGCTACATGCAGGATTTGGAAGCGAAGTTGGCAGATAGACTGTGTTCATTACAGTTGCTATTGTTTCTTTTACAAATGTTTTTTTATCATACAAACCAACAGTACAGGTTTACAATAAGTTACAACATATGGTAGACATATCAAATTAGAGCTGGAAGACCTCTGCCTGTGTAAAGGAAGCATAAGCAATGATTTCATACGAGTCTCAAATGCGAAGGTCCTTAGAACCGATAGCCAAATATAAGTCCAGCAATAACCTTCCAGGGTGTTCTGGGGCCATGAGATATTTACTATGACCGTAATGGGCACTTGACCCTTCCAAGTGGAAGATCACAATCTAAAATCACCGTATTGGGGTTAAAGCTCTATCTATAGATAAACTAAATAAGGCTATATGGTTGGCATAACAGTTGAAGCATGAACATAACCATATCAATCCGGGCCATGCCCGGCGACTTGTAAATCTGTGAAATGAGTATAGGATACACAACAGTAGAACATAAAGTTGAGCAACCTCAAAAAAAGGAGTAGAAAAGGCTGACAGAGAAGAAAGCAGTAAAAAAGGGTGAAAGAAAAATAGAGCAAAGAAAGGCGGGAGAAGAGTAATGGGTCCACGGGGTGTGCGTGAGAGGAGCCCTACATCGATAGTAATGTGGTATTAAACCTGGAAGGGTGGGAGTATGAGATCCAAGGTTGCCAAACTTTGAGAAACTTGTCATGTGTATCAGACAGGACAGCCGTCAGCTTCTCATTAACCATGACATCATTCAGGCGATTTTTGACCACCTCAAAACTGAGTGTGGGGGTTTTCCATGCCCTTGCAATCGTCAATTTAGCTGCAGTAAAGAGATGCTGGGCTAGCTGCCATTCGGGACATAGCAATTCTGCTATAGGCTTACCAGGGAGAGCTTCATAGGGGTCCCTTTTTAAGATTAGTCTGAAGCAAATTGAGAAGAAGGGTGTA
Organism: Rana muscosa; assembly: GCA_029206835.1. Taxonomy (NCBI): domain Eukaryota; kingdom Metazoa; phylum Chordata; class Amphibia; order Anura; family Ranidae; genus Rana; species Rana muscosa. The sequence continues at coordinate 151,386,672 of CM055117.1, forward strand.
TACTCTGACCCACAGTCTGCACGCCTGCGTGCATGACCACCAGATATGTGCCATGGAACCCTCCTGGGAGAATCCTCGGAAACAGAGCGGAGAGTAAGTCGGGATAAAGCGGGCCAATCTAGCCGGCGTATAGTACCAGTTATACAATATTTTATAGGCATTTTCCAAAAATAACACATTGCGTGAGAACTTAAAAAGAGCTATGGTCATGGTCTGCCAGTCCTCAGGGTCCAACTGCCTCCCCAGATCTTTCTCTCATTGAAGATGATAGTGCCTCAATGGGGGTCTCTTTGTGGATATCACAGCTGAGTATATCAAAGATATCGGGCCCGGGGAATGGGACCTGGCTCTACATAAGCTCTCAAAGGGAGTCAGAGTATAAGGGGGTAGGTTGAAATTTAATAAGGCTTTGGAGAAAGTGAGGAAGCTGTAAATAGCTGTAGTGCCCTCGCAAGGGGATACTAGCTATTGTTTCATCACTAGGCAATTCTGCTACTGTTCTTTGCTTATTAGAGGTAATAAAGACCGCTATCAAATTATCAACAATTATTACTAGGACTGTTATGGTGGTTTTTAATTAGTAAAACCAGCGGTGTGCCTGTCAATTGAGTATATGGAAGGGTGGCAGTCCGTGTGTCCGTGCAGTGGTGAGTGAAGTTGGTGCATGTAGGACAGGTGGTGCGATTAGGGAGAGGGGGGTTAAGACAGGTGCGATGGTGAGTGTATGTTCATATGGTGGCAGCAAGTACAGGAGTGCGTATTGGTGCAGTGTCAGTGAGTGCAGACGTGTGCCATGATGTTTTTGGTGGCGAGTGCAGAAGGGTGTCTAATGTGTGAACTTTTCATGGTGTTGAATTTAGATTGTGAACGCCTTAAAATCTCTTTAGTTGCTTGCTGTTTGTATGTAATTATTATGATACAGGATTCATATAAAGCCAACGGTTTGTGCAGCGAACATAAGGGCAGACAGTACAGTTAGAATTCAATTCCATACAGGAGAAAGCAGAGGGCCCTGCTCATTAGAGTTTACAATCTAGGAGGGGAGGGTCAAATGATACAAAAGGTAATAACTGTGGGGGATGATCTGAAAGAGAATATAAAAGTACAGTTGTTGGGTAGGTGCAGGATAGGCTTCTCTGAAGAGGGTTTTCAGGGATTGTCTAAATGCAAACAGAGTAGGAGATAGTCGGACAGATTAGGGTAGGGAGTTCCATAGGATAGGGGAGGCTTGGGAAAAGTCCTGGAGGCGAGCATGGGAGGAGGTGACAAGGGAACTAGAGAGCAGAAGGTCTTGGGTGGAATGAAGATAACGATTAGGTTGGTATCTTGAGACCAGGTTCAGAGATGTAGCTGGGGGCAGAGTTGTGGATGGCTTTGTAAGAAGTTGTTGGTATTTAGAATTTAATTTGTTGGGTACGTGGAAGCCAGTGGAGGCATTGACGGAGAGGAATAGCAGACACTGAATGGTTGGTAAGGTGGATGAGCCTTGCAACAGCATTCATTATGTTCTACTAAATATGAAATGTAATTGATTTGAGACATCTTTTTAGTTGAATATATTGATAATTTTTCCATTAAATGGGCATGGCTGACTGCAGCATTTTAATTGGGTGTTTCTATGGTATTCCTTAGAGAAGTGCTATTGAGTGATCTTATTTAGAATTATCCATCATTTCCCTTTTTAATACAGCCACCATTAAGAATCTACGTGATGGTACCAGGAGTCCCCGAAGTGTTCCAGAGGTGACACTGAAGAGAACCTATGAAGCCATGGAAGGAAACATAAAGCAGAACCTGTCTGTCAGAGAGTCTGCTGTGTCAGCACCAATGGAAGGTAACTGCTGCCCCGTACACCACACTACTTACTTTTATTTCAGCTGCAAGAACAAAAAACACCACTGTTTTATAGACTTAACCAGCTTGCCATATTGGATGCCTAATGTTTGGCTCAGGAAATGACAACAGTTCCTTTTTATATATATATATATATATATATAATATATATTGTGTGTGTGTGTGTGTATAATATCTTTAGGTTGAACAATTATTTGCAGTCTGTATTCTGTTTCAGTTCTCTTGATTGTGAACCAATTAGTGTTTCTCTAACCAGTTGGTCTTCATGACAGCTTATCATGGTGATGCATACAGGCTGGAGGGTCAGGCACAAAATAAACCTTGAGCTACATGTCCTCAAGCTAACTAGGATATTGATTTGTAGGCTGCATGTTATATTGCATTATCGTCATGTGATTGAACCTCTAGCAAAAGCTTCACTGTGCCCGTCCTAGTGTCCCCATATAACCCTGCCCACTTTGAGGCTCCCAATTTTTTTGCGAGGGTCATTAGGTCATGGATGCCTTCTCCTCTATCCTAATTCCTTACTGGAAGGTCCTCTTACTGTTTCCTCTCTCCACCTGCCTGGGTGGCCATTTTTTGTCTCCTTTTTCACAAGGGGACAAAATGCTCTGAGCCTATTCCTCCCCCCGTTGAGGGTGTGTTCTAAGGCCTATACAGCACCTAGTGTCTATAATCCTCCCTGAGTGGAGCCACTAACTGATTTCTTTCTCACGTGTCTCCCATACCATTTGTTATTAGACAGTAAGGATGAGCTCCGGCATGTTCGCAAAGCCTACGTGCAGAGCCCGCCAGGAAGTCGGCACTGTGCTGTGCTAATCACAGCCAGGGAGACATTTCCCGATCTCTGCAGCCGCGCATCATGACAATGTCTCACTGCCTGTGATTAGAGCAGTGCGGACTTCCTGGCAGGCTCTGCACGTGGGCTGTGCGAACACGCTGGAGCTCATCCTTACTAGACAGCTGTTGAGTATCACTTGCTCCAGCCCTTCTTATTTTCTCCTGTGGGCCTGTTGCTGTTTAGTCATATTGTTGCCCACACCCCAACATGCTCTAAAGATTAAAATGCACAAATGAGGCTCAGCTGCCACTTTAAAGTGATTGTAAATAATCACCTTGTAAAACAATCCATTCGGTTTGAAATAGAAATGAAAGGAAAAACATTTTTGTTCTGGTTTAAAAAAAAAACAAAAAAAAACATTATAAATACCTTTTATTACCTGTTCTCAGCTGCAGGGGGTGAGAAGCAGCATTACACTGAGCTTCTCAGTGAATGGCTGTGCAACAGGGGCATGTCAGGACAAGTCTGATCATTGTAAGAGAGCACACTGAGTTCCCAGCATAGCTAGAAAACTGGCCATGTTGTGCTCTCCGGCTCAGAGTGGTCAGTTTTTAATAGGAAAGCGGAGGGACTGTCAGGAACAGAAGGAATTTCACATACATGAAGCAATACAAAGAGGACAGGATATTTTATCATACAAGTACATGGTACAGCAAGTACATATCAGGAATATGAAGTGTTGGGGTAACAAATCAGTGGACAGTAGGTAGACTTATTACATAATGATTATATGTTTCTTTGTGTTCTCAGGACTTATCTGTCGTACACTACCTAAAGGCACAGAACTGAAGGAAAGACAGGTTCTTAGTGGCTCAATAATGCAAGGTGAGAATTGCAGATCTTCACGATCATATTTTGAGCCTATTTTCTTTGCTAGATATGGAACTGCTGTTTTCTTGCTATCCTAAAAAATTGATGACTTGCTCTGCATCCAGGCACCCCAAGAGCAACATCTGAAAACTTTGATGATGGACTCAAATATGCCAAGCAAATCAAACGTGAAAGTCCACCTATTCGTTCCTTCGATGGTGCCATCTCAAAAGGCAAGCCTTATGATGGTGTTACCACAATTAAAGAAATGGGACGTTCTATCCATGAAATCCCCAGGCAGGACCTCCTTAGTCAAGAAAGTCGGAAAACTCCGGAGAGTTCCAGGACAATAATGGAGGGGTCTATTTCCCAGGTAACCTCAGTACTGTGTTTGTGTTATGTGAGTGTATTGGTCAAGCTGGTATTTAAACCTTAATCTTGTCTTCTTTTTGCAGGGAACACCTATAAAACATGAAGGTACATCTGGTCAATCTGCTATCAAGCACAATGTAAAGTCCTTGATCATGGGGCCAAGTAGGCTGCAACGTGGGGTACCACAGATGGACATGATGCCAGAGAATTTGAAGATGGTAGATCGATCAAAATGTGACGAATCCAAGTCATCTGATGCCATGCGATCACGTCACACATCTGTTGTGAGTTCTGGTACATCGGTGCTCCGGTCAACTCTACACGAAGCCTCCAAGTCTCAGTTGAGCCCCGGGATTTATGAGGATTCTAATGCTAGGAGGACGCCAGTAAACTACCCCAGCCCAATGTCAAGAAGTTCGCCTATGGCACGGTCAGAAGGTAGGTCTGTTTTTTCAAATCCAGCAGCTTTAAAATTACATTTGGTCATTTCGATTTTTTTTTTCTTGCAGCAAGATATCCCAAATATTCTCCTGTGGCTGTTGTATTTTGACAGCTGGCCAACAACTTTCCACCTGTCTCCACTGATTTTTTAATCAAGGGATTCAGAGGGGAGGGAGCCTATAGGGGCCACCAGTTCATCAAGAACCTGCCTACATTTGAACAGTGTATGGCCAGCATTAGAGTTGGCATATAATACAACTGGGCTAGGGTTTCTCGCTCAGCTATGAACTCTTTTTTTTTTTTTTAAAGATATTTTTATTAAAGTTTTCCACAGACTGACAAACAAAAAAGAACACAATACACAAAAAAAAACACCGTACCAGATAGACTGGTCTGAAACGAAAAGCAATATGCTCAGACATAGAAAAATAGAGATATCAATACAAAGGATATACAATAGGCACACTGGTAAAAGGGCATGTATACCAACACGGGAACAACAAAGGTGGGAGTCTAGACACTAGAGGTCCTTAGGGCACTGTCCATCAGAGGTTAAGCAAGGGTATTCCAGTCAGTGCTGAGAGAGTCAGTGGGCTAGCCAGCCACCTACCCCAAATTTTGTGGAAGGTTTTGGTCCGTTTCCGGATTTCAAAAGTAAGTTTATGTAACGGGATGGAATCATTAATACGTTTCAACCAAAGGGATTTCAAAGAGGTCTGTGCACCCTTCCAGGACAGTAGAATGGCTTTTTTAACATAAAAATATAGTATACGGAGCAGTGTCTTGGCATGCGTTGATAGGTGTAAGTCACCAAAAAACGCCTAGTAGGCAGTTCTTGGGGTGAATTATGTTTGGGAGGCCCAACGCTGAGGAAATAAAGGCACCCACCTCCTCCCAGAAGTCCCGAACTATCGGGCATGACCAAAAACAGTGCAAGAAATAGGCCTCCTGGCCACAGCCGCGAAAGCAAGCGGCTGAGGACAAGGGACCCATCCTGTGCAACCTCGCCAGAGTAAGGTGGGTCTGGTGGACAATCTTAATTTGTATGATTCGGTCTCTGGTAGCAATGACAGGTGTTTTGTAGGTATCCCTAAATTCCGACCAGTCCTCATCCTCCAAGGGGATGTCCATAGAGGTCCATTTGTCCTGAGCCTTGTGAAACCTGGGGTTAGAATCAGTCAGCAGGGTTGCATAGTAAGTGGAAATAGGTTTAGTGGGATCTGGTTGTCGGAGCAATTTTTCCATTGGTGGCAGGTCAGTGGGGTCTTTTAGGGAACCAAACTGGGCCTGTATAGCATGCCGAAGCTGGTAGTAGTAAAATAAGAACGAGTTTGGCAGGTCAAAATCTAAGCGCAGTTGAGAGAAAGTATTAAAGCCCTGGGCGTTGTATAAGTGACATAGGTATTTAACCCCCTTAGAGTACCAGCAATTGGGATCAGGAAGAGAGTACAGTTCCTGCAGATTAGGGTTGAACCACAGAGGGTTGTTGGGAGACTGCGACCAGGTATGCGTGGATACCTTCTTGACAATGTAACGGGAAATTGAAAGGGAGGTGGCCAGTAGAGAGGTTCCGGAGCGGTCAGGCACCCGTCCTCTGTAGATGATATTATGCAGAGTCTCCAGGGAGGATGCTATGGCCCCCTCCGTTGAAGTACAGGCATTTGCCGGGACTGGACACAGCCAATTATGGATGTGCGCCAACTAGGATGCTAAGTAATAGAGGAAGAAATTTGGAAATGCCAGGCCCGCCAAGTGTGCCAGTAATCTCAATGTCCCTGGGGGAGCCGCCTTTTCACAGGAAAGTCGTGCATATTGTGTCTGTGCGTTTAAAGATAGCTTTAGGCACCTTGCAAGGGGGAGTTAGCAAGGATATAAAATAATCTTGGTTAATAAATCATTTTTAGGACATTGGCCCTCCCCATGAGGTCCAATGGCAAGTCCATCCACTGCTTGGTCTGCTCCTGGAGGCGGACCAATAGGGGATCTAGGTTATTGGCGATATATGAAGATAAAGGGGTTTGTACCACAACCCCAAGGTACCTAAAGGAGGACACTACCTGAAGTTTGGAATCGGGGGGCACAGCCACATTCAGTGGTAAAAGACTGGACTTATCCCAATTCACCCGGAAGCCTGAATAATCACCAAAGGTGGTAATCTCCATCAGCAAAGCCTGCAGTGACCCATCGGTATCAGCCAGATACACCAATGTGTCATCCGCATATAATGAAATACTTTCTTCTATAGTGGAAATAGGGAGGTCCCTGATGGAGGGGGAGGACCGGATACGTACCGCTAGTGGCTCTGTGGCCAGGGCAAACAAGAGGGGTCGCGTGCCCCTAGTTATCGGAAAGGGTTCAGTGATAGAGGAGGTGACCCGCACCCAAGCCACCGGGGAAGTGTAAAGGAGTTTTACCCATACCACCCGTGGGCCGAAGCCATACATTTGTAGTACCCGTAAAAGATATGGCCATTCCACACTATCAAATGCCTTACATGTGTCCAAGGACACAATGGCACGAGTGGGAGGACAGTCATGAGGATACTGCAGGTTGTGGAACAGCCTGCGAATATTCATTCTGGTGGACCTGCCGGGAATAAAGCCCCCTTGATCACTGTTAACTAGGGACGTTACTATATTATTTAAGCGGTTAGCTAAAATTTTGGCTAGAATCTTAACGTCCACCGTGATAAGAGAAATGGGACGGTAAGATTCGCATTTAAGTGGGTCCTTATGGGGTTTTAAAAGAAGCACAATCAGATACTCCCGCATCGTTGGGGGGAGGACCCTGGCCTCTAGAGCTTTGTTATATGTCCGCAACAGGAGGGGGCACAAAAGGTCTTTAAATTGTTTATACCATTCGGTCGGGAAACCATCTAGCCCAGGGGTCTTATGAGCAGGCATTTGTGAAATGGCTGCAGCAATCTCCTCCACCGAGATATTTGCCTCCAACATGTCCCGCCCTTCAGTAGACAAGGAAGGGAGAGACATGTCAGCCAGGTAGTCAGTTGGGGGTCGTCATAATCAACCCTAGAGGTATATAGATCTTTATAGAAACAGAAAAAGGAATCTAAGATATCCCCCGGGTCGTCACTGATACAGCCTTGGGTAGTAACGATTTGTGGGATGGAGATGGGGGAGTAGTCAGGTCTGGTCAAGTATTCCAAGAGACATCCAGCTTTATTGCCATGTTCAAACGATTTCTGAGTAACGAGTAACATGCGTTTTTTGCGTGAGGTCTAGCAGGCGGAGTTCATACTCCCTGCGGCACTGTAACCATGCCTCTCTCGTTTCAGAGGCAGGGTTAGAGGCGTAATCGGACTCTGCACTCACCGTAGCAGTCTCGAGCTCCTCAGTAAGCATTCGGTTATTTTTGCGCCAGACCCCCGTGATGGACATGAAGGTGCCCCTCAGGGTGGTCTTAAACGCATCCCATTCAGTGGGGGGGTCCACCTTCCCCAAGTTGTCTCTCCAGTAGTTTGCAATTCCCTTCTTGCATTCACCCTGCACAATCTCGTCCTCCAGCCAGTAGGAGAACAGGCGCCAAATAGCAGGCCCCGAACCTGGAAGGAGGAGGAGATCCACTGAGAGAGGGGCATGATCTGAAACCCCTCTGGGCAGATATGAAGCAGCAGAGACAACAGGAAGGGTCTCGGCTGGAACAAACGCCATATCTAATAGGGGCATGGTGTGGAAAAAGTCAGAATGGCAGGAGAAATGGCGTACATCTGGATGTTTCCAGCGCCATACTTCTGGAAGGCCATGGACCTGGATCCAATCTAGGAAGGAGGGAAAGGATCTGCCCCCACCCCCCAGTCGGTCCAGTGCTGGATCTAAAATAGCATTAAAGTCCCCCACATAAAGTAAGGGGCCAGTAGGTCTAGTCAGCAGTTGAAGTGACAGTTTAGAAAGTAGCTCCGCCAAAAACAAATGTGATATAAACATTCACCAGGGTAAGTGTCACTTTAGAAATCTGTAAGGTAAGAATAATGAACCTCCCCTCAGGGTCAGTTTTAACCTGAAGTGTCTCAGCTGGGAGAGATTTGGCCAATAGAATTGAAACTCCCCTGGAGTAATTAGTATGAGTGGCATGGTAGGAGTTGGACAACCATGGGCGTTTTAAGGCCCTCGTTTTAGAGCCTGTAAGGGGAGTTTCTTGGAAGCAGATGATATGAGGGTGGTGACATTTTTTCAAAACGGAAAAGACCAGGGATCTCTTCTGGGGTGCATTCAGACCTCTAGTGTTCCATGAGACTATCCTTAGGGGCTTCGCCATTGCAAAACATACAGTAATAAGTAAGCATAGAGTAACATGGAAATGTACACATAAATGACCGGATAGGCCACACCCCCTGAAGCACATACAAGCACAAAAATAAAGTGCGTGGATCTGCCAGCAGGAGAATAGGAGCCCGCATTGGAAAAAATTAAGAATAGTAACAATCTGCCTTAGGCAGCAACCTGAGAAGACAATATCAGTTAAAATACAAAACTGAGCTGCAAAAAAAGGAAATTAGAAATAAGAAAAAAGTGAAAAAACAAAGGTCCCAAAGAGAAAGAACCCCACCCCATCCCCACCCCGTTCGGCCATCCCAAACATAGCGAGCCTTGGATCCCAAACTGAAAGACCTTCCTGACAAAAAGGGTCAGTAAAGGTTACAAAAAAAAACTTGTTCCGTGGCCTCGCCACTAGCTGGTGTGAGGGTAGTGTGGAGTCAGGTGAGGCTCTCAACCGGTGGCAAAAAAAAATTATTATATAAACTTGTACGGGTGTAGAGTGCAGAGTCCTGACGGCCATGGGAAAGGGCAGGATAGCAAATAGTGCAAATAGGGGAGAAATTCCAAAAGCGAAGGCCTGGTGGGATAAGTATAGAAATCACAGCATCTGGCACATCAGGGAAGGGGTAGCACCCATCAGAGGAGACGAGGTGGCTAAAACCGCAGTCAGTGTAAATTGCAAGAAAGGCACAGGATACACATTGTGGTGCACAGAGGTCTGATAGTAAGGCAGTTGGTATGTGATGTCCTGAGACTACTGACACCGTCAGTCAGCTCTGCTTCAGTAGGCAGCTCCAAAACGATCATTCAGCCACGCCATGGCCTCCTTGGGGCTGGTGTAGAAATGAGCCTTACCATCATAAATGATGCGCAGTTTGGCAGGGAAGAGCATGGCATAGGACAGACCTTCCGTGCGCAGGCGAGATTTCACTGCAGAAAAAGATACGCTGGCGTTGAACTTCAGCAGAAAAGTCAGGATAAACTGAGATGGTGTTCCCATTATATTTAAAAGGGCCTTTCTCCCTAGCCAGGTGCAGGATGGCGACTTTATCCTGGAAGTTGAGGATGCGAGCAATAATAGAGCGTGGTGAGGGCACCCTCAGGGGGAGGGCGGGGAGGAGTGCGATGCGCTCGTTCAATGACATGGGAGAATAAGGGCGCATCAGTACCAAAAATGTCCTGTATCCAGGAATAAAGAAATTTTTCAGGATGAGGGCCCTCAGCCCTTTCTGGGAACCCTACAAATCTGAGGTTGTTCCTGCGAGAACGATTTTCCAAATCGTCGATTTTGACGCGGAGTGCCGCCATTTCGCTAGTGACATCCCGCATGTTTACTGATAGGGGATGACCGTGTCCTCCAGGGAGCTTATATGGTCCTCTGTCTCTCCGGTTCTATCACGGAGGTTCTGGACATCCTGTTTAAGTAGTGAAAAGTCCATGTGAACAGATGCTATCTGAGTAGAAAGGGAGGCCTTACAGTCCTGGATAGCTAGCATAATGGTGGACAGTGTAGGTTCAGCAGAGGTAGGAGAATCCACAGACGGGCCAGTCTCAGTTAATGGCTGGGAGTCTTGGGACATTAGGGGGTCTGCTTAAGAGCGAAAGAGGGCAGGAATAGAAGCACTCACCCCTGTAGCATGGTTCTTGTCAGCAGAGGAGGAGGCCTGCAGCGTGTCTGTCTGCCCTGCATGTGTCCCGGCGCCATATGGCCTCCTGAATCGCGCTAGTTGCTCCGCTGTGGATGGGGGCCGGGGCAGCCCGTATTTTACCATTTCAGCCAGCCTGCCAGATGCCCACCTCCGTTGGGAACAGATCGGTACCTTTGGCGAGGATAACGGACCCAGGATAAGGTAAGGATGTCGGTTGAGAGCCGAAGCAGTGTTCCTATGCGACTGCTCTCTAAACCATCCGGCCACGCCCCTCCCTATGAATGCTTTTTGATTAAAATAGGCCTTAAGTCTTATGTGTATAAATTCTTACTATCTTCAGACACAGAACCAGCAACCAAACTAGTTGTTATACTTGCCTTTTGGTGGGTCCAGATGCAGTTTTTAGCTCCAGATGCAGATGGGTTGTCACATGAGCTTTCTAATTCACATAAGAGTTAAAGTGGTTGTATACCCAAATTTTACACTTTTACCTACAAGTAAGCCTATAATGAGGCTTACCTGTAGGTAAAATTAATATCGCCTAAACCTGCACAGTTTTGGAGATGTTCCCTATGCATGCAGCCGCTGACGTCACAGCGCATGCGCTTTGAATGCCCCAGCTGAAGGTCCGGCAGGGTTGCTGGACTTTGCCGGGAAGAAAACTCCCGCGCGCATGACGTCATTGCGGCTCCAGCCACTCACAGCACTGGAGCCGAGAACCCGGAAGACACACCAAGGGCAAGATGTCAGCTCCCTCGGCGTGGACCGGGCTCCGATACGGGGGCTTCGTTCTGAGGTAAGTATTTCATAATGAGCTAGTATGCGCTGCATACTAGCTCATTATGCCTTTGCCTTGCAGGGTTTTTTTTTTTTTTTTTTTATGTGCGAGTTTACTACCACTTTATTGCAAAGGCTCTGCCTAATTAATAACTATGCCTGAAGACATTTAAGCATGGTAACAGCTATCATGTAGTCTTCCCAAGAGCCACAACTAGAGCCATAATCTGCATCTGGATAAAGCTAGCAGCATGTGATGGGTAACAAAGCAAATGTATTTTCTGTTTATTTTATGTATTTTCCCACTTACAAATATTTTACAGCTGTTATTTGTGCTTGTAGGTGGCCTCACACCAGGGAAGTCTTCCAGCCATGAAAGAAAAAGCACATTAACGCCAACACAAAGGGAAGATATTGTTGTAAAGTCCCCAGTCCCTGCATCTCACAGTCCCTTTGATCCTCACCTACGGGGAGGCACCCCTGGAGAGGTCTACAGAGGCCATCTGCCACCTCACCTTGATCCTATGCAGTTCCACCGAGCTTTGGATCCTGGTATGTAATTTGAGGGGATTTACTTGTGTACTGGTTTTATTAAATCTTAACAAATCATGCAAACATTGACCCTTTCTACTCTTTGCTAGGTTTCCTTGCTTTGATAGGATAAAACTGTTGAGGTCCAGTGACTAAATTGCCTTGTTTAACCTTTTCATAATCATATGTCATTATATAGACCCCCAGACCATTTAGTCCAGTTAATTGGACATTCGCTCAAATTTTTCTACCTCAATGCAGAATTTTAGGTAAAAATATAAAATTTGCAAGCAGGAAGGTGTATTTATGGTAGAAAAGACCTACCGGTACTTTCTTTTCTGCAATAAAGGATTTGTGCCTTCCTACTTGCAAATTTCCTTACACTACTCCAGTGTACAATCCCTGGTCTGGGGGACGAGTTATCTCCTGTGTGCATGCATTATCCCAGCCTGGTCATTCAAGATGTTTGAAGATCCTAAAGCTGGCAAGAAGACGTCGTTGAGAAAGCCCATGACCGCTGCAGGTGGAGGTAAGTATAGTACAGCTATTTTGTTTTATTTTCTCATCCTCTTTCATACAGGATCATTGGACTCTGGCAAACAAAAACATGCTACATGCATGTTTTTTTTTGTTTTTTTTTGCTAGTCCCTTTTGGAGGATGGATGGCTTTTTTTTTTTAGCTCTGCTGATTTAAAGATTAACCAGTGAATTTTCTACAAACTTTTTTTTCTTTTCTTTAATCAAAACTATTCTACACGGCTGCTGGTCTACATAGTTGGTCTGTTTGAAAAAAGACAGAAGTCCATCTAGTTTACCAATTACCAAGTGGTATTTTCCACCAACTTAAAGCTTTTAGTGGTTAAGTTAGTTGTGTAGTGCTTTCCAGGCCAAAAGCGCCTGACATTGCCTTGTGCTTGCTTTGGCTTTCATAAACTCGAGGATTAGGTTCACCCTTTCCTGTTGGGGCTCACTCCACTATGGCAGTGAGCACCTCTTGAGCTTTCTGTCATCAGACCTAGATATGCAAAGCTGCCATGTGGTCTTCTGTTCACAAGTTCTCAGAAGTTCTACCATGTAGACAATTCTGCCTTGTATGATGGCAGCTTTGGGCATAAGATCATTTAGGTGGCTAGTGGAGCTGCAGGCGGGCTCCAGTTTTATTTGGGTCTCTTAGCATTTATTTACTGTTCCTCCCAGCCGTCGGACATCTTTTGTATATCCCAAAGGCTTGACTTCCTGGGTCCTTCAATGAGCAGAAAAGAAAATAGGATTTTTGTACTCCCCATAAAATCCTTTACTTGGAATCTATTGAGGGACACAGTCCCGCTCTGTTGTTTATTATCATGCTTTTGGTTCTGCTTTGCTACAAAACTGAGGCATGCTGGTAGCGGGTGTGATTATACCGTGGACTGACCTACAGTTTTTGTGTCCAATCCTCCTGTAGGTAACAGCATTACTCAAAGGTTTAGGTCATCCTGTTCCCCTCAAATGGGCTTCAAGAAAAGTAATTTACAGTTTGTACAAAAATCCTACACTGTTTTAATAAATACCAGTTTAATATTTTTATTCTAAGCAAACATGTGGACATAAATGTGGAAATTTATTTTTAATACTACTGTAGAATTGCATGTGACCACTCCAGTATCAAATAGGTGCACTGCCATCTTCAGGTTGGAGTTGAATCTGCAAGCTGAGAGGTTTGTTTCCAAGCAAACCTCCAGCCCTGCATATAATCACATGATGGGAACCACATTAACTGGTTCTTGATTGCTAGAGTAACAACCAAAGTTGTCTTAAATGGGGTTTGAATTCCCTTTCAAGTCTATGGGAATGCAAAACCTAGTTGAAGTAAGTAAAAGGGTTGTCTGAGGGTCACCAGTCACCTGCAGGTCAAATGCAGCTGTCAATAAATGTTTAATGCCTTTGGTCATCTCAAACTGATGCCATCAACACAGTACCTTTATAATCAGATTGCAGATGCGAGACAACAGACTTTACAGTAATTTGGTATGTGTTCTAAGGAAACTAGTAAAATAGCAAGAACAGTTAAAGTGGGCTTATTGAAATGTACACCCTATAGCAATTAAAGGAGAAGTAGGGACAGTGCAGATCCAAGTGCACTCCTGTGACCCAGATCCAGCCAACAGCGGCTCAAGTTCACTGTTGGCTAATGTCACTCTGCCTGTCCAGACTCTGGAAGGATTCCGACTTTGTCGGAATCCACCCAGGTGCCTGAGCCAGCCACTCCTGCCCCCTTCACAGCCTGGTGCTGCTCTCTGATCACTAAAGACTGAGAACTGAGCAATCAGTGGTCTTTGATTGCTCAGTTCTCGGTTTAGAGGTGGCAGAGGATAGATGCAGCATCGGACCAATGCTACATTAACCTAGGTTAGTATGTATGTTTTGAAATCCCACGCTTCTTTTAATATATGTGCCAGAATTACTAAAAACACACAATTTTATTAAAATGTGTGTGTGTGTGTGTATATATATGTATGTGTATATATATATATATATATATCTTTTTTTTTTTTGCATCAGGTAATTTTTATTGAAAATCTTTTCTTTCTCGTACATCACGGGACACAGAGCGGCATAGTCATTACTATGTGGGTTATATAGATACCTTCAGGTGCTGGCACTGGCAACTTCCAAAACCGGAAGTACCCTCCCCTATATAAGCCCCTCCCATCCGGGAGTACCTCAGTTTTTTGCCAGTGTCTAAGGTGTTGGCCAAGAAGTAACGTGTTTTTCACTGAGCTTGCGTACAGGTTCTTTTGGGCCTCAGTAAGCTATTCCGGATCCGACCAAAAAAGCTTCATAGCTAAACGGTCGGTACCCAGGCCTTGCAAGAGAAGAGCAAGGTTTTGCCTGTAATGCCTCTCTTAGGAGGGCTGGACCCTGGGATCCAGAGCTCTGGTCATACCCACGACCAAGATGTTTTCTGTGCAGGGTGCTATACAGGTCCAGGGGAGTGGAATCCTTGGGAACCCGGTCCCTGAAGGTTTAATTACAATGCCTGCCGTGATAGGTGAAGTTTGGGCTTCTGTGGACCAAACAGAGTCCTGCGGCGAGGAAAAGGTAAGTGGGGGCCCTCAGGAACTTGGTTCTATTGGGGGACCCCCAAGCCTAATTTGTCTTTCTGCCTGTTACCTAAGGTATTCCCGCTAATATTCTGTGCATGCCTGTTACTACTAAGAAAATGTAAAAAAATTTAATAGTAGGCAAGAAAAAAACAAAATGGTAAGACCGCGGTACCTGTGTTAAACACTAGAGGCCGCTATGGTTCTTTTTTCTTGTAATGTGGATTTTTTTCTTCCAAAGTCAAATCCAGGCAGTTGGTAAGTTCTCTGCTGGGAAGCTGTCTCCTCTGCCCTGTTGCTGCGCTCATCCATCCCCAGGCCCTGCGGCAGGGACCCTGGCTCCCATCTAGCTCCTTATTTTTTCTTAAAAAGAGCGCCGAAGGCACACGTGCCCGTGCACGCGCCTCTATATATAGAGGCGATCTGGAAAAAGGGGCGGAGCTGGTGGATGACGCTCGGTGTGCGCCGCGGCGCTACTGCGCATGTGCGGGCGTCCAGCGTGTTTAAAGGCACAATCACAGCTGGCTATTGAAGTGCACAGACAGAGCTAGCAACAGTAAATAAGGCACACAGAGGCGGTTGATGCAGGCATCCCCTAGAAAGGCACTTTAGTAGACACCAACTGTTATATAGCAGCAATTGTGCTAGACTATTATCAGTAAAAGTGGTGTATTACGGCTGGAATACCTCAGCTTTGGGCTTAGGAATATGCCGTCCAGAAGCTCCGGAACTAAATCTTCCAGGAAGCGAAGGGGGTCTCCATCGGGCTCTGAGGATCTTGGGCATGCTTCTGCTGCACCAGTCTCCCCTGAAAATTCAGAGGTTAGTGACCATAGAGACCCCGCAGGAGTACCTGGTACTGTGGCTGTCCCCAGTTCACCTGCTCCTGTGTATGTAACAGAGGAGGTTTTTTCCTCAGCTCTGGGAGGATTAGAAGAGAGATTGTCAACATTGATCGCTGCCTCCCTGTCACAGGGAAAGCACGCCCGATCTCCGTCTCCTCCTTCAGAGTACCTGTTAGCGGAGCAACAGTCCCATACAGGGATCGACCTGCCTGAAGGGGATCAGGATGAGGTTGATTCTGTTATAGAGGAATCAACAGTGGAGGAACCTTTCTCAGCATCTCAAGCTGAAAGATTTTGGGTTCAGTCTCTGACTAACATGGTCCGATCAGCATTTAAAATGCACCTTGCGGAACCATCAACCACTACTGTCTCCTCGCTGGGGTCGCTAAAAGCTCCCCAGACTGTCTGTTCCTTTCCACTTCACCCTTTACTGGAAGGGCTCATTTACCAGGATTGGGAACATCCTGATAAAATATTTACTCCCCCCAAGAGATTTCCGGTGGTCTATCCCATGGAGGATAAGTTCATCAAAAAATGGAGGGTCCCTACAGTGGACGCAGCCATCTCTTGTGTGAATAAATCACTGACATGTCCAGTGGATAATGTCCAAATGTTCAAGGACCCAATAGATAAAAAATTGGAGTCCTTATTAAAATCTGCTTTTTCTACAGCAAGCTTGGTGACACAACCAGCAGTGGCAGCTATTGGGGTCTGCCAAGCAGTGAAGGATCAGTTGAAACAGGTCTTAAGGGACTTGCCAGATCAGCAGGCCCTTGCCCTAGCTGATCTACCTAGAGCCTTATGCTTTGCGGTTGACGCCATAAAGGATTCAATCCATCAGGCCTCCCGCTGTCTGTAGTACATATGCGCAGGCTTCTATGGCTCAAAAACTGGTCTGCTGAAGCTCCCTGTTCAAAATTGCTGGTTAGCTTCCCATTTCATGGTGAACGCTTATTCGGGGAAGACCTGGACAAATATATCCAGAAAATTTCCAGCGGTAAAAGTACACTCTTGCCGGTTAAAAACAGAGTTAGAGGTCCCTCTTTTAAGAGGCCTGCTTCTCCAGTCCCTGGGGCATCGGCTGTGAAACAGTTCCGACGGCCTCCTCGGTCAAATCCCGGGGGTAAAAATCAGGGACAATCGCAGGGTAATAAGAAACCCTGGGTCAGGAGAGGTACAAAACCTCCCCCAAAGTCAAATTCATGAAGGGTTGCCCCCACTCAATCGGGTGGGGGGAAGACTCCAGTTGTTCGCAGAGACCTGGCGGGACACGATCAGAGACAGATGGGTGCTCTCCGCAGTAAGTCTGGGATACAGATTGGAGTTAAAAGACTCTCCTCCTTCCCATTTTATGAGGTTAAACGTGCCAAGGGATCCCCGGAAGAGAGAGTCCCTCTTGTTGGCACTAGAACAACTATTGCTCCAAGGAGTAATTATGGAGGTTCCCCTGGAAGAATGGGGGTTCGGGTTTTACTCAAACCTCTTTACAGTCCCGAAGCCAAACGGGGACGTGAGGCCCATATTAAATCCAAAAGGGCTAAACAAATTCCTGCATAACAGGACTTTCCGGATGGAGTCTATCCGATCGGTGGCCACTGCCCTACAAGGGGAGGAATGGTTAGCCTCGATCGACATCAAAGATGCTTATTTGCACATTCCCATCTTTCCAGTCCACCAAAAATTTCTACGCTTTGCAGTAGAAGGGTGCCATTTTCAGTTCAGAGCCTTACCCTTCGGTCTGGCCACAGCACCACGAGTGTTCACAAAAATTCTGGCCCCATTATTGGCCAATCTAAGAACACAAGGTGTAACGATAATGGCATATCTAGACGACTTGTTGCCGATAGACCACTCAGTGAAAAAACTAGAAGTGGTCGTTCACAAGACAATCAAGTATCTGGAATCTCACGGTTGGATTATCAACCGAGACAAGTCAGCCCTAAAACCAGTCAAAAGTCTGGAATACTTGGGGCTAAGGCTGGATTCAGGCCAGAGAAAAATATTCTTGCCTCGAGAAAAGGTGTTGTCTTTGAGAGATTTGATCCACCTAGTGGGTACAAAAAGACAGCCGTCCATACGCCTGTGCATGAGGCTGCTGGGAAAAATGGTGGCATCATTCGAAGCAGTACCCTACGGTCAATTCCATTCAAGGAATTTGCAAAGGGCCATACTGTCAGCCTGGAACAAGAAAGTTCAGGCCCTACACTTACCAATGTCCTTGTCCCCTTCCGTTCGCAAGAGCCTCCGTTGGTGGTTGGTTCTCCAGAATCTGGAAAAAGGGAAATCCTTCAGTCCGATTTCTTGGAAGGTGGTCACTACAGATGCCAGCCTTATAGGCTGGGGAGCAGTACTGGAGCAATGGTCTCTCCAGGGCAGATGGTCGGATGCAGAAAAGGCCCTGCCCATCAATCTCTTAGAGATACGAGCAGCCCGGTATGCCCTAGTAGCATGGACATCCAAACTCCAAGGGTCCCCTGTCAGAATTCAATCAGACAATGCCACAGCAGTGGCATATATCAATCATCAGGGTGGCACCAGGAGTTGTGCAGCCCAGAGGGAAGTAAATTACATCCTGAAATGGGCAGAAAGATATGTCCCAGCCATATCCGCGGTATTTATTCCAGGAGTGGAGAATTGGAAGGCGGACTTTCTAAGTCGCCAGCAATTATGCCCAGGGGAATGGTCCCTTCACCCCGAGGTTTTCCGGACAATATGTCAGCGGTGGGGAACACCGGATGTAGATCTTCTAGCATCCAGATTCAACGCAAAGGTGGACAGGTTTGTCTCTCGGACAAGGGATCCCCTAGCTTGCGGCTCGGATGCACTAGTGTTCCCTTGGGATCAGTTCAAGCTGATATATGCATTTCCACCGCCACAATTGTTACCTCGATTACTCCGCAGAATCAGGGTAGAAAAGAAACCAGTGATTCTGGTGGCTCCAGCGTGGCCCCGAAGAGCATGGTACGTGGAGATTGTAAAAATGTCAGTGGGGAGTCCTTGGACTCTCCCACATCGTCCGGACCTGCTTTCGCAAGGACCGATATACCACCCTTCCTTACCAGCCCTAGGTTTGACGGCCTGGCTATTGAAGCCCACATTCTAAAAAAGAGAGGTCTCTCTAATCCTGTGGTATCTACCATGATCAATGCCAGGAAGCCGGTATCCAGGCAGATCTACTATAGAATCTGGAAGGCGTACATCGCCTGGTGTGAGGCCAAGAAATGGCATCCACGTAAGTACGTAATAGGTAGGATTCTGGACTTCCTACAGTGGGCTGTAGATGGGAAGCTTGCCTTGAGTACTATCAAGGGTCAGATTTCGGCCTTGTCAATATTTTTTCAAAGGCCCTTGGCTTTGCATTCACTAGTCAAAGCTTTTATACAAGGAGTGATGCGTATTAGCCCTCCGGTTAATATTCCCATATGTCCATGGGACTTAAACCTGGTTCTGTCGGTTCTACAGAAGCAACCATTTGAACCATTACAGCACATTTCCTTGGTTCTTCTCACCAGGAAATTGATTTTTCTAGTAGCCATTTGTTCGGCTAAAAGAGTGTCGGAATTAGCCGCTATGTCCTGTAAAGAGCCATATCTGGTTATCCATAAGGACAGAGTAATGTTACGTCCTCATCCAGCCTTTCTTCCTAAGGTGGTATCGAGGTTTCATTTGAACCAAGATGTGGTTCTTCCTTCCTTTTTCCCCAAACCTAGTTCGGTAGAGAAAAGTTATTGCATTCTTTGGATGTAGTAAGAGCAGTTAAAGCTTATCTAAAAGCCACTGCTCAGATTCGTAAAACGGATACTTTGTTTATTCTGCCGGAAGGCCCCAGAAAGGGTCAGGCAGCGTCAAAATCTACTTTAGCCAAGTGGATTCGACAGGTCATAATGCAAGCCTATGGCTTGAGAAGGAGACCGCCTCCGTTCAAAGTTAGGGCGCACTCCACGAGAGCAGTTGGAACTTCATGGGCAGTGCATCACCAGGTCTCCCTGGCTCAGATCTGTAAGGCCGCAACATGGTCTTCAGTACACACGTTTACTAGGTTCTACCAGGTGGACGTTAGAAGTCAGGAGGATGTCGCCTTTGGGCGCAGTGTGTTGCAGGCCGCAAAAGATCCTCATGTCTGATAGCGCTCAGCTTATGTATGGTGTATCCCCCCCCTCATTGGGCATTGCTTTAGGACATCCCACATAGTAATGACTATGCCGCTCTGTGTCCTGTGATGTACGAGAAAGAAAATAGGATTTTTATAACAGCTTACCTGTAAAATCCTTTTCTTGGAGTACATCACGGGACACAGAGCTCCCACCCCTCTTTTGGGGACACTTATTGCTTTGCTACAAAACTGAGGTACTCCCGGATGGGAGGGGCTTATATAGGGGAGGGTACTTCCGGTTTTGGAAGTTGCCAGTGCCAGCACCTGAAGGTATCTATATAACCCACATAGTAATGACTATGCCGCTCTGTGTCCCGTGATGTACTCCAAGAAAAGGATTTTACAGGTAAGCTGTTATAAAAATCCTATTTTTCAGTTATGCAACAAAAAAAAGACAAATTGTGGAGTATAATTGGCACAAGCTCAGTAATGTGTTCTACCACTCTTCACAAATAAAATTGCATATGCCTAACAGCCGAGGCCAAATTGCCGCTAACACTACAAAGGTGATTTCACTTACCCACCACGTTTAACATGCAATGCATAAAATAAGTGCAGCACAATAAATTATCTGATCCTCATTAGTAGCTCAGTTTGTGAAAAAAATCTTATAAAAATTGTGTAATCACAAATCCATCGTATATTTCAAAACGAAAAGTCCCATCATAAAATCCACACCCCTGTGTGATAACTGTGTGACAGTTCATATATGTTGTCAATGTGTCTTGTGAAACTCCACCCCAAGGTGAAATGCCTGCCCACCTCCAAAATCAGACCCCACTACAGAGTCTCATTTGCCTCTGACTAATTCCTCCTGTGAGAGAGTCGGCAACACTCCTGCTGCCTCGAAAATTATTCTCGGCTCAGCACTCCACTGATGGCTGCTATTTTCAGATGGCGACCATCAGTGAAGTGGTGAGAGCAGAATGAGTTCTTGCTTTGTGATGTACCTTTTCTAAGCATTTTTAATCCGTTAATTGTGAATAAAAAGTTTGAAAATGGAGAGCACTATGGTTCTCCCCCTTTGAATTTTCTGCTAAGTGGTCACACTGATGACTGAGGATCAAGTAAAGATGGTCAAAAGAGTGTTGCTAAATCTCTCACAGGAGGAGTTGGTCAGAAGCGAATGGTGGGGTCTGATTTTAGAGGTGGGCAGGCATTTCACCTTGTGGTGGAGGTTCACAAGACACATGGAGAAGATATATGAACTGTCACTCACCTATCACATAGTGTTGTGGATTTCTTTTTCGTACATCACGGGACACAGAGCGACATAGTCATTACTAATGGGTTATATAGTTACCGTCAGGTGCTGGCACTGGCAACTTCCAAAACCGGAAGTACCCTCCCCTATATAAGCCCCTCCCATCCGGGAGCACCTCAGTTTTTTGCCAGTGTCTAAGGTGTTGGCCAAGAAGAAACATGTGTTTTTCACTGAGCTTGCGTACAGGTTCTTTTGGGCCTCAGTAAGCTATTCCGGATCCGACCAAAAAAGCTTCATAGCTAAACGGTCGGTACCCGGGCCTTGCAGAGAAGAGCAAGGTTTTGCCTGTAATGCTTCTCTTAGGAGAGCTGGACCCTGGGATCCAGAGCTCTGGTCATACCCACGACCAAGATGTTTTCTGTGCAGGGTGCTATACAGGTCCAGGGGAGTGGAATCCTTGGGAACCCGGTCCCTGAAGGTTTGATTACAATGCCTGCCGTGATAGGTGAAGTTTGGGCTTTTGTGGACCAAACAAAGTCCTGCGGCGGGGAACAGGTAAGTGGGGGCCCCCAGGAACTTGGTTCTATTGGGGGACCCCCAAGCCTAATTTGTCTTTCTGTCTGTTACCTAACGGTATTCCCGCTAATATCTGTGCATGCCTGTAACTACTATAAAAATGTAATAATTTTTAATGGTGGTCAAGAAAAAAAAAAAAAAAAGGAATGTTTTTTTTATATATGTTTAGTATATTAAACTGCGGTACCTGTGTTTGTCCACTAGAGGCCGCTGTGGAATGTTTTTCTTGTCATATGGACTAGTTTCTTCTCAGAGAACAAAGTCCAGGCAGCTGGTGAGTTCTCCTACAGGAAACTGTTTCCTCTGCCATGTTGCAGTGTTCGTCTATCCCCCGGCCTGCGGCAAAGGGGGCCCTGGCTCCTGTCCCTGGTTTCCATGTTTGAAAATTAGCGCCGAGGCGCACGTGGCCGCGCGCGTGCACGCGCCTCTATATATAGAGGTGGCCGGAAAAAGGGGCGGGGCCTGGGGGATGACGCTCTGTGCGCGCCGCAGCGCTTCTGCGCATGTGCGGGCGTCCCAGCAGGTTTTTAAAAAGCCACATTATTGCAGTAAGCTGGCTATGAAGTACAGAGACAGAGCTGGCAACATTTAAAGGCATACAGCAAGCGGTTGATACAGGCATCCCCTAGAAAGGCACATTAGTAGACACCAACTGTGATATAGCAGCAATTGTGCTAGACTATTCTCAGTAAAAGTGGTGTATTACGGCTGGAATACCTCAGCTTTAGGCTTAGGAATATGCCGTCCAGTAGCTCCGGAACTGAATCTTCCAGGAAGCGAAGGGGGTCTCATCGGGCTCTGAGGATCTTGGGCATACTCCTGCTGCACCAGTCTCCCCTGAAGTTCAGAGGTAAGTGACCGTAGAGACCCCGCAGGGGTACTTGGTACTGTGGCTGTCCTCAGTCACCTGCTCCTGTGTATGTAACAGAGGAGGTTTTTTCCTCAGCTCTGGGAGGATTAGAGAGAGATTGTCAAAATTTATCGCTGCCTCCCTGTCAGGGAAAGCACGCCCGATCTCCGTCTCCTCCTTCAGAGTGCCTGTTAGCAGAGCAACAGTCCCATACAGGGATCGACCTGCCTGAAGGGGATCAGGATAAGGTTGATTCTGTTATAGAGGAATCAACAGTGGGGGAACCTTTTCTCAGCATCTCAAGCTGAAAGATTATGGGTTCAGTCTCTGACTAACATGGTCCGATCAGCATTTAAAAATGCACCTTGCGGAACCATCAACCACTACTGTATCCTCGTTGGGGTCGCTAGAAGCCCCCAGACTGTTTGTTCTTTTCCACTTCACCCTTTACTGAAAGGGCTCATTTACCAGGATTGGGAACGTCCTGAGAAAATATTTATTCCCCCAAGAGATTTCCGGTGGTCTATCCCATGGAGGATAAGTTCATCAAAAAAAAAAAAAATGGAAGGTCCCTACAGTGGACGCAGCCATCTCTTGTATGTATAAATCACTGACATGTCCAGTGGATAATGTCCAAATGTTCAAGAACCCAATAGATAAAAGATTGGAGTCCTTATGAAAATCTGCTTGGTGATACAACCAGCAGTAGCAGTTATTGGGGTCTGCTAAGCAGTGAAGGATCAGTTGAAACAGGTCTTGAGGGACTTGACAGATCAGCAGGCTTTGCCCTAGCTGATCTACCTAGAGCCTTAGGCTTTGCGGTTGACGCCATAGAGGATTCAGTCCATCAGGCCTCCCGCCTTACGCTGTCTATAGTACATATGCGTAGGCTCCTATGGCTCAGAAACTGGTCTGCTGAAGCTCCCTGTAAAGAATGGCTGGTTAGCGTCCCATTTCATGGTGAACGCTTATTCAGGGAAAACCTGGACAAATATATCCAGAAAATTTCCAGCGGTAAAAATACGCTCTTGCCGGTTAAAAGCAGAGTTAGAGGTCCCTCTTTAAGAGGCCTGCTTCTCCAGTCCCTGGGGCATCGGCTGTGTAACAGTTCCGACGGCCTCCTCGGTCAAATCCCGGGGGTAAAAAACAGGGACAGTAGCAGGGTAATGAGAAACCCTGGGTCAGGGGAGGTACAAAACCTCCCCCAAAGTTAAATTCATTGAAGCCCCCACTCAGTCGGGTGGGGGGAGGACTCCAGTTGTTCGCAAAGAGACCTGGCGGGACACGATCAAGACAGATAGGTGCTCTCCGCAGTAGGTTTGGGATACAGTTTGGAGTTAAAAGACTCTCCTCCTTCCCATTTTGAGGTCAAACGTGCCAAGGGATCCCCGGAAGAGAGAGTCCCTCCTGTTGGCACTAGAACAACTATTGCTCCAAGGAGTAATTATGGAGGTTCCCCTGGAAGAATGAGGGTTCGGGTTTTACTCAAACCTCTTTACAGTCCCGAAGCAAACGCGGACGGGAGGCCCATATTAATTCTAAAAAGGGCTATACAAATTCCTGTATATCAGGACTTTCCGATGGAGTCGATCCGATCGGTGGCCACTGCCCTACAAGGGGAGGATTGGTTAGCCACGATCGACATCAAAAATGCTTATTTGCACATTCCCATCTTTCTCTACGCTTTGCAGTAGAAGGGCGCCATTTTCAGTTCAGAGCCTTACCCTTCGGTTTGGCCACAGCACCACGAGTGTTTACAAAAATTCTGGCCCTTTATTGGCCAATCTAAGAACACAAGGTGTAATGATAATGGCATATCTGGATGACTTGTTGCTGATAGACCACTCAGTGAAAAAACTAGACGTGGTCGTTCACAAGACGATCAAGTATCTGGAATCTCACGGTTGGATTATCAACCGAGACAAGTCAGCCCTAAAAACCAGTCAAAAGTCTGGAATACTTGGGGCTAAGGTTGGATTCAGGCCAGAGAAAAATATTCTTGCCTCGAGGAAAGGTGTTGTCTTTGAAAGATTTGATCCACTTAGTGGGTACAAAAAAGACAGCCGTCCATACGCCTGTATATGAGGCTGCTGGGAAAAATGGTGGCATCATTCGAAGCAGTACCCTACGGTCAATTCCATTCAAGGAATTTGCAAGGGGCCATACTGTCAGCCTGGAACAAAAAAGTTCAGGCCCTAGACTTACAATGTCCTTGTCCCCTTCCGTTCGCAAGAGCCTCCGTTGGTGGTTGGTTCCCCAGAATCTGGAAAAAAGGAAATCCTTCAGTCCGATTTCTTGGAAGGTGGTCACTACAGATGCCAGCCTTATAGGCTGGGGAGCAGTACTGGAGCAATAGTCTCTCCAGGGCAGATGGTCGGATGCAGAAAAGGCCCTGCCCATCAATCTCTTAGAGATACGAGCAGCCCGGTATGCCCTAGTAGCATGGACATCCAAACTCCAAGGGTCCCCTGTCAGAATGCAATCAGACAATGCCACAGCAGTGGCATATATCAATCATCAGGGGGGCACCAGGAGTCGTGCAGCCCAGAGGGAAGTAAATTACATCCTGAAATGGGCAGAAAAATATGTCCCAGCCATATCTGCGGTATTCATTCCAGGAGTGGAGAATTGGAAGGCGGACTTTCTAAGTCGCCAGCAATTAGGGCCAGAGGAAGGGTCCCTTCACCCCGAGGTTTTCTGGACAATATGTCAGCGGTGGGGAACATCGGATGTAGATCTTCTAGCATCCAGATTCAACACAAAGGGGGACAGGTTTGTCTCTCGGACAAGGGATCCCCTAGCTTGCGGCTCGGGTGCCCTAGTGTTCCCTTGGGATCAGTTCAAGCTGATATATGCATTCACACCGCCACAATGGTTACCTCGATTACTCCGCAGAATCAGGGTAGAAAAGAAACCAGTGATTCCGGTGGCTCCAGCGTGGCCCCGAAGAGCGTGGTACGCGGAGATTGTAAAATTTCAATGGGGAGTCCTTGGACTCTCCCACGTCGTCCGGCTTTCGCAAGGACCGATATACCACCCTTCCTTACCAGCCCTAGGTTTGACGGCCTGGCTATTGAAGCCCACATTCTAAAAAAGAGAGGGCTCTCTAATGCTGTGGTATCTACCATGATCAATGCCAGGAAGCCGGTATCCAGGCAGATCTACTATAGAATCTGGAAGGCGTACATCGCGTGGTGTGAGGCCAAGAAATGGCATCCACATAAGTACGTAATAGGTAGGATTCTGGACTTCCTACAATGGGCTGTAGATAGGAAGCTTGCCTTGAGTACTATCAAGGGTCAGATTTCGGCCTTGTCAATATTTTTTCAAAGGCCCTTGGCTTCGCATTCACTAGTCAAAGCCTTTATACAAGGAGTGATGCGTATTAGTTCTCCGGTTAATATTCCCATATGTCCATGGGATCTAAACTTGGTTCTATCGGTTCTACAGAAACAACCATTTGAACCATTACAGCATATTTCCTTAGTGCTTCTCACCAGGAAATTGATTTTTCTAGTAGCCATTTGTTCGGCTAAAAGAGTATCGGAATTAGCAGCTATGTCCTGTAAGGAGCCATATCTGGTTATCCATAAGGACAGAGTAGTGTTACGTCCTCATCCAGCCTTTCTTCCTAGGGTGGTATCGAGGTTTCATTTGAACCAAGATGTGGTTCTTCCTTCTTTTTTCCCCAAACCTACTTCGGTAGAGGAAAAGTTATTGCATTCTTTGGATGTAGAAAGAGCAGTTAAAGCTTATCTAAAAGCCACTGCTCAGATTCGCAGAACGGATACTTTGTTTATTCTGCCGGAAGGCCCCAGAAAGGGTC
This sequence comes from Rana muscosa, assembly GCA_029206835.1. Lineage (NCBI taxonomy): Eukaryota > Metazoa > Chordata > Amphibia > Anura > Ranidae > Rana > Rana muscosa. Next base: position 151,412,761 of record CM055117.1, read on the forward strand.
AGGCAGCGTCAAAATCTACTTTAGCCAAGTGGATTCGACAGGTCATTATGCAAGCTTATGGCTTGAGAAGGAGACCGCCTCCGTTCAAAGTTAGAGCGCACTCCACGAGAGCAGTTGGAACTTCATGGGCAGTGCATCACCAGGCCTCCCTGGCTCAAATCTGTAAGGCCGCAACGTGGTCTTCAGTTCACACGTTTACTAGGTTCTACCAGGTGGACGTTAGAAGTCAGGAGGATGTCGCCTTTGGGCGCAGTGTGTTGCAGGCCGCAAAAGATCCTCATGTCTGATAGCGCTCAGCTTATATATGGTGTATCCCCCCCCCCCCCCTCATTTGGCATTGCTTTAGGACATCCCATTAGTAATGACTATGTCGCTCTGTGTCCCGTGATGTACGAAAAAGAAAATAGGATTTTTATAACAGCTTACCTGTAAAATCCTTTTCTTGGAGTACATCACGGGACACAGAGCTCCCACCCCTCTTTTGGGGACACTTATTGCTTTGCTACAAAACTGAGGTGCTCCCGGATGGGAGGGGCTTTTATATATGGGAGGGTACTTCCGGTTTTGGAAGTTGCCAGTGCCAGCACCTGACGGTAACTATATAACCCATTAGTAATGACTGTCGCTCTGTGTCCCGTGATGTACTCCAAGAAAAGGATTTTACAGGTAAGCTGTTATAAAAATCCTATTTTTATGATTATCCTTTTCATTTTGAGATATATGATGGATTAGTAATTATACAATTTTTATTTGATTTTTATTTTTTTCACTAATTGAGATATTATTGAGTGTATCAGATAATCAAATTGCGCTGCACTTATTGTATGTATTGTAAGACAAACAGTAGCCCAAAATTGCGACCACTGTTGAAAAAAATATTAAAAGAAAAGAAAGCAAAGAAAAACAATCTTTTTACCATTAAATAGCACTGTAAATTATGTCATATATTACAATAATGCAATTCCAGTACTTCCATACTGCTACCAAAAAGTTCTTGACATTCCCAATATAACAATTGAAATGACCCAACTCCAGTGCTTAATCCCCAATAGACCGAGAACTCAATGGTGAAACATATGTAAATTCTGAAGAAGACAGCCATTGATCCCAAGTTTTCTAAAATTTTCCAGGAGAGGATGCAAGCCAATTTTTGCAATATTAATTTGCGAGCTAGGTATAAAGCCCTGGTCCACAACAGGCTAGAGTCATCTGGAAGAATGTCCTCCCGGATAATACCCAGTACCGCCAACTCAGGATTAGTATTAGTTTAGCTTGGGGCAACGGCACAACCTATGGATAAGGGTGCCTGTATTTGTGGAGCAGCGTGGACAGTTAGGTGTATCTAATCTTCCCCAGGAGTATAAATGCTGGGGCCTATTGTGTACCATGTGTAAAATGAACAGCTGAGTCCACTGCTGTGATGGGGAGAGAGAGACTAGCTGTACTGTAGCTAAGGCCTGTTGCCACAGATATTTTATTATCTTGAATTAAATACTGTTCTCAATCTCGTAGTATAGTTTACATAGATTTTGTATGAACGAATGTTGTACTATGTCTTTGCAGATAGCAAAAATTCAGTTACTATCTCTTCAGTTCTTCCCTCCTCAACTATCACATAGCTAGATGGTTCTCTGTTTCGGGGTATTGATGGTAAACTGCAAACTTTGTACTTGCATCTCTTGTGTATTGAGTGTAAGCTTGTCTACCCCAGCCAGATTTCAAGCGCTATGTGTTATGGGTAGCACCTTTGCATTTCTCATGGCTATCACAAGATGCCCACCTAAACATTGCCACTCTAAATGTGACTTTGATCTGAATCATTGTGTATATTTGTTGCGGTTTTCACAACGGAGAACCGATTTTGGTTAAATATATTCATAACCTTTTATTTCCAATTTTCTTCATCTGCAGCAGCCTACTTGTTTCAAAGGCAGCTTTCCCCAACACCAGGTTACCCAAGCCAGTACCAGCTCTATGCCATGGAGAACACACGGCAGACCATCCTTAATGACTACATCACCTCCCAGCAGATGCAGGTTAATTTAAGGCCAGATGTTGCCAGAGGGCTTTCTCCTAGGGAACAAGGATTAGCAATACCCTATACTGGAGCACGAGGTTAGTTCATTTTATTTTTTCATTATAATGGACTATCGTGTACTGAGTGTTTTGACAAATGTATGCTATGTTTTTTTTAACAATGACATCTGCAATATGTCTTTAAACAGGTATAATAGACTTAAATAACATGCCACCCACTATTCTGGTCCCTCATCCTGGAGGAACAAATACTCCCCCGATGGACAGAATTACATATATGCCAGGGGCACAGCTTGCTTTTCCTGCCAGGCCATACAACCCCCCAGCATCTTTGTCTCCAGGTTTGTAACTTTTTGCTTTCCAAATTTCTAAAAATGTATTCTTCATCTGATTCTTTACTGCAGTCATACACATTTCTTGCACATTGACATGGAAGAAGTCATCTGAGTTTGCTTAACTTATGGTGGTCATGTTGGGAAGAATTTGAGTATTGGTTGGATATTTACTATCAAGCCGTCATTGCTTTTTCATATGATCTCATAGCAGAAAACTGGTTATTTTAGGGATTTTTAAATAGGTGTTTTTGGCATTGCAAAATAAAGTACACCTGAGCTAGCCTAAAGGTGCCTCTCATGACAATACTTTTGCCTGAAACTCAAGATTAAGACCTACTTCTACTTCAAAGCTACATCCCCTTTCGTTCAGCATCAAGTGGCAGAGTCTCAGGCAGTAGAGGATCTGGCAATTGAAGGATAGAATATGGCTCTTGGTGCTGGGTTACACTGGACTTCATCTGGACTTTTAGAGATGATAAAGCTGTGTACAATTTTTTTTTTTTTTTTTTTTTTGAGCTTCGATAAACGGTTTCTATTTTTATTTTAATTGCCTATATAGACTGTAGAGATCAAACTGTGTGTCTGACCCTTCTGTATGACAAAACACCTGTCCTCCTTTTTTAAGGTCATCCAGCACACTTAACTTCTGTATCATCTGCCAATGCTGAAAGGGAGAGAGAACGAGAAAGGGAACGTGAACGAGAAAAAGAACAGCGTGACAGAGAGCGGGAAAGGGAGAGGGAGCGAGAGAGAATAGCAGCAGCTACAGCACAGAGTGAACATTATCTGCGACCAGGTAAGCAGCACTATTCCTAAAATAGCACTGGTTGCATGACCGTTCCATAACACTGGTCTACATCGGTGGTGTTTATGGCTGTGTTTCATGGAACTGTTTGTAACCAAGAATCCCTGAAAAAAATATATATTTTGTTATAATTACAGTGGATGCAAACCCTCACATATACCCAGTGAAGTGAACAGCCTCAGATGGTACACACATATGAAACAAATCTCCCTACATAAGTTTTACATGTATATCTGCTGTCTTCAGCTTTATATACTGTTTAGCAAGTGCACATCATGTTAGAATTTTCTCTTCCTGATTCACCTGTGGGTGTGGGTTCTTACCATACACTGTGAGACAGCTGATTGGAGGAAAGGCACACACCCCCCCCTCCACATAGGCAGAGACTTGCAAAGCTGTGCTCAGAGTAGACCAGCTCTCTGCTAATCTATTTATAGCACCCACTCTGACACAAAATTCAGCCTGGTTTTATCACAGTTGTTTGAGAACTTGTCAGAAGTTATCATGCTGATAACAGAAGAATGGAGCAGGAGAAAGACACTGGACTTAGGGCTTTGAAGAGAAATAAGAAAACACTGCAAATATATGTGCCCAACTCAAATTTCATAAATGGGGTTTACATCCACTTTAAGTAATTATAATTGATGACCATAGTTCATCATTAGTAGTGAAATGCATCCTTTTAGACTTGAAAGCTGTTGGGACATTGCAATAAAACTTTGCTATTTACTACAGAATTGGCCAGATTTTTCAGTTTTCAGCCAAAGAGGTGTGATGGCGAGCACTAAAAGTGAATTGGAATCCAGCTAAACTTGGGAAAGCCATAATGATAAAAAGGCAGCTGCCTCACTGGGTTTTAGTTTGCCCTATTTTTCTTGTTAGCACTGTGAGAATTGGTACAGGATAATCAAGATGGCTTTTGGGCTGCATTAAGTTAAAGTGACTCTAAAGCTAAAATGTTTTTTTACCTTAATGCGTTCTCTACATTAAAGTGGAAGAAAAAGCAAAACCTAACTAACTCTAACTCTAAACATACTCCCACTCCCATTCTAAGCATTATCTTTCTAGCCCTGTAAAGAAAAGATCAATATACCGTACTTACCTTTTCTGAAGCTTCTCCCGTTTGGTCCCAGTCTGTGCTGTCAGCAGTGGCTTCAGTGTGTAGGAGAGGCAGCTGACAACAGAAGCCCCATAGTAGCTATGGGTGACGTCACTTCCCAGCCATGGACGGCTTTCTCCTACACACAGAAATCGCTGCTGGACACCGGAACTGAGCGCCTTCAGAATAGGTAAGCAATAGCGTTCTTTTCTTTACTGGGATAGACAGATTAGGCTTAAAATGGGATATTGGATTAGGTTTCGAGTTAGGTTTTGCCTTTACCTACACTTTGAGGTAAAAAAACATTTTGCCAAACACTTACCTGAGTCCTGTATCGATCCAGCACTATGCCCATCTGCAGCTCTTCTCCACTGTCTTTCTCTTCTCACAGGATGTTCGAACAGCAGCGGGAGCTGGGGGCGGGGCGGTGCCGTGCATGTCTATGGCCACACACAGCCCGCCTCAGGAGCGAGCCCGCACATCTGCTACCATAGCAAGCGGCTTGCTATGGAGACAGACACAGAAGAAGAGGAGCCAAGATCGCCGGCGGGGGACCTCAGGAGGGGAGGTTCAGGGCCGCTCTGTGCAATGCCATTGCACATAGCAGGCGAGTATAACATGTTTAAAGAAATGCATAGGTTACTATTTCTGACCTCTCCATCTGTGTGCCTCTGTGAACTCAGCGATCAATTTAGATTGAATAGAAAACAATTCTATTTTTCAAGATGAGTTCAGTAAAGTCCCCAAAATTTTGCTTTCAGTACAGAGAAAAATGGGCATGCTAGCTGCCTTTCTGTCTTGCCGGTTTGCTGGTGTAATTATTGAATTAGTGATATGACAAGTATAGAAACAGGTTTTCATATGTCCTAGGGTTCTGTAGATGACATCGGCCACGTCACAGCTTTTTAACTCGTATGGACCAGAATATTGTTTTCATTTCAGCTACAAACAAATATGTTGATTTGGGCATAACTTATGTCATGTGGTAGTGAAGTGTTCAGTTTCATAAGGTTTTTTTTTGAGGGGAGGGGGCACCAAACAGAGGTTTAATGTCAAGTCTACTCCTGACAACTGCAACTGACTTGGTGTTTTATAGTGTAGCTAGCCCTTAATACTGCAATATGCTGTTACAATGCAGAAAACATCTGACAGTGGCTTTCTTCCAAATACTGGGTCCTAGAGTGGGTTACAGCAGGTGCACTTGCATCTGAAGTTTTGCAAAATGTACCTTCTATGCCCAAAATATTCAAGTGGTTAAATAACCTAAAGTGTGCCTATAGTAAGGAATTGTGAAAGTACGATACAAAGTCCTGCCTTTATAACCATTTACTCTAAAGAAGGTTTAGAAGAGTTGATCAGTTACAGTAATGCAACAGAGTTTATGATTGGCAGACAAGATCTCCAAAATGCTAAAATTGCCATGGTACGAGGAACACCTTGTTACTCTCAAAACAAAAGAAACTTCCGTAATGCACACAATCTTGTGTTGTATGACGATCCAATTATATCTTCTGCTGCCTCAATCTCTTTGGTAATGTATTACCTTGGTTTAAAGCACATTGATGTCTTCTAATGCACCTGTATTTCATTTAGGTACGGAGCAACCTAGTAGACCAAGTAGTCACGGATATGTACGGTCACCATCACCATCAGTTCGGTCCCAGGAGAACATGATGCCACAGAGGCCGAGTATATTACATGGAGCTAATGGAAAAAGTGTCATCACACCACTAGACCCAGCACAGCTGCGAATCATGTGTGTATTGTTCCTATATAGCTATAAATATTTTATTCCTATATTATATGTTGAAATATGTATTTATATTAACATTTTATAGCTGTAGCATACAGTGGGGAAAATTTACTTATTTGATCCCCTGCAGATTTTGTAATTTTTCCCACCTATTTTTTTTTTTTTTTTTTTAAGGGTCTATTATTTTTATCATAGGTGTATTTTAAATGATCGAGACAGAATATCAACCAAAAATCTAGAAAGAACACAGGATACAAATGTTATAAATGAGTTGTAGTTCAGTATGTAAAATAAGTATTTGATCCCCAAGCAAAAGATGAGTTGGTACTTTGTGGAGAAAACCTTGTTGGCAAACACAGAGGTAAGACATTTCTCTTAGTTGGTTACCAGATTTGCACACATCTCAGGAGGGATTTTGGTCCACTCTATACAGATCTTTTCTAAATCCTTAAGGTTTCTTGGCTGTCGCTTGGCAACTTGAAGTTTTAGCTCCCTCCATAAATTTTCAATAGGATAAAGGTCTGGAGTTTGGCTGGTACACTCCATGACCTTAATGTGCGTCTTCTTCTTGAGCCACTCCTTTGATGTCTTGGCGTTAGGTTTTGGGTCATTATCATGCTGGAAGACCCATCTTCAGTGTTCTGGCTGAAGAAAGAAGGTTCTTATCCAATATTTACAATACATGGCCCTGTTCAGCCTGTACCTTGAGCAGAGAAACGGCCCCAAAGCATAATGTTTCCACCTCCAGGCTTGACTGTAGGGATGGTGTTCCTTAGGGTCATAGTCAGCATTTTTCTTCCTCCAAACACAGCGAGTCGCGTTAAAGTCAAAGAGCTCAATTTTGCTCTCATCTTACCACAGCACTTTCTTCCAATCCTTCTCTAAATCATTTAGATGTTCATTGGAAAACTTCAGACGGGCCTGTACATGTGCCTTCTTGAGTAGGAGGACCTTGCGGATGCTGCAGGGGGATTTCAATCCATGGCACCGTATTCTTTTACCAATGGTTTGTTTGGTGACTGTGGTCCCCAACTGCCTTGAGATCATTCACAAGCTCCTCTCGTGTAGTTCTGGGCTGATCCCTCACTTTTCTCATGATCATCCTTACCCCATGAAATTTTGCATGGAGCTCCTGTCCCAGGTCGATTAATGGTTATTTTTGTATTTCTTCCATTTTCAAATATTCGCTTCAACAATTGCCTTCTTCTCACCAAGCTTTTTGCTGATGGTCTTGTAGCCCATTTCAGCCTTGTGCAGGTCTTGAATATTGTCCCCAATGTCCTTTGTCAGCTCTTTGGTCTTGCCCATGATGGTGAGGTTTGAATGGAAGAAAGAGATTCTGTGGGCACAGGTGTCCTTTTTTCACATAACGAGTTGTCGTTAGGAGCAGCTTCTTATATTGACAGGATAATTCTGTGTACCACATGAGCACATACTGTAGCCAATCTGTGGGAGCCAGAGTAATTGTTTGTTGGTAGAGGATCAAATACTTATTTTACTCACTGAACTGCAACTCTGTTTATAACATTTGTATCATGTGTTTTTTCTGGATTTTTGGTTGAAATTCTGTATCATTTTAATAAACACCTATGATAAAAATGCTAGACCCTTAATTTCTTTGTAAGTGGGCAAACTTACAAAATCTGCAGGGGATCAAATATTTGTTTTCCCCACTGTATAACATTGCTGCCAGTGTCATTCCTCTTCCATTCATTGAGGGACATGGCAAAGATTTTTTAGATCTTGACCACTGGGTTTTAGTACCACCTGCAAGAAAAAGGCACAGCCTGAGGTGTCCCCTGCTGGTGGCCATGCTCCCCTACTACTAGAGGCAGCTCAGGTTTTGACCAGCATCAAGGGATAAGAGCCTATACTTCCCCACTAACAAACCTTAGTTCCCCTTTGTGGATTTTTTTGCCTAAGATTTTTCCAGCAAGTTGCTGGCTGTGTAACAGGCTGGACAGTATAGATCCTTGGCGTCTCCCTAGTCCAGTCTACAAGTATCTGCACGTCCTACCATATGCAGTTTCGGCTGTGACCACCCTAGCGTGAGTTTGGACAGCCTGCGAAGTGTTAATCTAGAGGGGCACATATAAGTCCTATTTCTGCTATTGCTCAAAGGGGAGCACCACTTTACCTCTGGACATATGCCCAGTCTGTGGGAGTTCTGATACTGGGAATAGTTCCTTCTTCGCTTTGGGCAGTACTCCAAACCTGAGTTTTATCCCAATCTGTGTGCAAGGATGTTCATAGTTGTTGTTTTTTTGATATGCGGGCTCATGAATGCTCGAGCATCTTCCTTTTGCTTGCCTTCTGAAATGGGCATAGTAACACCTGAAATGAAATCACAATTTTCTTTAGACAAACTACCGTGTATACTCGAGTATAAGCCGAGTTTTTAAGCACAATTTTTTGTGCTGAAAATGCCCCCCTCGGCTTTTTGCGCCTGATCTCCCGGACTTTGGGGAGCCGTTACCAGCCGGCCGTAGGTCCCCTGGACCCCAAACTTGGCACACATATAGTTCCACTCTTCCTCTACAAGTGTACAAAGTTTCTTGTCCGGGGGACCTAAGGCCGGGGAGCACCGATTTTTTCAAAACCGGGCACCCCTTCCATAGACTCCCATGTTAAACTGTCATTTCTCTGGGGACCCAGTACCGGCCGGCCGTAGGGCCCCTGGACCCCAAACTTGGCACACATGTAGCCCCACTCTTCCTCTACAGGTTTGCAAAGTTTCTTGTCCGGGGGACTTACGGCCGGGGAGCACCAATTTTTCAAAGCCGGGCACCCCTTCTATAGACTCCCATGTTAAACGTCAGTCTAGTCATGGACACAGTGAGGCAAAGTGAGACACACCCTAGGCTTATACTCGAGTCAATGAGTTTTCCCAGTTTTTGTGGTAAAATTAGGTCTCTCGGCTTATATTTGGGTTGGCTTATACTTGAGTATATACGGTAGTTATCACACTTCTGCCATTCTGAGTGGTCTACAAGTTGCAACAAATAAATAAGTTTGACTGCAAGATGTATTCCATCATAGAAAATCTGTCATAATAAATGACATTGGATTTTTTTTTTATGGTGCCTGTGGACCAACAAACATGTGCTTTGCTTATGCGGAGCAAAGTGGCTGGGTCACTCCTAGTGGCTGCACCACCATACATGCCTTGTCTTCTCTTCCCAGCCACTCTATTTACCTGCCAGAAGCACACAAACTCGCACAGTGGCTCTGGTTATAGAGGACATGGGACTTGTTCCCCTTCTTGTGCAAGCACTGCTTTTTGGTGATTAGCTGTACAAACACCCAGTGCTGACACATTGGGGGTTGGGGAGAAGAGTCTAAACAGTGATTTTTTTTTTTCTCCTCCCCTCTTTTCAGGATATGGAACAATATGCAAGATAACACATTGTGAGTATTGTACACCATTCCCCAATTTGGCACAATGTAATTGTAGTATATATTTTTTTTTTTTCTGAGGAAGAATTTAGTAAACAGTAAACTCTTGCAAAGGTACATCAAATGAAAGTAATTTAATTTAACGATATTGCTCAGGCTTGTAATCTCTCCTCCTCTTTGCTAGGCCTCTGAATCCTGGTGCAGCCTCCATCACTCATGGAACTCCAGCCTCCCGGTATAGCACCGCTGCTGATGCATTAGCTGCTTTAGTAGATGCTGCAGCTTCTGCTCCACAGATGGAAGTTTCCAAGCCAAAGGAAAGCAAGCACGAGTCATTACGAGCAGAAGAAAACCTAGCAAGGCGTGCAGCAATGGAGCAGCAACAGCAGCAGCAGATGGAGTCTGAGCGTAGACTGGTTCAAAGCCCATACACCTCCTCCAGTTTCTCTAGCACTAAGTCCCAAAGCCAGCCATCTCCAGCTGTGTATTCTGAAGCGGGCAAAGATAAACCAGCACATACTAAATCACGCTATGTGGAGGAATTAAAAGCCCATGGAAAGACTACAATCACTGCAGCCAACTTCATAGATGTGATCATAACACAGCAGATTGCTTCTGACAAAGATGCTCGAGAGCGCGGTTCACTGAGCTCCAATTCCTCCAGTAGCTGTAAGTATCTAGCTTTGTTTAATTTTTATTATGTTGAAGTTCATTTTTACAGGACCATCAGTTATTTCTGTTTGTGGTGGTGTGTGTACCACCAGGTTTTGACAGGTTTCCGTTTAGATCGCCTAGGCGATCTGAGTGGAAGTTCTCTCCCCCTTCCTCCCCAGTCTTCTGGAACACGTCGCAGGTCCCAGAAGGCTGCGGGACCAGTCACAATGCGCAGGGAGCACCCGGCTGTGCAGCCACAAGCTGTCACGGGTGTTGCCCACACTTAAGATGCCGGGTGGAGAAAAGGGTCTTGGGTGCACACAGCTCTGGATCCTGGCACAGGCAAGTGTGTGTTTATTAAAAGTTAGCAGCTACAGTTTTTGTAGCTGCTGACTTTAAGTTTTTACAATAATGACTGGAGCTCCTCTTTAAGCATGCGCTCCCTCAAGACTTTCCTTTTTTATTACCTTTACATTTTTAGTAATTGACCTTTTTATAATGACCCTTACTAAGTACCAGCTACAAGGAATATAATAATTACCATAAGTAATGCTAGTCCTGCACCCTTTGAAAGCACTGAGTTGGAAAAACTTTTCTGATTGCCATTAACATCTACTTGATGTTCCCTTCAGTGTATTTTTAGCAAGTATTTAATGGTACTGTGCCCTTTACATGCAAGTCATTTTGATGTGGCATGTTTCATACTTGCATTTGTATATTCTCCTACTTTGGATTGAATTCCAAAATAAAATATATTAAAAGAATGGCTTATTTTGACCCACTTATTCCCTGGCAGTTCTAGCAGCAGTGGCGGCCCATCCATAGGGGGCGCCCCAGGCAGTCACAAAAAAATAAAATAAAAAATATTTAAAACCCCCTCCTAAGAATTATTTTTTTTTTTTAAAAAAGGTCCTTAAGTGCTCTGTTGCCGGACGCCGTGCCCTGTGGGAAACGCCACGTCTATGCAATCACGAGATTGAAGACGAGGCTCTTCATTTGCAGCCTTTAAACCCGCCCTGAGGCGCATTCCATCGCGCCAATCAACATCTGCCCGGCGCCGTAGTATTTACTATGGCTGGGTGCTTTGACAGTTACGTCACTTCCGGATTTCACTGTGCCAGTGCGCCCGAGCAGAGGCAGCTTGAGGAGCGGACTCCTCCACCGCCGCTGCTGCTAAAGGTAGATCTATATCTGCCTGTCTGTAATGTGGTGATCTGACACCTGTCCGTAGCACTGCAGTATCAGTATCCTGTGATCGGAAGCTGGAGGGTGTCCTGCTTCAGTTCTGCTCCCTGTTACTCACTCGCGATCTGCTGGATCAAACAGAGTAAGACATCTGCCTGGCAGGAGAGGAGATGGGAGGGGATGGGGATGGGGGACTGCTGAGTGCTGATCGGAGCAAATGCTTCTCTTATTCACCACTAAATCCCTCTCTCATCTGTCTGTATATTTATCTATCTCTCCCTCCCACCCAATGTATATCCATCTATCTATTACTATCGATCTCTCTCTCTCTCTCTCCCCCACACCAGTGTATCCCCCCTCCTTTTCTCTCTCTCTCTCTCACACCAGTGTCTCCCCCCCCCCTCTCTCTCTCTCTCTCTCTCTCCCTCCAGTGTCTCCCCCCCCTCTCTCTCTCTCCCACCAGTGTCTCCCCCCCTCTCTCTCTCTCTCTCTCTCGCACACACACACACACTGTGTCTCTCTCTCTCACTCTCGCACACTCAGTGTCTCACTCTCGCACACACACACTCAGTGTCTCTCTCTCTCTCTCGCGCACACACACACTCAGTGTCTACCTACCCATTTATCTCTCCCTCCCACCCAGTGCCTACCTATCTCTCCCTCCCACCCAGTGCCTACCTATCCATCTCTCTCTCCCACCCAATGTCTATCTCTCCCTCCCACCCAGTGTCTATCTATTATCTATCTCTCCCTCCCACCCAATATCTATCTATCTCACCCAATGTCTACCTATCTATCTCTCCCTCCCACCCAGTGTCTATCTATCTCTCCCTCCCACCCAATATCTATCTATCGATCTATCTCTCCCTCCCACCCAGTGTCTACCTATCTATCTTTCCCTCCCACCCAATGTCTATCTATCTCCCTCCCTCCCTCCCAGTGTCTATCTATCTCTCCCTCCCACCCAATGTCTATCTCTCTCTCCCTCCCACCCAGTGTCTACCTATCTATCTATTACTATCTATCCATCTCTCTCTCCCACCCAATGTCTATCTATCTCTCTCTCCCTCCCACCCAGTGTCTACCTATCTATCTATTACTATCTATCCATCTCTCCCTCCCACCCAATATATATCCATCTCTCCCTCCCACCCAATATCTATTTATCTATCTCTCCCTCCCACCCAGTGTCTATCTCTCCCTCCCACCCAATATCTATCTATCTCTCCCTCCCACCCAGTGTCTATTTCTCCCTCCCACCCAATATCTATCTATCTCTCCCTCCCACCCAGTGTCTACCTACCTATCTATCTATTACTATCTATCTCTCCCTCCCACCCAATATCTATCAATCTATCTCCCCTCCCACCCAATGTCTCTATCGATCTATTTCTCCCTCCCACCCAATGTCTATCCATCTCTCCCTCCCACCCAGTGTCTACCTACCTACCTACCTATCTATCTATTACTATCTACCTCTCCCTCCCACCCAATATCTATCCCATCTATCCCTCCCACCCAGTGTCTACCTACCTATCTATCTCTCCCTCCCACCCAGTATATACCTACCTATCTTTCTTTCTCGTACATCACGGGACACAGAGCGGCATAGTCATTACTATGTGGGTTATATAGTTTACCTTCAGGTGCTGGCACTGGCAACTTCCAAACCGGAAGTACCCTCCCCTATATAAGCCCCTCCCATCCGGGAGCACCTCAGTTTTTTTGCCAGTGTCTAAGGTGTTGCCCAAGAAGTAACATGTGTTTTTCACTGAGCTTGCGTACAGGTTCTTTTGGGCCTCAGTAAGCTATTCCGGATCCGACCAAAAAAGCTTCATAGCTAAACGGTCGGTACCCGGGCCTTGCAGAGAAGAGCAAGGTTTTGCCTGTAATGCTTCTCTTAGGAGAGCTTGGACCCTGGGATCCAGAGCTCTGGTCATACCCACGACCAAGATGTTTTCTGTGCAGGGTGCTATACAGGTCCAGGGGAGTGGAATCCTTGGGAACCCGGTCCCTGAAGGTTTAATTACAATGCCTGCCGTGATAGGTGAAGTTTGGGCTTCTGTGGACCAAACAGAGTCCTGCGGCGGGGAAAAGGTAAGTGGGGGGCCCCTCAGGAACTTGGTTCTATTGAGGGGACCCCCAAGCCTAATATGTCTTTCTGCCTGTTACCTAACGGTGTTCCCGCTAAATATCTATGCATGCCTGTAACTACTAAAAAATGTAATATTTTTAATAGTGGTCAAGAAAAAAAATATATATGTATATATATAGACTGCGGTACCTGTGTTAATCCACTAGAGGCCGCTGTGGAACGTTTCTTGTCATATGGACTGTTTTCTTTTCATCAGAGCAAGTCCAGGCAGATGGTGAGTTCTCTTGTGGGAAACTGCTTCCTCTGCCATGTTGCAATGCTCGTCCATCCCCCGGCCTGCGGCAAAAGGGCTCTGTCTCCTGTCCCTAGTTTCCCTTTTCAAAAAAGAGCGCCGAAGGCGCACGTGCCCGCGTGCGTGCGGGTGCACGCGCCTCTATATATAGAGGTGAGCTGGGAAAGGGGGCGGAGCTTGGGGGTGACGCTCTGTGCGCGCCGCAGCGCTTCTGCGCATGTGCGGGCGTCCCAGCATGTTAAAAGGCACAATTATGTGTTGTGAGCTGGCTATGGAGTGCAGAGACAGAGCTGGCAACATTTAAAAAAGGCATACAGCAAGCGGTTGATGCAGGCATCCCCATAGAAAGGCACATTAGTAGACACCAACTGTTTTTATAGCAGCAATTGTGCTAGACTATTGTCAGTAAGTGGTGTATTTCGGCTGGAATACCTCAGCTTTGGGCTTAGGAATATGCCGTCTAAAAACTCCGGGACTAAAAATCCCAGGAAGCATAGGGGGTCTCCATCGGGCTCTGAGGATCTTGGGCATGCTTCGGCTGCACCAATCTCCCCTGAAGAATCAGGTTAGTGACCGTAGAGCACCCTCAGGAGTACCTGGTACTGTGGCTGTCCTCAGTTCACCTGCTCCTGTGTATGTAACAGAGGAGGTTTTTTCCTCAGCTCTGGGAGGACTGGAAGAAAGATTGACAACATTGATCGCTGCTTCCCTGTCACAGGGAAAGAGCGCTCGATCTCCGTCTCCTCCCTCAGAGTACCTGTTAGCAGAGCAACAGTCCCATACAGGGATTGACCTACCTGAAGGGGATCAGGATGAGGTTGATTCTGTTGTAGAGGAATCAACAGTGGAAGAGCCATTCTCAGCATCACATGCTGAAAGATTATGGGTTCAGTCCCTGACTAACATGGTCCGATCAGCATTTAAAATGCCCCTTGCGGAGCCATCATCCACTTCTGTCTCCTCGTTGGGGTCGCTAAAAGCTCCCCAGACTGTTTGTTCCTTTCCAATCCATCCTTTACTGGAAGGGCTCATTTACCAGGATTGGGAGCATCCTGATAAAATATTTACTCCCCCCAAGAGATTTCCGGTGGTCTATCCCATGGAGGATAAGTTCATCAAAAAATGGAGGGTCCCTACAGTGGACGCAGCCATCTCTTGTGTGAATAAATCACTGACATGTCCAGTGGATAATGTTCAAATGTTCAAGGACCCAATAGATAAAAAATTAGAGTCCTTATTAAAATCTGCTTTTGCTACAGCAGGCTTGGTGACACAACCAGCAGTGGCAGCTATTGGGGTCTGCCAAGCAGTGAAGGATCAGTTGAAACAGGTCTTAAGGGACTTGCCAGATCAGCAGGCTCTTGCCCTAGCTGATCTACCTAGAGCCTTATGCTTTGCGGTTGACGCTATAAAGGATTCAATCCATCAGGCCTCCCGCCTTACGCTGTCTGTAGTACATATGCGCAGGCTTCTGTGGCTCAAAAACTGGTCTGCTGAAGCTCCCTGTAAAAAATTGCTGGTCAGCTTCCCATTTCATGGTGTACGCTTATTCGGGGAAGACCTGGACAAATATATCCAGAAAATTTCCAGCGGTAAAAGTACACTTTTGCCGGTTAAAAACAGAGTTAGAGGTCCCTCTTTTAAGAGGCCTGCTTCTCCAGTCCCTAGGACATCGGCTGTGAAACAGTTCCGACGGCCTCCTCGGTCAAATCCCGGGGGTAAAAATCAGGGACAATTGCAGGGTAACAGGAAACCCTGGGTCAGGAGAGGTACAAAACCTCCCCCAAAGTCAAATGCATGAATGGTTGCCCCCACTCAATCGGGTGGGGGGAAGACTTCAGTTGTTCGCAGAGACCTGGCGGGACACGATCAGAGACAGATGGGTGCTCTCTGCAGTAAGTCTGGGATACAAATTGGAGTTAAAAGACTCCCCTCCTTCCCATTTTATAAGGTCAAACGTGCCAAGGGATCCCCAGAAGAGAGGATCCCTCCTGTTGGCACTAGAACAATTATTGCTCCAAGCAGTAATTATAGAGGTTCCCCTGGAAGAATGGGGGTTCGGGTTTTACTCAAACCTCTTTACAGTCCCGAAGCCAAACGGGGACGTGAGGCCCATATTAAATCTAAAAGGGCTAAACAAATTCCTACATATCAGGACTTTCCGGATGGAGTCGATCCGATCGGTGGCCACTGCCCTACAAGGGGAGGAATGGTTAGCCTCGATCGACATCAAAGATGCTTATTTGCACATTCCCATCTTTCCAGTCCACCAAAAATTTCTACGCTTTGCTGTAGAAGGGCGCCATTTTCAGTTCAGAGCCTTACCCTTCGGTCTGGCCACAGCACCACGAGTGTTCACAAAAATTCTGGCCCCATTATTGGCCAATCTAAGAACACGAGGTGTAACGATAATGGCATATCTAGACGACTTGTTGCTGATAGACCACTCAGTGGAAAAACTAGAAGTGGTTGTTTACGAGACAATCGAGTATCTGGAATATCACGGTTGGATTATCAACCGAGACAAGTCAGCCCTAAAACCAGTCAAAAGTCTGGAATACTTGGGGCTAAGGCTGGATTCAGACCAGAGAAAATTTTTCTTGCCTCAAGAAAAGGTGTCGTCTTTAAGAGATTTGATCCACCTAGTGGGTACAAAAAGACAGCCATCCATACGCCTGTGCATGAGGCTGCTGGGAAAAATGGTGGCATCATTCGAAGCAGTACCCTACGGTCAATTCCATTCAAGGAATTTGCAAAGGGCTATACTGTCAGCCTGGAACAAAAGAGTTCAGGCCCTAGACTTACCAATGTCCTTGTCCCCTTCCGTTCGCAAAAGCCTCCGTTGGTGGTTGGTTCCCCAGAATCTGGAAAAAGGGAAATCCTTCAGTCCGATTTCTTGGAAGGTGGTCACTACAGATGCCAGCCTTATAGGCTGGGGAGCAGTACTGGAGCAATGGTCTCTCCAGGGCAGATGGTCGGATGCAGAAAAGGCCCTGCCCATCAATCTCTTAGAGATACGAGCAGCCCGGTATGCCCTAGTAGCATGGACATCCAAACTCCAAGGGTCCCCTGTCAGAATTCAATCGGACAATGCCACGGCAGTGGCATATATCAATCATCAGGGTGGCACCAGGAGTCGTGCAGCCCAGAGGGAAGTAAATTGCATCCTGAAATGGGCAGAAAGATATGTCCCAGCCATATCTGCGGTATTCATTCCAGGAGTGGAGAATTGGAAGGCGGACTTTCTAAGTCGCCAACAATTATGCCCAGGGGAATGGTCCTTTCACCCCGAGGTTTTCCGGACAATATGTCAGTGGTGGGGAACACCGGATGTAGATCTGCTAGCATCCAGATTCAACGCAAAAGTGGACAGGTTTGTCTCTTGGACAAGGGATCCCCTAGCTTGCGGCTCGGATGCCCTAGTGTTCCCTTGGGATCAGTTCAAGCTGATATATGCATTCCCACCGCCACAATTGTTACCTCGATTACTCCGCAGAATCAGGGTAGAAAAGAAACCAGTGATTCTGGTGGCTCCAGCGTGGCCCCGAAGAGCATGGTACGCGGAGATTGTAAAAATGTCTGTGGGGAGTCCTTGGACCCTCCCACATCGTCCGGACCTGCTTTCGCAAGGACCGATATACCACCCTTCCTTACCAGCCCTAGGTTTGACGGCCTGGCTATTGAAGCCCACATTCTAAAAAAGAGAGGTCTCTCTAATCCTGTGGTATCTACCATGATCAATGCCAGGAAGCCGGTATCCAGGCAGATCTACTATAGAATCTGGAAGAGGTACATCGCCTGGTGTGAGGCCAAGAAATGGCATCCACGTAAATACGTAATAGGTAGGATTCTGGACTTCCTACAGTGGGCTGTAGATAGGAAGCTTGCCTTGAGTACTATCAAGGGTCAGATTTCGGCCTTGTCAATATTTTTTCAGAGGCCCTTGGCTTCGCATTCACTAGTCAAAGCCTTTATACATGGAGTGATGCGTATTAGCCCTCCGGTTAATATTCCCATATGTCCATGGGACTTAAACCTGGTTCTGTCGGTTCTACAGAAACAACCATTTGAACCATTACAGCATATTTCCCTGGTTCTTCTCACCAGGAAATTGATTTTTCTAGTAGCCATTTGTTCGGCTAAAAGAGTGTCGGAATTAGCCGCTATGTCCTGTAGGGAGCCATATCTGGTTATCCATAAGGACAGAGTAGTGTTACGTCCTCATCCAGCCTTTCTTCCTAAGGTGGTATCGAGGTTTCATTTGAACCAAGATGTGGTTCTTCCTTCTTTTTTCCCCAAGCCTAGTTCAGTAGAGGAAAAATTATTACATTCTTTGGATTTAGTAAGAGCAGTTAAAGCTTATCTAAAAGCCACTGCTCAGATTCGCAGAACGGATACTTTGTTTATTCTGCCGGAAGGCCCCAGAAAGGGTCAGGCAGCGTCAAAATCTACTTTAGCCAAGTGTATTCGACAGGTCATAATGCAAGCCTATGGCTTGAGAAGGAGACCACCTTCGTTCAAAGTTAGGGCGCACTCCACGAGAGCAGTTGGAACTTCATGGGCAGTGCATCACCAGGCCTCCCTGGCTCAAATCTGTAAGGCCGCAACATGGTCTTCAGTACACACGTTTACTAGGTTCTACCAGGTGGACGTTAGAAGTCGGGAGGATGTCGCCTTTGGGCGCAGTGTGTTGCAGGCCGCAAAAGATCCTCATGTCTGATAGCGCTCAGCTTATGTATGGTGTACCCCCCCCCCCCCCCCCTCATTGGGCATTGCTTTAGGACATCCCACATAGTAATGACTATGCCGCTCTGTGTCCCGTGATGTACGAGAAAGAAAATAGGATTTTTATAACAGCTTACCTGTAAAATTCTTTTCTTGGAGTACATCACGGGACACAGAGCTCCCACCCCTCTTTTGGGGACACTTATTGCTTTGCTACAAAACTGAGGTGCTCCCGGATGGGAGGGGCTTATATAGGGGAGGGTGCTTCCGGTTTGGAAGTTGCCAGTGCCAGCACCTGAAGGTAAACTATATAACCCACATAGTAATGACTATGCCGCGCTGTGTCCCGTGATGTACTTCCAAGAAAAGGATTTTACAGGTAAGCTGTTATAAAAATCCTATTATCTCTCCCTTCCACCCAATGTCTATCTATCCCTCCCACCCAGTGTCTACCTACCTATCTATCTATTACTATCTATCTCTCCCTGCCACCCAATATCTATCTATCCATCTATCTATCTCTCCCTCCCTCCCACCCAGTGTCTACCTACCTATCTATCACTATCTATCTCTCCCTCCCACCCAATATCTATCCATCTCCCCTCCCACCCAATATCGATCTGTGTGTCTATTCATTTGTCTATCTGTCTATCTATCTGTAGGCCCTGTGACGGGGGGGGGGGGGGTGTATGGGGTTGGTTGGGATTTTGTTTGTGCCCCCCCAAAAAAATAGAGCGCCAGCTGCCACTGTCTAGCAGACTGATGGACTTGAACCAGATAAGTGAAACAGTAAAAAAGCAGTAACTGTGCAGCACTACGAAACAGGAAGTACAACATGTATATGTAGTGTGAGCTGCCTTGTGTTTAAGTGGAATTGCAAACTGTAACTAGAACAAAAAGCATAAGCATTGACACAGATTTGTTTAAGTGAGCTGACCACACGGTAAAATATTTTAATCCAAAAATATTGTAACAGATTAAAGTGGTACTAATGATTAAAAGCGTTTAACCCCAAAAACAAAAAATTCAGATTCTGGTCCCTTAAAGCAGATTACACAGCGCAGTGATTTTCTGTGTAATCTGCCTCCCTCTAAACTGTAAAAAAAAAAAAAAACTCTCCCTGGTCCTGACACTTCCTATATGCCCTCTCTATACTGACCATGATAACCAGGGCTGCTCAGCCTGGACCACTGTGGTCAGAGTACGTAGCCGGTCCTCTCTCCCCCTCACTCCCTTCCTGCTTGTCAGCGCCTTCTCTGTGTCTGCTCCCCCCATTTGTAAAAATGAGTGGGAGCAAACCTGCCCTTATAGCAAGCATCTTGCTATGGTGGGCACTCAACGTGGGAAAGGGCTAGGAGGGTCGGGGCTGCTCTGTGAAATGGTTATGCACAGATAAATATAACGTTTTTGTTTGTTTTTATTTTACTAAAAATCAAATGTTTACCTTCACTTTAATTTCTTTTACCTTGTAACTGAGCTGGATTATTTTTGGTTTCATACATGGCAAGGATATGCTGCTGTTTCATTTGAGTTGGTATGGTATGGTATTGTTTACCTATATCAGATTTATATATGGATGTGTTGTTTATCTTATGCTTGATATGTCTATTCCATAGTGTCTTCCCACCGCTATGAGCCACCCAGGGACACTATTGAAGTTATCAGCCCAGCAAGCTCCCCAGTGCAAGTCCAAGAGAAGGAAAATTACCCACAGGAAGTTCCTAAACCAAGCCAGTCTGAAAGTAGGTTCACTAAATATACTGAAAATATATATATTTTGTTTAACCGATGCACATTTAATTCAAAGTATGCAATGATGTACACGTAGGATAACAGCAATGTCATGTAAATTACAATGAGCACAGTCTTGTAGTCAGCATAACAAATTATACTTTTTATGGAGGACACATCAGCAGTCAGGAATATGCAGTATCCACTATTGGAAGTTACAGAACAGTGTGACATAGAAGCAATGATAATAGGTGGGGTCTTACCACCAACACTCAAGAGCTAAGGTCAATAAGAAGAGTAAAGAGGAGAGGATCAGCATAGAAAGGTGAGGGCGAAGAAGGGGGGAAAACAGGAGCAGGAGATGGCGATATGGAGAATCTATAGAGCGCAAACCATGGCAATCTAAACGTAGGATTTATGGACTAGACCCAGGGGTAGACAACCCCCGGGACCCGAAGCCTCTTTTGCCGGCACTCGACTCCCTGCCCATCAGCAGAGCAGCGCAGGGAAGTGTGGGACACTAATGCATTCCAATTTCAGAATTCCCCACGCAAAAAATCTGAGGAAAACGCTTGGACAGCCACACTCCAAAAAAGGTTCTTTTATTTAAAACAAAAGCACAAACAACATGCCACAGCAAAAAACAGCAAGTATGAGCTGATGTTTCGCACTGCGATTCAGTGCTTAATCAGCCACTGCTAAAGCCAATCACAGTCCTGCTAGCCACTTCCACCATCTGGCGGAAGATGACTCAGTTGGTTTCCACTACCAATCTCAGAAAAAAGGGATTTCACTGTGATTGAGAAAACCACAATCAGGTGACAGTTTGTGGAATCACTGTTGAGCTTTTAGGAACTTTGAAATTATCCCTGAACCTTTGCGTCACTTACTTCTGAACCCCATTGCACTCTGTGTCCCTTTAAGCCAGAGCCAGTATTTAGCGCTATTAAAATCACACCCAACTTTTCCTGTGTCGCAGAGTGCTGCACTTTTTTTCAGCTGCGGGGACGCAACTTATGATCCTGCACACAGGCCCACTGCTTTCAGAAAATACCGTTACCTGAGCTCATCATTGCGCATCCATTCCAGATGCTTGTATGTGACATCACATACAAGCACGTGGGCTTGATGCGAGAGGTGGATCAGCAGGATGAGTGTGCCAGGACAGGTAGATGTGTCATCGCTGCTTCCTTTTACCACTCTGCATATCACACATATCATAAATAAGAAGGTACAGCGGTGGAGCAGATGAGCAGGGAGGTATAGCGGTGGAAGAGATGAGAAAGGTGGTTCTGCAGTGGGCCAGATGAGCGGGGGGGTTTGGTGTTTGGCCAGATGAGCAGGGGGGTTTGGTGTTGGGCCAGATGAGCAGGGGGGTTTGGTGTTGGGCCAGATGAGCAGGGGGGTTTGGTGTTGGGCCAGATGAGCAGGGGGTTTGGTGCTGGGCCAGATGAGCAGGGGGGTTTGGTGCTGGGCCAGATGAGCAGGGGGGTTTGGTGCTGGGCCAGATGAGCAGGGGGGGCTTGGTGCTGGGCCAGATGAGCAGGGGGGGGCTTGGTGCTGGGCCAGATGAGCAGGGGGGGGGGCTTGGTGCTGGGCCAGATGAGCAGGGGGGGCTTGGTGCTGGGCCAGATGAGCGGGGGGGTTTGGTGTTAGGCCAGATGAGCAGGGGGGGTTTGGTGTTGGGCCAGATGAGCAGATGGGTTCTCTGTCCTCTACCCAAGCCAACCAGATTATATTAAACTTCTTGGGACAATTCGATCCCATAAAGATAAATTTATAAAAGGGCCAAACTGCATTTATCATGTATCGCCATACAGAAACAGTTGAGAGAGGAGAACCTTCCAGAAGAACAACCATCTCTGCAGCACTCCACCAATCAGGCCTGTATGGTAGAGTGGCCAGACAGAAGCCACTCCTCCGTAAAAGGCACATGACAGCCTGCCTGGAGTTTGCCAAAAGGCACCTGAATGCCTCTCAGACCATGAGAAACAAAATTCTCTGGTCTGATGAAACAAAGATTGAACGATTTGGCCTGAATGGCAAGCGTCATGTCTGGAATAAACCAGGCACCACTCATCACCTGGCCAATACTATCCCTACAGTGAAGCATGGTGGCAGCATCATGCTGTGTGGATGTTTTTCACAGCAGGAACTGGGAGACTAGTCAGGATCGAGGGAAAGCTGAATGCAGCAATGTACAGCGACATCCTTGATGAAAACCTGCTCCAGAGCGGTCTGGACCTCACACTGTGGCGAAGGTTCATCTTCCAACAGGACAACGTCCCTAAGCACACAGCTAAGATAACAAAGGATTGGCTACGGGACAACTCTGTGAATGCCCTTGAATGGCCCAGCCAGAGCCCAGACTTGAACCATATTAAACATCTCTGGAGAGATCTAAAAATGGCTGGGCACCGATGCTCTGCATCCAATCTGATGGAGCTTGAGAGGTCCTGCAAAGAAGAATGGGAGAAACTGCCCAAAAATAGGTGTGCCAAGCTTGTAGCATCATACTCAAAAAATACTTGAGGCTGTAATTGGTGCTTCAACAAAGTATTGAGCAAAGGCTGTGAATACTTGTATACATGTGATTTTTATTTATTTTTTAATAAATTTGCAAAGATTTCAAACCAACTTATTTCACGTTGTCATTATGGGGTATTATTGGTAGAATTTTGAGGAAAATAATTAATTTAATCCATTTTGGAATAAGGCTGTAACATAACAAAATGTGGAAAAACTGAAGCGCTGTGAATCCTTTTCAGATGCACTGTAGGTTGTTAGATGTTGAAAGATCCTTCCAAGGAATTGGAAGGTCTAGATGACGGATGCCAACCTTTTGGGTTGGGGTGGTGTTCTGGGGAACCTCTCGGTTCAGGAAACCTTATTGAGGAGCAAAAGTTGCTTCTTGTGTGCAAGGTTGTTTTTTATGATTGCCTTTAATTCTGCTCACGGGGTCTGAGTTGGCTCTGCTTTCCTGCAAGGAACCTTTCTTGTGATGTTGAGGCCTTGGCCCTCCTTCTTTTTTTTTTTTTTTTTTTAAATCTTAAGTGGGTTCTCTGACTTCTTCCATCTTGACTGTGTTCCTTATTGCATGCTAGAAAACTGAGGCTTAGCTGAGCTGGCAGGGGTTATGCCATGGCTTGGGAATTCCTGCCTTTTTCGGCCAGTGTTCATTCACCGGAAAGGTGTCGGCATAACCCACGTAGTCATGAATATAAAATTACCCTGTGTCTTGCCATATACTCCAAGAAAATAATTTTACATGTAAACAAAAAATTTAATTTTATATAGAACACTTTACATTAAAATTAGATTATATTCCATAATGCAGATTCATGTCTTGATGGACAATTTGATTCCTGTGTTTCAGGTGAAAGCAGTCGGCAATATGAAGCACAAGCCAGTCGCTACAGGGCACAAGAGTCTCCCTCCCCACAGCAGCCTACTCCCACCCATGTGCCACAGACCCACAGGCTCATTACCCTAGCTGATCACATATGTGTAAGCATTGCCTGCAGTTGGCGTATTTTTATTAGCTTTATGTTGAAAATTGTAGTATACGACAATCCCTTTATAATTCTGTAACAGTATGCCATAAATACACATTGTTTTTTTTTTTGGTTTTTTTACCAGCACATCTTTTTATGGTACACAGAAGTTGTGTTAGTATGAGACAGAAACAAAGTAACATTCCATACTAATTTTTGTACAATTGCACATCAGCTTACTATTGAAAAATAGTGGCTTGCCTGAGGCAGCCCTATGTTCACGCATTTAAAGCATGTGCCAAATGTACATCATCATCATCTCTTTTCTGAACAGGTGAAATGGGAAGCTCAAATAAAGACCAGAAAATTGTGAGGCCCTCTTCCTAGCCCTGCAGGTTTATAATGCAGTATTATCATGCATTGTAATAATCACAAGACTAGCTGAACAGATTTACTTTTACTCTTCTGCATCGCACCCTTCCCTTATCCTACTAATCCACCATTTCCATATTTTTTTTAACATTTTGGCATTTCCCCTTTTTGTTATACAGTGGAACCTTGGATTACGAGCATAATCCGTTCCAGGAGAATGCTCGTAATCTAAAGCACTTGCATATCAAAGCGAGTTTCCCCATAGTCAATGGAAACTAAAATAATTTGTTCTGCATTGACTTTAATGGCATGCAATACTGTATGTGGCCAGAGGTGGAGGGGGGCGCAGGAGAGCCTCGCAAACACTCGGAAAGGCCCGGGGACAGCTCGGCTGAACTCGGAAAACCTCGGAAAGGCTCAGGAACTAAGTATTTCCGATCGGCTCTGGCGCGCCCCCCCCACCTCAGGCTAAAAGCGGTACTGCAAACTGCTGTGGCTTGAATCCTGCTCGTTTTGCGAGACAACACTCGCAAACCGAGTCAGGATCTTTAAAAAAAACAGTGCTCGTATAGCGAAACGCTCGTTAACCGCGTTACTTGCAATCCGAGGTTTCACTGTACACAAATATTTCCTTATTGTTTTGTTAACCTCATCCTCCCATTCTACGCGGGTTGGTGGATTTAGTGCCAGCCATTACCTTGCTATCAGTTTCCATGCCAGGAAAAGGCATCTAATTATTGCTGTTTGTCTCCCACACATATTGTTCTCTTCTATAAATCCCAAATAGGCATATTTTGGGGTCTAAGTCAAGTATTATTCCAAATACCTTATTTTTTTTTTTTAGGTAACTTCACTCCAGTATCTATTTAACTTAGGGCACCTCCACATCATATAAACTAGGTCTCCTTTTGGGTTCCTACTTATTGGGCATTTAGCATCTGACCTCCACCCATATAAGGTGTCATATATGCTCTATGCAGCAGCATTAAATACAACACTGCCTGTGATGGCGATAGGGTACTTAGGGGACATATTTCCAGGATGTCTAACTAGTACAGGGGGTCCCCGAGTTACGAACTTCTCCTACTTACGAACCGAGCGCTGTGGGGGCCCTCTGCCATTTTGGGCGGACCGTCTGCTGTTCTGCGCATGCGCGGCCAGACAGAGCCTCGGAAAATGTCCGTAATTGGCCGCGCATGCGTAGAACGGCATTCGACGGAACATCGGAAATGTCCGTAATTGCCGGTCTGTGCATACATGCCCGACTTACGAACATTTCCGATATACAAACAGGTGCAAAGTCCCTAACGGGTTCGTAACCCGGGGACCCCCTGTATTTTTAGTTACCACAGTGCTTTTCACTCTTACAGTTGGGCACACAAATGTTCTTCTCGTGGAAGAATTCCAACAATTAGGCTTAGTGTTTAGCCACTAAAGCTTTGTGTGTGTTTGTGAGTTACATTAATTTTTTTCTTTCCTGCAGCATATTATCACACAAGACTTTGCCAGGAACCAATCAACTTCTCAAGCTTCTCAGCAGACACCTACATCAACATTCCAGAACACTGCCCCACCAGCAGCACCCGTCCGATCCAAACCATCCAACAGGTTCAGCCCAGACTCTCAGGGCCAGCCTGTGCACCACCAGCGGCCAGCCTCCAGGGTGTCTCCAGAAAACATGCCTGACAAACCTAGAGGAAGGTAATGAGAGAATTTCCAACAATCTCTTCCTTTACAGCAAGTAATCCATGAGTTTTCTTTTAGGCCACATAGATAAGACTTGTATAAAGTTAGGTTCCTATAAGCCAATACTGTAATTGTACATTATTGAAAGTAATTGCTTGTGTTTTCTGTGTTATATCCAGGCCTGGAAAGTCACCAGAAAGAGGGCACATGAGTGAGCCATATGAGCCTATATCTCCCCCACAGGCTCCCGTTGTACACTCAAAACAAGATAATATGATGTTACTGTCCCAGAGGGCGGAGCCTGCTGAACAAAGGTAAGCATAATTTCAGACTGTGTTGGTGCGTTTATTTAGAGTGGTAGTAGACCACAGTTTGACGTTTAGCCTATAAACTGGCAATATTGCTGATTTTAGATAGACGCTGTTGTGAGGTGCTTATAGTGATGTTGAGCCTGTTTGTGTTTCCTTCTTCTTTTTTTTTTTTTGTATGTGCTGAGAAGATGCAGTATTTACGTAGAATTAGGATTGTATTTCTGCTATTTTTAATTATATGTTTAGTTAAAAATAATGATTAAAAAAATCTATGCCTATTTCACCTTTTCCAAACCATTTCCCTCACTAACATGTGAGGCCGCTGGATATGCGGTATAAACTGTATGTAGCTGCGGCTACATACAGCATACCACACTGGGTTCCAGGTTGGAGCTGAGATTTTGTCTCATACCCAAAACAGAGTCTATCACAGTGATGCTCAGCCAGAGAAAGCAATGTATTCTAGCAATGAGTACAAAGCTTTCTCTGATTGGCAGAGTCAGAGGTTGTGACGTAATTAGCCTGCCTCTCTGACTTTATTCGTTGCTAGAATACATTGCTTTTTATGATGGGTTAAGCGACGCTAAGACAGACACTGTTGTGTTCCAGATACGAAACAGAAATTCTCAGCTCAAACCCGGAACACAGTGCAGTATGCTGTATGTAGCCTCAGCTACATACAGTTTTATACCGTACATCCAGAGGCCTCACATGTTGGAGAGGGACTGAGGACAAACTAACTATGTAAAGTATATCAAAAGATGAAGTTAAGCTTTAAATTCGGCACATCTGTACAGGGTTCTGCCCCCAAAGTCATGTCATTCATTCAAAGAGATCTGTGATTGAATAAACTACATATCCCACCTGCCACTGTGTCAGACGGATTTGTAGTTTCAGTGGGCTGCGAGCATGCCGATCAACATGCTCAATCCATTCAAAAGACCTCCAGCTTTCCACTGATCATTGGTGCAATGCTTTGCAGGCTACTAAGTATATTTGGATATAAAAGGCTAGTGTCCTTGGGTAAAGCACTCTCTCTATTACTCTTTCGTCCATGGACCGACACAGCTTCTCTATTGACAAAGTGGGTATTATCCGTTAATTAGGAGTGACTAGGCAGAAAAACTTGTAAAAAGTGTTGCATCACACCTTCTACAGTACCGCCCAGGGGGCGGACCCTCTGGGTATACCCTCTGTCTGCATCTTCGCAGATCAGTTTTTTTCTGTCTAGCAAGGAGTAGGACATGGCTCCCTTCGGGCCCATTGGTCCAGGGAACAAAGATATATATATATATATATATATATATATATATATATATATATATATATTTTTGCTACATTTGTTGTTTCCTGCGATCTTTGATCAACTGCTGACTGGGTGACAGGCTGGATCCTCGATCCTTGTAGTCTCCCCAGTTTCGGCCATCGAGCGTGTGCCAAACCTAGCTACGCGCTGGGTTTTCCACGACATGCCCGTCGCTCCACGGGTGGCCGGTGAGCTTATGCTCCAGGGCCTGCATCGGACCGCTCAGCTTCGGCTGACCTTACGGCCGAGTCGCAGCAGCCTGGCCGGTGAGCTTACGCTCCAAGGCTTGCATCGGACCGCTCAGCTTCGGCTGACCTTACGGCCGAGCCGCAGCAGCCTGTCCGGTGAGCGTCATGCTCCAGGGCATACATATGATCGTCCCTTCTGGGTCCAATCACAGCATGCCTGGCCAACAGTCACCTTCCGTGTGCGGACGATGATCTGTTTGGAATGTCTTCCAGCAGAATACATGCAGGATAGGTAAGTAAAACTCCCCTGCCTCGGCTGGGTGATTTAGCTGGACATTCCTGGAGAGATCAAGTAAGTGGTTGTGGCCCCTTTCTTCCCTCTCTCCCTGCCTTTCCCTCCTCCCTGGGCTTCTAGCTAAAGGTTGCTGGGTGCTGGGGGTCACCTAGGGGGTCCCACTGGAACGGGGCTGGCTGTAACTAACATTTAAAAGAAATGTCATTTTTTCTCACCTGTGTGTGTCCTTCCTCCTCCATGCTGTCGGCGGCCATTTTGAGGTGGTCCATGCCAAGTTTGGCCTCTTGTGACTGCCCGGCGGCCATCTTCCTGTGGTTCGGCCACACCCACTGGCCCCTATCAGCTGATCGGCGGCCATGTTTGTCCACCCTGTATGCAGATATTGCCGTTCGGCGGCCATCTTTTTGTGGGCTATGGCTGCTTGACCTCTATCTTCTGTCGGCGGCCATTTTCTTAGAGCCCACATTATCTTCCATACAGACGTTTTTGGCAACCATTTTTCGAGAGCCTCCGGCCTCTAGGGTGCATTACACTGGCGCGAAAATACACACAGGAAGTGCTGATAAAAGAAGCAGACTGACACAGCAGCAGGGGGACAGCATCACAGGCGCAGCATAGCAGTACCTATCCAGGGTGGTGAGTTCTCTGGGTGACCCAGCCTCTCTGCAGCACAGGAGGGTGGCCTATTGATATCTTGCCTGGAGCCCTGTGGGTGTCAGCGTGTGGTCAGCATGGCATCTGAGCCAGATGTCTTCTCCCCTGAAACACCAGATTTAGCAGCTGGTGTCCCTGAGGTGTCTATGGACGATATGTCGGCAATCCTAGAGGCGTTTGCTGCCAGGGTGGAAGCAGCACACGGGAATACAGGGGGTAATAAATGCCCCCGTCCCCTGCAATCTTCTGGGGATATTTCTGATGCAGAACCAGGTCCAGCTACGGCTCATGGCCCAGATTCTGATGCATCAGAGACTGCAGACCGTGACCAATCGGACAGTGAGGAGGACTCCAAGTCCAGGTCAGTACGCGAGACGGCTTTGGTATCTGACCTTATTACTGCAGTGCGGGATACGCTAAAGTTGTAAAAGACTGCAGAAGTAGCAGATACTCCAGTCCCCTTTGGGTTTCGTAAACCTGCCCGCACTGCTAAGGTGTTCCCTTGTGTGTCTTATTTTGACAAACTCTTATACAAGGAATGGGAGAACCCACTGAGGGTCTTTACAGCCCCAAAGAGGTTTGCAGTACGGTACCCCTTTGAGGAGAGTTTTCTGAAGATATGGACCTCTCCCCCTATAGTGGACCCTTCGGTGTCCAGACTTAATAGAGCCACCACTATTCCAGTAGAAGGGGCTCCTGTTTTCAAGGACCCTGTGGATAAGAAGGCTGAAGCACTCGCTCGCTACCTATACTCAGTGGTAGGCTCGGCAGTACGCCCGGCATTGGCGGGGGCCCTAGTGTCTCAAACACTTACTGAATGGGCAAAATTGCTACTCCAGGGGTTAAAGAAGCGAGATGCTCCTCCTAATGAGATAACTTTGGCCGACCAGTTGGTCCAGGGCCTTAAGTTTGTCTGCGAGTCAGACATGGATACTATTCCCCTGCTGTCAGGAACTTCGGTTTATGCAGTAGCAATACGCCGCCTGATCTAGCTAAAGGGCTGGTCTGCGGACCAGACTTCCAAGAAAGCCCTGTTGGATCTGCCTTTTAAGGGCGACAGACTTTTTGGGGCTTCTCTGGATGACATCATCAAGGATGCCACAGGAGGTAAGAGCACTTTGCTTCCCCAAACTAGCAAGGGTAAGGGACCACGCCAAGGGCAAGGGCCCTCCTTTACTGCACGTAAGCGTTTTTTTCGCCCCCTTAAAGCGACAGGGAAAAGACCCCAGGCCGATAAAGCGCCTGCCCAAGGACAGAAGCGTCCTTGGTCCCACAGACCCAACAAGCCTGCGGACAAATCTGCGTCCACATGAAGGTCCGCCCCCACCCAGCTCTCGGGTGGGGGCACGTCGTCGCAAATTCGCGACTCAGTGGACTGCTCTAGTCTCCGACAGGTGGGTTTGCGAAGTAATCTCCTCAGGCTACAAGATAGAATTTCTCTCTTGTCCACCAGACAGATTCATCACCTCCAATCTCCAGCTACTACCGACCCGTCGGGAGGCCCTGTATGGGGCGGTCCAGGGTCTACTGGAACGCGGGGTAGTTATTCCAGTTCCAGAACAGGAACGGGGTCAGGGTTTTTACTCAAATCTGTTCATTGTGCTGAAGAAGGAGGGAGTTCGTCCAATCTTGGA
This sequence comes from Rana muscosa, assembly GCA_029206835.1. Lineage (NCBI taxonomy): Eukaryota > Metazoa > Chordata > Amphibia > Anura > Ranidae > Rana > Rana muscosa. The sequence continues at coordinate 151,442,808 of CM055117.1, forward strand.
TCTCAGAGCCCTCAATTGCTTTGTGAAGGTACAAAGATTTCGGATGGAGTCGGTTCGATCTGTAGTCACAGCTCTCCATCCGGGGGACTTTCTGGCCTCCTTGGACATCAAGGACGCATACCTGCATGTCCCCATATACTCCAGACACCAGAGGTTTCTGCGATTTGCTATCGGGAAGAACCACTACCAGTTTGTGGCCCTCCCATTTGACCTTGCCTCAGCACCCAGGACGTTTACCAAGGTGCTCGCTCCGATTCTGGCACTTCTAAGACAGCGGGGTATCGCTATCACAGGTTACTTGGACGACCTTCTGCTGAAGGCCCCTTCAAGCTCAGAATTAGAGGTAAGCGTGTCCATTACCTGTCAGACTCTTCGAGACTGTGGTTGGATACTAAACACGCAAATGTCAGTATTGGTGCCGACTCAACGCCTAGTGTACCTGGGGTTGATTCTGGATTCCTCAGAGGCAAAGGTATTCCTCCCTGTGGAGAAGTTGCAGACCCTCCGGGCTGCAGTACGGCAGCTGACTTCCAGGAATTGGTTGTCACTCCGTTTTTGCATGCGAGTGTTGGGCCTCATGGTAGCCTCCTTCGAGGCGGTCCCATATGCTCAATACCACACTCGAGTGTTACAGAAGGAAGTTCTGTCGAGATGGAACAGATGCCCTTCATCTCTGGATTATCAAATCCGAAAGAGCCACCTAGTCAGGAGATCCCTGGTATGGTGGCTGACAGCCCCGGCTCTAATGGCTGGGAAGTCATTTCTTCTGGTTTACTGGATAGTGATCACGACGGACGCCAGCCTTACAGGTTAGGGGGGAGTCTGGGGTGTCCAGTCGGCGCAGGGTCGCTGGACCCCAGAGGAAGCCCTCCTGCCGATCAATGTCCTGGAGATCCGGGCGATCAAGCTGTGCTTCTTCAAATGGTCTCAGAGGCTGCAAGGGCGTCCAGTCAGGATCCAGTCAGACAACGCCACAGCAGTGGCATATGTCAATCATCAGGGAGGAACAAGAAGCTCAGCTGCAGCATCGGAGATCGCTCGCATCCTGAAGTGGGCAGAGAGGAGCATACCGGCACTGTCGGCCGTGTACATTCCGGGTGTGGAAAACTGGCAGGCGGACTACCTGAGCCGCCAGATGCTGGACCAGGGAGAATGGTCCTTACCACCCGGAGGTGTTCCAACTCCTCTGCCAAAGATGGGGCACACCAGACGTAGATCTTCTGGCTTCCCGACTCAATCGGAAGGTATTGAGATTTGTGGCCCGGTCAAGAGACCCATGGGCAGACGCAACGGACGCGTTGGTAGCATCGTGGGGTCAGTATCGGCTAATCTATGCCTTCCCTCCCTTAAGGCTTCTTCCTCTTCTGCTCCGCAGAGTGGAGGCAGAGGGAATTCCAATGATCCTAATCGCTCCAGATTGGCCTCAGCGTCCTTGGTACGCCGATCTAGTACGTCTGGTAGCAGACGTCCCCTGGCGCCTACCACTACGGAAGGACCTGCTATCGCAAGGTCCCATATTCCATCCTGCTTTACAGTTATTGGCTTTAACGGCATGGCTGTTGAGAACCAGGTACTGAGAGACCGGGGCCTGTCAGAATCAGTAATCTCTACTATGAGAAGTGCTCGAAAACCGTCCTCTAGGAAGGTCTATCACCGCACTTGGAGGGCCTACATCTCCATGTGTGAGGAAATGAAATGGCATCCGCGTACCTATTTGGTTTCCAGAATCCTGCTGTTTTTACAGCATGGGGTGGACCAAAGGCTTGCCCTAAGTACGATTAAGGGACAGATATCTGCCCTGGCTGTCTTTTTTCAGCGACCCCTGGCGACTCACTCTCTCGTGAGTACATTTGTGCAGGGGGTCTGACATGTGGCCCCTCCGGTCCGTCCCCTGTTACCTCCGTGGGACTTGAACCTGGTCCTCTCGGTGCTTCAGAAGGCACCGTTTGAGAATATTAGAGATATTCCCCTGTTGACACTTTCTCAGAAAGTGGTCTTTTTGGTGGCTGTTACGTCAGTTAGACGAGTCTCTGAGCTGGCAGCCTTGTCCTGCAAGGCTCCATATTTGATTTTCCACAAGGATAAGGTGGTGCTGCGGCCGCAGCCTTCCTTTCTTCCGAAAGTCGTTTCGGCTTTTCATCTCAACGAAGACATTGTACTTCCATCCTTGTGTCCTCAGCCGTCGAATCCTAAGGAGTCGGTGTTGCATTCCTTGGACGTTGTCCGAGCTTTGAGAGTATACCTATCTGCTACTTCCCTGTTCCGGAAGTCAGACTCACTGTTTGTTTCGGTGGCTGGTCCCAAGAAGGGCCAAGCAGTCTCATCGGCCACCATCTCTAGGTGGATCCGACAGATAGTAATCCAGGCTTACGCCTTAAAGGGTCAGGCGCCCCCCTTTCCTGTCACGGCGCATTCGACCAGGGCAATAGGTGCCTCTTGGGCTTTCCGACATCAAGCGTCTGTTTCCCAACTATGTAAAGCGGCGACTTGGTCGTCCGCTCACACTTTCACAAAATTCTACAAGGTTGATGTAGGTGCATCTTCGGATGCCTCTTTCGGCCGCAAGGTTTTGCAAGCGGCTGTTTAGAGTTGCACCTCACTCCTCCGTTGGAGGAGTGCTGTTTTTGTGTTTTGGGGTGAAGTTTGTTTTTATGCTGTTACCACCCCTCGTTTTTTTCTCTGACACTGCTTTGGGACGTCCCACTTTGTCAATAGAGAAGCTGTGTCGGTCCATGGACGAAAGAGTAAATAGGATTTTTTACTCACCGTAAAATCCTTTTCTCTGAGTCCATGGACCGACACAGCACCCACCCCTCCTTTTAAGTTTGTACTGCTTTTTGACGAACTGATCTGTTAAGATGCAGACTGAGAGGGTATACCCAGAGGGTCCGCCCCCTGGGCGGTACTGTAGAAAGTGTGATGCAACACTTTTTACAAGTTTTTCTGCCTAGTCACTCCTAATTAACGGATAATACCCACTTTGTCAATAGAGAAGCTGTGTCGGTCCATGGACTCAGAGAAAAGGATTTTACGGTGAGTAAAAAATCCTATTTTTTCACCAGTCTCCTTCCTGACTGACACTTCTATGAGCTCACTTCCTTATGGCTCACTACCAGTTTCCAGATTACACTCTGTGTATACTTTGGGAACCGTACCCAGACCTGCTGCAGCAAGGCTAGCCTGTAACATTGCTTTGTGCACTGGATCCCGTGTTCAGCGCTTACCTTGGTGCAATGAGTGTCGTTGGCCACAGGGTACTATAGGTCCATGTCATGGTCTATGCCTATGGCACCCAGATCATGAAAACTTTTGGGGGGTGTGCCCACTATGATGGGCGAAGCCAGGACGCTGAACTGGACCAGCAACGTAAACAGGGCTTCCTGTACCTTTTACACACCGGTTCTGGGCTATACACTTGTTTGATCAGTATGTGAATCTGTAGTACACACTACATTAGATGTTTTTATCCTACAAGTCACCCTGCAGTGCTAAGCACACAAGTGGTTTTGAAGGCACAGGTTATCGAGTAATCTACGCTTTGAGTGTTTTCTCCTTTGTTCATTGACGGACACAGCACTTTCAGTCTTGACCTTAGGGTTATATCGCCACCTTCAGGAGAGGACTAGGCAGAACATGTAAAAACAACAAAAACTGCACAGTACCGCCCAGGGGGCGGTCCTACTGGCTATAACTCCTCACACTGCATCCAGCAGCTCAGTTTGTTTCTGCCTAATGTAGGAGAAGGACCTCAGCTTGTTTTTGCCTCTAGCACTGGCTATCCTTATGGAACGGCGCAAATTGCACAGAACACCTCGTGAGGGAGAGCGGACGGCAGCACAGCGCAGTACCTGGCTCAGGGTGGTGAGTCCTGCAGGGGCCCCTCAGTCTGTGGCAGCTAGGAGGGTGGACTTTTGGTGTAACTGGCCTGCGGTCACTAATGGGTGTCAGGCGAGTGTGGGTCAGCATAGCGTCAGAAGCTGGCGCCTCTTCTCCAAACATCCCTTTGGTGGCTACCGGCTCCCCTGCACCTGCGGTGCCTATGGACGCCTTGTCGGCAGTCCTGGAGTCCTTTGTTGCCAGGGTGGAAGCGGCGTGCGGGCACAAGGCGGTAAAAACGGCCCCCTCCCCCCACCGTCTTCTGGGGAAAGCTCTGATTCAGATTTGGGCCTTGCTGTGGCAAACAGCCCCTGTTCAGAAGTTTCAGCGGATGCGGAGCAGGACCGTTTGGACAGTGAGGTTGACTCCGGGTCAGCGCAGGAAAGGGCGCTTGTAGCAGCGCTTATCACAGCGGTACAGGATACCTTAAAGATGGAGGATAGGGCGGGGCCATCTACTGAGGTGTCGGTCCCTTTTACTTCCCACAAGCCGGCCCGCGCGGCTAAGGTGTTTCCCTACCTAACTTATTTTGATAAGTTTATCTACAAAGAATGGGAATGGCCGCAACGGGCCTTTTCGGTTCCAAAACGCATGGCGGTACGTTACCCCTTTGAGGAGAGTTTCCTAAAGTAATGGAAGTCTCCCCCGTTTGTGGACCCCCCCCCCCGGTATCCAGGTTAAATAAGGTAACCACAATTCCGGTGGAGGGAACTTCTGCTTTTAAGGACCCTACCGATAGGGCCGAGGCGGTTGCCCGGTCCATGTTTACGGTGGTGGGGTCAGCTTTGCGGCCAGTGTTGGTTACGGCCCTGGTGTCCCAGACGCTTACTGAATGGGCAAAATTGCTGCACCATGGGTTGGAAAAGCAACAGGCTTCCCCGGTCTGCGTGGAACTGGCAGACCAGCTGGTGCATGGACTCAAGTATGTCTGTGATGCGGCCTTAGATACGGCCCCCTTGCTTTCCCGAGCCTTAGTATCTGCTGTAGTGCTACGTCGCCTGATTTGGCTCTGGCGGATTTGCCTTTCCAGGGAGAGAGGCTATTTGGAGCCTCGCTGGATGATATTATTAAAAGTGTTACAGGGGGTAAGAGTACGTTACTCCCACAATCCAGAAAGGGTAAGGAGCCACGCCGTAGGCCAGGGGCCTCCTTTTCCGCTCAGAATAATTTTTTTTCGACCTCCTGGATCGGCAGGGAAAGGTTTCCAGACCGAAAAGGGACAAAAGCGTCCCTGGTTTCACAAACCAAACAAGCCTGCGAACAAATCTGCGACAGCATGAGGGTTTTCCCCCTTCCGACTCTCGGTGGGGGGGGGGGGCGCCTTCGGGAGTTTGCAACTTGGTGGACCTCCCTGCTTTCCGACCAGTGGGTCTGCAAAGTGGTTTCATCAGGATACACAATGGTTTCTTTCTTGTCCGCCAAACAGGTTTTTAACCTTCATCTTCCTCCGGCTCGTCTGGAAGCCTTGTTCGGGGCAGTGCAGGACCTGCTGCTGAGCGGGGTTATGGTGTTTGTGCCATCGCCGGAAAGGTTTCAGAGATTCTACTCCAATCTGTTTGTAGTCCCAAAGAAGGAGGGGGTCCGTCCGATCCTGGATCTCAAGGCCCTCAACAGCTTTGTAAGGATAAAACGTTCGCTCGGTGGTCGCTGCACTCCATCCGGGGGTTTTTGTGGCGTCCTTGGATATCGAGGACGCATACTTTCATGTCCCCATATGCGTCAGGCATCAGAGATTTCTGCGGTTTGCGGTTGGGGATGAACACTACCAATTTGTAGTCCTCCCGTTTGGCCTGGCGTTGGCACCAAGGTGCTCGCCCCGATTCTGGCCTTGCTGAGGCAGCGAGGGATTGCAATCGTGGGATATCTGGACGACCTCCTTCTGAGGGCGACTTCCGCCTCAGAATTAAGGGAGGATGTGGCGATCGCCAGCCAAGCTCTTCGGAATTTGGTTGGGTACTGAACCCTCAGAAGTCGGTGTTGGTGCCGAATCAACGCCTGGAATACCTGGGCTTGATTCTGGACTCCTCAGAGGCGAAAGTTTTTCTCCCTTCGGACAAGCTGCAGACTCCAGACTCTTCAGGCTGCGGTGAAGCTGTTGGCGTCCCGCAGGTGGTCGTCTCTGCATTTTTGCATGCGAGTCCTGGGTCTCATTGTGGCCACTTTCGAGGCGGTACCGTATGCTCAATTCCACACTTGAGTCCTGCAAAAGGAGATCCTGTCAAAATGGGACAAATCTCCATTGTCTCTGGATTGTCAGATTCGGGAGAGCCACCTAGTCAGGATATCCCTGGTCTGGTGGCGGAAGTCTCCGGCCCTTCGGGCTGGGAAGTCGTTACTTCCTTTTCATTGGACGGTAATCACGACGGATGCCAGTCTGACCGGCTGGGGGGGGGGGGTTTGGGGGCGTACAGTCAACACAGGGTCGCTGGACGCAGGAAGAATCCCGCCTGCCGATCAATGTGCTGGAACTTCGGGCGATGCCTCTCCACATGGTCAAAGATGCTGCAGGGCCGCCCAGTCAGGATCCAGTCGGACAATGCCACGGCGGTGGTGTATGTCAACCATCAAGAAGGAACAAGGAGTTCGGCTGCAGCATTGGAGGTATTTAGACTCCTTTGCTTTGAGATGGGGCACACCAGATGTGGATCTCCTAGCCTCACAACTCAATCGGAAGGTACCGAGGTTTGTGGCCAGGTCAAAAGATCCGTGGGCGGACGCGTTGGTGGCTCCATGGGGACAGTATAGGCTTATTTATGCCTTCCCCCCCCCCACTCAAACGTCTTCCTCGTCTGCCTCGCAGAGTGGAGACCGAAGGGATTCCGGTGATTCTAATTGCCCCAGATTGGCCTTGGCGGCCCTGGTACGCCGAAATAGTACGAATGATAGCGGATGTTCTTTGGCTACTGCCAATGCGAGAGGACCTTCTGTCGCAAGGTGCTATACTTCACCCTGCTTTACAGTCGCTGGCTTTAACGGCATAGCTGTTGAAAGTCAGGTGCTAAGGGTCCGAGGTCTGTTGGATTTGGTGATCTCCACTATGCTGAGGAAACGAAAGTCATCTCTGAAGATTTTTCATCGCACGTGGAAGGCCTACATCTCTATGTGAAGAGTTGGGGTGACGTCCGCGTACATATTCGGTTTCCAGAATCCTGCTGTTTTTGCAGCCTTAAGCACCATTAAGGGACAGATGGCAGCCTTGGCTGTCTTTTTTCAGTGTCCTTTGGCGACTCATTCATTGGTCAGTACGTTTGAGCAGGGGGTTCAACATGTGGCCCCTCCGGTTCGCCCATCGCTGCCTCCGTGGGATTTAAATCTGGTGCTCTCGGTACTTCAGAAACCGCCGTTTGTCAATAGAGGGATCTCCCGAATGTTTTCACTTTCGCAGAAAGTAGCCTTTCTGGTGGCTATTACATCTGCCAGGAGGGTTTCTGAGTTGGTGGCCTTGTCTTGCAAGTCTCCCTACTTGATCCTCCACAAGGATAAGGCGGTGTTACGCCCCGAAGCCTTAGTTTCTTCCTAAGGTTGTTTCGGTCTTTCATCTAAATGAGGACATTGTGCTTCCATCCTTGTGTCCATGGCCGTCGCATCCCAAAGAGGTTGCTTTGCATTCCTTGGACGTGGTTCGGTCTCTGCGGGTGTATCTGTCTGCTATGGCTCAGTTTCGGAGGTCAGATTCACTGTTAATGTCGGTAGCTGGTCCGAAGAAGGGCCTGGCGTTCTCGTCGGCCACCATTTCTCAGTGGATTAGACAGATCGTGATCCAGGCTTATGCCCTAAAGGGGCGGGCGCCTCCCTTCCCTGTCAAGGCACGTTTGACCAGGGCAATTGGTGCCTCCTGGGCTTTCCGACATCAAGCGTCAGTTTCCCAGGTGTGTAAGGCGGCGACCTGGTCGTCCGTTCACACTTTCACTAAATTTTACAAGGTTGATGTGAGCGCATCTGCGGATGCTTGCTTCGGCCGCATGGTTTTGCAGGCGGCTGTTTAAGGTTGCAACTCCTTCGTTGAGGAGCTCTGGTTGTTATGGGTGGAGTTTGTTTGCTGTTCCCACCCCTCGTTTTTTTGACACTGCTTGGGGACGTCCCTAAGGTCAAGATTGAAAGTGCTGTGTCCGTTAATGAACGAAAGAGAAAATAGGATTTTTGTACTCACCGTAAAATCCTTTTCTCTGAAGTTCATTGATGGACACAGCACCCACCCCTCCTTTTTATGTTTGTACTGCTTTTTAACTGCTGGATGCAGTGTGAGGGGTTATAGCCAGTAGGACCGCTGTACTGGGCAGTTTTTGTTTTTACATGTTCTGCCTAGTCCTCTCCTGAAGGTGGCGATATAACCCTAAGGTCAAGATTTAAAGTGCTGTGTCCGTCAATGAACTTCAGAGAAAAGGATTTTACTCGCTTTATTCTGCCTTAGAGGTAACCTCGATATAGCATTTGCCTATTTTTGTCTTATTTTCCACCCCACTACCGGAAGTTCCTCTCTGGCTAGTGTTGTAGTGCTTTCAAGACTCCTAACTGTGCTCTTCCAGCCATCTTCAGCCGATTACGCAAGCTGATCATTTGCTGTCTCACCTGTTGCTTGATACCTCAGAGACAGAGCCAGAGGAACTCAGATGGCACCTGGGTGATTGTGATTCTTCGATACTGGTTATGCTAAACCCCCTCAGTCTGCATCCAATCTGTGAGAGCACGAAGAAGATCCTCACTTGGCAATGGTGGATTATGGGCCCTTGGGAGGGGGAGCACGCCGGACAAATGGCGATAATTCCACTGTAGGCACTGAGGAAACTCCAGTTCCTCTCAAGTTGATAGCTGTTCACTTGTTCCTGAGCAAGGTCTTACACTGACACACCACTTCAGCCCCCTGATTCTGGCCCCTACTCTTGTACAACATGTGGCTTGTCTGTTTACCATGTCTGATCTATTCCAAAAGCTATCCTCACTACTGGAAATGGCAGATGCCAACAGTTGTAAATGCTCTTCTGCCTCTCCGTCCCCCTGACTATATCAATGAATTGTGTGGGGCACTTACATTTGTAGAAGGCAAGGGGGACTAGGATAAGGCTCGATTCACATCTATGCATGTTGCTTTTGAGCGTTTCTGCAGTGCTTTTTGCGTTACTTTCCTCGTTTTTGGACACGCGTTTTTGCCGTGATCTGCGTGTTTTTTTTTTTTCTCTTCACACTGTATATAGCTGGTTGCTAAGCAGGGGGCCGGGAAGCTGGTGTCTTGTCGCATTCGGCTCCCCATCACAGATTGCTCCGGAAGTGACGCTCTGTCGCCACCATCTTGCTACATCCCAAACTCCTGCACAGTAATGATAGAGTGAGAAGGGGGCAAGCAGACATCTTGTTACACTCACAGAGTTTTAGATTTCAGTTATTTTCAACACAAAACGGAGCTTATATGCTTAAATACAGTATTTGGAAATCCGACAGACTGTTTAGATGTTACATTTTAAAAGCAGCAGCAAACCTGCTGAACTTGCATGGTTGCTAATGTGACAGAACACCTCTGATTTTCACATTTAACATTTAAACAGTCCGTCGGATTTACAAATACTGTGTTTAAGCATATAACCTCCGGTTTGTGTTGAAAATAACTGAAATCTAAAACTCCGGTGGGTGTCCGCGTGCCCCCTTCTCACTCTATCATTACTGTGCAGGAGTGTGGGGTGTAGCAAGATTGCAGTGACGGAACGTTACTTCCGGAGCAATCTGGGAGCCGAATGTGACAAGACACCGGCCGCCGTGTCCTTAACAACCGACGAGTCATCCAGTTGTCAGCGGGCTTCCCGCTGAATGTAAAAAAAAAAAAATTGCCGGCTAAAAAAAATTTGAGGGGAAAAAAAACTGCGTGGGGTCCCCCCAGGTCCATACCAGGCCCTTTGGTCTAGTATGGATTCGGAGGGGACCCCTATGCCAAAATTGTAAAAAGTGGTGTGGTGGGCTTTCCCCCCCCCCACAAAATCCATACCAGACCCTTTTCCGAGCATGCAGGTCAGGAAAGGGAGGAGGTACGAGCGAGCGCAACCCCCCCCCCCCCCCACCGAACCATACCAGGCCGCATGCCCTCAACATGGGGGGATGGATGCTTTGGGCACGGGGGCTCTGCGCCCCCCACCCCAAAGCACCTTGCCCCCATGTTGATGGGGACAAGGGCCTCTTCCTGACAACCCTTGCCCGGTGGTTGTTGGGGTCTGTGGGCGGGGGGCTTATCGGTATCTGGAAGCCCCCTTTACGCAGAGGCACAAAAATGCATTGATGTGAACCCATGTTAAAAAATTTCCCTGCGTTTCTGCAAAATGCATCAAAAAATGCATTAGTGTGAATCGAGCCTAACGGAGTCTTCTGACGGTTTTTTTACTTCCAAAAGTTTGTCAAATTAACTTTCCAGCTTCTCACCACATGCTGACTACAGTGGACTTTTTTTATTAAAACAATGTGTGCTGATTTCTGGCTAGACCCACCTAGTTCTACACATATCCCAATAGGCACAATTCCTAGAAAGTCTCTCTCTATTCTTGATCAGGCTGATTGGGCTTTATGTAATAATTGACCCTACTCTGAGGTTATTCACTCCTCCTGGCATTTTTTGCTGCCTTGTGATTTATGGAAGAGAAATTTAGGAGGAAATAACTGTTCCCACTCTATCTTGCCATTCATGCCCTAAAAAAAATAATCAATCTACTGTTTCTATTGAGGGCATTGCCACCTTTAAGAACTCAGATTGGAGACTCTTTTGAAGTCTTACTTTGCTTTAGCAGATCCAGCCCTGCATCTAGCTATTGCCACTTTGTCAGTTGCCTAGAATATGGCAAACTGGATTGTAAAACAAAATTTCTTTATCGTACATCACGGGACACAGAGGCTTAATCATTACATAATGGGTTATATCCACCGTCAGGTGCTGGACACTGGTGTAATCAATTAGACAGAAAGTTTCCTTCCTATATAACCCCTCCCCTACTGGGAGCTCCTCAGTTTTTTTTTTGCCAGTGTCTAAGGTGTTGGTCACGTTTTAAGGATGTGCTAAGAAGAAGCTCTATTAAGAATCCCTCGGGGGGTTAGGAAGCTACACACGGATCCATCCAAACCACTTATTAATTACGCCAAATGGATGGTACCCGGGCCTCGCAGAAGACCGAGGTGTTGCCTGTAATGTCGTCTCTCTTCGGAGGACTGGGCTCTGGGATCTAGTACTTTCGCTATACCCAAAAAGCGCAAAAGTTTCTGTCAGTCTTTTACAAGGTCCAGGGGGAAGAGGTCTCCTTTAAGTAGGAACCCATACCCCTGAAGGTTGGCACAACATACGTGCCGTGATGGGTGAAGATTGGTGTACTGTCTGTTCTTCAGCAGACCTGCGGCGGGGATGAAGGTAAGCCTGGGAAAGGTCCTAAGAATTATCTTAAGGACTTTCCTTTTGAGTGGAATGTCTTGTCTTTATCCACCACTAGAGGTTGTAAAGAGTTGAGTTTTCACTCACCATGCTCCAGGTATACTGTCAGCTTCTCCTCGGACAGCACACTTCTTCCGCTGCAAGCTCTGCCATGGGTAAGCTTCTCTATGTGGTTGGATTCAGGCACTCCTGGACACCTACTCAGCATCAAACTGTGTGATTAGTTGCATACTTTATGTAGATTGCTAAACTAGCACAGTAGTATATGCATTGCTTGTACCTCTGCTTTTTCATTGGACTATGTCTCCTTGTAAAAAAGGGTTCAGGGGCAGGAAAGCTTGATACCATCCTCCCCTGAGAGACTTGAGGCATTGCAGCCTCCCCCAAACATTGCAGCCACTCTGCATATGTCATTTTGGACTCTTCTTTGCATTTGTTGGTCCATAAGAGAGGTTAAACTGCTATATATCACAGCGTCCTCACAGAGAGCAGAAAGCTGGGTGTGTCCATTCCCCTGCTCTGAAACCTCAAACAAGAGGATTAAAGTCCTGAGAAGGAGAGTTTACTGTCAGAGGATAAGTGAACAGGTGCAATTTGACAAGGCGGAGGTATTAGAAACCTTGCAAGCTCTGAAGTTTCAGCTACAATCTTTTACTGAGATTCTTGCTGCGTATAATTTCCCCTCAGCCTAACGGCCGAAAGCCTCTGTCTTATCCTTGTGGTTTCAAAAAGCACTCAAGAATACTTGGTCTCACAAAAAATACTTGTCCGCACAATAATGCTTAAGATGCATTAGATGTTGTTCGTATCAAGATGCTGAATCCCATACAAGTTGCATAATCGCCTAGATTTTTGCATGGTTGCATGATAATTTTAAGGATTCCCTAAATTCTACAAGATTCCTTATGTTCGCATACGAATACGTGTCTACATGGCTACATGTTGGGTGATTTTGCATAAACACGTTCGTAAACGTATGCTTGCTCACAAGATGCCCGTTCCATAGCATACGTGCTATATATGCGTGTATATAGTACACACTTTTTATGTTTTTTTGCTTAAAACCTATTTGTACAAGTTCATGCTTCCATAAATGCACGCTTCCATTGAAACATTTAGCTTCAACACTTGCTACTTACACATATGGGGAACCACTTGTGTTTACTTACGTGGGACTGCAGGAGGTTGTCTGTGTTTCGCAGGGGGACAGCACCTTTTCCGGTTGGTGGACTCGCCCTTTGGGATAGCCACTGTGCCCAGGTTTACAAGGTGCTAGGGCTCGCCTCTAACAGGACTAAAGGCCCAGGGTATAGCAGTAATGGCATACCGAGGTAATCTGCTGTTGATAGATCAGTCAGTAGCATAGCTGGACCGAAGTGTGTCCTGCATGGTCAAGTATCTGGAACTCCTGGGTCAGGATCCCAGTCTAATGGTACATTCATACGTTTGATAAATAGCTTGGAGCGTTTGAAGCAAGAAAAAAAACTCTCATTTTTCGGTCTGTGTCCCAGACAGTCAGCATTATAAGAAAGCTGGTCTATGTCGTCAAGGCAAGGAAGAGTTTCTTACATTCACCTTTTTCTTAAGGTGCTAGGGATTGTGGCTTCATTAAAAAGATTCCTTTGTGCTCAGCTTTATTCTAGGCTCCTAGATCCTAACCTGGCATTATCCAAAGGGTCTGATCCCATGGATATGATAGAGTCTCAGTTGGTGGTTCCTAACCAAAAAGTTTGGCAGAAAAGAAGATCCTTCATGCTAATTACCTGAGAGGTAGTGGCTGAAAAGGCTGGCCTCTAGGGATGGAGACCAGTCCTAGAAGAAATCACTGCCCAGGAGAGGTGGTCTAGCTCCAAGAGAATCTTGTCCGTCAACTTTTCTTGCCGTCAAGGGACGAAACCTACGGCTGGCACGTCTGACTTAATCGCCTGGGCGTTTAGGTTTGTTCTGTCAGAGTGCAATCCGATTATGCCACACCACTGGTTGACTTCGTTTACCAAGAAGATGCTAGAAGTCACACAGCCAGAAGGAAATTAAGTCATGTTCTAGCTTAGGCAGAGGGATTTTGTGCCTTGCCTATCGTCAGTCTTCATTTCATGGAATGGCGAATTGGCAGGTGGTTCTCAGGAATCGTCAACATATGTTCTCGGGTGTATGGCCTCTACTCCGTGATCTTCTTTCTGATCAGAGGCCGGAGAAAGGGTACCCCGGCAAAAGATTCATGGGCGTACAGGTTCAACAAGAAGTTGAACAGCTTTATGTCTAGGACAAAGGATCCACTCGCACAATGGACAGGATGCATTGTAACCCCGTTGTCACTGGTTTATGCATTCTCTTCCCCCAGTGCTGCGACTACCACGGCCTCTAGGCTACATCAGAGGGGAATGGAAGCCAGCTTAATAGTTCTGGCATGACCCAGACGACCTTACTGTGCAGGGATGGCAAGGGTGGTAGTGGAGGACCCAGGGTCCCTTACATCTTGCCTATTTGAAGCGGTTGCTCAGATACGGAAAACTGATGTTTGCGCTACCAGGAGGCCCCGGAAAGGGCAGGCAGCTTCTAAATCCACTGTTTCAATGTTGATTAATCAGGCTATTATTCAGGCTTGTGGTTAAAGAGAGGGTTCCCCTGTTTCTTTTAGAATGCACTCTTACCAGAACAGTAAGCGCTTCTTGCGCGATGCATTACCAAGCCTTTGACTCAGATTTGCTAGGCCGCAACTTGGTTGTCGATGCTTGCGTTCACTAATTTTTATCAGGTGAATGTAACACGGTTATAGGATGCCGCTTTTTTGCGCAGTATGCTGCAGGCAGCAGTATAGGTTGTTGTGCTTATCAAGGATCAAGGGTTTGCCCGCACAATATTAAATATTGAGTTATTTTTTAACGAAGATATTTTTGAATACAAGTCAATCTATATGATACAGTCTATAATATGAAACTTATTCACGGAGACATGTGATCATACAAAATAGCTACATTTATTGGTTGACAAAAAGCAAATATTTACATGAAATTAAAATACCAATTGCGTTACACGAACGACTTGAAAATCAATAACAGTACCCGCAAAATGGGCATGCAGTCCCTTTGACATAATGCTGTCATGATAAATTCTCAATAGGTTCAACAACCTTGTATAATTGACAATGAAACAGAACGTCTGTATTTCGCACATCTAACCGTTACTATACTGCAGGTAAGTAAGTGGTTGACAATGTGAAATAAATTGGATGTTTGTTTTGTCACTAAGATTGGAACTTTGCAAAAATAAAAATATAATGAAAAATGGAATCTTTACAAAAAAACATCTACCAGTTGTTGGTTAATAAGAATAACTCATAATTGCAGAATATTCAATACTTCAATATTTGTGAGAGCAACAATGAATTCAAAATTAAATCAAAAATAACATAATTACCCTTCCAACACGTCTATTTCCTACTGGCAAGCAAGTGACCAGAGTTAAGATGGCTGCCGTGGCTTTCAGGTATCGGGTGTCTAGGAATCTTTATGAGTGTAAAAATATGTCTTGGTGCATGGGTGTCAGTCTGTCTGAGAGTGTGAATCTCTGTGTGCCCCTCAGGGTGGGTCCCTGAGTGTGTGTGTGTGTGTGTGTGTGTGTGTGTGTGTGTGTGTGTGTCCATGTCTGTCTCTCCATCTAATTTTTCTTCCCTTAAATATTGTCTCTGGACAATAAGATTATAAAAATTATACTAAGTTCTGCGCAAGGGACGTTTGTCTTCAACTCATTGGTGGCTGCAGATATGAGAGTTACTGTCTAAAAGTGTCTGGTTTCTATAGGTTGACAACTTACTGATTAACTGTTCTCTGGACTTTGGGATCCTCAAGTAATATCACTTTCAACCACCGGGGCATCAACTCTTTTTAAGTTGATATATTCTATTTTTAGAATGTGTATAAGTTTATGTAATGCTGGGAAGACTATACATATATATTTTTATCATCTGGTATACATAACATATTTCGAATATACTTTTTGATTCCATTCCTTCATAACATAAATTTGTTTATTTCTGTCTAAAAAAATATATCTATAAGCTGTTTTTTCTAAACAGGGTACAGATTATATATCAATCAATATAACACACAAATATATATCTATGGGAAAACTGCCACGAAAAAAAATGCAGTGAATCACGACGAGAAAAATTAGAGCATGTTCTAATTTTTCTCGTCGTGATTCATGCCGTTTTTCTCGTCGGGAAAAATTATGAAAAGCCCACACACGGTCAGTTTTTTCGTCAAAGAGAAAAAATGTAATTTTTCCCGACGAGAAAAATGGTTGTGTGTACGCGGCATTAGATCATACTTTTCCCTATGACCTAAGATGTCATTTGATAATCTAAACATACCTTTTCATTTATTCCATACCTATATCTATATATACAGGTATATAAGAAAAATTATACATGATTTGATTTGTTTATGGTTTGTAAAAATGTATCCCGATTGGCAAAACTTCAACTATTTTACTACTATGTGTTAGGATGCACTATTAAGCAGCTCACAAAATGTATGGCAACATTGTAATATAACATTTTATATATGTATATTATAATAATCGTAATGTTATTTTTAGTTCCAGTTTCAGTGGCTGTTAGTAATGGACTGGATTTTCCTTAAGACAAGATACCAGTCCAGCTGTATAAACAAATTCTTCTTATGGATTCTTCTCCATCCATTGTCTCTATAAAGCTAGAATCAACATCGCTGTTTACTAAATGTCTTTCTCACAATGGGTGATTTCAGAGAGAGCTTACCTCCAGGTGATAAATGCTTAGTTATCTGTGGAAAATGTCCTCTATGGCAGGTTTTCTAACCAACCAATATATTAAGCGTTTCTTGTTTTGTCTATTAAAACTGGAACAACATCCCTTTGTCTTGTGACGAAAGTCACCATTGTTTCTGAAGTCTCAAAACAGGCTTGGAAAGATTTATAGATTGCTCATCCATTGACCATTGGAAAATAGGATTTTTTATTACAGATTACCTGTAAAACCCTTTTCTTGGAGTTCTTCACGGGACACAGAGGCTTAATCATTACATAATGGGTTATATCCGTCAGGTGCTGGACACTGGTGTAATCAATTAGACAGGAAGTTTCCTCCCTATATAACCCCTCCCCTACTGGGAGCTCCTCAGTTTTTGGAGCAAAGCAATAAGTGTCCCAATATCCCCAAATAAGAGGGGCGGGAGCTCTGTGTCCCGTGAGTTACTCCATGAAAAGGATTTTACAGGTAATCTGTAATAAAAAATCCTATTTTCTTTATCGTACATCACGGGACACAGAGGCTTAATCATTACATAATGGGATGGTTCCAGAGCAATGCTCAACTTGAGGGGAGGGAGATGCAAATAACGCAGACCGCCATACACGAGGACCTTGTTGTGGGTTTCCTTAATAATAAATTCAAAATTTACTGGCAGAAATTTGAAAGTCCAGTAGGCCTCAAGGGTAAAGTGAACTATTGCACTTGTAAACCTTTCAGAGAAAAAACTCATGTTTTTCAGTTCTCCCTTGATATAGATATTTTCTATAGAGCAAAATTCAGACAAAGCGGAATGGACACCGCAAGCCAGGCATACGCGATTGCATTGTGCTATAAAAAAAGGAGCTGGCTAATTGTAGGGTTGAGCAGGTTTACCACATCAATATGTTGCTGCTATTTTACTATTCTATCACAGGCTGGAGTGGTCCTTGTTTACATATTCATCCAGGAATATTCTTAATGTCTTAGAGAGAATCTGTTTTTCAAACATTGGTTGCTTTTTGAGAATCTGTTTTTTAAACATTGGTTGCTACTTCAAATTATGTAGCTTCACAGCGTCACCATTTATTTTATTTTTTTTATCCTTTTCTGCAGGAATGATTCTCGATCACCTGGAAATATGAATTATCTCCCTTCTTTCTTCACCAAGTTGGAGAATACCTCCCCTATGGTGATGTTCAAGAAACAAGAGATTTTTCGTAAGTTAAACTCCTCTGGTGGCGGTGACTCTGATATGGGTAAGTGGGACTTGACTGACATTTTCTCCTTTCTGATCTAACCTTAATTGTGGTGGCAGTAATTGGACATAAAGAAATGACTGGGTCAATGTCAATGTTGGCAAATATGTTAAAAACAAAGTAATACCTTTCTTCCTCAATCTGCCAGTAAATGCCATTTCTCTTATTGTTCATGAAGGGGTGGGGGGGGTGGGGGGGTTGCAGCATAGCAGAGTCTGGAATGAATGCCCATCCTATAGAAAAGTGGTCATCAACCCTGGCCCACTAACAGGCCAGATTTTATGTATTACCTTGGGGAGATGCAGACTAGAATACTGCAATCACTGAGCAGCAAATTATATCCCCTGTTAGGTATTTGTTATCTTGCAAACCTGACCTGTTAGTGGGCCCTGAGGACAGGGTTGATGACCAATGCTATAGAAGGCTGTACACTTAAAACAGTTGGGCCGGTCATACATGGAGAAAATTTATTTCCTGCAACCATGGGTTAATTCCCCCATCAACACAGTTTCATTTACATAGTCAGGTTGAAAAAAGTCCATTTAGTTCAACCAAAAAAATAAAATAAAAATACAATCTCTTATACACAATCATATACCCACAGTTGATCCAGAGGAAGGCGAAAAACCCCAGCAAAGTATGGTCCAATTTGCTATAGCAGGGGAAAAAATTCCATCCTGATCAGAGGCAATTTTCCCTGGATCAACTTTAACTATAAATGTCAGTGCCCAGCGTTGACAGGGGAGTCCCCCCCAGCGGGTGATTATTGCTAGCAGCTGTTAGCAAAAATTGCATGTAAAATCTGGCAAGCTGGTTGTACCCAAGCTAATCGATCGACTTGGTAAATTCAGCTTGCCCATACATGGTTCGATTCTTGGCCGGTTCCTGCTGAACCTATGGCTGGCCTTACTCCTCTCCTTTAGTCTTGTCTAGTAGCTAAAGGCTAGGATAGCCTAGCTGTTGTTCGATTTCCTTTTCCTTGGATTCAACACTTTAGACAAGCAGGGAATCAGGGATATGGACAGACTGGGAATGCAATCATTTAAAACAATCGCTCTGAGAGCTAAATGGATAAGCAGACCTGCCTTCACTCATTGAATAGTGTTTCAAGTCATAAGGAAAATGGCATGACTCTGAAGCAGCTTCCCTCCTCCAGATGAGAATAAACCACTCTCCTAATGGCGTACTACATATTCGCCTTTTGGCAGTGATGCCAAGCATATTTAGCTTCACTGAGAGACATTTCTGTTGGGTAGAAGTGTGCAACCCAGCAGTTGGGGTGGCAGCTACCACTGGTGAACGGCAGCAGTTTCTCATCCAAGTATTAGATACTAGGATTCTTATACTGACACTTTCTGGTTAGTTGAGAAAAGTGAAAAGGAAATTAATCTTGAAATTTTGTCGGTGTTGACTGTATTAATTTAAATGTCTGCTAGCAGCCCCACTATTTGTAGGACAGTTAAGGCCTGATAAATATTTAATTTGTAATAAAAAAAAGGGGTTTTGCTTTACAAGAGAATGTAGCCCAGTCTCTCACCTTTTTTATTTTTTTGCCTGACCATTGGTATGCAATAATGTTCATATAGTAATAGTATAATATAATAGAATAGTATCTATTATTGTTCATGCTGCAATAGTAGGCGTAAACTTCATCAGCCCAAAAAGTAATAACGAACTGCAATAGGAAGTAATGCAGGTTCTGTTCATTATATAAAGGAGTAGGAAGGAATAGTTCTCTTTTCATTTACAAAGGAAAACCATAATAGCATGTTAGGTTGAGTATGAGACATGAATGGGCTGAGTATATAGTACAGAAATTGGATTTGGTGCTATTTACAAATGAAGTAAGGTGAAATGGTTATTACTGGCAGATGTAAATATGGATGTAGGTGCAGGTAACATTGTACTTCTGTCAATTTTATACGGTTTCCATTTGGTTTTATAATATTTAAGTTATAATGCTTCTTTATAAAGCTTGGCCTGCTTTAATGATAAGATCTGTTCTTTCACTTTACTGAAACCCATTTTATTCTGAATTTGTTTTACAACATATTCCTGTCTGAGCACAAGTGAAATTCAGTGTTGTCGTTAATGAAATGTGAATTTTTATATTACAGCAGCTGCTCAGCCAGGGACAGAGATATTTAACTTGCCAGCTGTCACTACCTCGGGTAAGACCAGTTAATTGCCATTCTGTGTTTTAGCTTGTTGAGCATATTTTCTCGGATTTAAATAGGTGCACTTATTCCTTTCTGCTCCCCCTCCCCCAGCACAGAGTATAGATCATAGGGTGTTAAATTAAAATTCATGGGGGTCCAGTCAGTAAAATGTTCTTCCAGCAAAGGTCTAAATTGCATGTTTGTTTGATGATTTGGTGGATCCTTTACATCACAGTCCCCCCTTTACATCGGTGTCGTCAGTCCCTCCCCCCTTTACATCAGTGTCCTCAGTCCCCTCCCCCTATACATCGGTGTCCTCAGTCCCCTCCCCTTTACGTCGGTGTCCTCAGTCCCCTCCCCTTTACGTCGGTGTCCTCAGTCCCCTCCCCCCCTTTACGTCGGTGTCCTCGGTCCCCTCCCCCTTTACGTCGGTGTCCTCGGTCCCCTCCCCCCCTTTACATCGGTGTCCTCGGTCCCCTCCCCCCCTTTACATCGGTGTCCTCGGTCCCCTCCCCCCCTTTACATCGGTGTCCTCGGTCCCCTCCCCCCCTTTACATCGGTGTCCTCGGTCCCCTCCCCCCCTTTACATCGGTGTCCTCGGTCCCCTCCCCCCCTTTACATCGGTGTCCTCGGTCCCCTCCCCCCCTTTACATCGGTGTCCTCGGTCCCCTCCCCCCCTTTACATCGGTGTCCTCGGTCCCCTCCCCCCCTTTACATCGGTGTCCTCGGTCCCCTCCCCCCCTTTACATCGGTGTCCTCGGTCCCCTCCCCCCCTTTACATCGGTGTCCTCGGTCCCCTCCCCCCCTTTACATCGGTGTCCTCGGTCCCCTCCCCCCCTTTACATCGGTGTCCTCGGTCCCCTCCCCCCCTTACATCGGTGTCCCCTCCCCCCCTTTACATCGGTGTCCTCGGTCCCCTCCCCCCCTTTACATCGGTGTCCTCGGTCCCCTCCCCCCCTTTACATCGGTGTCCTCGGTCCCCTCCCCCCCTTACATCGGTGTCCTCAGTCCCCTCCCCCTATACATCGGTGTCCTCAGTCCCCTCCCCTTTACGTCGGTGTCCTCAGTCCCCTCCCCCCCTTTACGTCGGTGTCCTCAGTCCCCTCCCCCTTTACGTCGGTGTCCTCGGTCCCCTCCCCCCCTTTACGTCGGTGTCCTCGGTCCCCTCCCCCCCTTTACGTCGGTGTCCTCGGTCCCCTCCCCCCCTTTACATCGGTGTCCTCGGTCCCCTCCCCCCCTTTACATCGGTGTCCTCGGTCCCCTCCCCCCCTTTACATCGGTGTCCTCGGTCCCCTCCCCCCCTTTACATCGGTGTCCTCGGTCCCCTCCCCCCCTTTACATCGGTGTCCTCGGTCCCCTCCCCCCCTTTACATCGGTGTCCTCGGTCCCCTCCCCCCCTTTACATCGGTGTCCTCGGTCCCCTCCCCCCCTTTACATCGGTGTCCTCGGTCCCCTCCCCCCCTTTACATCGGTGTCCTCGGTCCCCTCCCCCCCTTACATCGGTGTCCTCGGTCCCCTCCCCCCCTTACATCGGTGTCCTCGGTCCCCTCCCCCCCTTTACATCGGTGTCCTCGGTCCCCTCCCCCCCTTTACATCGGTGTCCTCGGTCCCCTCCCCCCCTTACATCGGTGTCCTCGGTCCCCTCCCCCCCTTTACATCGGTGTCCTCGGTCCCCTCCCCCCCTTTACATCGGTGTCCTCGGTCCCCTCCCCCCCTTTACATCGGTGTCCTCGGTCCCCTCCCCCCCTTTACATCGGTGTCCTCGGTCCCCTCCCCCCCTTTACATCGGGGTCCTCGGTCCCTCCCCCCGCCCTTTTACATCGGTGTCCTCGGTCCCCTCCCCCCCTTTACATCGGTGTCCTCGGTCCCCTCCCCCCCTTTACATCGGTGTCCTCGGTCCCCTCCCCCCCTTTACATCGGTGTCCTCGGTCCCCTCCCCCCCTTTACATCGGGGTCCTCGGTCCCTCCCCCCGCCCTTTTACATCGGGGTCCTCGGTCCCTCCCCCCGCCCTTTACATCGGGGTCCTCGGTCCCTCCCCCGCCCTTTACATCGGGGTCCTCGGTCCCTCCCCCCGCCCTTTACATCGGGGTCCTCGGTCCCTCCCCCCGCCCTTTACATCGGGGTCCTCGGTCCCTCCCCCCGCCCTTTACATCGGGGTCCTCGGTCCCTCCCCCCGCCCTTTACATCGGGGTCCTCGGTCCCTCCCCCCGCCCTTTACATCGGGGTCCTCGGTCCCTCCCCCCGCCCTTTACATCGGGGTCCTCGGTCCCTCCCCCCGCCCTTTACATCGGTGTCCTCGGTCCCTCCCCCCGCCCTTTACATCGGGGTCCTCGGTCCCTCCCCCCGCCCTTTACATCGGGGTCCTCGGTCCCTCCCCCCGCCCTTTACATCGGGGTCCTCGGTCCCTCCCCCCGCCCTTTACATCGGGCTCCTCGGTCCCTCCCCCCGCCCTTTACATCGGGCTCCTCGGTCCCTCCCCCCGCCCTTTACATCGGGCTCCTCGGTCCCTCCCCCCGCCCTTTACATCGGGCTCCTCGGTCCCTCCCCCCGCCCTTTACATCGGGCTCCTCGGTCCCTCCCCCCGCCCTTTACATCGGGCTCCTCGGTCCCTCCCCCCGCCCTTTACATCGGGCTCCTCGGTCCCTCCCCCCGCCCTTTACATCGGGCTCCTCGGTCCCTCCCCTCGCCCTTTACATCGGGCTCCTCGGCCCCTCCCCCCGCCCTTTACATCGGGCTCCTCGGTCCCTCCCCCCGCCCTTTACATCGGGCTCCTCGGTCCCTCCCCCCGCCCTTTACATCGGGCTCCTCGGTCCCTCCCCCCGCCCTTTACATCGGGCTCCTCGGTCCCTCCCCCCGCCCTTTACATCGGGCTCCTCGGTCCCTCCCCCCGCCCTTTACATCGGGCTCCTCGGTCCCTCCCCCCGCCCTTTACATCGGGCTCCTCGGTCCCTCCCCCGCCCTTTACATCGGGCTCCTCGGTCCCTCCCCCCGCCCTTAACCTCACAGTTAACACTCCCCTTTTTAGCGATTCCTGGATAGTTTATACTTGCCTAGAAAACGGCTGAGCTGAGATCTTCACTAAATGATGTGTGTAATCCCTGACCAAGAGCTTCAGGGCTGTGCCCACAAATACTCACCATTCCCTTTTGATGCAAAGTTCACCCACAGGTACAGCTAAGGGTTGTATGTGAGTAACGTATGCTGAACCTTCTGGATAGTGGGGTATAGAAAGGGATAAATGTGGCCCTTTTTTTAAAGTTTATAACCAAATTTTTAGCCACATGTTGCTTTACACACTATATATATTTTTAGTTTTAATTTTTTTGCCATTTATAAACTACATCCAGTAAGGTTTTTTTTGGATGTTGTAACCAGAATTTCATGTCCTGAGAATTTACTGACTTTACCTTATTTATGGAAGCTGAAAGACTTTGTAGAAATAGGACTCCCTGTTTTTTTTTTATAAAATGCATCGATAAGCAGAACGCTTGCATTTTGTATTGATGGTAGGTTCTTTGAAAAAAAAAAAAATCTTAATGGGGGTGGTGATATGTTTTTCATTATAAGTCATCCAGTGTTTTGGAGAGTAAGATGGTGAAATAACATATAAAGAGATTGTGCATATATTTGTGGTATGCCGAATCCTCCATGCCCGATTGGCTTTTCCTTCGCCAAAGAAACCGATGAAAATGGACAGGGCTGCAACGCCAAATGGACTATGATGCTGTCACCCATGTTCATGTTTGATTTGCCGCATTACATCCCATCCAGCATATATGAATTTAAACTAAACATAGACAATATATACATCTCTAACTTTGTTGATGCTTTCGGTCATAATTGTATTTATCTGGAGATTAATATTTCATGATGATCTTGCATATCACACTGGTATTTTTTTTTTCTTCCTAAATTTACCTTTTATTATTTCTCTCGTGTGCAGGTACCATCAGCTCCCGAGGTCATTCTTTTGCTGATCCAGCCAGTAATCTCGGTCTAGAGGATATTATCCGCAAAGCTTTAATGGGCAATTTTGATGACAAGCCAGACGATCATGGTGTCCTGATGGGGGTATCACAAGGCAGCACTTCAGGGTCTTCAAATAATGATCCTCGTAGAGAGGAAGCAAATCCCTCACCCAATTCAGGTTAGTATTAAAGATTCAAAAGAAGACCAAACGGCTCCTATTTTATCTGCCATTTTCTATTACCCAACTGTTGAGCAACTCACATTAAGCTTGTCATTCTCTTGACATGCCCTGTGGCTCTGTTGAAAGGTTTTTCTACCTAGAGGTTCTTGCTTCCAGACACATTTTAACTAAACCAATGCATGTTCCTTTTGACAGGCATCTATTATGCTAAGAAAAAGGTTTGGTTGGACAAATGTTTAAAAAAAAAAAAAAACTTTTATGCCGAAGGCTAATTAATGCCTTGTTGTTTAGGCCAAATTTAGCAGCATCGGCATGTGTTGGTTAACTCTGCAATAATTCTAATATGCATACCTAAAACAAATATTGCTATTTTTCTGGACATAGACCAATCATCCATGACAATATGACCACCTACCTAATAATGAGTAGGTCCCCTTTTTGCTGCCAAAACAGCCCTGACCTGTTGAGGCATGGACTCCACTAGAACCTCTGCAGGTATGCTTTGTGTATCTGGCACCAAGCTGTCAGTACCATCTGTAGCAGATCCTGTAAGTTATGAGTTGAGGCCTTCATTGATCGGACTTGTTTTTTCCTTCACATCCCACAGATGCTTGATTGAATTGAGATCTGGAGAATTGAGACCATTTTTTCTGGTTTTAACACATCTTCAGGGGCAACGTGCTGCCCAATATATTCCACCCACTTTTAGATGCCATTGTAACGAGATGATTAATGCCATTTGCTTTACATGTCAATGTTCGTAATGTTGTGACTGATTAGTGTATGTGCATATAGGGATCAGGAAGAGGTTAAAGGATAAGTTCACCATTCATAACATGTTACATTTATATTCAGGGTGTAACATGTTATGAATGCACTGACCCCCAACACTGCTGTGACAGCTGACGGGGGGTCTTCTTCCTGTGTCTGCTGCCACAATTAAAAAAAGACATTGGCCGTGTGGGGCTCCACCCCCCCCCCCCCCCCCCGCTGCGTTATTCATTCACAGTTCTCTGTAAATGGAAAAACTACAAAGTCCGACAGCCTTTGCAGCCTGTCGGCTTGTAGTTTTCAGTGAACTACCATGGCGCTGTGAGCGCTGTGGTAGTTCATTGAGTCTTCCTGTCGGAATGCATCAGCTTGCTCATACAAGGTACAAGCAAGCCAATATGGAAACAAATACAAAAAAATTCCATGCTGCCTAAAATGGTGAGCAGCTAAAAAAAACAATGTACAAATGGTGAAAACAGAAATGCATATAAAATAAGTAGCACTAAACTAGTGAAAATCAATAAATAATGAATGGACACCAAGTGAGTGAACACCGTGCTCAGTGTTAAATCGGAAAACAATAGTCCATATGAAAAATCATATAAAAAAAGTCTCTGATAAGTGAAAACAGTAACAAAGTTCAAATGCGAATATAATGTTGGTGCTCCCACAATCTTGAAATAAAACAAGTGAAGTGAAGATGGCCACCACCGATTTATAGGAGAGGCTTACCGGAAACGGTGGACCCCAAAAAGCATACGCTTGAAGGGTCAACTAAGCATGGTATGTAACACTGTGAAAGCTGGATCCTCTGCTGTAGTTCCCAAAGTGATCTCTCAGGATGGACAAATGCAGGAGGGTGAGCTGCTGCTCAGTGCTTAGAAGATGGTTACCCAATGGTGCCAGGAAAGGAACCAAAAGTGATATAGGAGGAAAAGGAAGGGCACATAGCGTGATGCTGTATATAAATGAAGTTTAATGTAGGTAGGAACACTTACATTTAGGAGATGGAAAAAAGCGCTTGTCATATGTAAAAACGGCAACAGTGGAGTCTCCCTGTTGCCGATTTTACATATGAGAAGCGCTTTTTTCATCTCCTAAATGTAAGTGTTCCTACCTACATTAAACTTCATTTATAATACAGTACATTTGTTGTTTCATTTCAAGATTGTATTCGCATTTGAACTTTGATACGGTTTTCACTTATCAGAGACTTTTTTATATGATTTTTCATATGGACTATTGTTTTCTGATTGAACACTGAGCACGGTGTTCACTCACTTGGTGTCCATTCATTATTTATTGATTTTCACTAGTTTAGCGCTACTTCTTTTGTACGTATTACAAGCAAGCCAATACACTGACAGATCTGCAGGAGACCTGCATGGCACCCACAATCTGCTGATCGCTGGTGCAATGCTTTACAAGCTCCTGCAACAAAAAATTATAAATACGCATTTTTTTTACCTGCATTAAACGTGCATTTATTTTTTTAAGTGGTTCTTAATTCTCAAGGTTTTCCACCTTCATGCATTCTATTTATGAAGCTAGAAACCCTCCTCTATGCAGCAGCACCCCCTAATGCTTAACTGAGCACCATCAAGATCCAGCGATGTGCATGAGAGCCCCGGGTCTCCGGGGACTCTCCCTCCTCATTGACTGAGACTGCCATTGGCTCATGCAGCTGTCAATCACAGCCAGTGAGCCAATAAGTCAAGCGAGTTGGCAAGGCCGAGCCCCAACACTGTGAATGGACACGCAGAGCTGTGGCTCAGGAACAAGCCTGTTTGTGTGCCCCCATTACAAACTGCTTGCTCTGGGTGGGGGGGTGGCCAGGAGCGCAAGCGAGACACCCGAGAAGAGGAGGATCTGGGCTACTCTGTGCAAAACCACTGCACAGGGCAGCAGGTAAGTATATGTTTTTTATATTTAGAGCCCTTTAATATCACGTATTGCTTATTGTCTCTTGTGAGCCTTATTTCAAAGGTATAATAGTATCAGAATCATCTAGAAACCACAAAAACCAACCAGTGCTGATACTCCAGATTCCAGTATGAGTGTAACATGTGTATGGTTCCTGCCCCTGGACTCTATATGGGGCAGAACGCTGCTACAAGCTGAACACTCTAATATATCTATATAATGTGTGCAGTTGTAGGCATACTGTCTTCTAGCAGTTCCCTGATGGATTTTTGTAAAAATATGGGTAATGGTTGAAGTACAGCTAAATGATTGTCTGTTATTTTTTTTTCAGGGTCCACGCAGTTCCCATTCAACCCGTTGACTATGGGGATGCTGAATAGCACTCCTCCATCTTCTATGGCCTCCACCATAACACAGAGTTCTGCCCACCAACAAAGCAGGATATGGGAGAGGGAGCCAGCGCCACTCCTCTCATCACAATATGAAACCCTATCGGACAGCGATGACTGAAACACTTTGAACTAAAAATGTGTACGACTAAGGGTTCCAATGGCGATGTCTATATATTCATAGCCTGATAGACTTTTTCTAATGAGAGCCACAGGCTAAGGAGCACGGGGCCACCTTCCTACACAGGGAATCCTACAGCTGTGTAAAATATTTTAAATGGATATCAGCCTGTCAGGCCCAGGCAACTACTAGCAGAATGTAATTAGTAAAGATTTAAAGGTCCACGTTAATATGTAAAGAAGTTTTAAAGGAAAAGTGGATAATTTGATGCCTACCAATTCACAGCTATTTGTAAAAAAAAAAAAAAAAAGTCTTTAATTCTCTTCTGTAAATATTTGCAGTGGTTTATTATTTTTTTCCTTTGCTCTAGTATGGTGTATGTATGTTTAATTCAATACCTCCCCTCTAAAACGAACATATTTTTTTTTTATAACGTTTTTTTTTTTTTTTTTCTCTGGACTTGCTTCCTAGATGGCAGACAGCCAATTTTAATTACATTAATTGTCCTGCACCTTATAACTGCCCACTTCAGATTTGAAGTCCATCTAGCAGGTCATGCCTAGAGAGCAGAAAAGACGCCTTGTTTTTAAATAGTCATTTGAGGCGAGATCGTGGCACCATTTTTGGAACCATTGTTAAGTTTCCAGCTTTTTATTTTTAACTTGTGTCAAAACGCATCTGATAAATCAGTCTAGAACGCAAACTGGTGAGGTTACCACCTCAATGTCTATAAAAAAAAAAGGAAAAACCATGAAAAAAAACAGCAATTTTTTTATATTTCTTTTATCAGACCTACCACATGGAAGAAGCTTTTCTGCACTAGCAATGACAATTGCAAAATTGTGTCTGTGAATTTTAATTTCCGGTTGTTTTTATCCTTTGTAGGAATATATTCTCCAGGGAAAACAATAGGTGTATGTGTATAGGCAGGATTGTCGCCAATCTCAAGACTGACTGATTGGTACATTAGATGCTTTTTTTTTTTTTTTTCCTCACAGCGTTCATTTAATTCTATACATGGATTGTAATAAAATGTTTTGGCGCAAAACAAGATGTCTGTTCATTATTTCTCATGTGTTTGTGGATTTTTGAGTTGTCATTTAAAAAAAAAAGCTTTCAAGCCCTCGGGCCTTGAAAAATTACAAACATCCAAGTAACAGTGTTTGCTTTGTATGAACCCATGATTGTGCTCAGGGTCATCTGAGAGCCCCTATAGCTGTTGCAGGCAACCTGTTCATCTTGATGTGTCGACTGCGGGTAGAATGCAGGGATGAGCTCAGGCAGGTTCAGACACTAGTCTAAACCTGCCTGAGCTTGACGTATGGAAGCTGACGGTCAATCACAAGTGGCAGAGGCTTCCCTGCCTTTGATTGGCGTATTTGAAAGCCTGCCTTTTGTTCCTGCTGTGCTCCAGCAGCTGCCCTCACATCAGATCTGCCAGAGACAACAGAGCAGTGGTTGAAGGACACCCTACACCAGCCCTCAAATTTTCCACTCGCCTGCCTGCATTTTGCGAGTGAAATTTAAGGGCTGGCAAGGAAGGGCTGCCTATGAGCGGGGGGGCACCACCAGCAGGCAGACAGGTTGAATGGGATTCCTTCTCCCAGCGAGCGCAGAGGGGAGGAGAGAGCTGGCTGGATGATCAGAGCGCGGGGAACATCACTAGCCGCTTTCATTTCAATTGCTGTGTGTTCCCTGCACTCGTCACATACAGCCCTTGCCTCCTGGTCCCGGGATGTTGATGGACAGATCACCCGTCAAATCCTGGGACGTGTGACGTGTATCAAAGTTCCACAGCCAGGGGGCAGGACTGTATGATGGCGAGCGGCAGGAACACAGCAATTGAAATAAAAGCTGTTCCAGCAGTGTTCCTCTGTGCTCTAATCATCCGGACGGCAATCCTCTTCCTCTCCTCTGTTCTCCTGCACAGAGAGGCTGCATTGGTGGGCACAGAGAGGCTGCATTGGTGGGCACAGAGAGGCTGCATTGAATAAAGCACGAATAATTGTTAATTATTTTTTTTAACTTCATTCTGCTTAAACATTTAAGTGTCATTTCATGAGATAATTTGGGGGCATGTTTAGTGGTGGAATTAGGGGCAGGGTAGGGGTTGGGTGGGGCAACTGGTGATGAGTAACCCTTGAGGCCTTGCTTGTAGCTCAGGACTTGAAATTTTGAGTCTTGTCCTTCACAGCAAGCCAGAGATGTTAAAATCAGCTGCGGAGAAATGTCAGGCAGACAGCTTTCCTTTTTTCCATACAACAGGTTATTTTCTGCTGACAGTCACAGTGAGTAACCCGAAAGACAATTGTGAATATTGTGCTCCTCCTGCAGTGACAGTGATCACGCATCCATATTTCCGGGGGGAGTGATGAATTTATAGCTGCAGTTTTCCCTCTGGTGTTCATTCCTCCTCCTGCTTTTCAGCAACTGAAATGCACCATCTGATCACAGAGGTGTACAATGTCCCCCCCCCCCCCCCCCAATACAGGGGGTCCCTGACTTACGAACGCCCGAGTTACGAACCGGGCGCTGCGGGGACCCTCTGCCATTTTGGGCGGACCGTCTGCTGTTCTGCGCATGCGCGGCCAGACAAAGCCTCGGGAAATGTCCGTAATTGGCCACGCATGCGCACAACAGCATTCGACGGAACATCGGAAATGTCCGTAATTGCCGGTCTGCACATGCGCGGCCGACTTACGAACAGTTCCGATTTACAAACAGGAGGAAAGTCCCTAACGCGTTCGTAACCCGGGGACCCCCTGTAGTTTTAATTCTGCCAGAGATCGTCTGCAGTAGGGGTTATCAACCTGTCGAAGGTACCTGAGGTGGCGGAGATGTTCCCTGTCTATAAATGGCTGTTGGATTTGACCACTTTCCGGCAGGATAGCTGTGGCTGGTTTGGACTCGTGTTACTAAACCCAGAACACTGCATTCACTATACCTGGCCTTCCACAGTACACAGAACATGGAAATGTAATAGTTTTAGTAAATACAAACTGCTAAATACCTTTTTTGTTCACCAGCAGTTTTGTGACTTCTATCGGTGTCTGGTTAAAGCTTGTAGCAGGAGTTTTCATTATACTCTGACTGTCCTATAAGGCTGCAGGGCCCTTGACCCTCTGTCTGGACAGTACTGATTGGCCCTGTGCTGATCACATGCATTTTCCCAAGAAAAAAATTAATCTCTAGCAATACACACCAAATTGAGCATGTACAGATTGCCCCCTAGCCTCTGTTCTATCAGGTCATGGTTTGGGGACTAGAAGAAGGGGAGGAACGGAGAAGACCGTATTAAATTGCTTTTTTACACAATGCAGAGGATTAACCCCTTAGGTTCCACAGTGCGTATAACAAGCATGCTTTACTGCATATACTGACTGATTTTACAGTGGTGGGTTTAGTAGCGGTAAAAAACACGAGCGGCGCTTTGGCCACGTACAGGTACGTCCTTCCCTTTTTTTGCCCACCAGAGGGCATGCTCCTGCTGCACGGTGGGGGACCCAATGCGCGTGGCCGGTGGGCACGATCACCGTCAGCCACACGCGATCACGTGCACGAGTGCCAGCACGTGGGTTTGTGTGTGCAAATCCCTGTGCTGTCAGGGAAGAGGAAACATATCGTTTGTTCCTACTAAGTAGGAAAAACTATGTCTCCTTTCCTAGTCACTTTCATCCCCACACAGTTGGAGCACACAGTTAACCCCTTGATCGCCCCCTAGTGTTAACTCCTTCCCTGCCAGTGACATTTTTACAGTAATCAGTGCATATGCTATAAAAAATCGGTGCATTTTTGTAGCATAAAATAAAAAATGCCATAAATCTTTCCCATAGTTTGGTTTGCGCAAAAGTTATAGCATCTACAATCTATATACGCTTATTGCGATTTTTATTTTTATACCAAAAATATGTAGAACAATATATATTGGCCAAAACTGATGAAGAAATTTGGGGGATATTTATTATAGCAAAAAGTAAAAAATATATATATTTTTTTTTTTTTTTTCTTTTTAATAAAAAATCGTAGAGGTGATCAAATGCCACCAAAAGAAAGCTCTATTTGTGGGGAAAAAAGGACGCAAATTTTGTTTAGGTATAGCATTGCATGACCGCGTGATTGTCACTTAAACCAACACCGTGCCAAATTGTAAAAAGTGCTCTGGTCGGGAAGGGGGTAAAAATCTTCGGGGGCTGAAGTGGTTAACCACTTGAGCTCCAGGCCTTTTCTGCCACTTTTTGTTTACAGGTAACAGTCAGTATTTTATGCTCGAAAATTTAGTTTTTCAATATTTTATGTCACACGGTATGTGCACAGCGGTCTTTCAAATGCAATTTTTTGGGTAAAAAATTTACTTTTTTTTTTTGCATTGACATAAAAAAAAAAAAACACAAATGCATAACCCAATTTTGTTGTTTTTACACTGTTGCTTTAAATAAAAAAAATTGATAAATTTTATTGCTATCAAAATGCATGTGACAGGTACTCTTTTTATGGAGCGATCCCAAATCCCTCCACTGCCCTTAAAGTGGTTGTAAACCCAATCATAAAAAAAAAACCTGCAAGACAAAGGCATAATGAGCTAGTATGCATAGCACACTTAATTATGAATTACTTACCTTAGACTGAAGCCCCTGCAGCGGACCTCGCGCCCCCCCCCCCCCCCCCCGGCAGCGACATTTCTCCCGGGAGTTGCTTGTGGGTATCGTGGCTCCGGTGCTGTGATTGGCTGGAGCCACGATGACGACACTCCCGTGCGCGGAAGCGGCACGCGGACTGAAGCATAGGTGCCATTGCTTCAGTTTGTTTTAGTGCTCATGTGCCGATGACAGGAGATATCTCCTAAACCGTGCAGATTTAAGAGATATCCTTGGTAGCTACAGGTAAGCCTTAATATAGGCTTACTTGTAGCATAAAGTGATTGTAAAGGGTTTACAACCACTTTAAAAATATTCAAAACGCCAATATCTGTGTTTTTTTAATGCTTTTGATTTTTTTTTAAGATGACGCAATTGACATCCAGGTAAACGGGAAGTGATGTCAGGTCATCACTTCCGGGTTACCATCAAAGCCAATGCTAGCTTTGTACGGCTGTCTGGGGTCTCCCGGTGGGACGGGAAAGCCAGAGCAAGCCATGGAAGGTGGCTAGTTAGTCGTTAGGATTGCTTTTACAAGAGCTACCCGTTGGCTCTAAAACAACGGTACCAGGATGATGCCTGTAGCTGGTATACCCACTTGAAGTCCAGCGGCGTGCTGGTCTGCAAGTGGTTAAGATGCATTTGTTTTATCGGCTTTCATCTTTAGTAGGAACCACCACATCAGTGCTTAGGTGTGAAATTAAGTCAGCCGCTACAAATACTGTAGTTGCTGACTTTTAATAATAGGATACTTACCTGTCCAAGGATCCCGTGATGTCGGCACCCCCAGACGATTTTTTAATTGGTTCTCGGCTGCTGCTGCTGTCGCCACCGCCATTCCTTGTAAGGGAAACTGGCAGGGGGGGGCAGTTGAATGGGAGCCGTTCTCCCAGCCAGGGGAAGAGAGAGGAAGAGGCAATCTGGCCGGATCATCAGAGAGAGGAGAAAGCCCGCTGTAACAGCTTTTATTTGAATTGCCCGGTGTTACCGGAGCTCAACGTCATACAGTCCCGCCTTCTGATAGACAGAACATCGGTCCAATGCCAGGATCGTGTGACATCATCAAAGGTGCCGGGCCAGGAGGCGGAACTGTGCGACGGTGAGCTCCGGGAACACTGGGCAATTCAAATGAAAGCTGTTACAGCAGGCAATCCCTGCTCTCTGATGATCTGGCTGGCTCACCTCTGCACAGGTAAGGCTGCATTGATGGGCACTGGTTATGCGTCCTTGATGGGCACAGGTCAGGCTACACTGATGAGGACTGGTGAGGCTGCGCTGATGGGCACTGATGAAGTTGTTAATAATAATTTTTGTAACTTAATTCTGCATAAAACGTTTAAGTGTAATTTCAAATAATTTATGAGGGTATGTTTAGGGGTGAGGCATGGTTTGGTAGAGGTTGGGTGGGGTAACTGGTGGGGAGTAACCCTTAAGGCCTGGCTAGTAGTCAGGACTTGAAATTTTGAGCCCTGTTCTATGGGACAGATCACTGCCTAAATGAGGCCTTCTTCCTCCAGAACTGAAACGCCAAGCTTCTTCTCCTACTCCCATTTCTCAATGAAGTTAGATCATGATATCCTGGTCTTAGAGGATGAAGACAGAAGAAAATGAGTAAAAAAAATGTGAGAAAACTTGCTAACACTGTTAGCCCTGTGGAGCCTGTTGGCAACGTTCTCTTTGCGTTATTACACATCCTTACTATTCATTGCTTGGGGGACACCCATAGGTGTGCGCAGCCTATTGCATTAGAGTGTGCACCCCAAAGTTCAAACACACATGTATGCCACCTGCTGTCACAGGAAGGGGGCTCTGGTGGTGGGAGACAGTTGATTGGGAGCATATTACGGTACACCCTAAATATGGGTGTAACGTGTTCCTAAAGTTGAATCTAGACTTTAATATATTGGGGGCATTTACACTGGCCACTGGCACCCCCAACCACCCACCTGGTGCTGCTCCTGGAGTATGCTAATGCACATGGAGTGATTAGGGTGTGCCCAGGCACACCGGCACACCCTGTGCGCACGCCTATGGGGACACCCCATGGTATATTATAATATTTTGCCCACGTGCTGCACTGTACGATTAAGAGGAATTTTGACTTACAAATTCCATATCTTGGAGTACAGGATAAAGGCCACCCTCCCTTGTATTCCTTGACGTATTCTCTCTTGCTTGCTACAAAATGTATTGAAGGATTTTGTGAATGAATAATGTGCATAGGCATGCGAATGGGGTGTGGTTTTGCACACCCTAATCACCCCGTGCTGTTTCCCAGGATCTTCCCCGAAATGTTGCATCCAAGAGGGTGTGTAGCCCACGCAGCAGATCGTGAGGATTGCCAGAGCCGCTCAGTGTATAAAACTGTCAGATATCACTGCTTGCAAGGAGAGAGACCGGCTGTCAAAACTCAGTGGTCATGTCAGGAGTGGGTGGGACCGAACAGCTATCAAACACCAGCCAATGGGGTCTGGGCGGGCCGCTACATTTATGTGGCTCTGTCCCCTTACTTAACCAATCATTGGCTAGTGTTGATAGCTGCTTGGTCCTGAGTTGTGACAGCTGGTCTTTCTCCCAGTAAGCAGTTATGTCATTGAAAGTTCATAGTCAAGGAATGGGAACGGCCGCAGAGGTCCTTTGTGGTCCCTCAGTGCATGGCGGTCCGTTATCCTTTTGGGAGTGCCTTTTTAAAAAAAAATGGGCCTCTCCTCTGGTCGTGGACACCCCAGTCTCTCGGCTACATAAGGTAACCACTCTCCCGGTAGAGGGAACCCCTGCCTTTAAGGACCCTACTGATAGGATGTCCGAAGAGGTGACCCGCTCCAGGTTCACCATGCTGGGGTCAGCGACTCAGCGTTGCAACCTATATTGGCTGCGACTTTGGTGTCTCAGACATTCACTGAATGGGGGGTGGCACAGTGGTGTAGTGGTTAACTCCCTCACCTGGCAGCAAGAGGGTCACTGGTTCGAACCCGGACCCTGACACCGTCTGCCTGGAGTTTGCATGTGTCTGTGTGGGTTTCCTCTAGGTACTCTGGTTTCCTCCCACACTCCAAAGACATGCACGCCTTTGACGCCACAGTAAAAACACACACAGACTAATACATACACAGTGTGTGTATGTAAAAAGACCAAATGGTACAGGGCTTTGTGTATGCCTGTGATGCCACCCTGGGTACGGCCCCCTTGATTTCCAAAACCTCTGTATCTGCGGTGGTACTGCGCCGCCTGATTGGCTGAAATGCTGGCCCGCTGACCAAGCATCCAAAAGAGCTCTGGCAGATCGCCTTTCAGAGGCTTTTTGGTACCTCGCTGGACGACATTATTAAGGATGTCACAGGAAATTAGTTGGGTACTGAACATACAGAAGTCGGTGTTGGTACCGACTCAGCATCTGGAGTGCCTAGGCTTGATCCTAGACTCCTCAAAGGCGAAGGTCTTCCTTACTTTGGAGCAGTTGCAGACGCTCCAGTCGGTGCTGAAATTGTTAGCATCCCGCAAATGGTCGTCTCTCTGTTTTTTGCATGCGGGTTCGAGGCAGTACCGTATGCCCAATTCCACACTCGAGTATTGCAGGAGGAGATCCTGTCCAAATGGAACAGATCTCCATTGTCTCTGGATTCAGGTAAGTCACCTGGTCAAGGCTTCCCCGAGAGGCTGGCTGCTATCCCCAGCTCTTCAGTCCGGGAGGTCGTTCCTTTCTTTCCATGGGACTGTGATCACGACGGACGCCAGCCTCACAGTTTGGCGAACTTCGAGCGATCAGACTGTGCCTCTCCAAGTGGTCGCAGAGTCTTCAAGGGCGTCTGGTCAAGACCCAGTCGGACAACGCCACGGCGGTGGCTTATGTCAACCATCAGGGAGGAACATGGAGCTCGGCCGCAGCATCGGAAGTCGCTTACATTCTAAGTTGGGCCGAAAGGACCGTGCTGGCTCTATCGGCTGTTTACATCCGGCGTAGAAAACTGGCAGGCGGACTATCTGAGTCGCAAGATGCTGGACCAAGGGGAATGGTTGTTACACCCGGAGGTGTTTCCATTACTTTGTCAGAACTGGGGCACACCAGTTGTGGATCTCCTGGCCTCTTGACTCAATCGCAAGGTGTCGAGGTTTGTGGCCAGGTCCTGGGATCCCTGGGCAAACGCGTCGGTGGCTCCATGGGGTCAGTATCGGCTGATTTATGCCTTTCCCCCAATGAAATTGCTTCCTCGTCTGCTCCGCAGAGTGGAGGCCGAGGGGATTCTGGTGATTCTAATCGCCCCAGTCTGGTCCCATCGTCCCTGGTATGCCGACCTCGTGAGACCAGTAGCTGACGCTCCCTGGCGGCTGCCAATGTGGGGGGACCTTCTGTCTCAAGGTCCCGTGCTCTTGAAAGCCTGGTACTAAGGGACTGTGGTCTGTCAGATTCGGTAATCTCCATGTTGAGGGCCCGGAAATCTTCTTCCCGGACGTCCTACCATCAAACTTGGAAGGCCTACATCTCTATGTGTAAAGAGATGGCCTGGTGCCCACGGGCATATTTGGTTTTCTTGGATCCTGCTGTTCTTTCAGAGCGGAGTGGATCTGAAACTTATTAAGGAGCAGATTTCAGCCTTGGCTGTATTCCAACGATCCCTGGCGGCTCACTCACTGTTAGGTATGTTTGTGCTGGGGGCCTGACACGTGGTTCCCCCGATTAGACCACTGCTTCCTCCGTGGGACTTGAATCTAGTGCTCTCGGTACTTCAGGAACCTCCCTTTGAGAACATTAGGGAGATTCCTTTCAACGCTTTCTCAGAAAGTTGCCTTTCTAGTTGCCATTACATCGGTCAGAAGGGTTTCTGAATTGGCGGTCTTGTCTTGCAAGTCACCTTACTTGGTCCACCATAAGGATAAAGCAGGGCTAAGCCCGCAACCTTCATTCCTTCGTAAGGTAGTTTCAGCTTTTCACCTAAACGAGGACTTTGTACTTCCATCCTTGTGTCCTCTGCCGTCGCATCCCAAGGAGGTTGCGCTACATTCTTTAGACATGGTACGTGACCTACGGGTGTACCTGTCTGCTACGGCTCCGTTCCGGAAGTCTGACTCACTGTTCGTATCGGTGTCTGGTCCACAGAAGGGCCTGGCGGTCTCGTCGGCCACCATTTCTAGGTGGATCAGGCAGACTGTCATCCAGGCCTATGCCCTTAGGGAGCAGGCGCCTCCCTTTCCTGTCACGGCGCATTTAACCAGGGCAATTGGTGCCTCCTGGCCTTTCCGACATCAAGCGTCTGTCTCACAGGTGTGTAAAACGGCGAACTGGTCGTCTGTTCACACTTTCTCAAAGTTTTACAAGGTTGATGTGAGTGCATCTTCAGATGCTTCCTTTGGCCGCAAGGTTTTGCAGGTGGCTGTTTGAGGTTGCAACTCCTCCGTTGAGGAGCTCTGTTTGGGGTGAAGTTAAATCTTCTTTTGATTGCTGTTCCCACCCCTCGTTTTTTCTGACACTGCTTGGGGACGTCCCACATGTCAAGATTTAAGGAACTGTG
Source organism: Rana muscosa (assembly GCA_029206835.1). Lineage (NCBI taxonomy): Eukaryota > Metazoa > Chordata > Amphibia > Anura > Ranidae > Rana > Rana muscosa. The sequence continues at coordinate 151,479,762 of CM055117.1, forward strand.
TCCGTCCCAGGGGCGGATCCAGAGTCTTTTCTCGGGGGGGGGGGGGGGGGGGCACTGCCAAAAAATATGTTTTTTTTGTGGGAAATTTATCGGGGAAATGGCTGGTGTCGGCGCTTCAATCATCCCAGCACCATGGTGGTTATGGTGTCAGGATGATTGAAGCGCATTATTTCTATTATTACATTGTAATCTAAAATTAAATAGTTCAATGCAGAATCAGTGGGAGCCCCGAGTGTGTCACTTGCCACCGTCGCCTGCAATTAGTGGGAGCCCTGAGCGTGTCACTTGCCACACGTTGCGGATTGTCACTTACTACGTCACCTGCCACATCTTGTGGATTGTCACTTGCCACACCTTGTGGATTGTCACTTGCCACATCAACTGCCACACCTTGCGGATTGTCACTTGCCACGTCACCTGCCACACCTTGCTGATTGTCACTTGCCTGCCACCAGATGCAGATTGTCATTTGCACGTCACCTGACACAATTTGCAGATTGTGTCTAACTTGCCTGCTAAGGTGTAGTTTTGGTTGTCTCTTGCTGTGTCCCAGACTCCCAGAGTCAGGCAGCAGAGAGATAATGTAATCTCTCTGCTGCCTGCACAGTGAGGGCGGAAGTCACTGCAGGAATGCAGGGCAGGCACTGGTGGTGAGAGATGATCTCATCTCTCTGCTCCCCCGCTCCCGGCTAGCTGATTGGCCAGCTGCCACACTGAGCCTGCTCTCTCACTCTCACCTGCGCTGCCAACACACTGAGCAGCACAGTCTGCCCACGAACCGCGCCGCAAGCGGAGCCGCTCGCTTTCTTACCCGTCTGTGGAGCTGCACGCTATCTTACCTGCCCACAGAGTGGCCCGACGTGACTCACTGACATCACTCGTTGCTAGACGCCAAGTGGCCCAGGCATTGGCAACGAGTGCAGGGAAGAGGCTCCACCCACCTCCTCCGCTCCTGGTATCGTGTCAGTGCGCCGCGTAACTACATTAGACGAGTCTCTCTCTTGGCGCCGCTGATCGGCTGATGTGTGAAACTGAGAGAGAGACTCAGAGAGGCAGAGGCAGCCGCAGAACAAGTACTGTATATCCACTTGTCCCCTGCCCACTGTCAATAGACGGCGGGCGGAGAATATTCTCGTTCTGGGAGGACGTCATATGACGTCCTCCCTTTAAAACGAGCTAGGAGGCGCGCGAGCGCCGCGTTCACAAGGCCCCGGTGCGCGTGCCCGGCGGCCGCGATTGCCGCCGGGCACCCGCGATTGCCCGGGAAACGAGCAGGAAAGTGGATCTCTGTGTGTAAACACAGAGATCCACGTCCTGTGAGGGAGAGGGGACCGATGCTGTGTCCCTTGTACATAGGGACAACCATCGGTCACCTCCCCCAGTCAGTCCCCTCCCCCCACAGTAAGAACACTTTGAGGGAACATATTTAACCCCCTTCCCGCCCCTAGTGGTTAACCCCTTCCCTGCCAATCACATTTATACAGTAATCAATGCATTTTTATAGCAGGGATCGCTGTATAAATGTAAATGGTCCCAAAAATGTGTCAAAAGTGTCTGATGTGTCCGCCGCAATATCGCAGTCACAATAAAAAATCGCAGATCGCCGCCATTACTAATAAAAATAAAAAAAAGAAAAAAATGCTATAAATCTATCCCTTATTTTGTAGACGCTATAACTTTTGCGCAAACCAATCAATACGCGCTTATTGCGATTTTATTTATTTTTTTACCAAAAATATGTAGAAGAATACGTATCGGCCTAAACTGAGGAAAATTTTATTTTTTAAAAAAATGGGTATTTATTATAGCAAAAAGTAAAAAATAGTGTTTTTTTTCCAAACTGGACGCTCTTCTTTTGTCTATAGCGCAAAAAATAAAAACCGCAGAGGTGATCAAATACCACCAAAAGAAAGCTCTATTTGTGGGAAAAAAAGGACGCAAATTTCGTTTGGGAGCCACGTCGCACGACCGCGCAATTGTCATTCAAAGTGTGACAGCGCTGAAAGCTGGAAAATGGCTTGGGCAGGAAGGGGGTTTTCGTGCACAGTAGAGAAGTGGATATACTCGAGTATAAGCCGACCCGAATATAAGCCGAGGCACCTAATTTTTGTGGTGGAGATTTTTCAAATCCATGTTTATAACAAGAAGCTTCAAGGGAACTCTCTAATTAAAAGGATTCTACGTGTATATATGGTTGTATATGTTTTTACAATACTTTATTATTAAGGTGACTTAAATGTATCTTACAATGACTCTATAGTGTTAGAACATGTTTAGAATCAACAGCATACACAGCTGTGGAATTTCATCTGACAAAAGCCTATTATCTGACCATTTGTTGGTAGACTGATGTTACTTCAAAAGGAGGTGGGAGGTGACAATGGAACAGGAAGAACGTGATGATAAAAATGGTAGTTGTGACTGAGTATTTCACCCAAGCTAACAACCCCCCCACCCCTTGAGGGAATGCAAGGTCTTAGCATATGGAAAGGGGGGGGTGAGGAGGGGAGGGGTTTTACCAGAGTGTATTTATCTGAATGCAGACTCAATGGTCAGTCTATTTGGCACTTGATCTGAGCAGCATGGTGACGTATTAAGCTCGCTCTCTCTCTCTCTCTCCCTCCCTCTCTCTTTCTCCCTCTCTCTCTCTGCCTCTCTCTCTCTCTGTCTCTCTCTCTCAGTCTCTCTCTCTCTCTCTCCCGGTCTCTCTCTCCCATTTTTAAGAAGAATCTTACTTCTCTTTTGCTCTCTTGTTCCTATTGGTATTATCATGTAACATCGGTATCATCTTCATAATAGGTATTATCATGTTTGTCATAGCAATATTCCTATTATGTATTGTGTAACATTGGTATCATCTTGCTATTAGGTGGTATCGTTTCTGTATAAATAAATGTCATTGTTTTCTCTTTTCCCACCGCTATCGTTTGATTTCATTTTATATAGACAAAAGGTTTTTAATCACTTATTTTAAGCATTTAAGCGAGGGTAGGAATAGTTCCGTAACAATTTTACCCCAAAAAACTGGGAAAACTTATTGACTCGAGTATAAGCCTAGGGTGTCCATCTGCATGCCTCACTGTGCCTATTACTCACTGTGCCCATGCTTCACTGTGCCCATGACTAGACTGATGTTTAACATGGGAGTCTATGGAAGGAGTGCCCGGGTTTGAAAAATCTGTTCTCCTCGGCCATGGGTCTCCCAGACACCAAACTTTGGACACTTGTATAGGAGACATGGGGCTACATTTGTGCTAAGTTTGGGGTCCAGAGGACCTACGACAGGTCAGTACCGGGTCCGCAAAGTCACTGCAGAAATGACCGTTTAACATTGGAGGCTATGGAAGGGGTGCCCGGCTTTAAAAAAAAATCAGTGCTCCCCGACCGTAGGTCCCCTAGACACCAAACGTTGTACACTTGTAGAGGAGACATGGGGCTACACGTGTGCCACGTTTGGGGTCCAGGGGACCTATGGCCGGCCTGTACCGGGTCCCCAAAGTCCGGAAGATCAGGCGCGAAAAAAAAAAAAAACAGAGCAAGCAAGTGAGTGTGACAGATGGTCTCGGGGGGGGGGCAATTGCCCTGTTGCCCCCCCCCTGGATCCGCCCCTGGTCCGTCCATGGATGAAAAGAGAAAATAGGATTTTTTGTACTCACCGTAAAATCCTTTTCTCTGTCGTCCATGGACGGACACAGCACCCACCACTCCTTGTTTAGTTTGTACTGCTTTTCTACGAACTGAGGCTGCTGACTGCAGGGTGGAGGGTTATGTACGGAGGGACCGCCCCCTGGGCGGGGCTGTTCAACTCTGTTAAAGTTACATGTTTTAAGATAACATGTTCTGCCTAGTCCTCTCCTATGAACAGGAACATAACCCACATGTCAAGATTTAAGGAGCTGTGTCCGTCCATGGACGACAGAGAAAAGGATTTTACGGTGAGTACAAAAAATCCTATTTTTTTTTTAATAATTGGGGATATTTATTAAAGCAAAAAGTACCAAATATTGTGTTTTTTTTCCAAAATTGTCGCTCTTTTTTTGTTTATAGCGTAACAAATTGCAGAGATGATTGCATGGATATATTGGGAAAAATCCGCGCTAACCTTAAAATAAATTGGTGAATTACTTTACAAAAAAGTGACTAAATTTGATTATAATAGTCAATATGATAAACAACTTTATGGGTGCTGCTAAAGTGAAAATATTTGCTGGAATAACCGCTACATAAACGTGCATAAATTGGAATTGACAATGCGCTACCCTTTAAATAAGCAAACAAAGTGCTAATTAAAATATGTGAGTTCTCACACACACAAAACACCAATAAGAAAGTCCCGTGTAGTTCTCATTAGACATAAAATGTTACATGTGAACAAAAAAAAATAATATAAAAATATTAATAAAAATTAAACATAAAAACGTGTGTATAAATATATGTGCAAAGTTCCAAATAACGTTGATTCAGCCGAACAATCACATCTGCTGATGTATGTGCGATGTAATCTTCTAAACTGTTGTGAGTGGAGACTCCATATCCAAATGGTTCAGATAAGAAATAGAAGAAATAGCAGCTTACCGAATCCAGTGGATCTCTATGACGGAGATCTTTAGGGGCTCAAGCTCATATATACTTCCCACCAAGCTGACAACCAAAGAGCATTGGACTCGGACGAAATCTTCCTCCACTTTCTAGGCTGAAAGAAATTTCCCTCCTGGTATCAGCTGGCGTGCTTATCTCATACGAAAAAAGATTTGTTTGGAAGAAAAAAATGAAGAATTTATGGTGCAGTATTTCTTTGTTAAAAAAATAAGATATCCTTTATTTAAGCTGGATAAAAAATGCATCAAACATGTAATCCATTAAGGAGCGACAAGTTAAAAAAACGCTGCAAGTACTCAGCTGCGGTCTCTGCCGATCAGCTGTTGCGTAGTGACGTCACGTTCGAAAGCTCCACCCGACGCTGCGTTTCGGCATACAAGGCGTCCACTGGGAAAGGAGGCTGGAAAACGGACGTCACCTGTCACGCTTATGAATGGCAAGGAGAGATGACACCGGAGGTTCAAGAAAGAAACATCCGGCGTCCAGAGTGTAAATGTTATGTTCCCTCAACCTTCACAGCTCCGATTAAGGGTACTGTTAGGTGAAACAACATATACTCTCCTAATTGTATACCTCATATAATGATTTAATGAACACAATTAGCATGAATACAAACAAAATTAAATATATGTAAAAAAATTAAAATTAAATAAATAAATGTATATATGTGAGGTCAATTTCTACCTATTATTTGACGATAGAAGAGCATTATAGCCAGATCTTGAGGGAGCACGAATTCTCATGCAACCATAATCAGACCCCAATTCCAAAGCAGTTGACTAATGTTATTTAGTTAAAAGTGCACTTATTAGAACATTTTTTTTAAAAATACTACTATGACCCCCCCCTCCCGGGGGTCATTAATCAGACACATACTGATTAATAATACTGGTATGACAATCAGTCAAACATAAAAAGTATATTTAAAGATATATAATAATACAGGGATATATAAAAAATGTAGTTAAATAGAAAAAAACTATGTCTCTACCCAACTAAATTAAGACATAAAAGCCTGTAGGCTCGACAGATATGGTAATTAATTCCATTAGGTCAGTAAATACTACCACCCAGTGGAAAAAGAGAAAACTTCTTTCTACACTGTCCTACATTATATATGGAATTGGTATTCACATATGCATGTGATTGAATATGTATATAGAAAAAAATTACAAATGACCAAATTTCCCACACATATTACCAATTGACCTCAGATATTCGGATTTGGGAATAGGACAATAATTTAATTTAATATTACAGGATATTAATAAATGACAGAGAGTGATGGAACATGGCAAAAATTCCTAAATGGGTGGGATTAGCTATTATTTATAAAACAATTTATATCCCACTCTATGTTCAAGCCTAAAGGTCGATAACATTTTAAGTCAAAAATCCACCGCGTTTCTCTACGAGATATTGTACGTTTCAGGTCACTCCCTCTCCAATGGGGGGTGTAGGCCTCAATGCCTATTACCTCAAGTAGAGAGGGATCTCTGTTGTGGCATAGATGGAAATGCCACGAAACACTGTGGTCCTTGAATCCCTTACGGATATTAGTCAAATGTTCACCTATCCTAATTTTTAGGGCGCGGGTAGTTCTTCCAACGTATTGAAACCCGCAAGGACAACGGAGTAGATATATCACCCCCACTGTAGCACATGTAATAAAGCTGGTAATCTTATATTCCTTGGAGGTGATATGAGAGGTAAAAGAGGCAGTTTTGTAGGTTCTAGATGATTTACACACCTTACATCTTCTACACGGAAAGAAGCCTTTCAGGTTTCCAAACATACTCATTCGTTGGGGTGGGTCTACCATACTAGGTGCTATTATGTCCTTTAAATTTTGATTTTTCCTAAAAAGGACCTGTGGTTTCTCAGGGAGTGTAGGCCCCAAGGCCTGATCACTCTTAAGCACTCCCCAAAATTTACGTATGACCCTATTCACCCACCAAAATTGTGCAGAAAAAGTGGTCAAAAAAGACCATTGGAAATCCGTTGTATTATTCATTTCCTTGGCTTTAGGTGTTAGTAGATTTTGTCTCTCTATTTTTGCAACATCTCTGAGATCTTTTTCCAAAGTGTGGAGCTCATATCCTTTTTCTACAAATCGTTTTTGTAAAACAGTGGCGGCCTGAGTCTCGTAATCACTCAAACGTGAACAGTTCCGTCTTATCCGCTGAAACTGACCCTTGGGAATGGCCCTAAGCCAGTTAGGGTGATGCCCACTGTTAATTGGACTATATCCATTTTTATTCGTACTCTTAAAATAATAATATTTTAATTAGCACTTTGTTTGCTTATTTAAAGGGTAGCGCATTGTCAATTCCAATTTATGCAAGAGATGATTGCATACCACCAAAATAAAGCTCTATTTGTGGGAAATACGTAAATTTATTTTGTGTACAGCGTCGCACGACCGCACATTTGTCAAAGTGACGCAGTGCCGAATCTTTCGGGGCTGAAGTGGTTAACACCAACTGTTATTAGCAGACCAAAGTAAAAAGAAAATAAGTGAAGCGCTACCTCCCTTTAACCCCTTCTTTACCGGGCCATAATAATATGACGCCGGCAATTTTTAATTTTTTTTCCAAAAATATGTAGAAGAATACATATCGGTCTAAACTGAGAAAAAAAATAGTGATATTTATTAAATTTAAAAAGTTAAAATATTGTGTTTTTTTCAAAATTGTCGCTCTTCTTTTGTTTATAGCGCAAAAAATAAAAACCGCAGAGATGATCAAATACCACCAAACGAAAGCTCTATTTTAGGGGAAAAAACATAAAGATTTCATTTGGGTACAGTGTTGCATGACCGCGCAATTGTCATTCAAAGTGCAACAGCGCTGAAAACTAAAAATTAGTCTGGACAGGAAGGGGGTGAAAATGCCCTGTATAGAAGTGGTTAAAGTGGAGTTCCAGACAAAAATGGAACGTCAACTTTTTCGAACCCTCCCCCCCTCCGGAGTCACATTTGGCACCTTTCAGGGGGAGGGGGGAGCAGATACCTGTGTAATACAGGTATTTGCTCCCACTTCCTGGCATAGATCACTGCGGTGATCGTGGTGACATACGCCACTTCCGGCGCCTACTCTGTCCTCCCCTGCTGTCTTCTGGGAGACACACAGGTCCCAGAAGACAGCAGGGACCAGTAAGGACGCACAGCGTGACTCACGCATGCGCAGTAGGGAACCAGGAAGTGAAGCCGCAAGGATGGCGGCAACAGCCGAGAGCCGACGGACAGATCGGCTTCGGCTGCCGACATCGCGGGCGCCCTGGACAGGTGTCCATATATTAAAAGTTTGTAGCTGCTGGCTTTTAATATTATTTTTTTTCGCGGACCTCCGCTTTAAAGATGAAAAAAAAAATACTAAATAATATGAACACAAACTGAAAATTAGTGGGAGTGTTAGATATAGCACAAATGATATTGCATGAAACACAATAGTATAGTGTGTGCAACCAGTATACCGTATATACTCGAGTATAAGCCGACCCACCTAATTTTACCACAAAAAAATAGGAAAACGTATTGACTCGAGTATAAGCTGAGGGTGACCATCTGCATGCCTCACTGTGCCACACTTTGCCTCACTGTGTAAATGTGCATGCCTCACTGTGTCCATGACTAGACTGACGTTTAACATGGGAGTCTATGGAAGGGGTGCCCGGCTTTGAAAAATCGGTGCTCCCCGGTCGTAGGTCCCCCGGACAACAAACTTTGCACACTTATAGAGAAAGAGTGAGGCTACATGTGTGCCATGTTTGGGGTCAAGGGGAGCTACAGCCGGCCGGTACCGGGTCCCCAAAGTCCGGGAGATCAGGCGCAAAAAGGTGACTCGAGTATAAGCCGAGGGGGGCATTTTCAGCACAAAAAAATGTGCTGAAAAACTCGGCTTATACTCGAGTATATACGGTATGTCAAAGTCCATATATCCAGTGAAATCTTCTGTAAACAAATGCTGTCCACAAACAATCCAGCGGTGATTATTAGCAAATGAGTGAATGACACCAAATGGACCCTCCACCAGTCACACTATGCGTTAATACATTGTGGTTCTGCCTTATTGTGCTTTGTTCCACCTTATATCAACATGCGATGGGCTCATTTGGCCAAAGCCCAGTGGGAGACTCATAGGGTATGTTAGCACGGCTACCTATTTTTTCATATGTAGCACCCTGCTCCCAATGAGTGGTCGCTATATGTTGAGATTTAGTTGTCTGGGCATTAGTTTAGCCCAGAGAGATTGTTTATTCAAATTGTGGCACTGTTTCAGTACAGTTGGTTGCATGATTTTCCCCCCACCAGTGGGTGTCGCGGTCACTGCTGGTCAGGGTTGGAAAGGCAACAGGCTGGACGTATTGGGTACCTCTCTCCCAGCAGCAGCCCAGGGGGCGTGGTGAACCTGCTGTGCATGCTGGGGGAGGGTATTTAAGTGACAGACGCCATTAGGGTGGGGGAGAATTGGTGGTCGTGTTCTTCGATCCTCACCTGAGGGCCCTCCTGGCCTCAGGGATGTGTTGGCAGTTCCCGCCTCGGGGCCACGTTGGCCCGAGGCCTCGTCGCTGAGATGTAGGCCCAGGAGTTGCTGGGGCCTACTGATCCAGGTATGTTCCTGTGTCGCCTTGCCTGATGAAAGGGACCGAGCAATTGAGGACACAATTGGAGGATGCATCCAGACTCTGGCACTGAACGCTTTGTTCTTTCTGAGGGAGCTATCCCGGTGAGGGGATATACAAGTCTGTGGCAGAGACTATTCTACTGAACAAATTCCAATACCAAGTCTGTGGCAGAGACTATTCTACTGAACAAATTCCAATACCAAGTCTGTGGCAGAGACTATTCTATTGATTGAGCTTCGCACCGGCTGCTAGGCCGGTGAGAGTGGGCCTATCCGGTGGTGGCTGAGTCCAGCGTGGAGACAGTCGCTCCTCTGGACCTAGGAAGTTCCGTGATTGACAAGCAAGATACCTGAGTCCAGGGGCGGGCTGGGCCGGGGGCAGGGTGGAAATTTCCCCCCAGGCCGGCTACCTTATATTCAAAACGGCCGCATTGCCTGTCTGCTATTTTTTTCCCCTGTAGCTGGTAAATGTCAGCGCCGGCAGCCACCGATCGGCTCGCTGGCTGCTGCACTGCATTCTGGGAGTTGTAGTCTGCACTGCGCTTAAGTTCCTGGTGGCGGTGGGTGGAACTGAGCAGCGCAGCAAACTACAACTCCCAGGAGTCTCGGAGGCAGGCAGAGGTAGAGCGTGCCAGGAGACGCATCCTGTGACTGGCTCAGGCTGGGGGCTGACTGGAGTGGCTGCAAGAGTGAGACAGTACAAGTTGCAACTAATTTCGAGCAAACAGAGAGAAGAACTGACAGAGTCTGAGAGCAGCCAGCTTACTTTCAGTGGGACGAGCAGCTTACCCTTCACTACACTCCCGGAGTCTTAGGACAAGAGGCAGCAAGGGGCCAGGGCACACCAGGGGACACACGTCATTGGCTATGGCTGGGCGCTGGCTGCAATTTGGAAGTTATCACCCCCCAAGAAGCCGTGCAAGGACCTGCTGAGCTGCAATTGCTGAGGTGAGAGAGAGACCCAGACCCTGACATCCCCCACATCCCACCCCCCCCCCCCATGCACCCTGCTCCAGTGCCCTGCCCACCACCAAGTAACCTCAAAATAGGAAATAGCCCTTAACACTCTCTGGCTGTCAGGTCCTGTGCTGGCCATGGTCTGTAGGCAGTGGCATGAGTGTCTCGGTATTACCATTAACCATTATTAGCCCTGAGTTCCAAGGCCTGGGTCGGCTGCAAACTCAGAGCTATTGGCCACCTGCCCTGGGGCAGCTTTCGGGCCGGTGCATACCAGGCTGCCTCTGAGGGGGGGGGGTCGAGCGCCGCCGGTTTACACAGAGCGAGGATCTCCATCTCCCAGTTACCCGACGCGGCCGAGAGACATATGAAGTCCTGCCTCTTGGACCGGCTCCTGTGATGGACGTCATACTGGTCCAATGCCAGGACATGTGATGTCCATCTTAGGAGCCAGTCCAGCAGGCGGGACTTAATGTGACAATGGCCGGGTAACCGGGAGATACCCGCACTGTGTAAACCGGTGGCTCTCCTCTCTCCCCATGCACTGACATGGCTGCGCTAATGGGCACTGCTGTCGGATCAGGCTGCATTGATGGGCACAGGTAAGGCTGAGCTGATGGGATGGGCACTGATGAGGCTATATTTATGGGCACTGATGAGGCTATATTTATGGGCACTGGTGAAGCTGCATTTATGGGCACTGGTGAGGCTGCATTTATGGACACTGGTGAGGCTGCATTTATGGACACTGGTGAGGCTGCATTGATTGGCACTGATCAGGCTGCATTTATACACACTGGTGAGGCTACATTTATGGGCACTGGTGAAGCTGCATTTATAGGCACTGGTGAATCTGCATTTATGGGCACTGATCAGGCTGCATTGATGGGCACTGGTGAGGCTGCATTGATGGACACTGGTGAGGCTGCATTGATGGACACTGGAGAGGCTGCATTGATGGACACTGGTGAGGCTGCATTGATGGACACTGGTGAGGCTGCATTGATGGACAATGGTGAGGCTGCATTGATGGACACTGGTGAGGCTGCATTGATGGACACTCGTGAGACTGCATTGATGGACACTGGTGAGGCTGCATTGGATGGACACTGGTGAGGCTGCATTGGATGGACACTGGTGAGGCTGCATTGATGGACACTGGTGAGGCTGCATTGATGGACAATGGTGAGGCTGCATTGATGGACAATGGTGAGGCTGCATTAATGGACACTCGTGAGACTGCATTGATGGACACTGGTGAGGCTGCATTGGATGGACACTGGTGAGGCTGCATTGGATGGACACTGGTGAGGCTGCATTGATGGACACTGGTGAGGCTGCATTGATGGACACTGGTGAGGCTGCATTGATGGACACTGGTGAGGCTGCATTGATGGACACTGGTGAGGCTGCATTTATTGGCACTGGTGAGGCTGCATTTATGGACACTGGTGAGGCTGCATTTATGGACACTGGTGAGGCTGCATTGATTGGCACTGATCAGGCTGCATTTATACACACTGGTGAGGCTACATTTATGGACACTGGTGAAGCTGCATTTATAGGCACTGGTGAATCTGCATTTATGGGCACTGATCAGGCTGCATTGATGGGCACTGGTGAGGCTGCATTGATGGGCATTGGTGAGGCTGCATTGATGGGCACTGGTGAGGCTGCATTGATGGGCACTGGTGAGGCTGCATTGATGGGCACTGGTGAGGCTGCATTGATGGACACTGGTGAGGCTGCATTGATGGACACTGGTGAGGCTGCATTGATGGACACTGGTGAGGCTGCATTGATGGACACTGGTGAGGCTGCATTGAGGGACACTGGTGAGGCTGCATTGGATGGACACTGGTGAGGCTGCATTGGATGGACATTCGTGAGACTGCATTGATGGACACTGGTGAGGCTGCATTGGATGGACACTGGTGAGGCTGCATTGATGGACACTCGTGAGACTGCATTGATGGACACTCGTGAGACTGCATTGATGGACACTGGTGAGGCTGCATTGATGGACAATGGTGAGGCTGCATTGATGGACACTGGTGAGGCTGCATTGATGGACACTCGTGAGACTGCATTGATGGACACTGGTGAGGCTGCATTGGATGGACACTGGTGAGGCTGCATTGATGGACACTGGTGAGGCTGCATTGATGGACACTGGTGAGGCTGCATTGATGGACACTGGTGAGGCTGCATTGATGGACACTGGTGAGGCTGCATTGATGGACACTCATGAGACTGCATTGATGGACACTGGTGAGGCTGCATTGGATGGACACTGGTGAGGCTGCATTGGATGGACACTGGTGAGACTGCATTGATGGACACTGGTGAGGCTGCATTGATGGACACTGGTGAGGCTGCATTGATGGACACTGGTGAGGCTGCATTGATGGACACTCGTGAGACTGCATTGATGGACACTTGTGAGACTGCATTGATGGACACTCGTGAGACTGCATTGATGGACACTGGTGAGGCTGCATTGATGGACACTGGTGAGGCTGCATTGATGGACACTGGTGAGGCTGCATTGATGGACACTGGTGAGGCTGCATTGATGGACACTGGTGAGGCTGCATTGATGGACACTGGTGAGGCTGCATTTATGGGCACTGGTGAGGCTGCATTTATGGACACTGGTGAGGCTGCATTTATGGACACTGGTGAGGCTGCATTGATTGGCACTGATCAGGCTGCATTTTTACACACTGGTGAGGCTACATTTATGGACACTGGTGAAGCTGCATTTATAGGCACTGGTGAATCTGCATTGATGGACACTGGTGAGGCTGCATTGATGGACACTGGTGAGGCTGCATTGATGGACACTGGTGAGGCTGCATTGATGGACACTGGTGAGGCTGCATTGAGGGACACTGGTGAGGCTGCATTGGATGGACACTGGTGAGGCTGCATTGGATGGACACTGGTGAGGCTGCATTGGATGGACACTGGTGAGGCTGCATTGATGGACACTGGTGAGGCTGCATTGGATGGACACTGGTGAGGCTGCATTGGATGGACACTGGTGAGGCTGCATTGATGGACACTGGTGAGGCTGCATTGATGGACACTGGTGAGGCTGCATTGATGGACACTGGTGAGACTGCATTGATGGACACTGGTGAGGCTGCATTGGATGGACACTGGTGAGGCTGCATTGATGGACACTGGTGAGGCTGGATTGGATGGACACTGGTGAGGCTGCATTGATGGGACACTCGTGAGACTGCATTGATGGACACTGGTGAGGCTGCATTGATGGACACTGGTGAGGCTGCATTGATGGACACTGGTGAGGCTGCATTGATGGACACTGGTGAGGCTGCATTGATGGACACTGGTGAGGCTGCATTGAGGGACACTGGTGAGGCTGCATTGGATGGACACTGGTGAGGCTGCATTGGATGGACACTGGTGAGGCTGCATTGGATGGACACTGGTGAGGCTGCATTGGATGGACACTGGTGAGGCTGCATTGGATGGACACTGGTGAGGCTGCATTGGATGGACACTGGTGAGGCTGCATTGGATGGACACTGGTGAGGCTGCATTGATGGACACTGGTGAGACTGCATTGATGGACACTCGTGAGACTGCATTGATGGACACTCGTGAGACTGCATTGATGGACACTGGTGAGGCTGCATTGATGGACACTGGTGAGGCTGCATTGATGGACACTGGTGAGGCTGCATTGATGGACACTGGTGAGACTGCATTGGATGGACACTGGTGAGGCTGCATTGGATGGACACTGGTGAGGTTGCATTGGATGGACACTGGTGAGGCTGCATTGGATGGGCACTGGTGAGGCTGCATTGGATGGGCACTGGTGAGGCTGCATTGGATGGGCACTGATCAGGCTGCATTAAAAAACCAGGTGGGCATGAATGGTAAGCTGATTCAGTGGTTCAATGGACCACTTGACTGAACTTGCCCCCCAGGCTGAAGGCTGCCAGCCCTCCCCTGCCTTGAGTCCTCCCCATTCCTCTACCCCCTCTGTTGGAACGTTTTATTCAAATAAAACCCTTAAAAGAGACTCTGTGTTGGTGCAGATGTTTCTTATGGATAGACTTTTCAAGGAGAACCCCTGAGCCGAACAGTAAGGTAATGTGCAAAGACCCACAACTAAACCAGCAGCTCCTACGGGGGTACCGCTACACTTATTTCACCACTCAACACCACATGCTGTCCTGTTTTGCAATCCTGGTTTCATGCCAGATTGCACATGTGACTTTGAAGAAGATTATCTACTGTAAAAGAAGTACCGTATTTATCGGTGTATAACACGCACTTTTTTCCCCTTAAAATCAGGGGAAAATCATGGTTGCGTGTTATACGCCGATACCCACCTATCCCCGTCGATCTCCGCTGACTGTGAGCGGAGCGGAGCGATCGCCGCCGAGATGCACATAGCCGAGTGTACTCAGCTTTTCTCGGCTCCGCTCACAGTCATGCCCAGTCCCGCCATTGGACCTGTGTCATGTCCATCATAGGGCGGGACTCGGCGTGACTGTGAGCGGAGCCGAGTAGAGCCGAGTACACTTGGCTATGTATAGCTCAGCTCCGCCCAGTCCCTGCGTTCTCGGCAGCATTCGCCCCGCTCCACCCAGTCTCGGCGGCGCCAATTTTAAATTCCGGCAAGGCTGCAATAAACACTGGGGCAAGGCTGCACTGTGACAAGGCTGCAGTGGACACTGGGACAAGGCTGCAGTGGACACTGGGACAAGGCTGCAGTGGACACTGGGACAAGGCTGCAGTGGACACTGGGACAAGGCTGCAGTGGACACTGGGACAAGGCTGCAATGGACACTGTGAAAAGGCTGCAATTGACACTGGGGCAAGGCTGCAATGGACACTGGGGGGCAAGGCTGCACTGTGACAAGGCTGCAAATGACACTGATAAGGCTGCATTTAAATGTAAGTTATTTTTCCTTAAACTTCCCTTCTAAAAAAAAATTTCCCTAAAATTCCCGCTTAAACTTGGGGTGCGTGTTATACGCCGGCGCGTGTTATACGCCGATAAATACGGTAGCTAGGAAAAGCACCTTACTCTTGTATTGGGGAAGATTTCAGGTATGTTAACGCAAAGCAGTAAACCTGATTTTTTTTTTTTACCCTACTTTTCAACATACTAATGTGTTTTTTAGATCAAACCTTTCTGTTTTAATAACATTCCTTATTTCAGGCCAAGTGATATGATCACTGGGTCTCTGTGCTTCTCTATTGAATGCAGGCAGATCATGGCTGGTGGGAGGGGCCAGCTGGGTACTATAAATAGCTTTCTGAAGACCTCACAGCACAGCCCTCAGCACTCCTCTCAAGAGCCCTCAGCCCTGATGCAAGCAGTGGGCTGGCTTTTGGGACGAGTTATGCAAATATTGAAATGCCACATGGGCGAGTGTCAGTCTGGAGGAGTGGAATTACCTGGGGAGCCTGCACTTGCATGCAGACCACCATAGGTAACACCCACATGTGACGCTGAGCCTCCGGGATTGGAAGAATTAAAATCCAATGAGTGAAATGGGTAGATTGGGGAGGAAAGTGCTAAATGATGATGGACATTCTCCAGCCAGAAAATGAGGTGCGCTCTGTCTGACAGGTTGCAGCTGCTCCCCTTGAGAACGTCTCCTATGATGAAACACGTCAGGGCGGGGCTAGTACTGACTTCATCGCGCCATCGGACCTCCTGGTGGTCCGTTTTTATACTGCACTGTATTACTTTGCATAATGGGAGAACCTTTTTTCTATAATAAATAAATGGCATGGGGGCGTGTCCAAGACGGCGATCTGAGAGGTTGCAGGACTCAGAGCTCTGCTGGCTGACTAAAGTTGATCCGGTCTCCTAACCTGCAATATTGGCCTAAAACTATCTTTGGACAATCCGGATGTCATACCGGACTAGACACAAGGGAAAGACGCTCTGTTTCCCAGATCCGTGCCCGCCAGAGGCTCCTCGTGTGGTGGCCTCTCCTAGGCGCGCTCATAACATGGCGTCGCAGACGGAGATGGAGGACCAGTCGGAGGAGACGAGGCTCGGGTTCCAAGAGGTGATGGCAGCTATTGCCACATGCCAAGCGACCCTGACAACTAAGATCGAGGAGGTCCAGCTAGATGTTGGCCTCATTCGCCAAGATCTCGACAAACTCAGGTTGCGGGTGTCGGAGGCAGAACAGAGAGTCGGCCGGACGGAGGATGTCGCGGCTGAGCACACGGAGTCCCTCCGTACCCTCCACACGAGGGTCCGGGCCCTGGAATACAAGGTCGACGATGCGGAGAACAGGAACAGGAGGAACAATCTCCGCATCGTCGGCCTGCCTGAAGGAGTGGAGGGGAAGAGCCCTACTACCTTTGTGGAGGAGCTGCTGCGGGGCCTGCTACCGGAGGCGCAATTCTCCCCCTACTTCACAGTTGAGCGTGCACATCGTGTCCCCCCGGTCCCGGGGCCTCCTGGATCTAGGCCGCGCACCCTGATACTCAGGCTTCTCAACTTTAGGGACCGGGACGAGACCCTTCGCGCTGCTAGAAGGCTGGGTGACTTAAAATATCAAAACTCCAATGTGATGTTTTTCCCGGACTACTCACTCGAAACGCAGAAACTGCGCAGATCATTTGACCAGGTAAAACTGGGTCTGAGGGCGCGAAACATCAAGTACAGTGTACTTTTTCCGGCCAAACTCAGGGTCCAGGATGGAGATACTGTCGAGTTCTTCGCTTCACCCCGGGACGCTGCTGCCTGGCTAGAGTCATTACCACCACACCGTTGACACAGTGAATATGTGTTTGTAGTGGCCCCATCAGTTTTAGTTTAGTTATTTTACCTGACTGCCTATCCTTATTAGTTTGATCCACAAACTTTCTTGTTGTCACAACCGGGACTTGGGGGTCACCTTACTACGGCTCTGATCCCGGATGACTGCACTGTGCTATAGGAAACTTACCCGGCTGAGCTTGCCCGGTCCGGATCGTGCGTTCTGGGAGTCTCGGTGGACCGTTGCTGGATGGAACCCTGTGGACTGTTTCTCCCTACAGGATACTGACCCGCTGTACCCCCTAGTGGGACTGTGCCCCCCCTTGCACAGGCACTGTGGATATCTCAGGCTTTCCCTCATTTTTTCTTTTCCCCCTTATTTTTATTACGGACAGTCCGGTCTCAAGGAACCTAGTTTGGACTATCTCATGATGTTCGTGGCCTTAACAGTAACCAAGTTATGCACCCCTAGCTTAGGCTAGGAGAATGTTTATGCACCACTATCCAGCATCTCTGTTGCCTCAGTTGCCTACTAGGTAACACCTCTGGCTGTGAGTGCACGCCCTCTGAGATTCTTTGTTCCATGTAGGGTGTTAGGGATACAATGTGCCCCCGGGTTGGGGTGGGGGTGTGGGGAGGTGGGAGGGAGGGGGATGTTTTCTGCCGTTGCAGAAGGGGATTAGTACTACTATGTTGTTGTTGTTGGAGTTGCTCTATGATTTTGGGAGACCTAAAAAATGTTATGTACAGTATTGTCACATCATTCTGTCTTATGTCCTGCTATTTCGGATGGGGGACAGGATGCACAGCTCGTTTTGCACTATTTCTGTTGAGTTGCGGAGCGAGCGGGGAGACCTGTGGATCACAAACTTTTTATTCCTGTGTATTAGATAATGGCTGATCTCTCCTTCATTTCCTGGAATGTACGGGGCCTAAACTCCGCTATAAAAAGGTCATTAGTGTTCAAATTTTTGCAGAAATATAACCCCCACGTGTGTATACTCCAGGAGACCCACCTAGTTGGTCCGCGCATACTGGGGCTCCGGAGGGCATGGGTGGGGGCTCACTACCATGCGAATTACTCCAATTACGCCAGAGGGGTTAGCATTTTGATCCGCAGGTCTCTCCCGCTACAGGTACTTGATGTTCGCACTGACCCTGGAGGCAGATACGTAATTGTACATGCTGACCTGTTTGAGAAGCAAATGGTGCTGGTGGGGGTATACCTCCCTCCCCCAGCAGATATACAACTACTGTATGACATTATGCACATAGTGATGGGATTTAACACGCGGGCCGTTTTCATCCTTGGTGACTTTAATCTGGTGCCCTCTCCGGACCTGGACAGACTCCGCGTAACAAATCGCTCTCCCTCTGAGCTACAAAACTGGGCGGACACGTTTGCTCTTGTGGACGTGTGGCGCCATTTTCACCCTGCTGAGCGGGAGTATACGTGCCACTCTACCTCATACCGGGCTCTCTCGCGCATCGATTTGGTATTTGCCTCCCCTGGTGCCTTATGCTGGTCCAGGGAGGCGAGGCACCTGCCCCGTGGAATTTCTGACCATGCCCCGGTTTATCTTAACATATCCATGACGAAACCCCCAACCTTGAAATTATGGCGTCTGTCCAGGTTCTGGGCCACAGATGAGAGACTACAGGAGCCGATGATGGAGGCTATCTGCGACTTTTGGAATGTACATGGGGAATCGGCAGATGTACTTGCCAGTTGGGATGCATTTAAAGCTGTACTGAGAGGTAAATACATTTCCCAGGTAGCGTTTTTTCAGAAGGAGACCTCCAGTTCCCTGGATGCTCTGGAGGAGGAGTGTGCGAGGCGTGAGGCAGCCTATACCCAAAACCCTGATGACTCTCACTATAGTCTATGGCAGAAGGCTCTTAGGGACTTGTCCCTTCTTAACATTGAGCAGACACAGAAATCTATGCTGTACTCCAAACAAAGGATTTTTCAACATGGGAATAAGAATGGTAGGCTGTTAGCGTGGCTGGCAAAAACTCATGCTGCTGCTACGCATATAGCCAGTATTCGAGACGCCCAGGGCCAATTGATCTCCTCTCCTGAGGGCATCAACGTCAGGTTCTTAGACTTTTTCCTGGGAGGTGTACTCTACCAGATCCCGGCACTCCCTGGAGGAGGTAGGGGAATTTTTAGACGCTGTCCCCTTTCCCACCCTATCAGAGGAACACAGCACACTAATGGATGAGGACATCTCTTTGGAGGAGACCCAATCCGCAATCGGAAGTCTTCAAAGTGGTAGGACTCCGGGTACGGATGGACTGCCTACCGAGTTTTACTCTCAGCATATTGACCTTATCGCCCCTAAACTCAAGGCCCTGCTCGTTGGTATTGAGGAAGCAGACTGTCTACCTGATTTCATGGAGGAGGCCGTAATTGTTCTTATCTCCAAGCCCGGCAAGGATCCCCAGGAATGTGGGTCATATAGACCCATTTCCCTTCTGAATGTTGATGCGAAAATACTTGCGAAAGTCCTGGCCACTCGCTTAACGTCTGTAATATCTACGTTAGTCCATGTTGATCAGGCAGGATTTATGCCGGGTAAGGGTACTGATATAAACATCAGTCGTCTTTTCCTAAACCTGTCCCTCACCCATGATAATGTTGGATCCAGAGTGATTGCCTCTCTGGACGCCGAGAAGGCATTCGACTCGGTGGAGTGGAACTTTCTCTGGGGTGTGCTACGATGCTTTGGCCCCAAATTTCTAAAATGGATACAGGTACTATATAAGGCTCCCAGGGCCAGGGTACGTACGAACGACTGGGTCTCGGACTCCTTCCCACTGCAGAGAGGCACTTGTCAGGGATGCCCCCTATCACCCAGTCTCTTTGCCCTGGCCCTGGAACCCTTGGCAATCCTAATTCAAGAATCCCTGGAGGTGAGGGGCTTGAAAATAGGTGTACTGGAAGAAAAAATATCCCTTTATGCGGATGATGCTCTGCTTTACTTGAACGACACGGGCCCGTCTCTAACTGCTGCCCTGACATTATTTGATAAATTCGGATCCCTGTCTGGTATCCGTATTAACTGGTCCAAATCGACCCTCTTACCCCTAGACGGACAGAGTCCACCACCAGCGGCTTCTTCCCCATTGCAGTGGGTTACAGAATTCAAATATCTTGGGGTGAGGGTTACTAGGGATGTTGCACAATATTACTCGTTAAATGTACTTCCCCTCCTCTGTCTCCTGAGGGAACGATGTCAGTCCTGGTCTGGGCTTTCTCTGAATCTTATAGGTCGCATAAACATTTTAAAAATGATAATTCTACCCAAACTTAATTACTTTTTTAGGAACAGCCCAGTGTGGATTCGGGGATCCTTCTTTCAGGAGGTGGACAAGTGTATCATGTCCTTCATATGGAATGGGTCCATCCCCAGGTTGGCAAAGTCAACGCTACAGTTGCCCACGCATTTGGGGGGTCTTGCCCTCCCCAATGCGCGGGTGTACTATTGGGCTGCTGTATTGGTCACTATTTACTGGTGGTTTGGAGCCAAGCGCTCTAATGCGGCGGTATGTCTAGAGGCGGCACACTTAGGCTCTCTACAGGCCCTGCAAAATCTGGCTTACAGGGGATTGAAGGCTTATGTTGATCTCCCCGCCCACACTAGGGCAACACTTAGGGTGTGGAATGTTGCTAGGCGCAGATTCTCCCGGACGGATTGCTGGTCACCGGCCCAGCCCCTCTGGGGGAATCCCAATCTACCACATCTCAGAACGGTCCCGGACCCTCGGGTGTGGGCGAGATTTGGTATAACGCTGCTGAAAGATATTATGCCGACAGGTGCCTTACTTTCGCTCCATCACTTGACTAGTGTCCATGATCTGCCGGGTTGGATGTACTTCCGGTACGCCCAGCTTCGGCACGCTGTTAGGGCCCAGTTCCCTACCCCTCCAACCCTGCAATTTGACCCACTAGAAGATCTTCTAAAAGATGATGATCTCAAAAAAAAACTTTCTGCCTTGTACGGTACCCTCCTTCCAATAGATGTCTTGAAGATGGACAGGCTTTGGGATAGGTGGAAGGAGGATATCCCGACACTAGAGAGGGAGGACTGCCTGGCACAGGGCACGAAACTGGTTATCTCTGCAGGCGATAAACTTATTCAAATGAGATTTTTGCACAGGATTTATCACACCCCAGTACGCTTATCTAGAATTTACCCAGATAGGGATCCTCATTGCCCTCGTTGTAGAGTACACCTAGGCACATACATGCACATGTTCTGGGACTGTCCCAATTTGTCTCAATTTTGGTCGGGAATTTTTGAACAACTGAATGTAAGACTTGAACTATCTGTCCCCAGGACCCCCGAACTGGCTTTACTAGGTATTCAGGACAATGAGCAAAGATCTCACCATAGCAAGCTGCTGATATCTTACCTACTTTTTTATGCAAAAAAGGAGATTCTATACAAATGGACATCTCCTACTCCCCCCAGTGTATCCTCATGGGAAAAGGGGTTAATGCTGTTTTGCCCCTGGAAGTTTGATGAAGTGTGGCTTTCGTAGACATCCTGCTGACTGTTTATGTTTGGACCTTTGGTGGGCCTTCTGTCTCTCTTCCCTACTAACTTGTGCCTCGCTGGCCTCTTCTCTCCCTCCCCCCCCTGCTCCTCCCTTCCCCCGCTTTGGGGGGCTCTTCTCCCCCACCCTCTCTCTTCTTCTTTCCTCCTCCTGCCCCACCCCCCCTTTTTTTTTTACTTAATCCTCTGAATTAGAACGAGGTGATCAATGTTTTTTTTTCAAACATTTCTACTGTACTGTACCGGTGGTTGATGTATTTGTACCTTCTGATGGATTCTCATTTCTATTGCATGGAGATACTGACTGTATAATGACTTGAATGTTGATATGCTGCACTTGACCTGTAACACAAATGGTCCAATGTTTGTCTGTTCTCTGTACTTCCGATTAAATTTTTTTTTTTTTTTTTTTTATGTACTGTATATCTCCTTCAATAAAGCACTCCTGATTGTTAAAAAAAATAAAAATAAATGGCATATACGGCTTTATGCTATAGAGTTTCTATGATTTCTATCTTTTGCCGGTATTGTGATACATTCCTGCTGGGGAGCCCTGTGGGGAATGGGACAAATGGGAATCATTTGGTCCATACATGACAGTGCATTTGGCTGATCTCTAACACCACGCAGACCTCCTATCAGTGGTGTATTTAGGTTTTGTGCTGCCCTAGGCCTGACTAAACTAATGTGCACCCTCATTTGAATATGACCCACCCCTTCCTGTTTTCCAGTGGGGACACTAGTTCTGAGGGCCTTGGGGTGGGCAATGGATTCCTTTAATTTGCAGAGATTTCCTCTCACTTCCTGTTTGGCTGTGGGGCAGGAAATGAAGGGAACTCTCCGCAATGGGACAGGGATGGCAAAAAATAAATTGACAGGGGCTATAACCTTCCCTTACTCTATCCAAAATGAAAAAAATAAAGTGTTGCCTATAGTTCTACTTTAACCACTTGCCGACCAGCGCACGCATTTTTATGTCGGCAGAATGGCACGGACAGGAAAATTGGCGTACAGGTACGTCCCTTTAAATTTGCCGCCGTGTGGGCGCGCGCCCCTGCCGCGAGCGTCGTGACCGCTGTTGTCCCGTGATCGTGTCACGGAGCGGCAGAACAAGGGGATTTGTGTAAACAAGGCATCTCCCTGTTCTGCCGCTTCGTGACAGGACACTGATCGTCTGCTCCCTCTCATCAGGAGCAGTGATCAATGTCGTGTCACAGTAAGCCCCGCCCCACACAGTTAGAATCACTCCCTAGGACACACTTAACCCCTTCCCTGCCAGTCACATTTATACAGTAATCAGTGCATTTTTATAGTACTGATCGCTGTATAAATGGGAATGGTCCCAAAAGAGCGTTAAAAGTGTCCGATGTGTCCGCCATAATGTCGCAGTCACAATAAAAATTGCTGATCATCGCCATTACTAGTAAAAAAAACTATTAATAAAAATGCCATAAAACGATCCCCTATTTTGTAGACGCTATAACTTTTGCGCAAACCAATCAATAAACGCTTATTGTGATTTATTTATTTTTACCAAAAATATGTAGAAGAATATGTATCGGCATAAACTGAGGAAAACATTTTTTTTATATATATATTTTTGGGGATATTTATTATAGCAAAAAGTAAAAAAAATTGCTTTTTTTTTCAAAATTGTCGCTCTAGCTCTGTTTATAGTGCAAAAAATAAAAAAACGCAGAGGTGATCAAATACCACCAAAAGAAAGCTCTATTTGTAGGGGGGAGAAAAGGATGCAGTGCCGAATCGCAAAAAGTAGCACAGTCATTTGGCAGCCAAATCCTCTGGGGCTGAAGTGGTTAAAGCACAAATTTCTGCTAAATGTATGGAGAGGACTGATAGGATACTTCTGGATCCTTTAACCTCTAGTCCTAGCTATCACCTTATTATTGCCAACACTTCTCTGTTCGCCACACCCAGATTCTGCGCAGGGAACAATGTATATATAAAAGTAACCCACAGTTGATCAGATCTACTCACACTTCGATTTATTGGTCCTGGTACAGCATATTTATAGTATAAATTCAAGATATCGCCCACCAATGGGATATTACTAATCCAAGCCATGCCAAGCCCCCCCCATATGTACATACAGTTTTTCATAGCATTTCTCACTTGTCAATGTTCAGACAGTTTTTATAACAATACACAGGCTATCACATCACTTTAAACCATGTGTTAGTTTTGTATTTAGGACAAAACTAAACCAAGACTTCCATCTCATCTATAGAAGCATCTCTCTTACTTCTAACTTCAGAGCAACAATATATTTAAAGGAGTACTAACCAAAAACAAGAAATATATATTAGGGGGGCTCTAAACCACCTCTTTCAACGACTAAGAGGACATTAAGAGGCTATAACCATGCCAGTGGTCAGCAGAAAACATATAGCACAGTGATGAAGGTAAGAAGTCCAGGCATTGAGCAAAGGAAGGATTGGGGGCAGGAACAAATAATCCATCTGTTCATTTTTCTCATCAGCAATCAACACAAATAAAATTAGGATCCTTTAAAGGGGTTGTAAACCCGACAAAGGCATAATGAGCTAGTATGCATAACATAGTAGCTCATTATGAAATACTAACCTTAGATCAAAGCCCCCGCAGCAGTCCCCGTACACCGATCCGGCCGGCGACATCGCTCCCGGAGTTACTTCCGGGTATCGTGGGCTCCAGCGCTGTGATTGGCCTGAGCCGTGATGACGTCACTCCCGCACATGGACGTGGGAGCCGCCGGTAACGGCACACTAGCTGAAGCAACGGCACAAACGAGCCATTGCTTCAGTGCGCATATGCCGATGATGTCGGCACATGCTGATACAGGGGATATCTCCTAAACCGCGCATCATTGCAAGCTCGAAAGGCCTCCGAGGGTTTCTAGTATTTACATTAGATTATGACCTGCCAAAGGTATGCAGGAAAGTCTTACTACCTACGTCCTAAGTGTAGCTGACCATCTCCCTTGCATCTGAACCATCCCTACTACCCACATTAGAAGCCCTGTGGCAACTAAGTAGTTGTCATGCAATTTCCACTCAACTGGTGTGGTTTTCCTTTCAGCCTGCCTGGCACTTTTCACATGTCTCCACTGTACCTCTCCGAACACGGGGTCCCCTCACACAGTGGAGAGCTCCTCCCCCTTCACTCTACTGGCCCGTGCCCGTCAGCTGACTCTCTCCTCCATACAGTTTCAGTCTCCTGACATGACATCTGTTTCTCTGTAGCTGAGAACTCAGGTGAGAGGACAGTCAATGCTAGTAGTGACGCCCCCCCCACAGTTGCGGAACGCCAGCCGCCTGCACAACAAAACATTGGTTGAGGTCCACCACCCAGTCCCCCTACATATGTATGGGCTGTCCCCCCCCGATGGCTGTCCCTCCCTGATGGTGGCAGTGCAGCCACTTTATGGAGGGGCCAGACCGATTTGCCTCCCGGCCCAGTCCGTACCATAAGACTGGCACTACACTAAAAGTGTAGCGCAAGCCGGCGTAGACTCTTTTAGTGCTGCCCCCCTGCAAAGTGCCACTCTAGGCCTGGGCCTTGTCGGCCTAGGCCAAGTTACAGCGCTGCCTCCTATAATTTGGGGTCTTGTGTTCCAGTAAGAGGCTGGTGTTTTCTATGTGGTGCTGGAATTCACAAGAGGTCACAGATGGAGTTATAAATTATCAGTAGTGGACTTTTATGCATCTCTTTATGACTTATGTGCACGATTTTCACATTTTGAATGGACTTACATGGTAGATTGTGATTTAAAAAAGGTCACAGTGTGCTTCTCACAGTATGCAGTACAATCAGCATAAAGAACTTCAGTACAGGAGAGGAGCCTGTACAACTGTGCAAGACTAAAGGGAAGGCTTTTAAGAAATTTGAATCCCTTGTGGGTTAGCTATTGAGGAGCCCAAAAAGTTGAGATAAATCTATAGATATTAGTAGAAACCTCTTAAAGAAATACAATACTTCAAAGAGCAGAATCATGCAGCAACCAATTAAGAGATGACCAAATAGGATTGGACAAACCAGATCCAACACCATGTCAGTGGGCCCTATAGCAATCACTTGGTCTAGTATGGCTCTAGTTTCGTATTTGTCACTCGATGTTTGCCGGCACCCGCCAATCATTTGGTACAGAGTCAGGCCTCGTACACACGACCGATTTTCTCGTCGTAAAAAACACGTCGTTTTTTTCGACGAGATTTTTGTTAAGCTTGTCGATTTTCTCATCAAGCTTTCTATGCGTACACACTGACATTTCCCAATTTCCTCGTTGTTCTCCGCGCTCACGTCCAGCACGTACGACGGCACTATAAAGGGGAAGATCTTTTTTCTTGGCGCCACCCCTTGGGCTGCTTTTGCTGATCTCGTGTTACCGCGTGTGAAGTAAAAGTTTGGGAAGAGAAGATTCGCGCTTTTCAGTCTTCGTACTTTTCAGATCGTTTTCTGCGGTTCAGTTTGTGCTTGTGGGTTCGTATCTTGACTTTCAGGGCGTCTAGGCAGGTCGTATCTGTTTTACAGTGCGTTCTTGCCTGTTCGTTTCTGATTTTCAGTTCGTTATTCATAGGCCTTGCTGTTCTAAAGTGCGTTCTGTTCTGTACGTTCTGATAAGACGACCGTTTCTTAGCCATGTCGTCTGGACGTTCTCGTCGTCGAGTTCGTGCTGTGCGTGCGCTTGGTGTTGGTCTGCTTGTTTTGGACCAAGACCAGTCCATGAATGGTGTGAGGAGGAGTTCATGGACCAAGAATTGGTTGCTCCAGCGGGACCAATTCTGCCATATGCCTCTGCTGCGGGAGATCGTCGAGAATAATCCTGAGGACTACAGGAATTTTCTGCGGATGTCTGACCCCGTTTTTCAGGAACTGCTGGCTTTGGTGTCCCCCTATATTACCAGGAAGGACACTGTTATGCGGGAAGCCATCAGTGCTGAGCAGAGGCTCATCGCCACCTTACGGTACCTGGCGACAGGGAGAAGTCTTCAGGACTTGAAGTTCACCACAGGCATCTCCCCCCAGGCTCTGGGCCTCATAATCCCAGACACCTGTTCTGCCATTATACAAGTCCTGCAGGAGGAATATATTAGGGTAAGTTTTCTCCCTTAACATCACATTTTATGTATTACAGGTATGCTAATGTATTGTATTTCTTTCATCCTTCCCTAATTACCATGATTGTAATATGCTGAGAATGATCCCCTTTGTCCCCATGCATGCTGGAAGCTTTAGATTGCCCCTTTTTTCTCCTCCATAAATATTTCCCTTCACTAACTTTTCCAGCAGGGGCGCCTGTTGCTCCAAATGTTTGGGGGTTCAAACACCAATTTAGGAAATAAACTTCCTCAATTTTTGCTCTGGTGCCTATTAAACGCCCCCAGTTGTCCCCTCTAATGCAGCCATTTTGTTCATTCCAATGCAGCCATTTTGTCCCCTCTAATGCAGCCAGTTTCCCCCCAGCCCTGCACTTACCTTCTTGTGGTCAGCGCCATCCTTCTTCTGTCCTTGATGTCTTCTCCTTCCCTTGATGTTGCATCAGCCAATCATGTTACCATTAAACAGACTTTGTGAACATGATTGGCAGAGCAGCCTGCCAGTGTTTCCCCAAGGAATGCCCCCCCCCCCCTGCGTCCCCTATTTTACTTTTAGGAAGCCAATTACATCCCTCAGGTTGTAATGTGCAAGACTATTTTACTACCTGTTTCTGCTATGCAATTTGAACCCCCTAAATGCCGCAATTATTCATATGTCGGTCGCTTTACAAGAGGCCATCCACCTGAATAGTGGGCGGCATAGACAATACATA
Organism: Rana muscosa; assembly: GCA_029206835.1. Lineage (NCBI taxonomy): Eukaryota > Metazoa > Chordata > Amphibia > Anura > Ranidae > Rana > Rana muscosa. Next base: position 151,507,086 of record CM055117.1, read on the forward strand.
GGTAATGCAACGCATGAACCTATGTATTGTTCTGAGTGATGGGCACAGGAGAGAGGGGGCAGTGCTCCTGCGCCCACTCTGGACGCACCGCCACTGCAATGCTATCCTGTGGCCAAACACATCTCCCCCCCCCCCAAAATAATTTAGTAATGGCCCATCAGAGGGGGTGATGAATATGATAAATGAGCCTTCCATTATACTTATTTTAAACACCTTAATAAACGTAGAATTTGATTGATGTTGGCCTCTAATTTTTTATAATAGAATTTCCTTGTAATGTATGACTTTGGTATTCTAATATTATTTCATCTTGTTTCACTCCACAGCTTCCTTCCACGCCACAGGAATGGCAGACTGTGGCATCGGAGTTTGCCACGCGGTGGGATTTCCCCAACTGCGGTGGTGCCATAGACGGGAAGCACGTCCGCATCGTGCCGCCACCCCGTTCTGGGTCCTACTACTACAATTACAAGGGGTTTCATAGCATTGTGCTGATGGCGGTGGTGTCAGCACGTTATGAATTCCTCTATGTTGATGTAGGGAAGAATGGCCGGATGTCCGATGGGGGATCCTTCATCCAGACGGAGTTTGCCCTCCGTCTCCAGAGTGACGACCTTGCATTGCCACCGGATGCAGGGAATATTGAAGGACTCCCCTTTGTTTTCTTGGCTGATGAAGCCTTCGGACTCGGACGGCATCTTATGAGGCCATTTCCACAGAGGACCCTGACCCCAGAGAAGAGGGTGTTCAATTACCGGCTGGCCAGGGGCCGAAGAGTTGTCGACAATGCCTTTGGCATAATGGCCAGCCGGTTCCGCCTTTTTATGACTTCAATACACTTGGCGGACTACAAAATAAACTATGTCGTATTATGCTGCTGTGTGCTACACAACTTTCTGAGCCAAAAATCTAATTCCTATATGGCCTCAGTTTTGCCAGAGGCTGGACTTTCCCCTGCAAATCCCCTGCCGGGCCTGGAATCTGCCCGTCCTGGCTTGCCCTCCCAAAATGCCCGTGAGGTTCGGGACAAATACATGGAGTATTTCATGGGTAGGGGGGCAATTCCTATGCCAGCCTATGTCTAAGGATCCCAATAAAAAGCTTGTTTGTTCTTTCCTGTCTCCTAGTTTGTCTTTGTGCATTTGTAGTGCCAAGTGTATTTTACTTTAGTAAATAACAACAATTTCACTATGTAACCTTACAAAATAACCAAATAAGCTTAGAGGGTATTATAAAAAGAAGCTACACGTTGTTTGTGGTCAAATATTTTACTCTGTGCACATTCTCACCATTTTTATTTTTTTCTGGTTTTTTGGGTTGGCCTGGCCCCAACCCGGCAATTTTTGGCTTATGAAAATACAAAAATAACAGTTGCATTCCAAAAATTACAACATTGGATACCTCTGAGCAATCTGAGACATTCACTTACACAAACTATGTCTCTATGTGCCCGTCCTAATATGGGGTCCTGCCACCCCTTGCCCAGCCAAAAATTGAATATGCACACATTTGGGATTTTTTTCATCTAGGAAGTTTACAATCCTGATCCCTATTGTCAACATGTGCTATCTGCCATCAGGGGTGATCAATGGACGTGTTTTGGGGGTGCAACCCCTTCCTCAGTTCACCGACTTTAGATACGAGGAAGGGGTTGCACCCACAAAAGACGTACATGGATATCCCCTGATGGCAGATAGCACATGTTGACACACTGTGTGCAGATTCAATTTTTGGCTGGTTTGATTGTCCAAAAAATTTGAAAAGTTGCAAAAACAAACATGTAAAAACAAATGTGTTTGGATGGCTTATTGAATTCTCCCCAAAACATCGAGAATGTCTTTAAATGTTTGTTCCATCACATGGATTCTTTGTTTAATAAGGTCCAGTTCCATGCTACATTCCATCACTTGCTGGATGAGGCGGAGGGCACTGTCAGCAGAGAACCGTGTACTATCCTTCACAACATTTATATCCCCTAAAAACAAAAAACAAAAGGTATTATAACTCTGCAGGCCTACATCTCTTACCTGGAGCTGTGGTGACAGATACTGACCTGTTGTGGTGACCAGATCCACAACGTCATCCACCTCTCCTTCCTGCACTTCTCCTTCCTCCACCTCAACTTCCTGCACATCTTTCGGTTGTGGGTCTTTGGGAGTTTGGGGTTGCTTGGAAGTTGTGGGGTGCATGTGCTCCCTGGAGTGTCCTCCTCCCAGTCTTCTCTCCCCTATGAGAATCAAACAAAAGGTCTATTTATCACACTGTAAATCTCAATGTTAAAATAAAAACAGGCTAAATTGCTTGGAAGTGTGGTACAAGTGTGTGTTTGGGCGGAATTTAAAGAAGAATGCATTATTTATGACCAAGAATATGTTTAGTATTCACCTTTGGATGTAATTTATTTGACATGGAGGCACCACAAAAATTCTCTGATGCACCTGTGTGGGACACACAAAAAAGGCGGGTCTGGTGGCCCACACTATAGTGCTCCAAAGTACAGATGTGGAAGCAGCTGCTAAGTGTCCTCTCCTTTACACTGATAAAAGTTTGCATTTCATTCTCTTTACAAACACATCATCTAGACTCAAAAATTCGCCACAATATTTGAGCAAAAATGGCAGATGTCTAATTACTTTTGTGGCTCTAAAATAAGCCAAAACCGCGGATAGTGGCCGAACGAAGTGTCGGTAACGTAAGGAACGATTACTGTGCCCAACCAAGTTCAAAATATTACATTTTGGAAGGGAGTCCAATATGAGAAACCAAAATAAAGAGCAACATGTCAGTTTAGAAAAAGATTAATAGCAGAAAAGTCTACATTTTACTTACTTTTAGCGAGCATTCTCTTTATGCTCCTCAACTGGTCTGGCTCCCTCAGTTTGAGGTCTGACCACCTCTTTCTGAGCTGCTCATTTGAGCGTTTCACCCCGAAATTCGCCTTCAGACTCTTCACGACTTTAGTGAGGATTTTGGCCTTCCTTCTATTTGGTTTGCTATACGGCCCATGCTTGGCATCATAATCAGCCTTGAGCAAGATGTCCACCATCTCCGCCATCTCCGCCAAAGACATATTCGATGCCTTGAATCTCCTCCTTGATCGTGACGTTTCCTCGGTCTCCGGGCTTGTCTCCTCCTCGTTAGTTGCGGAATTATCAGACACCTGCTGTAACTCCGCCATATCTGTCTGCGCGCCGAAAGAGAAGGGGCGGGGAAAAGATGTTAGTTAGAACGTCATGGGCGGGCGACGTGTGCGGAGCGACGTGTTCGTATTTTGACGCATGCGTGGTGTGTATATAGCAAACACACATGTGACTATAGTACGTTCGGTGTGCGGAGAGAGGAGTTCAAGTGACGGACGTGCGAACGAAGGTATGTGATTTTGTGACTTGTACAAATTGTTGGCCTATACTGTCTTGAGAATGTTGGAGGATATATATGGTGACTAGGATGTTAAGGAGGTTAGACTGTTTGCCTCACATTAGTTATATCTAATTTATTTAACTTGCAGATACAATATGAATGTCTTTATAAGCGACAAGGATTTCCTGGCGGAATTTATTGACCGGGTAAGAGAGCTGCCGGCTCTGTGGGAGACGAAAAACCCCATCCACAAAAAAAGAGGGGTGAGAAAAGCAGCGCTGGAGAAGCTGCTCCCATTTGTGCATACCAAGGTGCCCACAGCCACAGCAAAACAAGTGGACACTAAAATTGGGAGCTTGAGAGGCACCTACAGGACTGAACGCTCTAAGGTCCTGGCTTCTCAGAGGTCAGGAGCAGCAGCAGGTGATGTGTATGTCCCGATTTTGTGGTACTACAACAGGATGTCCTTCCTGGATGACCACATTGAGACAAGGCCATCACTGTCCACTCTTCCCCCCAGACTTCCCTGCAGCCAACCTGAGCCTTCTCTGGAGCAAGAGGAGGCAGCCATCCTGGATGATCCTGATTTGGCCATCTGGAGCCAGGTATAGTATTAAATGAAAATGTATTGGGATAAACTTAATGTTTGACAAATATGTCAAGATGACAAACAGAAAATACTTTGGATTCCACAAGTGAAATCAAGATCTGTAGACAGTATTCTGCACTTAATTGGGTGCTAAATAGTCAATCTGATGTAGTGGTAAATTTAAAGCAAGGATTTATGGATTTACATTCTAATTGCTTCAATCAGGATTACAAAGTTTGATGCAAAGATTAAACCAACATATTAAACTATGTCCCTTTTTCATACACAGGATGAAATCAGCCAGGAGGAGGGTCTGGAAACTGTCAGGCAGGAGGAGGAAGGGCCCAGTGGCAGCCAGGAGGTGGCAGGGCCCAGTGGCAGACAGGAGGTGGCAGGGCCCAGTGGCAGACAGGAGGTGGCAGGGCCCAGTGGCAGACAGGAGGTGGCAGGGCCCAGTGGCAGACAGGAGGTGGCAGGGCAAAGGAGAAGCACCATATCCCAGGTGCCTCCCATCCGGCTTCACAAAAGAGGCAGGAGGGACAGGAGCACGAGTGAGGCAGCAATGGCCCTTATTCGTGAGGCCCATGCCACCCTCCAGGAGCCCACATCCCCTGAAGAGGCCATTGCCGGCCTAGTGGAGGCTAAGTTCAAGGTGATGAGCATGGAGCAACGCCTCCTATGCGAGCCCCTGCTCATCACCTTGCTCAACAAGGGGGTGATGGAGAAAATTACCCCCAATACCGCCATATGTGAGGTGGCACAACTGACCCAACCTCAACCTCCACCTCCACCTTCTTCTTCTGCCCCACCCCCTTCTGCTACACCTCCACCTTCTTCTTCTGCCCCACTCCCTTCTGCTACACCTCCACCTTCTTCTTCTGCCCCACCCCCTTCTGCTACACCTCCACCTTCTTCTTCTGCCCCACCCCCTTCTGCTACACCTCCACCTTCTTCTTCTGCCCCACCCCCTTCTGCTACATCTCCTCCTCCTCCTCCTGACAGGAGTACCCCTCCAGTGGCCCAGCCTCCAGCCAAACGAAGAAGGAAGGCTGCAGGGAAGGCTTCAGGGAAGGTTGCAGGGAAGGTTGCCAGGAAGAAGAGGAAGTGATGGCCTTGCTTCATTGTGGTCGGACAGAAGGCAGCCTGTTGTAGTACCACACACTTGGGACATATATCTAACCTGCTGCTGTTCCTGACCTCTGGGAGGCCAGCATCAGATTGTGTTCAGAAATGTTGGCCTTCTCAAGCTCCCAATTTTAGTGTCCACACAGGGTTGCTGTGTGCTCTGGGGTCCCTGGGATGCACAAATGGCAGCAGGTTCTCCAGCGCTGCCTTCTCTTTATTTTATTTCTAAACATGAATAAATGTGATTTTTGTTTAAGTTCATACTTGACTATGTTTATTTGTAAAAATTAAAAATCTAGCTTTGGAGTAAGCAGATACATTTGACTGACAATAAAAGGAACAGATATCACCCCCCCAAAAGAATAACTAAATCTGATTTGCAAAAAAACATGGTGGGAAATTTAACTAATATAGATTCCAAAATTAAATGGGAGATCACTATCAAAACATTGCGAAATTATATTTAACACCATTTTTAAAAATATAACCATTTAAATTATTCCTAAAAACTTGCACGATATAATACACATAAATCTTCTTAAGAGCAGCATGAAAAAGGTTAAAAAAAAAAGCCATAACTCTGTGTGAATATCAGCAGCAAAAGAAGGTCACTCGTTTTGATTAATGTAACATTCTAACGAAGATTTCAATGCAGAACATTTAAACGATGCAATATTTTTGAGCGTGACGAATGTGCTCTCTCCATTACGAAGGCTTGTTTTACCAGAAGATGCGCTCCCATCACATAGTTGCTTGTGAGCATGCGCGCTTTTGGAAGAGTCGTAAAAGCATACACACGAACCATTTTCTCGTCACAAAACAGCCCGACGAGAAACACGACGAGGAAATCTGGAATCCTGACGAGAAAATAGAGAGCAGGTTCTCTATTTTCTCGTCGAGATTCTCAGCAATTTTCTCGTCGTAAAACCATACACACGAACGTTTTTTTCGACAAAAAAGCTCTCGCGGCACTTTTCTTGACGGTTTTGGACGAGAAAATCGGTTGCGTGTACGATGCTTCAGAAGCAGTGGCGTCGCTAGGGGGTGGCTATAGCCCAGAATCTGGAGCCCATAGCCCCGAGTCTCTTGCCCAGTGCGGCGGGCGGGCTGCATGGGAGAGCTGGGCAGGCGGATGACAGAAGTGAGCGGGCGGAAGAGCAGAGATTACATCATCTCTCTCCGCCCGCCCTGCGTCACCGCTCTTTCGTCCTCACAGTGCAGGCCTCTTCAATGTCGGAGCATATGCGGCGGGAAGCAGCAAGATCACATCATCTCTCACTGCCCGCCCCGCATCACCCCACTCCTGCCCTCACTCAGAAGTAAATGGTCCAGTACTGCCAGCCAGCCAATGCAGCGACAATGCACATTTGATGGCACTGGCTGGCATGGCAAGTGACAATACGCGAATAGTGGCAGGCAACAGTGGCAAGTGACAATCCACATCTGGTGGCAGGTGACAGTGGCAAGTGACAATCCACATCTGGGGACAGGTGATGTGGCAAGTGACAATCCACATCTGGTGGCAGGCGACGGTGGCAAGTGACAATCTCCATCTGGTGGTAGGTGACCTGGCAAGTGACAATCCACATCTGGTGCCAGGCGACAGTGGCAAGTGACAATCTACATCTGGTGGCAGGTGACCTGGCAAGTGAAAATCCACATCTGGTGGCAGGCGACAGTGGCAAGTGACAATCTACATCTGGTGGTAGGTGACCTGGCAAGTGACAATCCACATCTGGTGCCAGGTGACAGTGGAAAGAGACAATCTACATCTGGAGGCAGGCGACAGTGGCAAGTGACAATCACCATCTGGTGGCAGGTGACGTGGCAAGTGTCAATCCACTTCTGGTGCCAGGCGATGGTGGCAAGTAACAAGCTGCACCTGGTGACAGGCAACTCTGGCATGTGACATGCTGCATCTGGTAGCAGGAGATGTAGCAAGTGACACACTCCGGGCTCCCACTGATTCTGCATTACGGTGAGTTGAACCACTTTATTTTATATTGCAATGTAATAATAGAAATAATGCATTTTAATCACCCTCACACCATATCAACCATGGTGCCCCGATGAATTGCTTACCACCCGCGTGCTCCCCCCGGGCCTGCAAAAAAGGATGGTAACTGTTGCTATGGGCTGCTATGGGCTCTAGACCCAGATCTTTTTCAGACCTAGCAACGCCCCTGGGCAGAACGATAATCTGCCTATGTGAACAAGGCAGATCACCGTTCTGTCAGTAAGGAAGGCATGGATTCTGTGTTCCTGCAAAGCAGGGACATGGATCCCATGCCTTCACCTAGTAAAAACACCTCCCCCACACTACACAAAGTGGGTATTAGGGGGGTTTGGGGACTTTAAATGAGGCCCATGACATTCTATAGCCACACACCTCCATCTCTGAATCTGAAATGTAAAGGGAAAAGGTTTGGGACTTTAAATGAAGCACGTGACACATAGCTGGTAAAGTGGTCAAATGCAAGATATCACATTTATTCTTGTATATACATACATACAGAGATCATGATGACATATTATCACTATAATTCATATATTTACACAGATGTCATGAATAACACATTGCAGTATAAAGTATAATTGTTGTGGGCTGGCTTGTAATCCACATCATAAAATAATATTAAAATCATTGTGTCTGTCCCAGGAGCTGTGGCAGTTGCCCATGGAAAACCAAGGTACACACGTGCAAACCCCCCAATGGCAACTTTTGGTGAACATAATCCGGTGTGCTGTGCAATTTCCTAAGAGAAAAGAGACCATACACAGAAACACAGGCTAGGCACACAGTTAACCCTTTGATCACCTATGATGTTAACCCATTAGTACAGTGACTGCATATTTTTAGCACTGATCACTGTATTGTTTTTTTTTTCAAAATTGTCGCTCTTTTTTTGTTTATAGCACAAAAAATAAAAACCGCAGAGGTGATCAAATACCACCAAAAGAAAGCTCTATTTGTAGTGAAAAAAAAGAACATACATTTTATCTGAAGAACAATATCCTATCAGCTCAAATAAAATAAATGGTGAAAAAATAATATATACGTAAAAATATATATATAAAAAATATAAACAATAAATGTCAGTGAGTGATATCACAAAAACGCTTTCTTTTGGTGGTGTTTGATCACCTCTGCGGTTTTTTCTTTTTGCGCTATAAATCAAAAAAGAGCGACAATTTTGAAAAAAAAAAACAATATTTTTTACTTTTTGCTATAATAAATATCCCCCAAATTTTTGGGGAAAAACAAATTTCTTCATCAGATTAGGCCAATATATATTCTTCTACTTATTTTTGGTAAAAAAAAAATTGTAAAGATTTATGGCATTTTTTTTTTTTTTTACTTGTAATGGTGGTGATCTGCGATTTTTAGCGGTACTGCGATGGACAGATCGGACACTTTGGACACATTTTTGGGACCATTGATATTATACTGCGATCACTGCTATAAAAATGCACGGATTACTGTGTAAATGTCACTGGCAGGGAAGGGGTTTAACACTAGGGGCAATCAAGGGGTTAACTGTGTTCCCTAGTTAGTGTTTCTAATTGTATGTGGATTAAGCCTCGTACACACGGTCGGACTTTTCCGTGGATTTTTGTCCGAACGGAGTTGGTTGGGAACACCCATAGCATACACACGCTCGGACTTTTCTGCAAACTTTCTTAAAACTTCTTACAACATCACGTGTTTTTTCTGCTCTTTTCTGATCTTTACTGCCACCCTTTGGTCAACTTCTGCTATTGTTGGTTGATTTTAACATTAGTTGTTTTGTCCATCGGACTAAAGTCCGATGGTTATCTGTACACACGGTCGGACTTTGCTCCATCGGACTTTTGTTGGGCAAAAGTTTGTCCGTTTGCAGACCCAACTTTTGTCAGATGAAATCCAAAACCAAACAAAAAAAGTTTGTCCGATGGAGCGTACACACGGTCGGATTGTTGGTCCAACTTGCTTAAAACTAAGTTTGTTGGGCAAAAGTCCGACCGTGTGTACGGGCCTTAAGACTGACTGGGGGTGGAGACATATCATTGTTCCTACTTTGTTTGTTCCTACTATGTCTCCTCTCCCCTGACAGAACAGGGATTTGTATTTACATGCACAAATCCCTGTGCTGGCTCTCGTGATGGCGATCGCGCCCGCCAGCCAGCTCATCGGGTTCCCCGCCATGCTGCGTGTGTGCGCGCCTCCGGCGGCTCTGAAAGGGAATAACCCATACGCTGTTTTGCCCAGTCGTGCCATTCTGCCGACGTATATATCGTCGGTCGGCAAGTGGTTAAAGTAATGCAGTGCCGTGTCGCAAAAAATGGCCTGGTCATGAAGGGGGGTCAATTTTTTGGAGGTCATGGTCAACTAGGGATGTGTATCATGTATGCCTTGTTTTTCTATTTTCTGCAAGTACTATCAGTGGCTCCACTTGTTTACATTTGATGCATTGTAGAACAACCCTTATGCCGCGTACACACGGTCGTTTTTCATGATGAGAAAAATGCCAGTTTTTAAATTGGTCATTAAAAACGTGTGTAGGCTCCAGAGCATTTTTCTCGACGAGAAAAATGGGCATTAAAAATTTAGAACCTGCTCTATTTTTTCTCGTCGTTTGTCTCGTGAAAAACAGCCGTGTGTACGCTTTAACGATGTGAAAAAAGCGCGCATGCTCAGAAGCAAATTATGAGATGGGAGCGTTCGTTCTGGTAAAACTAGCGTTCATAATGGAGATAGCACATTCGTCATGTTGTAATGGACTGAAAAGCACAGAAACTGAAAAGCGAGAATCGGCTAACACCAAACTTTTACTAACACGCGGTAAAACAAAATCAGCAAAAGGATGGTGGCGCCATCCGAATCGAACTTCCCTTTTATAGTGCCGTCGTACGTGTTGTACGTCACCGCGCGTTGCCCAGGCATTTTTTTTCACGATAGTGTGTAGGCAAGGCATGCTTGAGAAGAATCACGTCGAGAAAAACTTTGTTTTTTTTCAATGACATTAAAAACGGCCGTGTGTACGTGGCATTACATATGAACACCAAGATTTAAAATCAAGAGTGTGCCTTCAGAAAGAGCTCCACCAAGCACAGCTTACATCTAAATCAACCATATATTTGTAAACTAGTATAATGTCAGAAGGACTAAAGTCTTTTCTTTTACAATGTTTATGGAACCTTCATACTTACAAAAGTCAAAGATATGTGAAAGATTACTTATGCTTAGCATGTTATAGAGATCAGTTGGGAGTGGGCACAGACACAGTATGGCTCCAAAAGGCCTTAAAGCAGTGGTCATCAACCCTGTCCTCATGGCCCACTGAGGCCCCTTTCACACTGAGGCGTTGAAAAAACGCAAAAAAATTGAGATTTTTTCCTGCGGTAAAAATAGCGCTAACGCCTATGCGTTTTACCGCGTTACTCATTCATTTCAATGGAGATAGGCGTTTTTACAGCGCTATTTTTAGCGCCCTAAAGATGTTCCAAAAAAGCTGTTTGCAGGATTTTTTCCAACGCACAGCCAGCACAACGCCTCAGTGTGAAAGCCCCTAGGGCTTTCACATTGAGAATGATGGGGCAGGATTATTTCAGGCATTTTTACAGCGCTATTTTTACCGCGAAAATGTGGTAAAAACGCCTCAGTGTGAAAGGGGCCTAACAGGCCAGGTTTGCAAGATAACTGAAATACACCACAGGTGATATCATTTGCTGCTCAGTGATTGCAGTATTCTAGTCTGCATCTCCCCAAGGTAATACATAAAACCTGGCCTGTTAGTGGGCCCTGAGGACAGGGTTGATGACCACTGCCTTAAAGGGTCAGTCCACCAAAAAGCCTAAACTTTGCCCCATCTGTCAGATTCCTTTCACTTCCTGTCCCGTAGACACGATAGTGAGGGGAAATCTCTCCAAGGTGAGCAGAATCCCCTCCTTGGCAGAACAGGTGTCCCCATTGGAATGTTTCTCCTTGGTTCCTGTTCTGGTTTCAATAATTTTAGATTTCCATTTCAGTCATGGTGACATTGGTCACCAGGACAAATAGGGAGGGCAAATCTACCCAGCAGGTTCACAGACCGCAATAAAAACCTGGAACAAAGCACAGCCTTAAGGGGACATTATATATTCTCAGTTGGCATATCTCTGTTGAGTTTGTATTCTGTCTGGCGATTGGTGGAACACATTTGCGGGGTGGGTACCTTTTGATCATGGTGGAAGATCTCACGGATATATGTGTGTGTTGTGGTCATACCCACTTTTAGATTTGGTGAGCAGTGTGGGTAAATAGTATATTCACTATTGAATTAAATGCTACACTATGGCCCCCCCTTTTGTTTCTCTTGTATGTGAGCTTTGTCTACAAAGCAATCTAATACACCTGTGGCGGAGCTGGATAAAGGCTGGAGCAGATTTAAACGGGAACCCCATTTATTACTGAAATGCGCTTATGCTGCTTGTAATTTAATCCCTTGGTGCCAGCTGCATGCAAATATGCGGCCTCTTGGTGGGTGGGCCTTGGGGCTGAGCAGCTGCATATTTGTGTCAATTTGTGGTATACAGCTGTGCCGAGAACGCTCCCGACACAGTTACTGGCGGTTAACGGAAAGCTCATAAATCGCTGCTTGCGATCAGGAGCTTACCGATCATGTTACAGCCAATCACGGCGGTCACATAATCCTAAACCCCTTAAAGAGCTGGGAGGTGCCGGCTGAAAGGGGTTAAAAAATAGGATTTTGTACTCACCGTAAAATCCATTTCTCTGACATCCATGGACCAACACGGCGGCTCTTAATCACTGAACGTGTGGGTATATGTCCCTGCTTGCAGGAGAAGACCTAGGCAGGATGTTAAAACATTCTAGAACAAACCAGAGCTGAACAGCCCCACCCAGGGGGGCGGTCCCTCCAGACATTACCCTCCCACCTGCAGCTAACAGACCTCAGTTCGTAACAAAGCAGTACAAACTTAAAAGGAAGGGTGGGTGCCGTGTCGGTCCATGGATGTCAGAGAAATAGATTTTACGGTGAGTACAAAAATCCTATTTTCTCTTATCATCCATGGACCGACACGGCGGCTCTTAATCACTGAACGTGTGGGATGTCCCAAAGCAGTGTCAAGAGGGATGGGAGCAGTATAAATGGAAAAACCAAAAAAACTTCACTCCAAACAAGTCAGAGCTCCTCAATGGAGGAGTTGCCACTTTAAACAGTGGCCTGCAATACCTTGCGGCCGAAGGAAGCATCCAGAGATGCAGCCACATCAACCCTATAAAACTTAGAAAAGGTATGAACAGACGACCAGGCCGCCGCCTTGCACACTTGTGCAACTGACACTTGATGTCGGAAAACCCAGGAAGCACCAATTGCCCTGGTGGAATGCGCCGTAACCGGAAAGGGAGGCGCCCGCCCCATGAGAGCATAGGCTTGAAAGACGGTTTGTCCAATCCACCTAGAAAATGATGGCAGACGAAGCCGCTTGGCCCTGTTTCTGAACAGAGACAGTCAAACAGAGAGTCAGACTTCCGAATAGAAGCAGTAGCAGTAGCAGACAGGCACACCCGCAAGGCTCGTACCACATTCAAAGTGTGCCGCGCACACTCTCTGGGATGTGATGGGTGAGGGCACAAGGATGTCCTCATTTAGGTAAAAAGGTCGAGATCACCCTTGACAAAAGAGATGACTAAATATGGCGACTTGCAGTACAAGGTCGCCAACTCAGACACTCGTCTAACAGAAGTGATGCCACTAAAAGGGCCACCTTCTGAGACAAAGTCAAGAGGTGAATATCCCTGATATTCTCAAAAGGAGGTTCCTGGAGAACCGAGAGCACCAATTCCGATCCCACGGGGGGGGGAGAGGAGACTTGACAGGAGGGAGCACATGGCGAACCCCCCTGCACAAGGGTGCTAACCAAGGAATGACCCGCAAGTGGTCGCCGAAAGACGACAGCCAAGCCGAAATCTGACCCTTAATGATACTCCAAGCGAGCCTTTGGGCGACTCCATGCTGCAGGAAACGCAGGATTCTAGGGACAGAATACGTCCGAGGACATCAGTCCAGCTCTTCGCACATGGCAATGTAAGCTTTCCAGGTACGGAGATAGATCATTCTGGAGGAAGACTTCCGTGCCCTTAAAATGGACGAAATGACCAAGTCCGAGAGACCTCAGTCTCTTAACCCCTGGCTTTTAACAGCCATGCCGTTAAGGCCAGAGACTGTAAAGGCAGGATGAAATATAGGACTTTGAGACAGAAAGTCCTCCCTTATTGGCAACCGCCAGGGAACGGCCGCGACGAGACGTACCAGTGAAGCCGAGGCCAATCCGGAGCAAAGAGGATCACCGGAATTCCCTCGGTCGCCACCCTGCGCAGCAGGCGAGGGAGCAACTGCAGCGGAGGATAAACGTATATCAGGTGATAATGACCCCATGGGCCACTAACGCCTCTGAGGCATCCGCCCAAGGATCCCTGGATCTGGCCACAAATCTCGATAACTTGCGATTGAGTCGAGGGGCCATCGGGTCCACCTCCGGCGTGCCCCACCGTCAGTGTGGCAAAGGAGTTGAAATACCTCCGGGTGCAAGGACCACTCTCCCTGGTCCAAAGTCTGGCGACGCAAATAGTCCGCCAGTTCTATGCCCGGAATGTAAACGGCCGACAGAGCCGGCACGCTTCTTTTAGTCCACTTCAGGGTACGGGGGACCTCGGAAGCCGCAGCTGAGCTCCGAGTCCCCCCTTGATGGTCGACATACGCCACCGCCGTGACTTTGTCTGACTGGATCCTAATGGAGCGATCCTGCAATCTCTCAGACCACGAGGAGAGGCACAGTCTGATGGCCCGTATTTCCAGAACATTGATCGGCAAACGGGCTTCGTCCGGAGTCCAAGCCCTTGGGCCAACAGGACTCCCCAGACTACACCCCAGCCCTTCAGGCTGGCGACCGTAGTGAACACCGTCCATTTAACGGGGAGGAACGAATTCCCGGACCGAAGAGCCGGGGACCCAAACCACCATGTCAGGGACGCCCTGACCAGGTGACTCACCTGGATCGGAAAATCCAAAGACAACGGAGATTTGTCCCAAGGGAACAAGATCTCCTTCTGCAATGCCCTGGTGTGTGATTGGGCATACGAAACGGCCTCAAAAGAGGTCACCATGAGTCCCAGGACTCCCATGCAAAAACCGATTGACGACCATTTTTTGGGCTGTCAGCACCCGCACTGCAGACTGAAGTGTCAGTAGCTTCCCCGGAGGTAGGAATACCTTTTGCCTCCAAGGAATCCAGAATCAGACCGAGATACTCCAGATCTTTAGTCGGGACCAGGACTGACCCCTGAATGTTTAGGAGCCACCGGAAGTCCCTAAGGGTCTGACTGACGATAGTCACACTGTCTTCTAATTCTGAGCCATTTCCTGCTCTGAGAAGATCGTCCAAATAGCCCACGACAGCAATGCCTCGCTGTCTCAGCAAGCTAGAACCGGCACAAGCACCTTGTTGAACACCCTCGGTGCCGAGGCTAGGCCGAAAGGAAGAGCCACAAATTAATAGTGGACTTCGCCGATCGCAAACGCAGAAACTTCTGGTGACTTGCGCAGATCGGAACATGCAAGTAGGCGTCCTTGATGTCCAAGGTCGCCAGAAAATCCCCTTGACGGAGTGTACTGATCACTGTGCGAATGGATTCCATGCGGAACTTTTGCACCTTCACGAAGGCATTCAGGACCTGAGGTCCAAGATAGGCCGAACCCCGTCCCTTTTTTGGGACGACAAACGGATTCGAGTAGAATCCCTGAAACCTCTCCTGTGACGGAACCGGCCCAATGAATAGGCCCCATAGGGCTGCCCGACGGGCAGGAAGGAGAGGAAGATTAGAGGGAAGAATCTGTCTGGGACCAGGAACGGAAACCTGTCCTGTAACCTGAGGTGATCACCTCGCACTCCCACCGGTAGGAGATCCAGGGAGGTTCACCGATCCGTGAACCTACAAAGTCGTCCCCCTACCCCAGAGTCAGGTGGGGGCGAGACTTCACGCGGAGGCGGGCTTGGGAGCCGGCTTGTTTTGCTTACGCACCCAGGGGTGCTTGTGTCCACCAGCCGCACCGCTGTCAGTCTGGGAGGGCCTCCCTGTTGACTGACGAAAACCCCCCGTTTTTGCTGGAAAGGAAGGACCCTGCTTACGGCGGCCTCCTTACCCTTGCTAGCCTGAGGAAGAAGAGTGCTTTTACCTCCCGTGACATCCTTGATGATGTCATCCAGCGCAGCACCGAAAAGCCTACCACCTTTAAATGGTAGATCCGTCAGAGGCTTTTTAGAAGCTAGGTCAGCAGACCAGCATTTCAACCAGATCAGACAACGCAATACCACCGCCAAGACAGAGGCCCTGAGTAATAAGGGGCCGCGTCTAACGTGGCGTTGTGTCATGGATATGCAGTAGTGTTTGTCTGTCAGCTTACCTTCCTTCCCATGTGTTCATCTTAGAGGCCAGAACCCTTTCACCTGGCTTCCTTTATAATCTCCTCCCAGCCTGACTCCACCCCAGGCCCTATCACAGAACACTATATTAACCTGTGCACTGCAAGCCTGCTTTGCTGATCAACGTGTTTGTTAGGCATTGTGTGTTTGGGTTCCTGCCTGCCGTGTGCTACGTCTGTCTCTCTGTTACGTTATTGGCTTGTCCCCGACTATCCCTGTCTGCTCGTGACCCTTGACCTTCGGCTTGTCTTTCGTTATCCTTGTCTGCTTGTGGCCCTTGACTTTCAGCTTGTTATTCGTTACTCCTGTTCCTCGTCCTGCCTACCCAAGGTTGCCCCCTGTGAACCTGAGCCGGTCATTCATTCCAGGTTGCATAACTATTTACATTTCTCTGTCCCTAACCACCCTTGGACGCACAGCCAGGCTAGCTTGTCTACAAGTCCTGCAGTCGCTACGTCTTGCGATGCGATTCAGGTAGTCGCTACACCTGACTCAGCTATTCACTCTGCCTCTGTACTAGTTATGCCAGTCCAGCCCATGCCCAGTGAGCCTCCTACTTTTTCTTGTTCAGGACATTCTGCTTGTCCTTCAGTTATTCAGCTTGACTCCGGCGACATGTCACCTTCTAACCAACCTGACTTCAGGGTTCCACTGACATCTGCCCAGTCTGATGGTCCTGTGCAAGATGACCAGTTCCCCTTTAAGGGTCTAGGGGACCCTCCTCAGATTCCTGTTGATCCTCTCATGCCCTTGCTTATTCCTAGAGAGCCTTTGGTCCTCAATAGATCTTCTTGTCATCTCCCTACCTCGTTTTCGGTCTCTGAGGATAATCTTAAGTACGAGGTTAGACAAGTTCTGGATTCTCGGCTCTGCAGAGGCATTCTTCAGTACCTTGTGCATTGGAGAGGTTTTGGTCCTGAGGAGGCGTCTTGGATCGCTGCATCTGATGTCGCTGCACCTCATCTGTTGAGGAGGTTTCATCAGATTTCCCTTTAAGCCTGGGCCCAGGCGGGGGAGGGCCCATAAGAGGGAGGGTACTGTCATGGATATGCAGTAGTGTTTGTCTGTCAGCTTACCTTCCTTCCCATGTGTTCATCTTAGAGGCCAGAACCCTTTCACCTGGCTTCCTTTATAATCTCCTCCCAGCCTGACTCCACCCTAGGCCCTATCACAGAACACTATATTAACCTGTGCACTGCAAGCCTGCTTTGCTGATCAACGTGTTTGTTAGGCATTGTGTGTTTGGGTTCCTGCCTGCCGTGTGCTAAGTCTGTCTCTCTGTTACGTTATTGGCTTGTCCCCGACTATCCCTGTCTGCTCGTGACCCTTGACCTTCGGCTTGTCTTTCGTTATCCTTGTCTGCTTGTGGCCCTTGACTTTCAGCTTGTTATTCGTTACTCTTATATCTCGTGCTGCTGCTTCCCCTCTTGTCCCCTTATCCTACGGGGCGTGAGCTAGGAGACTCTAGGGGCCGCGACCTGGACCCAGCCTGCAGCATAACATCCTCACCACTGGAGGCTCTGGAGAAGACCTGCTGGGTCTTAGACTCCGCGCCCTGGGGAATCTTGGCTCTAGCTTCCCATAGGACCCCGGTTGTGCTCCTCTGGTCCCGCTTTCCACAACATTCCAGTTTCCTATCCGCAGCAGTCAGCCATAGGGTTCACTACCTTGCGGTGCACTCCTGTCCCCCTACGGTGTGCATCTGTCACCTGGCCACAGGTGACCTGACACGTTGCAACATAAACCAGGCCCTGGTGGGCCAGAGCAATAGTGTCTGGAGGAAGATTATGCTCCTGTACAGTTTGGTGCAAAATTTTTGCCCATCCCGTAAGTGTCTGAGACATAAGGGTCGCCGCTACCACAGGCCGTAGGGCAGACCCCAACAAGGCAAACATGGCTCTGCTCACCACTTCTGACCTCCTGTCAGTGGGGTCCTTAAATGCAGGAGTCCCCTCCATCGGGAGAGTGGTGACCTTGTTCAACCGGGCGACTGGAGGGTCGACCACTGGGGGAGAAGCCCACATTTTAAGTAGGGCATCTTCAAAGGGGTATCTGATAGGCAAACGCAGCGGGACCATAAAAGTTTTCTGCGGCTTTTTCCCCATCTCATCAATGAGCTGGTCAAAGAAAGGTACATATGGAAAAAAACTTTTTTAGAAGGCCCGGCCCTAAGGAACCAGAGGAGACTGTCCGCCTGAGGTTCTGCATCCGCAGCATTTAGCTTGCAAGTGTCCCTCACCGCAGCAATGAGTTCACTAACAAGCGCCCTGTCATTTACTGACTCAGAACTGGAGTTTTCCTCGCAAGGAATGTCCTGTTCAAAACCATCAAATATATTCAGAGCTAGGGTCCTGAGCGGTAGTGGCTAGGCCCATATCTGAATCAGCGCACACCCCCTTTTTTTTTTTTTGGGAAATAAAGTGCGGAGAGGGGCTTCTTTGCTCCCTTGCGCTCACACACTGCTTCCCTCCTGGTCAGAATGATTCCAGGACTGCCGACAACTGGTCCATAAGGACCGCAGGTGCAGCAGCACTGCCAGTTGTCTCTTACAAGTGTGAAGAAACAGGTGAACCAGACTCCATGTTGCCACCCTCTGAGACCCTATTCACCATTACAGTGAATAATACAGCCCACCCACTGGCTGTGCTGGGGCTGAGGAGGGGATACCCGGAGTACTCACCACCCCTAGTGACCGCTCGGTACCGCTGTATGAGCCGCGCTGTAGCGCGAGCCTTAGAAGAGTGAAGAATCTGTGAGGAGATGTGGAGTTTGCGCCGTTCAGCAGCGCCGCTAGAGGCCGAAAACGAAACTGAAAGCGCCGCGGCTACAAGAAAATGGCCGCCGGGCACCTGTATAACTGTGCTTTGAGCCGCGGCAAAATGGCCGCCGATGGCGCACTTTTTAAATTTAAAACACTGCGCTAATGGCGCACACAAAAAAACACACACATTCCCCCAGAACACTTCCCAAGTGACTAACAGCCATGGAGCGCCCCCCCCCCTCCAGGGCAGAGTGACCCCCCAAGCATCCCCACACAGCACAGCAGCAGAACAGGGTGCAGAGAGCAGCATAACAGGGGGGAGACAGGGAGAACCCCCCACACACAGAAACACAGCCAGCATGTACTCACCTTGCAGCAGGAGAGACTACTTACCCGTCCCGCAAGCACCTTGGAGAACACCCTCGGTGCCAAAAGAGGGACTCACTGGCTTATTTCAGACAGACCTATCACAGAGTCGTACTGCGTAGCTGTCGGCCCGGTCAACCGCAAAAGATACAGTAGGTACTGTTCAATCTTGAGAGGACCGCGGGAGCATGAAAGCAACCCGGCCACCCCTGGAGCCATGGGGTATGTCGTGAACTGAGTCTCACGCACACAAGGCGAGGATCAGCACGCTCGATGGTCGGACAGGGAAGACTACGAGGTTACTAGTGTACCCAACCTGTTGCCCAGCCGACAGTTGATTGAAGGTCTCAAAAATAAAATAATAAAATTCCCAAAGGAATAAAATTTAAAAGTAAAATCTTCCAGGAGACTGGCTCCTGAGAGAGCCACGTCTTCTCCTTCTGCTAGGCAGAAGAAAACTGAGGTCTGCTAGCTGCAGGTGGGAGGGTAATGTCCGGAGGGACCACCCCCCTGGGCGGGGTTGTTCAGCTCTGGTTTGTTCTAGAATGTTTTAACATTTAACATTCTGCCTAGGTCTTCTCCTGCAAGCAGGGACATATACCCACACGTTCAGTGATTAAGAGCCGCCGTGTCGGTCCATGGATGATAAGAGAAAAGAAGTTTTAAAAAACAAACCTTATACTCACCTAGGTGGATGCAGCATCTATCCAATGCTGAATCTGTCCACGACCATTTCTTTAGTGAGAACTGAGCCATCAAAGACAGCTAATCGCTCAATTATCCTCTCTGCTCTGCCCCTCCAGTGCTCACTGGAGCGCTGGGCTGGGGAGGGAGCAGCTGGCTCAGTCTCCCAGGGGAGAAGCTGAGAGGCTAAGCTATGGACCAGCTGAGGGACATCAGCCAACAGCATGCTAAAATGGGTCACAGGAATGCAGAAAGAACCACACTCTTGTGATCCATAGGAGAAGAATGTCCAAAAAAGACCTGGCCATACTTCTCCTTTAAGCAGTCATTGATTCTGGTGAGTTTTTACTTTGATCAGTTATTGAAGCTTCATGGACCTTCGTTTGATGCACGTTATGGTGAAGAAGGAAAGATGTTGAATTTGAAGGAGTCTATTTGCACACTATTTTGTTTGTATAGCATTTATTGGCGCTATGTTTCACCTTGAATATTATTTTGGGTTTTTGTATGTCAAACCTTGATGTTAGTTGCCTAATTATAGAAATCCCCAGTGCTGACTTTAAATATTTTATTTTCTCCAGATATGTCAATGTTGTGGCACTCTTGACATTGATTTCTTTGCATCTAGATTCCATTTCAAGGGCCCCAAGTTTGTGGCCAGATCAAAGGATCCCTGGGCAGATGTGTCAGATGCTCTGGTTGCTTCTTGACACTAGTACTCCTTGATGTAAGCCTAGCCCCCACCATCCCCAGCTCCTTTCTTGGTCATTTGGTTAGTCGCAGAGGCACTGTGGCGACTGATGCACAGTGCAGATCTTCCAACTTGCTTAAGTTGTTGACTTTATTGGCTTGGCTGTTAAAAACCAGGTGCTGAAGGATAAAGGTCCATCTCCAGCAGTCATCTCCATGATGCGTTAAGCCTGGAAAAACACTTTTCGCTTTATTTATTACCGCACCTGGAAGGCCTACTTTGCCTAGTGCAAATCGATAAAGGTTTATCTCTCCAAGTTCTTGGTTGTTCGTATCCTGGCTTTTATTCTGAAGGTAGTGGATTGTCATTTGGTCCTTTGCACTGTGAAAGAGGTTTCTTCCTTGGCTTGGCTTTCTTCCTTGGTTTTGTCTCTTGGCCTCTCTTTCCCAGGTTTGTACCTTCATCCAGGGGATCACTCAGGTAGTTCCTCCACTGCTACCATATGACCTGAATCTTTTTTCTTTCTCGTACATCACGGGACAGAGAGCGACATAGTCATTACTATGTGGGTTATATAGATACCTTCAGGTGCTGGCACTGGCAACTTCCAAAACCGGAAGTACCCTCCCCTATATAAGCCCCTCCCATCCGGGAGCACCTCAGTTTTTTGCCAGTGTCTAAGGTGTTGGCCAAGAAGTAACATGTGTTTTTCACTGAGCTTGCGTACAGGTTCTTTTGGGCCTCAGTAAGCTATTCCGGATCCGACCAAAAAAGCTTCATAGCTAAACGGTCGGTACCCGGGCCTTGCAAGAGAAGAGCAAGGTTTTGCCTGTAATGCCTCTCTTAGGAGGGCTGGACCCTGGGATCCAGAGCTCTGGTCATACCCACGACCAAGATGTATTCTGTGCAGGGTGCTATACAGGTCCAGGGGAGTGGAATCCTTGGGAACCCGGTCCCTGAAGGTTTGATTACAATGCCTGCCGTGATAGGTGAAGTTTGGGCTTCTGTGGACCAAACAGAGTCCTGCGGCGAGGAAAAGGTAAGTGGAGGCCCTCGGGAACTTGGTTCTATTGAGGGACCCCCAAGCCTATTTTGTCTTTCTGCCTGTTACCTAAGGTATTCCCGCTATATTCTGTATATGCCTGTTACTACTGAGAAAATGTAAAAATTTTAATAGTAGGCAAGAAAAAAAAAAAAATGTAAGACCGCGGTACCTGTGTTAGACACTAGAGGCCGCTATGGTTCTTTTTCTTGTAATGTGGATTTTTTTCTTCCAGAATCAAATCCAGGCAGTTGGTATGTTTTCTGCTGGGAAGCTGTCTCCTCTGCCCTGTTGCTGTCATCCATCCCCGGGCCCTGCGGCAGGGACCCTGGCTCCCATCTAGCTCCTTATTGTTTTCAAAAAAGGCGCCGAAGGCGCACGTGCCCGCGCGCGTGCACGCGCCTCTATATATAGAGGCGATCTGGAAAAAGGGGCGGAGCGGGTGGATGACGCTCAGGTGTGCGCCGCGGCGCTACTGCGCATGTGCGGGCGTACAGCGTGTTTTAAAGCACATCATAGCTGGCTATTGAAGTGTACAGACAGAGCTAGCAACAGTATAAAGGCACACAGAGGCGGTTGATGCAGGCATCCCCTAGAAAGGCACTTTAGTAGACACCAACTGTTATATAGCAGCAATTGTGCTAGACTATTCTCAGTAAAAGTGGTGTATTACGGCTGGAATACCTCAGCTTTAGGCTTAGGAATATGCCGTCCAGAAGCTCCGGAACTGAATCTTCCAGGAAGCGAAGGGGGTCTCATCGGGCTCTGAGGATCTTGGGCATGCTTCTGCTGCACCAGTCTCCCCTGAAGTTCAGAGGTAAGTGACCGTAGAGACCCCGCAGGGGTACTTGGTACTGTGGCTGTCCTCAGTTCACCTGCTCCTGTGTATGTAACAGAGGAGGTTTTTTCCTCAGCTCTGGGAGGATTAGAGAGAGATTGTCAACATTGATCGCTGCCTCCCTGTCAGGGAAAGCACGCCCGATCTCCGTCTCCTCCTTCAGAGTGCCTGTTAGCAGAGCAACAGTCCCATACAGGGATCGACCTGCCTGAAGGGGATCAGGATGAGGTTGATTCTGTTATAGAGGAATCAACTGTGGAGGAACCTTTCTCAGCATCTCAAGCTGAAAGATTATGGGTTCAGTCTCTGACTAACATGGTCCGATCAGCATTTAAAAATGCACCTTGCGGAACCATCAACCACTACTGTATCCTCGTTGGGGTCGCTAGAAGCCCCCAGACTGTCTGTTCTTTTCCACTTCACCCTTTACTGAAAGGGCTCATTTACCAGGATTGGGAACGTCCTGAGAAAATATTTATTCCCCCAAGAGATTTCCGGTGGTCTATCCCATGGAGGATAAGTTCATCAAAAAATGGAAGGTCCCTACAGTGGACGCAGCCATCTCTTGTATGTATAAATCACTGACATGTCCAGTGGATAATGTCCAAATGTTCAAGAACCCAATAGATAAAAGATTGGAGTCCTTATGAAAGTCTGCTTCTTTCTACAGCAAGCTTGGTGACACAACCAGCAGTGGGGTCTGCTAAGCAGTGAAGGATCAGTTGAAACAGGTCTTGAGGGACTTGACAGATCAGCAGGCCTTGCCCTAGCTGATCTACCTAGAGCCTTAGGCTTTGCGGTTGACGCCATAAAGGATTCAGTCCATCAGGCCTCCCGCCTTACGCTGTCTATAGTACATATGCGTAGGCTTCTATGGCTCAAAAACTGGTCTGCTGAAGCTCCCTGTAAAGAATGGCTGGTTAGCGTCCCATTTCATGGTGAACGCTTATTCAGGGAAAACCTGGACAAATATATCCAGAAAATTTCCAGCGGTAAAAATACGCTCTTTCCGGTTAAAAACAGAGTTAGAGGTCCCTCTTTAAGAGGCCTGCTTCTCCAGTCCCTGGGGCATCGGCTGTGTAACAGTTCCGATGGCCTCCTCGGTCAATTCCCGGGGGTAAAAAACAGGGACAATAGCAGGGTAATGAGAAACCCTGGGTCAGGGGAGGTACAAAACCTCCCCCAAAGTTAAATTCATTGAAGGGTTGCCCCCACTCAGTCGGGTGGGGGGAGGACTCCAGTTGTTCGCAAGAGACCTGGCGGGACACGATCAAAACATATAGGTGCTCTCCGCAGTATGTTTGGGATACAGTTTGGAGTTAAAAGACTCTCCTCCTTCCCATTTTTGAGGTCAAACGTGCCAAGGGATCCCCGGAAGAGAGAGTCCCTCCTGTTGGCACTAGAACAACTATTGCTCCAAGGAGTAATTATGGAGGTTCCCCTGGAAGAATGGGGGTTCGGGTTTTACTCAAACCTCTTTACAGTCCCGAAGCAAACGCGGACGGGAGGCCCATATTAAATCTAAAAGGGCTAAACAAATTCCTGTATATCAGGACTTTCCGATGGATTCGATCCAATCGGTGGCCACTGCCCTACAAGGGGAGGATTGGTTAGCCGCGATCGACATCAAAGATGCTTATTTGCACATTCCCATCTTTCCAGTCCACCAAAAATTTCTACGCTTTGCAGTAGAAGGGCGCCATTTTCAGTTCAGAGCCTTACCCTTCGGTCTGGCCACAGCACCACGAGTGTTTACAAAAATTCTGGCCCCATTATTGGCCAATCTAAGAACACAAGGTGTAATGATAATGGCATATCTAGATGACTTGTTGCTGATAGACCACTCAGTGAAAAAACTAGACGTGGTCGTTCACAAGACAATCAAGTATCTGAAATCTCACGGTTGGATTATCAACCGAGACAAGTCAGCCCTAAAACCAGTCAAAAGTCTGGAATACTTGGGGCTAAGGTTGGATTCAGGCCAGAGGAAAATATTCTTGTATTCACTAGTCAAAGCCTTTATACAAGGAGTGATGCGTATTAGCCCTCCGGTTAGTATTCCCATATGTCCATGGGACTTAAACCTGGTTCTGTCGGTTCTACAGAAGCAACCATTTGAACCATTACAGCCTATTTCCTTGGTTCTTCTCACCAGGAAATTGATTTTTCTAGTAGCCATTTGTTCGGCTAAAAGAGTGTCGGAATTAGCAGCTATGTCCTGTAAGGAGCCATATCTGGTTATCCATAAGGACAGAGTAGTGTTACGTCCTCATCCAGCCTTTCTTCCTAAGGTGGTATCGAGGTTTCATTTGAACCAAGATGTGGTTCTTCCTTCTTTTTTCCCCAAACCTACTTCGGTAGAGGAAAAGTTATTGCATTCTTTGGATGTAGTAAGAGCAGTTAAAGCTTATCTAAAAGCCACTGCTCAGATTCGCAGAACGGATACTTTGTTTATTCTGCCGGAAGGCCCCAGAAAGGGTCAGGCAGCCTCTAAATCTACTTTAGCCAAGTGGATTCGACAGGTCATTATGCAAGCCTATGGCTTGAGAAGGAGACCGCCTCCGTTCAAAGTTAGAGCGCACTCCACGAGAGCAGTTGGAACTTCATGGGCAGCGCATCACCAGGCCTCCCTGGCTCAAATCTGTAAGGCCGCAACATGGTCTTCAGTACACACGTTTACTAGGTTCTACCAGGTGGACGTTAGAAGTCAGGAGGATGTCGCCTTTGGGCGCAGTATGTTGCAGGCCGCAAAAGATCCTCATGTCTGAGAGCGCTCAGCTTATGTATGGTGTATCCCCCCCCTCATTGGGCATTGTTTTAGGACATCCCACATAGTAATGACTATGTCGCTCTGTGTCCCGTGATGTACGAGAAAGAAAATAGGATTTTTATAACAGCTTACCTGTAAAATCCTTTTCTTGGAGTACATCACGGGACACAGAGCTCCCACCCCTCTTTAGGGACACTTATTGCTTTGCTACAAAACTGAGGTGCTCCCGGATGGGAGGGGCTTATATAGGGGAGGGTACTTCCGGTTTTGGAAGTTGCCAGTGCCAGCACCTGAAGGTATCTATATAACCCACATAGTAATGACTATGTCGCTCTGTGTCCCGTCATGTACTCCAAGAAAAGGATTTTACAGGTAAGCTGTTATAAAAATCCTATTTTTGTTGCCTTTACAAAAACCTCTCTTTGAAAATATCTGAGAGATTCCCCTCTTGACTTGACAAATAGTGCACGGCCTTGTGGCCATCACTTCCACATGTGTGGTGCTTGCAGTTTGTTGGACTGGATCACTGGTGAGAAAGATTGATCTATGGTGTTGTCATTTGTAAAGATACATTATTATTTACTAGAACTGGATACTGCATGGAGTACACATAGATCATCTTCTCCATGCATATAAGGAATACTGAGTTCATTCATATGTCACTTATTATGTGGTCTGCAAGTTTGCTGAACAGTGTCTCCCAGGAAATTCATGACAATTGACAGTTTTATTTGTCTGCCAAGTGGAAGGAAGAAGTATGTACTGTGTGCGTATATATTAGAGCTGCACAATCATCTTTCACATTATACTGAAAAATTGGGCTAACTTTACGGTTTTGTTTTTTTTAAGATTCACTAAATTATATTTTTCCAAAAATATTGCGTTTGAAAGACAGCTGCGCAAATACAGTGCGACATAAAATATTGCAACAAACGCTATTTTATTCTATAGAGTCTCTGCTAAAAAATATATATATATAGTGGTAGTGTGGTACCACACCAGTGGATGAATACAGGATTCTCAACCAGGCAGTTTGAGGGGGCTCCAGGGTATTTGCTTGTTTTGGAGGAAACTGGCTTTTCAGTTTCCTCATGATTTACTAAAGTCCACTTTGGGACCTGGAGCCTGGGGATTTCTTAGAGATCCGGGTGGGATGATCCCCAGTCCTGGATCAGGGTTTTGAGACTCACCGGCACACTGATTGTTCAGGTGTGTGTGGGCCTGATAGTAGAGTCAGGACCAGCATTCTGGGCTCCACCCTCCTGACGAGTGCAGGTGTGCACTGGGGAAGCCATAGAGT
Source organism: Rana muscosa (assembly GCA_029206835.1). NCBI lineage: Eukaryota > Metazoa > Chordata > Amphibia > Anura > Ranidae > Rana > Rana muscosa. Next base: position 151,533,079 of record CM055117.1, read on the forward strand.
GCAAGTGTGCACTGGAGAAGCCAGAGAGTGATTGTCTGCACACTGGAAGCCAGAGACCTAGGTCTGAGGGTCAGAGCAGTGAGGGGCTGCTGTCTAAATGGATGGTGTTGCCAATGGAATAGTCTGTAGGAGACAGACAAGAGCCTGAACACTGCTGTATGTATAAGCCAGGAGGCTGAATGTCATGTTATTGATGAAAAGGAGTGTTGAAACCCCTGCGAGGGAAACCTTTGATTTTGTTTGAACTTCTTTTAATAAAAATGGGCAAATAAAGCCCTTAAAAAGAAGACCCAGCGAGTGGCGGTGTCCTTCAAGCTCTACCTTTGATGCTAGTCCTTCACTATATATATATATATATATTGTGTGTGTGTGTGGGGGGTTCTAGGTAATTTTCTAGCCAAAAATACAGTGGAACCTTGGATTACGAGCATAATCCGTTCTGGGAGAATGCTCATATTCCAAAGTACTCGCATATCAAAGCGAGTTTTCCCACTGAAGTCAATGGAAATGAAAATAATTTGTTCCGCATTGACTTCCATGGGATGCAATACCGCGTTTGGCCTGAGGTGGGGGCGCCAGAGTGCCTTGCAAATGGCCAAAAAGGCCAGAGGACATGTCGGCTGACCTCGGCAAACCTCGGAAAGAAAGACTTTGTTCCAGAGATTTGCCGAGGTCAGCTGTACTGTTCTCGGGCCTTTCCGTGCATTTCCAAACGGCGCCGATCAGCTGAGATCGGCGACGTTCAGCACGGCTCCGGTGCCCCCCCACCTCAGGCCAAAACGCTGTACTGCCCCCGCTTTGGCCTGAATCATGCTCGTTTTGCGAGACAACCATCGCAAACCAAGTCACGATTTTTTTAAAAACAGTGCTCGTATTGCGAAACGCTCGTTAACCGCGTTACTCGCAATCCGAGGTTCCACTGTACTGATTTTAACTTGTAAGCAACAAGTGTCAGAAAAAGGTTTAGTCTTTAAAGCGGTTTTTTTTTTGGGGTTAACAAAGCAAAGGATCCTGCTCCTTTAAAGCATGTTATATGACACAGTGCTTTTCCTGTGTCATTTGGCCCCCTGTAACACCTAAAAAAACCTGTCTGTTCCTGCCAGTTTCTCACCACCCCTCTGTAAACTGACCATGGTGCATCATGGCTGCTGATCCCTGACACCGTGGTCAGTTTACGTGCCTCCATCATCAGCAGCCTGCTATGTGCTCTCCCCTTTGCTCCTGTGTCCTCCTCCCCCTCTCTTTCGGTGTGTGAGTCGCCCCTCCTCCCACCTTCTGCTTTCATAACACTAACCTGTATACACCATCAGCACTGCCTCCTTTTGCAGTGTCCCCCTCTGTGAATGATTTATAAATATAAATGTTGTAAATACCTAATTTAGGAGCCGAGATTGTGATTACATGACCAGCCAGCTCTCTCCTCCTCCCCTCCAGACTGACATCAGCAGAGGAATCTCAGCCCTGTCCACTGCATTTCTCAGAGGAGGAAAGGAGAAAGCTGGCCAGTCATGTGATCGCAATCTCGGCAGTGAAATGAAGTATTTGCAGCATTTATTTTTATAAAATCACACACAGAGGGAGATACTACAATAGGAGGCAGTGCTGATGGTGTATACAGGTTTGAGTGGCTTAACAACCACTTTAAGTGGTTAAACCAACCTAATTTACAGACCGAAGTTCCTTCCTTTGATCTAAAAGTAAATGTTACAATGTTTCTCTTTTATCTAGCCAGAGCGATGTTCTGATAAACTTGGCAGGCTACCTAGTTTTTTGTTTTGTTTTTGATAGCCGTCGGCTTGAGCAGAGAACTCTCTGCACTAAATCGAGGAATTAAATTTTTTTTTAGGGGGTGAGGCAAATGCATTTTTTTTACATCAGGTGGCTAGTTTCCAAATTTAATACATTTACCACTACCTTGGAAACAACATTTAACAAAGATTAGTAGAAACTACCCCGATAATCAGCTAGTAAGGGCTAGTTGACAGAAGATGCAGTGGGACTGAGTTGGGTAGCTATTGCAGTGCAGTCCCACCGCATGGACATGGCAAAATGCCTGGTCTCCTACGTGCCCAGTTCACACCACTGCAAGTAAACAGTGCGATCTGCCAAGCTCGGTGCATCATCACTGCGCTGATGTCAGCTGGATCGCACCACACAGCCGCTGCTGCACTATTGGTGTGAACCAGCCATAAGTGCGATGGGCAGGCCAGCAGAGCAAAAAGGGAGGCACAGGAGACAGGACAGAGCACAGCCATCCAAGTTCTGGTCAACATTTGATTAAGGCGGAGTTCCCCTGTATTTTTTTTAAGTCAGCAGCTACAAATACTGCAGCTGCTGACTTTTAAAATAAGGACACTTACCTGTCCAGGGCGCCCGCGATGTTGGCAGCCGAAGTCGACCTGTCCCTCAGCTTTCGGGTGCTGCCATCTTCGGTAATCCTTCCTGGCTTCACTCCCTGGTTCCCTACTGCGCATGTGCGAATTGCTCTGTGCGATCCCACTCGTCCCCTGCTGTCTTCTGGGACCTGTGTGTCTCTCAGAAGACAGCGGGAAGTGGGGGGGACGGAGGAGGCACCAGACGTGGCGTAGATCGCTATATATGCCCGGAAGTGGGAGAAAATACCTGTATTATACAGGTATCTGCTCCCCCCTGAAAGGAGGGGGGGAGGATTCCGAAAAGCAGAAATTTTATTTTTGGGTGGAACTCTGCTTTAACAAGAACTCTTAAGGGTTGGGGGCTCCCACTGCGCCCCACTAATCAACTGAAAATATATTCAAGCACCTGTGCCTTATATAAACAGCAGGGATCAACTTATGTGATAGATGCCACAGGTTTGCTTTAAAGATGAAGAAACTGCCATCTCAGATGCAGGAAATGTACTTTTATAAGTAACAATTGAAGGTAGAGTTTGAAATTAAAACATTTTATTTACAGTTTCACATTAAAAACGTAATCTACAATTTAGCAATAAAAAAAAAAGTCCATGTACAGCCAGCCTGCATTCTTTATCATAATTAACAAAAGATCCAGCATACTGGCAGAATATAGTACAGAAGTCTGTATTTTTAATAAACTGGACACTCAGATCTTTTGGCTTTTTTCCTCCTTCCGCGTAGTGAGTTTAGAAAGTCCTTCTTGGATATACTGAACAGATGTGGCATCCTTTTTCTCCTCTGCCTTTTTCAGTGCCTCCCTGAAAATCCGCTCAGCATCTGCCAAGTGTTCCATCCCTCCTTTATAAAAGTCACAAAACATACAAAAATCACAGAGGAAAGTCCACTTTTACCTTAATAGTGCTCTAATGCCCCATACACACGATAATTTTTCATGCCGTTAAAAATGCCATTTTTAAAAATGGGCATTAAAACCGATCGTGTGTATGCTCCAGAGCATTTTTAACGACGTGAAAAACGGCCATTAAAAATTTCGAACATGCTCTATTTTTTCACGTCGTTTTTCATGTCGTTTTTTTTAACGACGTGAAAAACGATAGTGTGTAGGCTTTAACGACGTGAAAAAAACGCGCATGCTCAGAATCAAGTATGAGACGGGAGCGCTCGTTCTGGTAAAACTAGCGTTCGTAATGGAGATGGCACATTCGTCACGCTGTAACGGACTGAAAAGCACGAGGCTGAAAAGCGCGAATCGTCGCTCAACAAACTTTACTAACATGAAGGGTGGCGCCATTCGAACGGAACTTCCCCTTTATAGTGCCGTCGTACGTGCTGTACGTCACTGCGCTTTGCTCGAGCGTTTTTTTTAATGATCGTGTGTACGCAAGACAGGCTTGAGAGGAAACATGAAAAAAAACGACAAGAAAAACGTTGGTTTAAAAAATGGCATGAAAAATGAGCGTGTGTATGGGGCATTACACTTTCTAAAATCACTTTATAGGATACTTATCTACAAAGATTGTACCACACTTTTTCTGGGTCACAGGCCATGCTGTCAGTAATTGATTCAGAACAGGGGTTTAGGCTTTAATGGCAGCATGCTGATTCTAGGCCAGTGACTCAAAGTAGTGAAGCTGTAGTAAGGATAACAGCATTAAAGCTGCATCTTTTAAAGATAAAAATAGTTTCATCCTCGTAGGTTAACCCAAAGCCAACTAATACTTTTGGCAGGACCTGAGGGATGCCACTTTGCTCTACCCTTTTGCCCCACTGAGTGTGGTTTAACAGCAAAGGGGTGGTTGGAGCTGGTGTATGATGACCATGTGGGGAGGATAGTTGTGGCTGTGTGTGTGTCCTGGTGCTTCAGATTACTTCCCGGATGTGAAGCTGATGTGCGGTCTATGTGCAATTTAATCTCAGTATTAATACAGTTGTTCTGTGAAACCCTCAGAGGTTTGTTAGAGAACCTTAGTGAAAAAACAGCATCATGAAGGCCAAGAAACACACCAAACGGGTCAGGGATAAAGTTGTGAAGAAGTTTAAAGCAGGGTTATGTTATATATCCTAAGCTTTGAACATCTCATGGAGTACTGTTCAATCCATCATCCGAAAATGCAAAAAATATGACAACTGCATAACTACCAAGACATGGCCGTCCACCTAAACTGATAGGCCAGGCAAGGAGAGCATTAATTAGAGAAGGACCCAAGAGGCCCACGGTAACTCTGGAGGAGCTGCAGAAATCCACAGCTCAGGTGAGAGAATCTGTCCACAGGACAACTGTTTATCATGCACTCCACAAATCTGACCTTTATGGAAGAGTGGCAAGAAGAAAGCCATTGTTGAAAGAAAGCCATAAGAAGTCCTGTTTGCAGTTTGCGAGAAGCCATGTAGGGGACACAGCAAACATGTGGGAGAAGGTGCGCTCTGGTCAGATGAGACCAAAATGTAACTTTTTGGCCTAAAAGCAAAACGCTATATGTGGCGAAAAACACCATCACCTCTGTGAAACATGGTGGTGGCAGCATCATGTTGTGGGGATGGTTTTCTTCAGCAGGGACAAGGAAGCTGGTCAGAGTTGATGGGAAGATGGATGGAGCCAAATACAGGGTAATCTTAGAAGAAAACCTATTAAAGTCTGCAAAAGACTTGAGACTGGGGCAGAGGTTCACCTTCCAGCAGGACAACAAACCTAAACATACAGCCAGAGCTACAATGGAATGGTTTAGATCAAAGCATATTCGTGTGTTAGAATGGTCCAGTCACAGTCCAGACCTAAATCCAATTGAGAATCTGTGGCAAGACTTGAAAATAGCTGTTCACAGATGCTCTGCATCCAATCTGACAGAGCTTGAGCTATTCTGCAAAGAAGAATGGGCAAAAATGTCACTCTCTAGATATGCAAAGCTGGTGGAGACATCCCCAAAAAGACTTGCAGCTGTAATTGCAGCAAAAGGTGGTTCTACAAAGTATTGACTCAGGAGGGGTTAAATACAAATGTACGCCACACTTTTCAGATGTTTATGTGTAAAAAAAAATTGAAAACCATTTATCATTTCCTTCCACTTCACAATTATGTGCCACTTTGTGTTGGTCTATCACATAAAAATCCCCAAAAAAACACATTTAAGTTTTTGGTTGTAACATGACAAAATGTGGAAAATTGAAAGGGGGTATGAATACTTTAAGGCACTGTATATCTGGTGGGCTAATACTACGGCTCTTTCTATTGGAACATACATGCTGTGGATGGGGCTATGAACAATAACATGTACACATTTTTTATTTTGCTGTTGGATTTGAATTTTAGTATCAATCAACCTGGTTTGTCGGGTTAAATTGACATTAAAAAAAATAGTTTTTACTGGATGCATGTTTGTCTTTTCTTGAGTAGTAATGCACCAAAAAAGTCCATTAGTACCTTTTGGGTTGCCTTGGGAGACAGCCATTGATTTAATAAATTCTGGGATGTGGTGCTAGTTGGCTCCTAACAGAACCCTTGGGTTTTTTGAAAATTATTACAATGTATTCCCTGAAAAAAAATACTCTGATATATAATACCATCACTCAATATATACTATGGAGATATGTAAATATAAAATAAGATCACAGCATAATGATGATATCCTAAAATTCCCCTGCAGCTACATAAAGGTTTATGTAGGCTAGTAAAGGAAGGGGTAGGGGAGCTGGGCCAGCAAAGATTAGACACTCCCAGAAGAGAAAAGGGCTAGGATGTCAAGGAATGAAGGGGCTTTGCTAGGGAACCGACTTTTCTTGGTGCACTTGAATGTTCCAGCAAGTTCAAATTGCAAGAGAATAAAAGATCAATAATGGAAAGGAAACCACTGCAAATAAACATTAAAAATGCTGGATTTTTCTGTTCTTTTACCTGAAGTTTTTTTTCAGTTCATGACAGGGTCTCTTTCCTATTCAAAGACAGCAAATACCTGATACTGGAGCACATTAAAAGACTACAAAATGTGCTTTCTGCTCCAATATAACACACCAATATTTCTATTGTTTACCTTGATGCATAAGAATTGTTGCCATGTTGGTGAGCAAGATATGGTGATCTGGATGGTCTGCCTTTTCAGATAGAGGAAGTGCTTGGCTGACAAAGGCGTAAGCTTCATCATAGCGGCCCTGTGCTTCCATCACTGTGGCCAGGTCATTGAGCAGGGTGATGGTCTGCATGACATAAAACATGACTGAAAAGGAAAAAACTTACTACACAGTTATAGTCTTACTCAACAATTACTAAACAAGCAGTGAATACTAAGAAAGCCAAGTTGTGTCTTCTCAACAAAATATAGGTAAAGATACAGGACCCAGATATGCGTTTCATGCCTTTATAATATGCATTTTACCAGCTTCAATTATAAAAGGAACCTTTTCACGAGAGAGACATGGAGGCTGCCATTTCTGACTTTGCATTACTAACCCAGAACTAGCATACTTGTTACAAGTCAGTGACTCAAAGTATAAAGCTATACAAATATTTTCATGGAGAAGTCGTCAAGGGTCATTTCAGTTTCCTTTTGCTTCCTGATGAACAAAGCCGCAGATTCTGGCAATGTGACTTCAATGATGTTCTATTTTCATGAAGGAATAGTTGGAGTATTATAAGGGGCAAGTGTGCAATCTATTTTTAAGGTTGCATAAAGGGAGGATTAGTGTTAGAGCAGGGGGTCCCCAAACTTTCTAAACAAAAGTCCTGTTTACTGTTCTTCAAACCTTAGGGGGGGCCAGACTGTGGCCATCAGGAGTGAAAAAAACATTTTGGTGTCAGTGGGAGTAAACAGTGTCCCCTCTTTGCTATTAGGGGATAAATTGTGCCCCATCGTTTGTGTCAGTGGGAGGAATAGCGTTCCATGATCGGTGTCAGTGGGAGGAATAGCGTCCCGTCATCGGTGTCAGTGGGAGGAATATCGCCCCGTCATCAGTGTCAGTGGGAGGAATAGCGTCCCATTATCGGTGTCAGTGGGAGGAATAGCGTCCCATTATCGGTGTCAGTGGGAGAAATATCGCCCCGTCATCGGTGTCAGTGGGAGGAATAGCGTCCCATTATCGGTGTCAGTGGGAGGAATAGCGTCCCATTATCGGTGTCAGTGGGAGGAATGGCATCCCATCATCGGTGTCAGTGGAAGGAATGGCATCCCATCATCGGTGTCAGTGGGAGGAATGGCATCCCTTAATCGGTGTCAGTGGGAGGAATGGCATCCCATCATTGGTGTCCGTGGGAGAAATAGCATCCCATCATCGGTGTCAGTGGGAGGAATAGCGTCCCATTATCGGTGTCAGTGGGAGGAATGGCATCCCATCATCGGTGTCAGTGGGAGGAATGGCATCCCTTAATCGGTGTCAGTGGGAGGAATGGCATCCCATCATTGGTGTCCGTGGGAGAAATAGCATCCCATCATCGGTGTCAGTGGGAGGAATAGCGTCCCATTATCGCTGTCAGTTATAGGAATAGCACCTCACTGTTTCGGACAGTGAGGGGGAATGTCCAAAGGGCCACCATTTGGAGACCCCTGTGTTAACCCCCTTTCACACGGGCGGATCCACTCAGCGGAGTCCGCCAGCTCAGCGGGAGATCGCCACTAAACCAGGCAGATGACAGCTCCGTCTCTGCTCAATGAGCAAGGAGTGACCTGTCAGAGCCCCACTGATCTCTATGGGGAGATCAGATGCAAATGGACAGCGCTGTTTTCATCAGATCTTATCAGATCCGATAAGAGAGGATCAGATGGCAGATGGGTGTAAGCGGACACATCTCCGCTGACATCCACCAGCTCTTAGGAGTCAATGAGAGGCCTGCTCGGACATGCCTGAAAAACGGATAGGCGGACCAGAGCGGCTTATTATGTGAAAGGGGCCTTAGAGTTACATGGAAGATTAATAAGAGGATGGCCTGAGGTTAGGACTTCACTCCTTGCATGGACAACTACCAGTGCTAATTTCCCAACACTGAAAGCTACGCACAAGTCTCTTTACATCTAAAGGGTTGTTTGAAGGATGACATCTGACATCCCTTCAAAACGTACATGCTTCAGAAGGTAAGGTCACCATTATTCGGAAGAGAGGTGCTACATCTGGGACGTTTAGGGCAGTAAATTAAAGAGTTATTAAACCCCAAAAACAAAAATGTTATAATTGCAGTTTAGCAATCATTAATGTGCTGGCTGCATGAGCTTGTTAAACTTTTTTTTAGACTCCCTTTCCTTTTTTTTTTTTTTCACCTGGGGATCCAGCCAGTCACACTCTTCCTGTCATATGGTGTCTGCATTCTGGATGGCGGAGCAATGGAGACACCTTTGGACAGCAGCATTGTCAGGGGAGAGGGTAGTGTTAAATGCACTAGCAGATTTTGATGGACTTGACTAATAAAGCTGAATTCCAGCTAACATTTTAAGCAGTTACAGCAAATGTTTTTTCTTTGATTTTGGGTTAAAGGTTTACATAAATGAATAAAAGCCAACCATTGTAAACACCTCTATCAGTGTTAAACGGGTTGTCTTAACCCTCTAACTGCCACTTTTGCTGGACAGCTTGGTCTTGTAAAGAAAGCTGAAAATTAACATTTTCGTTACGCTTTTTCACGCCCTTTTTCTGTCCTAATGCATATTCTGCATTAATAAAACTACTTTCTTACACTCACTCAACACCTTTACAGGCTCAGTTCAGCCAAGCTCTGTCTAACCAGCCAATCAGAGACTCTTCCTGAAAATATGTCTTGGATGGTAACATATTTTATAATAAATTCACTTTAAAAAATAAAATATATATATTTGCATGTAAAAAAACGTGCATTTATAATTTTTTTGTTTCAAGAGCCTGGAAAGCATTGCACCAGCAATCAGCAGATCGCTGATGACATGCTGGTTCCCTGGTTACTGTACGGGTAAGCCGATACTCCCTGACAAGAAGACTCAATGAACTACCACAGCACCGTGGTAGTTCATTGAGAACTACAAGCAGTCAGCCGCTAAGGGGCTTGTAGTTCATTCACACAGAGCCGTGTGTCTGAATGGCGTAGCCATGTGGGCAGAGCAGAGGGGGCAGAGGGCAGTGGCTGCAGCACTAGGAACATGTTACTTCAGGTGGAACATGTAAAATGTTCCCAAAGGTGAACTTATCCTTTAAGTAGCTCCACATCAGTGGCTAAATCTGACACCTGTACAGACTGAGTAGGTGTTAGGTAGGTACACATACTTTTTTGTTTTTATATTATTTGGCACATGAGAGGTTAGGATAGAGGATGGGGTGGTGGACTGAAAAAGCAGTTAGGCCCCTTTCACATGGGGAGGACTCTGTAAAGTGCATCCACCCGCTTAGCAGGGGATCTCTCTCCTGATCCCCACTGAGCAGGCAGATGACAGGTCCGTGTCCGCTCCACTATGCAGAGCGGACATGGACACATGCCCGCTGTTCTCTATGGGGCAGTTGGATTGAAACAGTCCACCTGTCCATTTCCATCTAAATGTCAGTCGATCTGCCATTCATCTGTTTTGGCAGAAAGAATCGGAAGCCAGCGGGTGTCAGCAGACACATGTGCCGCTTCATAGAGAACAATAAGAGGGTCCGATCGGGTACACCTGAAAAACTGACAGGCAGACCTGATCGGATCACCCATTGAAAACTAGCCTTACATTTATATTTTACATCTGCTTGAAGTGCCCCAAACAAGGAAAGAAAGCAAAAAAAAACACATGAAAGATAGGAAAGTCATGATTCCAATGCTATGATCCAGGAGCTGTTATTATCAGGCTAATTCAATCAACCATACAACATGTGGAAGACTGTAAAATATTCTTAAAACACAATTTTACAAGGTTTTTAATGCAAGTTGTTAATCTTAAATGAGTCTCACTAAAAACATACGTTTACCATCAGCAAAAGTTCATGATATACTGTATCAAGGAATTTTATGTGCATGTCAGTGTAGATTTATTTAAAGGGTAAGTCCACCTTTACAGAAAATCTATAAAAAGGTGAACTTACACTGGATCCACCCCCCACCCCCCCCCCCCCGGTCCCGCTGTACCTGAGGCCTGCGATCACCCGCTAGGGAGACATCGGGTCGCCATTTCAACGATCCAGGAATTTAAAATCCCCGTGGCTAAATCTCTTAAAACGTACGTCGTAAGGATACGTATAGGAGACATTCTAATTAGTCGGCGACGTCACATTAATGGCGCCGACCAATCAGAACCCGCTTAGGCAATCCTGTCATTGGGGGAGGAGAAGAGGGAAAGCCGCAGGGATTTCAAATTCCTGTACTGGTAAAGCGGTGACCTGATGTCCCGTAGCGGGTGATCGCCAGCCTCGCCTACAGCAGGACCGGAGGGGACGGGGAGGGGGGTACAGTGTGAGTTCACCTTACAGATTTTCTGTAAAGCTGAACTTATACTTTAAAGAAACTTTTCATGGGATCCTGGATTCCCAATTCAGAGGAATTCATTAGCAATGTACCTGTGGGGTTGTCCAGACATATGCCACATACAGCATTTTACAGTCAATTTTGTTCAAGTAAAGCTGGGCATACATTATACAATTTTCTTCTACAATTTACTGTAGTGTACAGATTCCTTTAGATTTTTACAATGTATATGGCCAGTCTAACTGTGCAACCTGCGACCCAAGTAAGTCTGGTTTTCTACTGACCTGCGGGTGAAGATCTCCTTGTTCCTCCTTACAGATCAGCAGTGCTCTCTCTAACATTACCTGTGCATGTAAAAGCTGTGATTGGCTCACTAGGTAACGTGCGTATGAATCCAGACTCAAACCTAGAAGAAGCCGCGTGTTTGCCTTTTCCTCTGCTGCAAGCACAAAATATGTTTAAAAAATAAATGAGCACACAAAGTACAAGTGCAGACATATTTATTAAAAATTGGGGGGAAAGAAAACACTACCAAGACTTACCAATCAGGAAACGTGTTTCAATTTTCCAGAGAAAAAGAAAAGAAAAAGAGGAAACCTGAGAACAACTCCTCTTTTGTTCTCAGTTTCCTATTTAGTCTTCTTTTAAAATAATACACCAAGGCCAGAAACACACCTGAGTTTTTTTTTTAATCAAAAGAAATATGTCAAAATGCATGACATAGTGTAAGGTGCATTCAAACAAATGTCAATACACATCATGATGCATGGTGATACGCATTGGAAAATGCATTGCAACAGGTGCCAAGATGTGCAGCGACAAACAATGACATGCGCTTTGATGCGGTTTTCTTTTATAGCAATGTAAAACACATCCTGATGAAGATACAGTTTTCATACAGCCAACATGTCTGGGTTCAGAGCTGTATTTTAAAGCTGAACTCTAGGAAAATATGAAAGACAAGTTAGCTGTGTCAGGACAAGTCTGATCATTGGAGGAGAGCAGCCTAAGTTCCCAGCACAGCTAGGAACTGACCACAGTCACCTATCCTGCCTAGTGTGGTCAGTTTTTAACAGAAAAGTAGAGGGACTGGCAGGAACGCCAGGTATTTCACACAAAGGAAGAAAAAAAAAAAGAAAACAAGATACCTTTACATGGTACAACAGCCACATATCAGGAATTTGAAATTCTGGGGTAACAAACACTTTAATGTAGCTCTGTATTTATTAATATATCAGTAAATGTATTTTTGTAAATGTAAACATTGTAAGTATTTGAAGCTGACCTGGTATCAGCTTTGTACAGCAGAACTGGAGTATAAGCGAAAGAAGCAGCACAAGAAGAATTCTGGAGAAAGCAGAGCGAAATAAATGAGATCATCACTAAGCTGCTTCTCTGTTCACTGTCCACTCACAAGCCAAGGTGTCCAAAAAAAAAAAGGATTTTTGTACTCTCCGTAAAATCCGTTTCTCTGACGTCCATGGACCAACACAGCTCTCATACTGATTACATGTGTGTATATGTCCCTGCTTGCAGGAGAAGACCTAGGCAGAATGTTAGATGTTAAAACATTCTAGAACAAACCAGAGTGGAAAAGCCCCGCCCATGGGGGCGGTCCCTCCGGACATTACCCTCCCACCTGCAGCTAGCAGACCTCAGTTCGTAACAAAGCAGTACAAACCTTAAAAGGAAGGGTGGGTGCTGAGTCAGTCCATGGACGTCAGAGAAACGGATTTTACGGTGAGTACAAAAATCCTATTTTCTCTTATCGTCCATGGACTGACACAGCTTTCATACTGATTACGTGTGGGACGTCCCAAAGCAGTATAAGAAAAGGGTGGGAGCAAATAGTAAAAGAAACAACCAAAACTTCACTCCAAACCAGCAGAGCTCCTCAACGGAGGAGTTGCAACATTAAACAGCGGCCTGCAACACTTTGCGGCCAAAGGAAGCATCCGAAGATGCAGCCACATCAACCTTATAGAATTTTGAAAAGGCATGAACGGACGACCAGGTCGCCGCCTTGCACACTTGTGCAACCGACGCTTGATGTCGGAAAGCCCAGGAAGCATCAATTGTCCTGTGGCATGCGCCGTAACCGGAAAGGGAGGGGCCACCCCCTTAATGGCATAGGCCCGTATAACAGTCTGTCTGATCCATCTAGAAAAGGTGGCAGACGACACCGCTCGGCCCTGTTCGGACCCGAGACAGACACAACTAGTGAGTCACATCACGTACCACATAAAATATGTAAAGCGCAAACCCTCTGGAATGCGATGTGTGAGGACACAAGGACGGGAGGACAATGTCCACATGTAGGTGGAAAAACCAAGACCACCTTATGCAAAAGGAAGGTCGCGGACGCAACACCGCCTTATCCTTATGGATGACCAAATAGGGCGACTTGCAGGACAAGGCCGCCAATTCAGACACCCGTCTGACAGAAATAATGGCCACTAAGAAGGCCATTCTTAGTGGCCAGAGGGGAAAATCTCTGATATATTCAAAGTGAGGTTCCTGAAGAACCCGAGAGCACCAAATTCAAATCCCGAGGAGGGAGAGGAGGTTTCAACAGGAGGGAGCACATGGCGAACCCCCTGCACAAAGATGCTACCAAGGAATGACCCGCTAGCGGTTGCTGAAGGAAGACGGCCAAGGCCGAAAACTGACCCCTAATGGTACTCAAAGTAAGCATTTGGGTCACACCACGCTGCAAGGACCGCAGGATACTGGGGACGGAATACGTCCGTAGACGCTAGTCCAGCTCATTGCACATAGCGATGTAAGCTTCCCAGGTACGGTGATATATCTTTCAAGCGGAAGACTTCCGTGCCCTGAACATGGTCGAAATGACCGAATCTGAGAGGCCTCAGACTCTCAGCACCTGGCGTCCAATAGCTATGCCCATAAGTCGGAGACTGTAAAACAGGACCTTGAAACAGAAGGTCCTCCCTTATTAGCAACCGCCAAGGAACGTCCGCGATGAGACGTACCAGATCAGCGTACCAATGACGCCGAGACCCACCCAGCTCAAGAGGATCACCAGAATCCCTTCGGCCACAACCCTGCACAGCAGGCGAGGAAGCAGCCGAGGATAACAGATATTAGGTGATAATGACCCCATGGGGCCCACCAACGGATCGGAGGCATTCGCTCAAGGATCCCTGGACCTGGCCACAAACCGTGACACCTTACGATTGAGTCGAGAGGCCCTCAGGTCCACATCCGGTATGTCCAGGTGTAAGGACCACTCTCCTGGTCCAGCGTCTGGCGACTCCAATAGTCTGCCTGCCAATTGTCTACGCTGAACGTAGACGGCCGATAGAGACCACGCGGGGAGTTATATTCTGATTGCCTGTATTTCCAGAACATTGATCGGTAAACGGACTTCGTCCGGAGTCCAAAGCCCTGGGGCTGACAGGACTCCCGACACCACCCCAGCCCGTCAGGCTGGTGTCCGTCATGAACACCGTCCACTGGATGGGGAGGGACGGCTTCCCGGACCGAAGAGCCGGGGACCCAAACCACTACGCCAGGGGCGTCCTGAGTGGGTGACTCATCTGGATCTGAAGATCCAAAGACAACGGAGATTTGTCCCAAGTGGACAGGATCTCTTACTGTAATGCCCGTGTGTGTAATTGGGCATACGGAACAGCCTCGAACGAGGCCCTCATGAGTCCCAGGACTCTCATGCAAAAAACGGGTTGACGACCATTTCCGAGACGTCAGGACCCGCACTACAGACTGAAAAGTCAGTAACTTCTCCAAGGTTAGGAATACCTACGCCTCCATGGAGTCCAGGATCAGACCGAGATACTCCAAATGCTAAGCCGGGACCAGGACCGACTTCTGAATGTTCGGGCGCCACCCGAAGTCCCTAAGGGTCTGACTGACATAGTCACACTTCTTCTAATTCTGAGCCATTGTCTGCTCTTAGAAGAAGATTGTCCAGATAGCCCATAATAGCAGTGCCTCGCTGTCTCAGCAAGGCTAGAATCGGAGCAAGCACCTTGGTAAAAAACCTTTGGTGCCGAGGCTAGGCCGAAGGGAAGAGTCACAATTGATAGTGGTCTTCGCCGATCGCAAGCGCAGAAACTACTGTTGACGTGCGCAGATCGGAACATGCAAGTAGGCGGCCTTGATGTCCAAGGATGCCAGAAAATCCCTTTGATGGAGTGTAGCGAACACCGCGCGAATGGATTCCATGCGGAACTTTACACCATCACAAAAGCATCCAGGCCTTGAGGCCCAGGGTTGGCCGAACCCCCGTCCACCTTTTGGGACTACAAACAGATTTGAGTAGAAACCCTGAACAACCTCTCTTGTGACGGAACTGGCACAATCCTCCGAACCTGATCAATCCTGTACGGTCCTTAAGAGGGCCGCCCGACGGGAAGGAAGGCTCCTTTGTCAGTAACAGACTGAGGAAGGAAGGTGCTCTTACCCCTTGTGACATCCATAATAATGGCATCCAGGGCGGCCCCAAAACAGTCCACCGCCCTTAAAGGGCAAGTCAGCCAGGAGCTATTTGGAAGCTAGGTCGGCCAACCAGCATTTCAGCCAGCCAAGGCGACGCAGCACCACAGCAGATAGAGGCCCCAGAAATTAAAGGGGCCGCATCCAAAGTGGCATCGCACACCGAGACTAAACCCTGCGCCAGTTGGTGAGCCAGGGTAATGGTCTCAGGAGGGAGATTATGCTCCTAAACCGTGTGGTGCAAAATCTTCCTGTGAGTGTCTTGAGACACAAGTGTCGCCGCCCCTATAGGGCGCAAGGCAGACCCCAATAAGGTAAACATAGTTCTACTCACCACTCTGACCTCCTGTCAGTGGGATCCTTAAATGCAGGAGTCCCTTCCATTGGGAGCGTGGTAGCCTTATTCAAATGGGCGACCGGGGGGGGGGGGGGGGGGTCGACCACTGGGGGGAGAGCCCCTTCATAACCAGGTCCTCCTTAAAGGGGTACCTCATGGCTAGGCGCTGCGGGACCGCCAAAGTCCTCTGCGGCTTACCCCAGACTTAGTCAATGAATGTATCAAAAAAAGGGCACATATGGAAAAAAACTTTAAATAAACGGCTTTAAAAGAACCAAAGGAGACAGCTTTTACCTGAGGTTCCTCAGCCTCAACATTCAGCTTGAGAGTGTTCCTCACCGCATCAATGAGTTCACTTACAAGCACCCTGTCAGTTTTCAGAACTGGGGTCTTCCTCACAGAGAATGTCCTGTTTAAAAAACATGAAAACCCTCAGAGCTAGGGTCCTGAGCAGCCATAGCTAGGCTCATATCTGAGACAGAGCACTCCCCTACAGGAGGATGTGTGGGGAGGGGGCGCTTTACAGCTCCCTTGCGCTCGCACACCGCTTCCATCCTGACAAGGATGATTCCAGGACTGCCGACAACTGGTCCATAGGGACCGCAGGTGCAGGAGCACTGCCAGTTGCCTCAGACAAGTGTGGAGAAGCAGGTGAACTAGACTCCATACTGCCACCCTCTGACTGGTAAACACTATCATAGTGAGTAACACAGTCCACCCACTGGCTATGCTGAAGCTGAGGAGGGGACACCCAGAGTACTCCCCAACCCCTGTAAGGGCCGCTCATTCCGCTGTATGAAACCGCGCTGCCGCACGGGTGAAGCCTGGGGAGAGTGAGGAGACCGGACTGTGAAGAACTTGGATATTTGCGCTGCAGCAGCGGCCGATAGAGGCCGAAACCGTAAACAAAAACGCTGCGGCTTCAAGAAAATGGCCGCCGGCCGCATACAATACTGTGCCATCGATCCACGGCAAAATGGCCACCGAGCGCGTTTTTTTCAAAATTACCTCACAGCGCTAATGGCGCACAAGTTTTGCGGTTGTTCACTAACCACAAGGCAGGAGCTCCTGCCCTCACTGGCTGTGGCACGGCAAGTGCTGGGGCGGCTGTTTCAACACAAACAGCCCCACTCAGGAACTAAACCTGTGAAGCTTAGCTTTGCTAAGCATGCATGTAACCACTATCCACCACAGTATGTCACTCACACACCAGAACACTGCCCCAGTGCCATTAAAACAGACATGAGCTCCCCCAGCCAGGCCAGAGTGACCCCCAAGCACCCCCACACAGCACAGCACCAGTACAGGGTGCAGAGAGCAGCATAACAGGGGGGATACAGGGAGAACCCCCCACATAATGAAACACAGCCAGTATGTACTCACCTGCAGCAGGAGAGACTACTTACCCGTCCCTGGAGGGACCCACTGGCTTGTCTCAGACAGACCTATCACAGAGTAGTACTGCGTAGCGGTCGGCCCGGTCCACCACGAAAGATAGTC
Organism: Rana muscosa; assembly: GCA_029206835.1. Lineage (NCBI taxonomy): Eukaryota > Metazoa > Chordata > Amphibia > Anura > Ranidae > Rana > Rana muscosa. Next base: position 151,550,168 of record CM055117.1, read on the forward strand.
AGGTACTGTTCAATCTTGAGAGGACCGCGGGAGCATGAAAGCAACCCGGCCACCCCTGGAGCCATGGGGTATGTTGTGTACTGAGTCTCACGCACACAAGGCGAGGATCAGCACGCTCGATGGTCGGACAGGGAAGACTACGAGGATACTAGTGTACCCAACCTGTTTTCCAGCCGACAGTTGATTGAAGGTCTCAAAAATAAAATACCGGTAACAAAATTCCCAAAGAAATAAAATTTAAAAGTAAAATCTTCCAGGAGACTGGCTACTGAGAGAGCCATGTCTTCTCCTTCTGCTAGGCAGAAAAAAACTGAGGTCTGCTAGCTGCAGGTGGGAGGGTAATGTCCGGAGGGACCGCCCCCCTGGGCAGGGCTGTTAAGCCTACATTCTAGAATGTTTTAACATCTAACATTCTGCCTAGGTCTTCTCCTGCAAGCAGGGACGTATACCCACACGTAATCAGTATGACAGCTGTGTCAGTCCATGGACGATAAGAGAAAAACAGTTTCATGCATTAAAAAAAAAAAAAAAAGTAAAGTTAGCCCAAATTTTTTGTATAATGTAAAAGATGATGTTACGCCAAGTAAATAGATACCCAACATGTCACGCTTCAAAATTACACACGTTGGTGGAATGGCGCCAAACTTCAGTACTTAAAAATTCCCATAAGCAACGCTTTCATTTTATTTTTATTTTTACAGGTTACATGTTTCGAGTTACAGAGAAGGTCTAGTGCTAGCACGCAGGGACAGGGGTGCTTTAAATCACTTTTCTTGTAATAGGAATAAGCATGACAGGTCCTCTTTACAGTGAGATATGGGGTCAATAAGTCCCCACATCTCACCTCTAGGCTGGGAAGCCTGAAATAAAAAAAACAAAAAGGATTTTGGCCTCCCAGCTAAAGCGGCACCATTTTTTTAGATGCAGAGGCCGGGCATGACATCATAACATCGTGCCCGGCCTCTGAACGATCATAGAGACAGAAATCTCTATGGTCAGCATCCGGGGCCAGTCCGTTTCTTCTCTGGTTTGCCTATGGCAGGGGAAAGCCCCGAGAAGCACTGGGAGAGGGGGGGGGGGGGAGTGGAGGAGTGGAGGAGTCCCCTCTCGCTGCCTATAGGAACGATCAAGTGGCTGAACAGCTGCTATGATTGTTCTTATGGTGAAGGGAGTTACCGGCTCTAAAAGATGATATCTGAATGATGCCTGTAGCTGCAGGCATCATTCAGATATCACCGCTCAAAGACCTTAACGTCATCAAGCGGTAAAGGAGCCACATCCTTGTTTATTAGATTTGTATACTAAGCCTACTGACTAATTTCAAAACCAGGAGGTGGCTGCTTTAACCACTTGCCAACCGCCTAACGAACATATACGTCGGCAGAATGGCTTGTGTGGGCAAAGCAACATACCTGTACTTTGCTTTGAAAATCCCGCCGTGTGGGGGCGCGCCCGCTGCAAGTTCTGTGACCGTGCCTGCGGGACCCGCGGACTCGATGTCCGCCAGTGTCCCGCGATCGTGTCACGGAGCTGCAGACCGGGGAGATGCCTTTGTAAACAAGGCATTTCCCTGTTCTGCCTAGTGACAGGACAGTAATCTACTGCTCCCTGTCATCGGGAGCAGTGATCAGTGTCGTGTCACTTGTAGCCCAGCCCCCCCACACAGTTAGAATCACTCCCTAGGACACACTTAACCCCTTCCTCGCCCCCTAGTGGTTAACCCCTTCCCTGCCAGTGTCATTTACACAGTAATCAGTGCATTTTATATCACTGATCGCTGTATAAATGACAATGGTGCCAAAATAGCGTCAAAAGTGTCTGATGTGTCCGCCATAATGTCACAGTCATGATAAAAAATTGCAGATCACCACCATTATTAGTAAAAAAAAAAGAAAATTCGAATAAAAATGCCATAAAACTATCCCCTATTTTGTAGACGCAAACAAATCAATTTTTTTGCCAAAAATATGTAGAAGAATACATATCGGCCTAAACTGAGGAAAAAATAGGATTTTTTTTGTACTCACCGTAAAATCCTTTTCTCTGTCATCCATGGACGGACACAGCACCTTAAATCTTGACATGTGGGTTATGTTTCTGTTCATAGGAAAGGACTAGGCAGAACATGTTAGTTATCTTAAAACATGTAACTTTAACAGAGTTGAACAGCCCCGCCCAGGGGGCGGTCCCTCCGGTCATAACCCTTCACCCTGCAGCATGCAGCTCAGTTCGTCAAAAAGCAGTACAAACTTAAAAAGGAGGGGTGGGTGCTGTGTCCGTCCATGGACGACAGAGAAAAGGATTTTACGGTGAGTACAAAAAAAAATCCTATTTTCTCTTTTCGTCCATGGACGGACACAGCTCCTTAAATCTTGACATTTGGGACGTCCCCAAGCAGTGTCAGAAAAATCGAGGGGTGGGAACAGCAATCAAAAGAAGACTTAACTTCACCCCAAAAAAACCGAGCTCCCCAACGGAGGAGTTGCAACCTCAAACAGCCGCCTGCAAAACCTTGCGGCCAAAGGAAGCATCCGAAGATGCAATCACATTAATCTTATAAAACTTTGAAAAAGTGTGAACAGACGACCAGGTCGTCGCTTACACACCTGTGAGACAGATACTTGATGTTGAAAAGCCCAGGAAAAACCAATTACCGTGGTCGAATGCGCAGTGACAGGAAAGGGAGGCGCCCGCCCCTTAAGGGCATAGGCCTGGATAACGGTCGTAGAGGCGTAGTACAGGTCACGCAACTGACGTCACTTCCGGTCTCGCTTGGTTGTCTGTTTCTAGAGGTGGAACACATGCCAGCTCCCACAGGACCGGGACTTTTTTCATTTGTATCCACGCCATTACAGCCTCAGTGCCGGGTTCGGGGCACTTTCAAAGTAAGCGCGTTTTTGGCTTTTGTACAATTTTATTGTTCAATAAATAGGATTACACTATTTTCGGCTTCTCTTCTCTCATTTGCATACCACCGGAGTTATCTCAGAGCCTTATATCGCCTGTATAGCTGATACCATCTTCCATATTACCCAGCAAGTGGATACTTGCAGAAAGCGTATCAGACCTCTTTTTTAGTTAAAAGGGTCAACTCTTTGGGGTAAGCTGCCATTTTTATCAAAGCACTATCGGGTGACATTGATTACGGTGAAGGTGGATTATAAAGTCACGAGATTCATTTGATCATCACTTTGAACATTGAGCACTTGGAAGATTCCTAACACATGCAGAGATTTCTTTTGATTAAGATCGTGCACTATTGCTGGGAGGATTTTTGTGTTTATTTATCTTTGGACTTTTTTCTGTACATTGTTCATTGCATAATTCACATTTCGAGTGTGGTTATTTTATTTTATGTTCCTATCTGTTGGGTAGGACTGTGTTTATTACTTCACTAATTAATTGTTCACATCCTTTGGCACTTTCACTAGCACAATTGAGTGAGGTGAGTGTCATTTATTTTATTTCATGTTCCACATATATAGGGGTCCTTATACTATTGTTTTGGGACCCGTAATTAGCGCCCTCACTTTTTTCTATTTTTCCACTTTGTTTTCAGTAATCACTGATTATTTGAGGAGCAGCTTTATTTACCAATTAACAATTGGCGCGGGTTTTTTATATAACACTGGATAACGGTCTGCCTGATCCACCTAGAAAAGGTGGCCGCCGAAAACCGCCAGGCCCTACTGTGGACCAGACACCGACACGAACAGCGAGTCAGATCTCCAGAATGGAGCAATAGCAAACAGGTACACCCGTAGGGCACGTACCCCGTTCAAAGTATGTAGCGCAACCTCCATGGGATGCGAAGGCCGAGGTGAAAAGCCGAAACTACCTTAGGACGGATTGAAGGTTGCGGGCGTAGCACCGCTTATCCTTATGGAGGACCAAGTAAGGAGACTTGCAAGACAAGGCCGCCAATTCAGAAACCCTTCTGACCGATGTAATGGCAACTAGAAAAACAATTTCCTGAGAAAGCGTTAAGGAGAGGAATACTCCCTGGTGTTCTCAAAGAAAAGTTCCAGAAGTACAGAGAGAACCAGATTCAAGTCCCACGGAGGAAGCGGTGGTCCAGTCAGGGGAATCACGTGTCGGACCCCCTGGACAAACGTACTTACCAGTGAGTGAGACGCTAGGGGTCATTGGAAGAAGAAATCTGCCCCTTAATAGTGCTTAAGACAAGTTTCTGATCTACTCCGCGCTGTGAGAACAGCAGGATCCGAGTATGCCCGTGGGCGCCAAGACATCTCTCCACACATAGAGATGTATGCTTTCCAGTGTGATGGTAGATCTTCCGGGAAGAAGATTTCCGGGCCCTCAACATGGTAGAGATTACCAAATCTGACAGACCTCGGTCCCTCAGTACCTGGCTTTCAAAATTGCATGCCGTTAAAGCCAGCGACTGTAAAGTAGAATGAAGTATGGGATCTTGAGACATAAGGTCCTCCCGCATTGGCAGACGCCAGGGAGCGTCTGCTACCAGTCTCACAAGGTCGGCGTACCAGGGATGCCGGGGCCAGTCTAGGGCGATTAGAATCACCGGAATCCCCTCGGCCTCCACTCCGCGTAGCAGACGAGGAAGCATATTCATTGGGGGAAAGGCATAAATTTGCCGATACTGACCCCATGGAGCCACCAACGCCTCTGACGCGTCTGCCAAAACCTCATGTGGTAACAAGCTTATTAGCTGTCTTGTTCGGCTTACGCACCCAGGGACACCCCTGTCCCCCAACAGGAGCCTGTCAGTCAGGGAGGATCTGATGAAAATAACGCTTCAGCGTGGAATAGAAGGGCCCCGCTTACGGCGTGGCTCCTTCCCCATAGGAGGACAGTGGGAGAAGTGTGCTCTTACCTCCAGTGACATCTTTAATAATGTCGTCCAGCGAGGTACCAAAAAGCCTCCCACCTTTGAAGGGCAAATCTGCTAGAGCTTTTTTGGATGCTTGGATGCTTTTTTGGATGCTTGGTCAGCGAACCAGCATGTCACAGGCGGCGCAGTACCACCGCAGCATCACAGACATACACAAGGCCCTGGACCATTGGTCAGTCAGCCTTACGCACTCTTGAGGAAGCTGATGCTCCTCAACTGTCAGTTGTAAAATCTTTGCCTATTCAGTGAGTGTTTGAGGCACCAAAGCCGCAGCTAATATAGGTCGCAACTCTGACCCCAGCATGGCGAACATGAAGCGGGTCACCATTCCAGACCTCCTATCATTAGGGTCTTTAAAGGCAGGGGTCCCCTCTACCGGGAGAGAGGTTACTTTATGTAGCCGAGAGACCGGGGGGTCCACGATCGGAGGAGAGGCCCATTTTTCAAAAGGCTCTCCTCAAAAGGATAACGGACCACCATGCGCTGAGGGACCACAAAAGACCTCTGCGGTCGTGCCCATTCCTTATCTATGACTTATCAAAGTAACATAATGAAAAACTTGCACAGAGTTAGATTAGTGTGATCAATAAGTGCACTCATACGTGCTCTGTCCAGCACTGACCCAGACGAGGGGTCCTCCACACCAGGGAGGACCTGGTCCGCATCCTCTGACATACCAGAACCGGGGTCCTGAGCCGCAGCCAGGCCCGAATCAGAGTCAGAGCAATCCCCCAGAAGATGGCGGGGGGAGGGGGCGCCTTTTTATCCCCCTTACGCCCGCACACCACTCTACCCTGGCAACAAATGATTCCAAGACTGCCGACAGCGTATCCATGGGAACCGCAGGTGCAGGGGCACCTTTGCTGCCTCTGGCAAATTAGGGGAAGAAAAGCCAGATACTGACTCCATTATCACCCACTGACAGCCCTCAGGGACTAAGTGAAAAGACACTTAAGAAGTCCACCCTCCTTGCTGCGCTGACCTAGGGGGTTACCCAGGGGACTCACTACCCAGAGGGAGACCGCCCAGCACCACTGCCCGCCTTCCTTGTAAACACTGCGTGTTTGTGAGAACAAGCTGTACGCCGTTCAGAAAGCCAGTGCTAGAGGCCAAACCCACTCCAAAATGGCCGCCAGACACCTCATATAAAAGGGCGTGGACCACAAGAAAATGTCTGCCCCCAATACCGACCTGCGTCACAGGCAAATGGCGCCGGAACACCGCGATGTGGATGAGAAGGCCGTGCAGGGACTTTTCCAGGAGACAGACCCCCCCCTCCCAGAAGCGGACCCCGGTGCCCCACGGGGACCCGGAGCCCCCCCACAGGTACACCCCGGTCGTAGCGGGCCCTAGGACATGAGGGGAAAGGGGGACAGAGAGCAGGGAAAGGGAGGACAGGAGAACCCCTCAATCCTGGGAATGCCCAGCTGTTCCATCCTGCCGAGGCAGGAGGAACCGTACTTACCCGTCCTTGCAAGGACTTGCTGGCGCGTCCCTGACAGACCCACAACCGATGGTACGGAGTAGCTGTCGGCCCGGTCCACTGTGAGTAAGACAACAGCAGCCCAGTCATATGTGGACCCCGGAGCATATGCTCACCGGCCACCCCTGGAGCCATGGGGTATGTCGTGGCAGAACCAGCGCATAGCTAAGGACTGGCACGCTCGATGGCCGGACTGGGAAGACTACAAAGATCTATAATATCCAGCCTGTCGCCCAGCCGGCAGTTAATAGAAGAATCGAAAAATAAAATAAATAAAAATTAAAAATTTCTTCAGGACTCTGGGCCCAAAGGGAGCCACGTCCTTCTCCTCTGCTAGGCAGAAAAAAACTGAGCTGCAGGGTGAGGGGTTATGACCGGAGGGACAGCCCCCTGGGCGGGGCTGTTCAACTTTGTTATGTTAGTTTTAAGATAACCAACATGTTCTGCCTAGTCCTCTCCTATGAACAGGAACATAACCCACATGTCAAGATTTAAGGAGCTGTGCCCGTCCATGGACGAAAAGAGAAAATTCCTTTTTTTTTATTACCGTATTTTTCCGTGTATAAGACGCTACTTTTTGCTAAAATAATTTGACGGAAAATCAAGCAGTGTCTTATACACGGTCAGTCAGCCTTGGAGAGAGACGCGCGGGTGCGTAGCGGGTCATAGGTCGTCGAACGGCTTCCTCCAATCACGAGCTTTGTGTTAGTGACGTCAGCTGGAGTTGGAGGTGGAGAGTGTGGATAGTGTGCAGATGCGATCCCATTGGACGTGGAGAGTGCGCAGATCAGGGACCGGAGCATATTGAGCCCAAGATGTCACAGAATAATAAAAGTACCGGTAAGCGATTGTCTTATTCTGCAAAATTCAAACTGAATGTTGTCAGCTATGCAAAAGAGCATGGAAATAGAGCTGCAGAGAGACAGTTTGGACCTCCCCCCACTGAGAGTATGATCAGACAGTGGAGAAAACAGGAAGAACAACTCCTTAAGATGCCAAAAAAGAAGAAGGCCCTAAGAGGAAAACCAGCAAAATGGCCAAATTTGGAGCAGAGGCTTAAGACTTGGATTTTGGAGCAGCGCCAGAGTGGCTTATGTGTGTCAACCAAGCTTATTCAATGTCAGGCAAGAATGTTTGCAAGCGAAATGAACATTGTTGATTTTACAGGAAAGGCAAAATGGTGCTTCAATTTCATGAGGAGAGAAGGGTTGGCCATGAGAACATGAACAAAGTTAGCTCAGAAAATGCCACCAGTTTATGGAGGATAAAATCTAACAGTTTCACTCCTATGTCATACAACTTATAAAAAAATATGATTTTGAACCAAGTCAGATTGCAAACATGGATGAGGTCCCTCTCAATTTTGATGTGCCTTCCAACAGAACTGTTGATGTGAAAGGAATAAAAACAGTGGCAATCAAAACAAGTGGCCAGGAAAAGACACACTATACTGCTGTGCTTGCATGCTGTGCAGATGGTACTAAACTGCCTCCTATGCTTATTTTTAAGAGGAAAACCTATCCTAAAGAGACCATACCACCTGGCATTATTGTGCAAGTTCAAGAGAAGGGATGGATGAATGAAGACATTATGGCCATTTGGTTTGCAAAGGTTTGGTCCAGAAGACCTGGAGGGTGCTCTTAAAGAAGCCAGCTCTGCTTGTCTATGATCAATTCCGAGCACATTTAACAGAAAAGACTAAAAGGGTTGCATCGGATTTGCGAACATACCTAGCAGTTATTCCTGGTGGCCTTACAGGGCAGCTACAGCCACTAGATGTTTCAATAAATAAGCCATTTAAGGTCCTGATGAGAGAAGAATGGAGTAGATGGATGCAAAAAGCAGGTGATAACTTGACACCGGCAGGAAGAGTGAAAAAACCAACCATTACTGAGGTCTGCAATTGGGTCCTAAACTCATGGCATGGCGTCAAACAAGAGGTGATTGTGAAGTCCTTCAAGAAATGTGGAATCAGCAATGCCATGGACGGAACTGAGGATGATCTCACATATATAAACAGTGATTCAGAAGACAGCAGTGATGCAAAAGAAGTTGAAGAAATTCTGTCTGGAACTAGTGATGAAGAAGAGAACATTGATGCAACAGAGGCTGAATAAAGTGATATTCTGCATAATATACTGGTATGTAAACCAGTGTTCTGTTTTACCTATGTTTAAAACATTGATTTCTTGATTTTGGGTTGGAAAAGTGGGGGGCGTCTTATACATGGGGGCGTCTTATACACGGAAAAATACGGTATTTTTTTGGGGATATTTATTATAGCAAAAAGTTAAAAATATTGCTTTTTTTTTCAAAATTGGCGCTCTTTATTTGTTTATAGCGCAAAAAATAAAAACTGCAGAGGTGATCAAACACCATCAAAAGAAAGCTCTGTTTGTGGGGAAAAAAGGTCGTCAATTTTGTTTGGGTACAACATCACACGACCGTGCAATTGTCAGTTAAAAGGGACGCAGTGCCGTATCGCAAAAAGTGCTCTGGTCAGGAAGGGATTAAAGGGGTTATAAATTGTCATTGTGGTCCGGTGGTCTGGGGTGAGGTTCCACAGTGAAAAGAAGGCAGCAACCATGATTGGAAGTCCATGTATCTCCTCAAGGTAAACTCTTTCAATCCAGCAATTAGAATGCTAGTATGCAATACTCACCAATACACATTGAGTTGAGATACCTGAAGATCACATACTTTGTTTAATGCTATATCACTTTTGCTGCCTTTCATGTAAATCTGCCCCTCCCCCACTTTGAGGCCCACTTTTGATATATGTTTATATCCAGCTACCGAGCCAACAAGTTCTCATTAACATTTGGTGGAGTATCGGTGGACCCTGGCTGGATCCTCCTACAGATTAAAGGCCGCGGCTGGGTTAAAGCCACTTGCACAAATCCGCATGTTTGTGGTAAGGAGCCATTTCTTATGGTGGTGACCATCTTTAGAGGATAAGGTGTTATTTTTCGAGTATATCGAATATTGGGACCCCTCCTTATAATATTGGACACTCCCCCTAAGTGGGCCACACCCTTGGACTTTTTTATCCTGATGCCAATCAGGGTTGTGTTTTTTCATTAAGTTTTTTTGGCGCAGTTTTTTTCTTTATTATCATTCGTTTATGTTTATCACATTATTTCTGCTGCCTATGATATACTAATTGTTTGTATTAGTCTTAGCGCAGCTTTTTTACTTCTAAAATATTTAGTTACCTGTTAAATTAGTATGCTATTTCTCCACCTCATCGTTTCCTCTTTTGATTCTCTCCTCTACTTCCGGGTTTCGGAGCGCGTTCACTAAAGCTACGTCACGGCATCAAATGAACTACATTTCCCTTGAGGCTTAGCGGCATCGCGCATGCGCAGTGCCGCTTTTTCACCGTGTGTCCAACTCTCAATGCAGCAAGTAAGGGGGCGGAGTTAAGGCGGGCTGTGCTGCTTAGATGTTCATTCAGCACAATAACAAGGCACGGGAGGCGGAGCTACAGCGTCTTATACACGCTCACGTATCCCGTGCCTGTGAACGTACAGAGCGTCTCCTCACTGGGATGTAGTCCCAAGGGAGGGGGCGAGCACGCTGACTAACCCCCAGCCAGAATGGCCAGAACGCCAGAACGGCTCGGATGATGGGGGCAAACTTCATGAGGAGGAACAGGAAGTGAGATATTCAGACAAAGAAAAAAAACATTTAGAAGGGAAATAGGAGGAAAAGGTAAGTGAACCAAACAATGCACTAGCTTAAAGGAAGCTATTTAGAAAATAAAAAAACAAACCTTTACAACCCCTTTAAGAAAAATTGCCAGTTAGCTGAGCACCAGGAGATAAAAAAAAAAATATATATATTCGGCTATTATGATGTCATCAGTTGCCCCCATATAAGGAACTCTCATCAGGGTCCCTGGCAATTGCTGTGTTTACTCTGAACGGTTAACACGTGCTTCTTTCTCTGGCAAGTTTTTTCTTGTAATTTAATTTGATTTTGTTTGATTTCATTGCAATTTCATTCTCGCTGTTTAAAGCGCGTTTCATTATTCTTCATAATGAACAGATTTAACCATAACAAGGTTGTTTTTCAAAAAAACACCAAAGAGAAAAAGACCATTGGAAGACCACTGTGACGGGAGGTGGGGGGCCCATGGAAACCAGAATCACTTGGAGAGGTTAGGAAACCCTTGTTTCAGCTCCCCATGCACCTCCTATGTCCAAGTTAACCTGTGTCTATTAGGGGCACAGGGTGACCGAGAACCCTAGTCTGATCTGCACTAATCGGACTCACTGTACAACCACACTGGAATGTTGTGTATATATTGTATATTGTCTCATACTATGGTGTGCTCTCTGCTTGGTCGTTTGGGGTGTGGCTGTATTCCATTGTTCTATTGTGTCTGTCTGCCTTGGGAGAAAAGTATAATGGGATGTGTATGTGTATTTGCTGTGAGGAGGGAGGGGGGAATTCCTCCAACAGCTCTCCCTGCTGACTGGACAGTCTACCTTGCCCTGAATGCAAAGGGAGGGAGGATTGTCCTGAGTGTTACCTCTGTGTACCTGTGTTTCAATAAACAGTTCATCTTCAGCAGCCAAAACGAGTACTGTCTAGTTCTTGGTCGCCAGCAATTGGAATATCTGATATCTATATTCAGACTAGAGGAAGTGGTATATGATGAAAGTAGGATTTTTAAAACAGCTTACCTGTAAAATCCTTTTCTTGGAGTACATCACGGGACACAGAGCAGCATAGTCATTACTATGTGGGTTATATAGAATTACCTTCAGGTGCTGGCACTGGCAACTTCCAAAACAGGAAGTACCCTCCCCTATATAAGCCCCTCCCATCCGGGAGTACCTCAGTTTTGTAGCAAAGCAATACGTGTCCCCAAAAGAGGGGTGGGAGCTCTGTGTCCCGTGATGTACTCCAAGAAAAGGATTTTACAGGTAAGCTGTTTTAAAAATCCTACTTTCTTGTTCATACATCACGGGACACAGAGCAGCATAGTCATTACTATGTGGGACGTCCCAAAGCAATGCCACATGAGGGGGGGGATACACCATACATAAGCTGGGCGCCATCAGGCATGAGGATCTTTTGCGGCCTGCAACACACTGCGCCCAAAGGCGACATCCTCCTGACTTCTAACGTCCACCTGGTAGAACCTAGTAAACGTGTGTACTGAAGACCATGTTGCGGCCTTACAAATTTGCGCCAGGGAGGCCTGGTAATGCACTGCCCATGAAGTTCCAACTGCTCTCGTGGAGTGCGCCCTAACTTTGAACGGAGGCGGTCTACTTCTCAAGCCATAGGCTTGTATTATGACCTGTCGAATCCACTTGGCTAAAGTAGATTTTGATGCTGCCTGACCCTTTCTGGGGCCTTCCGGCAGAACAAACAAAGAATCCGTTCTACGAATCTGAGCAGTGGCTTTTAGATAAGCTTTAACTGCTCTTACTACATCCAAAGAATGCAATAACTTTTCCTCTACCGAGCTTGGTTTGGGGAAAAAAGAAGGAAGAACCACATCCTGGTTCAAGTGAAACCTCGATACCACCTTAGGAAGAAAGGCTGGGTGAGGACGTAATACTACTCTGTCCTTATGGATAACCAGATATGGCTCTTTACAGGACATGGCGGCTAATTCCGACACTCTTCTAGCCGAGCATATGGCTACTAAAAATATCAATTTCCTGGTGAGTAGAACCAAGGAAATGTGCCGCAAAGGTTCAAATGGCTGCTTCTGCAGAACCGACAGAACCAAATTTAGATCCCATGGGCATATGGGAGCCTTAATCGGTGGAATAATACGAGTCACACCTTGCATAAAGGATTTGACAAGTGAATGCATAGCCAGGGGCCTTTGAAATAGTATTGGCAAGGCCGAAACCTGGCCCTTGATAGTACTTAAGGCAAACTTCCTGTCTACAGCCCACTGCAGGAAGTCCAGAATTCTGCCTATAACGTACTTACGTGGATGCCATTTTCTGGCCTCGCACCAAGTGATGTACGCCTTCCAAACTCTATAGTAGATCTGCCTGGATACAGGCTTCCTGGCATTGATTATAGTTGATACCACAGAGTTAGAGAGACCTCTCTTCTTTAGGATGTGGGATTCAATAGCCAGGCCGTTAAACTTAGAGTTAGTAAGGAAGGGTGGTATATCGGTCCTTGCGAAAGCAGGTCCGGACGACGTGGAAGGGTCCAAGGACTCCCCACAGACATTTTGATGATCTCCGCGTACCAGGCCCTTCGGGGCCACGCTGGAGCCACCAGGATCACCGGCTTCTTCTCCAACCTGACTCTGCGAAGGAGTCGAGGCAACAATTGTAGCGGAGGGAATGCATATATCAGTCTGAACTGATCCCAAGGGAACACCAGAGCATCCGAGCCGCAAGCGAGGGGATCCCTTGTCCGGGAGACAAATCTGTCCACCTTTGCGTTGAATCTGGATGCTAGCAGATCTACATCCGGTGTTCCCCACCGCTGACATATTGCTCGGAAGACCTCGGGATGAAGGGACCATTCCCCTGGGCATAACTGTTGGCGACTCAGAAAGTCCGCCTTCCAATTCTCCACCCCTGGAATGAAGACAGCTGATATACATGGGACATGCTTTTCTGCCCATTCCAGGATGTGACTTACTTCCCTCTGGGCTGCACGACTCCTGGTGCCTCCCTGATGATTGATATATGCCACTGCTGTGGCATTGTCTGATTGAATTCTGACAGGGGACCCTTGGAGTCTGGATGTCCAGGCTACTAGAGCGTACCGGGCTGCTCGTATCTCTAAGAGATTGATGGGCAGGGTTTTTACTACATTTGACCATCTGCCCTGGAGAGACCATTGCTCCAGTACTGCCCCCCAGCCTATAAGGCTGGCATCTGTAGTGACCACCTTCCAAGATATCGGGCTGAAGGGTTTTCCCTTCTGGAGATTCTGGGGGATCAACCACCAGCAGAGACTCTTCCGAACGGAAGGGGACAAAGCCATCGGGAAGTCTAGAGCCTGAACTTTTCCGTTCCAGGCTGACAATATGGCACAGCTTCGAATGATGCTACCATCTTTCCTAGCAGCCTCATGCACAGGCGTATGGACGGCTGTCTTTTTGCACAAAGCAGACGGACCAAGGCCCTCAAAGAGGATACCTTGTCTAGAGGTAAGAAAATCTTCCTCTGGTCTGAATCCAGCCGTAGCCCTAGATATACCAGGTTTTTCACTGGCTGTAGGGCTGACTTGTCCAGGTTGATGACCCAACCGTGAGATTCTAGATACTTGATTGTATCGACAATTACCACTTCTAGCTTGGCAACTGAGTGGTCCATCAACAACAGGTCGTCTAGGTATGCCATTATCGTTACACCCCGTGTTCTTAGATCGGCCAACAGTGGGGCCAGAATTTTTGTGAACACTCGTGGTGCTGTGGCCAGACCGAATGGTAAGGCTCTGAACTGAAAATGGCGCCCTTCTACTGCAAAGCGTAGGAATTTTTGATGACCTGGAAAGATGGGAACATGCAAGTAAGCATCTTTGATGTCGATCGAGGCTAACCATTCCTCCCCTTGTAGGGCAGCGGTGACCGATCGGATCGACTCCATCCGGAAAGACCGGACGTTTAGAAATTTGTTTAGACTCTTTAGGTCCAATATGGGTCTTATGTCCCCGTTTGGCTTCGGGACTGTGAAAAGGTTTGAGTAGAAACCCAACCCCCACTCTTCCATAGGAACCTCCATAATTACTCCTTGGAGCAATAGTTGTTCTAACGCCAATAGGAGAGACCCTCTTTTCAGAGGGTCTCTTGGCATGCCTGACCACATAAAATGGGACGGAGGAGACTCTTTTAACTCCAACTTGTATCCCAGAGTTACTGCGGAGAGCACCCATCTGTCTTTGATCGTCTCCCGCCAGGTCTCTGCGAACAACTGAAGTCTTCCCCCCACCCGTTTGAGTGGGGGCAGCCCTTCATAGGCTTGACTTGGAGGCTGGTTTAGTACCTCTTCGGATCCAGGGCTTTTTATTACCCTGTGGCTGTCCCTGATTTTTACCTCCTGAGTTTGACCGAGGAGGCCGTCGGAACTGCTTAGTAGCAGACGTCGCAGGGATAGGAGAGGTAGTCCTCTTAAAAGATGGACCCCTAGACCTCTTTTTACTCGGTAAGAGAGTACTTTTACCACTGGAAATCTTCTGGATATACTTATCCAGGTCTTCGCCAAAAAGGCGTTCCCCATGAAATGGGAAGCTAACTAAGAGCTTCTTACAGGGAGCTTCAGCAGACCAGTTTTTGAGCCACAGAAGCCTACGCATATGTACCAAAGACAGCGTGAGGCGGGAGGCCTGATGGATAGAATCCTTGATGGCGTCAACCGCAAAGCATAATGCTCTAGGCAGATCAGCCAGAGCCTGGGCCTGCTGGTCTGGCAAATCCCTCAGGACCATTTTCATTTGATCCTTTAAAGCTTGGCAGACCCCAATAGCTGCCACTGCTGGCTGTGTAACAGCCCCTGCTGTGGAAAAAGCAGATTTTAATAAAGATTCCAATTTTTTATCCACTGGATCTTTGAACATTTGAACATTATCTACTGGACATGTCAGTGATTTGTTCACAGAAGAGATGGCTGCATCCACCGTAGGAACATTCCATCTCTGGGTGAACTTTCCCTCCATGGGATAGATCACCGGAAACCTTTTAGGCGGAACAAATAGTTTATCAGGATGTTCCCAGTCCTGGTATATAAGTCCTTCCAATAATGGATGTATTGGAAAGGAGCAATTAACCTGGGGAGCTTTTAGCGACCCCAATGAGGAGACAGCAGTAGTTGATGGTTCAACAAGAGGCATTTTAAATGCAGATCGAACCATGTCAGTTAGGGTCTGGACCCACAATCTTTCAGTCTGTGATGCTGAAAATGGTTCATCTACTGTCGATTCCTCAAAAACAGAGCTAACCTCCTCCTGATCCCCTTCAGGTAGGTCGGTCCCTTCCTGGGACTGTTGCTCTGCCAACAGGCACTCTAATGGAGGTGATGGAGATCTGGCGCGCTTTCTTTCCTGTAGAGAAGAAGCGATCAATGCAGCCAATCTCTGCTCCAATCCCTCCAGAGTTGAGGAAAAAACCTCCTCTGTTATATATGCAGGAGCAGGTGGACTGAGGACAGCCGCAGTACCTGGCACTCCCGGGGGTTCCTTATGGGTATTAACCTCTGATTTCTCAGGGGAGGAGGGTGCAGATGACTGCTCCAGATCCTCAGAGCCCGATGGAGACCCCCTACACTTCCTGAGAGGTATATCTCGGAGTTTTTTAGGCGGCATATTCCTTAGTTCAAAGCTGAGGTATTCCAGCCGCAATACACCCCTTACTGAAATAGTCGAATGCAATTTGCTGCTATGTACATCAGTGGGTGTCTACTAATGCGTCTTTCTGGGGATGCCTGTATCAACCGCCCGCTGTAAGCCCCTATACCATGCTACCAGCTCCTTTTCATGCTCTGTGTCCATAGCAAGCAGCGTGGACTGAGTCCTTTTATCTTGCTGGGACGCCCGCACATGCGCAGAAGCGCTGGGCGCACAGAGCGCGTCATCCGCCAGGCTCCGCCCCCTTTTTTGAAGCTAAACCTTATAAAAGGAAAGCATGTGTGCGCGCGCGCGCGTGCACGTGTGCGCTCTTGGCGCCATGTAGGGAGAGGAGCCAGGGTCCCTGTTTCACCAGGACTCAGGGATGGAAGGAAACTACTTGGCAGCATGACAGAGGAATGCAGCTTCCCTGATAGAGAGCTCACTCATCTGCCTGGACTTTCACCATGGAAGGAATAGTCCCAAGAAAAAAGATGTTCCACAGCGGCCTCTAGTGGACAAACACAGGTACCGCACCTTTGTCTTTTTTTTTTTTTTTTTTTTAAACCTCCTTTATGAAAAAACATTTCCAGGTTTACAGTTTTTTTAAAATTTCCCTTATGAAAAAACATTTCTAGGATTTCTTAGGCATATACAGCTATTAGCGGGAATACCCTTTAGGTAACAGGCAGAAAGACATATTAGGCTTGGGGGTCCCCTCAATAGAACCAAGTTCCTGAGGGGCCCCCACTTACCTTTTCCCCGCCGCAGGACTTTGTTTGGTCCACAGAAGCCCAAACTTCACCTCTCACGGCAGGCATTGTACTAGACCTTCAGGGACCGGGTTCCCAAGGATTCCACTCCCCTGGACCTGTATAGCACCCTGCACAGATAGCCTCTTGGTTTTGGGTATGACCAGAGCTCTGGATCCCAGGGTCCAGCCCTCCTAAGAGAGGCATTACAGGCAAAACCCTGCTCTTCTCTGCAAGGCCCGGGTACCGACCGTTTAGCTATGAAGCTTTTTTTGGTCGGATCCGGAATAGCTTGCTAAGGCCCAGAGAACCTGTACACAAGCTCAGATGAATACATGTTAACCTTGGCCAACGCCTTAGACACTGGCAAAAAACTGAGGTACTCCCGGATGGGAGGGGCTTATATAGGGGAGGGTACTTCCTGTTTTGGAAGTTGCCAGTGCCAGCACCTGAAGGTAATTCTATATAACCCACATAGTAATGACTATGCTGCTCTGTGTCCCGTGATGTATGAACAAGAAAGCACTCAAGCAGAGTCTGGGACGCTTCGTTACAACCACCTATGGAAGGAGGTATCAGTGTCCATCCTGCAGATACCCCAACCAAAAAGCCCACAAGAATGAAGAGGACTCGGTCTTTTGTGCGTGGCTGCTTCAGAGCCGTTGTTGGATGCTTTGGTGCCGGCTGTAAAGTCAAATGGCCAACAGCGGAAAACAGAAGACCTGAATGGTAAGTAATGTGGATATTGATAGATACAAGATATCCTTTCATTGGATCCTTTTCCCTTCCCCATTTATGACGGGTCACATTCCCATAGGCAATACATGACTGGCAGGGGGGAGAAGCAAATAAGAAATCTTACAAAACACAAAACTGAAGTCTGATCTCTCAAAGATCCATTTAAATTTGGATCTCTCTCTCTCTGCAGCTGCCAACCGACTTTCTTTCAACAAGCTTTGCCTTTCTCTCGTTACAGGCTGGGCTGATGACCTCTGTGCCAACCAACAAGATGGCAGTGCCAACCAGCCATCAGAAGCATGCAACATAGAAATAGAAATCCCACATACACTAATATGGAACAATTAAAGGGACAGTATTAAGGTCTATAAAACAATATGTTGCCTTCTCACTGTCTGATTTAATCCCGTACTTGCTTTACAGTGCAACTGCGGTGCAGATCCATAGAACTACATTTGGGTGGCAGCACAGCCCGCCATAAGTGAAATGCCGTTTACGTTTTGCCACAACCATAAAGCGCGGCATTGCAGCTGCGCCATGTAAGCAGCTGTGAGCCGCTGTAGGTTAGTGTTCAGGCGGGAGGTCGGGGAGCAGTAAAACTGCGGCGAAACCACCTGCTTTTACTGCCCCCTGGCTTTAGGCTTTGTGTGAACGCAGTTTAAAAGTTCACCACAAACATTTACATGCATACAGCATAAAGGATTTGTCACACATGAGGTTGGTGGGCGGTAAAAACCTTGTGGTTGACCCACGCTTTTACCCCTCTCAACTGCTTCCCTCTTTATCTTCAGAGGCAGCGCCCAAGGGTGCACACATGCTGCGTCTGCAGCAGGAATTATATGCCCTGTCACTTTCAGCGGGCACTGCCACCTGCTGATTGCAACCCACAAGTGAATGAGGCTGCTCTGCAAGCGATTGTGTTGCACTAGTGTGGCGATCAAGAGGTTACTTTACAGTACCCCCATAGATTAGCTGCCCCATCACAATGCCCCTATAGATAAGTTGACCCTTCAGAGTGCCCCAAAAGATTAGTTGCTCCCATTACTGTGCCCCATTGATTGGTTGTCCCTATCACAGTGTTACCATATATTAGTTGCCCCATCACAGTGTCTCTCGTATTAGCCCTGGTAAAGGGGATGCAGATTTTCAAAAAACACATGGGGGTTGATTTACAAAAACTGGAATGTGCAAAATCTGGTGCAGCTATACATGGTAGCCAATCAGCTTCTAACTTCAGATGGTTCAATTAAGCTTTGACAAAAAAAATGGATGCTTGAAAAAGCTGAAGGTAGAAGTAGATTGGCTACCATGCACAGCTGCACCAGATTCCAAAAGGCACCTTTTTTTAGTAAATCTCCCCACATGTTCTCTCTGTGAGCTTAAAAAAACAGGGATCAGGCCTGCTTACATAATATTTTTAAATCTTTCTCTGCAATAATGTATGCCAATAACCACCATAATGAGGTGCTTATTATCACCCCCTAGGTCAAAAATGACAAAGAGCAAAAGATGCTCAAAATAGTGAGCACTGTTTATTACTGGACTAAGTTACTTTATCGCTGTCATCTAAGATTAACTGTGAGCAAGCACCTCTTGACCCCTATACAGGTTCTGGTAGGAAACAGTAGCTTAATACAGAACAGCGTATGATAAATTATACAATGCAGTCTTATACGGTTTTGTTGGCTATTGTATGACAAAGTCACTTCACCTGTCATTATGTCCTGTGGCAGATCTCTTTCCATCTTAGTCTTTTCCTCCAAACTTAAGATACAAAACTGATATCCTGCCACTGCCAAATGCTTCCTGTATTGGATGAAACACAGAAAAAGAAGCAAAATAAGTGAAATGCCAACTTAAAGTGGAAGTCCATGCTAAAACTAAAATCCCTGCATCTATAGCCACCAGCATTCTAACACTAACCTATCTAGCCCTATAAAGAAAAAATCGCTATACATACTTTTTCTGCAAGAGATTCAAGGTGATCCGACCCAATCTCACGCTGAGCTGTCAGCCGCAGCGTCGCTGTGTAGGCGGGTGCAGAGGACACGTCCGACAACTGAAGCCCCATAGTAACTCTATGGGTGACGTCACTTCCCAATCATTTCACAGCCGTTGTTGGACGTGTACTCAGCAGAGCTTCCGCCACTGGAGATCGGGTCGGATCGCCTGCAGAAAAGGTATGTATACAAATTTTTTCTTTACAGGGCTAGATAGGTTAGTGTTAGAATGTTGGTGGCTATAGATGCAGGGATTTTAGATTTAGCATGGACTTCCACTTTAAAAAAAAAAATTCTGTATTAAATGAATGATACAGGAGGAAGAAAAGACAAGCAGCGAAGAGTTTCAAAATCAAGATTTATGCATCAAGTTTTTCTGCATCGTCTACAGTTTTCTGACTGAGGATGAGATTAAAATCTTTAAATTTAGCATGCTAGAAGATGTGATTTTTTTTTTTGTTGTTCAAATGTTTATTTAGATTTCTATTGTAACGAGACAAGCATACATAAGAGCCAGAAGCACAATAAAATGTATTATTTTTCGTACATAGAATACCAACAATATTTTCAAAGTGTATGACGATCCATGTAACAATATAAAAAAGTTACAAACAAAGCTGGAATAATGAAGACACCCCATGTGAACGCTTTCCAATGCGTGGCTTATTAAAGGTCCCACTAAATGGGGACAGTCAATGCCATGCAATTTTTTATGATAAAGAACAATGCAGCCGTTGATTCGTTGTCGTGTTTGCATTGAGTGTGTAATATGGGCTGTGAAACCTATTATGGGGACAAGAGCAAAGCAAAGGAAGTGTGAAAACATGTTTATCCAGCAAAAAGAGAGCAGCAAAGAAGAAGCAAAGTAAAGTTCTGGGGTAAAAGTTGAAAGAGAGGTGGTAGTAAGCCATGTGGTGACAGCAACTTGAGCGAGAGCCTAGTAATGTATGAAATGTATTGCCCATGTAATGTGCATTTTTTGTTTGATAGTTCTGGCTCCCTTTGATTTCAATGGGCTTCTGGTTCGCATCCAAAGTTCTTTGAAGTTTGCTAAATGCTGCTTGAACCAGGACTAGGGCAGTTCAGCTCATCCCCAATGATAACCAGAAAACAACTGGTATAATAGTACATGTGAATCAGTGGCGGCTGATGCTTAACTGCGGCAAACAAACCCCCCCACCCCCCAGGTCCACACTCACCCCTCCACGGTCGCGGCTTCATCAGCTTCTCCTCTCAGCCAACCCGATCTGCCACCTGTCCTGATTGGCCAGGAGGAGAAGCAGGAAGACAACAGCGAATATTAATTCGCTAGCATCACAAGTGGGTGGGTTTGGGGCTCTGGAGCCAAACTGGGTATATATGCATGTGAGAAAGGGACCTTCAATTTTAAGCTCCTTGAGGGCAGGGACTGATGTGAATGTAAACGCTGTGTAAATTGTTAGCACTACAGAAGTACCTGTAAAAAAATCATTAAATATATGTCCCAGGTCCACAAGTACTAAGTATAACCCAGTTAAAGCGGCCCTTTCACCCCTTTCCCTAGATTTCACACCAGCATTCATCTCAGCATGCGGATGTGAAATCGCCCAACACTTTTTTTTTTTGCTTTTTTATTGTAGCAGACTGGGAGTTACCTACTGGTTTTGAGAAGCGTAGATACTGGCGAGTTTCAGTGAGATCTCAAGAAATGAATTGTCATCCTGGCAAACAAACATAAAAAAAAAAAATTATACTAAATACTGATAAAATCGAGCATTAGAGATGAGAAGAGATTTAAGGAAAAAAAAAAAAAAAAAAAAGACAAAAAGTATACCTGTTTGATTCCACTTTCAAGCATGTACCCCATGGTGGTCTTAAACAACTTTTCAGCCTTAAAAAATAAATAAAATCTAACAATTCATTCAGTTAACCACAAGATAGGAATGAGTGTTTATTTTTATGATAGGTGAGATGGTAAGTAAAGTGTAGTAAAAACATAAAATTACTGAACTGTAAAATAATACACTGTATGACACCACAGAGCCCTAAGCAACAGGTCCACTTACAGGTTTGGTTGCAGACTGGCTGGTGAGTTGAGCTGGCAATTTTCTTTGGGTTTGTTTTGCATGCGTTGCCATGTGCTCCTTGCTGTGAAGGCCAGTTATAGGTGGAAGGGACACACTGGACATCTTTTCTGCCATTGTGCTTGGTGTTCAGTGTGCCCCTGTGCCTTTAAAAAGGAGGGGTGGGCTCCCTCCAGGCTCACCTGCCCTCTATCTATCTATTCATTAGAACACATGTGCTTCTACTATGGAGGCTCCCATAAAGTTAGGAGTGCAGATAATACTGGGGTGCCTTAGAGCATCTCTGCATCTTACGCATTTATTTGCAAATGTGTGCTAACTAAACTCCTGTTTTTAATGCAATTGATTAGGATCATTTAGTTGGTTGCAGACTGGTTGGTGAGTTGAGCTGGGAATTTTCTGTGTTTTTTTTTTTTTTTTCCCCACTCACGGGTTTTGTAGCAAAAAAATATGATACCGCAATGTGTATGAATAGGTGTTTGTAAAAACAACAAAAAAAAAACAACATGCGGTCTGTATACTTACATTGTCATACTGGCCCCTTAGTAATGCCACATTTGCCATCTAAAGAAGAAAACATAGAAATAAAACCCATAATATAATTTCTGATTTAAACTAAACCCCGGGCCAAAAAGCTAAATACCGGCAGTATTCCTTTCCATCTGGTTCTGAGATTTAAACAACTATGCCACACTGCACAGACCTGTCTGGCAGGGCAGAAGACATGATTTTTTCCCCTGCTCCAGTTAAGTAACAAGCAGGTCTTTCCCATTCCCAAGCCTGTAATTGGACAGGGAAGGGAGAAGCAGCAGGTGGATTAGCTCTGTCCTCTGTCGCTCTGTTCCCTTCAGCATGTCCCCTTTTAGAAAAAGCGTATGGTCACAAAGCTGAATGGCTCCTTGTGCTGCTTCTTCTTCTTTTCCCAATAGGTGTTCGGTCTTACAGAGAATTGTAAAATGCTGGTACCAAGTCAAATCCATTTACTTACACTGCTTGCATTTATAAAAAATACATTCAATGATGATGCACCAAAGAATATGGAACTGCATTGATTGAGTCTGTCTTCAGATGTTGGGTGGATTCCTTTCATCAAAAAATTCAGCCTCACAAAAAGAACTGCGTTCTGATCACAGCAGCCTGAAGTTACACTCAACGACTAAGGATGGTCTAAAGACTCTAAACTAAAATAAAAGGAAGCTATGATTAAGGCCCCCTGGGGGCTGAAACATGTAAGCTGCTTGTTTTCTGGATTTGTTACCTTTTTCAGCCTACATTAAATGTTTTTTATTCTGTGAAGGATCCAAGTCACCAATTGCAGACCCCTCTGTAGGGGTGAAATCTCAAGCAGAGCAAAGTTTTTTGCTCAGAAATGCTGCTCCTGCTCGCCCTCCCAAGGCCCATTGGGCTGGATGGGATGCTGGCAGGGGGCCTCCTGCTGCTAGCACAGAGACAAAGGAAAAATAATAAATGTTTCTTGCAGCTCCTGTGGGTCCGGAGGAAACACAACAACTGAGGCATGCAGGCAAGACTGTGAAATTTATAATGGTGGACTAATGGGTTTGCTGTTTCAGGGAGAAGGAGCCTATCTCTCGGATGCTGCCTTGGAAGACGATTCGAGAAAATATGCATTTATTATTTTTTTCTACAGGAGAATGCAAAGTATTGCACCCAGTTGATCAGGAGTGAAATGTCAGTCTCCTGCACCTCACCCTTCAGCTTTCTGCCTGTACCTCCATACAGGGCTTTCTTGTTGAAGGCTGGAGGCAGTGTGAATGGACTGTGAGCGCAACCTGTCTGAAAAAACCCTTAGAACAGAGGCAGATCTGCAAAAAAGGTCAGCTAAATCAACTGCCGTGTATATAACCTACCTTGAGGAATTTTTTTTTTCTCAACCAAAGTGCCTCTTAGAGGTCTCCTGGAATCTGGTGTAAGCACACAGGTGACACTGCATACAAGTGAACAAGATGATCTGCACCAGCCTGCATTCACACAAGGAGACCTCCTAGTACTAGGGATATATATATATATATATATATATATATATATATATACAGTGGGGCAAACAAGTATTTAGTCAGCCACCAATTGTGCAAGTTCTCCCACTTAAAAAGATGAGAGAGGCCTGTAATTGTCATCATAGGTATACCTCAACTATGAGAGACAAAATGTGGAAACAAATCCAGACAATCACATTGTCTGATTTGGAAAGATTTTTTTTTGCAAATTATGGTGGAAAATAAGTATTTGGTCACCTACAAACAAGCAGGATTTCTGGCTCTCACATACCTGTATCTTCTTCTTTAAGAGGCTCCTCTGTCCTCCACTCATCACTTGTATTAATGGCACCTGTTTGAACTTGTTATCAGTATAAAAGACATCTGTCCACAACCTCAAACAGTCACACTCCAAACTCCACTATGGTGAAGACCAAAGAGCTGTCGAAGGACACCAGAAACAAAATTGTAGACCTGCACCAGGCTGGGAAGACTGAATCTGCAATAGGCAAGCAGCTTGGTGTGAAGAAATCAACTGTGGGAGCAATAATTAGAAAATGGAAGACATACAAGACCATTGATAATCTCCCTCGATCTGGGGCTCCACGCAAGATCTCACCCGTGGGGTCAAAATGATCACCCGAACGGTGAGCAAAAATCCCAGAACCACACAGGGGGACCTAGTGAATGACCTGCAGAGAGCTGGGATCAACGTAACAAAGGCTACCATCAGTAACACACTACGCCGCCAGGGACTCAGATCCTGCAGTGCCAGACATGTCCCCCTGCTTAAGCCAGTACATGTCCCGGCCCGTCTGAGGTTTGCTAGAGAGCATTTGGATGATCCAGAAGAGGATTGGGAGAATGCCATATGGTCAAGTAGAACTGTTTGGTAGAAACACAACTCATCGTGTTTGGAGGAGAGAGAATGCTGAGTTGCAACCAAAGAACACTATACCTACTGTGAAGCATGGGGGTGCAAACATCATGCTTTGGGGCTGTTTCTCTGCAAAGGGAACAAGACAACTGATCTGTGTACATGAAAGAATGAATGGGGCCATGTATCGTGAGATTCTGAGTGCAAACCTCCTCCCATCATCAAGGGCATTGAAGAAGAAACGTGGCTGGGTCTTTCAGCATGACAATGATCCCAAACACACCGGCCGGACAACGAAGGAGTGGCTTCATAAGAAGCATTTCAAGGTCCTGGAGTGGCCTAGCCAGTCTCCAGATCTCAACCCCATAGAAAACCTTTGGAGGGAGTTGAAAGTCCGTGTTGCCCAGCGACAGCCCCAAAACATCACTGCTCTAGAGGAGATCTGCATGGAGGAATGGGCCAACATACCAGCAACAGTGTGTGACAACCTTGTGAAGACTTACAGAAAACATTTGACCGCTGTCATTGCCAACAAAGGATATATAACAAAGTATTGAGATGAACTTTTGATATTGACCAAATACTTATTTTCCACCATAATTTGCAAAAAAAATTATTTCCAAATCAGACAATGTGATTGTCTAGATTTTTTTCCACATTTTGTCTCTCATAGTTGAGGTATACCTATGATGACAATTACAGGCCTCTCTCATCTTTTTAAGTGGGAGAACTTGCGCAATTGGTGGCTGACTAAATACTTGTTTGCCCCACTGTATGTATATATATATATATATATATATATATATATATATATATATATATATATACACATACTGTATTTATTGGCGTATAACACTCACTTTTTTACCCTGAAAATAGAGGGTAAACTGTTCCTGCGTGTTATACGCAGGGGGCTATGGAAAGTTTTTTTTCCTGAAACTTCCCTCTTAAAGTTAGGGTGCGTGTTATACGCCTGTGCGTGTTATACGCCGATAAATACGGTATATATATATATATATATATATATATATCTATAGATATAGATATATATATATAGATATAGATATATATTTTATATATCTTTATTTATAATTTTTTCATATTTACACAAGACTATACAAACATCACAATACCTAACATATACCTTTGCCCATCCATTCCATATATATGCATAAATCTGTTCGTCTAATAACATAACATTAGTTGGGGAGATTCCTTCATATTTTATCACACCATACCTATTCGTTCCTACTCTCTTGCTACCTTACATACCACAACATAACCAAGAAAAAAAGGGGGGAGGGATAAGGGGAAGGAAAGGGGTGAAGTAAGGGGAAGTTCCCTGACATGAAACTCTATGTGTATGTTGATAATAATGTAGAGGCTCTAAATTCTACCCATTGCTGCCATGTCCTCAAAGTTGTTTCTTTAAGGCCCGCTTCTGAATCTATTGTCATCTCCAGAGTATGCATTTCACTCATTTCGCATATCCATTCTCCAATTCGGTGTGTCCCAGTTTTCTTCCAATAACGGGCTATAATTCTGCATGCTGCCACGAGCATGTATCTTAAAATGCCCTTCTTCATGGCTTTTATGGGTCCAGGTATCATAGATAAAAGAGCAACTAGTATATCTGGTTGTATATCGATTCATGTGATTTTTTGATGTATATTATAGATCTTGGTCCAGAATATCAACGCTTCCGGGCAATAATACCATATATGAGACATTGTACCTTTTGCATTGTGACATCTCCATCATGTCTCCTCATTTTCGATATTAATTTTATCTATGTCTACTGGGCATCTGTACCATCTTGTTAGGATTCTATCATTTCTTTCCTGATATCTACTGGATATTGATAGTTTATGTACCATAAGGAAGGCTCTTTCCCATTCCGAATTATCCTTCCCAGTTCTTCCTCCCATCTAGTTATAAATATTAGTTATTTTCCTACCCGGGTTGAAGTGGGATCGGGGCCCTCAGACCCCCAAATATTTTTTGGCAATATATATATTACAGATAGTATATGTGTTGGTCTTTCTTCCTGTATTAATAGCTGCTCAAATTCCGTGGCCAGTCTATCTAATACCCCATTTTTTATTAATGATTGAATATATGTTCGGATTTGTTGATATTGTATCCAGTTGTTTCTGCAATCTAAACCGAAGGAATCTATCGGGGGAATTTTGCCTTCAATCAGGGTCTGGACCAGTCTTGTATCCTCATTTCTGTTCCATTTTAGTAAGGTCGAAGCGTTCATTGCTGGTGGAAACTCATGGTTTCCGAATAGGGGTGTCATTGGCCCGATCTACGTGGACCATTTCTCGTTTAACATCACATCCCATGCCTTTAATGTGGAAGATACCAACATCGGCATTTCTTTCATGGGGGGGTCGTACATTACGATTTATCCATGGTAATGATTTAAGTTTTGTTTCAGTGACATCCTCCTCTAGTTTCACCCACTGTTTAGTATTTGCGCTATGAAACCAGTCTATTTTCCCCATGAATACCGACCGTAAATATAATGAGAAGTCTGGGAGTGCTAGGCCACCTTTTTTTTTTGGCCCTAATCAGAATTTCTCTGCTGACTCGAGGTGTTTTATGGGCCCATATAAATTCCCCAATTGCTCTCCGAAGTTGATGTATTAAATTAGTTTGAAAATATATTGGAATTGTTTGAAATATATATAGAAGTTTTGGGAGTATGTCCATTTTTACAATATTAACACTTCCCATCCAGGAGAAAATTGTTCTGTCATATGTTTGTAATGTCTGGATTATTTTTTGTATTATTGGTAAAGAGTTAAATTCTTGAAGTTTCGTTAGGTCATTAGGAATATATGTTCCCAAGTATTTGACCTCTACCTTCTGCCATTTAAAAGAAAAGTTTTTCTTTAAAATATCGATATCCTTACTTAAGAGTGTAATATTCAGAGCTTCTGTTTTATCATAGTTTACTTTAGAGTTGCTCATCTTACCGAAACGGTCAAATTCTTGGATTAAATTTGGTATCGATATTACTGGATTTGTTCTGTATAGCAGCAGATCATCTGCATATACAGACATTGTATATTCTATTCCTTTGACTTTTATCCCTTGTATATCTGAATTTTTTCGAATGGCTGTAGTTAGGTGCTCCATCACCAATACATATAATATTGGGGATAGAGGACATCCTGTCGTGTTCCGTTCGATATTTTCACAGGTTCCGAAAGGTCCCCGTTTGTTCGAATTCTTGCCGTTGGATTTTGGTAGAGGGCCATTATTTTCCCCTTCAGTCTTGGGCCTATTCCCCATTGATCTAAGGTTTCTTCCATAAAACTCCATCCCACCCTGTCAAATGCTTTTTTAGCATCCACCGCCAGTAGACAGGCTGGCATGGAGTTCTGCTGGGCATATTCCACCGATGTCAAAGTCTTCAATGTGTTGTCTCTTGCCTCTCTCCCCTTTACAAACCCTACTTGATCCAAGTGAACATATGTTTGAAAATATTGGACTGAGTCTGTTAGCTATGATCTTAGAATATAGTTGAAGATCTATGTTGGTTAAAGAAATCGGACGGTAATTCCCGCATAAGGTGTGATCCTTATCTGGTTTTAGAATCAGCGATATATATGCTTCCGTCCCTTGTGGAGTAAAGGTTCGAGAGGCCGAGATTGCATTGAAGGCTTTGATCATAATTGGGGCTAATTGTTCTTTAAGTATTCTATAAAAACGTGTTGTGCCTGGTACCAGTGCGTCAATTGTTTTTTGCAATTCCATTATTGAGAATTCTTTTTCTAGTTCTTCTCTTTCAATTGAGGATATTGCTGGAATAGCCGTATCCTGTATATATTGTGTTATCTCTTGTCGGGATATTTCGGGGGCCTCTTCCTGTCTGTTGTTTAGGTATATTATAAAGTTTGGTATAAAAAGGAGTGAAAAGAATTAGATATTTCTTTGCGGTCGTGCATTACGAGCCCATTCACACAGGGGCGTCTTTGGATCCGACTCCAAATCGCCCCAGGTCGCCCCTAGTCGCCTCAGGTCGCGCTGGCTGAAGAAATCAATGTAAGTTAATGGAGCCGTCCTTATGCACACTACTGCAGTCGCTCCGACTTCAAAAAAGGTCCCTGTACTACTTCAATCCGACTCCTAGGCGACCTGTAACCATTCATTTCAATGGGAGTCGCCTCTCCCTGTCTTAATAGGAGCGACTCTCCAGGAAGATAACATACATTTCTCCTGCAAAACTCTCTCTCCCCCCTCCCTCCCACAGAGCTGATTCTTGTTTGATTGGCCACTGGAATGTCTCCTGTCCTGCAGGCAACTTGGAGTTGCCTTGTAAATAGCTCCAGGTCGTGCTGTGATTCATTCTCAGGTCGTGTCTGAGTTGCCTCATAAAATCGCTCTGGAAGTGTGTTGCCCCTGTGTGAATGGGCTCTTAATCTCCTGTTGCTGTTTTAATTTTTATTATAGGGTTCATAGGTGTCCCTTGAGTCAGTGCTCTAGCTAAGAGTCGACCTGGTTTATTGTCGTGTTGATAAAACAGTGTGCGACTCTTATCTCGAAGGCATAGGGTTTGTTTATTTAGTAACCTCTGTATTTCTATCCGCTTGTCTGCTAGTTCTATTAGATTACTTGAGATCGGATTTTGTTTAGGTCTCTTTTCGAGCTTCAGGATTTCTTTTAGAAGGGAAGATATTACTTTACCTTTCTTTTTTTAATCTAGTACTGTGTTTTATGAAGAGACCCCGTAAAATGCATTTTAGTGCTTCCCATTGGATCTGTTCCGAGGTAGTATCCCCTATATGATCTATTACGAAGTTATCGATTGTTAATTTAATTTCTGCTATACATACTTCATCTGTTAACAGATTGTCATTTAATCTCTACGACCCTCTGGATGTGGCCCCTCTTAATATGGCCATCTCCAGAAATATTGGAGCGTGATCCGACCAAATAAAGCTCCCTATGTTCGCTGAGGTTATCTCGGTCACTCCCCTTTGATCTACAAGAAAAAAATCCAGCCTGTGATATGTACCATGTACTTTCAAATAAAATGAGTAGTCCCTATCCAATGGGTGGAGCACCCTCCATATATCTATCAGGTAAAGTGAGTCTAGTGTAGCTTTAAATCTGTTTATTTGATTGACTGCCTGAGGTATTCGAGAGGCCGTAGTGTCCAGGTCCTGATTGAGTACAAAGTTGAAGTCCCCTCCTATTAGGGTCCCTCCCTCTGCTTTTTCCTTAAGGTCTATTAACTTCTGCGTACCTATCTTAATCTGGTCTTGATTTGATAAATATATATTAATAATAGTATATTTTTTTCCATAAATGAATAATTGTAATAGTAAGGATCTACCCTCTCGGCTACCCCAGCTTTCTGTTATTTGGTGTGGTAAGGATTTATGAATTCCTATAGAGACCCCTCTAGACTTTGAATAGACTTTGAATAGGCAAAGAAGTCATGATACCAAGTAGAGTAATACCTGTTTTGTATGTTAGGTATGCAGTCTGAGCGAAAATGTGTCTCCTGGAGAAGGACAATGCTAACTTTTTGTTTATGTAAATAGTGTAGAATCTGTGATCTCTTTGATGGGGAATTTAGTCTCCTTAAATTAAAAGATCAAAATTTTTATTGAGTTCATGTCTAGGGAGAAGGGCGGGAGAGGGAAAGAAAAAAGGAAGACAAAAAAAAAAAAGGAGAAACAACTATACTATTTCTAACCCTAAACTAATTGACTCTGTTGAGTCAGAACTTATTGTTAAAGCGGAGTTTCACCCAAATTTGGAACTTCCGCTTAATCCACTCCTCACCCCCTTACATGCCACATTTGGCAGTGTAACTAAAGGTGTGTACCCCCATCCTCCCTCCCCCTCCCTATATAAGTCCATAATGTGAGATGTGTTGTCCAAATATCCCTTTTCAATCTCGTTCATTTAGTGATGTTTAAGAACCAGTGAAAAAAATAGTTTAAAGCCCCCTATTAAAAAAAAAAAAAAAAAAATCATATCTGTTCCCCATCTCTCACATAGAGAGCAGAAAAAAAAGGGGGAGGGGAGAGGTGCAAAAGAAAAAAAAAGAAAAAAAAATCCTTCATATCTGCTCCCCATCTCTCAAAAAAAAAAAGAAGGGTGGGCAAAAAAAAACAAAAAAAACCCCAGATAGCTATCTCTCCTCGTCTCCCTCCTCACTCCCCTCTCTAAATTGTCCCTATGCCCCCACCCTCAAGTCCCAATCGTGCCCTCCATCGTCTCATCTTCCTCTCGTAGCGTTTTCTCTCAGATAGCCCTGATAATTTTGTGGCCATCATGGGCAGCTGCAGTTCGTTTAGGAAATCCCGAAGATCCATAATATCTCTAAAAATTATTGTATGTCCCTTATGTTGTACTTTAATTTGAAAAGGGAATCCCAATCTGTATGGTGTCCCTTTTTTTATAAGGGCTTCCAAGAGAGGTTTTACTGCTTTTCTTCAGGTTAAAGTATATTTAGATAAATCCCGAAATAAAAATATTTGTGTGCCCTCGATGTCTATAGTTTTTTGCTGTCGTGCGGCCGCCATAATTTTTTCCTTGATATGGAAGTAGTGTATTCTACAAATTATATCTCTAGGCCTTGTGGGGTCAGTGCTTTTAGGGCCCAATGCACAATGTGCTCTATCGATTTCCAGTTGGGTTGCAGTTGGGCATTTCATAAGTGTATTAAACATTTCCTGTAATTTTGGTATTAGATCCTCTGGACCTGGACCCGATGCCTCTGGCAATCCTCTAATCCTTATGTTGTTTCTGCGATTTCTATTTTCGAGATCATCGACAGCAGAAATCGCATACTTTAAATCCATCTCTTGCTCTTGATTCTTCCTCTCTGCCTTCATCAGTTTGTGTTCAATATGTGAGACCCTAGTTTCTATAGTGTGCATTTTGTCTTGAGTATCTGCTAGGGATGTTTTTACTTGTTGCAGTTCGGCTTTGTATGTAGTCTCCAGTCTGAACACATATTTGTCCATGTCCTCCCTTGTCGGTATAGACTGGATATAGGCCTGCATGTTCCAGGGCCCTCCTCCTTCATTGCTCCCCCCTATTATTACAAGGTTTTGATTGCTTTGGGGGGGCTACTACCTGTTGTATTTAGGTCTCCTGTTGAGGATAAGATAATTAATTCTGATGTGGTAGGGGTCTCTTTGTGGCTCAGTGGATATTGCAGGTATCCCCTAATATCAGTTTGTGCTGATTGTGTTTTGGGGGTACTTTTACCCGACCCTCCTGTTGACCCTCTCTTGGCCTTTTGTGCCTGTGTCTGTGACCCCTTAGGTGGCATATTATTGTCACTATGCTTTATTTAATTATTTGGAACCGAGTTAGGATCTGCAGTGGTGGCTGATTTTACCCCCCCCCCCCGTTACCCCCGTGCGGACTCTGCTCCTTACAATATATACTTAAAAAGAGGGGGTTAGTTATACTTTTCAGGATCAATCCCCCTCTCCTCCCGGATAAGGGGAGAGTATGGAGGGAGTGTAGAGATACACACAAGGAGGGTAAGCTACAAGCCACTCACCAACTATTAGCCAGTGCTTTCAGTCCGTTCAAGCTCCTCTCCGCCTGTCCCCGTCAGATACAGCGGGTCCATACATCCAGGTTCCTGGTGGGTTCTTTATCGGTACCGGGTCTCTGTCCTTCCACAGGCCACGCTGCTTTCGGCTGTGCTTCCTCACCCGCTCCACGAGCGGTCGGTTCAGGCTTGTCTGCCACTCTGTACACTGCAGGGCTGCGAGATTACTGTGCTGCTTTCGGCAGTGCTTTCTCACCCGCTCCACGAGTGGTCGGTTGAGGCTTGTCTGCCGCTCTGTACACTGCAGGGCTGTGGGGTTACTGTGCTCCTTCTGTTCAGCTCGGGACAGCTTGGTTCAGCATTTGGTATCCGGCGCGCAGCCCAATGTTCAGTCTAAGCACGCCTCCCTTCTCTCCGGCCACGAGACTCTCACTTTCGCAGCACTGGATGGGAGGGTCCCTCTTGGCGTGTTCACTGCAGAGACAGACGCCGCAGATGCCACCCTATTCTGCTGGTAGGCGGGGAGATATGGAGGCTAATTCAGTGGCATACCCTGGGATGGAGGAGCTTTAGACAGCTACCTCACCATGCGGCCATCTTGGTCGTTTCCTCCACCCCCAACCATCTCTCGGATGCTGCCTTGAAAGACGATTCGAGAAAATATGCATTTATTATTTTTTTCTATAGGAGAAAGCAAAGTATTGAACCCACGATCAGTTGATCAGGAGTGAAGTGTCAGGCTCCTGCACATCACCCTCCAGCTTTCTGCCTGTACCTCCATACAGGGCTTTCTTGTTGAAATCTGGAGGCAGTGTGAATGGACTGTGAGTGCAACCTGTCTGCAAAAACCCTTAGAAAAGAGGCAGATCTGCAAAAAATGTCAGCTAAATCAACTGCGGTGTATATAACCTACCTTGAGGAAATTTTTTTTTTTCTCAACCAAAGTGCTAGAGCCTGCATTCACACAATGAGACCTCCTAGTACTAGGGATGTAATATTTTATTTTTTAAGCTAGCTGTATAAAGAAAACAGGAGGACATACCAGATCATAAGTGTAAATAATGGCACGTTTGCTTTTGTTTTCCTGAGCCAGGTGAAGAGTCCTATGTAAAATCTCTTCTGCTTCATCTATCTCACCTTTCATAATGCTGAGCTAAATCAAAACATAGAGAAAGTAAAACAATATAATAATTTTTGGTTCTTTTTCAACAAGGCAAAGCAACAATTTCACTTTAGCAGAATGTTTTTTTTAATTATTATTTATTATTTAAAACTCAGCCATTATTTTTTTTTAAATACATAAAATAAAAACAGCTTTTGCTGCAATACTCCCCTTTAGTCTGGAGATGACCTCAGCAATATTACTATTCTACCATTTCTCAGGCTGTAGGACAGCCAACGTTGTTCAACCTACTTCTCTGAGCCCAGGCTGTCATGGACCTGCCCCCTAGGGGGACATCATCTCACTGCCCTGTGCTCAGAATATTAACGCACGCACTGAAGGGCACTAACACATCAATGTCTGAGCACCATTTAGTGCATGAGAATGGATCTCTACCCCCCCCCCATCCCAGCAGCCACTGAAATAGGAGCAGACCCATGTCATCGGACCAACTAACAGAACCTTGGAAATGCCCCACTCTCCAGCAACATCTGTTAACTATCCTTTAATTTCCATACTGCTTCTTTAGCTGTCAGAAGTAAGAAAAGAGAGCTCAGTGTAAGTTCTGAGTCACTTTAATCGAGCTAACACCAGGCAGAGGACCCTCACATGTGACAGCACTGGGCTAAAAAAACAGAACCAGTGCTATCATAACAGTTAAAGGAGAGTGAGTGTGTGCTGCTGTGGAGGGGGCAGGAAGGTAAATCTATTGCTTTGCTTAACATAGGCAAAGCACAGGTGGTTTGCTTTAAAGCTGAAGTTTATAAAAAAAAAAAATAAGTGGTCTCTAAAGCTTTAGTCACATTACTTACCAGTAGTGATGCACTAATAGCCCTTTTTTTAATAGCGAGTATGAGTACAGAAACTTTTTTGTTTTTAGTACTCGCCAATACCAATTACTGATACCTCCGCAATTGTTTTGTTTACACTTCAACTGTCAGCAATGGTACAAAGCATTGAAAAGTTATTTGCAAATTAAATACATTTGTTTACTTTTTTTGCGCTTTTTTCAATGTGAACCGTGTAAATATATGTGTAAAAATATTAACAAACAAAGCAACAAAAAAAAAAAAAATAGGATTTTTGTACTCACCGTAAAATCCTTTTCTCTGAAGTTCATGGACGGACACAGCAGCTTAATCTTGACCTTACGGTTATTCGCCTTCTATCAGGAGAGGACTAGACAGAACATGTAACATGTTAAAAAAAATAAAAAATCAAAACTGTACTGGCGGTCCCTCTGGCTATAACCTGGCTATAACCCCTCACACTGCATCCAGCAGCTCAGTTTGTCAAAAAGCAGTACAAACATAAAAAGGAGGGGTGGGTGCTGTGTCCGTCCGTAAACTTCAGAGAAAAGGATTTTACGGTGAGTACAAAAATCCTATTTTCTCTTTCGTTCATGGACGGACACAGCAGCTTAATCTTGACCTTAGGGACATCCCCAAGCAGTGTCAAAAAACGAGGGGTGGGAACAGCAAGCAAACAAACCTCCACCCAAAACAACCAGAGCTCCTCAACGGAGGAGTTGCAACCTTAAACATCCGCCTGCAAAACCTTGCGGCCGAAGCAAGCATCCGAGGATGCACTCACATCAACCTTGTAAAATTTTGTGAAGGTGTGAATGGACGACCAGGTCGCCGCCTTACACACCTGGGAAACAGACGCTTGATGTCGGAAAGCCCAAGAGGCACCAATTGCCCTGGTTGAATGTGCCGTGACAGGAAAGGGAGGCGCCCGCCCATTTAGGGCATAAGCCTGAATTGCGATCTGTCTGATCCACAGAGAAATGGTGGCCGACGAGACCGCCAGGCCCTTCTGTGGACCAACCACCGAAACAAACAGTGAGTCTGACCTCCGGAACGGAGCCGTAGCAGATGGATACACCCGCAGAGCTCGGACCACGTCCAAGGAATGCAACGCAACCTCTTTGGGATGCGACGGCCGAGGACACAAGGATGGAAGCACAATGTCCTCATTTAGATGAAAAGTTGAAACAACCTTAGGAAGAAATGAAGGCTGCGGGCGTAGCACCGCCTTATCCTTGTGGAGGATCAAATAGGGAGCCTTGCAAGACAAGGCCGCCAACTCAGAAACCCTCCTGACTGATGCAATAGCCACCAGAAAGGCTACCTTCTGAGAGAGCGACAATAGGGGAATCTCTCTACTGTTCTCAAACTGTGGTTTCTGAAGTACCGAGAGGACCAGATTCAAGTCCCACGGAGGCAGCGGTGGTCGAACCGGAGGGGCCACATGTCGAACCCCCTGCACAAACGTACTCACCAGTGAATGAGCCACCAAGGGTCGTTGAAAGAAGACAGCCAGGGCTGAAATCTGCCCCTTAATTGTGCTTAAGGCAAGTTTTTGATCCACTCCACGCTGTAAGAACAGCGGGATCCTGGAAACCGAATATGTACGTGGACGCCACTCCATCTCCTCACACAGAGATGTAGGCCTTCCACGTGCGATGATAAATCTTCCGAGAAGATGATTTCCGTGCCCTCAGCATGGTGGAAATTACCGAATCAGACAGGCCTTGGTCTCTTAGCACCTGGCTTTCAACAGCCATGCCGTTAAAGCCAGCGACTGTAAAGCAGGATGAAGTATAGGACCTTGTGACAGAAGGTCCTCTCGCATCGGCAGCCGCCAAGGAACATCCGCCACCAGTCGCACTAAGTCGGCGTACCAGGGATGCCGAGGCCAATCTGGGGCAATTAGGATCACCGGAATCCCCTCGGTCTCTACTCTGCGAAGCAGACGAGGAAGAATTTTTATTGGGGGGGGGGGGGAAGACATAAATTAGCCAATACTGTCCCCACGGAGCCACCAACGCGTCTGTCGCTGCCGCCCAGGGATCCTTGGACCTGGCCACAAACCTCAATACCTTCCGATTGAGTCGAGAAGCCAGGAGATCCACGTCTGGCGTGCCCCATCTGAGGCAAAGGAGTCGAATCACATCCGGGTGTAGCTACCATTTTCCTTGGTCCAGAATCTGACGACTTAGGTAGTCCGCTTGCCAGTTTTCTACGTCCGGAATGTATACAGCCTCTGTGACCATGTGGAGAGGCACCGCCTGATCGCCCGAAGATCCAGCACATTGATCGGCAGGCGGGATTCTTCCTACCTCCATCGACCCTGTGTCGACTGTATGCCCCAGACTCCCCCCCCAACCGGTCAGGCTGGCGTCCGTCGTGATCACCGCCCAGTGAAAAGGAAGGAACGACTTCCCGGACTGAAGAGCCGGAGACCTCAGCCACCAGATCAGGGAATCCCTGACTAGCCGACTCACCCGGATTTGACAATCCAGAGACAACGGAGATTTGTTCCATTTTGACAGGATCTCCTTTTGCAAGACTCGAGTGTGGAATTGGGCATATGGTACCGCCTCAAAGGTGGCTACCATGAGACCCAGGACTCGCATGCAAAAGCGCAGCGATGACACCTGCGGGACGTCAACAGCTTCCCTGCAGCCTGAAGAGTCTGCAACTTGTCCGAAGGGAGGAAAACTCTCGCCTCTGAGGAGTCCAGGATCAAGCCCAGGTATTCCAGGCGTTGAGTCTGTACCAACACCGACTTCTGGAGATTCAGTACCCAACCAAACTATCGAAGAGTCTGACTGGCGATTGCCACATCCTCCCTTAATTCTGAGGCGGAAGCTGCTCTCAGGAGGTCATCCAGGTAGCCCACAATAGCGATCCCTCGCTGCCTCAGCAAGGCCAGAATCGGGGCAAGCACCCTGGTAAAAACTCTTGGTGCCGACGCCAGGCCAAAAAGGGAGGGCTACAAATTGGTAGTGCTCGTCCCCGACTGCAAACCGCAGAAATCTCTGATGCCCGACGTATATAGGGACATGCAAGTATGCGTCCTTGATGTCCAAGGACGCCAGAAAATCCCCCGGATGGGGTGCAGCGACCACAGAGTGAACTGATTCCATCCTGAACCTTTGTACTTTTACAAAGCAGTTGAGGGCCTTGAGATCCAGAATTGGACGGACCCCGTCCTTTTTTGGGACTACAAACAGATTGGAGTAGAATCCCTGAAACCTTTCCGGCAACGGCACAGGTATTATCACCCCGTGCACCAGCAGGTCCTGCACTGCCCCAAACAGGGCGTCTCGGCAAGCCGGAGGTAGGTTAAGGTTGAAGGGAAAAAATCTGTTTTGTGGACAAGAGAGATACTATCTTGTACCCTGATGAAACCACTTCGCAAAGCCACTGGTCGGAAAGCAAGGAGGTCCACCGAGCTGCAAACTCGTGAAGGCGACCCCCCACCCGAGAGTCGGGCGGGGGAAAACCTCCATGCTGTCACAGATTTGTTCGTAGGCTTGTTTGGCTTGCGAAACCAGGGACATTTTTGTCCCTCAGCGGGCACCTTGTCGGCCTGGGAACGCTTACCTGCGGCCCCGGGCGGACGAAAAAAACACTTTTTAAACGGAAAAGGAGGGCCCTGGCCTTTGGCGTGGCTCCTTACCTTTTCTGGATTGTGGAAGCAGTGTGCTCTTACCCCCAGTGACATTTTTAATAATGTCATCCAGCGAGGCTCCAAATAGCCTCTCACCCTGGAAGGGCAAATCCGCCAGAGCCTTCTTAGATGTCTAGTCCGCGGACCAGCATTTTAGCCAAATCAGGCGACGTAGTACCACAGCAGATATGGAGGCTCTGGAAAGCAAGGGAGCTGTATCTAA
Source organism: Rana muscosa (assembly GCA_029206835.1). Classification (NCBI taxonomy): domain Eukaryota; kingdom Metazoa; phylum Chordata; class Amphibia; order Anura; family Ranidae; genus Rana; species Rana muscosa. Next base: position 151,587,649 of record CM055117.1, read on the forward strand.
GGCCGCATCGCAGACATACTTAAGGCCATGCACCAACTGGTCGGCCAGTTCCACGCAGGCTGTGGAAGCCTGTTGCTTTTCCAACTCGTAAAATATATATATATTTTTTTTAAACTTTGTTTATTGATGTCAGTCACAGCTTTACAAACACGGTACGATAAGTGTGTAACATTGACAAACAGTTTTTCATTCAATAGGGACAAAACAAAAAAAATATTTAAATAAAAATAAAAAGGAAAAGCATGTGAAAACATAGATTGTGGCATTTTGAAGGTTAGGCATACACATCGGGCGCAGGGCCTATGAGCCCCTGCCCTCTAGCTATAGCCAGCGGAGGGTCTCGGCTACCAACAGTGCATTGGCCAACCAGGCCCATTGTCCGTCTATGGGGTCCATCTATAGGGTTCGTCTCCTAAGCTTAGGCAGACCTTCCCACTGGGAGACAAAGTGGTCCAGGGTTAGCCCGGGAACACCCCGTCCAGGCCCCACACCAGAAGAGGGGGGCAACCAAGGCCTCCTGCTAACCTCCTCCAGCGCTGTGCCTGGCCTCAGGCTGCCCCCAGGAGCCCCCAGTGGGGAGCATAGTTCCATCTGTATCCACTATGAGACAGGTTCGCTGACCCAGGACCTTTGCTATCACAAACTATTTAAACCAACAGGGGTTGCCCGCCGTAAGGCCGTCAAACGTCGGAACCTTCCGGTGGCAACAACTAACTAGAAGAAAAATAAAAAGGGGGGGGGGAGAGAGAGAGAGAGAGAGAGAACACAGGGGGGAGAGCAGAGGGTGGTCATAGAGAAAAGGGGATAGGAGAGGCAGGGTTAAAAGGGGAGGGAAGAGGAAGACAGGATCTCACCTTGAGCGTAGATGCGTCTCACAAGGCCCCCTCCGGACAGTCAGACGCCAAGCAGCCACTTGCCTGTACAAAATGAATGGGGAATGCACGTAGGCTCTGCTTCCTTCTGGGGGTGTAACATTTTTGCCCATTCGGTAAGTGTCTGTGACACCAGGGCCGTGGACAACACAGGCCGCAAAGCTGACCCCACTACCGTGAACATGGACCGGGAGGCAGAAAAAAACTGAGCTGCTGGATGCAGTGTGAGGGGTTATAGCCAGAGGGACCGCCCCCTGGGCGGTACTGTACAGTTTTGATTTTTTTTTTTTTAACATGTTACATGTTACCTGCAGGGTGGAATAAACTGCCAGTGGTAGAGCGGAGCCTGTGGAATGCTCAGGGAAGTGAAGATCGATACAAGTGCCAGAGGCGCGGGACTGTCCACCAGCCCCAAGCCTCACAGCACAGACTACCTGGAGAAGGAGCAATGAGAGCCGACTGTGTAACCCAAGAGAAGAGAGCCGCAGCGCGGGCACCGCTAGAGTCAACCAGGTAAATCGGTGAACTCCTCCTGTGGCTCGGCTTCCGGGTTTCAGAGGTTGCGATCAGCTGACCGGCCGTGTCAGACCTCCATGCGATGACGGGCTCCAGCGGGCTCTAACGGGCTTCAAACGTCCAATGGTCAAAAACCAAAAAGGGGGAGAAATGGTCCAGGGAATTAACACGTGACCTGAGAAAGGGGTTAATCCCCGAAACGTAGTCTCTGCACTGTTCAAGATCTCTGCATTTTTTCCTGGACAATCCTCTGGACTATTTCTCCCCCTTTTTGGTTTTTAACATGTTAGGTATCAATTTACTCGGCGTAACATCATCTTTCACATTATACTAAAAAATTGGGCTAACTTTAGTGGTTTTTATTTTTTTAATTCATTAAAGCGGAGATACAAATACTGCAGCTGCTGACTTTTAAAATAAGGACACTTACCTGTCCAGCGCACCCGCGATGTCGGCACCCGAGGCCGTCCCGTCCCTCGGTCCTCGGATGCTGCAGCCGCCACCTTGCGGCTTCACTTCCTGGTTCCCTACTGTGCATGCGTGACTCGCACTGCCACTGGTCCCTGCTGTCTTCTGGGACCCGTTTGTCTCCAGAAGACAGTGGGGGGGCGCCGGACGTGGCGTAGACTCCCACAGATAATGTGGTGGTCTATGCCCGGAAGTGGGTGCAGCAAATACCTGTCTTAGACAGGCATCTGAAAGGTGCCAAATGTGACACCGGGGGGAGGGGGAGGAATCCGGACAGTGGAAGTTCTATTTTTGTGTGGACCTCCGCTTTAAAGTGTATTTAAAAAAAAAAAAATTGTGTTTGAAAGACAGCTGAGCAAATACAGTGGGGGTTATTTACGAAAGGCAAATCCAGTTTGCACTACAAGTGCAAGCTACAAGTGCAAAGTGCATTGAAAGTGCACTTGGAAGTGCAGTCGCTGTAGACCTGAGGAGGACATGCAATGAAAATAAAAAACAGCATTTTAGCTTGCACATGATTGGATAATAAAATCAGCAGAGCTTCCCCTCATTTCAGATCTACCCCTCAGATTTACAGCGACTGCACTTCCAAGTGCACTTTCAGTGCAATTTGAAGTGCACCTGTAGTTTGCACTTGTAGTGCAAAGTGGATTTGCCTTTTGTAAATAACCCCCAGTGTGACATAAAATATTGCAACGATCGCCATTTTATTCTCTAATGTCTCTGCTAAATGGAAATTTTGGTGTCAAAACCAAAAATGCAGGATTCACCAAAAAACTGAAAATTACAGTTTTAAAATTATATATATATATAAATAAAATTGTATTATATTCAACTTTTTTAATTAATAATTAATTAATTTCAATTTATATGCATATGAATTTATTGTCGGCCATTATTGGCACCTTTACCACAAGAAAAGCTCAAGAAAAATGCATCCCTTTAAATTCTATGTATGTATTCACAATGGTCTGTTGCGCTTCTGTTGTTAAAAATCTTGCTTGCTGCTGCATTTTTGGTCCGCACCAAAAAACGCACCAGTTTTTGAGTCACATGACCGATTAAAAACACAACATTTGCTTAAAGGAAAAAACAAACCTTTACAACCCCTTTAAGCTAGTGCATTGTTGGTTCACTTACCTTTTCCTTCGATTTCCCTTCCAAATGTTTTTTTTCTTTGTTTTCTTTGTCTGAATTTCTCACTTCCTGTTCCTCCTCAGTAAGCTGTTCAGTAAGCTGTTCTGGCTGACTCCACACCACTCGGATGATGGTGTGAAGTTTAGTGAGGAGAAATAGGAAGTGAGAAATTCAGACAAAGAAAAAAAACATTTAGAAGGGAAAATCGAAGGAAAAAGGTAAGTGATCCAACAATACACTAGCTTAAAGGAACCTATTTAGAAAATAAAAAACAAACCTTTACAACCCCTTTAAAATTGCGTGCGTTTTCAGCCTCATTATCAGCATCTTTTTCTCCTATCGGCAAAATGATTTTCGGCCGATATGTTTCAGTGGCTGAAACTTCGGTGCCTCTCTAGTTCTAAGTAATTTTCTAGAAAAAAAATACCAATTTAAACTTGTAAACAATAAGTTCCAGAAAAGGCCCGATCTTTGAGTTGTTAAAATACAAGGACAGTACAAATGACCCCTTTTTGGAAAGTAGACAGTATGAGGCATTTAGTAAGACGCATGGCAAGTTTTTTGAAGTTGTCATTTTTTGGAAAAATAAATTAAAACTTTTTTTTTTCCTTTCACGATTTTTGTATTTATTTTTATTACATACTGTCACCAGCACAGTACAACATCATCATCATATGACTGGTGTAGCGGTGATCGGGGACACTGACTGGTGACAGCATGTTAAAAAGGAAAAATATAAAATAATTTTTTATATTTAATATTTAACTTTTTTCTTTACATTTTTTAAACATACTTTAACATTGTAACAGCAATGTTTTCAACTGTCATGAATAAGTTACATTTATGACAGCTGTGATTACTAGTGATCGGTGATTGGCTACAGCTAATCACCTGGTACACAAGATGCTGTAATTGGCCCAGGTACCATGTGATAGCTGTGGGCCAATCACAGCTCACTGGTATAGGAAGCAGAGCTGTTATTAATGGGAATCATTCATAAAAGCCTGAAGGCTAATTTGCTATCATGCACAGCTGCGCCAGATTTTGCACTCTCGTTTTTGTAAATCAACCCCAATGTGTAGTCTGTTTTACTTTCCTATCTCCAGTCCCAAAAAAAAAAAAAAAAGTTAAAACACCATAATATTGTGTCCTGATGATTTCCCTTTCATGTGTTTAACTAAGGGACGTGTGGATGCATGAAAGTGTGCATACATAAATTAACATGTATCACAATCATACAGGTATATTGTATTCAAAATAAAAGGTCTGCTACCCCTCTATTCAATCTTACCTTGGCCTTCTTCAACAGGTAAACTATCTGATGTTCCGACTCGGAAAGGTCTTCATCCTCCTTGTGAAGTTTAGAGAAAATCGAAAATGCTGAAAGTCAGAAGTAACAGAAACAGTTAGGATTGGAATCACATGGAAATTCTTTATCTGCTCCTTATATCTTCATGCTAAAAAGATAATGAGTGGTTCTTCCTATAGTCCAGTGGTCCCCAAAATGCAGCTCTTTGCTTGCTTTTATCCGGCCCTTGGAGCAAAATTTCATCCACTGCTACCAACAATGGGGCATAATTCCCCTCACTAACAGCAATGAAGGGGCACAATTTCTCCCAATGACACCAGTGATGAGACACAATTCCTCCCAATGACAGGGTGCAATTTCTCCCAATGACACTTAGGGTACTTTCACACTGGGGCGTTGCGGTAAAGTGCCGCTATTTTTAGCGGCGCTTTACCGTTGTTTGTGCCGCGATTTTCGGTCATTAGCGGGGCACTTTTAACCCCCCGCTAGTGGCCAAAAAAGGGTTAAAACCGCCTGCAAAACGCCGCTTTGTGGGTGCTTTGGAGGCGCTGCCCATTGATTTCAATGGGCAGGGGCGCTTTAGGAGCGGTATATTCACCGCTCCTACAGCGCCTCAAAGATGCGGCTGGCAAGACTTTTTTTACCCTCCTGCCAGCGCAACGCTCCAGTGTGAAAGCCCTCAGGCTTTCACACTGGAGATAAAGGAGCGGCTCTTTCAGGGCGCTTTGCAGGTGCATTACCAGTAACTCTAATACAGTGATAATGCTATACACTGTCACTGTACTAATGACACTGGCTGGAAAGGAATTAACATCTCGGTGTAATCAAAGGGTTAAATGTGTGCCTAACAAGTGTTAGCCCTCGTTCACATCGGAGCGATTTTTTATGCGATTTGACTGGTCAAATTGCATGACAAGTTGCAGCCTACTGCCGGCAATGGCACCGTTCCAATTGGTGCGAGACAACTTTGTGGCGCCGCACTGATTTGCAAAAGTAGTTCCAGCACTACTTTCGGCGACTTCGGGTGCGACTTCAATAGACATCTGTGCATGAAACCACACAAATGTCTTTCAAGTCATACCTGAAGTCGCACTGGAATACGACTTTGAAATTGTGCGATTTCAGATGAAAGCGTACGATTTCAAAGCCGTGTTCCATGTGAATGAGGGCTCAGTGTGTGTATTATGTGCTGCTTTTTACTAAAAATATCTTTGTTTCTTCTCCCTGCTTTGCCGGAAGAGGCCAGCGATGTACAGGTACGTTGCTGTGCTTGTAGGAGCTAATGAGGTTAAAATTCCATTCACATTTGGCATTTTGGGATCTCGGGCAGAATCGCTGTGAATCAATTTGCACTGTAATTGCAAAACACACGTTCAGGTGCTAGAGCTGCACGATTCTGGCCAAAATGAGAATCACAATTTGTTTGCTTAGAATAAAGATGCGTTATGAGTTAGCCTCATTAGTTTAGCAGAATTTGATTAGACTTAAAAGGTACCATCATCCAAAATAGTAATTTGTATATAGGGAGAAAAGAGAGAGATAGGGACAGTTGCTTAGGCTGTCAACTATAGCCTTCGAAAAAATTGACTTTCTTTCTCGTACATCACGGGACACAGAGCGACATAGTCATTACTAATGGGTTATATAGTTACCGTCAGGTGCTGGCACTGGCAACTTCCAAAACCGGAAGTACCCTCCCCTATATAAGCCCCTCCCATCCGGGAGCACCTCAGTTTTTTGCCAGTGTCTAAGGTGTTGGCCAAGAAGAAACATGTGTTTTTCACTGAGCTTGCGTACAGGTTCTTTTGGGCCTCAGTAAGCTATTCCGGATCCGACCAAAAAAGCTTCATAGCTAAACGGTCGGTACCCGGGCCTTGCAAAGAGAAGAGCAAGGTTCTGCCTGTAATGCTTCTCTTAGGAGAGCTGGACCCTGGGATCCAGAGCTCTGGTCATACCCACGACCAAGATGTTTTCTGTGCAGGGTGCTATACAGGTCCAGGGTAGTGGAATCCTTGGGAACCCGGTCCCTGAAGGTTTGATTACAATGCCTGCCGTGATAGGTGAAGTTTGGGCTTTTGTGGACCAAACAAAGTCCTGCGGCGAGGAACAGGTAAGTGGGGGCCCCCAGGAACTTGGTTCTATTGGGGGACCCCCAAGCCTAATTTGTCTTTCTGTCTGTTACCTAATGGTATTCCCGCAAGATTCTGTGCATGCCTGTAACTACTAAAAAAATGTAATAATTTTTAATGGTGGTCAAGAAAAAAAAAAAAAAAAATGTTTTTTTTTATATATATTTAGTATATTAGACTGCGGTACCTGTGTTTGTCCACTAGAGGCCGCTGTGGAATGTTTTCTTGTCATGTGGACTAGTCTCTTCTCAGAGAGCAAAGTCCAGGCAGTTGGTGAGTTCTCCTATAGGAAACTGCTTCCTCTGCCATGTTGCAGTGCTCGTCCATCCCCCGGCCTGCGGCAAAGAGGGGCCCTGGCTCCTGTCCCTGGTTTCCATGTTTGAAATTAGCGCCGAGGGCGCACGTGGCCGCGCGCGTGCACGCGCCTCTATATATAGAGGTGAGCCGGGAAAGGGGGCGGAGCCTGGGGGATGACGCTCTGTGCGCGCCGCAGTGCTTCTGCGCATGTGCGGGCGTCCCAGCAGGTTTTAAAAAGCCACAATATTGTAGTAAGCTGGCTATGAAGTACAGAGACAGAGCTGGCAACATTTAAAGGCATACAGCAAGCGGTTGATACAGGCATCCCCTAGAAAGGCACATTAGTAGACACCAACTGTTTATTATAGCAGCATTTATGCTAGACTATTATCAGTAACTGGTGTATTTCGGCTGGAATACCTCAGCTTTGTGGCTTAGGAATATGCCGTCTAAAAACTCCGGGACTAGAAATTCCAGGAGGAATAGGGGGTCTCCATCGGGCTCTGAGGATCTTGGGCATGCTTTGGCTGCACCAGTCTCCCCTGAAGAATCAGAGGTTAGTGACCGTAGGGCACCCCCAGGAGTACCTGGTACTGTGGCTGTCCTCAGTTCACCTGCTCCTGTGTATGTAACAGAGGAGGTTTTTTCCTCAGCTCTGGGAGGACTGGAAGAGAGATTGTCAGCATTAATCGCTGCTTCCCTGTCACAGGAGAAAAGCGCTCGATCTCCGTCTCCTCCCTCAGAGTGCCTGTTAACAGAGCAACAGTCCCATACAGAGGTCGACCTACCTGAGGGGGATCAGGATGAGGTTGATTCGGTTGTAGAGGAATCAACAGTGGAAGAGCCGTTCTCAGCATCACATGCTGAGAGGTTATGGGTTCAGTCCCTGACTAATATGGTCCGATCAGCATTTAAAATGCCACTTGCGGAGCCATCCTCTACTTCTGTCTCCTCGTTGGGGTCGCTAAAAGCTCCCCAGACTGTTTGTTCCTTTCCGATCCATCCTTTACTGGAGGGGCTCATTTACCAGGATTGGGAGCATCCTGACAAAATATTTACTCCCCCCAAGAGATTTCCGGTGGTCTATCCCATGGAGGATAGGTTCATCAGAAAATGGAAGGTCCCTACAGTGGACGCAGCCATCTCTTGTGTGAATAAATCACTGACATGTCCGGTGGAAAATGTCCAAATGTTCAAGGACCCAATAGATAAAAAATTGGAGTCATTATTGAAATCTGCTTTTTCTACAGCAGGATTGGTGACACAACCAGCAGTGGCAGCTATAGGGGTCTGCCAAGCAGTGAAGGATCAGTTGAAACAGGTCTTAAGAGACTTGCCGGATCAGCAGGCTCTTGCCCTAGCTGATCTACCTAGAGCCTTATGCTTTGCGGTGGACGCTATAAAGGATTCAATCCATCAGGCCTCCCGCCTTACGCTGTCTGTAGTACATATGCGCAGGCTTCTATGGCTCAAAAACTGGTCTGCTGAAGCTCCCTGTAAAAAATTGCTGGTCAGCTTCCCATTTCATGGGGAGCGCTTATTCGGGGAAGACCTGGACAAGTATATCCAGAGAATTTCCAGCGGTAAAAGTACACTTTTGCCGGTTAAAAATAGAGTTAGAGGTCCCTCCTTTAAGAGGCCGGCTTCTCCAGTCCCTAGGACATCGGCTGTGAAACAGTTCCGACGGCCTCCCCGGTCAAATCCCGGAGGTAAAAATCAGGGACAGTTGCAGGGTAACAAGAAGCCCTGGAGCAGGAGAGGTACAAAACCTCCCCCAAAGGATGCATGAAGGGTTGCCCCCACCCAATCGGGTGGGGGGAAGACTTCAGTTGTTCACAGAAACCTGGCGGGACACGATCCGAGACAGATGGGTGCTCTCCGCAGTAAATCTGGGATACAAATTGGAGTTAAAAAACTCCCCTCCTTCCCGCTTTATAAGGTCAAACGTGCCAAGGGATCCCCAGAAGAGAGGATCCCTCCTGTTGGCACTGGAACAATTATTGCTTCAAGCAGTAATTATAGAGGTTCCCCTGGAAGAATGGGGGTTCGGGTTTTACTCAAACCTCTTTACAGTTCCGAAGCCAAACGGGGACGTGAGGCCCATATTAAATCTAAAAGGGCTAAACAAATTCCTACATATCAGGACTTTCCGGATGGAGTCGATCCGATCGGTAGCCACTGCCCTACAAGGGGAGGAATGGTTAGCCTCGATCGACATCAAAGATGCTTATTTGCACATCCCCATCTTTCCAGCCCACCAAAAATTTCTACGCTTTGCGGTAGAAGGGCGCCATTTTCAGTTCAGAGCCTTACCCTTCGGTCTGGCCACAGCACCAAGAGTGTTCACAAAAATTCTGGCCCCATTATTGGCCAATCTAAGAACACGAGGTGTAACGATAATGGCATATCTAGACGACTTGTTGCTGATAGACCACTCAGTGGAAAAACTAGAAGTGGTTGTTCACGAGACAATCAAGTATCTGGAATATCACGGTTGGATTATCAACCGAGACAAGTCAGCCCTAAAACCAGTCAAAAGTCTGGAATACTTGGGGCTAAGGCTGGATTCAGACCAGAGAAAGATTTTCTTGCCTCAAGAAAAGGGGTCGTCTTTGAGAGATTTGATCCACTTAGTGGGTTCAAAAAGACAGCCATCCATACGCCTGTGCATGAGGCTGCTGGGAAAAATGGTGGCATCATTCGAAGCAGTACCCTACGGTCAATTCCATTCAAGGAAGTTGCAAAGGGCCATACTGTCAGCCTGGAACAAAAAAGTTCAGGCTCTGGACTTACCAATGTCCTTGTCCCCTTCCGTTCGCAGGAGCCTCCGCTGGTGGTTGGTTCCCCAGAATCTGGAAAGAGGGAAATCCTTCAGTCCGATTTCCTGGAAGGTGGTCACTACAGATGCCAGCCTTATAGGCTGGGGAGCAGTACTGGAGCAATGGTCTCTCCAGGGCAGATGGTCGGATGCGGAAAAGGCCCTGCCCATCAATCTCTTAGAGATACGAGCAGCCCGGTATGCCCTAGTAGCATGGACATCCAAACTCCAAGGGTCCCCTGTCAGAGTTCAGTCAGACAATGCCACAGCAGTGGCATATATCAATCGTCAGGGGGGCACCAGGAGTCGCGCAGCCCAAAGGGAAGTAAATTACATCCTGAGATGGGCAGAAAGATATGTCCCAGCCATATCTGCGGTATTCATTCCAGGGGTGGAGAATTGGAAGGCGGACTTTCTAAGTCGCCAACAATTATGCCCAGGGGAATGGTCCCTTCATCCCGAGGTTTTCCGGACAATATCTCAGCGGTGGGGAACACCGGATGTAGATCTGCTAGCATCCAGATTCAACACAAAAGTGGACAGGTTTGTCTCTTGGGCAAGGGATCCCCTAGCGTGCGGCTCGGATGCCCTAGTGTTCCCTTGGGATCAGTTCAAGCTGATATATGCATTCCCACCGCCACAATTGTTACCTCGATTACTCCGCAGAATCAGGGTAGAAAAGAAACCAGTGATTCTGGTGGCTCCAGCGTGGCCCCGAAGAGCATGGTACGCGGAGATTGTAAAAATGTCTGTGGGGAGTCCTTGGACCCTCCCACATCGTCCGGACCTGCTTTCGCAGGGACCGATATACCACCCTTCCTTACCAGCCCTAGGTTTGACGGCCTGGCTATTGAAGCCCACATTCTAAAAAAGAGAGGGCTCTCTAATGCTGTGGTATCTACCATGATCAATGCCAGGAAGCCGGTATCCAGGCAGATCTACTATAGAATCTGGAAGGCGTACATCGCCTGGTGTGAAGCCAAGAAATGGCATCCACGTAAATACGTAATAGGTAGGATTCTGGACTTCCTACAATGGGCTGTAGATAGGAAGCTTGCCTTGAGTACTATCAAGGGTCAGATTTCGGCCTTGTCAATATTTTTTCAAAGGCCCTTGGCTTCGCATTCACTAGTCAAAGCCTTTATACAAGGAGTGATGCGTATTAGTCCTCCGGTTAATATTCCCATATGTCCATGGGATCTAAACTTGGTTCTGTCGGTTCTACAGAAACAACCATTTGAACCATTACAGCATATTTCCTTAGTGCTTCTCACCAGGAAATTGATTTTTCTAGTAGCCATTTGTTCTGCTAAAAGAGTATCGGAATTAGCAGCTATGTCCTGTAAGGAGCCATATCTGGTTATCCATAAGGACAGAGTAGTGTTACGTCCTCATCCAGCCTTTCTTCCTAAGGTGGTATCGAGTTTTCATTTGAACCAAGATATGGTTCTTCCTTCTTTTTTCCCCAAGCCTACTTCGGTAGAGGAAAAGTTATTGCATTCTTTGGATGTAGTAAGAGCAGTTAAAGCTTATCTAAAAGCCACTGCTCAGATTCGCAGAACGGATACTTTATTTATTCTGCCGGAAGGCCCCAGAAAGGGTCAGGCAGCGTCAAAATCTACTTTAGCCAAGTGGATTCGACAGGTCATAATACAAGCCTATAGCTTGAGAAGTAGACCGCCTCCGTTCAAAGTTAGGGCGCACTCCACGAGAGCAGTTGGAACTTCATGGGCAGTGCATCACCAGGCCTCCCTGGCTCAAATCTGTAAGGCCGCAACATGGTCTTCGGTACACACGTTTACTAGGTTCTACCAGGTGGACGTTAGAAGTCAGGAGGATGTCGCCTTTGGGCGCAGTGTGTTGCAGGCCGCAAAAGATCCTCATGTCTGATAGCGCTCAGCTTATATATGGTGTATCCCCCCCCCTCATTTGGCATTGCTTTAGGACATCCCATTAGTAATGACTATGTCGCTCTGTGTCCCGTGATGTACGAGAAAGAAAATAGGATTTTTATAACAGCTTACCTGTAAAATCCTTTTCTTGGAGTACATCACGGGACACAGAGCTCCCGCCCCTCTTTGGGGACACTTATTGCTTTGCTACAAAACTGAGGTGCTCCCGGATGGGAGGGGCTTATATAGGGGAGGGTACTTCCGGTTTTGGAAGTTGCCAGTGCCAGCACCTGACGGTAACTATATAACCCATTAGTAATGACTATGTCGCTCTGTGTCCCGTGATGTACTCCAAGAAAAGGATTTTACAGGTAAGCTGTTCTAAAAATCCTATTATCTCGGCACCAACCCCAAAGTTTGATTATCATAAAACATTCATTTATTACATATAAAAACATCAATGTTGATGTAAGATCTCTCTCCTTTCTCCGTATATACAACATAGAATAAAGATCACGATTCTCGCAGCGCAACATCAACTTTCATATTATACAAACGAATTGAGCTAACTTTACTGTTTTTTTTTTAATTCATTAAAGTGTATTTTTTCCCCAAAAATTGCATTTGAAAGACCGCTGTGCAAATACAGTGTGACATAAACGACCGCCATTTTAGTCCCTAGGGAATCTGCTATATATATATATATTAGGGCTGCGGAAATTAACGATTAATTCCTTGATTAATGGTTCCCGGAGCGGCGGCCATCTTGGTCCACCCGGCGGCGGCCTAGGTGAGTCTAGAGCGGCGCGCTGACGTCATCACCCGGCCTCAACTGCTCGTGTTCGGCAGGCTTCTTTGGTAAGACTAAGCAAGCACTAATCTTCCTATACAGTGGGGGAGATGTGAACCATATTACAGTGGGGAGATGTCTGTGGATTACAGTGGGGAAGATGTCTGTGGATATGTCTGGATATTACAGTGGGGGAGATGTCTGTGGATATTACGGTGGGGGAGATGTCTAGATATTACAGTGGGGGAGATGTCTGGATATTACAGTGGGGGGGAGATGTCTGTGGATATTACGGTGGGGGAGAGTTGCAATGCAAGGAGATCAGCTAAAAGTAGTTGGATCTGTATGTGCGTTATAATGAATCAAAATTAGTCGATTAAATAAAAACGATTAATCGAACATGAAAACTTTAACCACTTAAGCCCCGGACCATTTGGTAGCTAGAGGACCAGAGGTGAATTCAGAATTTTGCACTGCGCTGCTTTAACTGTAAATTGTGCGGACATGCAATGTTGTACCCAAACAAAATTTGCGTCCTTTTCTTCCCACAAATAGAGCTTTCTTTTAATGGTATTTGATTGCCTCTGCGATTTTTATTTTTTGTGATATAAACGGAAAAAGACCGAAAATTTTGAAAAAAAATGATATTTTCTACTTTTTGTTATAAGAAAAATCGAATAAACTCAATTTTAGTCATACATTTAGGCCAAAATGTATTCAGCCACATGTCTTTAGTAAAAAAAAGTCAATAAGTGTATATTTATCGGTTTGCGCAAAAGTTATAGCGTTTACAAACTAGGGTACATTTTCTGGAATTTACACAGCTTTAAATTTATGACTGCCTATCTCATTTCTTGAGGTGCTAAAATGGCAGGGCAGTACAAAACCCCCCAAATGACCCCATTTTGGAAAGTAGACACCCCAAGGAAATTGCTGAGAGGCATGTTGAGCCCATTGAATATTTTTTTTTTTGTCCCAAGTGATTGAATAATGACAAAAAAAAAAAAAAATTACAAAAAGTTGTCACTAAATGATATATTGCTCACACATGCCATGGTTATATGTGGAATTGCACCCCAAAATACATTCTGCTGCTTCTCCTGAGTACGGGAATACCACATGTGTGGGACTTTTTAGGAGCCTAGCCACGTACGGGACCCCGGAAACCAAGCACCGCCTTCAGGATTTCTAAGGGCGCAAATTTTTGATTTCACTCCTCACTACCTATCACAGTTTTGAAGGCCATAAAATGCCAAAATAGCACAAAACCCCCCCAAATGACCCCATTTTGGAAAGTAGACACCCCAAGCTGTTTGCTGAGAGGCATGGTGAGTATTTTACAGCTCTCATTTGTTTTTGAAAATGAAGAAAGAATTTTTTTTTTTTTTCTTTTTTTTTTTTCAATTTTCAAAACTTTGTGACAAAAAGCGAGATCTGCAAAATACTCACAATACCTCTCAGCAAATAGCTTGGGGTGCCTACTTTCCAAAATGGGGTCATTTGGGGGGGTTTTGTGCCATCTGGGCATTCCATGGCCTCCGAAACTGTGATAGGCAGTGAGAAGTGAAATCAAAAATTTACACCCTTAGAAAGCCTGAAGGCGGTGATTGGTTTTTGGGGTCCCGTACGCGGCTAGGCTCCCAAAAAGTCTCACACATGTGGTATCCCCGTACTCAGGAGAAGCAACAGAATGTATTTTGGGGTTTAATTCCACATATGCCCATGGCATGTTTGAGCAATATATCATTTAGTGACAACTTTGTGCAAAAAAAAAAAAAAAAAATTGTCTTTTTTCCGCAACTTGTGTCAACATATAAAATATTCCATGGACTCGACATGCCTCTCAGTATATAGCTTGGGGTGTCTACTTTCCAAAATGGGGTCATTTGGGGGGGGTTTTGAACTGTTCTGGCATTTTATACACAACATTAGGAAGCTTACATCCACTCTTCTAACCACTTGAAGACAAAGCCCTTTCTGACACTTTTTGTTTACATGAAAACATATTTTTTTTTGCAGGAAAATTATGTTGAACCCCCAAACATTATATATATTTTTAAAGCAAAGGCCCTACAGAATAAAATGGTGGGTGTTGCATTTTTTTTTCTACACAGTATTTGCGCAGCGATTTTTCAAACGCATTTTTTGGGGAAAAAATACACTTTTTTTTATTTTAATGCACTAAAACACACTATATTGCCCAAATGTTTGATGAAATAAAAAAGATGATCTTAGGCCGAGTACATAGATACCAAACACGACATGCTTTAAAATTTCGCACAAACGCGCATTGGCGACAAACTACATACATTTTTAAAAGCCTTTAAAAGCCTTTACAGGTTACCCCGTTAGATTTACAGAGGAGGTCTACTGCTAAAATTACTGCCCTCGATCTGACCTTCGCGGTGATACCTCACATGCATGGTGCAATTGCTGTTTACATATGACGCCAGACCGACGCTTGCGTTCGCCATTGGGCAAGAGCAGGGCAGGATAGGGGTGCTTTTTTTTTTTTTTTTTTTTATTATTAATTTTGCTTTTTTATTTTATTTTTAAATTGTTCCTTCCATGTTTTTTTTTTTTTAATCATTTTTATTGTTATCTCAGGGAATGTAAATATCCCCTATGATAGTAATAGGTAGTGACAGGTACTCTTTTTTTGAAAAAACTGGGGTCTAGACCCTAGATCTTTCCTCTGCCCTCAAAGCATCTGACCACACCAAGATCGGTGTGATAAAATGCTTTCCCAATGGCGCTTTTTATATCCGGGGGGGGGGGGGACATTCCCTCCCACTGCTTGTAAAAGCAGTCCAGAGGCTAATTAGCCACTAGGGTTGCTTTTACATTAAAGCCGGCCGCTGGCTGAAAAGAATGATACCAAGATGATACCTAAACCCGCAGGCATCAATCTGGTATAACCATTCAAAGTCCAGCAACATACCAGTACGTTGCTGGTCCTTGTTGGACATGTATTGTAATCTTTTTTTTTCATGCAGCCAGGTGGCTGAACGAAAAAAGAGATTGATCGGTGGGTATGCCCACCATTAGAATACCGCCCTTCATCCACCCACTTCTAATGATGGGCATACATGCACCATTTATATATGCCGAAGCATGGGGGCATCCTCCCGCAAAAAAGTTATGCCGCACACACATGGTCGGACTTTTCCACGGGCAAGCCTCCGTCGGAATTTCGACCGTATGTACGCGGCATTAGGAGCAAAATCGCTCCTCCGCCCCTGCTGTCCCAATGCTTCGGCATATTTGCTTCTTTTTTTTTTTAACTGTGGTCTTGAAATCACCTCCTACAGCACTGGAGTCGCAGGGATCAGGCCTGTCTCTGCGAACGCTGCAGTTATGTGTGTTGTGTTTTGTAAGTGACAGTGATCGATCGATACTGCACTTCGGTGGCCTGGGCTGGACGGAGGGGCAAAACGCAGGTGCTAGCAGGTATCTGGGCTGATCCCGCTAACACTGCGTTTTTGGGAACCCTAAACTGCTGGGGACGCTAGTATAGATCTGATCAGATCAGATATTGATCTGTTCAGATACTATACCACTAAGGGAGGTGTATGCTTCACGCGTGGGTGTTAGCGTTACTGGCACTAACCTGACGCTGCCTGGGGTGTGACGCAGACCCTCTCTGACGCTAAAACCTAATTGATATCACCCGCCGGGCGATCAGGGGGTTAAACCTTTATTGGGTTATATACGGCGGGTGCCCTGACACTATAAAAAGCAAACTAACTAACCAGCGTCACCCGTAACACTTATATGATGATTACTGGTGAAAGGGTTAACTAGGGGCAATTAGGGGGTTAAAACCTTTATTAGATAATATATGGGGGTACCTGACGCTATAAAAACCTGCGGCGAACCTAAAAAGAATTACTGGCTACCGATCTGCATCACTGACGCTAAGACATCGATCAGAAAAATGATCGCTTAGCGACAGTGGTGATAGGGGGTGAAAGGGTTACCTGGGGGGCGATCAAGGGGGTTAAACCTTTATTAGATAATTTATGGGGGTACCCGACGCTATAAAAACCTGCGGCGAACCTAAAAAAATTACTGGGTACCGATCAGCATCACCAACGCTAAGACATCGATCAGAAAAACGATCGCTTAGTGACAGTGGTGATAGGGGGTGAAAGGGTTACCTGGGGGGCGATCAAGGGGGTTAAACCTTTATTAGATAATTTATGGGGGTACCCGACGCTATAAAAACCTGCGGCGAACCTAAAAAAATTACTGGGTACCGATCTGCATCACCGACGCCAAGACAGCGATCAGAAAAAACAATTGCTTAGTGACAGTGGTGATAGGGGTGAAAGGGTTACCTGGGGGGCGATCAAGGGGGTTAAACCTTTATTAGATCATTTATGGGGGTACCCGACGCTATAAAAACCTGCGGCGAACCTAAAAAAAATTACTGGGTACCGATCTGCATCACCGACGCCAAGACAGCGATCAGAAAAATGATCGCCAAGCGACGGCGGTGCTAGGGGGTGAAAGGGTTATCTGGGGGGTGATCAAGGGGTTAAACCTTTATTAGGGGGGGTTAGGGGGCTACACTGGACCTAAAACTAAATGTAGTGACACTTTTACAGTCACAAATGTCACTGATTGCAGTGATCAGTAAATAAATGGTCACTGCAATCAGTGACACTGTGACTGGGGGCTGGGGGGTGATCTGGGGGGGCCTGGGGGGCGATTTATGTGCCTATGTGTGCTGGTGTTAGTGTAGTGTTAGTGCACTGACCTGTGTGTCTTCTCTTGTACGACGCTCGGTATATGTGAGCGCCGCACAGGAGATGACATCACTTCCTCCTGCTTTCTCTATCTGTGTAAACAGTACACAGACAGAGGGGGCATTTCTATTCGCCGGGAGCGATCGCGGGGGGGTGGTCGGAATCGAACGGCCGCCCCCCCATCTCGGAACGCTCCCAGACGAATTCCGACCGCTCACTGTACAGAAGGGGGGTCCGATCGGACCCCCCAACTGTACAAAGGCAATCACGTACACTCTACGTGATTGTGCCTGTCGGTGCCATTGTGCCGACGTATATATACAGTGAGCGGTCGTTAAGTGGTTAATCAGTAACAGCCCTAATTATATATATATATATATATATATATATATATATATATATATATATATTGTGAGGGGGTTAGCTCAGCAGCGGGTGTGTGTGACCCCCTGGATGGGTTCACCACACAAAAACAGGCACAGCAGACAGTGATAGGAGAAAACAAAAGGGTGTGGTTTTATTTGAACTATATACAGACAAAAAAAAATACAGCAAAAACAAAAGAAACATGAAAACAAATCCTGGTCAACTTGACCGCTCACTACACACGTTGGTGTCCCTAACTAACAACTGGGTACAGCCTTGTGCTGTCCCAGTCCCTAGCTCCCTGCTTTTAGAAGTTCTTAGCAATAACCACACAGGCTTTGGCTCACCGCACAGAGATCACACTCCCCAGACTATCCACACAGATCTGGTTCCAGGTTGGAGCATCTCCCTTAGCATGCTGGGAGTTCTTGTAGAGGCCCTAATGAGCCCACTTACTTCAGCTGGGCTCATTAACTCTTCCCCTGCAAGACTCCCAGCACTCTCCCTAGTGGTATAAATCGGCATAAAGCCTGAATCTAGGACATATATACCTTCCATCCTGGATGCAACCTGGTGATTTTACCTGCCTGCTGTCACATACCCCCCCTCTTGTTTTAACCTTGGGGTTGGAACACAAGCAATCAGGCATGCATGTACTCGAGACAAAGCATCCACATTCCCCATTTGAACGCCAGGGCGATGCTTTACCGTAAAGTTGAATTCCTGTAGGGCCAGGAACCACCTATTTACTCTTTTATTTGTCTCTTTGTTTTGAGCCATCCACTTTAAAGGAGCGTGATCAGTAATCATGTCAAAGTGCCTACCTAGCAGATAGTACCGAAGGGAATCTAGAGCCCACTTCACCGCTAAACACTCCTTCTCAATCGTGGCGTAATTTACCTCATGGGACTTCAATTTCCTGCTGAGGTAAATGACTGGGTGCTCTTCCCCGTTCCAGACCTGGGACAATACTGCTCCTAACCCAACGTCGGATGCATCTATTTGTACGACAAAGTCCCTAGAGAAGTCTGGAGAGTACAACACTGGCTGGCTACATAAGGCTTTTTTTAAGAATTGAAATGCTGCCTCAGCCTCTGGGGTCCATTTAACCATGACAGACTCTTTTCCTTTTGTCAGGTTGGTTAGGGGCACAGCCTGAGAAGCAAAGTGGGGAATGAATCGCCGATAATACCCAGCGATTCCCAGAAAGGCTCGTACCTGCTTCTTGCTGTTGGGACATGGCCAATTCTGTATGGCCTCTACTTAATTGACTTGGGGTTTTATTACTCCCCTCCCAATGGTGTACCCAAGATACTTGGCCTCCTCCTGTCCAATGGTACACTTCTTGGGGTTGGCCGTAAACCCAGCTTCCCGGATAGTCTAGGACTGCTTGCACTTTTGGCAGATGTGAGGCCCAATCTATGCTATAGATAATTACATCATCTAGGTAAGCCGCAGCATACTTCTGATGGGGCCTCAGTATCTGGTCCATTTTCCCCTGGAATGTTGCCGGCGCATTCTGTAAACAAAACGGCATTCTTTTATATTGGAACGCCCCGTCTGGGGTTACAAATGCGGTTTTCTCCTTGGCCGACTTGGCCAGGGGAATTTGCCAATACCCTTTGGTGAGATCAAGAGTTGTCATGTATCGGGCTGTTCCCAACCGGTCGACCAACTCATCTATACGTGGCATGGGGTAGGTGTCAAATTTTGTAACTTTGTTCAGTTGTCGGGAATCGTTACAAAATCGCCAGCTCCCATCCGGTTTAGGCACTAACACTATGTGACTTGACAAATCACTTTGGGATTCCTCTATCACCCCTAACTTAAGCATTTTCTGTACTTCCTCACGTATTGCCTCCCGTCGGGCCTCTGGGATCCGATAGGGTTTTAGCTTCACCCTTTCACAGGGCGGGGTAATAATATCATGCTCTACCCCATACGTTTGTCCCGGCAGCTCAGAGAAAACCTCCTTGTTGCGAAGCACAAACTCCTTAACCTCCTGTTGTTGGGGGTTTGACAAGGTGACTGCTATTCCAACCTCAGGAATCACGCAATCAGACTGAGCTGGTGACAAAGTTTCTGCGACTAGGGATTCCCTATCCCTCCAGGCTTTCAACAGATTAATGTGATAGATCTGTTCGGGCTTTCGCCTTCCTGGTTGTCTGACCTTGTAATTCACTTCGCTCACTTTTTCCATTATCTCGTAGGGGCCTTGCCATTTGGCGAGGAACTTGCTTTCAACTGTATGGACAAGTACCAATATCTTATCCCCCGGGGAAAAGGTACGGGTCTTGGCTCCACGGTTGTACACTCTCTGCTGTGCCAACTGCGCTTGGGCCAAATGTTCCTTTACGATTGGCATTACCTGTGCAATTCTATCTTGCATCAGGGCGACATGCTCAATCACACTCCTGTGGGGAGAACTCTCACTTTCCCAAGTTTCCTTGGCGATATCCAACAGCCCTCTTGGGTGTCTCCCATAGAGTAACTCAAAGGGTGAGAAACCCATAGAGGATTGGGGTACCTCCCTAATAGCAAACATTAAATAGGGAATTAGACAGTCCCAATCCTTTCCATCTTTATCCACCACCTTCTTTAACATTTGTTTTAGAGTTTTGTTGAATCTTTCAACCAACCCATCTGTTTGGGGGTGATACACAGATGTACGCAATTGTGTCACTTTGATTAACTTGCACAGCTCTTTCATAACCCAGGACATAAAGGGTGTACCTTGGTCCGTAAGCAGTTCCTTACAAATACCCACACGGCTAAAAACAAGAGATAGCTCTTTGGCTATGGTTTTGGCCGAGATATTTCGGAGAGGAATCGCTTCCGGATAACGGGTGGCATAGTCCACTATAACCAAAATGTACTGATGTCCGCTAGCGGACTTCATTATCGGACCTACCAAATCCATTACAATCCTCTCAAAGGGAACCTCAATGATGGGAAGAGGTACCAGCGGGTTACGGAAGTGTGGCATTGGTGCCGACCTGACACACAGGGCAGGAGGAACAATAATTTTCCGTTTCCTTCATGACCCCAGGCCAATAGAATCTCTGCAATACTCTCTCAGGTTTTCTCTGTCCCCAGATGACCTCCAAGAATGTGCCCATGGGCCAAATCTAACACCAACTTCCTGTAAGGTTTGGGCACCACAAGCTGCTCAATGGTTTCTTCTGCCCTTTTAGCCACCCGATACAGTAGGTCCTTTTCCACGATGAAGTATGGGTAAGTGTATGTCTCATCTGGGTTCACTAACTCGCCATCTATTTCCACGACGTTTTCCCGTGCCTTTATTAGGGTGGGGTCTTTTAACTGTTCTGTGGCAAAATTTTCCTTGTGAACCTCGAGATCAGAAAACTCCACAGACGGCATGTTTTCGTCTGAGGATGTTGGCTCCTCCCCAGTTTCTCGAGTCTCCCCGGCCAATACCGACAACGGGAATTCTGGAGAGTCCTCACCGCTCTCAGAGGAATTCTGGCTATCACATTCCTGGTATATAAGGGGCACCAGTGGGGGGCTCAGGATAATCCCATAGTTCCCAGAACTTTGGAAAATCCCTTCCCACAATGGCATCATGAGGCAAGTGAGACACTAACCCCACCTGATGAGAGAGGGTACCTTTGGGGGTCTCAAAACACACTGTAGTCACCGGATACACTCGGGTGTCCCCATGCACACAAATAACAGCTACCTTGTTATTCCCAGAGACCTCTGTAGTAACTAATTCAGCCTTTATCAGTGTCACCAGGCTACCTGAATCCAGCAACACAACAACATTTTTACCATTAATACACATTTTGCATAAATGTTTCTCAGTTCCCCCAATGGCAGTGCATGCGACTGTCGCAAACAGCGACTGACATCTGTCCCTTAGAAAGACACATTGCATGGGTTCATCCACAACCGGGCAATTTGCTGCAATATGTCCCTCTTGTCGGCAGCGGTAGCCAACAATCCTTTTTGCTGCCTCTTGAGCCCCTGACTTCCCAGGCTGTTCTCACCAGACCTTAGGTAGAACTCCCACCCTCTCACTCTCTCCACTCTCACCCCTTGGAATCATCTTACCCGCCACTGGGGATGGTCTGGTCTTAGGGTGGAAAGTCCGTGAGTCTCTGGAAGAGGCAGTCAGGTTCTCTGTAGCCAAGTACTTCTCTAAACGATCCACAAGATTATCTGCCGTTTCTGGGTCTCCATGGCTTACGCACTTTCGGATGGCAGTAGGAAGAGCTCTCAAGAAATGATCCATCACAACACGTTCCACAATCTTTGGTGCGGACAAAGTCTCTGGCTGTAGCCACTTCCTGCTCAGGTGAATGAGATCATACATTTGAGACCTGGGGGGTTTTCCAAGCCGGAAAGTCCAGTTATGCACACGCTGAGCCCGGACAGCCAGGGTGACACCCAGCCGTGCCAATATTTCAGTTTTTAGCATCACATAGTCTTTTGCTTGGTCAGGCTCTAGGTCATAGTAAGCTTTCTGCGATTCACCAGTTAACAGAGGAGCCACCAGTCCAGCCCACTGCTCCTTAGGCCACTTTTCTCTTTCAGCAGTCCTTTCAAATGTGGTCAAAAACACCTCTGGATCATCCTCTCCAGTCATTTTTGTCAATAAACGACTCACCCCAAAGGACGCAGTATTAGTGGAACTACTTGCCTCACTGGTCTGCGGACATTGCTGCATGAACGTTTCCATTTGTTGCTGTAGTCTCTGTTCTTGCTTCTGTAACAGGTCTATGAAGTGGGCCTCAGATTGCTGCTGGGCTTGTTGCTAAGCTTCCAGACTCTGTTGCAAAGTTGCATTTGTCTGCTGCTGGGCTGTAAGGCTCTGTTGATGAGCTTGCTGCTGGGCTGCAAGGCTCTGTTGATGAGCTTGCTGCTGGGCTGCAAGGCTCTGTTGATGAGCTTGCTGCTGGGCTGCGAGGCTCTGTTGATGAGCTTGCTGCTGGGCTGCGAGGCTCTGTTGATGAGCTTGCTGCTGGGCTGCGAGGCTCTGTTGATGAGCTTGCTGCTGGGCTGCGAGGCTCTGTTGATGAGCTTGCTGCTGGGCTGCGAGGCTCTGTTGCAAATTTGCATTTGTCTGTTGTTGAGCTACAAGGCTCTTTTGCAAACCTGCATTTGTCTGCTGCCGATTGGCATTTGCTAGAGCCAGCTGTTTCAGTATCTCCTCCATGCTGGCCTTAAAAAAACTGCCACTGGTTTTCCACCAACTGTGAGGGGGTTAACTCAGCAGCGGGTGTGTGTGACACCCTGGATGGGTTCACCACACAAAAACAGGCACAGCAGACAGTGGTAGGAGAAAACAAAAGGGTGTGGTTTTATTTGAACTATATACAGACGAAAAAATACAGCAAAAACAAAAGAAACATGAAAAGAAATCCTGGTCAACTTGACCGCTCACTACACACGTTGGTGTCCCTAACTAACAACTGGGTACAGCTTTGTGCTATCCCAGTCCCTAGCTCCCTGCTTTTAGAAGTTCTTAGCAATAACCACACAGGCTTTGGCTCACCGCACAGAGATCACACTCCCCAGACTATCCACACAGATCTGGTTCCAGGTTGGAGCATCTCCCTTAGCATGCTGGGAGTTCTTGTAGAGGCCCTAATGAGCCCACTTACTTCAGCTGGGCTCATTAACTCTTCCCCTGCAAGACTCCCAGCACTCTCCCTAGTGGAATAAATCGGCATAAACCCTGAATCTAGGATATATACCTTCCATCCTGGATGCAACCTGGTGATTTTACCTGCCTGCTGTCACAATATATATATATTATTTGGTTGGGGGTTCTATATAGTTCTCTAGCAAAAAAATAATGATTTTATCTTGAAACCAACAAGTGTCAGAAAAAGGTTTAGTCTTTAACCACTTAAGCCCCGGACCATTTGGCTGGCCAAAGACCAGGCCCCTTTTTGCGATTCGACACTGCGTCGCTTTAACTGACAATTGCGCGGTCGTGCGACGTGGCTCCCAAACAAAATTGACGTCCTTTATTTCCAACAAATAGAGCTTTCTTTTGGTGGTATTTGATCACCTCTGCAGTTTTTATTTTTTCGCTATAAACAAAAATAGAGCGACAATTTTGAAAAAAAAATGCAATATTTTTTACTTTTTGCTATAATAAATATCCCCAAAAAATATATAAAAAATCTTTTTTTTTCCTCAGTTTAGGCCGATACGTATTCTTTGAAATATTTTTGGTAAAAAAAAATAAAAAATCGCAATAAGCGTTTATTGATTGGTTCGCGCAAAAGTTATAGCGTCTACAAAATAGGGGATAGTTTTATGGCATTTTTATTATTATTTTTTTTATACTAGCAATGGCGTCGATCAGCAACTTTTATCGTGACTGCGACATTATGGCGGACACATCGGACACTTTTGACACTATTTTGGGACCATTGTCATCGTTACAGTGATCAGTGCTATAAAAATGCACCGATTACTGTAAAAAATAGGATTTTTATAACAGCTTACCTGTAAAATCCTTTTCTTGGAGTACATCACGGGACACAGAGCGACATAGTCATTACTAATGGGTTATATAGATACCGTCAGGTGCTGGCACTGGCAACTTCCAAAACCGGAAGTACCCTCCCCTATATAAGCCCCTCCCATCCGGGAGCACCTCAGTTTTGTAGCAAAGCAATAAGTGTCCCCAAAGAGGGGCGGGAGCTCTGTGTCCCGTGATGTACTCCAAGAAAAGGATTTTACAGGTAAGCTGTTATAAAAATCCTATTTTCTTTCTCGTACATCACGGGACACAGAGCGACATAGTCATTACTAATGGGATGTCCTAAAGCAATGCCAAATGAGGGGGGGGGATACACCATATATAAGCTGAGCGCTATCAGACATGAGGATCTTTTGCGGCCTGCAACACACTGCGCCCAAAGGCGACATCCTCCTGACTTCTAACGTCCACCTGGTAGAACCTAGTAAACGTGTGAACTGAAGACCATGTTGCGGCCTTACAGATTTGAGCCAGGGAGGCCTGGTGATGCACTGCCCATGAAGTTCCAACTGCTCTCGTGGAGTGCGCTCTAACTTTGAACCGAGGCGGTCTCCTTCTCAAGCCATAAGCTTGCATAATGACCTGTCGAATCCACTTGGCTAAAGTAGATTTTGACGCTGCCTGACCCTTTCTGGGGCCTTCCGGCAGAATAAACAAAGTATCCGTTCTGCGAATCTGAGCAGTGGCTTTTAGATAAGCTTTAACTGCTCTTACTACATCCGAAGAATGCAATAACTTTTCCTCTACCGAAGTAGGTTTGGGGAAAAAAGAAGGAAGAACCACATCTTGGTTCAAATGAAACCTCGATACCACCCTAGGAAGAAAGGCTGGATGAGGACGTAACACTACTCTGTCCTTATGGATAACCAGATATGGCTCCTTACAGGACATAGCTGCTAATTCCGATACTCTTTTAGCCGAACAAATGGCTACTAGAAAAATCAATTTCCTGGTGAGAAGCACCAAGGAAATATGCTGTAATGGTTCAAATGGTTGTTTCTGTAGAACCGACAGAACCAAGTTTAGATCCCATGGACATATGGGAATATTAACCGGAGGACTAATACGCATCACTCCTTGTATAAAGGCTTTGACTAGTGAATGCGAAGCCAAGGGCCTTTGAAAAAATATTGACAAGGCCGAAATCTGACCCTTGATAGTACTCAAGGCAAGCTTCCTATCTACAGCCCATTGTAGGAAGTCCAGAATCCTACCTATTACGTACTTATGTGGATGCCATTTCTTGGCCTCACACCACGCGATGTACGCCTTCCAGATTCTATAGTAGATCTGCCTGGATACCGGCTTCCTGGCATTGATCATGGTAGATACCACAGCATTAGAGAGCCCTCTCTTTTTTAGAATGTGGGCTTCAATAGCCAGGCCGTCAAACCTAGGGCTGGTAAGGAAGGGTGGTATATCGGTCCTTGCGAAAGCAGGTCCGGACGACGTGGGAGAGTCCAAAGACTCCCCACTGAAATTTTACAATCTCCGCGTACCACGCTCTTCGGGGCCACGCTGGAGCCACCGGAATCACTGGTTTCTTTTCTACCCTGATTCTGCGGAGTAATCGAGGTAACCATTGTGGCGGTGTGAATGCATATATCAGCTTGAACTGATCCCAAGGGAACACTAGGGCATCCGAGCCGCAAGCTAGGGGATCCCTTGTCCGAGAGACAAACCTGTCCCCCTTTGCGTTGAATCTGGATGCTAGAAGATCTACATCCGATGTTCCCCACCGCTGACATATTGTCCAGAAAACCTCGGGGTGAAGGGACCCTTCCTCTGGGCCTAATTGCTGGCGACTTAGAAAGTCCGCCTTCCAATTCTCCACTCCTGGAATGAATACCGCAGATATGGCTGGGACATATTTTTCTGCCCATTTCAGGATGTAATTTACTTCCCTCTGGGCTGCACGACTCCTGGTGCCCCCCTGATGATTGATATATGCCACTGCTGTGGCATTGTCTGATTGAATTCTGACAGGGGACCCTTGGAGTTTGGATGTCCATGCTACTAGGGCATACCGGGCTGCTCGTATCTCTAAGAGATTGATGGGCAGGGCCTTTTCTGCATCCGACCATCTGCCCTGGAGAGACTATTGCTCCAGTACTGCTCCCCAGCCTATAAGGCTGGCATCTGTAGTGACCACCTTCCAAGAAATCGGACTGAAGGATTTCCTTTTTTCCAGATTCTGGGGAACCAACCACCAACGGAGGCTCTTGCGAACGGAAGGGGACAAGGACATTGTAAGTCTAGGGCCTGAACTTTTTTGTTCCAGGCTGACAGTATGGCCCCTTGCAAATTCCTTGAATGGAATTGACCGTAGGGTACTGCTTCGAATGATGCCACCATTTTTCCCAGCAGCCTCATATACAGGCGTATGGACGGCTGTCTTTTTTGTACCCACTAAGTGGATCAAATCTTTCAAAGACAACACCTTTCCTTGAGGCAAGAATATTTTTCTCTGGCCTGAATCCAACCTTAGCCCCACGTATTCCAGACTTTTGACTGGTTTTTAGGGCTGACTTGTCTCGGTTGATAATCCAACCGTGAGATTCCAGATACTTGATTGTCTTGTGAACGACCACGTCTAGTTTTTTCACTGAGTGGTCTATCAGCAACAAGTCATCCAGATATGCCATTATCATTACACCCTGTGTTCTTAGATTGGCCAATAAAGGGCCAGAATTTTTGTAAACACTCGTGGTGCTGTGGCCAAACCGAAGGGTAAGGCTCTGAACTGAAAATGGCGCCCTTCTACTGCAAAGCGTAGAAATTTTTGGTGGACTGGAAAGATGGGAATGTGCAAATAAGCATCTTTGATGTCG
This sequence comes from Rana muscosa, assembly GCA_029206835.1. Classification (NCBI taxonomy): domain Eukaryota; kingdom Metazoa; phylum Chordata; class Amphibia; order Anura; family Ranidae; genus Rana; species Rana muscosa. The sequence goes on from CM055117.1 coordinate 151,614,345, forward strand.
ATCGCGGCTAACCAATCCTCCCCTTGTAGGGCAGTGGCCACCGATCGGATCGACTCCATCGGAAAGTCCTGATATACAGGAATTTGTATAGCCCTTTTAGAATTAATATGGGCCTCCCGTCCGCGTTTGCTTCGGGACTGTAAAGAGGTTTGAGTAAAACCCGAACCCTCATTCTTCCAGGGGAACCTCCATAATTACTCCTTGGAGCAATAGTTGTTCTAGTGCCAACAGGAGGGACTCTCTCTTCCGGGGATCCCTTGGCACGTTTGACCTCAAAAATGGGAAGGAGGAGAGTCTTTTAACTCCAAACTGTATCCCAAACCTACTGCGGAGAGCACCTATCTGTCTTGATCGTGTCCCGCCAGGTCTCTTGCGAACAACTGGAGTCCTCCCCCCACCCGACTGAGTGGGGGCTTCAATGAATTTAACTTTGGGGGAGGTTTTGTACCTCCCCTGACCCAGGGTTCCTCATTACCCTGCTACTGTCCCTGTTTTTTACCCCCGGGATTTGACCGAGGAGGCCGTCGGAACTGTTACACAGCCGATGCCCCAGGGACTGGAGAAGCAGGCCTCTTAAAGAGGGACCTCTAACTCTGTTTTTAACCGGCAAGAGCGTATTTTTACCGCTGGAAATTTCCTGGATATATTTGTCCAGGTTTTCCCTGAATAAGCGTTCACCATGAAATGGGTCGCTAACCAGCCATTCTTTACAGGGAGCTTCAGCAGACCAGTTTTTGAGCCATAGGAGCCTACGCATATGTACTCTAGACAGCGTAAGGCGGGAGGCCTGATGGACTGAATCCTCTATGGCGTCAACCGCAAAGCCTAAGGCTCTAGGTAGATCAGCTAGGGCAAAGCCTGCTGATCTGTCAAGTCCCTCAAGACCTGTTTCAACTGATCCTTCACTGCTTAGCAGACCCCAATAGCTGCTACTGCTGGTTGTATCACCAAGCAGATTTTCATAAGGACTCCAATCTTTTATCTATTGGGTTCTTGAACATTTGGACATTATCCACTGGACATGTCAGTGATTTATACATACAAGAGATGGCTGCGTCCACTGTAGGGACCTTCCATTTTTTTTTTTTTTTTTTGATGAACTTATCCTCCATGGGATAGACCACCGGAAATCTCTTGGGGGAATAAATATTTTCTCAGGACGTTCCCAATCCTGGTAAATGAGCCCTTTCAGTAAAGGGTGAAGTGGAAAAGAACAAACAGTCTGGGGGCTTCTAGCGACCCCAACGAGGATACAGTAGTGGTTGATGGTTCCGCAAGGTGCATTTTTAAATGCTGATCGGACCATGTTAGTCAGAGACTGAACCCATAATCTTTCAGCTTGAGATGCTGAGAAAAGGTTCCCCCACTGTTGATTCCTCTATAACAGAATCAACCTCATCCTGATCCCCTTCAGGCAGGTCGATCCCTGTATGGGACTGTTGCTCTGCTAACAGGCACTCTGAAGGAGGAGACGGAGATCGGGCGTGCTTTCCCTGACAGGGAGGCAGCGATAAATGTTGACAATCTCTCTCTAATCCTCCCAGAGCTGAGGAAAAAACCTCCTCTGTTACATACACAGGAGCAGGTGAACTGAGGACAGCCACAGTACCAAGTACCCCTGCGGGGTCTCTACGGTCACTTACCTCTGAACTTCAGGGGAGACTGGTGCAGCAGAATTATGCCCAAGATCCTCCGAGCCCGATGAGACCCCCTTCGCTTCCTGGAACTTCTGGACGGCATATTCCTAAGCCTAAAGCTGAGGTATTCCAGCCGTAATACACCCCTTTTACTGAGAATAGTCTAGCACAATTGCTGCTATATCACAGTTGGTGTCTACTAAAGTGCCTTTCTAGGGGATGCCTGTATCAACCGCTTGCTGTATGCCATTTTTTTAAATGTTGCCAGCTCTGTCTCTGTACTTCATAGCCAGCTCACCACACAAAACTGTGGTTTTTACATGCTGGGACGCCCGCACATGCGCAGAAGCGCTGCGGCGCACACAGAGCGTCATCCCCCAGGCTCCGCCCCCTTTCCTGGCTCACCTCTATATATAGAGGCGCGTGCACGCGCACGCGCGTGGCCACGTGCGCCTTCGGCGCTAATTTTGAAAAATGGAGACTAGGGACAAGAGCCAGGGCCCCTCTTTGCCGCAGGCCGGGGGATGGACGAGCATTGCAACATGGCAGAGGAAGCAGTTTCCCATAAGAGAACTCACCATCTGCCTGGACTTGCTCTGCTGAGAAGAAACTAGTCCACATGACAAGAAAACATTCCACAGCGGCCTCTAGTGGACAAACACAGGTACCGCAGTCTAATATCTTAAATATATATAAAAAAATATTTTTCTTGACCACCATTAAAAATTATTACATTTTTTTAGTAGTTACAGGCATGCACAGAATTTTGCGGGAATACCATTAGGTAACAGACAGAAAGACAAATTAGGCTTGGGGGTCCCCCAATAGAACCAAGTTCCTGGGGGCCCCCACTTACCTGTTCCCCGCCGCAGGACTTTGTTTGGTCCACAAAAGCCCAAACTTCACCTATCACGGCAGGCATTGTAATCAAACCTTCAGGGACCGGGTTCCCAAGGATTCCACTCCCCTGGACCTGTATAGCACCCTGCACAGAAAACATCTTGGTCGTGGGTATGACCAGAGCTCTGGATCCCAGGGTCCAGCTCTCCTAAGAGAAGCATTACAGGCAAAACCTTGCTCTTCTCTGCAAGGCCCGGGTACCGACCGTTTAGCTATGAAGCTTTTTTGGTCGGATCCGGAATAGCTTACTGAGGCCCAAAAGAACCTGTACGCAAGCTCAGTGAAAAACACATGTTTCTTCTTGGCCAACACCTTAGACACTGGCAAAAAACTGAGGTGCTCCCGGATGGGAGGGGCTTATATAGGGGAGGGTACTTCCGGTTTTGGAAGTTGCCAGTGCCAGCACCTGACGGTATCTATATAACCCATTAGTAATGACTATGTCGCTCTGTGTCCCGTGATGTACGAGAAAGAAATGACACTGGCAGTGAAGGGGTTAACCTGTAGGGGGCGCTGAAGGGGTTAAGTGTGTCCTAGGGAGTGATTCTAACTGTTAGGGGGCGTGGCTACGAGTGACATGTCACTAGGAAGAACGGGGAGATGTTTTGTTTACACTGACATCTCCCCGTTCTTCAGCTCTGTGACCCGATCGCGGGACACCGGTGGACATCGAGTCCGCGGGTCTCGCGGGCACGGTCACGACCACACGGCGGCAAATTAACCACTTCAATACCAGGCCTATTCTGGCACTCCTCTCCTACACGTAAAAATCATAATTTTTTTGCTAGAAAATTACTCAGAACCCCCAAACATTATATAAATGTTTTTTTAGCAGACACACTAGGGCATAAAATGGCGGTTATTGCAGCTTTTTATCTTGCACGGTATTTGCGCAATACTTTTTCAAACGCCTTTTTTTTTTCAAAAAAATTGGATTTTTGTACTCACCGTAAAATCCGTTTCTCTGGCATCCATGGACTGACACAGCGTGTCTTTTACACCTTTACACGTGGGTTATGTCCCTGCTTGCAGGAGAAGACCTAGGCAGAATGTGAGATGTTATACATACATTCTAAACAGCCAGAGCTGAACAGCCCCGCCCAGGGGGGCGGTCCCTCCGGACATAACCCTCCCACTGCAGTCAGCAGACCTCAGTTCGTAACAAAGCAGTACAAACTTAAAAAGAAGGGTGGGTGCTGTGTCAGTCCATGGATGCCAGAGAAACTGATTTTACGGTGAGTACAAAAATCCTATTTTCTCTTGTCATCCATGGACTGACACAGCGTGTCTTTTACACCTTTACACGTGGGATGTCCCAAAGCAGTGTCAAGAGGGATAGGAGCAGTATAAATGGAAAACCAAAAACTTCACTCCAAACAAGGCAGAGCTCCTCAACGGAGGAGTTGCAACATCAAACAGCGGCCTGCAACACCTTGCGGCCGAAGGAAGCATCCGAAGATGCAGCCACATCAACCTTATAAAACTTAGAAAAGGTATGAACAGACGACCAGGTCGCCGCCTTGCACACTTGTGCAACCGACGCTTGATGTCGGAAAGCCCAGGAAGCACCAATTGCCCTGGTGGAATGTGCCGTAACCGGAAAGGGAGGCGCCCGCCCCTTGAGAGCATAAGCTTGAATGACGGTTTGTCTGATCCACCTAGAAATGGTGGCAGACGAAACCGCTTGGCCCTGTTTTGGACCAGAGACAGCCACAAATAACGAGTCAGACTTCCGAACAGAAGCAGTAGCAGACAGGTACACCCGCAAGGCTCGTACCACATCCAAAGTGTGAAGCGCAAACTCTCTGGGATGCGATGGGTGAGGACACAAGGACGGGAGGACAATGTCCTCATTTAAGTGGAAGGCCGAGACCACCTTTGGCAGAAAAGAAGGTCGCGGACGTAACACCGCCTTATCCTTATGGATGACCAAAAAGGGCGACTTGCAGGACAAGGCCGCCAATTCAGACACTCGTCTAATGGAAGTAATGGCCACCAAGAAGGCCACCTTCTGAGACAAAGTCAAGAGGGGAATATCTCTAATATTTTCAAAGGGAGGTTCCTGGAGAACCGAGTGCACCAAATTCAGATCCCACGGGGGGAGAGGAGGCTTGACAGGGGGGAGCACATGGCGAACCCCCTACACAAAGGTGCTAACCAAGGGATGACCCGCCAGCGGTCGCTGAAAGAAGATGGCCAAGGCCGAAATCTGACCCTTAATGGTACTCAAAGCGAGCTTTTGGGTCACGCCACGCTGCAGAAAATGCAGGATTCTGGGAACGGAATACGTTCGTGGGCGCCAGTCCAGCTCTTCGCACATGGCGATGTAAGCTCTCCAAGTACGGTGATAGATCTTTCTGGAGGAAGACTTCCCTGCCCTTAACATGGTCGAAATGACCGAATCCGAGAGACCTCGGTCTCTCAGCACCTGGCTTTCAATAACCATGCCGTTAAAGCCAGAGACTGTAAAGCAGGATGAAATATAGGACCTTGAGACAGAAGGTCCCCCCGTATTGGTAACCGCCAGGGAACGTCCGCGACGAGACGTACCAGATCGGCGTACCAGTGACGCCGAGGCCAATCCGGAGCAATGAGGATCACCGGAATTCCCTCGGTCGCTACCCTGCAGAGCAGGCGAGGGAGCAACTGCAGCGGAGGATAAACTTATATCAGGTGATACTGACCCCATGGGGCCACCAACGCATCCAAGGCATCCGCCCAGGGATCCCTGGATCTGGCCACAAACCTCGACACCTTGCGATTGAGTCGAGAGGCCATCAGGTCCACATCCGGCGTGCCCCACCGTCTGCAAAGGAGTTGAAAGACCTCCGGGTGCAAGGACCACTCTCCCTGGTCCAGCGTCTGGCGACTTAGATAGTCCGCCTGCCAATTGTCTATGCCCAGAATGTAGACGGCCGACAGAGCTGGCACGCTTCTTTCGGCCCACCTCAGGATGCGGGCGACCTCGGAAGCCGCAGCTGAGCTCCGAGTCCCCCCTTGATGGTTGACATACGCCACTGCTGTGGCATTGTCCGATTGGATCCTGATGGAGTGACCCTGTAATTTCTCCGACCATGAGGAGAGGCACAGTCTGATTGCCCGTATCTCCAGCACATTGATCGGTAAGAGGGCTTCGTCCGGAGTCCAAAGCCCTTGGGCCGACAGGACTCCCCAGACTCCCCCCCAGCCCGTCAGGCTGGCGTCCGTCATGATCACCGTCCATTGGATGGGGAGGAACGACTTCCCGGACCGAAGAGCCGGGGACCTCAACCACCACGTCAGGGACGCCCTGACCAGGTGACTCACCTGGATCTGAAGATCCAAGGACAACGGGGATTTGTCCCAAGTGGACAAGATCTCTTTCTGTAAAGCCCTGGTGTGCGCTTGGGCATAAGGAACGGCCTCGAAGGAGGCCACCATGAGTCCCAGGACTCTCATGCAAAAGCGGATTGACGACCATTTTCGGGACGTCAGCACCCGTACTGCAGACTGAAGTGTCAGTAGTTTGTCTGGAGGTAGGAAGACTCTTGCCTCCAAGGAGTCCAGAATCAGACCTAGATACTCCAGATGCTGAGTCGGGACTAGAACCGACTTCTGAACGTTCAGGAGCCACCCAAACTCCCTGAGGGTCTGACTGACGATAGTCACACTTTATTCCAATTCTGAGCCACTGTCTGCTTTTAGAAGAAAATCGTCCAGATAGCCCACGATAGCAATGCCTCGCTGTCTCAGCAAAGCTAGGACCGGAGCAAGCACCTTGGTGAACACCCTTGGTGCCGAGGCTAGGCCGAAGGGAAGAGCCACAAATTGATAGTGGACTTCGCCGACCGCAAAGCGCAGAAACTTCTGGTGGCTTGCACAGATCGGAACATGCAAGTAGGCGTCCTTGATGTCCAAGGATGCCAGAAAATCCCCTTGATGGAGTGTAGCGATCACCGTGCAAATGGATTCCATGCGGAATTTTTGCACCTTCACGAAGGCATTCAGGGCCTTGAGGTCCAGGATTGGCCGAACCCCGTCCTTTTTTGGAACAACAAACAGATTCGAGTAGAACCCCTGAAACCTCTCCTGGGATGGAACCGGCACAATTACTCCGGACCCGATCAAATCCTGTACAGCCCCCAAGAGGGCTGCCCGACGGGCAGGAAGGAGAGGGAGATTTGAGGGAAAGAATCTGTCTGGGGGCCAGGAGCGGAACTCTATTCTGTATCCTGAGGTGACCACCTCGCACACCCACCGGTCGGAGATCCGGGAGGTCCACCGATCCGTGAACCTGCAAAGTCGTCCCCCCCCACCCCAGAGACGGGCGGGGGCAAGACTTCACGCGGAGGTGGGCTTGGGAGCCGGCTTGTTCGGCCTACGCACCCAGGGGCGCTTGTGCCCGCCAGCCGCACTGTTGTCAGTCTGGGATGGCTTACCCGTGGACTCTGACGGACGAAAAAAAAACCTTTTTTGCTGGAAAGGAAGGACCCGGTTTACGTCGGGCCTCCTTACCCTTGATAGTTTGAGGAAGGAGAGTGCTTTTACCTCCCGTGACATCCTTGATGATGTCATCCAGAGCAGCACCAAAAAGTCTACCACCCTTAAAAGGTAGATCCGTCAGGAGCTTCTTAGAGGCTAGGTCAGCAGACCAGCATTTCAACCAGATAAGACGACGCAATACCACCGCCGAGACAGAGGCCCTAGATATTAAAGGGGCCGCGTCCAACGTGGCGTCGCACACATATATCAGACCCTGCACCATCTGGTGGGCCAGAGCAATAGTGTCTGGAGGAAGGTTATGCTCCTGCACAGTTTGGTGCAAAATTTTTGCCCATTCCGTGAGTGTCTGAGACACAAGGGTCGCCGCTACTACGGGCCGTAGGGCGGATCCCAACAAGGCGAACATGGCTCTACTCACCACTTCTGACCTCCTGTCAGTGGGGTCCTTAAACGCAGGAGTCCCCTCCATCGGGAGAGTGGTGGCCTTGTTTAAACGGGCGACTGGAGGGTCGACCACCGGGGGAGAAGCCCACTTTTTAAGCAGGGCGTCTTCAAAGGGGTATCTAATAGACAAACGCCGCGGGACCATGAAAGTCTTCTGCGGCTTTTCCCAGACCTGGTCAATGAGCTGGTCAAAGAAAGGTACATATGGAAAACCCTTTTTAGAAGGCTTGGTCTTAAAAGAACCAAAGGAGACTGTATCCGCCTGAGGTTCTGCGGTCGCAGCATTTAGCTTGAGCGTGTCCCTCACAGCATCAATGAGTTCACTAACAAGCGCCCTGTCATTTACTGACTCAGAACTGGAGTCTTCCTCACAAGGAATGTCCGGTTCAAAACCATCCAAATATTCAGAGCTAGGGTCCTGAGCAGCAATAGCTAGGCCCATATCTGAATCAGAGCACTCCCCTTGTGGAGATAAAGTGGGGAGAGGGCGCTTTTTTGCTCCCTTGTGCTCACACACAGCTTCCATCCTGGTCAGAAATGATTCCAGGACTGCCGACAACTAGTCCATAGGGGCCGCAGGTGCTGGAGCACTGGCTGCTGCCTCTGGCATGTGAGGGGAAGCTGGTGACTCTGACTCCATAATGTCCCTCTCTGAGACCACCCACAGGCTGTGCTGACTGAAGTAGGGGAATGCCCAGGGAACCCACCAACCTGACCAGGACCGCTCGGTTCCGCTGCCCTGTCTCTCTGCGCCGCGCTGCTCAGCGTGAGTGAGCTGAGAGGAGAGAGTGTGAGGAGATTCGCGCCGTTCCCAGCGGCGCTAGAGGCCAAACTAGTGCTAGAAAAATGTGCGGCTACAAGAAAATGGCCGCCGCAATGTGCTCCGGCGGACCACGGCAAGATGGCCGCCAATGTAAAAAAAAAAAAAACAGCACACACACCAAACATGGCGCCGAACGGCGCCCAGGCCCCTCACCTCCAAAAACAAACAGCCCCAGCAAATGCAGAGCAGCATGAGCCCCCCCCCCAGGACAGTATGGCCCCCAGGCACCCCACACAGTACAGCGCCAGCACTAGTGAATAGAGAGTGACATTAAAAAACACAGGGGGAGACAGGGAAATCCCCCACACAAGAAACACACAGCATGTACTCACCTGCAGCCAAGAGAGACTACTTACCCGTCCCCTGAGGGACCCACTGGTGTGTTTCTGACAGAACTATCACAGTGCGGTACTGAGTAGCTGTCGGCCCGGTCCACCGCGAAAGATACAGCCGGACTGTTCTATCTTGAGAGGACCGCGGAGCTGGAAGCCCACCGGCCACCCCTGGAGTCGTGGGGAATGTCGTGAACTGAGTCTCACGCACATAAGGCGAGGATCAGCACGCTCGATGGTCGGACAGGGAAGACTACGAGGATATCTTGTACCCAACCTGTTGCCCAGCCGACAGTTGATAAAAGATCTCAAAAGAATAAAATAGGAAAAAATTCCAAAAGGAATAAAAATAGGTCAGGAGACTGGCTCCTGAGAGAGCCACGTCTTCTCCTTCTGCTAGGCAGAAAAAAACTGAGGTCTGCTGACTGCAGTGGGAGGGTTATGTCCGGAGGGACCGCCCCCCTGGGCTGGGCTGTTCAGCTCTGGCTGTTTAGAATGTATGTATAACATCTCACATTCTGCCTAGGTCTTCTCCTGCAAGCAGGGACATAACCCACGTGTAAAGGTGTAAAAGACACGCTGTGTCAGTCCATGGATGACAAGAGAAAATAGGTTTCATGAATTAAAAAGTAACAAAACAGTAAAGTTAGCCCAATTTTTTTGTATAACGTAAAAGATAATGTTACGCCGAGTAAATAGATACCCAACATGTCACGCTTTAAAATTGCGCACACTCATGAAACATCCCTTGTAATAGGAATGGTGTGTGACAGAGAGCATATAAAAGCATTAAAATAAATACACCAGAGTGCATCTAAACGCATCAAATATACACCAGACAGCATCTAAACGCATCAAAAATACACCAGAGTGCATCTAAACGCATCAAAAATATAACACAGTGCATCTAAACGCATCACAACATCAGAGTGCATCTAAACGCATCAAAAATACACCAGAGAGCATCTAAAGGCATTGAAAATACACCAGAGAGCATCTAAACACATCAAAAATTCACCACAGTGCATCTAAACAAGGCATCAAAAATACACCACAGTGCATTTAAACTCATCAAAATAAATACACCAGAGTGCATCTAAATGCATCAAATATAAACCAGAGTGCATCTAAATGCATCAAATATAAACCAGAGTGCATCTAAACGCATCAAAAATATACCAGAATTTTTTTTGTAAATAAATACACCAGAGTGCATCTAAATGCATCAAATATAAACCAGAGTGCATCTAAACACATCAAAAATACACCAGAGAGCATCTAAACGCTTCACAAATACACCAGAGAGCATCTAAATGTATCAAATATATACCAGAATGCATCTAAACGCATGAAAAATACACCAGAGAGCATCTAAACCCATCAAAAATACACCAGAGAGCATCTAAACACATCAAAATAAATAAACCAGAGTGCATCTAAACGCATCAGAAATACACCAGAGAGCATCAAACACATACCCCAGTGCATCTAAATGCATCAAAAATACACCAGAGTGCATCTAAACTAGGGGTGTTGAATTTAATCGCAGCATTGATGCATCGCGATTCGGCCGCATGCGATTCGGCATCGATGCTGCGACCGCTAATAATCGATTATTTATGGATGATCTCATCTATCTGAGCGCCGCGCTATGCCCCGCCCCGCCGAACGGAGCGGAAAGTGCTGTGTCCTGCCTCAGTCTCCACACTGAGCCGTGGGCGTTAGCCGCGCCCTCTTTTTCTGCCTTAGGTCATCCCCAGCCTGTGTGAGGTGTGACGCGGCTGGTCAGGTGACCGTAGCTCCTGCAACCCGGAAGTCAAGCCGCGAGAGGTTTCCTCCGCTCTCCCTGGCCAACTGCAGCGGTGCCAGTGGGGGCGGGTCACACCTGGGTGAGGCGGCACCGCTAAACCCGCCTGCCGCCCTACACACGCTCGTGTCTGTGGGGACTGAAGCCGCCGGCGCCTTCTCCTCCTCTCTGTTTACATCCAGTGAGGAGGAGGAGCCCGAGGGACATGCACGCCGCGCTGTTCTGAGGTCTGTACAGTAAACTTTATGTAGATGGGCATGTGCGGGTGGGGGGGGGGGGGTGCCTATGCTGATGAGGGGTCTGCACCAAGTGGGATGTCTATACTGCGGTGGTCCGCACTAAATGGGGGGGTGTGTATAATGCGGGGGTCTGTACTAAGGGGGTGTGTAGAATGCGTGGGTCTGTACTAAGGGGATGTGTATAATGCGGGGGTCTGTACTAAGGGGGTGTGTAGAATGCTGGGGTCTGTACTAAGGGGGTGTGTATAATGCGGGGGTCTGTACTGAGGGGGGTGTCTATCCGCAGTCTCTGCCCATCTCCTGTACTATATCCGCAGTCTCTGCCCATCTCCTGTACTAGGTCTGCAGTCTCTGCCCATCTCCTGTACTATGTCCGCAGTCTCTGCCCATCTCCTGTACTATGTCCGCAGTCTCTGCCCATCTCCTGTACTAGTATGTCCACAGTCTCTGCCCATCTCCTGTACTAGTATGTCCACAGTCTCTGCCCATCTCCTGTACTATGTCCGCAGTCTCTGCCCATCTCTTGCACTATGTCTGGCAGTCTCTGACCATCTCTTGTATCATGTCTGCACTCTCTGATCATCTCCTGTAGTATGTCGGCAGTCTCTGATCATCTCCTGTAGTATGTCAGCAGTCTCTGATCATCTCCTGTAGTATGTCGGCAGTCTCCGATCATCTCCTGTAGTATGTCGGCAGTCTCCGATCATCTCCTGTAGTATGTCGGCAGTCTCTGCCCATCTCTTGTACTATGTCTGCCAGTCTCTGACCATCTCTTGTATCATGTCTGCACTCTCTGACCATCTCCTGCACTATGTCTGGCAGACTCTGACCATCTCCTGTAGTAGGTCTGCAGTCTCTGACCATCTCCTTTAGCGTTTAGTATTTTGGGGGAGAGCCTGGAGCTCCTTTAAGTTGTTGTCTGCTATGTTTAGACTTTGCTACATGCAGGAAGTGTTGTTTTTTTTTTTTTTTAAGAACAGGTAGAATTTAAAAAAATGGAGTTCTCCTGACTACTTGAATTTTTTTTGATGAAAACCATGCGCACTTGCGCTGTAATCGTGATGCATCGCGGAATCTAATCGAATCGTTGACATGATAATCGTAATCGAATCGTGAGGCCAGTGAAGATGCGCACCTCTAATCTAAACACATCAAATATACACCAGAATGCATCTAAATGTATCAAAAATACAACAGAGAGCATCAAATATACACCAGAGGCTTAGTGGTTAGCCTTGCAGCATGGGGGTCCTTGGTTCAAATCCTGACCAGGACACTATCTGCATGGAGTTTGCATGTTCTCCCTGTGTTTGCGTGGGTTTCCTCTGGATACTCCGGTTTCCTCCCACACTACAAAGACATGCTACCTTGCGTTAGTTGTGCAGTGGTAAGCAAAGGCTGCCTTCCCAGCAGCTGACCCGGGTTTGATTCCCGCCCAACGCCATCTCCAAGTACTTGGAGTCCCCAGAGAGAAAAGTACTATACAAGGTCAATGCCGAGTATATATTAGCGCGGAATAAAGAATGAATGCATCAAAAACGCACCAGAGTGCATCTAAACGCATCAAAAATACACCAGAGAGCATCTAAATGCATCAGAAATATACCAGAGTGCATCTAAAACGCATCAAAAATACACCACAGTGCATCTAAACGCATCAAATATACACCGGAGAGCATCTAAACACATCAAAAATACACTAGAGAGCATCTAAATGCATAAAAAATACACCAGAAAGCATCTAAACACATCAAATATATACTAGAGAGCATCTAAACGCATCAAAAATACACCAGATTGCGTCTAAACTAGGGATGCACCGAAATTTTGTCTGTGTTTTCGGCACATTGCCGGAAAAAAACGCAGCTAATGGAGCCGAAAATAGGGCGGGGCCTGCGCGGGCCCCTGTCTCTGGTGCTGCCCCTTACGGGGGTGTCATTCTGGAGCGCCCCAGTCCTCTCCCCTCCTCCCCTTAGCCGCGATATCTGTGTATCACGGAGCTGAACTGCACAGAATGTTCCGCCTCCTGTGACAGACGGCACACTGATCCAATGGTGGGACATTGAATCAGTGTGACGTGATCACAGGAGGCGGGACATTGTTACTGCGACCCGGGCAATTCAAATACAGCTCCGTGACACACGGAGATCGCCGCTCTGATTCGGGCACTGGCAAGCTGCATGACGGGCACAGGTGAGGCTGCATCTGAGGGGCACAGGTGAGGCTGCATCTGAGGGGCACAGGTGAGGCTGCATCTGAGGGGCACACGCAGGCTGCATCTGAGGGGCACTGATGATGCTGCATGAGGGGCACAGGTAGGCTGGATCTGACGGGCACTGGTGATCTCTTGTATCATGTCTGCAGTCTCTGACCACCTCCTGTAGTATGTCTGCAGTCTCTGACCACCTCCTGTAGTATGCCTGCAGTCTCTGACCACCTCCTGTAGTATGCCTGCAGTCTCTGACCACCTCCTGTAGTATGTCTGCAGTCTCTGACCACCTCCTGTATCATGTCTGCAGTCTCTAACCACCTCCTGTATCATGTCTGCAGTCTCTGACCACCTCCTGTATCATGTCTGCAGTCTCTGACCACCTCCTGTATCTTGTCTTGAATTTTTCTTTAGCTTTTCTTGCACTAAACGTGCCAATAATGGCCAACAATAAATTCATATCAATTTAAATTGATGATATTAATTAAAAAAGTCGAATATAATATGACTGTATATAAAAATATAAATATTTTTTAAAAACTGTCATTTTCAGTATCGGTTTTCGGCCTAGTGCATCCTTCATTTTCAGTAGCGGTCTCGGCACCAAAATTTCCATTCGGTGCACCCCTACTTTAGTCAGAAAATGAAGTCCTCCTAGATCACTTCAGGCTGGCCCCTTTTGTAGGTATAGCTATGTACAACATTAAAAATAAGTGTCTATACGGTTTAAAATCCAGTAATACACTTACTCTTTCGTTCATGGACGGACACAGCTTCCTATTGACAAGTGGGTATTATCCTTCATTTAGGAGTGACTTGTAGAAAGTTTTAACACATCACACCTTATACAGTACCGCCCAGGGGGCGGACCCTCTGGGTATAATCCCTCTCTCTGCATCTCGCAGATCAGATTTTTCTGCCTAGCATAGGAGAAGGACATGGCTCCCTTCGGGCTCATTGTTCCGGGGGTTTTTTTCTACGTTTTTTTGTTCCTACGATCTTCGATCAACTGCCGACTGGGTGACAGGCTGAATCCCAGATCCTTGTAGTCTCCCCACTTCCGGCCATCGAGCGTGTGCCGACCCTAGCTACGCGCTGGGTTGTCCACGACATGCCCGTCGCTCCACGGGTGGCCGGTGAGCTTCGCGCTCCAGGGCATGCATATGATCGGTCTCTATGGCACAATCACAGCATGCCGGGCCGACAGTCACCTCCGTGCGCGGATGATGATCTGTCCGGAATGTCTTCCAGCACAATCCACGCAGGAAAGGTAAGTAGCTCCCCTGCTTCGGCAGGAAGACTTGGCTGGACATTCCTGGAGAGATCAAGTAAGTGGTTTTTGCCCTTTCTTTCCTCTCTCCTCCCTGGGCTCTGCAAGCTAATAACAACAAAAGCCTGGGGAATGCCCAGGAAAAAACCAAGCCTACTTACCGACCAGCTCGCAGACAACCAATTAACCTGTCTAACAGTATGCGTTAAAAACAGGGGTTTTGTCCGAATGCATTTGCAAACGCATGCGTGAGCCACAGAGCCACCCTGGAATCTGTGGTCCTACTCTAACTATGAGTGTCCCCACAATGGAGGCACATGCATTCTGATAGTTAGATATGGACAGGTGGACTGAAGGGGAGCCACCCCTCCCTTAAAGGTACAGGAGCACACCAAATACCCAGCAGGTGGCACAATGTCTGCAAAGGTGTTGGTGCATTGCTGGATCAATACAAACACCAATGTGCTATGAAAAACAAACTTGTCCACCGCCCTCATCTATAGCTGGCCATAACAGTAAGCAGCATTGGAAGGCTGAAGCAGATAACAACAAAAGCCTGGGGAATGCCCACAAAAAAAAACAAGCCTACTTACCGACCAGCTCGCAGACAACCAATTAACCTGTCTGAAGCCCTGTACACACGGCCGGGATTCTCGTCAGGAAAAAAACGTTGTTTTTCCTGACGAGAATCTTGACAAGAAACTTGTCCCGGCCGAGTGTACACACGTACGATTCAAAAGAACCGCCGTTCTTTTGAATCGCACGAACGCAGTGACGTCATCGACTACGACGAGCGTGCGCTCGTCACATTCGATGCCGTCGCCGCCATCTTGCTACACCCTATGCCTATGCCTAGGAAGCTACCGTGCATGCGTCAGTCATTTTGAGCATGCGCGGGTTTCCACGGCGACAGGTAAGTGTACACACGCTCGGGTTTCTTGTCGAGAAACGGGCCGACGAGATTCTCGACGAGAAAAAAGACTGCAGGACGTCTTTTTTCTCGTCGGGGAATCTGGGCAGTTTTCTTGACGAGAAAACTGAAACCCGCGTACACACAGCCGGTTTTCTCGGCAAGAAAGCTCTCCCGGCAGTTTTCTTGTCGTTTTTTGCAGAGAAAACCGGTCGTGTTGTCACTGCTCTCCATCCAGGGGACTTTCTGGCGTCCTTGGACATCAAGGACGCATACCTGCATGTTCCTATATGCTCCAGGCATCAGAGGTTTCTGCGATTCGCAGTCGGAGAGGACCACTATCAATTTGTGGCCCTCCCGTTTGGCCTGGCATCGGCACCCAGGGTGTTCACCAAGGTGTTCGCCCCGATTCTGGCCCTTCTAAGACAGCGGGGCATCGCTATCGTGGGCTACTTGGACGACCTTCTTCTGAGGGCCGCTTCAAGCTCAGAATTAGAGGAGAGCGTGTCTATAACCTGTCAGACTCTCAGAGACATTGGTTGGGTGCTAAACACGCAAAGGTCAGTTTTGGTGCCGACTCAACGCCTAGTGTATCTGGGGTTGATTCTGGATTCCTCAGAGGCAAAGGTTTTACTTCCTGTGGAAAAATTGCAGACCCTTCAGGCTGCGGTGCGGCAGCTGACATCCAAGAAATGGTCGTCACTCCGTTTTTGCATGCGAGTCTTGGGCCTCATGGTAGCCTCCTTCGAGACGGTTCCATATGCTCAATATCACACTCGAGTGTTGCAGAAGGAAATTCTGTCCAGATGGGACAAATGCCCATCATCCCTGGATTATCAAATCCGGGTAAGCCACCTAGTCAGGACCTCCCTGGTATGGTGGCTGACATCCCCGGCACTTCTGTCCGGGAAGTCATTCCTTCCTGTTCACTGGATGGAGATCACGACAGACGCCAGCCTTACCATTTGGGGGGGGGATATGGGGTGTCCAGTAGACGCAAGGTCGCTGGACCCCAGAGGAATCCTGCCTGCCGATCAATGTCCTGGAACTCCAGGCAATCGGGCAGTGCCTCTCCACGTGGTCTCAGAGGCTGCAAGGGCGTCCAGTCAGGATCCAGTCAGACAACGCCACGGCGGTGGCATTTGTCAATCATCAAGGAGGAACAAGAAGCTCAGCTGCAGCATCGGAGGTCGCTTGCATCCTGAGGTGAGCAGAAAGGAGCGTACCGGCACTGTCAGCCGTGTACATTCCGGGTGTGGAGAACTGGCAGGCTGACTACCTGAGTTGCCAAATGCTGGACCAAGGAGAATGGTCCTTACACCCGGATGTGTTCCAGCTCCTCTGCCAAGGATGGGGCACGACAGACGTAGATCTCCTGGCATCCCGACTCAATCGGAAAGCATTAAGGTTTGTGGCCCGGTCAAAGGACCCATGGGCAGACGCAACGGACGCATTGGTAGCATTGTGGGGTCAGTATCGGCTAATCTATGCCTTCCCTCCCATGAGGCTCCCTCCTCATCTGCTTCGCAGAGTGGCGGCAGAGGGAATTCCAATGATCCTGATCGCTCCAGATTGGCCTCAGCGTCCTTGGTACGCCGATCTAGTACGTCTGGTAGTAGCCGTCCCCTGGCGCCTACCACTACGAGAGGACCTGCTGTCGCAAGGTCCCATACTCCATCCTGCTTTACAGTCACTGGCTTTAACGGCATGGCTATTGAGAACCAGGTTCTGAGAGACCTGGGCCTGTCAGATTCAGTAATCTCTACCATGAGAAGTGCTCGGAAGCCGTCCTAGGAAGGTTTACCATCGCACTTGGAAGGCCTACATTTCCATGTGTGAGGAAATGAAGTGGCACCCGCGTACTTATTTGGTCTTCAGAATACTGCTGTTCCTACAGCTTGGGGTGGACCAAAGGCTTGCCTTAAGTTTGATTAAGGGGCAGATATTTGCCCTGGCTGTCTTTTTTCAGCGACCCTTGGTGGCTCACTCTCTTGTGAGTACGTTTGTGCAGGGGGTTCGACATGTGGCTCCTTCGGCCCGTCCCCCACTACCTCCGTGGGACTTGAACCTGGTCCTCTCTGTGCTTCAGAAGTCACCGTTTGAGAACATTAGGGAAATTCCCTTGTTGACACTTTCTCAAAAAGTGGTCTTTTTGGTGGCTGTTACATCAGTTAGATGGGTTTCTGAGCTGCCAGCCTTGTCATGCAAGGCTCCCTATCTGATCTTCCACAAGGGTAAGGTGGTGCTGCGTCCGTAGCCTTCCTTTCTTCCAAAAGTCGTTTCGGATTTTCATCTCAATGAGGACATTGTACTTCCATCCTTATGTCCTCATCCGTCGAATCCTAAGGAGACAGCGTTGCATTCCTTGGACGTTGTCCGAGCTTAGAGTATACTTATCGGCTACTGCTCCGTTCCGGAGGTCAGACTCACTGTTTGTTTCGGTGGCTGGTCCCAAAAAGGGACTAGCGGTCTCGTCGGCCACCATCTCGAGGTGGATCCGTCAGATAGTGATTCAGGCTTACGCCATTAAGGGTCGGGTGCCCCCCTTTCCTGTCACGGCGTATTCGACCAGGGCAATAGGTGCCTCTTGGGCTTTCCGTCATCAAGCGTCTGTGTTCTAATTATGTAAGGCGGCGACTTGGTCGTCCGCTCACACTTTCACTAAATTCTACAAGGTTGATGTAGGTGCATCTTCGGATGCTTCTTTCGGCCGCAAAGTTTTGCAGGCGGCCGTTTAGAGTTGCAACTCCTTGGTGAGGAGCTCTGTTTTGTTTTGGGGTGAAAGTTTACTTTTTTGCTGTTGAAATAAATATCGATAAATCGATAATAATACTATTAATAATCGATATTCAATAATTCATCTTGATGAGAAAAGTTCCAAGAAAATCCGTTCCGTTCTCGTGTAAAAACTCCAAAATTGATTTAATAATAAAAATAGTTAAATGTTACATGAATATAACATCAATTGTAGAAGATAAAAAGTAGCATCGATAAGTTTCTTATTCTTGAAATGAAAATTGTATAATTATATCTTTGTGTGTGTGTGTGTGTGTGTAGCTGAATTAGCATGTCAGCTCATTTCTCCAAGTGTGAGTGAGCGTGTGTGTGAGTGAAGTGTGTGAGTAGCATTAAAGAGACTGCATGTCCTCCTCATGTCTGCTTATATACCCCGCCCCCACCTTCCTAAAAGAGGCTCATTTAACGTTCATATTTGCCTTGTGGTTCTACAAAAAAAACGCGAACCAACATACTGAAAGTTTGTGTCTTTTGAAAAGAATGTAACCTTATCTCTTACGATGGGAGGATGGTAAGAATTTCAAGAGGAAGCCATTCAAACTAATTAAATCCATATGCTAGTTCTTACTATAGAAAAGCATTTGAAGCTTAAAGGGGTTGTAAAGGTTCGTTTTTTATTTTCTAAATAGGTTCCTTTAAGCTAGTGCATTGTTGGTTCACTTACCTTTTCCTTTGATTAACCTTCTAAATGTTTTTTTTCTTTGTTTTCTTTGTCTGAATTTCTCACTTCCTGTTCCTCCTCAGTAATCTGTTCAGTAAGCTGTTCTGGCTGACTCAACACCACTCGGATGATGGTGTGAAGTTTAGTGAGGAGAAACAGGAAGTGAGAAATTCAGACAAAGAAAAAAAACATTTAGAAGGTAAATCAAAAGGAAAAACATAAGTGAACAATGCACTAGCTTAAAGGAACCCATTTAGAAAATAAAAAACAAACCTTTACAACCCCTTTAAAAGCGGAGCTCCGCCGAAAAAAAAAATATTAAAAGCCAGCAGCTACAAATACTGCAGCTGCTGACTTTTAATATTAGGACACTTACCTGTCTTGGAGTCCAGCGACGTCCGCAGCAGAGGACGAGCAATCGCTTGACAGGTAATCGCTTAGACAGGTATCTGCACCCCCCTCCCCTCTGAAAGGTGTCAATTGTGACACCGGGGGGGGGGGGGGGTTCCGATGAGCGGAAGTTCCACTGTAGGGTGGAGCTCCGCTTTAAATGAACTATATTCTTACATAATTCTAAAAGTTTATATATTTAGCTTTTCCATATCCAGACACAAATAATAGGATTTTTGTACTCACCGTAAAATCCTTTTCTCTGACATCCATGGACTGATACGGCGTCTCTTAATCACTGTACACGTGGGTTATGTCCCTGCTTGCAGGAGAAGACCT
This sequence comes from Rana muscosa, assembly GCA_029206835.1. Lineage (NCBI taxonomy): Eukaryota > Metazoa > Chordata > Amphibia > Anura > Ranidae > Rana > Rana muscosa. The sequence goes on from CM055117.1 coordinate 151,633,584, forward strand.
AGGCAGAATGTGAGATGTTATACATACATTCTAAAAGCCAGAGTTGAACAGCCCCACCCAGGGGGGTGGTCCCTCCGGACATAACCCACCTCCTGCAGTCAGCAGACCTCATTTTGTAACAAAGCAGTACAAACTTTAAAAAGAAGGGTGGGTGCCGTGTCAGTCCATGGATGTCAGAGAAAAAGATTTTACGAGGAGTACAAAAATCCTATTTTTTCTTATCATCCATGGACTGACACGGCGTCTCTTAATCACTGTACACGTGGGATGTCCCAAAGCAGTGTCAAAAGGGATGGGAGCAGTATGAATGGAAAAACCCCAAAACTTCACTCCAAACAAGGCAGAGCTCCTCAACACCTTGCGGCCGAAGGAAGCATTCGAAGATGCAGCCACATTAACCTTATAAAACTTAGAAAAGGTATGAACAGACGACCAGGTCGCCGCCTTGCACACTGTGCAACCGACGCTTGATGTCGGAAAGCCCAGGAAGCACCAATTGCCCTGGTGGAATGTGCCGTGCCCGGAAAGGGAGGCGCCCGCCCCTTGAGAGCATAGGCTTGAATGACGGTTTTTCTGATCCACCTAGAAATGGTGGCAGACGAAGCCGCTTGGCCCTGTTTTGGACCAGAGACAGTTACAAACAGTGATTCCAATGTGTGAAGCACAAACTCTCTGGGATGCGATGGGTGAGGACACAAGGACGGGAGGACAATGTCCTCAATTAGGTGAAAGGCCGAGACCACCTTTGGCAAAAAAGAAGGTTGTGGACGCAACACCGCCTTATCTTTATGGATGACCAAATATGGCGACTTGCAGGACAAGGCCGCCAACTCAGACACTCGTCTAACAGAAGTAATTGCCACTAAAAGGGCCATCTTCTGAGACAAAGTCAAGAGGGGAATATCTCTGATATTCTCAAAGGGAGGTTCCTGGAGAACCGAGAGCACCAATTCAGATCCCACGGGGGGAGAGGAGGCTTGACAGGAGGGAGCACATGGTGAACCCCCTGCACAAAGGTGCTAACCAAGGAATGACCCGCTAGTGGTCGCTGAAAGAAGACGGCCAAGGCTGAAATCTGACCCTTAATGGTACTCAAAGCGAGCTTTTGGGCCACTCCACGCTGCCGAAAACACAAGGTTTCTAGGGACGGAATACGTCCGAGGACGCCAGTCCAGCTCTTCGCACATGGCGATGTAAGCTTTCCAGGTACGGTGATAGATCATTCTGGAGGAAGACTTCCGTGCCCTTAACCTCGGTCTCTCAACACCTGGCTTTCAACAGCCATGCCGTTAAAGCTAGAGACTGTAAAACAGGATGAAATATAGGACCTTGAGACAGAAGGTCCTCGCTCATTGGCAACCGCCAGGGAACGTTCACGACGAGACATACCAGATCGGCGTACCAGTGACGCCGAGGCCAATCCGGAGCAATGAGGATCACCGGAATTCCCTCGGTCGCCACCCTGCGCAGCAGGCGAGGGAGCACTGCAGCGGAGGATAAACGTATATCAGGTGATGACCCCATGGGGCCACCAACGCATCCGAGGCATCCGCCCAAGGATCCCTGGATCTGGCCACAAACCTCGACACCTTGCGATTGAGTCGAGAGGCCATCAGGTCCACATCCGGCGTGCCCCACCGTCGGCAAAGGAGTTGAAATACCTCCGGGTGCAAGGACCACTCTCCCTGGTCCAGCGTCTGGCGACTCAGATAGTCCGCCTGCCAATTGTCTACGCCCGGAATGTAAACGGCCAACAGAGCCGGCAGGCTTCTTTTGGCCCACTTCAGGATACGGGCGACCTCGGAAGCCGCAGCTGAGCTCCGAGTCCCCCCTTGATGGTTGACATACGCCACCGCCGTGGCGTTGTCCGCCTGGATCCTGATGGAGCGATCCTGTAATCTCTCAGACCACGAGGAGAGGCACAGTCTGATGGCCCGTATTTCCAGAACATTGATCGGTAAACGGGCTTCGTCCGGAGTCCAAAGCCCTTGGACCGACAGGACTCCCCAGACTCCACCCCAGCCCGTCAGGCTGGCGTCCGTCGTGAACACCGTCCATTGGATGGGGAGGAACGACTTCCCGGACCGAGAGCCGGGGACCCCAACCACCATGTCAGGGATGCCCTGACCACGTGACTCACCTGGATCGGAAGATCCAAAGACAACAGGGATTTGTCCCAAGAGAGCAAGATCTCCTTCTGCAATGCCCTGGTGTGTGATTGGGCATGCAGAACGGCCTCGAAGGAGGCCACCATGAGTCCCAGGACTCTCATGCAAAAACGGATTGACGACCATTTTCGGGATGTCAGCACCCGCACTGCAGACTGAAGTGTCAGTAACTTCCCCGGAGGTAGGAATACCTTTGCCTCCAAGGAGTCCAGAATCAGACCTAGATACTCCAGACGCTGAGTCGGGACCAGGACTGATTTCTGAATGTTCAGGAGCCACCCGAAGTCCCTGAGGGTCTGACTGACGATAGTCACACTGTCTTCTAATTCTGAGCCACTTTCTGCTCTTAGAAAAAGATCGTCCAGATAGCCCACGACAGCAATGCCTCGCCATCTCAGCAAAGCTAGGACCGGAGCAAGCACCTTGGTGAACACCCTCGGTGCTGAGGCTAGGCAGAAAGGAAGAGCCACAAATTGATAGTGGACTTCGCCGATTGCAAGCGCAGAAACTTCTGGTGACTTGCGCAGATCGGAACATGCAAGTAGGCGTCCTTGATGTCCAAGGCCGCCAAAAAAAAACCCTTGATGGAGTGTAGCGATCACCGTGCGAATGGATTTCATGCGGAATTTTTGCACCTTCAGAAAAGGCATTCAGGGCCTTGAGGTCCAGGACAGGCCGAACCCCGTCCTTTTTTGGGACGACAACAGATTCGAGTAGAAACCCCGCAACCTCTCCTGTGACAGAACCGGTACAATCACTCCGGACCTGATCAAATCCTGAACAGCCCCCAATAGGGCTGCCCGACGGGCAGGAAGGAGAGGAACATTCGAGGGAAAGAATCTGTCTGGGGGCCAGGAACGGAACTCTATCCTGTAACCCGAGGTGACCACCTCGCACACCCACCGGTCGGAGATCCGGGAGGTCCACTGATCCGTGAACCTGCGAAGTCGTCCCCCCACCCCAGAGTCGGGTGGGGACAAGACTTCACCCGGAGGCGGGCTTGGGAGCCGGCTTGTTTGGCTTAAGCACCCAGGGGCGCTTGTGTCCACCAGCCGCACTGCTGTCAGTCTGGGAGGGCCTACCCGAGGACTCTGATTGACGAAAAAAAACTTTTGCTGGAAAGGAAGGACCCTGCTTACGGCGGGCCTCCTTACCCTTGCTAGTCTGAGGAAGAAGAGTGCTCTTACCTCCCGTGACATCCTTGATGATGTCATCCAGCGCAGCACCGAAAAGCCTACCACCTTTAAATGGTAGATCCGTCAGGAGCTTCTTAAAGGCTAGGTCAGCAGACCAGCATTTCAACCAGATAGGACGACGCAATACCACCACCGAGACAGGGGCCCTAGATATTAAGGGGTGGCGTGGCACACATAAACCAGGCCCTGCACCATTTTGGTGGGCCAGAGCAATAGTGTCTGGAGGAAGATTATGCTCCTGTACAGTTTGGTGCAAATTTTTTGTCCATCCCGTAAGTGTTTGAGACACAAGGGTCGCTGCTATCTCAGGCCGTAGGGTGGATCCCAACAAGGCATACATGGCTCTGCTCACCACTTCTGACCTCCTGTCAGTGGGGTCCTTAATGCAGGAGTCCCCGCCATCGGGAGAGTGGTGGCCTTGTTCAACCGGGCGACTGGAGGGTCGACCACTGGGGGAGAAGCCCACTTTTTAAGTAGGGCATCTTCAAAGGGGTATCTGATAGACAAACGCCGCGGGACCATAAAAGTCTTCTGCGGCTGTTCCCAAACCTGTTCAATGAACTGGTCAAAGAAAGGTGCGTATGGAAAAACATTTATAGAAGGCCTGGCCTTAAAAGAACCAAAAGGAGACTGTATCCGCCTGAGGTTCTGCGTCCGCAGCATTCAGCCTAAGAGTGTCCCTCACAGCATCAATGAGTTCACTAACAAGCGCCCTGTCATTTACTGACTCAGAACTGGAGATTTCCACACAAGGAATGTCCTGCTCAAAACCATCAAAATATTCAGAGCTAGGGTCCTGAGCGGTAGTGGCTAGGCCCCTATCTGAATTTTCTCCCTTGCGCTCGCACACCGCTTCCCTCCTGGTCAGAAATGATTCCAGGACTGCCGACAACTGGTCCATAGGGACCGCAGGTGCTGGAGCACTGCCTGTTGCCTCTGACATGTAAGGGGAAGCTGGTGACACCGACTCCATATTGTCCCTCTCTGAGACTCCTCAGATAAAAAAGTCCACCCACAGGCTGTGCTGACTGAGGAGGGGGCGCCCAGGGGACTCACCAGACCGGATCAGGACCGCTCAGTTCCGCTGTCTGTACAGCGCTGTGTCAGCGCGAGTGAGCTCTGAGGAGATTGTGAGGAGATTCGCGCTGTTACAGCTGTGATGGAGGCCAAACTAGTGCTGAAAAGCGCGCAGGCTACAAGAAAATGGCCGCCGCACTTCACTGAGGCGATCCGCGGCAAAATGGCCACCATGCGCAATTAAAATAAAAAACAGCACACACACAGCGCCAAATGGCGCCCGGGCCCCAAAAACACACAAAAAGCCCGCAGCGGTATGCAGACCAGCATGACCCCCCCTCCCCAGGACAGTATGACCCCCAGGCACCCCACACAGCACAGCGCCAGCAATGGTGACAGAGAGTGACAATAAAACACAGGGGGAGACAGGGAAAATCCCCCACAGAGAAACACACACACAGCATTTTGTACTCGCCTGCATGCAGGAGAGACTACTTACCCGTCCCCTGGAGGGACCCACTGGTGTGTTTTTGACAGACCTATCACAGAGTAGTACTGCGTAGCTGTCGGCCTGGTCCACCACTAGAGATACAGTCAGGTACTGTTCTATCTTGAGAGGACCGCGGGAGCATGAAAGCAACCCGGCCACCCATGTCGTGAACTGAGTCTCACGCACACAAGGCGAGGATCAGCACGCTCGATGGTCGGACAGGGAAGACTACGAGGATACCAGTGTACCCAACCTGTTGCCCAGCCGACAGTTGATTGAAGGTCTCAAAAATAAAATAATAAAATTCCCAAAGGAATAAAATTTAAAGTAAAATCTTCCAGCAGACTGGCTCCTGAGAGAGCCACGTCTTCTCCTTCTGCTAGGCAGAAAAAAAACTGAGGTCTACTGACTGCAGGGGGTGGGTTATGTCCGGAGGGACTGCCCCCCTGGGCGGGGCTGTTCAACTCTGGCTTTTAAAATGTATGTATAATATCTCACATTCTGCCTAGGTCTTCTCCTGCAAGCAGGGACATAACCCATGTGTACAGTGATTAAGAGTACATGGATGATAAGAGAAATAAATATTTTAAATGTATTCAAGTCCATTATTCTCAAAGACCCAACTCCATTCATTCATGTGTTAATATTGTTAATAGATGAATATTAGATATTAGATATTAGATTAAAGAAAATCTTATAACAGCTGTTCCCACCCCTCGTTTTTTTGACACTGCTTTGGGACATCCCACTTGTCAATAGGAAGCTGTGTCCATCCATGAACGAAAGAGTAAATAGGATTTTTGTACTCACCGTAAAATCAATTTCTCTGAGTTCATGGACCGACACAGCACCCACCCCTCCTTTTTAAGTTTGTACTGCTTTTTGACGAACTGATCTGCGAGATGCAGAGAGAGGGGATATACCCAGAGGGTCCGCCTCCTGGGCGGTACTGTAGAAGGTGTGATGTAACACTTTTTAAAAGTTTTTCTGCCTAGTCACTCCTAAATGAAGGATAATACCCACTTGTCAATAGGAAGCTGTGTCCGTCCATGAACTCAGAGAAATTGATTTTACGGTGAGTACAAAAATCCTATTGTCTTACGCTGCTCTGCACATGCTCAGTTGCTCTCTATTTTTAGTCACTACTGAGTTTGTAGAGGCCGATCTGCTGACAGCCTTAACCACTTGCCGACCGCAGCACGACGATGAACGTCGACACAATGGCACGGGCAGGCAAATGGGCGTACCTGTACCCGCCTGCCTCGTGAGTGCGCCCGTGGGTCCTGGGAACTCGATGTTCCCGGGCGGCCCGCGATTGCGGTCGGCAAAGGCAGAACAGGGTCTTTGTAAACAAGGCATTCCCCTGTTCTGCCTAGTGACACGTCAGTGATCTACTGTTCCCTGTGATCGGGAACAGTGATCAGTGACGTGTCACTGGTAGCTCCTCCACCTAACAGTTAGAATCACTCCCTAGGACACACTTAACCCCTTCAGCGCCACCAAGTGGTTAACACCTTCATTGCCAGTGTCATTTTCACAGTTATCAGTGCATTTTTATAGCACTGATCGCTGTAAAAATGACAATGGTCCCAAAAATGTCCGATGTGTCCGCCATAAAGTCGCAGTACAAGTGAAAAAAAAAAAAAAAAAAATCATACAACTATCCCCTATTTTGTAGACGCTATAACTTTTGCGCAAACCAATCAATATACACTTATTGGGATTTTTTTTACCAAAAATTTGTAGAAGAAAACATATCGGTCTAAACTGAGAATTTTTTTTATTTTTAACCACTTGACCACTGGGCACTTAAACCCCCTTCCTAACCAGACCAATTTTCAGCTTTCGGTGCTCTCACATTTTGAATGACAGACAATTACTCAATCATACAACATTGTACCCATATGAAATGTTTGTCCTTTTTTCACACAAATAGAGCTTTCTTTTGGTGGTATTTAATCACCATTGGGTTTTTTATTTTTTGCGCTATAAAAGAAAAAAGACAAAAATGTTGTAAAAAAATTAAATTTATAATGCGTCTGCTACATATCTTTGGTAAAAATAAATACAAATTGGTGTATGTTATTTGGTCTTTGTGAAAGTTATAGTCCACAAGCTATGGTGCCAATATCTGAAAATTGATCACACCTGAAGTACTGACGGCCTATCTCATTTCTTGGGACCCTAACATGCCAGAAAAGTAAAAAAAACAAACAAATTACCACTTTTTTGAAAGAAGACGTTCCAAGGTATTTAGAAAAGAGGCATAGTGAGTTTTTGAAGTTGTCATTTTTTATCACAATTCTTTGCAAAATCAAGATTTTTATTTTATTTTATTTTTTTCACTAAATTGTCATATTAGCGGGTTATTTCTCACACACAGCATATGCATACCACAAATTACACCCCAAAACACATTCTGCTATTCCTCCTGAGTATGGCGATACCACATGTGTGAGACTTTTACACAGCGTGGCCACATACAGAGGCCCAAAATGCAGGGAGCATCTTCAGGCGTTCTGGAGCACCCAGGCCAATTCTGACATTTCTCTCCTACATGTAAAAATCATCATTTATTTGCTAGAAAATTACATAGGACCCCAAAACATTATATATGCAAAGACCCTAGAAAATACAATGTCAGTTGTTGCAACTTTTTATCTCACAGGGTATTTGCGCAGCAATTTTACGAACGCGTTTTTTGGGGAAAAAAACTGTTTTGTGCTTTAAAAAAAAAAAACTGTAAGGTAAGCCGAATGTTTTTGCATAATGTGAAAGATGAAGTTACGCCGAGTAAATAGATACCCAACATGTCACCCTTCAAAATTGCACACGCTCGTGGAATGGCGCCAATAAACATCGCTACTTAAAAATACCCATAGGCGACATTTTACATTTATTTTACTGGTTACATGTTTTGAGTTAAAGAGGGCCAAAATGATTGCTCTTCGCAGCGACACCTCACATGTGTGGTTTGAACACCGTTTTCATATGTGGGCGGGACTTACGTATGCGTTCGCTTCTGCATGCGAGCACACGGGGGCAGGGGCGCTTTAAAAATAAATAAATTATTGTTCATTTTACTTTATTTATTTTAGTTTGACACTTTTTTCCCCAAAAAATAGGATTTTTGTACTCACCGTAAAATCAGTTTCTCTGACGTCCATGGACTGACACAGCCTCTTTAACACTTTACCCGTGGGTTATGTCCCTGCTTGCAGGAGAAGACCTAGGCAGAATGTGAAATGTTATACATACATTCTAAAAAGCCAGAGCTGAACAGCCCCGCCCAGGGGGGCAGTCCCTCCGGACATAACCCTCCCACTGCAGTCAGCAGACCTCAGTTCGTAACAAAGCAGTACAAACCTTGAAAAGAAGGGTGGGTGCTGTGTCAGTCCATGGAGGTCAGAGAACCGGATTTTACGGTGAGTACCAAAATCCTATTTTCTCTTATCGTCCATGGACTGACACAGCCTCTTTAACACTTTATACTGCTCCCATCCCTCTTGACACTGCTTTGGGACATCCCACGGGTAAATGGAAAACCAAAAACTTCACTCCAAACAAGGCAGAGCTCCTCAACGGAGGAGATGCAACTTTAAACAGCCGCTTGCAACACCTTGCGGCCGAAGGAAGCATCCGAAGATGCAGCCACATCAACCTTATAGAATTTAGAAAAGGTATGAACGGACGACCAGGTCGCCGCCTTGCACACTTGTGCAACCGATGCTTGATGTCGGAAAGCCCAGGAAGCACCAATTGCCCTGGTGGAATGCGCCGTAACCGGAAAGGGAGGCGCCCGCCCCTTGAGGGCATAGGCCTGTATGACGGTCTGCCTGATCCACTTAGAAATGGTAGCAGACGAAACCGCTTGGCCCTGTTTTGGACCAGAGACAGACACAAACAGTGAGTCAGACTTCCGAATGGAAGCAGTAGCAGACAGGTACACCCGCAAGGCTCGTACCACATCCAACGTGTGAAGCGCAAACTCTCTGGGATGCGATGGGTGAGGACACAAGGACAGGAGGACAATGTCTTCATTAAGGTGAAAAGCCGAGACCACCTTTGGCAAAAAGTAAGGTTGCGGACGCAACACCGCCTTCTCCTTATGGATGACCAAATAAGGCGACTTGCAGGACAAGGCCGCCAACTCAGACACCCGTCTAACAGAAGTAATGGCCACTAAGAAGGCCACCTTCTGAGACAAGGTCAGGAGGGGAATATCTCTGATATTTTCAAAAGGGAGGTTCCTGGAGAACCGAGAGCACCAAATTCAGATCCCAAGGAGGGAGAGGAGGCTTGACAGGAGGGAGCACATGGCGAACCCCCTGCACAAAGGTGTTAACCAAGGAATGACCTGCTAGCGGTTGCTGAAAGAAGACGGCCAAGGCCGAAATCTGACCCTTAATGGTACTCAAAGCGAGCTTTTGGGTCACACCACGCTGCAAAAACCGCAGGATTCTGGGGACAGAATACGTCCGTGGACGCCAATCCAGCTCTTCGCACATGGCGATGTAAGCTTTCCAGGTACGGTGATAGATCTTTCTGGAGGAAGACTTCCGTGCCCTTAACATGGTCGAAATGACCGAATCTGAGAGACCTCGGTCCCTCAGCACCTGGCTTTCAATAGCCATGCCGTTAAAGCCAGAGACTGTAAAGCAGGATGAAATATAGGACCTTGAGACAGAAGGTCCTCCCTTATTGGCAACCGCCAAGGAACGTCCACGATGAGACGTACCAGTTCGGCATACCAATGACAAGGCCAATCAGGAGCAATGAGGATCACCGGAATCCCCTTGGTTGCCACCCTGCGCAGCAGGCGAGGGAGCAGCTGCAGCGGAGGAAAAACATATATCAGGTGATATTGACCCCATAGGACAACCAACGCATCCGAGGCATCCGCCCAAGGGTCCCTGGACCTGGCCACAAACCTCGATTGAGTCGAGAGGCCATCAGGTCCACATCCGGCATGCCCCACCGTTGGCAAAGAAGTTGAAAAACCTCCAGTTGCAAGGACCACTCTCCCTGGTCCAGCGTCTGGCGACTCAGATAGTCCGCCTGCAAGTTGTCTACGCCCGGAATGTAGACGGCCGACAGAGCCGGCACGCTTCTTTCCGCCCACCTTAGGATGCGGGCGACTTCGGAAGCCGCAGCTGAGCTCCGACTCCCCCCTTGATGGTTGACATACGCCACCGCCGTGGCGTTGTCCGACTGGATTCTGAGGGAGCGACCCTGTAGTCTCTCCGACCACGAGGAGAAGCACAGTCCGATTGCCCGTATTTCCAGGACATTAATCGGTAGACGGGCTTCGTCAGGAGTCCAAAGCCCTTGGGCTGACAGGACTCCCCAAACTCCACCCCAGCCCGTCAGGCTGGCGTCCGTCGTGAGCACCGTCCACTGGATGGGAAGGAACGACTTCCCGGACCGAAGAGCCGGGGACCTCAACCACCACGCTAGGGACGCCCTGACCGGGTGACCCAACTGGATCTGAAGATCCAAGGACAACGGGGATTTGTCCCAAGTGGACAGGATCTCTTTCTGTGATGCCCGTGTGTGTGATTGGGCATACGGAACGGCCTCGAACGAGGCCACCATGAGTCCCAGGACTCTCATGCAAAAACGGATTGACGACCATTTTCGGGACGTCAGGACCCGCACTGCAGACTGAAGCGTCAGTAACTTCTCCAGGGGTAGGAATACCTTTGCCTCCAAGGAGTCCAGGATCAGACCTAGATACTCCAAACGCTGAGTCTGGACCAGGACCGAGTTCTGAATGTTCAGGAGCCACCCGAAGTCCCTGAGGGTCTGACTGACAATAGTCACACTTTCTTCTAATTCTGAGCCATTGTCTGCTCTTAGAAGAAGATCGTCCAGATAGCCCACGATAGCAATGCCTCGCTGTCTCAGCAAAGCTAGGACCGGAGCAAGCACCTTGGTGAACACCCTTGTTGCCGAGGCTAGGCCGAAGGGAAGAGCCACAAATTGATAGTGGACTTCGCCGATCGCAAAGCGCAGAAACTTTTGGTGACTTGCACAGATCGGAACATGCAAGTAGGCGTCCTTGATGTCCAAGGACGCCAGAAAATCCCCTCGATGGATTGTAGCGATCACCGTGCGAATGGATTCCATGCAGAATTTTTGCACCTTCACAAAGGCATTCAGGGCCTTGAGGTCCAGGATTAGCCGAACCCGTCCTTTTTCGGGACAACAAACAGATTCGAGTAGAACCCCTGAAACCTCTCCTGTGACGGAACCGGCACAATCACTCCGGACCTGATCAAATCCTGTACGGCCCCTAAGAGGGCCGCCCGACGGGCAGGAAGGAGAGGGAGATTTGAGGGAAAGAATCTGTCTGGAGGCCAGGAACGGAACTCTATCCTGTATCCTGAGGTTACCACCTCGCACACCCACCGGTTGGAGATCCGGGAGGTCCACCGATCCGTGAACCTGCAAAGTCGTCCCCCCACCCCAAAGTCGGGCGAGGGCAAGACTTCACGCGGAGGCGGGCTTGGGAGCCGCTTTGTTCGGCTTACGCACCCAAGGGCGCTTGTGTCCACCAGCCGCACTGTTGTCAGTCTGGGAGGGCTTACCCGTGGACTCTGACTGACGAAAAAAATACTTTTTTGCTGGAAAGGAAGGACCCGGTTTACGACGGGCCTCCTTGCCCTTGATAGTCTGAGGAAGAAGAGTGCTTTTACCTCCCGTGACCTCCTTGATGATGTCATCCAGAGCAGCACCGAAAAGTCTACCACCCTTAAAGGGTAGATCCGTCAGGAGCTTCTTAGAGGCTAGGTCAGCAGACCAGCATTTCAACTAGATAAGACGACGCAGTACCACCGCAGAAACAGAGGCCCTGGATATTAAAGAGGCCGCGTCCAAAGTGGCGTCGCACACATATATCAGGCCCTGCACCATTTGGTGGGCCAGAGCAATAGTGTCTGGAGGAAGATTATGCTCCTGCACAGTCTGGAGCAAAATTTTTGCCCATTCCGTGAGTGTTCTGAGACACAAGGGTCGCCGCTACAACAGGCCGTAAGGCGGATCCCAACAAGGCAAACATGGCTCTGCTCACCACTTCTGACCTCCTGTCAGTGGGGTCCTTAAATGCAGGAGTCCCCTCCATCGGGAGAGTGGTGGCCTTGTTCAAACGGGTGACCGGAGGGTCGACCACTGGGGGAGAAGCCCACTTTTTAAGCAGGGCTTCCTCAAAGGGTTATCTGATAGACAAACGCCGCGGGACCATAAAAGTCTTCTTTTTCCAAACTTGGTCAATGAACTGGTCAAAGAAAGGTGCGTATGGAAAAACATTTTTAGAAGGCTTGGCCTTAAAAGAACCAAAGGAGACTGCCATTGCCTGAGGTTCCGCAGCCGCAGCATTCAGCTTGAGAGTGTCCCTCACAGCATCAATGAGTTCACCAACAAGCGCCCTGTCATTTACTGACTCAGAACTGGAGTCTTCCTCACAAGGAATGTCCTGTTCAAAACCATCAAAAAATTCAGAGCTAGGGTCCTGAGCAGCAGCAGCTAGGCCCATATCTGAATCCGAGCACTCCCCTTGTGGAGATAATGTGGGGAGAGGGTGCTTTTTTGCTCCCTTGCGCTCGCACACCACTTCCATCCTGGTCAGAAATGATTCCAGGACTGCCGACAACTGGTCCATATGGACCGCAGGTGCTGGAGCACTGCCTGTTGCCTCTGACATGCATGGGGAAGCTGGTGACACTGACTCCATAATTGTCCCTCTCTGAGACTCCTCAGAAAAAAAGTCCACCCACAGGCTGTGCTGACTGAGGAGGGGAATGCCCAGGGGACTCACCAACCCGGACTAGGACAGCTCGGTTCCCCTGCCTGCGCCACGCTGTACCAGCGCAAGTGAGCTGTGAGGGAGAGTGAGGAGATTCCCAGCAGCGATAGAGGCCAAACAAATGCAAAAAACGCACGCGGCTTCAAGAAAATGGCCTCCGCAATGTGCTCAGGCGATCCACGGCAAGATGGCCGCCGAACGGCGCCCAGGCCCAAAAACTCCCAGAAAACAGCCCCAGTGACATGCAGGCAACCATGAGCCCCCCCTCAGGGCAGTATAACCCCCAGGCAACCCACACAGCGCCAGCAATGGTGACAGAGAGTGACAATAAAAAACAGGGGGAGACAGGGAAAATCCCCCACACAGAGAAACACACAGCATGTACTCACCTGCAGGCAGGGGAGACTACTTTCCTGTCCCCTGAGGGACCCACTGGTGTGTTTCTGACAGGATTATCACAGTGTGGTACTGAGTAGCTGTCAGCCTGGTCCACCGCAAAAGATACAGCAGGACTGTTCTATCTTGAGAGGACCGCGGAGCATAAAAGCCCACCGGCCACCCCTGGAGTCGTTGGGCATGTCGTGAACTGAGTCTCACGCACACAAGGCAAGGATCAGCACGCTCGATGGTCGGACAGGGAAGACTACGAGGATATCTTGTACCCAACCTGTTGCCCATCCGACAGTTGATAGAAGGTTTCAAGAAATAAAACAAGAAAAATTCCAAAAAGGAATAAAAATAGGTCAGGAGACTGGCTCCTGAGAGAGCCACGTCTTCTCCTTCTGCTAGGCAGAAAAAAAATGAGGTCTGCTGACTGCAGTGGGAGGGTTATGTCCGGAGGGACCGCCCCCCTGGGCGGGGCTGTTCAGCTCTGGCTTTTTAGAATGTATGTATAACATCTCACATTCTGCCTAGGTCTTCTCCTGCAAGCAGGGACATAACCCATGGGTAAAGTGTTAAAGAGGCTGTGTCAGGACGATAAGAGAAATAAATTTTTTTGATCACTTTTATTCCTATTATGTAAACATTCCTTGTAATAGGAATAAGCATGACAGGTCCTCTTTACAGTGAGATATGGGGTCAATAAGACCCCACATCTCACCTCTAGGCTGGGAAGCCTGAAATAAAAAAAATAAAAAACGATCCTGGCTTCGATCGTACCGGTGAGTCGGTAGAAGCACCGGAGGGTGGCGGGTGGGGGCGGGACATCCCCTCTCACCTCCCGTAAGAACGTTCAAGCGGCGGAACAGCCATTGCAGAGTATGGGCATGTTATCGCAGAGTATGGGCAGGGTATTGCAGAGTATAGGCAGGGTATTGCAGAGTATGGGCAGGGTATTGCAGAGTATGGGCAGGGTATTGCAGAGTATGGGCAGGGTATTGCAGAGTATGGGCAGGGTATTGCAGAGTATGGGCAGGGTATTGCAGAGTATGGGCAGGGATGGATGGATCTGTGACTTCATTTGTCAGCAGGCTTTTAAAATTCAACATCAAAACAGCATCACGGAGTTCTAAATCCTGTATTTCACGATATAAGCTCAGTTTAGTGATAAAAATAAGTGTGAAATGCAAGATTTCGGTGGGTGTAAAAAAATGTCTGCTTGGCGACTTCAGACTACAGGCTTAGTGTGGGTGAGTGCGGGGTGTACCAAGATGGCCGTGACGGAGTGTCACTTCCGTTACAAAATCTGACAGGTCGTCTAATCTGATGGAACACACACACACACTAATTTGGTAACAGAATTATTAATGTAGAATGTGTGTTTCTTGCTAGAGAACATTATTTTTTTATCAAGTTATTATGGGTAAAGCTCTGCTTTAACCAGTTCAGATCCGCACTATAGCCGAAAGACGGCTGCAGCGCGGACCTGAACTGCCGGGTGGACGTCCCTAGGACGTCCTCTTGTTTACTTCCGCAATGTGCGCCCGTGGCGGCGCGCATCGCGGAAGAGCTGTGCCCGCTGTGTCATGCGGGTGCCCATGCGCGTGCCTGGTGGCCGCGATGTCCACCAGGTACGCGCGATCGGCTGTCACAGGGACGTGGATCTGTGTGTGTAAACACACAGATCCACGTCCTGCTAGGGAGAGGAGACGGATGGTGTGTCCCTTGTACATAGGGACAACCATCGGTCACCTCCCCCAGTCAGTCCCCTCCCCCCACAGTAAGAATCACTCATGAGGGAACATATTTAACCCCTTCCCGTCCCCTGGTGGTTAACCCCTTCACTGCCAGTCACATTTATACAGTAATTAGTGCATTTTTATAGCACTGTTCGCTGTATAAATGTGAATGGTCCCAAAATAGTGTCAAAAGTGTCCGATGTGTCCGCCGCAATATTGCAGTCCTGACAAAAATTGCAGATCACCGATATTACTAGTGGAAACAAATAAAAAATAAAAATTTCATAAATCTATCCCCTATTTTGTAGACGCTATAACTTTTGCGCAAACCAATCAATAAACGCTTATTGCGATTTTGTTTTACCAAAAATATGTAGAAGAATACATATCGGACTAAACTAAAAGAAAAAAAAATGTAAAAAAAAAATTGGGATATTTATTATAGCAAAAAGTAAAAAATATATATATTTTTTTTTTTAAATTGTCGCTCTTTTTTTGTTTATAGCGCAAAAAATAAAAACCGCAGAGGTTATCAGATACCACCAAAAGAAAGCTCTGTTTGTGGGAAAAAATAATAAAAATGTCATTTGGGTGGAGTGTTGTATGACCGCGCAATTGTCATTCAAAGTGCGTCAGCGCTGAAAGCTGAAAATTGGTCTGGGCAGGAGGGAGGTTTAAGTGCCCAGTAAGGAAGTGGTTAATGGAAGGGGGGAACCTGCCACATGACCTTGAACAGGTCATGTGACAGTTCTATCAGTGAACATTCTATGCAGCGTTATGCAGAGCGCACATGACAGGACAATGCTGTCTCCATGGTATAAATGACATACATGACCTGCACTGTATTCCCGGGGACTTCCTGTATACAGGGGCCCCACACATGTAACTCCAATTCATTTTACATTCGCCTGTCATATACTATTATGGTCAGCAGGGGGCCACGCCCAGACCGCGCTCACCTGCGGCACTCATTAGGATGAAGGGAGGGCGTAGGCTGCTGTCACGTGGTCCACCTGCGCTCATCGCACACAGAGGTGAGCCCCTGCTGTACCAGCCTGGTAGACCCCGTGCTCGCGTTCCTCCCCATCTCCTGCCGCCAGCCTGTACACAGCGCAGAGCTGCTCCCCGTATGACAGTTCTGGACAAATTCCCCAAACTCCACACCGTCCGGACACTCATCGTCCTGGCCGCTGCTGTGTGCACGTGACCGCCAGACTAGTCATGTGATCAGGGCGCCAATACAAATTTCTGCATAAGCGATGTGCGTGCGGCCATCTTGAGTCAGGGAAAGGTCTCAGGCTTATACCAGCGAACATATTTCAATTATCTGGCGCTGAAAAGTGTCCGGAGCTGTGCAATGGCTTCACTGAGAAATATGACAAGGGCACATTCATTGTACCTGTGTGCTTTATCTCTGCATTCAGTGGCCTTTATCATGGGGTTTGCCAGAAAACATTGCAGGCATAGTGCACCTTCGCCAAACTACTGACAAAGAAATGTAGATAAAAACAAACTGGGCAGCTTTGACCAAAGGCGAATAATGCCCTTGCTAAAGGTGTAGGCCATTTATGTACCTCCTAAAGTCTGACAGGAAAACTCCCAGGCAGTGTTGCTAAAAGACACTTAGCTGTGACTGTTCCCCATCTCAGGACTGAGCGCTTTCTCTGATTCAAACACCCTCCTCACATGGTCTTTCTCCTTTGATTGAGTAGCTCAGAACTCAGCATTTGAGAGCGAACTTCTGTGAAGGTGTTTGTGAGCAGTAACAGCTGGGCCTGTCTTGGAAACATCCCAGAAGATTTCCAGTCAGGCTTCAGGAGGTATGTAAATGGCCTACACTTATAGCATGGGCATTATTCAACTTTAGTTGCAGCTGCACAGTTTGTGTTGATCTACAGACACCCCTTACCTGCATAGAAAGGTTTTTGGTAAAGGTGAACCACTTGCATACCGGGCACTTTCACCCCTTCATGCCCAGGCCAAATTTCAGCTTTCAGCAGTGTCGCACTTTGAATGACAATTTTGCGCGGTCATGCTACACTGTGCCCACTTGAAATTCTTATTATTTTTTTTATTTTTTTTACACAAATAGAGCTTTCTTTTGGTGGTATTTAATCACCACTAGGGTTTTTCTTTTTTGCTAAACAAATGAAAAAAGACAAAAATAATGGAAATAACAAAACGTTTTTCATAGTTTGTTATAAAATTTTGCAAACAGGTAATTTTTCTCACTGGTATGCTGCACCGATGAGGCGGCACTGATTATGTGGCACTGATAGGTGACACTGATGAGGAGGCACTGATTGGCAGCACTGGTGGGCACTAATTGGCAGAATGGGTGGGCACTGATAGGAAGCAATGTTGGGACTGCACTGATAATCAGGACATGGATAATCAGTGTAGATGTCCCTTTCACACAAGCCAGTTATGAGCTCTCCTCTCCCCACACTGTCAGCATGAAGAAGGGAATGTTGTTACCAGCATGTATTTACATTGTGATCAGCTGTGATTGGACACAGCTGATCACATGGTAAAGAGCCGCTGATTGGCTCTTTACCCCAATCTGTGATCACAGAGTGCGCCACAGCGGGAACGATCACAGGAGGACATCATATGACGCCCTCCCAGAACTAGCTGCTGTAGGCTCATTCGACTATAGTGTGGCCGGTAAGTGGTTAAAGCTGAAGTTTAGGTATGGCAGCCTTTACATAGTTACATCGATCCAGCTTAGCCCAATGTAAGTATGTATGTGGCATACCTGTGGGATCCCCATGGAAGCTGGAAATCACTGTAGTTTAGTAGGCACTGCTAATACAGTGTTCCTCGCTGTCATCCAGATCCCATGCCAAGCGGCTGCCCTTCTACATTCTGAACACAGGTGACCACTTTCTCAGACCGTGCGCCATTCAGGGAACACTGCATTTCCTCAATGGATAGAAAATGTTCTCTGATTGGACAAGGTGGGTGGTGACATCAAAACCTTTGACTCATCCAATTTAGAGAAAACTTTGCGATCAGTGTGAAAATACTAACCAATCTCTGGATGGCTCCAGTGTCAAGCAGCCAACCTCCAGTGTTCACAATGCAGCAGGGCAGCCACTTAGCATGGGATTCGGAAGCCAGGGGCAATCACTATAGTAACAATGTCTACTGCCGAGGTTTCCAGCTTCCATGGTTATCCCACAGGTATGGCACATACGTATGTAGAAATACCCCCGAAGGGGCCGCTGGTTTTAAGATTTGGGCCTGCCGTTACCTTACTGTTCACCACGTCCATCCTAGGGGTCTTTCTTGAAGAGTTGATAATAAATGTTTGCACCAAACAATCAGTCTCCTCTTCTCAAGGGTTCACCTCAAGAACTTCAGACAAAGAGATGGAGGGCTGGGGAGATCCAGGTACCCTAGGTCTCGCGGATCACGGGCACTCTCTCTCATCCAGAGGACCAACAACTTCCACACCGGATGTAGCATCCACCGGATAGGCCTCTCTCACTGACCCAGCAGCCAGGGCGAGCTCGTTCAAAAAGTCTCCGCCACAGACTTGTGCAACCACACACTTGGTAAAGTTCCGAAACACAACACACAGCGCCAGGATCTTTCAGCTAGGCCGGCAGCACTGTGAGGTAGATTTTTGATCCGGATGCATTCTCCAATTGAGTCCTCAATTGCTCGGTCCCTTCCCGCAGGCAAGGCGACATAGGACCATCTTTGGATCAGTAGGCCCCAGCAACTTCTGGGCCTACTCTCAGTAACGGAGCCTCGGGGGGTCCGCATGCCCCGAGGCATAAAACTGCTAACACATCCCTGAGGCCAGGAGGGCCGTCAGGTCAGGATCGGAAGACCTCGCCAAAACGGTGTCTGCCCCTTAAGTACCCTCTTCCAGAATGCACAGCGGGGTGACCAAACCCACTGAGCTGCTTCTGGGCAAGAGGTACCCAATACATCCAGCCAGCTGCAGTTCCAACCTTGACCTGTGGTGACAACGACACCCAGAGGAAGGTGGAAAATGTGCAACTCAGCTGAACTGGAACAGAGACCCATAATTTGGTACAATTATTCTGAGTTGAACTATAACTCAGACAACTAAATTTACACTAGCGCCTACCCAATAGGAGCAGGGCGCTACACGTACTTTATGTTGGACCAATGTAACCATGTAAAAATTGCCATACCTGGAATTCTGCTTCGATGGCCCATTTAGAGCTACAGTTTGTATGTGGCTGGAGGTGTGCTTTTTTTTAGTACGAGGAAGGTGTGTGGTCATGTTTCAACATGCATTTTGTGCATTGTTATGTTTTCCTGATGGGTTTTCAAAGTGTTTTCTCTTACCACATATGGACTGACACGGTGTCTCTTTACACTTTACACGTGGGTTATGTCCCTACTTGCAGGAGAAGACCTAGGCAGAATGTGAGATGTTATACATACATTCTAAAAGCCAGAGCTGAACAGCCCCACCCAGGGGGCGGTCCCTCCAGACATAACCCTCCCACTACAGTCAGCAGACTTCAGTTTTTTTCTGCCTAGCAGAAGGAGAAGACGTGGCTCTCTCAGGAGCCAGTCTCCTGACCTATTTTTATTCCTTTTCTGGAATTATTTTTTATTTTATTTTTGAGAATCTTCTATCAATTGTCGGCTGGGCAACAGGTTGGGTACAAGATATCCTCGTAGTCTTCCCTGTCCGACCATCGAGAGTGCTGATCCTCGCCTTGTGTGCGTGAGACTCAGTTCACGACAGGCCCCATGACTCCAGGGGTGGCCGGGTTTGCTTTCATGCTCCCACGGTCCTCTCAAGACTGAACAGTTCCTGACTGACTGTATCTTTCGCGGTGGACCGGGCCGACAGCTACTCAGTACTGCACTGTGATAGTCCTGTCAGAAACACACCAGTGGGTCCCTCAGGGGACGGGTAAGTAGTCTCTCCTGCCTGCAGGTGAGTACAAAAAGCTGTGTGTTTCTCTGTGGGGGATTTTCCCTGTCTCCCCCTGTATTTCATTGTCACTCTCTGTCACCATTGCTGGCGCTGTGCTGTGTGGGGTGCCTGGGGGTCACACTGTTCTTGGAGGGGCTAATGCTGGTCTGCAGATATGCTTGGGGCCTTTTTTGTGTGTTTTGGGGCCTGAGCGCCGAGTGGCGCTGTGTGTGTGCTGTTTTTTTCACTTTTGCTGAGTCATGGCGGCCATCTTGCCGCGGATCGCCTCAGTGAAATGCGGCGGCCATTTTCTTGTAGCCCGCACGCTCTTCAGCACTAGTTTTGGCCTCTAGCGCTGCTGTAACAGCGCGAATCTCCTCACAATCTCCTCACAGCTCACCAGCGCTGACACAGCGCGGTACAGACAGCGGAACTGAGCGGTCCCTGGTCCGGTTTGGTGAGTCCCCTGGGCGCCCCCTCCTCAGTCAGCACAGCCTGTGGGTGGACTTTTTATCTGAGGAGTCTTAGAGGGGGGCAATATAGAGTCTCTGTCACCAGCTTCCCCTAAATGTCAGTGGACAACAGGCAGTGCTTCAGCACCTGCGGTACCTAGGGACCAGTTGTGGGCAGTCCTGGAATCATTTCTGACCAGGATAGGAGCTGTGTGCAAGCGCAAGGGAGCAAAAAAGCGCCCTCTCCCCACTTTACTTCATGAGGGCAGTGCGCTGATTCAGATATGGGCCTAGCCACTACCGCTCAGGACCCTAGTTCTGAATGTATTGGATGGTTTTGAACAGGACATTCCTTATGAGGAAAACTCCAGTTCTGAGTCAGTAAATGACAGGGCGCTTGTTAGTGTACTCATGACTGCGGTGAGGGACACTCAAGCTAAAATGCTGCGGATGCAGAACCTCAGGCGGATACAGTCTCCTTTGGTTCTTTTAAGGCCAGGCCTTCTAAAGAGGTTTTTCCATATGTACTTTCTTTGACCAGCTCATTGATAAGGTCTGGGAAAAGCCGCAGACATTTTTTTTTATGGTCCCGCGGCATTTGTCTATCAGATACCCCTTGAAGATGCCCTACTTAAAAAGTGGGCTTCTCCCCCAGGGTCGACCCTCCAGTCGCCCAGTTGAACAAGGCCATCACTCTCCCGATGGAGGGGACTTCTGCATTTGAGGACCCCACTGACAGGAGATCAGAAGTGGTGAGCAGAGCCAGGTTTGCCTTGTTGGGATCCGCCCTACGGCCTGTGGTAGCGGCGACCCTTGTGTCTTAAACACTTACAGGTTGGGCAAAAATGTTGCACCTAGCTGTACAGGAGCATAATCTTCCTCCAGACACAGTTGCTCTGGCCCACCAACTGGTTCAGGGCCTGGTTTATGTGTGCGACGCCACATTGGACGCGGCCCCTTTAATATCCAGGGCCTCTGTCTCGGCGGTGGTATTGCGTCGTCTTATCTGGTTGAAGTGCTGGTCTGCTGACCTAGCCTTAGGAAGCTCCTGACGGATCTACCATTTAAAGGTACCATTTAAAGGCTCCCAAGCCCGCCTCCGCGTGAAGTCTTGCCTCCGCCCGACTCTGGGGTGGGGGGACGACTTCGCAGGTCACGAATCGGTGGTCCTCCCGAATCTCCGACTGGTGGGTGTGCGAGGTGGTCACCTCAGGATACAGGATAGTATTCCGATCCTGGCCCCCAGACAGATTCTTTCCCTCGAATCTTCCTCTCCTTCCTACCTGTCGGGCAGCCCTCTTGGGGGCTGTACAGGATTTGATCAGGTCCAGAGTGATTGTGCCGGTTCCGTCACAGGAGAGTTTTCAGGGATTCTACTCGAATCTGTTTGTCATCCCAAAAATAGGACGTGGTTCGACCTATCCTGGACCTCAAGGCCCTGAATGCCTTCGAGAAGGTGCAGAAATTCCGCATGGAATCCATTCGCACGGTGATCGCTACACTCCACCAAAGGGATTTTCTTCTGGCGTCCTTGGACTTCAAGGACGCCTACTTGCATGTTCCGATCTGCGCAAGTCACCAGAAGTTTCTGCGCTTGCGATCAGCGAAGTCCACTATCGATTGTGGCTCTTCCTTTCGGCCTAGCCTCGGCACCAAGGGTGTTCACCAAGGTGCTTGCTCCGGTTCTAGCCTTCTGTTACAGTGAGGTATTGCTGTCGTGGGCTATCTGGACGATCTTCTGCTAAGAGCAGAAAGTGGCTCAGACTTAGAGGAAAGGTGACTATCGTCAATTAGACCCTCAGGGACTTCGGGTGGTTCCTGAACATTCAGGAGTCAGTCCTGGTCCCGACTCAGTGTCTGGAGTATCTAGTTCTGATTCTGGACTCCTTGGAGGCAAAGGTATCCTACCTCTGGAGAAGTTGCTGACACTTCAGTCTGTGGTGCGGGTGCTGACATCCCGAAAATGGTTGTCAATCTGTTTTTTTTTTTTGCATGAGAGTCCCGGGACTCGTGGTGGCCTCCTTCGCGGCTGTTCCGTATGCCCAATCACACACCAGGGCATTGCAGAAGGAGATCTTGTCCACCTGGGACAAATCCCCGTTGTCCTTGGATCTTCAGATCCAGGTGATTCACCTGGTCAGGGCGCCCCTGACATGGTGGTTGAGATCCTCGGCTCTTCAGTCCGGAAAGTCGTTCCCCTCCCATCCAATGGACGGTACTCACGACGGACACCAGCCTGACGGGCTGGGGTAGAGTCTGGGGAGTCCTGTCGGCTCAAGGCCTTGGACTCCGGACGAGCCCGTTTACCAATCACTGTTCTGGAAATACGGGCCATCGGACTGTGTCTCTCCTCAGGTCGGAGAGAGTACGGGGTCGCTCCATCAGGAGCCAGTCGGACAACGCCACGGCGGTGGCGTATGTAAACCATCAAGGGGGGACTCGGAGCTCAGCTGCGGCTTCCGAGGTAGTCCGTATCCTGAAGTGGGCCGGAAGAAACGTGCCGGCTCTGTAGGCCATTTACATTCTGGGCATAGACAATGGGCAGGCGGACTATCTGAGTCGCCAATCGCCGGACCAAGAAGAGTGGTCCTTGCATATTTCAACTCCTTTGCCGACGGTGGGGCACGCCGGATGTGGACCTGATGGCCTCTCGACTCAATCGCAAGGGTCAAGGTTGTGGCCAGATCCAGGGATCCTTGGGCGATGCCTCGGATGCGTTGGTGGCCCCATAGGGTCCTTATCGCCTGATATAAACTCCGGTGATCCTAATTGTTCCGGATTGGCCTCAGCATCACTGGTACGCTGATCTGGTACGTCTCGTCGCGGACGTTCCCTGGCGGTTGCCGATGAGGGAGGACCTTCAGTCTCAAGGTCCTATGTTTCATCCGGCTTACAGTCTCTGGCTTTAACGGCAGGGCTGTTGAAAGCCAGGTGTTGAGGGACCGAGGTCTCTCGGACTCGGTCATTTTGACCATGTTAAGGACACGGAAGTCTTCCTCCAAGCAGATCTATCACTGTGCCTGGAAAGCTTATATCGCCATATGCGAAGCGCTGGACTGGCGTCCTCGGACGTATTCCGTCCCCAGAATCCTGCGTCCTCTGCAGTGTGGAGTGACCCAAAAGCTTGCTTTGAGTACCATCAAGGATCAGATTTCGGCCTTGGCCGTCTTCTTTCAGCGACCTCTAGCGGGTCATTTCTTGGTTAGCACCTTGTGTTGGGGGTTCGCCACGTGCTCCCTCCTGTCAAGCCTCCTCTCCCACCGTGGGATCTGAATTTGGTGCTCTCGGTCCTCCGGGAACCTCCTTTTGGGAATATCCGGGATATTCCCCTCTTGTCTTGTCTCAGAAGGTGGCCTTTTAGTGGCAATCACTTCTGTTTGAC
Organism: Rana muscosa; assembly: GCA_029206835.1. Lineage (NCBI taxonomy): Eukaryota > Metazoa > Chordata > Amphibia > Anura > Ranidae > Rana > Rana muscosa. Next base: position 151,657,125 of record CM055117.1, read on the forward strand.
GGGTGTCTGAGTTGGCGGCTTTGTCCTGCAAGTCGCCATATTTAGTCATCCATAAGGATAAGGCGGTGTTGCATCCGTGACCTTCCTTTTTGCCAAAGGTGGTGTCGACCTTTCACCTACATGAGGACATTGTCCTCCCGTCCTTGTGTCCTCACCCATCGCATCCCAGAGAGTTTGCGCTGCACATATTGGATGTGGTACGAGCCTTACGGGTGTACCTGTCTGCTACTGCTTCTATTCGAAAGTCTGACTCACTGTTTGTGACTGTCTCTGGTCCATAACAGGGCCAAGCGGTTTCGTCTGCCATCATTTCTAGGGGAATCAGACAAACCGTCATTCAAGCCTATGCTCTCAAAGGGCGGGCGCCTCCCTTTCCGGTTACGGCGCATTCCACCAGGGCAATTGGTGCTTCCTGGGTTTTCCGACATCAAGCGTCGGTTGCACAAGTGTGCAAGGTGGCGACCTGGTCGTCTGTTCATGCCTTTTAAGTTTTATAAGGTTAATGTGGCTGCACCTCCGGATGCTTCCTTCGGCCGCAGGGTGCTGCAGGCCGCTGTTTAAAGTTGCGACTCCTCCGTTGAGGAGCTCTGCCTTCTTGGAGTGAAGTTTTTGGTTTTTCCATTTATACTGCTCCCATCCCTCTTGACACTGCTTTGGGACATCCCACGTGTAAAGTGTAAAGAGACACCGTGTCAGTCCATGGATGGTAAGAGAAAATAGGATTTTTTGTACTCAACGTAAAATCCTTTTCTCTGACATCCATGGACTGACACGGCACCCACCCTTCCTTTTTAAGTTTGTACTGCTTTGTTACGAACTGAAGTCTGCTGACTGTAGTGGGAGGGTTATGTCCGGAGGGACCGCCCCCTGGGTGGGGCTGTTCAGCTCTGGCTTTTAGAATGTATGTATAACATCTCACATTCTGCCTAGGTCTTCTCCTGCAAGCAGGGACATAACCCACGTGTAAAGTGTAAAGAGACACCGTGTCAGTCCATGGATGTCAGAGAAAAGGATTTTACGGTGAGTACAAAAAATCCTATTTTTCATTTTTAGTGGGTAGATTTATTTTAGGGTGCATTGTCACAAACTGCAAGCAGGCAGGCTCATTGCAGAATAAACATGCAATGTCTCTTCTGCATAAGATGCACTTACCTGCCTGCTAAGGATAAGCGCCGGCGTGTTCGCACAGTCCACGTGCAGAGCCCGCCAGGAAGTCGGCAACGCGCTGCACTAATCACAGGCAGTGAGACATTTCCCGATCTCTGCAGCCGAACATCAGGACAATGTCTCCCTGCCTGTGATTAGCGCAGCGCGGTGCCGACTTCCTGGCGGGCTCTGCACGTGGGCTGTGCGAACACGCCGGAGCTTATCCTTACTGCCTGCCTATTGTCTTCTCTTGCATGTAAACTGAGCTGTGCATATAGAAATCATTTGTCTTCTGTGAGCCCTTGCAGATATCTACATCTAGTGTAGAAAATCACTGATCACAAGTGTGAACAAACCCTTGCCACAAAATCCTCAAGCAATAAGGACTCTGTCACACGGGTGGCCAGAGGGGGGGGGGGTGGTAAATCAGTTGGTTAAGCAATAGTTTGCAGCTATGGCTGCAATGTTTACTTTGTTTTGCAACCATGGCAATTTTAACTCAACCTGCTGCCTGTCTAACTCAGTTGTTGAGGTCAATGTGAGCACATTGCAACCACAAGCCTAAGGTTCCTATCACACTGAAGCGCTGGCGGTATAGCGCCGCTATTTTTAGCGACACTATACTGTTGTTTCTTTCTCGTACATCACGGGACACAGAGCGACATAGTCATTACTAATGGGTTATATAGATACCGTCAGGTGCTGGCACTGGCAACTTCCAAAACCGGAAGTACCCTCCCCTATATAAGCCCCTCCCATCCGGGAGCACCTCAGTTTTTTGCCAGTGTCTAAGGTGTTGGCCAAGAAGAAACATGTGTTTTTCACTGAGCTTGCGTACAGGTTCTTTTGGGCCTCAGTAAGCTATTCCGGATCCGACCAAAAAAGCTTCATAGCTAAACGGTCGGTACCCGGGCCTTGCAGAGAAGAGCAAGGTTTTGCCTGTAATGCTTCTCTTAGGAGAGCTGGACCCTGGGATCCAGAGCTCTGGTCATACCCACGACCAAGATGTTTTCTGTGCAGGGTGCTATACAGGTCCAGGGGAGTGGAATCCTTGGGAACCCGGTCCCTGAAGGTTTGATTACAATGCCTGCCGTGATTGGTCCACAGAAGCCCAAACTTCACCTAACAAAGTCCTGCGGCGAGGAAAAGGTAAGTGGGGGCCCTCAGGAACTTGGTTCTATTGAGGGACCCCCAAGCCTATTTTGTCTTTCTGCCTGTTACCTAAGGTATTCCCGCTAATATTCTGTGTATGCCTGTTACTACTGAGAAAATGTAAAAATTTTAATAGTAGGCAAGAAAAAAAAAAAAAAATGTAAGACCGCGGTACCTGTGTTAGACACTAGAGGCCGCTATGGTTCTTTTTCTTGTAATGTGGATTTTTTTCTTCCAGAATCAAATCCAGGCAGTTGGTATGTTCTCTGCTGGGAAGCTGTCTCCTCTGCCCTGTTGCTGCGCTCATCCATCCCCGGGCCCTGCGGCAAAGGGGGCCCTGGCTCCCATCTAGCTCCTTATTGTTTTTAAAAAAGGGCGCCGAAGGCGCACGTGCCCGCGCGTGTGCGCGGGCACGTGCCTCTATTCATAGAGGCGATCTGAAAAAAGGGGCGGAGCCGGTGGATGACGCTCAGGTGTGCGCCGCGGCGCTACTGCGCATGTGCGGGCGTCCAGCGTGTTTTAAAGCACATTATAGCTGGCTATTGAATGCACAGACAGAGCTAGCAACAGATAAAGGCACACAGAGGCGGTTGATGCAGGCATCCCCTAGAAAGGCACTTTAGTAGACACCAACTGTGATATAGCAGCAATTGTGCTAGACTATTCTCAGTAAAAGTGGTGTATTACGGCTGGAATACCTCAGCTTTAGGCTTAAGAATATGCCGTCCAGAAGCTCCGGAACTGAATCTTCCAGGAAGCGAAGGGGGTCTCATCGGGCTCTGAGGTGGGCATGCTTCTGCTGCACCAGTCTCCCCTGAAGTTCAGAGGTAAGTGACCATAGAGACCCCGCAGGGGTACTTGGTACTGTGGCTGTCCTCAGTCACCTGCTCCTGTGTATGTAACAGAGGAGGTTTTTTTCCTCAGCTCTGGGAGGATTAGAGAGAGATTGTCAACATTGATCGCTGCCTCCCTGTCAGGGAAAGCACGCCGATCTCCGTCTCCTCCTTCAGAGTGCCTGTTAGCAGAGCAACAGTCCCATACAGGGATCGACCTGCCTGAAGGGGATCAGGATGAGGTTGATTCTGTTATAGAGGAATCAACAGTGGAGGAACCTTTCTCAGCAGCTCAAGCTGAAAGATTATGGGTTCAGTCTCTGACTAACATGGTCTGATCGGCATTAAAAATGCACCTTGCGGAACCATCAACCACTACTGTATCCTCGTTGGGGTCGCTAGAAGCCCCCAGACTGTCTGTTCTTTTCCTCTTCACCCTTTTACTGAAAGGGCTTATTTACCAGGATTGGGAACGTCCTGAGAAAATATTATTCCCCCAAGAGATTTCCGGTGGTCTATCCCATGGAGGATAAGTTCATCAAAAAAATAAAAATAAATGGAAGGTCCCTACAGTGGACGCAGCCATCTCTTGTATGTATAAATCACTGACATGTCCAGTGGATAATGTCCAAATGTTCAAGAACCCAATAGATAAAAGATTGGAGTCCTTATGAAAGTCTGCTTCTTTCTACAGCAAGCTTGGTGACACAACCAGCAGTAGCAGCTATTGGGGTCTGCTAAGCAGTGAAGGATCAGTTAAAACAGGTCTTGAGGGACTTGACAGATCAGCAGGCCTTGCCCTAGCTGATCTACCTAGAGCCTTAGGCTTTGCGGTTGACGCCATAAAGGATTCAGTCCATCAGGCCTCCCGCCTTACGCTGTCTAGAGTACATATGCGTAAGCTTCTATGGCTCAAAAACTGGTCTGCTGAAGCTCCCTGTAAGGAATGGCTGGTTAGCGTCCCATTTCATGGTGAATGCTTATTCAGGGAAAACCTGGACAAATATATCCAGAAAATTTCCAGCGGTAAAAATACGCTCTTGCCGGTTAAAAACAGAGTTAGAGGTCCCTCTTTAAGAGGCCTGCTTCTCCAGTCCCTGGGGCATCGGCTGTGTAACAGTTCCGACGGCCTCCTCGGTCAATTCCCGGGGGTAAAAAAACAGGGACAATAGCAGGGTAATGAGAAACCCTGGGTCAGGGGAGGTACAAAACCTCCCCCAAAGTTAAATTCATTGAAGGGTTGCCCCCACTCAGTCGGGTGGGGGGAGGACTCCAGTTGTTCACAAGAGACCTGGCGGGACGCGATCAAGACAGATAGGTGCTCTCCGCAGTATGTTGAGGATACAGATTGGAGTTAAGAGACTCTCCTCCTTCCCATTTTTGAGGTCAAACGTGCCAAGGGATCCCCGGAAGAGAGAGTCCCTCCTGTTGGCACTAGAACAACTATTGCTCCAAGGAGTAATTATGGAGGTTCCCCTGGAAGAATGAGGGTTCGGGTTTTACTCAAACCTCTCTACAGTCCCGAAGCAAACGCGGACGGGAGGCCCATATTAATTCTAAAAGGGCTATACAAATTCCTGTATATCAGGACTTTCCGATGAAGTCGATCCGATCGGTGGCCACTGCCCTACAAGGGGAGGATTGGTTAGCCGCGATCGACATCAAAGATGCTTATCTGCACATTCCCATCTTTCCAGTCTACCAAAAGTTTCTACGCTTTGCAGTAGAAGGGCGCCATTTTCAGTTCAGAGCCTTACCCTTCGGTTTGGCCACAGCACCACGAGTGTTTACAAAAATTCTGGCCCTTTATTGGCCAATCTGAGAACACAAGGTGTAATGATAATGGCATATCTAGATGACTTGTTGCTGATAGACCACTCAGTGAAAAAACTAGACGTGGTCGTTCACAAGACAATCAAGTATCTGGAATCTCACGGTTGGATTATCAACCGAGAAAAGTCAGCCCTAAAAACCAGTCAAAAGTCTGGAATACTTGGGGCTAAGGTTGGATTCAGGCCAGAGAAAAATATTCTTGCCTCGAGGAAAGGTGTTGTCTTTGAAAGATTTGATCCACTTAGTGGGTACAAAAAAAAAAAAAGACAGCCGTCCATACGCCTGTGCATGAGGCTGCTGGGAAAAATGGTGGCATCATTCGAAGCAGTACCCTACGGTCAATTCCATTCAAGGAATTTGCAGGGGGCCATACTGTCAGCCTGGAACAAAAAAGTTCAGGCCCTAGACTTACAATGTCCTTGTCCCCTTCCGTTCGCAAGAGCCTCCGTTAGTGGTTGGTTCCCCAGAATCTGGAAAAAGGGAAATCCTTCAGTCTGATTTCTTGGAAAGTGGTCACTACAGATGCCAGCCTTATAGGCTGGGGAGCAGTACTGGAGCAATAGTCTCTCCAGGGCAGATGGTCGGATGCAGAAAAGGCCCTGCCCATCAATCTCTTAGAGATACGAGCAGCCCGGTATGCCCTAGTAGCATGGACATCCAAACTCCAAGGGTCCCCTGTCAGAATTCAATCAGACAATGCCACAGCAGTGGCATATATCAATCATCAGGGGGGCACCAGGAGTCGTGCAGCCCAGAGGGAAGTAAATTACATCCTGAAATGGGCAGAAAAATATGTCCCAGCCATATCTGCGGTATTCATTCCAGGAGCGGAGAATTGGAAGGCGGACTTTCTAAGTCGCCAGCAATTAGGCCCAGAGGAAGGGTCCCTTCACCCCGAGGTTTTCTGGACAATATGTCAGCGGTGGGGAACATCGGATGTAGATCTTCTAGCATCCAGATTCAACGCAAAGGGGGACAGGTTTGTCTCTCGGACAAGGGATCCCCTAGCTTGCGGCCTGGATGCCCTAGTGTTCCCTTGGGATCAGTTCAAGCTGATATATGCATTCACACCGCCACAATGGTTACCTCGATTACTCCGCAGAATCAGGGTAGAAAAGAAACCAGTGATTCCGGTGGCTCCAGCGTGGCCCCGAAGTGCGTGGTACGCGGAGATTGTAAAATTTCAGTGGGGAGTCCTTGGACTCTCCCACGTCGTCCGGACCTGCTTTCGCAAGGACCGATATACCACCCTTCTTTACCAGCCCTAGGTTTGACGGCCTGGCTATGGAAGCCCACATTCTAAAAAAGAGAGGGCTCTCTAATCCTGTGGTATCTACCATGATCAATGCCAGGAAGCCGGTATCCAGGCAGATCTAATATAGAATCTGGAAGGCGTACATCGCGTGGTGTGAGGCCAAGAAATGGCATCCACATAAGTACGTAATAGGTAGGATTCTGGACTTCCTACAATGGGCTGTAGATAGGAAGCTTGCCTTGAGTACTATCAAGGGTCAGATTTCGGCCTTGTCAATATTTTTTCAAAGGCCCTTGGCTTCGCATTCACTAGTCAAAGCCTTTATACAAGGAGTGATGCGTATTAGTCCTCCGGTTAATATTCCCATATGTCCATGGGATCTAAACTTGGTTCTGTCGGTTCTACAGAAACAACCATTTGAACCATTACAGCATATTTCTTTGGTGCTTCTCACCAGGAAATTGATTTTTCTAGTAGCCATTTGTTCGGCTAAAAGAGTGTCGGAATTAGCAGCTATGTCCTGTAAGGAGCCATATCTGGTTATCCATAAGGATAGAGTAGTGTTACGTCCTCATCCAGCCTTTCTTCCTAGGGTGGTATCGAGGTTTCATTTGAACCAAGATGTGGTTCTTCCTTCTTTTTTCCCCAAACCTACTTCGGTAGAGGAAAAGTTATTGCATTCTTTGGATGTAGTAAGAGCAGTTAAAGCTTATCTAAAGGCCACTGCTCAGATTCGCAGAACGGATACTTTGGTTATTCTGCCGGAAGGCCCCAGAAAGGGTCAGGCAGCGTCAAAATCTACTTTAGCCAAGTGGATTCGACAGGTCATAATACAAGCCTATGGCTTGAGAAGGAGACCGCCTCCGTTCAAAGTTAGAGCGCACTCCACGAGAGCAGTTGGAACTTCATGGGCAGTGCATCACCAGGCCTCCCTGGCTCAAATCTGTAAGGCCGCAACATGGTCTTCAGTACACACGTTTACTAGGTTCTACCAGGTGGACGTTAGAAGTCAGGAGGATGTCGCCTTTGGGCGCAGTGTGTTGCAGGCCGCAAAAGATCCTCATGTCTGATAGCGCTCAGCTTATATATGGTGTATCCCCCCCCCTCATTGGGCATTGCTTTAGGACATCCCATTAGTAATGACTATGTCGCTCTGTGTCCCGTGATGTACGAGAAAGAAAATAGGATTTTTATAACAGCTTACCTGTAAAATCCTTTTCTTGGAGTACATCACGGGACACAGAGCTCCCGCCCCTCTTTGGGGACACTTATTGCTTTGCTACAAAACTGAGGTGCTCCCGGATGGGAGGGGCTTATATAGGGGAGGGTACTTCCGGTTTTGGAAGTTGCCAGTGCCAGCACCTGACGGTATCTATATAACCCATTAGTAATGACTATGTCGCTCTGTGTCCCGTGATGTACTCCAAGAAAAGGATTTTACAGGTAAGCTGTTATAAAAATCCTATTTTTTGCCACGATTTGCGGGCACTAGCGGGGTGATTTTAACCCCTGCTAGCGGCCGAAAAATTGTTAAAAACGCCCACAATAACGCCTCTTTGCAGCGTTTTGCAGGCGCTACCCCATTGATTTCAATGGGCAGGGGCGCTATAGGAGCGGTATTTTTACCGCTCCTATCGCGCCTCAACGATGGGGCTTGCAGGAGTTTTTTTACCCTCCTGCCAGCGCACCTCTCCAGTGTGAAACCCCTCAGGCTTTCACATTGGATACAAAGAGCAGCTTTTTCAGGGCGCATTGCAGGCGCTATTTTTATCGCAATAGCGCCTGCAAAGCGCCTCAGTGTGAAAGAGGCCAAACACTTGGGATAAAAAACGATATGTCCCTTTATATATGTCAATTTTTGTCATTTTGGTTTAAATGTTTCTGTATGCATTGTACGACACGGCAGAATGTCACGGAATGACTAATGCTATACTCCTTTCATATTGTATACTGAATGGCATATATCTTGTATTGTGAACGACAAATTAAAATGTTTATTTTCTGATTGAAAAAAATTATATAACACGAATATGTCAGAAAAATAAATAAATTATCAAAAACAGAATCACTGAGTTGGAAAAGGGATCACCCCCCTTATGTCAGTATTTTGTTGGACCACATTTTGCTTTAATTACAGCCTTTAGTATGTTGGGATATGTCTCTACTCACTTTGCACATCCAGACTTTGCAATTTTTGCCCACTCTTCTTTGCAGAACTGCTCAAGTTCAGTTAAATTTGATGGTGATCATTTGTGGACTGCAAGTCATTCAAGTCATTCCACAGATTTTCAATGGTGTTTAACCACTTCTCCACCGGGCCTATTCTGGCACTTCTCTCCTTCATGTACAAAACATAATTTTTTTGCTAGAAAATTAATCAGAACCCCCAAACATTATATATTTTTTTTTTATCAGACACCCTAGGGAATAAAATGGCGGTCATTGCAACTTTTTATCTTGCACGGTATTTGCGCAATAATTTTTCAAACGCCTTTTTTGGGAAAAAAACGGTTTCACAAATTAAAAAATAACAAAACAGTAAAGTTAGCCCAATTTTTTTGTATAATGTGAAAGATGCTGTTACGCCGAGTAAATAGATACCTAACATGTTACGCTTTGAAATTGCACAAACTCATGGAATGGCGCCAAACGTCGGTACTTAAAAATCTCCATTAATTTTTTTTACAGGTTACTATTTTCGAGTTACAGAGGAGGTCTAGTGGTAGAATTGTTGCTCACACTCTACCGCATGAGGCGATACCTCACATGTGGGATATGAATGGTGTTTACATATGTGGGCGGGACTTACATGCGTGTTCGCTTCTGAGCGCGAGCTACCGGGGACAGGGGCGTTTTAAATTTTTTATTTTTTCATTTTTTTTATTTTACTATTTTCTTTTTATTTTGACACTTTTTTTTTTACATATTTTTTTTTTTTAGCACTTTTATTCCTATTACAAGGAATGTAAACATCCCTTGTAATAGGAATGTGTGTGACAGGTCCTCTTTATGGAGAGATGCGGGGTCAATAAGACCCCACATCTCTCCTCCAGGCTTAAAAGCATGAGATCGGTGAAAAAAATTTCACCGATCTCATGCTGACAGCCGCAATTGCGGCTTTGTTTACTTCCGGGTACCGGGGGTGACGTCACAACGTCTCGCCCGGGACTCCGACAGTCGGTCACCGGAAATCTCTATGCTCGTCATCCGGCGCCGGCCGATTCGTTCTCCGGGCCCCCGATGGCACGGGAGAGCCCGGAGAAGCACCGGATGGCGGCGGGAGGGGGGGATGTCCCCTCCCGCCGCCTATAAGAATGATCAAGCGGTGGAACTGCCGCTATGATCATTCTCATGGTGCGCAGAATTGCCAGCCCGACAGAATGATATCTGACTGATGCCTCTAGCTGCAGGCATCATTCAGATATCCCACCTCAAAGTCAAGGACGTCATATGAAGTCCTTGGTGGAGAAGTGGTTAAAGGGGTTGTAAACCCTCGTGTTTTTTCACCTTAATGCATCCTATGTGTAGCGCGGCTTCCAGTTCTTCTATGTAGATATAGACTACAGTTGACAAACTAGAAGGAACTTAGCTCCCTCCGGTGTTCAATCTTTAATATTGCATCTACTTATTGTTCTAATGATATCAAAGCAAGGCATGCTGGAAGTCATAGTACAGGGAGAAAGAGACTCCATTTGCCATGGATAATAAATAGACTATAGTACCCACAGTGCAACTGTACTCCCAACGTGCATTGCCTTGTCGGTTGGCTTTCTGGGACTGCTTACTTAAAGGAGGGGAGGAGCTACGGAAAGTCTCTTTGAACTCCGCACTCAACCAAGCAGGAGGTGTGTGAGGCCTGCTGCCAGAGTGACTAGGCCCAAAGCCTGGGCCTACAACCTCGCAGAGGATCATCAAGCCAGAGAGGGACCTCTTCCAGTGTGACCAGTCCACGCTATCTTCGGATCAGAGTTGTTCTGTCAAACCGGCATCTACAGCTGCTGTGAGAGGAACCAGAGATCGTGTATCGCGGAAAGGTTGGGGATCGAGGTATCGACCGCAGAGCGTGTCAGGCGGACTAGGCCTGTCTAAGTGAGCGGGCACCTGCCCAGAATCTACAACCTTCTGTTAGGCCTGTGACTTTAGAAGACCCACCACCACCCTCAGCAGTGAGCCACATATATCTCAGGACATAGAGCAGTGTGTGTTAACTGCATAGTTAGGACTACACTGACTGTCAGTTTTACTCCCAAAAGCATTGCGGGAATTTAGTTCATGTTCTTCATCTCCTGTGTATTACAATTAATATGTGCACCAACGTTTTGCTAGCGAAGATTCCCACCCCACCGGGAACTAGTATAATAATCTGTGTCGAGCCTGACAGGAACTACCTTGCTGGGACACAGGGTGGTATTGCCAGCTAGGGGGAGCTCGCAAGCTTAGAATTGTTATCCATAGAACATAGGAATTAGCAATTGTTAGAATCCTTTTACTAAATAATATTACTGACTCTCGCAGGGCCCTGCAGAGTCATTTAAATCTATATTCATACATATAAATATATAACATTGTTTTAATCTGTCTATTATCTCTAATATAAAGTAAACAATATATTTGTTTAAGTATACATTTGCTTGCAATATTCTTTATTACTCTGAAGGATCCCAATTGGAGAAAGGTAACACATACACAGACATATATATATATATATTGTGACAGCAGGCAGGTAAAGTCACCAGGTTGCATCCAGGATGGAAGGTATATATGTCCTAGATTCAGGCTTTATGCCGATTTATACCACTAGGGGGAGTGCTGGGAGTCTTGCAGGGGAAGAGTTAATGAGCCCAGCTGAATCAAGTGGCTCATTGAGGCCTCTACAAGAACTCCCAGCATGCTAAGGGAGATGCTCGATCCTGGAACCAGATCTGTGTTGTGCAAGACTGGGGAGTGTGTTTCTGTCCTGTGCGGTGAGACAAAGCCTGTGTGGCTAAAACCTTTAAAAAAACAGGGAAATAGGGGCTGGGGCAGCACAAGGCTGCACCTAGTTGTCAGACAGGGAACCTACGTGTGTAGTAAGCGGTCAAGCTGACCAGGATTTCTTTTTGTATGTTTCTTTTTGTTTTGCTGTTTTTCCCCTGTAAATAGTTTAAATAAACCGCACCTTTTGTTTTTGCAACTATAAACTCTGTCTGCTGTGCCTGTTTTTGTGTGGTGAACCCATCCAGGGGGTCACACACACCCGCTGCCGAGCTAACCCCCTCACAGTTGGTGGAGAATGCGGGCAGTTTTTTTTAAGGCCAGCATGGAGGAGATACTGAAACAGCTGGCTCTAGCAAATGCCAATCAGCAGCAGACAAATGCAGGTTTGCAAAAGAGCCTTGCAGCTCAACAACAGAGCTTTGCAGCCTACCAGCAAGCTTATCAACAGAGCCTTGCAGCCCAGCAGCAAGCTCACCAACAGAGTCTGGAAGCTCAGCAACAAGCCCTGCAGCAATCTGAGGCCCGCTTCATAGACCTGTTACAGAAGCAAGAGCAGAGACTACAACAAATGGAAACGTTAATGCAGCAACATCCGCAGACCAGTGAGGCAAGTCGTTCCACTAATACCGCGTCCTTTGGGGTGAGTCGTTTATTGACAAAAATGACTGGAGAGGATGATCCAGAGGTGTTTTTGACCACATTTGAAAGGACTGCTGAAAGAGAAAAGTGGCCTAAGGAGCAGTGGGCTGGACTGGTGGCTCCTCTGTTAACTGATGAATCGCAGAAAGCTTACTATGACCTAGAGCCTGACCAAGCAAAAGACTATGTGATGCTAAAAACTGAAATATTGGCACGGCTGGGTGTCACCCTGGCTGTCCGGGCTCAGCGTGTGCATAACTGGACTTTCCGGCTTGGAAAACCCCCCAGGTCTCAAATGTATGATCTCATTCACCTGAGCAGGAAGTGGCTACAGCCAGAGACTTTGTCCACACCAAAGATTGTGGAACGTGTTGTGATGGATCGTTTCTTGAGAGCTCTTCCTACTGCCATCCAAAAGTGGGTAAGCCATGGAGAATCAGAAACGGACGATAATCTTGTGGATCGAGTAGAGAAGTACTTGGCTACAGAGAACCTGACTGCCTCTTCCAGAGACTCACGGACTTTCCACCCTAAGACCAGACCATCCCCAGTGGCGGGTAAGATGATTCCAAGGGGTGAGGGTGGAGAGAGTGAGAGGGTGGGAGTTCTACCCAAGGTTTGGCGAGAACAGCCTGGGAAGTCAGGGGCTCAAGAGGCAGCAAGAAGGATTGTTTGTTACCGCTGCCGACAAGAGGGACATATTGCAGCAAATTGCCCGGTGGTGGATGAACCCATGCAATGTGACTTTCTAAGGGACAGACGTCAGTCGCTGTTTGCGACAGTCGCATGCACTGCCATTCGGGGAACTGAGGTAACATTTATGCAAAATGTGTATTAATGGTAGAAATGTTGTTGTGTTGCTGGGTTCAGGTAGCCTGGTGACACTGATAAAGGCTGAATTAGTTACTACAGAGGTCTCTGGGAATAACAAGGTAGCTGTTATTTGTGTGCATGGGGACACCCGAGAGTATCCGGTGACTACAGTGTGTTTTGAGACCCCCCAAAGGTACCCTCTCTCATCGGGTGGGACTAGTGTCTCACTTGCCTCATGATGCCATTGTGGGAAGGGATTTTCCAAAGTTCTGGGAACTATGGGATTGTCCTGAGCCCCCCACTGGTGCCCCTATATACCAGGAATGTGATAGCCAGAATTCCTCTGAGAGTGGTGAGGACTCTCCAGAATTTCCCTTGTCGGTATTGGCAGGGGAGACTCGAGAAACTGGGGAGGAGCCAACATCCTCAGACGAAAATATGCCGTCTGTGGAGTTTTCTGATCTCGAGGTTCACAAGGAAAATTTTGCCACAGAACAGTTAAAAGACCCCACCCTAATAAAGGCACGGGAAAACGTAGTGGAAAAAGAAGGCGAGTTAGTGAACCCAGATGAGACCTGCACTTACCCATACTTCATCGTGGAAAAGGACCTACTGTATCGGGTGGCTAAAAGGGCAGAAGAAACCATTGATCAGCTTGTGGTGCCCAAACCTTACAGGAAGTTGGTGTTAGAGTTGGCCCATGGGCACATTCTTGGAGGTCATCTGGGGACAGAGAAAACCCGAGAGAGAGTATTGCAGAGGTTCTATTGGCCTGGGGTCATGAAGGAAACAGAAAATGATTGTTCCTCCTGCCCTGTGTGTCAGAGGTCGGCACCGATGCCACATTTCCGTAACTCGCTGGTACCTCTTCCCATCATTGAGGTCCCCTTTGAGAGGATCGCAATGGATTTGGTAGGTCCGATAATGAAGTCCGCTAGGGGGCACCAGTACATTTTGGTTATAATGGACTATGCCACCCATTATCCGGAAGCGATTCCTCTCCGAAATACTTCGGCCAAAACCATAGCCAAAGAGCTATCTCTTGTTTTTAGCCGTGTGGGTATTTGTAAAGAACTGCTTACGGACCAAGGTACACCCTTTATGTCCCGGGTTATGAAAGAGCTTTGTAAGTTGTTCAAAGTGACACAATTGCGTACATCTGTGTATCACCCCCAAACAGATGGGTTGGTTGAAAGATTCAACAAAACCCTAAAACAAATGTTAAAGAAAGTGGTGGATAGAGATGGAAAGGATTGGGACTGTCTAATTCCCTATTTAATGTTTGCTATTAGGGAGGTACCCCAATCCTCTACGGGTTTCTCACCCTTTGAGTTACTTTATGGGAGACACCCCAGAGGGCTGTTGGATATCGCCAAGGAAACCTGGGAAAGTGAGAGTTCTCCCCACAGGAGTGTGATTGAGCATGTCGCCCTGATACAAGATAGAATTGTACAGGTAATGCCAATCGTAAAGGAACATTTGGCGCAAGCGCAGTTGGCACAGCAGAGAGTGTACAACCGTGGAGCCAGGACCCGTACCTTTTCCCCGGGGGATAGGGTATTGGTACTTGTCCCTACGGTTGAAAGCAAATTCCTCGCCAAAGGGCAAGGCCCCTATGAGATAATGGAAAAAGTGAGTGAAGTGAATTACAAGGTCAGACAACCAGGAAGGCGAAAACCCAAACAGATCTATCACGTTAATCTGTTGAAAGCCTGGAGGGACTAGTTGCGGAAACTTTGTCACCAGCTCACTCTGATTGCGGGATTCCTGAGGTTGGAATAGCAGTCACCTTGTCAAACCCCCAACAACAGGAGGTTAAGGAGTTTGTGCTTCGCAATAAGGAGGTTTTCTCTGAGCTGCCGGGACAAACGTCTGGCGTAGAGCATGATATTATTACCCCGCCCGGTGAACGGGTGAAACTAAAACCCTATCGGATCCCAGAGGCCCGACGGGAGGCAATACGTGAGGTAGTACAGAAAATGCTTAAGTTAGGGGTGATAGAGGAGTCCCAAAGTGATTGGTCCAGTCCCATAGTGTTAGTGCCTAAACCGGATGGGAGCTGGCGATTTTGTAACGATTTTCGACAACTGAACAAAGTTACAAAATTTGACACCTACCCCATGCCATGTATAGATGAGTTGATCGACCGGCTGGGAACAGCCCGATACATGACAACTCTTGATCTCACAAAAGGGTATTGGCAAATTCCCCATGCCAAGTCGGCCAAGGAGAAAACCGCATTTGTAACCCCAGACGGGGCGTTCCAATATAAAAGAATGCCGTTTGGGTTACAGAATGCGCCGGCCACATTCCAGCGGAAAATGGACCAGATACTGAGGCCCCATCAGAAGTATGCCGCGGCTTACCTGGATGATGCAATTATCTACAGCACAGATTGGGCCTCACATCTGCCAAAAGTGCAAACAGTCCTAGACTCTATCCGGGATGTACCATTGGGCAGGAGGAGGCCAAATATCTTGGGTACACCATTGGGAGGGGAGTAATAAAACCCCAAGTCAATAAAGTTGAGGCCATACAGAATTGGCCACGTCCCAACAGCAAGAAGCAGGTACGAGCCTTTCTGGGAATCGCTGGTTATCATCGGCGATTCATTCCCCACTTTGCTTCTCAGGCTGTGCCCCTAACCAACCTGACAAAAGGGAAAGAGTCGGTCATGGTTAAATGGACCCCAGAGGCTGAGGCAGCATTCCAATTCTTAAAAAAAGCCTTATGTAGCCAGCCAGTGTTGTACTCACCAGACTATTCTAGGGACTTTGTCGTACAAAGTGATGCATCAGACGTTGGGTTAGGAGCAGTATTGTCCCAGGTCTGGAACGGGGAAGAGCACCCAGTCATTTACCTCAGCAGGAAATTGAAGTCCCATGAGGTAAATTACGCCACGATTGAGAAGGAGTGTTTAGCGGTGAAGTAGGCTCTAGATTCCCTTCGGTACTATCTGCTAGGTAGGCACTTTGACATGATTACTGATCATGCTCCTTTAAAGTGGATGGCTCAAAACAAAGAGACAAATAGAAGACTGAATAGGTGGTTCCTGGCCCTACAGGAATTCAACTTTACAGTAAAGCATCGCCCTGGCGTTCAAATGGGGAATGTGGATGCTTTGTCTCGAGTACATGCATGCCTGATTGCTTGTGTTCCAACCCCAAGGTTAAAACAAGAGGGGGGGGTATGTGACAGCAGGCAGGTAAAGTCACCAGGTTGCATCCAGGATGGAAGGTATATATGTCCTAGATTCAGGCTTTATGCCGATTTATACCACTAGGGGGAGTGCTGGGAGTCTTGCAGGGGAAGAGTTAATGAGCCCAGCTGAATCAAGTGGCTCATTGAGGCCTCTACAAGAACTCCCAGCATGCTAAGGGAGATGCTCGATCCTGGAACCAGATCTGTGTTGTGCAAGACTGGGGAGTGTGTTTCTGTCCTGTGCGGTGAGACAACGCCTGTGTGGCTAAAACCTTTAAAAAAACAGGGAAATAGGGGCTGGGGCAGCACAAGGCTGCACCTAGTTGTCAGACAGGGAACCTACGTGTGTAGTAAGCGGTCAAGCTGACCAGGATTTCTTTTTGTATGTTTCTTTTTGTTTTGCTGTTTTTCCCCTGTAAATAGTTTAAATAAACCGCACCTTTTGTTTTTGCAACTATAAACTCTGTCTGCTGTGCCTGTTTTTGTGTGGTGAACCCATCCAGGGGGTCACACACACCCGCTGCCGAGCTAACCCCCTCACAATATATATATATATATATATATATATATATATATATATATATATATATATACACACACATACAGGGATTTTTTTCAGTGGGGGAACTCTCCCACTGAATGTATGTAATGTCAAGTGGTGCTTAGGTGTGTTGCAGGGTCTGTTGAAGCTAGCTGCAGGGGGATCTATTGTCGTAGGTGCACCTAGTGCTGGAAGTGATATATTTTTTGCAGGTGGGTATATTGTTGCTGGTGTGGTGGAAATATAGGTTGTATACAGAGCACACACAGCCTATATTTCCTGTGCTAAATAAGCACACACTTCAGATATCATCTCATTGCAATAATGCTATCTTTACGCTAAGTTTCACTCACCACCATTCGTCCCAATCATCCCAAGAAAGCAGCACCACAGAGCTATGTTCTCATCTCAGCATCCCAGCCTGACTGCCAAGCCGACGCCCATAAACAGTTTTTATTAAACTCAGAAGGAAGTGATGTCACAACATGTGACCCACCCTCCATAGGAAGTGGAGCTCACAGGAGCTCCACTCAGAATACAACACAAGAAATATAGCTTAAAGGATTCAATACAATAATACAATACTGTACATGCATAAAACAAACGAACCAATCACAGACATGTATACATTCAAATAGACTATCAGTGGCATGCACTGCTTCTAATGACGGGAACTATACAAAAATTATGCCTCAATGGACCACAATTGTCGTATAGCTATGCTACTGTTCTTGTGGACACAGATCTGTCCGCTCTGAGTCATTTAATGCCAACGTCAAGAAGTGGCCAGTCCCCTGACGAGGCATAAAACATCTCTAAATGGAGCAAACATCGCTGTTTCCATAGGAAGATTTTCCCGCCACCGATCTTCCACCAACGTCTGTATGTGCAAATACACTCAGATGAGCGCATTACAGCAAAACTGACATTGGGGGACATCTGACAACATACATTAATACATTTTTCCACAACAGTCCTCCCTTTTTTGTCATATGCACCCCATGTCCATCGATGAAACTTGATCTGCTTCTTACACCTGAAAATGAATCAGTCCTTACAGTCCATAAAAAGGAAAACACGGCTTGACATGTAGACTCTTCTTCAGGAGCATGACTTATAAAGAAGGACACGACATGGTGAGCTGTAGTAATCGCCGATCCGTCTGTGATCCTCTGTGTCTTGTACGTGGGTCTGGCTTCAGGGCGTCTCATCAAGGACGATGTGCTCATCTGCTCGGGCTCTGGTCACGTGTCCAATCAGGCAACAGGAGCACCTCGTCACGACATAGAAAGAATAGAAATAAAAACGACATGAGTATATATATTCCCACTCTCCTTAACCATGATCCGCTGTAAAATAAAAATTAGATCCCCAAAGATTCCCAGACCCTTAAGCCTCGTACACACGACCAAGTTTTTTGTCATTAAAAACACGAGATTCTTGTCAAGCTTTCCTTGCATACACACAGTCAATTCCAAATCTCGTCCAAATCTCGTCATTGTTCTGCGTGGTCACGTCCAGCACGTACGACGGCAGTATAAAGGGGAAGATCGTTTTCAATGACGCCACCCCTTGGGCTGCTTTTGCTGATCTCGTGTTACCGCGTGTGAAGTAAAAGTTTGGGAAGAGACGATTCGCGCTTTTCAGTCTTCGTGCTTTCAGTTCGTTTTCTGTGGTTCAGTTTGTGCTTGTGGGTTCGTATATTGTCTTTCAGGGCGTGTAGGCAGGTCGTATCTGTTTTACAGTGCGTTCTTGCCCGTTCGTTTCTAAATTTCAGTTCGTTCTTCATAGGCCTTGCTGTTCTAAAGGGCGTTCTGTTTAGTACGTTCTGATCAGACGACCGTTTCCTAGCCATGTCGCGGGTATGTTCTCGTCGTCGAGTTTGTGCTGTGCGGGCGATTGGTGTTGGTCTGCTTGTCTTGGACCAAGACGAGTCCATGAACGGGGTGAGGAGGAGTTCATGGACCAAGAATTGGTTGCTCCAGCGGGACCAATTCTGCCATATGCCTCTGCTGCGGGAGATCGTGGAGAATAATCCTGAGGACTACAGGAATTTTCTGCGGATGTCTGACCCCGTTTTTCAGCATCTGTTGGCTTTGGTGTCCCCCTATATTACCAGGCAGGACACCGTTATGCGGGAAGCCATCAGTGCTGAGCAGAGGCTCATCGCCACTTTACGTTACCTGGCGACAGGGAGAAGTCTGCAGGACTTGAAGTTCACGACAGGCATCTCCCCCCAGGCTCTGGGCCTCATAATCCCAGACACCTGTTCTGCCATTATACAAGTCCTGCAGGAGGACTATATGAGGGTAAGTTTTCTCCTTTAACATCACATTTTATGTATTTCATGTATGCTAATGTATTTTATTTCTTTCATCCTTCCCTAATTACCATGACTGTAATATGCTGAGAATGTCCCCTTTGTCCTCATGCATGCTGTAAGCTTTTAAATGCCCCTTTTTTCTCCTCCATGCATATTTCCCTTCACTAACCTCTCCAGCAGTGGCGGCTGGTGCTCAAAATGTTTGGGGGGCCACCCAAATAATTTAATAATTTAAAAACTACCATTTCCGCGACTGTGCCTATTTAACGCCACCAGTTTGTCCCCTCAAATGCAGCCAGTTTGTCCCCTCAAATGCAGCCAGTTTGTCCCCTCAAATGCAGCCAGGTCCCCCCCCCCCCAGCCCTGCACTTACCTTCCTCTGGTCAGCGCCGTCCTTCTTCTCTCCTCGATGTCTTCTCCTGCCCTCGATGTTGCATCAGCCAATCAGGTTACCGGTAAACAGACTCGGTGAACATGATTGGCAGAGGAGCCTGTCAGTGTTTAACCAAGGAACGCACCCCCCCTGCGTCCCCTGGTTAACTTTTTGGAAGCCAATTACAGCCCTTAGGCTGTAATTGGCAAGCCTATCAGAGTCGCTGGCTCTCATAGGCACTTCCCTTAAAAACCCTGATGCTGTTATTCAGATGTCCGCCGCTCAACAGGGGGCCATCCACCTGAATAGTGTGCGGCATCGACAATACATAGGTTCATGCAAGGCATGAACCTATGTATTGTTCTGAGTGACGGGCGCAGGAGAGAGAGGGGGCAGCGCTCTTGCGCCCACTATGGACACACCGCCACTGCAATGCTATCCTGGGCCCAAACACACCTAGCCGAGTCACTTCCCAATGTATTTCTGCAGCTCCATTGTAGTGCTTTACCCTCCTCCCCCCTAAAATTTCGCAATAAATGGTAGTTCTCCTTATTTTTGGCCATTCCCAAACTCATCTAGCCCCCCCCAAATATTTTTAGAATGGACCATCAGAGGGGGTGCTGAATATGATACTTGAGCCTTCGCTTTGATTTTGGAAAAACACATTAAACGGAAACTTAGAATGATGTTGGGCTAGAATGTATTTTAGTAGAATCTGCTTGCAATGTTATGTGCAAAAGTAATAATATTTTATTTTTCTGGTTTGACTCCACAGCTTCCTTCCATGCCACAGGAATGGCAGACTGTGGCATTGGAGTTTGCCACGCGGTGGGACTTCCCCAACTGCGGTGGAGCCATCGACGGGAAGCACGTCCGCATCGTGCCGCCACCCCGTTCTGGGTCCTACTTTTTCAACTACAAGGGGCTTCATAGCATTGTGCTGATGGTGGTGGTGTCAGCACAGTATGAATTCCTCTATGTGGATGTGGGGAAGAATGGCCGGATGTCCGATGGGGGATCCTTCAGCCAGACAGAGTTTGCCCTCCGTCTCCAGAGTGACGACCTTGCATTGCCACCGGATGCAGGGAATGTTGAAGGACTCCCCTTTGTGTTTTTGGCTGATGAAGCCTTCGGACTGGGACCGCATCTCATGAGGCCATTTCCCCTAAGGACCCTCAACCCGGAGAAGAGGGTGTTCAACTACCGGCTGGCCAGGGCCCGAAGAGTCGTGGAGAATGCCTTTGGGATAATGGCCAGCCGGTTCCGCCTTTTCATGACTCCAATTCACTTGGCGGAGTACAAAATTAACTACATTGTTTTTTGTTGCTGTGTGCTACATAACTTTCTTATCCGGAAATCCCAAAATGATATTGCCTCAATAGTGCCTGAGGCAGGACTTCAAACTGGCAATACCCTGCCGGGCCTAGAAATTGGCCGTTTCTATGCCAGGCCATGTCTGACTTTTTCTAGAGAAAGTACAAAATAAAAATCTGGTTTAATCTGTATTTTATTGTTTTTTTTTTTGCTGTCTCCTAGTTTGTCTTAGTGCATTTGTAGTGCCAAGTGTATTTTCCTTTAGTAAATAACAACCATTTCACTAGTAACACCAAAAATATGCACAAATAAGGTTATAGCGTATTTGAAAAAGAAGCTACACTTTGTGGTTGTTCAAACATTTTACTCTGTGCACATTCACACACATGGTAAATAGAACATTATTTTCTTTTTTTTTGGCCTGCCCAGAAACAGGCCTTTTTTTTTGGTAAAAAAATACAAAACCATCAGTAGCATCCAACAAACTACAACATTGTATACCTCTTGGCAATATGAGACATTCAATTTCACCAAAAATGTCTCTATCTGACCGTCATAATATGGGGTATTGGCACCCCTGACCAAGCCAAAATTTGAAGATGCACACAATTTAGAGTCATTTTAAAATGGGATTTTTGACTCCTGATCCCTATTGTCAACATGGGCTATCTGCCATCAGGGGTGATCAATGGATGTGTTTTGGGGGTGCAACCCCTTCTTCATTTCACCTACTTGAGATGCGAGGAAGGGGTTGCACCCCCAAAACCCGTACATGGATATCCCCTGATGGCAGATGGCACATGTTGACACACTGTGTGCATCTTCAAATTTTGGCTTGATTGATTGTCAAAAAGCGTAATAAAATTGGGGGAATAACAATATCAAAAAATAAAATGGGGCGTTTTGTGCCTTATTCAAATCGACCCAAAACATCTAGGATGTCCTTAAAGGTTTGATCCATCACATTAATTCTTTGCTTAATTCTGTCCAGTTATGTACTACATTCCATCACTTGCTGTATGATTCGTAGGGCACTGTCAGCAGAGATACGCGTACTTTCTTTCACCCCAACATTTTCATCCCCTATAAAAAATACAAAAGGTATTATAACTCTGCAGGCCTACATCTCTTACCTGAAGCTGTGGTGACAGATACTGACCTGTTGTGGTGACCAGTTCCACCACCTCATCTACTTCTCCTTCCTCCACTTCTCCTTCCTCCACCTCTTCAACCTCAACATCCTCAGGTTTGGGTTCTTGGTGAGGTTGGGGTTCTTTAGAAGGTGTGGGGTTCCTGTGCTCCCTGGAGTGGTGTCCTCCCAGTCTTCTCTCCCCTATGAGAATTAAACAAAAAGGTATACTTAGCACACAGATATTTTCTTAAAAATAAATGAACATGATACATTGCTTGGAATTGGGGTACAAGTGTCTGTTTGGGAGGAATTTCAAGATGAAGACTTTTTTTGCCCAAAAAGATTCTTGACTATTCACCTTTTGATGACATTTTTTACACATGGAGGCACCCCAAAAATACACTGATGCACCTGTGTGGGGCACCTTAAAAAGGTGGTTCTGGTGGCCCACACTATAGTGCTCAAGAGTCCAGATGTGGAAACGGTGTCCTCTCCTTTACATTGATTAAAGTTTGCTTTTCATTCTCTTTCCAAACACATAATCTAGCCAACAATGTACTAACATTTATGGAATAAAAACAGGCATCTCTGTAAATTATTGGCATCCTGTAAAATCGCTAAACATCGTATATAGTGGGCGAACGATGTGTCTGTAACGACTGATTACTGGGCCAAACCAAGTCCTAACGATGAAATTTTGGAAGGTACAATAGTCAAATGCAACAACATGGAGCAACATGCAAGTTCTGAAATACAATAATAGGAATACAGGAGAAGTACTTACTTTTTTCTAGCATTCTCTTAATGCTCCTTAACTGCTCCGGCTCCCTCAGTTTGAGGTCAGACCACCTCTTTCTAAGCTGCTCCTTTGATCGTTTCACCCCGAAATTCTTCTTCAGACTTTTCACTACTTTCTTCATTATTTTGGACTTCCTTAGATTAGGGTGTGTATACGGCCCGTGCTTTGCGTCATAATCCGACTTTAGCAATATGTCCGCCATCTCCTCGTAAGACATATTTGATGCCTTGAATCTCCTCCTTGATCGTGAAGTTTCACGGTCTGGGCTGGTCTCCTCCTCGTTATTTGAAGAATTAGCAGACACCTGCTGTGACTCCGCCATATCTGTCTGCGCGCCGAAAGAGAAGGGGCAGGGAAAAGTTGATACTTTGAATGTCATGGGCGGGCGACATGTGCGGAGCAACGTGTGCGGAATTTCACGCATGCGTGGTGTATATAAAGCAAACACACATGTGACGATACTACGTTCGGTGTGCGGATAGAGGAGGAAAAGTGACGGACGTGAGAACGAAGGTATGTGATTTTTTAACTTTGTGAAATCGGTGGCCTATAATGCCTAGAGATTGTTGGAGGATATATATGGGGAATCTGATTTACAGGAGGTTAGACTGTGTGACTGACATTCCTTTTTTTGTCTTCTTTTTTGGCTTGCAGAAACAAAATGAATGCTTTTATCAGCGACCGTGAATTCCTGGCAGAATTTATAGACCGGGTAAGGGAGCTGCCCGCTCTGTGGGAGACCAAAAACCCCATTCACAGGAAGAAAGGTGTAAGGAAAGCAGCGCTGGAGACCCTGCTCCCATTTGTGCAGACCAAGGTACCCACAGCAACCACAAAACAGGTGGACAGTAAAATTGGGAGCTTGAGAGGCACATACAGGACTGAGCGCTTTAGGGTCCTGGCTTCTCAGAGGTCAGGAGCAGCAGCAGCTGATGTACTAAAGGACCAGAGGTGATTTCAGAATTTTGCACTGCGCTGCTTTAACTGTAAATTGTGCGGACATGCAATGTTGTACCCAAACGAAATTTGCGTCCTTTTCTTCCCACAAATAGAGCTTTCTTTTAATGGTATTTGATTGCCTCTGCGATTTTTATTTTTTGCGATATAAACGGAAAATTTTGAAAAAAAAAGATATTTTCTACTTTTTGTTATAAGAAAAATCGAATAAACTAAATTTTAGTCATACATTTAGGCCAAAATGTATTCAGCCACATGTCTTTAGTAAAAAAAATGTCAATAAGCATATATTTATTGGTTTGCGCAAAAGTTATAGCGTCTACAAACTAGGGTACATTTTCTGGAATTTACACAGCTTTTAATTTATGACTGCCTATCTCATTTCTTGAGGTGCTAAAATGGCAGGGCAGTACAAAACCCCCCAAATGACCCCATTTTAGAAAGTAGACATCCCAAGGAAATTGCTGAGAGGCATGTTGAGCCCATTGAATATTTTTTTTTTGTCTCAAGTGATTGAATAATGACTAAAAAAAAAAAATTACAAAAAGTTGTTACTAAATGATATATTGCTCACACATGCCATGGTTATATGTGGAATTACACCCCAAAATACATTTTGCTGCTTCTCCTGAGTACGGGGATACCACATGTGTGGGACTTTTTAGGAGCCTAGCCGCGTACGGGACCCCGAAAACCAAGCACCGCCTTCAGGATTTCTAGTCACAAATTTTTGATTTCACTCCTCACTACCTATCACAGTTTCGAAGGCCATAAAATGCCAAAATAGCACAAAACCCCCCCAAATGACCCCATTTTGGAAAGTAGACATCCCAAGCTATTTGCTGAGAGGCATGGTGAGTATTTTACAGCTCTCATTTGTTTTTGAAAATGAAGAAAGGAAATTTTTTTTTTTTTTTTCAATTTTCAAAACTTTGTGACAAAAAGCGAGATCTGCAAAATACTCACAATACCTCTCAGCAAATAGCTTGGGGTGTCTACTTTCCAAAATGGGGTCATTTGGGGGGGGGGGGGGTTGGGCCATCTGGGCATTCCATAGCCTCAGAAACTGTGATAGGCAGTGAGAAGTAAAATCAAAAATTTACACCCTTAGAAAGCCTGAAGGCGGTGCTTGGTTTTTGGGGTCCCGTACGCGGCTAGGCTCCCAAAAAGTCTCACAAATGTGGTATTCCCGTACTCAGGAGAAGCAACAGAATGTATTTTGGGGTGTAATTCCACATATGCCCATGGCATGTTTGAGCAATATATCATTTAGTGACAACTTTGTGCAAAAAAATAATAAAATAAAAAAAAAAATTGTCTTTTTTCCGCAACTTGTGTCAACATATAAAATATTCCATGGACTCGACATGCCTCTCAGTATATAGCTTGGGGTGTCTACTTTCCAAAATGGGGTCATTTGGGGGGGTTTTGAACTGTCCTGGCATTTTATACACAACATTAGGAAGCTTACATCCACTCTTCTAACCACTTGAAGACAAAGCCCTTTCTGACACTTTTTGTTTACATGAAAACATTTTTTTTTTTGCAAGAAAATTATGTTTAACCCCCAAACATTATATATTTTTTTAAAGCAAAGCCCCTACAGATTAAAATGGTGGGTGTTGAATTTTTTTTTCCACACAGTATTTGCGCAGCGATTTTTCAAACGCATTTTTTGGGGAAAAAATACACTTTTTTTAATTTTAATGCACTAAAACACACTATATTGCCTAAATGTTTGATGAAATGAAAAAGATGATCTTAGGCCGAGTACATAGATACCAAACACGACATGCTTTAAAATTTCGCCCAAACGCGCATTGGCGACAAACTACATACATTTTTAAAAGCCTTTAAAAGCCTTTACAGGTTACCCCGTTAGATTTACAGGGGAGGTCTACTGCTAAAATGACTGGCCTCGATCTGACCTTCGTGGTGATACCTCACATGCATGGTGCAATTGCTGTTTACATATGACGCCAGACCCACGCTTGCGTTCGCCATTGCGCAAGAGCAGGGCAGGACAGGGGTGCTTTTTTTTTTTTATTATTAATTTTGCTTTTTTATTTTATTTTTAAACTGTTCCTTCCATATTTTTTTTTTTAATCATTTTTATTGTTATCTCAGGGAATGTAAATATCCCCTATGATAATAATATATATAATGAAGCAGCGCTAAATGTCAATAGAAATTGCTAATATTAAGAGTGCTATTAATAAAGTCTAACTTCTCATAAATTAAATAAATGGGGTGACAAAATCATCAATAATAAAATAAAATTAAAACGTCCAAACAGTGACTAAGAAAATAAAGTGCTAAATAGCCAAAATGGCAGTCCAAATGGCAGCAGCTTATTGCAGGGAGAGAAGCAAAGATGAGTGTGGGAATACACCTTGTCCCATCAGAAACACACTGGATCAGATGAACAAATGATGTATAAATAATCCTCCCCCATAGACACCAGCCTCTCACCTCTCTGATGGACCCCACGGGGTCAGTAATAGCCACAAAGATCTCCACTGCTCACAATGAGAACTTCCAGTCCTTTTGCGTGAACCGAAACCACTGTAGGGATCTCCACAGCTTACCAGTGTTCTTCCTTAAAGCGAATCTTCCTGATGGACCCCACGAGGTTAATAATGGCCACAAAGATCTCCACTGCTCACAATGAGAACTTCCAGTCCTTTTGGGTGACCTGGAACCACTATAAGAATCTCCACAGCTTACCAATGTTCTTCCTTAAAACGAATCTTCTCTATGGAAATGTTGGAGTCTGTACTCTTCTGTGTCTTCTCCACATCTCAGGAAATGTCTCTAAGACCCGATTTCCTGGAACATCGTATTTCATCTTCCACCATCACAGAACTTCTCTTTTTCTTAGTCACTGTTTGGACGTTTTAATTTTATTTTTATTTTATTATTTATGATTTTGTCACCCCATTTATTTAATTTATGAGAAGTTAGACTTTATTATTAGCACTCTTAATATTAGCACTTTCTATTGACATTTAGCGCTGCTTCATTATATATATTATTTTTATTGTATGTTGGTCACATTATAGAAGTTAGCTGCTAGTTGTCTCTTATTATTTAATTTGTTCAGCATTATTTGCACTTCAGTGTTTCTATTTTATTTTTACTGAGTGGTAAGCGCACAAGCACCTTTTTTCTTTTTTTTTTATCCCCTATGATAGCAATAGGTAGTGACAGGTACTCTTTTTTTTAAAACAACTGGGGTCTATTAGACCCTAGATATTTCCTCTGCCCTCAAAGCATCTGACCACACCAAGATCGGTGTGATAAAATGCTTTCCCAATTTCCCAATGGCGCTTTTTATATCCGGGGGGGGGACATTCCCTCCCACTGCTTGTAAAAGCAGTCCAGAGGCTAATTAGCCACTAGGATTGCTTTTACATGAAAGCCGGCCGCTGGCTGAAAAGAATGATACCAAGATGATACCTAAACCCGCAGGCATCAATCTGGTATAACCATTCAAAGTCCAGCAACATACCAGTACGTTGCTGGTCCTTGTTGGACATGTATTGTAATCTTTTTTTTCATGCAGCCAGTTGGCTGAACGAAAAAAAGAGATTGATCGGTGGGTATGCCCACCATTAGCATACCGCCCTTCATCCACCCACTTCTAATGATGGGCATACATGCACCATTTATATATGCCGAAGCATTGGGGCATCCTCCCGCAAAAATTATGCCGCACACACATGGTCAGACTTTTCCACGGGGCAAGCCTCCGTCGGAATTTTCGACCGTATGTACGCGGCATTAGGAGCAAAATCGCTCCTCCGCTCCTCCGCCCCTGCTGCCCCAATGCTTCGGCATATGTGCTTTTTTTTTTAACTGTGGTGGTGAAATCACCTCCTACAGCACTGGAGTCACAGAGATCAGGCCTGTCTCTGCGAACGCTGCAGTTATGTGTGTTGTGTTTTGCAAGTGACAGTGATCGATCGATACTGCACTTGGGTGGCCTGGGCTGGACGGAGGGGCAAAACGCAGGTGCTAGCAGGTATCTGGGCTGATCCCGCTAACACTGCGTTTTTGGGAACCCTAAACTGCTGGGGACACTAGTATAGATCTGATCAGATCAGATATTGATCTGTTCAGATACTATACCACTAAGGGGGGTGTATGCTTCACGCGTGGGTGTTGGCATTACTGGCACTAACCTGACGCTGCCTGGGGTGTGACGCAGGGTTAACTAGGGGCAATTAGGGGGTTAAAACCTTTATTAGATAATATATGGGGGTACCTGACACTATAAAAACCTGCGGCGAACCTAAAAAAAATAACTGGCTATCTATCGGCACCAGCATAACTAATACAGCGTTTAGAAAAACGATCGCTTAGTGACACTGGCAAAAGGGGGTGAAAGGGTTACCTGGGGGGGCGATCAAGGGGTTGAACCTTTATTAGGTAATATATGGGGGTACCCGACGCTATAAAAACCTGCGGCGAACCTAAAAAAACTAACTGGCTACCTATCGGCATCACAGACAATAAGACAGCGATCAGAAAAACGATCGCTTAGCGACAGTGGTGATAGGGGGTGAAAGGGTTACCTGAGGGGCGATCAAGGTGGTTAAACCTTTATTAGGTAATATATGGGGGTACCTGACGCTATAAAAACCTGCGGCGAACCTAAAAAAAATAACTGGCTACCCATCGGCATCACCGACAATAAGACAGCGATCAGAAAAACGATCGCTTAGCGACAGTGGTGATAGGGGGTGAAAGGGTTACCTGGGGGGCGATCAAGGGGGTTAAACCTTTATTAGGTAATGTATGGGGGTACCTGACGCTATAAAAACCTGCGGCAAACCTAAAAAAAATAACTGGCTACCTATCGGCATCACTGACAATAAGACAGCGATCAGAAAAACGATTGCTTAGCGACAGTGGTGATAGGGGGTGAAAGGGTTACCTGGGGGGCGATCAAGGGGGTTAAACCTTTATTAGGTAATATATGGGGGTACCTGACGCTATAAAAACCTGCGGCGAACCTAAAAAAAATAACTGGCTACCGATCGGCATCACCGACAATAAGACAGCGATCAGAAAAACGATCGCTTAGCGACAGTGGTGATAGGGGGTGAAAGGGTTACCTGGGGGGCGATCAAGGGGGTTAAACCTTTATTAGGTAATATATGGGGGTACCTGACGCTATAAAAACCTGCGGCGAACCTAAAAAAAATAACTGGCTACCGATCAGCATCACCGACAATAAAACAGCGATCAGAAAAACGATCGCTTAGCGACAGTGGTGCTAGGGGGTGAAAGGGTTATCTGGGGGGCAATCAAGGGGGTTAAACCTTTATTAGGTAATATATGGGGGTACCCGACGCTATAAAAACCTGCGGCGAACCTAAAAAAAATAACTGGCTACCGATCGGCATCACTGACAATAAAACAGCGATCAGAAAAATGATCGCTTAGCGACAGTGGTGCTAGGGGGTGAAAGGGATATCAGGGGGTTAAACCTTTATTTGGGGGGGTTAGGGGGCTACACTGGACCTAAAACTAAACTGTAGTGACACTTTTAGGCCCCTTTCACACGGAGGTCCGTTCAGGTCCGCCTGTCAGTTTTTTAGGCGGACCTGAAACGGATCCTCCATGTACCCCTATGGAAGCACGGATGTCAGCGGAGACATGTCCGCTGACCTCCGCTCCGCCAAAGTGTGACGGAGGAAAACCCTATTTTTCCTTCCGTCGGCGGAGCGGATCGGATGACAACGGACTCTACGGTCCGTCGTCATCCGATTCCCCATAGGGGAGAGCGGCGCTCTGACAGGGCGGTCCTTGCACAGTGTGCGGGGACCGCCCAGTCATCCGTCGGCGCAGCGGGGATCAACGGAGCAATCCCCGCTGAGCAAGCGGAGCTTCACGGGGCGGATCTGCACGGATCTGTCCCGTGTGAAAGGACCCTTACAGTCACAAATGTCACTGATTGCAGTGATCAGTAAATAAATGGTCACTGCAATCAGTGACACTGTGACTGGGGGCTGGGGGGTGATCTGGGGGGGCAATTTATGTTCCTATGTGTCCTGGTGTCAGTGTGCTGTTTGTGCACTAACCTGTGTGTCTTCTCTTGTACGGCGCTCGGTATATGTGAGCGCCGCAGGAGAGATGACATCACTTCCTCTGCCTGTGTAAACATTACACAGGCAGGGAAGCTTTCTCATTCGACGGGAGCGATCGAAAGGGGGTGGCCGGAATCGAACGGCCGTCCCCTCATCCCGGATCGCTCCCGAAGAAATAACCACTGCTCACTGTAAAGAAGGGGGGTCCGATCGGACCCCCCCAACTATACAAAGGCAATCACGTATATGTACGTGATTGTGCCTGTCGGTGCCATTCTGCCGACGTATATTTACAGTGGGCGGTCGTTAAGTGGTTAAAATAGTTAGTCAGAACTCTGTGTGAATATCAGCAGCAAAACAAGTTCTTTATTTTTCATTATTGTAACATTCTAAAGAAGATTTCAATGCGCAACATTTAAACAATGCAATAATTTACAGCGGGACGAATGTGCTATCTCCATTACGAAGGCTTGTTTTACCAGAAGAAGCGCTCCCGTCTCATACTTGATTTTGAGCATGCGCGCTTTTTGAAGACTCGTAAAAGCATACACACGAACGTTTTTCTCGTCGCAAAACAGGCCGACGAGAAACACGACGAGAAAATCGAGAATCCTGACAAGAATAAAGAGAGCAGGTTCTCTATTTTTCTTGTTGAGATTCCACGGCAGTCTTCTCGACGAAAAACCATACACACAAATGGTTTTCTCGACAAGAAAGCTCTCTCTGCAGTTTTCTTGTCGTTTTTGGACGTGAAAATCGGTCGTGTGTACGAGGCTTTAAAAGGACTCCCAACCTTCACTTAGCTACAGCTCTGGCTTCAACAGTTACATGAAGAACCCTATCCTTAACGGATGAGAATTGTTCAATCATATCCTAAGCTCGAGACCCCCCTCACCTTGTACATGCAGAACACCATGCCCAGATCTGGTCGGGGTTGGTGAACAATCCCCTTCTAGCTGTCCCTGCCATTCTTAAATTCCCGCGCCATCAGATCCTTGCGATCGGCCACGAGATAAGATGCTGGGACAGCTTCACCATCACACATGAACCTCTTGCTTTGGGGGAATTACCTTATAAGCTGCAGATCCGCATAAGCACCAAACTAAAGTTCAAACACACTTGTGGGCTGCCTAGATACCCAAACCGACAAGAGGCAGAGTTATTAAAACTAACCAATTTTACCCTCTAAAAATGCATCGTTAGATTCCATTGACAAGTGTCTGTTTGGAGTCTTCACCAGTTTGTCAAAACGCCTCATACCCATAATAACATCATAAATGGCATGTACCGCTTTCATCGCTGGGTACTAAAACTCAGTGAGACTCAGAACAGACCCAGCAATCGGTCCTGTTCGCTTTCTATACTAGTCAGGAAATACACTTTAAATAATAACTTGGGATGCTTTTCATCGTTACCCTTGCTAAAATTTACTAAACAACAAAAATATAAATAAACGAAGATACTACTCAGTTCTTTGGTGTGGTTAAGCTGCTTCTTGCAGTGGCTGGCGTGGTCTCATCCCTCAAGCTTCTTTACAATGACCCAGTCACCTGGTTGGAAAGAATGTAAACTGGTTATTGTGTCGGGGTCCAGGAGGGACTGTGGTGGACATTTTGAAGTTCATGTCACAGCGATCGCACCCACCCCATCAGCCGAGAATATAAGTGACAGCTAATGAGGAAAGTACGACTCTGGTTTTGATTGACCTCCAAACAACCCTCATATGACAATAACCCAGACATCGGGACTGTGGTCACTGCATAACCTGTGCGTGGCTTACAATACCTGGAACCATTGACAAAAGGTTCTTAGCATCTGGGATGGGAACCTACTTCACCAGACTGCTGCTTGCGGTTTCAAATTCTATCAAAGAAAGACAGTCTTGGCACAAACTTGGTTAGAATTACAGAGGTTAACATTATTTGTTTGAAAAAAAACTGTCATTCTTACATTTATCACTTCTCTCCCCATTTTCTTCCTCATTACAGACTGAAGGAAGAAATGTGTGGTGCAGGAAAAAGAAACAATGAAATAGCCCATGATACTTTTACCTCCTTCAACTCATATTTATCCATATGTACAGCTGTCTACATACACCTGCTCTCTATGCACAAACTCCTTGGACCTGAAAAATACTTATAAACAAAATCATTACTCTATCCTTCATATTTAACCTGCAAAGAATGGTAAACAATAATGACATTCCTGTACATTGGTAAATTGTCAATGACATTCTTTCAAAACCGATTCAAACAAAACCCTCTGTAACCCTTACTTTTCCCGTTCCTACAAAAATACAACAGCCGCGACTCATCGGAGGATCGCCGTGGTAAGTTCGAACATATTCATATTACTACATACAAACATTCAGATACAAATGTGAGGGAGATACTTCACAGTTTCCAAAACCAAAAATTTAAAAAACAAAAACAGCCAGAATTCTCCCTTCACTCTTTCAGCAATAGAAAAAAATACAATGGGACAAACATGAGAGCAGCTCAAGAACCTTGTATGGACCAGCCATACAAAGTTCAAACAAACGGGCATGAGAATTTAACCACCGTTCCTCCTCTGAGAATCACAAAAACGTGTACTACACCTCCATCAACACTCATCATTACAGATTTCTGAAGCCGCAGCTGAACTACATCAACTCCAGAGGGATACCCAAAATAGTATCCTTGGACCACCTATGTTAATCTTTTTGGGGTTGAAAGGCCTTTGCCCCAAAACTAGGCTTCGTGAACCGTCTGACTGTGGGAAGCCTCCATTCCTTCCCTTGCACAGACCTCCTTGTGTCCATGGCGTTTCGAATCGGCTTATCGTCTTAAACCTGCGTCCAGGTAAACCGTTGCACCCATTTCGGAGAGCACCGCCCGGTGTCTTCTTATACGGTGGATTGAAGAACTACAACCACTATATCTGGTCCAGTCCCCCAACTAGAAACCCTAACCGAGGCGTCAACTCTATGGCTGGTTGTCCCAACTCACAACCACAGATCAACCCCCGAATTAGGCCTCTACCCCTCACAGTGTATGCATACACAAGCATTTTCCGCTATACACTGTGTCGCCAGACTAAACCACACAGAACACTTACACCCGTTTACCACCTGCGGAACAATGTGGGTTCTCTCTGTATCTAGATGATAAAACAATGGTGATGCCCCCCTGTTTGCTCTCTACCCAAAACTGTATTACAGTACAAATCTTCACAAAACTGGAACAAAATATAAAACATCCTTTTTCAAACGCCAAAATGCTTTCCATTTTCCTTCCAAGCACAAATCTCATGGCTCACCTCTAAAACCCCAAGCTCCACCCACCAACTTCCTGTTGATACATAAAATGCTGAAAAGAACCTCATGTTACATGCTCAGCTCTCAAAAAACCAAACTGGTTTATTTATATATCATTTGTACAGGAAGAGGGAGGGGGAGGGGGGAGCCTAGCCCCAATCGCCTTGTCTATCAAGACTCCAAAAAATCCATGGCTAAACATCATATATATTTCAACAATTTAAAAACCTTGGCAAGGGAAGGGATGAATAAACCCCCCTTTGCAAATGGGAGGGAATCGCCCCTGACCCAAACATCCTCTGGAGGTCAAACCACACGTTTTGAGACTCAAATACAAAGCTCATGCATAAAAGATGGCTCTAGGAGTTCGACCAAACCCACTCCTCCTTTGCAGGCTATACAATACAAGCTTCAAAAACAATTAATTGCCTTCTGGGAAACTCCCAAATATTTAAACATAAAAACAACACAAACCGCTGTGTACAAAATCTCGGTTAGTCTTACAATCTATCAAAATTCAGCGTAAAGTAGAGTTTTCACTCAAAAACGAAATCCGATACAAAAACCGCCGCTCATATACTGCAAAGCCAGCTAACCCTGCCATAGCTTACATTCACTTAAATGAAAACAGAAAAATCCCCATCCTAACACCATCTGCATGTTCTCCCTGTGTCTGCGTTGGCTTCCTCCCACACTCCAAAGACATGCTGGTAGGTCAACCGGATTCCCTATATAAATGGGCCCCAGCATGTGTCTGCAAGCACATCAGGACCCCTTGGAGTAAGACCGCGCTATATCAAGACACCACTCTACTCAACTCAAAAGGCGATGCTTACAAAAACAATTTAAACCAGCGAATTCAACATTAAACAAAAAGAGCCTCTCAGTATTTCACCCTGGTGTCTCACTACTCTCCCCAGCAGTGCACAGGTCAAACTGCAAACGCATAGAACAGACAAAAAAACTGCGCCAATCAACAAATGTTAATATAGCATCCAGGGGGTGTGTTTGCTAACCTGGAACTTCCTATCTCAAACTGTAAACGTCTCTCAAGATGGCCGACAAGCCAGGACAACAAAATGGTGGATGACCACCGCACACCTCATGGACAACAACAAAAATGGCGCCATTAACGCATGTACTTTTACCTGCTAAAACCAGCATCTTCTCACTAGAAAACCAAAAATGTTTTTCTTCACAAAGACTGACTACACCATTGAAACTTTTCTAAATGATCATCAAAATCCACTGAAAAATGTGTCAGCTACACTCTACAAGGCTCACACCTGAGACACCACATGTACACTTACAAACTTTTTTAAAAACCCTTTGACCACTAAACCGCACATTCAATAAATGTTAGTTACATAAACAACATTAAAACAACAACATTCTTTTCTCTAAATTCATATACTCTGAGATATTCACCACACACATACAGTACAATGTTGCCTGCATGCTTGCTCAGAGTTCTCTTCCCTCAGGGCGTAGCCCCTGCAACACAAAACATTCTCAATTGCAAACAGTGGGCAAGCCCTTCCCCCATTCAAGCACATGGCTCACAAACAATCATCCACTTACAAACTGCTCAGTGCAGGCTACACTAAATAATCACAGCTATACCTTCATTTCATACACAATATACAGTTTTCATCAGCATTCACACAGGCACAAACACTACAGACAAACGATCTGATTCACAGGTATACGATCTCTCTCCCAACAAAATCACACACACACGATCTGATTCACATACACACACAAACACACTGCAAACTTACAGCATTATTTTAAAAAGACGAAAAATTTGTTCTTTTACAGAGTACAGCCTCTTCACACATCACATCGTGCATCCATACTCCCCCTCTGCTGATGTGATGCTCAAAGAGGCCGCAATTAGTCCCATCGTGAGTCACCATTTTCTGTGGTGGAAACATAGGTTGTATACAGAGCACACACAGCCTATATTTCCTGTGCTAAATAAGCACACACTTCAGATTTCATCTCATTGCAATAATGCTATCTTTACGCTAAGTTTCACTCACCACCATTCGTCCCAATCATCCCAAGAAAGCAGCACCACAGAGCTATGTTCTCATCTCAGCCTGACTGCCAAGCCGACGCCCATAAACAGTTTTTATTAAACTCAGAAGGAAGTGATGTCACAACATGTGACCCACCCTCCATAGGAAGTGGAGCTCCACTCAGAATACAACACAAGAAATATAGCTTAAAGGATTCAATACAATAATACAATAATAATACAATACATGCATAAAACAAACGAACCAATCACAGACATGTATACATTCAAAT
This sequence comes from Rana muscosa, assembly GCA_029206835.1. Lineage (NCBI taxonomy): Eukaryota > Metazoa > Chordata > Amphibia > Anura > Ranidae > Rana > Rana muscosa. The sequence goes on from CM055117.1 coordinate 151,692,122, forward strand.
AGACTATCAGTGGCATGCACTGCTTCCAATGACGGGAACTATACGACATTTATGCCTCAATGGACCACAATTGTCGTATAGCTATGCTACTGTTCTTGTGGACACAGATCTGTCCGCTCGGAGTCATTTGATGCCAACGTCAAGAAGTAGCCAGTCCCCTGACGAGGCATAAAACAACATCTCTAAATGGAGCAAACATCGCTGTTTCCATAGGAATATTTTCCCGCCACCGATCTTCCACCAACGTCTGTATGTGCAAATACGCTCAGATGAGCGCATTACAGCAAAACTGACATTGGGGGACATCTGACAACATACATTAATACATTTTTCCACAACACTGGGAAAGTCTGTTGTTGCTGGTGGGGAATCTATTGTTGCTTGGGGTGGGTCTTATGTTGCTGGTGGTCCATTATTACTGGGGGATATCTATTGTTGCCAGGGGATCTATTGTTGCTGGCTGCAGGGGATCAATTTGACTGCTTATCTTGTTATCATTAACAAACTCCATACAAATTGCTTAGCTGTCACGGGTGTACTTACCGTGGCCGAGATGCCGAGAGTGGTTCACCCTTGCGACTTGGCGCACTCCGCCCCCTGGAGGTGGAACAGGGAGAGGATGGCGCGAAGAGGCACTGGCTACCAGCAGGTGAGGAAGTCTTGGTAGAGGATCGGGTGACCAGGAACAGGCTGAGGGCCTAACACCAGGCTGATGAGGGCTCTCACAAGATCCAAACAAAGACACAAGTCCAGGGCACTACAGGGGCCAAGCGGGTAGACTGAGTCCAGATACTGGCTGTAGAAACAGGTACTGAGGGTGCAGGCCGAGGGTCTAACACAGTAGACAAGTGATCAGTCCAGGAATACGAAGCAGGTAATCAGAGCTGGAGGCAAGTAGCAAATCCAGAATACAAGCAGGAGATCAGGGATTGGAGATTGGTAGAATGTCCGAGTCACAGGCCGAGGGTCAAACACAGCGGGCAGGCAGAAGAGGTCCGAGAGGCAAGCCAAAGGTCAGGTCCAGGAGAGAAGCAGCGTAGTCAGGTCGATCCGGGTCACAACAAAGGTTCAGACGTGTATACAGGAAACCAGGTACAAGGCAGGAAGCTGACGACAAACCAGCCAACTGTCAGCGCCACTAGGCTTCTTTAAATAGGCCTGTCAGAGTTCTGATTGGTGCGCCATTGCGCATGTGCGTGCGCAATTCGCGCACCATTGCACGTGCGCCGAAGCGCCATTCCACCGCGCATGCGCGCAGGGCTGCGGCGGCTGAATAGGGGATTTCCATGACATTAGCACCACAAATGATATTTGGCTCTGTATTCCCCTAAAAAGGGTAGTACTGGGAGGTGGGTAGGTGGTGGAACCAAGGGATGTTGCTCAAAATTGGGTAGGGGCAAAGACAAGGGGTGACTTGGAGAGGGGGAGTTCCTGTACCTATTCTCTGAGAAAAAAAGCCCTGTATGTGTATATATATATTGTGACAGCAGGAAGGTAAAGTCACCTGGTTGCATCCAGGGGGGTAGATATATTTCGCCCAGATTCAGGCTTTACGCCGACTTATACAACTAGGTGGAGAGTTGTATAAGCCCAGCTGAGGCTAGTGGGCTCATGGATGACTCATACCTCTAGGGAGAGTGTGGGGCGTCGTGCAGACAGGGAGTTGATGAGACCAGCTGAAGCTTGTCAGCTCATTTAGGCCTCTATAAGAACTCCCAGCTTCATTAGATGTTTGCTCATGCCTGGACCCAGACCTGTGTGGACTGTCTAGGGAGAGTGAACCCCTGTGCGGTGAGACAAAGCCTGTGTGGCTATTTGCTTGGACATTTAAAACCAGGGACTTAGGGACTAGGACAGCACTAGGCTGATCCCAGTTGTTAGTTAGGAAACCTGTATGTTTAGTCAGAGGTCAAGTTGACCAGGATTTATTTTGTTTATGTTTCTTTTGGCTTTGCTGTGTTTTGTCACTGTAAATAGAAAATAAACCGCACCTTTTTTTGATTTTGAAAACCACAACCTCCGTTTGCTGGGCCTGTTTTTGTGTGGGGAGCCCATCCCGGGGGTCAGACACACCCGCTGCCGAGCTAATCCCCTCACAGTTGGTGGAGAACCAGTGGCAGTTTTTTTTAAGCCAGCATGGAGGAGATACTGAAGCAGCTGGCTCTAGCAAATGCCAATCGACAGCAGACAAATGCAGGTTTGCAAAAGAGCCTTGCAGCTCATCAACAGAGCCTTGCAGCTCAACAACAGAACTTCGCAGCCCAGCAGCAAGCTCATCAACAGAGCCTTGCAGCCCAGCAGCAAGCTCACTAACAGAGTCTGGAAGCTCAGCAACAAGCCCAGCAGCAATCTGAGGCCCGCTTCATAGACCTGTTACAGAAGCAAGAGCAGAGACTACAACAAATGGAAGCAGTAATGCAGCAACGTCCGCAGACCAGTGAGGAAAGCCGTCCCACTAATACCGCGTCCTTTGGGGTGAGTCGTTTATTGACAAAAATGACCGGAGAGGATGATCCAGAGGTATTTTTGACCACATTTGAAAGGACTGCTGAAAGAGAAAAGTGGCCTGAGGAGCAGTGGGCTGGACTGGTGGTTCCTCTGTTAACTGGTGAATCGCAGAAGGCTTACTATGACCTAGAGCCTGACCAAGCAAAAGACTATGTGATGCTAAAAGCTGAAATATTGGCAAGGCTGGGTGTCACCCAGGCTGTCCGGGCTCAGCGTGTGCATAACTGGACTTTCCAGCTTGGAAAACCCCCCAGGTCTCAAATGTATGATCTCATTCACCTGAGCAGAAAGTGGCTACAGCCAGAGACTTTGTCCGCACCAAAGATTGTGGAACGTGTTGTAATGGATCGGTTTTTGAGAGCTCTTCCTACTGCCATCCAAAAGTGGGTAAGCCATGGAGACCCAGAGACGGCCGATGGTCTTGTGGATCGTGTGGAGAAATACTTGGCTACAGAGAACCTGACGGCCTCTTCCAGAGACACTCGGACTTTCCACCCTAAGACCAGACCATCCCCAGGGGCGGATAAGAGGATTCCAAGGGGTGAGGGTGGAGAGAGTGAGAGGGTGGGAGCTCTACCCCAAGTTTGGCGAGAACAGCCTGGGAAATCAGCGGCTCAAGAGGCGGCAAGAAGGATCGTTTGCTACCGCTGCCGGCAAGCGGGACATATTGCAGCCAATTGCCCGGTTGTGGAGGAACCCATGCAGTGTGACTTTCTGACGGGCAGACGTCAGTCGCTGTGTGCGACAGTCGCATGCACTGCCATTCGAGGAACTGAGAAACATTTATGCAAAATGTGTGTTAATGGTAGAAATGTTGTGGTATTCCTGGATTCAGGTAGCCTTGTGACCCTGATAAAGGCTGAGTTAGTTAAAACAGAGGTCTCTGGGAATAGCAAGGTAGCTGTTATTTGTGTGCATGGGGACACCCGAGAGTATCCAGTGACTACAGTGTGTTTCGAGACCCCCAAAGGTACCCTCTCTCATCCAGTGGGCTTAGTATCTCAGTTACCGCATGACGCCATTGTGGGAAGGGATTTTCCGAAGTTCTGGGAACTGTGGGATGATCCTGAGCCCCCCACTGGTGCCCCTATGTACCAGGAATGTGATAGCCAGAACTCCCCTGAGAGTGGTGAGGACTCTCCGGAATTTCCCTTATCAGTATTGGCAGGGGAGACTCAAGAAACTGGAGAGGAGCCCACCTCCTCAGACGAAAACCTACCGTCTGTGGAGTTTTCTGATCTTGAGGTTCACAGGGAAAACTTTGCCACAGAACAGTTGAAAGACCCCGCCCTAATAAAGGCACGGGAAAACGTAGTGAAAATAGATGGCGAGTTAGTGAACCCAGATAATACCTGCACTTACCCATACTTCAGCGTAGAGAAGGACCTACTGTATCGGGTGGCAAAAAGGGCAGAAGAAACCGTTGAGCAGCTTGTGGTGCCCAAACCTTACAGGAAGTTGGTGTTGGAGTTGGCCCATGGGCACATTCTTGGAGGTCATCTGGGGACAGAGAAAACCCGAGAGAGGGTATTACAGAGATTCTATTGGCCGGGGGTGATGAAGGACATAGAAAATTATTGTTCCTCCTGCCCTGTGTGTCAGAGGTCGGCCCCGATGCCACATTTCCGTAGCCCGCTGGTCCCTCTACCCATCATTGAGGTCCCGTTTGAGAGGATCGCCATGGATTTGGTAGGTCCTATAATCAAGTCCGCTAGGGGGCACCAGTACATATTAGTTATAATGGACTATGCCACCCGTTATCCAGAAGCGATCCCTCTCCGAAATACCTCGGCCAAAACCATAGCCAAAGAGCTATCTCTTGTGTTTAGCCGGGTGGGTATTTGTAAAGAACTGCTTACGGACCAAGGTACACCCTTTATGTCCCGGGTTATGAAGGAGCTGTGTAAATTGTTCAAAGTGACGCAATTACGTACATCTGTGTATCACCCCCAAACCGATGGGCTGGTTGAAAGATTCAACAAAACCCTAAAACAAATGTTGAAGAAAGTGGTGGATAGAGATGGAAAGGATTGGGACTGTCTACTTCCTTATCTGATGTTTGCTATTAGGGAGGTGCCCCAATCCTCTACGGGATTCTCCCCCTTTGAGTTACTGTATGGGAGACACCCAAGAGGGCTGTTGGATATTGCCAAGGAAACTTGGGAAAGTGAGAGTTCTCCCCACAGGAGTGTGATTGAGCATGTCGCCCTGATGCAAGACCGAATTGCACAGGTAATGCCCATCGTGAAGGAACATTTGGCCCAAGCGCAGTTAGCACAGCAGAGAGTGTACAACCGTGGAGCCAAGACCCGTACCTTTTCCCCGGGGGATAGGATACTGGTACTTGTCCCTACGGTTGAAAGTAAATTCCTTGCCAAATGGCAAGGCCCCTACGAGATAATGGAAAAAGTGAGCGAAGTGAATTACAAGGTCAGACAACCAGGAAGGCGAAAGCCCGAACAGATCTATCACGTTAATCTGTTGAAAGCCTGGAGGGATAGAGAGTCCCTAGTCGCAGACACTTGGTCACCAGCTCAAACTGGTTGCGTGATTCCTGAGGTTGGAATAGCAGCCACCTTGTCACAACCCCAACAACAGGAGGTTAAGGTGTTTGTGCTTCGCAACAAGGAGGTATTCTCTGAGCTGCCGGGACAAACATCTGGGGTAGAGCATGACATCATTACCCCGCCCGGTGAAAGGGTGAAGTTAAAACCCTATCGGATCCCAGAGGCCCGACGGGAGGCAATACGGGAGGAAGTACAGAAAATGCTGAACTTAGGGGTGATAGAGGAGTCCCAAAGTGATTGGTCTAGTCCCATTGTGTTGGTGCCTAAACCGGATGGGAGCTGGCGATTTTGTAACGATTTTCGTCAGTTGAACAAAGTTACAAAATTTGACACCTACCCCATGCCACGTATAGATGAGTTGATCGACCGGCTGGGAACAGCCCGATACATGACGACTCTTGACCTCACAAAAGGGTATTGGCAAATCCCCCTGGCCAAATTGGCCAAAGAGAAAACCGCATTTGTAACCCCAGACGGGGCGTTCCAATATAAAAGAATGCCGTTCGGGTTACAGAATGCGCCGGCCACATTCCAGCGGAAAATGGACCAGATGCTGAGGCCCCATCGGAAGTATGCTGCGGCTTACCTGGATGACGTAATTGTCCATAGCACAGATTGGGCCTCACATCTGCCAAAAGTGCAAGCAGTCCTGGACTCTGTTCGGGAAGCGGGGTTTACGGCTAACCCCAAGAAGTGTACCATTGGGCAGGAGGAGGCCAAATATCTTGGGTACACCATTGGGAGGGGAGTAATAAAACCCCAACTCAACAAAGTCGAGGCCATCCAGAGTTGGCCACGTCCCAACAGCAAGAAGCAGGTACGAGCCTTTCTGGGAATCGCTGGGTATTACCGGCGATTCATTCCCCACTTTGCTTCTAAGGCTGTGCCCCTAACCAACCTAACGAAGGGGAAAGGGTCGGTCATGATTAAATGGACCCCCGAGGCTGAGGCAGCATTCCAATTCTTGAAACAAGCCTTATGTAGCCAGCCAGTGTTGTACTCACCCGACTTCTCTAAAGACTTTGTCGTACAAAGTGATGCGTCAGATGTGGGGTTAGGAGCAGTATTGTCCCAGGTCTGGAACGGGGAAGAGCACCCAGTCATTTACCTCAGCAGGAAGTTGAAGTCCCATGAGGTAAATTACGCCACCGTTGAAAAGGAGTGTTTAGCGGTGAAGTGGGCTCTAGATTCCCTTCGGTACTACCTGCTAGGTAGGCACTTTGACATGGTTACGGATCACGCTCCGTTAAAGTGGATGGCTCAAAACAAGGAAACAAATAGAAGAGTGAATAGGTGGTTCCTGGCCCTCCAGGAATTCAACTTCACAGTAAAGCATCGCCCTGGCGTTCAAATGGGGAATGTGGATGCTTTGTCTCGAGTACATGAATGCCTGATTGCTGGTGTTCCAACCCCAAGGTTAAAACAAGAGGGGGGGGGGTATGTGACAGCAGGAAGGTAAAGTCACCTGGTTGCATCCAGGGGCGTAGATATATTTCGCCCAGATTCAGGCTTTACGCCGACTTATACAACTAGGTGGAGAGTTGTATAAGCCCAGCTGAGGCTAGTGGGCTCATGGATGACTCATACCTCTAGGGAGAGTGTGGGGCGTCGTGCAGACAGGGAGTTGATGAGACCAGCTGAAGCTTGTCAGCTCATTTAGGCCTCTATAAGAACTCCCAGCTTCATTAGATGTTTGCTCATGCCTGGACCCAGACCTGTGTGGACTGTCTAGGGAGAGTGAACCCCTGTGCGGTGAGACAAAGCCTGTGTTGCTATTTGCTTGGACATTTAAAACCAGGGACTTAGGGACTAGGACAGCACTAGGCTGATCCCAGTTGTTAGTTAGGAAACCTGTATGTTTAGTCAGAGGTCAAGTTGACCAGGATTTATTATGTTTATGTTTCTTTTGGCTTTGCTGTGTTTTGTCACTGTAAATAGAAAATAAACCGCACCTTTTTTTGATTTTGAAAACCACAACCTCCGTTTGCTGGGCCTGTTTTTGTGTGGGGAGCCCATCCCGGGGGTCAGACACACCCGCTGCCGAGCTAACCCCCTCACAATATATATATATATATATATATTGTGAGGGGGTTAGCTCGGCAGCGGGTGTGTGTGACCCCCGAGATGGGCTCCCCACACAAAACAGGCCCAGCAAACGGAGGTTGTGGTTTTCAAAATCAAAAAGGTGCGGTTTATTTTCTATTTACAGTGACAAAACACAGCAAAGCAAAAGAAACATAAACAAAATAAATCCTGGTCAACTTGACCTCTGACTAAACATACAGGTTTCCTAACTAACAACTGGGATCAGCCTAGTGCTGTCCTAGTCCCTAAGTCCCTGGTTTTAAATGTCCAAGCAAATAGCCACACAGGCTTTGTCTCACCGCACAGGGGTTCACTCTCCCTAGACAGTCCACACAGGTCTGGTTCCAGGCATGAGCTAACATCTAATGAAGCTGGGAGTTCTTATAGAGGCCTAAATGAGCTGACAAGCTTCAGCTGGTCTCATCAACTCCCTGTCTGCACGACGCCCCACACTCTCCCTAGAGGTATGAGTCATCCATGAGCCCACTAGCCTTATACAACTCTCCACCTAGTTGTATAAGTCGGCGTAAAGCCTGAATCTGGGCGAAATATATCTACCCCCCTGGATGCAACCAGGTGACTTTACCTTCCTGCTGTCACATACCCCCCCTCTTGTTTTAACCTCGGGGTTGGAACACCAGCAATCAGGCATTCATGTACTCGAGACAAAGCATCCACATTCCCCATTTGAACGCCAGGGCGATGCTTTACTGTGAAGTTGAATTCCTGGAGGGCCAGGAACCACCTATTCACTCTTCTATTTGTTTCCTTGTTTTGAGCCATCCACTTTAACGGAGCGTGATCCGTAACCATGTCAAAGTGCCTACCTAGCAGGTAGTACCGAAGGGAATCTAGAGCCCACTTCACCGCTAAACACTCCTTTTCAACGGTGGCGTAATTTACCTCATGGGACTTCAACTTCCTGCTGAGGTAAATGACTGGGTGCTCTTCCCCGTTCCAGACCTGGGACAATACTGCTCCTAACCCCACATCTGACGCATCACTTTGTACGACAAAGTCTTTAGAGAAGTCGGGTGAGTACAACACTGGCTGGCTACATAAGGCTTGTTTCAAGAATTGGAATGCTGCCTCAGCCTCGGGGGTCCATTTAATCATGACCGACCCTTTCCCCTTCGTCAGGTTGGTTAGGGGCACTGCCTTAGAAGCAAAGTGGGGAATGAATCGCCGATAATACCCAGCGATTCCAAGAAAGGCTTGTACCTGCTTCTTGCTGTTGGGACGTGGCCAACTCTGGATGGCCTCGACTTTGTTGAGTTGGGGTTTTATTACTCCCCTCCCAATGGTGTACCCAAGATATTTGGCCTCCTCCTGCCCAATGGTACACTTCTTGGGGTTAGCCGTAAACCCCGCTTCCCGAACAGAGTCCAGGACTGCTTGCACTTTTGGCAGATGTGAGGCCCAATCTGTGCTATGGACAATTATGTCATCCAGGTAAGCCGCAGCATACTTCCGATGGGGCCTCAGCATCTGGTCCATTTTCCGCTGGAATGTGGCCGGCGCATTCTGTAACCCGAACGGCATTCTTTTATATTGGAACGCCCCGTCTGGGGTTACAAATGCGGTTTTCTCTTTGGCCGACTTGGCCAGGGGGATTTGCCAATACCCTTTTGTGAGGTCAAGAGTCGTCATGTATCGGGCTGTTCCCAGCCGGTCGATCAACTCATCTATACGTGGCATGGGGTAGGTGTCAAATTTTGTAACTTTGTTCAACTGTCGAAAATCGTTACAAAATCGCCAGCTCCCATCCGGTTTAGGCACCAACACAATGGGACTAGACCAATCACTTTGGGACTCCTCTATCACCCCTAAGTTCAGCATTTTCTGTACTTCCTCCCGTATTGCCTCCCGTCGGGCCTCTGGGATCCGATAGGGTTTTAACTTCACCCTTTCACCGGGCGGGGTAATGATGTCATGCTCTACCCCAGATGTTTGTCCCGGCAGCTCAGAGAATACCTCCTTGTTGCGAAGCACAAACTCCTTAACCTCCTGTTGTTGGGGTTGTGACAAGGTGGCTGCTATTCCAACCTCCGGAATCACGCAACCAGTTTGAGCTGGTGACCAAGTGTCTGCGACTAGGGACTCTCTATCCCTCCAGGCTTTCAACAGATTAACGTGATAGATCTGTTCGGGCTTTCGCCTTCCTGGTTGTCTGACCTTGTAATTCACTTCGCTCACTTTTTCCATTATCTCGTAGGGGCCTTGCCATTTGGCAAGGAATTTACTTTCAACCGTAGGGACAAGTACCAGTATCCTATCCCCCGGGGAAAAGGTACGGGTCTTGGCTCCACGGTTGTACACTCTCTGCTGTGCTAACTGCGCTTGGGCCAAATGTTCCTTCACGATGGGCATTACCTGTGCAATTCGGTCTTGCATCAGGGCGACATGCTCAATCACACTCCTGTGGGGAGAACTCTCACTTTCCCAAGTTTCCTTGGCAATATCCAACAGCCCTCTTGGGTGTCTCCCATACAGTAACTCAAAGGGGGAGAATCCCGTAGAGGATTGGGGCACCTCCCTAATAGCAAACATCAGATAAGGAAGTAGACAGTCCCAATCCTTTCCATCTCTATCCACCACTTTCTTCAACATTTGTTTTAGGGTTTTGTTGAACCTTTCAACCAGCCCATCGGTTTGGGGGTGATACACAGATGTACGTAATTGCGTCACTTTGAACAATTTACACAGCTCCTTCATAACCCGGGACATAAAGGGTGTACCTTGGTCCGTAAGCAGTTCTTTACAAATACCCACCCGGCTAAACACAAGAGATAGCTCTTTGGCTATGGTTTTGGCCGAGGTATTTCGGAGAGGGATCGCTTCTGGATAACGGGTGGCATAGTCCATTATAACTAATATGTACTGGTGCCCCCTAGCGGACTTGATTATAGGACCTACCAAATCCATGGCGATCCTCTCAAACGGGACCTCAATGATGGGTAGAGGGACCAGCGGGCTACGGAAATGTGGCATCGGGGCCGACCTCTGACACACAGGGCAGGAGGAACAATAATTTTCTATGTCCTTCATCACCCCCGGCCAATAGAATCTCTGTAATACCCTCTCTCGGGTTTTCTCTGTCCCCAGATGACCTCCAAGAATGTGCCCATGGGCCAACTCCAACACCAACTTCCTGTAAGGTTTGGGCACCACAAGCTGCTCAACGGTTTCTTCTGCCCTTTTTGCCACCCGATACAGTAGGTCCTTCTCTACGCTGAAGTATGGGTAAGTGCAGGTATTATCTGGGTTCACTAACTCGCCATCTATTTTCACTACGTTTTCCCGTGCCTTTATTAGGGCGGGGTCTTTCAACTGTTCTGTGGCAAAGTTTTCCCTGTGAACCTCAAGATCAGAAAACTCCACAGACGGTAGGTTTTCGTCTGAGGAGGTGGGCTCCTCTCCAGTTTCTTGAGTCTCCCCTGCCAATACTGATAAGGGAAATTCCGGAGAGTCCTCACCACTCTCAGGGGAGTTCTGGCTATCACATTCCTGGTACATAGGGGCACCAGTGGGGGGCTCAGGATCATCCCACAGTTCCCAGAACTTCGGAAAATCCCTTCCCACAATGGCGTCATGCGGTAACTGAGATACTAAGCCCACTGGATGAGAGAGGGTACCTTTGGGGGTCTCGAAACACACTGTAGTCACTGGATACTCTCGGGTGTCCCCATGCACACAAATAACAGCTACCTTGCTATTCCCAGAGACCTCTGTTTTAACTAACTCAGCCTTTATCAGGGTCACAAGGCTACCTGAATCCAGCAATACCACAACATTTCTACCATTAACACACATTTTGCATAAATGTTTCTCAGTTCCTCGAATGGCAGTGCATGCGACTGTCGCACACAGCGACTGACGTCTGCCCGTCAGAAAGTCACACTGCATGGGTTCCTCCACAACCGGGCAATTGGCTGCAATATGTCCCGCTTGCCGGCAGCGGTAGCAAACGATCCTTCTTGCGGCCTCTTGAGCCGCTGATTTCCCAGGCTGTTCTCGCCAAACTTGGGGTAGAGCTCCCACCCTCTCACTCTCTCCACCCTCACCCCTTGGAATCCTCTTATCCGCCCCTGGGGATGGTCTGGTCTTAGGGTGGAAAGTCCGAGTGTCTCTGGAAGAGGCCGTCAGGTTCTCTGTAGCCAAGTATTTCTCCACACGATCCACAAGACCATCGGCCGTCTCTGGGTCTCCATGGCTTACCCACTTTTGGATGGCAGTAGGAAGAGCTCTCAAAAACCGATCCATTACAACACGTTCCACAATCTTTGGTGCGGACAAAGTCTCTGGCTGTAGCCACTTTCTGCTCAGGTGAATGAGATCATACATTTGAGACCTGGGGGGTTTTCCAAGCTGGAAAGTCCAGTTATGCACACGCTGAGCCCGGACAGCCTGGGTGACACCCAGCCTTGCCAATATTTCAGCTTTTAGCATCGCATAGTCTTTTGCTTGGTTAGGCTCTAGGTCATAGTAAGCTTTCTGCGATTCACCAGTTAACAGAGGAGCCACCAGTCCAGCCCACTGCTCCTCAGGCCACTTTTCTCTTTCAGCGGTCCTTTCAAATGTGGTCAAAAATACCTCTGGATCATCCTCTCCAGTCATTTTTGTCAATAAACGACTCACCCCAAAGGACGCGGTATTAGTGGGACGGCTTTCCTCACTGGTCTGCGGACGTTGCTGCATTGCTGCTTCCATCTGTTGTTGTAGTCTCTGCTCTTGCTTCTGTAACAGGTCTATGAAGCGGGCCTCAGATTGCTGCTGGGCTTGTTGCTGAGCCTCCAGACTCTGTTGCAAAGTTGCGTTTGTCTGCTGCTGGGCTGCAAGGCTCTGTTGATGAGCTTGCTGCTGGGCTGCGAAGTTCTGTTGTTGAGCTGCAAGGCTCTTTTGCAAACCTGCATTTGTCTGCTGTTGATTGGCATTTGCTAGAGCCAGCTGCTTCAGTATCTCCTCCATGCTGGCTTAAAAAAAAACTGCCACTGGTTCTCCACCAACTGTGAGGGGGTTAGCTCGGCAGCGGGTGTGTGTGACCCCCGAGATGGGCTCCCCACACAAAACAGGCCCAGCAAACGGAGGTTGTGGTTTTCAAAATCAAAAAGGTGCGGTTTATTTTCTATTTACAGTGACAAAACACAGCAAAGCAAAAGAAACATAAACAAAATAAATCCTGGTCAACTTGACCTCTGACTAAACATACAGGTTTCCTAACTAACAACTGGGATCAGCCTAGTGCTGTCCTAGTCCCTAAGTCCCTGGTTTTAAATGTCCAAGCAAATAGCCACACAGGCTTTGTCTCACCGCACAGGGGTTCACTCTCCCTAGACAGTCCACACAGGTCTGGTTCCAGGCATGAGCTAACATCTAATGAAGCTGGGAGTTCTTATAGAGGCCTAAATGAGCTGACAAGCTTCAGCTGGTCTCATCAACTCCCTGTCTGCACGACGCCCCACACTCTCCCTAGAGGTATGAGTCATCCATGAGCCCACTAGCCTTATACAACTCTCCACCTAGTTGTATAAGTCGGCGTAAAGCCTGAATCTGGGCGAAATATATCTACCCCCCTGGATGCAACCAGGTGACTTTACCTTCCTGCTGTCACAATATATATATGCATAAGTGTACTTAAGGCAGTATATTTACTTGCAAAATTGTGTTCCCCAGCAACCAGTGGGTTCTACAATATTTGTATATACCAGCTGTGCCAAGGGAGGGTTCGAGCCAATTCCAAGGGGTTGATAGGCAGAACGTAGACCCAAAACCAGCAGCTCATACAGGGGTAGTGCTACACGTGGGGGCTCGTCCGGGATTTATACGGTTCTGCAATCAACTCCCCCCCTAGACAAAACCCTTGTCAGTACAACCATGGACCCTACTGCTGCAGCCCGGTGGTGTCTGGAGGAAAACATCCTCCCGGGCAACGGTCTAGTGATCGAGATCAAGAGAGAAGTCTGGACAGAGGAGCAGCTACTCCCAGTTTTGAGAACACTGTCCACAGACAGGAAACCATGGGTGATTGACATGAGAACAGACACCATCAACCCGCACACCTATGCACTGTGTGAATGGAAGAAGGGAGTTTCAGACTACTTTAAAGGCACCAGTATAAAGACTGCCAACCAAGTAGAATTCTTCCTGATACACCCAGAAGGACCCAGGGAAGGTCCCACCTCCACTAGCCAAGCAGGGCCCAGTACAGGGGCGGATGGCCAGAAAGAGAGTTCCGGTTCATCACCATTGACTACCCTTGGGCCAGAGCTATGCGCTGTTCTGGGGGAAATTGTGGCTAAGTGTAAGAAGGACTCCCCAGACTACCTGATGACTGGATACAGGAAACTCGGGACTTTCTCTGGGAAGCAGCCAGTGCCTTCTGTTGAAGATGGGTTTGAAGAATGGCTAGATCATGCCACTCAGGCTCTAGAGGAGTGGGAAGTACCTGAAAAACACAAGAAGCAAAGCATTACAGAGAGTCTAAAGGGACCTGCCCTGGAGGCCATACGTAACCTCAAGCTCAGTAAGAGAGACTGCACTGCACAGGATTACCTGGATATCCTACAGGATGTGTTTGGACGGACTGAAAAAGTTACTGAACTTCTCTACCAACTGGAACACTGTTACCAGAAGAAGGGAGAGAAACTGTCTGAATTCATCCAGCGCCTGGACAAGGTACTGCATCAGATCCTGTTAAAAAAAGGGATTGATCCTCGGAAAGTGGATGAGACCCGTGCACAACAAGTCCTACGGGGAGCCCAACCTCTGGATCCCATTGTACTTCTGTTGCGAACCCCCCAGGGCGGTAGCGTCCTGGAGTACCCTGACCTGATCCGGATGGTCAGGAGAAAGAGGTCCTGCTGGACTATAAAAAGAAGAACCAGCAATCAGAACCAACTGCTCAAGTCAGAGTGATCAGTGCTGATGAAGGTGACTCTCTCGTTGAGCTTCTGAGAACCCAGATATCTCAGTTGATAGAAATGGTGTCTATGCTGACTAGCCAGACCAATGTTCTGCCCAGCAAAAACACTCCAGAAGAACCCAAGAATTCCCTTAACTCTGAGGCTGATCAAGTGCAGAAGCCGAAGAGACCTATAACTTGCTTCAACTGTGGAGGAGTTGGACACGAGCCCGGATAAAGCTGCACAACAACACCACAAGCCGGAAGAAAACTTCAGAGGGCGCCGGTGAAGAAGTCAACCGGGTGCCCACCCATCTCAGCTAACTCCAAGAGATCCAACAATGCAAGGAAACAATGCCAGGAGCACAGGTCTTTACCAAGCATCCCCATTGTTACCTCTGAGCGACCAAATGCTTCCCGTTCCACTACTCAAATTTCTGGACGGCGGGAAGTCAATGCACATCAGGCCCAGCAAGGATCAAGATTCAGTAAAGATCCAAGGAAGAAGGGAGTAAGAGTGCAAATTACAGAACCAAATAGGAAGGTCACTCCAAGAAAACTCTCTGCCAATTTAGTGGGGCCTTCCCCAATAGTGTCAATCCAAGTAGATGGAATCTATACAAAGGCCCTTCTAGACACTGGAGCTCACGTGACTCTTCTATATAGGGACTTCTATAACAAGCACCTCAGACATCTGCCACTGCAGAAAATGGAAGAACTGGAGATATGGGGCATTGGGACTCAAAGTTTCCCTTATGATGGATACCTGCCAATCAAGCTGACTTTTGACCCCTCGGTAGCGGGAGAGGCAGAGACCTTTGATACCCTGGCAGTAGTCTGCCCTCGCCCGCCGGGAGCCAGCAAGAGCTCCCTCATCATAGGGACCAACACTGACCTAGTCAGGAGACTGCTGACCCCCCTAGCCCAGGAGCAGGATACCTCCACAACCAGAGTTCACACCATGTTACAGCAAGTGTACCAATGCCTGGTGATGGAGCAGAAGGCCCCAGCAGAAGGAGTTGGGAAAATCTGGAAGCTGGACAGAATGGAAAAAGTATTACAACCAGGAGAGGTGACTTGTTTGAGAGCTTCTGTTAAACTTACCTGGAAACAACCAGGCCCCTTTGTTGTCCTTGAACCGGACCAACAGGAAAAACCAACAGGGATGAAAGTCATTCCTGAAGTGGTTCCCTTGAAGGCCCTAAAGAAAAGTCACGGGAGGGTCTCAGTATGCATCAGGAATACTGCTACCACACCAGTGATGGTACCCGCTAGAATGCTGATGGGCCAAGTGAACCAAGCCACCCCGGTTGCCCCACCTGACTTAAAGAGAGAAGAAAGGGGTGAAGTTACTGTGGAGAAGCTATGTTCTGAAGACACCACCCTCCCACCAGTATGGAAGGAGAGGGCCAAGGCCCAACTCGCTCGATGGCAGAAGATTTTCTCTAAAAACTTGTTTGATGTGGGGTGTGCAAAGAGTGCCACTCACAAGATTCGCCTACAGGAAGATAGGCCGTTTAGAAAAAGAGTCAGACGAGTTCCTTTGGCTGACCTGGAGGATCTGCTTGAGCAACTGGCAGAACTTAAGAGGACAGGCATTATCAGAGAGTCCAGGAGCCCTTATGCCTCTCCGATAGTGGTAGTCCGGAAGAAAAACGGGTCACTGAGGCTATGTATAGACTACCGAACACTCAATAAAAGGACTATACCTGATCAGTATACCACTCCCCGAATAGAAGATGCTTTGCAGAGTTTGTCAGGGGCCAAGTGATTCAGTGTGATGGATTAGAAGAGTGGATATTATCAAATTCCCATGCATGCTGAAGATCGGGAGAAGACAGCCTTCATCACCCCTGTGGGTTTCTTCGAATTCAACCGCATGCCTCAAGGCTTGTCAGGAGCCCCAGCCACCTTCCAAAGACTTATGGAGAAGACGGTGGGAGACATGAATCTGATTGAGGTGCTGGTATACCTGGACGACATTATTGTGTTCGGAAAAACCCTGGAAGAACACAAAGAGCGACTGGAAAAGGTCCTGAAGAGGCTCCATGATGAAGGCCTGAAGCTTTCGTTGGAGAAGTGTCAATTTTACCAGCCCTCAGTCCATTACCTGGGCCACATCGTATCTGCTGAAGGGATATCCACGGACCCAGGGAAGTTGGAGGCCGTCACCTCTTGGCCTAGGCCCACTAATGTGATGAGCTTCGGTCGTTCTTGGGATTCTGTTCTTATTACAGAAGGTTCGTGGAGGGTTTTGCCAAGATTGCCCGACCCCTGAACGAACTGCTTAGGACTGAAGAGGAAGATGATGTTCCAGAATCAGTCAGACCAGTGAAACCCATCATGGGGCCTAGAAAACCTAAAGAGTCTATCCAAGACCAGTGGACCACCAAGTGTGAGGAGGCATTCCCCCAACTCAAGGAGTGCCTAACTACTGCTCCTGTGTTAGGTTTTGCAGTATCTGCATAAGCCTATGAGCTGCATGTGGATGCCAGTAGAGATGGATTGGGTGGGGTCCTGTACCAAGAGCACAATGGTTACCTATGGCCCGTTGCCTATGTGAGTCGGAGTCTGGTGCCAGCTGAGAAGAATTATCCCACACACAAGCTGGAATTTCTGGCTCTAAAATGGGCCGTAGTGAATAAGGTACGAGACTACCTATATGGGGCCGAGTTCGTGGTAAAGACTGACAACAATCCGCTCACCTACTTATTAACCACTGCCAAACTGGATGCCACAGGACATAGGTGGTTAGCTGCCCTCTCAGGATTCACGTTCAGCCTGAAATACCGACCAGGTGTGGGAAACAGAGATGCGGATGCTCTATCTAGAAGACCCCATTGCCTCATTGACCCCACAGAGGAATGGACCCAAGTGACCCCAGAGGGAGTGCGGGCCTTGTACCAGGGGGCTGAATTCCAAGCTGGAGGGGGGTCCAGAGCCAAAGAGATTGGAGTTACGGCTGTGGGAGTACCCAAACACTACTGTAACATGACCCAAGTGGGAGAAGAAGGTCTATCCAAATTGTCCAGGAAGGACCCGAGGAAGGACCAAATGGAGGATCCCCTTGGAAGATTAGTGTTGAAGGCTTTGGAGGGCCGCTGTCCCGATGTGCTTCTCACAGATTCTCCAAAAGAGGCTCGACTGCTACATAGAGAGTGGGACCGATTACAGCTGCGCCAAGGGGTGGTCTACCGAAGGGGCCCCTCTGATGGTCCAGAAGAAAAGTGGCAGCTGTTCCTGCCCAGCAAGCACAGAGAAACAGTTCTAACTGCCCTTCATGACCATCATGGTCATCTGGGCCCGGAAAGAACCTTCCAGCTAGTAAGGGACAGATTCTACTGGCCCTGAATGTGGGCCGAAGTTGAAGGCTACTGTCACTCCTGTATCCGGTGTATTCAGAGAAAGACCCTACCTCACTGAGCTGCCCCAATGGGCCATCTTCAGAGTCAGGGACCTATGGAACTGGTGTGCATTGATTTCCTTTGCTTGGAGCCTGACCTGAGTGGACAAGGGAATGTTCTGGTGGTCACTGATCATTTCACCAGATATGCCCAAGCATACCCAACAAAGGATCAGCATGCTTCAACCGTGGCAAAAGTCCTAGTAGAAAAATTATTTGTCCACTATGGATTACCCCAACGTATCCACTCAGATCAAGGGAAAGACTTTGAGAGCAATCTTATAAAGAAGCTGTTGGATTTGCTGGGCATCAAGAAGACCAGAACCACTCCCTATCACCCACAAGGGGATGCTCAGCCTGAGCGTTTTAACCGAACCCTCCTGGATATGTTGGGAACGCTAATTTTGGAAAGAAGCAGCACTGGAGTAAGCACGTAGCTGCCATTGTACATGCCTTCAACAGCACTGCAAGTGATGCCACTGGGTATTCTCCTTACCGTCTGATGTTTGGGCGAGAGGTTCGGCTACCGGTGGATCTGGCCTTTGGCACATCCCTTGATCATACATCAGTCACCTCCCATAAGGGATATGTGGATCGGCTCCGGAAAAGTCTAAAAACAGCCTATGAGAAGGCCCAAGCTACATCAGATCAGAGGGGGCTGAGGAACAAGAGGAACTTTGACCTCAAGGGCAGGGTACAAGATTTGAAACCAGGGGATCGAGTGTTATTAAGAAATCTGGGTATCCCTGGAAAGCATAAATTAGCTGATCGCTGGAAGTCACAACCATACATCATCTGTAAGCAGTTACCAGGCCTCCCGGTGTATCAGATCAGACCAGAGGTAAGTGTAGGCCCATTAAAGACCTGGCACATGAATCACCTGCTGCCCCTCTCTGAAGCAGTTCGCCTACCTCCTGCATCAGCCTCACAAGAGTTACCGTCAACCTCTCGAGGGTCTCGACCAGTCACCAGATCTCAGTCGACACTCAGGACATAGAAGATGAAGACTCTGAAGATGAATGGGTACTAGCCAAGCCTATATTACACAGGAGCGCGCCCGTAAGGTAACCCCCTCGGGAGAGTGCTTCCCAGAGGGGGCTATCTAATGCAGGGAGGAGCCACGAGAGCTGCCGTGGGACCCCAGAAGAGGACGATCGGGTGCCACTCTGTGCAAAACGAACTGCACAGTGGAGGTAAGTATGACATGTTTGTTGTTTAAAAAAAAAAAACTTGAACCTATAGTATCACTTTAAGTCTGGGCTCTGACTAGGCCATGCTAGGACATTCACCTTTTTCTCCTTCAACCACTATGTGGTAATTTTTGCTGTGTGCTTTGGGTTATTGTCATGTTGGAAAGTAAACCTTCTTCCCATTGACAACTTTCTGGCAGAGGGCCACAGAATCTGATGGTATTTTGCCCCATCCATTTTTCTTCTATCCTGACAAGTACTCCAGTCCCTGCTGCAGAGAAACACCCCCATAACAGGATGTTAGCGCCTCCACGCTTTACTGTAGGAATGGTGTTATTTGGATGGCGAGCTGTATTGGATTTCCTCCAGACATATCGTTTGGTGTTGAGGCCAAATAATGAAACTTTAGTCTCATCATTTAGTCTCAAACTTATATTTATGAAGGGTATATGCATTGGAAATGTTCTTTCTGATAGCAACCAAATCCCAACAGCTTTTTTATCTTTTATCGATCTATTTTTTTTTTTACACCTACTTGTGGTTGTTGGCAAATGTAGGCGTACCCACTTCCTGGGTTCTTGTTTGAAAGCTGAATTTGAGGCAAACAGTTGATGACTTTGACTACACTGATAAAATAGATATATGAGAGCTATTTTACCTGCCAAAGTTCTAGTATTTCTGACCATACAGTCCTGAGGTTTATACAGCTTCGCCACATAATTATTACTGCTTTTCACTACCAGTGAAAACCTTCTGTGCTCCTATATTTTATAAGTAATATCTTGGTTGCCAGCACCTAAATGACTATAGCACCAACCCATAGTAATATACTATATGTGTGCAGCACTAACCCCTTATTAACCACTTAAGCCCCGGACCATTTCGCTGGTCAAAGACCAGGCCACTTTTTGCGATTCGGCACTGCGTCGCTTTAACTGACAATTACGTGATCGTGCGACGTGGCTCCCAAACAAAATTGGACCCCCTGCACATTACCCCCCTACAGCTCTGGACCCCCTGCACATTACCCCCCTACAGCTCTGGACCCTCTGCACATTACCCCCCCTACAGCTCTGGACCCCCTGCACATAACCCCCCTACAGCTCTGGACCCCCTGCACATTACCCCCCTACAGCTCTGGACCCCCTGCACATTACCCCCCTACAGCTCTGGACCCCCTGCACATTACTCCCCCTACAGCTCTGGACCCCCTGCACATTACCCCCCTACAGCTCTGAACCCCCTGCACATTACCCCCCCCCCCTACAGCTCTGGACCCCCTGCACATTACCCCCCTACAGCTCTGGACCCCCTGCACATTACCCCCCTACAGCTCTGGACCCCATGCACATTACCCCCTACAGCTCTGGACCCCCTGCACATTACCCACCCCCCTACAGCTCTGGAACCCCTGCACATTACCCCCCTTACAGTTCTGGACCCCCTGCACTGTGCACATTACCCTCCTACAGCTCTGGACCCCCTGCACATTACCCCCCTACAGCTCTGGACCCCCTGCACATTACCCCCCTACAGCTCTGGACCCCCTGCACATTACCCCCCTACAGCTCTGGACCTCCTGCACATTACCCCCCTACAGCTCTGGACCCCCTGCACATTACCTACCTACAACTCTGGACCCCCTGCACATTACCCCCCCTACAGCTCTGGACCCCCTGCACATTACCCCCCCCCCACAGCTCTGGACCCCCTGCACATTACCCCCCCACAGCTCTGGACCCCCTGCACATTACCCCCCACAGCTCTGGACCCCCTGCACATTACCCCCTTACAGTTCTGGACCCCCTGCACTGTGCACATTACCCTCCTACAGCTCTGGACCCCCTGCACATTACCCCCTAAGCTCTGGACCCCCTGCACATTACCCCCCTACAGCTCTGGACCCCCCGCACATTACCCCCCTACAGCTCTGGACCCCCTGCACATTACCCCCTACAGCTCTGGACCCCCTGCACATTACCTACCTACAACTCTGGACCCCCTGCACATTACCCCCCCTACAGCTCTGGACCCCCCGCACATTACCCCCCCCCACAGCTCTGGATCCCCTGCACATTACCCCCCCCCCCCCCACAGCTCTGGACCCCCTGCACATTACCTCCCTACAACTCTGGACCCCCTGCACATTACCCCCCCCACAACTCTGGACCCCCTGCACATTACCCCCCAGAGCTCTGGACCCCCTGCACATTACCCCCTACAGCTCTGGACCCCTGCACATTATCCCCCTACAGCTCTGGGCCCCCGCATGTTGCATAGCTCTGTGTTCATTCCTACCTTGCACTTTCCTATTCACAAGATAATGATTGGTTGCTAGGACCACCTAGCAACCAATCACCTGCTACTCCTCCGGCATTTCCTGTCCTCTATTCAACGCTGCCTTACCGTCTTTCACTCTCCCTCCCCTGCAGGGGCATACCTAGAGCATTTGGCACCCAGGGCAGCTCTCATATCTGGCACCCCCCCCACTTTAAAATGTAAAAACACCCAACTGTGCCCCCTGCATACCTCTGCATCCTTCAATATCTCTTTGTCACTACTTTGTACCCCCTCTTCACAACTGGACCCCTTTACATTACACAGCCCTCTCCCGCAGCTCTGGACCCCTTTACATTACACAGCACCCTGCACCTCTGGACCCCTTTACATTACACAGCACCCTGCACCTCTGGACCCCTTTACATTACAAAACCCCCTGCACCTCTGGACTCCTTTACATTACAGAACCCCCTGCACCTCTGGACTCCTTTACATTACACAGCACCCTGCACCTCTGGACCCCTTTACTTACACAGCCCCCTGCACCTCTGGACCCCTGCACATTATACAGCCCCCCACAGCTCTGGACCCCCTGCACATTACCCCCCTACAGCTCTGGACCCCCTGCACATTACACCCTACAGCTCTGGACCCCCTGCACATTACCCCCTTACAGCTCTGGACCCCCTGCACATTACCCCCCCTACAGCTCTGGACCCCCTGCACATTACCCCCCCCTACAGCTCTGGAACCCCTGCACATTACCCCCACACAGCTCTGGACCCCTTACACAATACCCCCCCCACACAGCTCAGGACCCTCTGCACAATTACCACCTACAGCTCTGGACCCCCTGCACATTACCCCCTACAGCTCTGGACCCCCTGCACATTACCCCCTACAGCTCTGGACCCCCTGCACATTACCCCCCCTACAGCTCTGGACCCCCTGCACATTACCCCCTACAGCTCTGGACCCCCTGCACATTACCCACCCCCCTACAGCTCTGGAACCCCTGCACATTACCCCCCCCTACAGCTCTGGACCCCCTGCACTGTGCACATTACCCCCCTACAGCTCTGGGCCCCCTGCACATTACCCCCCCTACAGCTCTGGACCCCCTGCACATTACCCCCCTACAGCTCTGGACCCCCTGCACATTACCCCCCCACAGCTCTGGACCCCCTGCACATTACCTCCCTACAACTCTGGACCCCTGCACATTACCCCCCCCACACAGCTCTGGACCCCTGCACATTACCTCCCTACAACTCTGGACCTCCTGCACATTACCCCCCCACAGCTCTGGACCCCCTGCACATAACCCCCCACAGCTCTGGACCCCCTGCACATTACCCCCCTACAGCTCTGGACCCCTGAACATTACCCCCCTACAGCTCTGGACCCCCACATGTTGCATAGCTTTGTGTTCGTTCCTACCTTTCACTTTCCTATTCACAAGATAATGATTGGTTGCTAGGACCACCTATCAACCAATCACCTGCTACTCCTCCGGCATATTCTGTCCTCTATTCAACACTGCCTTACCGTCTCTCACTCTCCCTCCCCTGCTGCACAAGAGAGCGAGAGACTGTGTTTTTTTTCTCCTTCTCGCGGTGGCCTGTGCTGTGTGTCTCCTGGGTAGCGGTACAGTCCGCACCCGACTCGGGCACCCCCACACCCTGTCACAGCTGGGCTCTCCCTGCACTGTCAGGGTTTCACATAGCCGCTGCACTACCACGCCACGCTGTCACTGATTCATACAGGGGACTTGAAGGACAGGGGTGCCGCCCGACACCCCCCCAGTGTGTGACACCCGGGGCGGAACGCCCCCTAGTTAGTACGCCACTGTTGAGCGGTGTTCTTTATTTTTGGGTCCTGCAGCGAGTTACCTCCCGTTCACTGGTTCTTGTCCCTAGAATGTAGGGAAAAGTCTGTGTTCTTTCCCCAAAGAAACTCAATGTCCAGACAGTATTCAAACTCCAAACAGCCGAGTTTATTTTTATCTTGCTCAAACAGATTTGGGAACAGGTTGAAAATAGCGACAAAGTAGGTAGGGAGATAGGTTCATGCACGCGGCACCCAGTCACCCTATTCTTTACTCAAGCCTGTGTATGAATTTTGCTCACCCGGATAGATCCCTCTCACAGTTCTAGCAGCCGGAGTGAAGCACGAACAGTTGCTATTTGAATTTAGTCCCCTTCACGGACAAGTCCCAGAGATCCTCTGCCACAGAATCCCTGATGATTGAATTATGACTTCTGAACAAAACCCCGTAGATTAGTAGAGACCATAGGTGTCAGTGAGACACACTACAGGGGCTATACTGCAACTCACGAATCCTTCCTCTGATAGGTAACCAGGCCTCTCCTTCATCGTGAACTCCATCACCGATCCATCGGACAGATCCTCCCCCGGTTTCCTCTCTTTCAGAGTGTGCCACCCTCACACGGGACTCCAGTGTGTTGGCTGTAGACCCAGTTGAAGGTACTGGGCCTACCTGGAACGTTGTAGCCTCGGGCTAAAGGTGCCCGAGACCCCTCGGCCAGTTCACGCACCCCCCGGGCCAACAGGGCCAAAGGGCGCGACTTCGCCACCAGGGGTCCTCCTTGGAATCCCCCCCGGCACACTCCCCTAGAACATGGCGTCTGTCCCTTATGTACCCTCTCCCGGCATGCACAGCAGGTGAAACCCCGCCCACCACACGGTAGCCGAGAGAGGACACCCAATCATGCCACAATGCCACCCCTGGTTCAACCCGAGACCTAGGCAACAGCGCCACCACAGGATAAGGGGAACCATGCACCAGGCAACACCACAGCAGAACAGAGTCCATACCTAGCAAAATTAGAGAACCTGAGCCAACTATGGCTCATACTACCCCTAAATTTAGAACATAGCGACCCGCAAATTTGGAGTGCCCGCTACATATATATACATACACACATGCAGTACATTCACCCACATACACACATGCCCTCACACATACATATAGCCTTTTTTTTAAATGCAGTTCTACTGAGCTGGCTGAGTCAGACATCTTCTTGCTTGGCTGACTTTCACTTTTATGTTCAGCACCTGAGCTGAACTGTTTATTTACGAAGTACTGCAATGTAGAGGGAGGCTGAGCAGGACAGCGCACAGGAAGAAGGGCTCTGCAAATTACGGTCGTGACGGTTCTTACTCTGGCAACAGTTTGGAACTCCACCGGTCTCAGTCCCGTATACTATACAGGGCTGAGACCAGCAGAGCTACGAATCATTGGCAGAGTGAGAGCCGACTGTAATGTGCAGAGCAATTTCTCAACTAGGATGCTGCGGCACCCCTGACAAACTCAGATGACAGTCCACGGTGCTGCTGCACCAAGGCTAGGATAAGCCATGAAGAGTCTTCAAATTCAAAATGACAGAAGTCTAGTTGAATATAACTAACTACTACTAGATATTAAATGTTTACATGCAGTGTTTTTGTTCTGTTCAAAGAATCTGAACTTTGACTTCTCCAGAAGAGTAAATTTTCTAATATAGCTATAATTTCCCCTTACAAGTCAGAACCCTTTCCTCTTCTGGAAGTTTCTAATTACTCTCTGTGCTGGCCAACATCTCGGCCCCTCTGGGAAAAGAATGAAGGGGAATACTATAGCGTGTCACTTGAGTCTTTTTGGGCTGCTGACATCACATTCAAGATGGTGATACCCAGCTAAGGTTGCCATCTGTCCAGGATTCACCCGGACAGTTCAGGTTTTGAATCATGTGTCCGGGTTTCAGTCCACCTGAAACACGGGTACAATATTCAGACCAGGCTGTGGCTCCCCAAGAAACCGAGATAGTCATACGCAAATTTGTTTCTGTTCGGGAGCTGCGGCAGCTGTATGGGGGCAGGTTTGACTGAAGGGTGGTGTAATAATGTCAGCAAGTGCAATTTGGCCGCACACACTGTTTGCCAAGGCACTTTCTGTGTGCTACATTACTACTCTACTTGGGGCACCCAAATGTATCCAAGATCTTTTATAATCCTATAGTGTTTACTGCAAAAAATAAATAAAAAATTTGCCCTGTTCTGCAAAAGTGTTTGGGTTTGGCTTGAAGAAAAGGTGGCAAGCCTATACCCAGCAGGGATTTTGGATGTCAACCAAATAGATAAACACGCATAAAAAAGCATTAAATGCACATATGATTTCATAGGAAGATTGTTGTTGAAATTAATGGTCTGGCAACAGAGACTCTTTCAAATGAACAGTAAAAATCACACAATCACCTTAAAGTAGTTCCAGGCTCCAGTAGTGTTTTCCTTGATCCTGCAGCTGGTCGTAGACATTCGAGAATGATTGTACAGTATGTACAAACATGAGTGAGTAGATATGTGTGTATTCCGATGCCGTACAGGCAAGAACATAAACATTACAAATGAAATTGAGAGATAAAATCACATGTGGTCAAGTAATATGACCTAGAATACTTTGGACAACAACTGTCTGTCTGTGGCCCACATGGCTAGCAGTAGAAGGGTGTGAAATTGGAACTTGCTTATGTTAGCATTGCATGCTATTTCAGATAATATCTTAAAAAAAAAGTGTTATGTTAATACACCTTTCACATAAATTTTTCTCACCACTTGAAAGGAAGTGAAAACGCATGCAGCAGGCAATTCAGTTACTGAAACTTCAATGTAGCAGTGCTGGATTGCTTTTTTGTACATGAAGGATGGACAGCGCTGCTCTGCTTTTGATCCTATTGTTGGCAGGTTTATCTCTTGCTTGTGAGTATTATATAGTAACTCTATTGTAACAGATCTAACTATGTGAAGCTTGTTCTTACATGTGAATATTAAGGAAGACTGCTTCCAGAGCCACAAGGTCTACTACCAGTGGTGGAGGAGCCATAACACCTAGACAGGGTGACCAGGCTAGAAATATCACCTGCATGCATTTTTGACAAACAGCCAGTGTTTTCGCATCCTAATTTATTAAAATCAGATTTAACCCTAGTATTATTATTATTTTTTTATTTTTTTCAGATGAGCTGGAAACTATAATTGAACATAACAAAAGCCACAAAATGCTAAATGTGCAAAACTTCTGACTATCTGTGATTCCTAGGACAGTCCCAGGAGAGACTTTCTATCTATTGAATGCTCCTCTTCCACATCATGCCAATCATTTAATCCCATATGCTGAATTACATTTTGCAAGCTATGGTCATCTTGGTATGCAATATACTGTATATACAGTATATAAAATCAATGTTTCTCTTTGTTTAAAAAAAAGGAAATGTTCACATCACAGATTGCTATATATAATAAATCTGTCCACTATAGTTCCCCTTATCCAACCTATAGGCTTTAGTTGTGGTAAACGGTTTCTATCCAAAAAAAATAAAAAAATTGAATAGAGAAATATATATTGTAACATCCTGTGCCCAAAAACGAAGGTGTACACCAAAAATTATTGTCAAAATATTAAAATATATGATGTCACTTCCCGCATCCTTAGATTGAAAAAAATAAAATGATGCACCAAAATGAGTGTTAGATATAGAAATACATAATATCACATCCAATGTCATTCTATAAAAAATATAATATGCACAACACAACTTGATTGTTAGACAGAGATTTATAATTTCACACCCTGTGTCCTTCTATAAAAATTTATGTATAGAACACAAAGTGATGGCTAGATATAGGACTACATATATAATGTGGCCCTCTATGAAAAAATAATATGCACACCACACACTATTACCCATGGAAATAAATAATGTCACGTCCCACGTTCTTATATTAAAAAAATAATGTGTGCAACACAAAATGAATATTAGCAATATATTATTTTATAAAGTTCACATAGTATAGTGACTTAATTATTTATTGACAATATAGCAACACGAATGCATTATACATACTGTACATAGCAAGGTGAAATTTATATTGAATTATTTGATACACATGATATACTGTATCTGTTTAATTAGGCTGTGAATGCCAACAAATTTAGTTTTTTTAGCGGATATAACATGTGATCTTCCCATATTCTTTGGATGACATAAGTGTACCTTGCACCATTCACTTGCTTCCCCACCTTCTGTACAGAACAATTCCAAACGTTCTTCAGGAGCATATAGAAGGCACGTGGGTGTCAAGACCCAGAAGTAGCAATGGGTGGATAGAAGAACCCTAAAGCTAGCCATATACAATTAGATTTATTTTGTTTAGCTGGCAAGCTGAACCAAAAAAAATCCAACAGATTCCTGCATCCACAATAGATAGCCAGCAACATCAGCAGCAGTTGCAACTGATTAGATGCAGATGCTGTTCAGCTGACAATTTTCTGTTCGACTTTGCTTTTTAAGTCGGAGGATGTTGGGTGGGAGGGTAGCAACAAGGCTACCCATGGAGCAAATTTTGGCCTGTTCATCCAGATTCAGAGGACACAGGAGAGGACAAAGGCAGAGCAAGCAAATTACTTACACATATGAGTTTTAAATGGGGGTCCATTTTAATCAACAGTTTGGGGCCAGTGCATTCTTAAATGATCTTACTAAGCATGGCTATATTTAAATATCTCATTCTGTGCTAGATTTAAAGAGGAATTTTGCCCCCCCCCCCAAAAAAAAAGTATCATGCACCCTATACCTCTGGTCTCCTTTCTATGCTGCATAAATATACTTATAAACCCAGAGAATAGAGAATCCAGAATTGTCCTCTTTTTCCAGCTCCTCTCTCCTACTACAGGTCCCCTCCCATGTTGCCATCCTCGTGTTGCACATCATCAGGGGGCTGGCTGTCTCTTCCAGATTCTTGCTGCTGCTCTCTGGATGATTTGCCTTGGTGCATGCACATTTGTTGTAGATTGCCTGTAAGCAGGGCCGCCATCAGGAATTTTGGGGGCCCCTTACATAGCTTCAGGCATGGGCCCCCTGGAGCAGAGAACCGGGGGGGGGGGCGCTGCCACTGAAAATTGAGGAGCGGAGGGGGTGTGCCACGAATTGAGAAGCGGGGGGTGCTGCCGCCGCAAATTATTGAGGTCGGGGGGTTGCCATGCGGGCCTCTGGGGACCTCTGGGCCCCTTACAATAAAATAAGTAAAACAAATAAAAAAAATAATTTTATTTTTATTTTTATAAAAAATAAAAAAAGGGGGGTTGCCATCCGGGGCCCTGGGGACCTCAGGGCCCCTGGGCCCCTTACAAAAAAAAGTGGGGGTTGCCATCCGGGCCCCTGGGGACCTCTGGGCTTCTGGGCCCCTTACAAAAATTATTATTTTTTAAAAAAAAGGGGGGTTGCCATCTGAGCCCCTGGGGACCTCCGGACCTCTGGGCCCCTTACAAAAAATAAATAAATAAATAATTATTTAAAAAAAAAAAAAAAAAGGGGGGGTTGCCATCCGGGGCCCTGGGGACCTCCGGGTCACTTGCAAAAAATAAATAAATAAGAAAATAAAAAAAATGTATAAATAAAAAAAGGGGGTTGCCACCCGGGCCCCTTAAAGGTGTGCTGCCTGTACTCCCCTGATGGCGGCCCTGCCTGTAAGCCTCCTGGGATGCGTGACGTGGGTATCCTAGGAGGCTGCAGGCTGCTAGGGCTATGTCATTCTCTCCTAGGTATTTGTAAAAAAATAAATCCAAATTTGCGTAAGTATGAAACAAAGGGGGAAGGAGTAATATCAGGTAAAGTAAAGGTAGAAGAAGAGTGAATGATCCTATAAGGCAAAAACAAGTTACTGAAACAGAATTTAGTGTGCAGAATATCGAAAAATATTGTATGCACAAATATTGCTATCTAGAAAAAAAGTAGTGGTGTGCTGTCTTCTGTTTTATATACTGTGATGGCACTTTCATTTTTGGCCTTGTAAAACTGACGCTGGAATAGAGGTACATCAATCAAATTCTCTAAATTGTGGGAGCCATGGCTGGCAGTTCCTGGACAGGCCCCCTTCTCCCCGATTTCCTTCAGGTTGTTGCAATGTTGAATCGAGACCAGTTGAGCATACCGATCACCTCTTTCACATGGCCATATTGTGAGTTCACCCGTGCATCTAGATAGGAGCAACTGATATATTATCTATTTTGCTTATATAACCTACGTATACAGGCAGAAAGTTGTTTGATTATGTGCACGAGGTACTCTTGATCTAGTGTACTACTCGGGTGTACAGTACCAAAGTAATACCATTATGGGAGGTCTTCCCATGATCTACTATGTAACTAAGTTTATGCCTTATTTGTATCATTTTAATTTTTTTATTTTGGAACAAAGACTGCCTCCTTAAATAGCATTTCCTGTGACAAATTAATAAAGTGGGTTCAAAGGTAGCGGGTGCTCCAGCAAAAGCTTGCTGGAGACTGGAGAAATCACAAGTAAATGTACATATTTGCAAGCACACCATGGATCGTCAATTACCATCCGCGGTGTGCTGGCAAATGCGTACATTAAATAAATAAAAGTGGCACACACCATTACATTACGTAAGCTGGCCATACTCTAGCATGAAAATTTCAATACAATCATGTACATACATACATGTACGTATGTATGTACATGATTGTACATACATACATACGTACATGTAGTTAAGACATCCCAAAATCCACTGCACGGCTCTATACCTGTGCCTCTCGCTACCTGTGTACAACCAGGGTAGTGGATGCCAGGGCTTGTCTTTGCACACAAATAGAAGATATAGAAATATCAAAGCCGCAGTCCAATATCTGCTCTTCTAGGCATTTTTATTCAGCTGTCAATAGAGCGACTGCATCCATAATGTCTCCATCTGGAAACCACCATTACTTTGTGTTCAGTCCATGGTTATCTGCAAAATGCTTGGCTACATATAACAGACCTAGTTTGACAGTTAACTACAGTGCCTTGAAAAAGTATTCATACCCCTTGAAATTCTCCACATTTTGTCATGTTACCACCAAAGACTTAATTTTTTGGGGGGAGATTTTATGTAATAGACCAACACAAAATGGCACAGAATTGTGAAGTGGAAGGAAAATGATAAATGGTTTTCAATTTTTTTTACAAATAAATATCTGAAAAGTATGGCGTGCATTTGTATTCAGACCATTTTACTCTGATACCCCTAACTAAAATCTAGTGGAATCAATTGCCTTCAGAAGTCACCTAATAAGTAAATAGATGAATGATGTAACCACACGTGGATCCCCTAGAAAGATTCAACTAGAACAATGTTAGGCACGGCATTTACAGTATATAGACCTGTTATGCTTGATAGGGTAAATGGAATAGCCATTTATTAATCAAACATTTAGTTTTAAGTATCAAAATATGTATTTTGATTAAGCGGATATACTTTGTTACAAATGTCATAAGTCACAGGATGTAACAGCTGTTTTGGTTGTGGTCAAATGCCATTCACACCTTCAGCTCTGAAAAGGTCTATCTCTGGCTTTTCCTAGATAGCTTGGGAAGTGACGTGTATACTGTATGGTAAATGACCATCTGTTTATCAGTGAATATCACCAAAGAGTTGAATGGGACTTCAAAAGAGTCCCATTCAAGGTGCCTCCCCCTTTAGAATGTATAAATTATACTGGGCCCCTCAACTTTGGCAGAGCAATTATTTTGAATGTATCACCATGCACTGTATTTATGTTCGCTCCCTTGCTTATGGCTAAAACTATAGGCTTGAATATTAAATACATCTTTTCAAATGTGGTTCAGCAGTCAATATGTTATTGGAAACCCCTAAGTTCTGGGATTTCCCTATCATGCTCAACCAAGATTTTCTAAAAATTCTGGATTGAAATAAACTAGGGGACAACAAAAAACAAAGGCCCACAAATATTAACACATAATTTATTTATTTTTTCTGATGGGAGTTACTACCACCAGAGACTTGGTGCCTCTATGATAGCTAAGCTTGCTCTCACATATGTCAATTTATAAATGGGGTGATGAGAAAAGGCCCACGTGTTTGGGGATACTA
The DNA here is from genome assembly GCA_029206835.1 of Rana muscosa. Lineage (NCBI taxonomy): Eukaryota > Metazoa > Chordata > Amphibia > Anura > Ranidae > Rana > Rana muscosa. The sequence goes on from CM055117.1 coordinate 151,723,007, forward strand.
ACTCCCACAGAGACCAGATCAGACTACTGGTATATTGTTGATCTGGTGTTTATTTGTGCATTGGGATTTGTCCATCGAGGTTTCTGAGGTACCTAGACACGAACATTTAGAATTTGAAATTCACCAGTGAGGAACAAGTGGAACAAATTAATTATTTGGATTTAACTCTAATAGGGAGCATTTTGGATGGTAAAATTCATACTCAGGCCTATTGAAAGCCCTGTTTGAAAAACTTCATTCTTTGAGCAGATATCTGTCACCCCCCACGTGTGAGGAGGGCAATACCTAGTGAACAGCTTGTCAGTATAACAAGAAATTGTTCTACCTGGGAAAGCTTTACAAAAGAAGCTCTCGATATGAAAGGGAAGTTCCTCCATCAGGGCTACTACAGAGCCAGTTTTGACAGAGCATACCATAAAGTTAGATGCATGCCGAGAGGGAGCTTTTTATTTGATTGTGAATCCAGAAAAAAATAAAAAGATCACTTTGTGGTCTTCAGCACTCAGTATAGTTCAGAGTTTGAGAATATTAAGTACATCATACTGAGATACTTACCAATCTTACGGAATGTCTTCGATTTTTGGAAAGTCCTTTCCAAAGGTGTACATTTTGTCACCAAGAGTGCCCCCACATAGGGGGATATGTTGTCCCCTAGTTTATTTCAATCCAGAATTAGTAAAAAATCTTTGTTGAGCATAACCGGTCTATGCTGTGCCTCACGTTGTTCAAGTTGTACCCTTTTAGGGAATCCGCATAAATCTCGACAAGTAATACCTTTCAATTAGTCTCGATTAAACAATTAGGTAACTGTCAAACTAGGTTTGTCATTCTTTGTATGTCATATCCTGTGTGATCTGCAGGAAACAATACACCGGAAAGACCAAAAAATAAAACTAGGAAGCTGTGTGATTGTATGAGAGATTATCTATCAAATAGAAAAACACATAAGAATACTAATGTAGACAAGCATTTTGCAGATCACCATAGATTGGATGCAAAAGAATGGTGGTTTTTAGGCAGAGACATCATGGAGGCAGTTGGGATGTAATTTAAAGTGAAAACCACATACATTGTTAGAAATTTGTTAATTCTTCATTCTAATCCTTCAAATTTTCTCATTGCTGTGGTTGAAAAAACAAATGCAGGTCCTCTATCCCTCAATCCTGGATAGGCGGAATTCATGTAATTAAGATGGCTATATTGCCCAAGTTTTTCTATCTTTATCTGGGGTAAAACAAAACCTTGAACCTCTAAATACACTCTGTCTCCCAGAATGCTGCGGAGGTTTAGGTCTCCCAAATATTTCTGCTTACTATCATGCTGTACACCTTGAACATTTACCAAAATACCATGCAGTCAAAGAAATTCCTTTATGGGTAACAATTGAGTCTATTGACTGTGACCCTATTTCAGGATCTAACATATTATGGTTAAGAGCAACTAATCGTACTTTTATTAACAATCTTTTTGTTGTCGGAAATTCCGACCGTGTGTGCGCGGCATTAGACAGTGTATGGTTGGATGAGGCTGAAGGCTTTAATAAGTGGTACCAGCATTTAGGGCCCTGTGTGTTTACGTATAAAGGTTTAGATCAGGGATATGCAATTAGTGGACCTCCAGCTGTTGCACAACTTCAAGTCCCATGAGGCATAGCAAGACTGACAGCCACAAGCATGACACCCAGAGGCAGAGGTATGATGGGACTTGTAGTTTTGCAACAGCTGGAGGTCCGCTAATTGCATATCCCTGGTTTAGATTGTTAGATCATGGATATTAACTACAGTACTGTTTTTTTTCTATTTCCTCCAGCAAATTCCACCTGTCGCTCCTCACATACACCTGATGACAAGGATATACAATATACTACCATTGAAGGGTACATAGCCAGCGATATATTTCTCCCCTGCTTTTTCAATATAACACTGATATCCCAGGCAGAATGTAATGATACAGCTGTAATCTGGAGTTATCTAAACACAAATGTACACCTACTGGAATTTAAACTCCAATCATCTAATGTGGAAACCTGGGGAAAGTGGAAACAACAGCATATAAAGTACGATAAAACCAAGAACGGGAACTTTTCTATAATAATTTTAAATGTGGATTTGGAGGTCACTGGAAATATATCATGCATATTATATGATGGAATTAACTATATAATGGCAAAGAGAATACTGCAAGTGCTCATCAAAGGTAAATTTGTACACAGTATAACACAATAGTGCTAATTAATTTAATGGTAATGAAAGTGGTTATTTTTTATAGTCTTTTCCGAAATAACATTTTATTATTGTTTGTATTTGCGATGCAGAATATAGAGGTACAAAATTTCAGTTATGAAAACCGTGATATACATTATTTCTGTCTGACAATTATTCATGAACATTGAAACTATGTTTAATGACAGTAGTTATTCTTTATGTAGCCATATTATTTCATCAGATATGTATCTCTTATTTGTCTAATAAATCATAGAAAATTGTATGTAGTTGAAGGAGTCACAAGAACACTCCAAAGAAAGGGAAGGCTGGGGAAGGAAAAAGAGGGGGGGGGGGGAAGAATAAAGTAATCACTATGTTTTTTTTATTACCTGCTCATGGAGGGTCCTCCCAGAGGTGCCACAGCTCCCAGACATTGTTATGAGCTTCCAGTCTGTCCTGCATCCGAGCTGTCATTTTCTCCATCAATTCTACATCCTTAATTCTGGAGAAAAGGGCTTCCAACGATGGGGGGGTGTGGCGCTTCCAATTTAAGGCTATAAGACCGCGAGCTGCTGTGAGGACATGGCATACTAGTTTTTTTATAGGGTGTGGGAAACTTTAGCGGTGACAAACCTAGTAGAAATTTTTTGGGGGTTGCTGGGACTGGATTTTCTAGCAGGCGGACCAAAAGCTGTTGGACAGTTGTCCAATATGGGATGATTAGTGGACAACTCCAATAAATATGGAGGAGAGTGCCCTTCGCCCCCTGGCACCACCAGCACCTATCTGTGCTAGTAGGGAATATGGTGTGGAGCACATCTGGGGTCATGTTCCAGAATAGGAGGATTTTGTACGTGTTTTCTTTATATAGCGTGCATATTGAACTTTTTGCCGCTTGGGACCATATCACTTTTCACTGTTCTATGGGAATTTCCTCATTGAGGGCTTTCTCCCATCTGAGTGTAGCGCCCATCTACTTTGAGGGGTGCTATGTGCCTAAATTTAGGCTGGTTGGTCTGAGCTAGTAGCCAGGCTCAGACCGCTTTTATTGATAGGGTCTGTTACTTTGTTTCTTCGGGTGTTGTACTGGTGTGCAGTTCCCTGTGGCCTGTAGGTGGCACTGCCATGACAGGTCAGGGTTGAACCACTGGTGACAGTGCTGTGCCTTAGGGAGTCCTCTCTCGGCAGTAGTACAGTGGGCGTGGTCATCATGCTGTGCATGCCGGGAGAGGATACATAAGGGCAGACGCCGCCTGGAGTTGGGAGTTCCGGAGTTCAGGAAGCGTGACCTGGCCCTCCAGGCCAGGGGTGCGCGTGTGCATCGGTCCCAGGCACCTTTAGTGTGGGGCTGCAGCTTCGCCATTGAGTCCAGCACCTTTAGCTGGGGCTCATCTCTAAATGGAGGAATTCCAGGGTGCCCCTAAGAGGGGACCCACTCTAAGAAGAGGAGGCCGGAGAAGGACCTTTCTGATGGACCGGTGAGAGTTCACGGTGAAAGAGAGGCCCGGTAAACTTCTGGAGGGATTCCACTATTCATCCAAGACCTTGTAATGTGCAGCAACTTGCACCTGTTCTTGAATTACAAGCGCTGAGAGGTTCGGGGTTCAAAGATTCTGTGGCAGAGAATCTCCCGATCGTATCTCCAAAGGAACTTAAGTGAATGCCTGAGTGTTATTCCGGTTGCTAGGACCGTGAGAGGGGACTATCCGGATAAGCAGAGCCACTGAGAATTGAGTGGTGAGATTAAGTGCCACGTGCCCGAACCTGTCTCCCATTTCCTTTATTCTTCAACTTCAACTTTCCTATTCAGTTCCCAGCATAAAGAAAATAAACCTTCCTTTATTAAGGTTTAAACTTGTTTGGACATTGGCCTTATTGGTGCACCTACAACAGACTCTTCCCTACACTTTAGGGGTGAGAACCAGCCCCAGGAGAGGTAACTCGCTGCAGGACCCAACAATTGTGAACACCGCTTAACCTCTTCAAACAGGAGGGTACGGGCATATAGTACGGTGTGCCTTATCTCACAAGTGAGCCAGGTGAGAAGAAGGTCCGTGTACTACACGTGGAGGCTCGTCCGGGATTCTGCAGCTACCCCCCCAGAGGTTGGACTGTTTTCGGCCATTGTGAAAGTTGGACTGCGCCACATTTTATTGAAGAAAATGGAGGTACAGGACTGTGTTTGAATTTTTTTCTAGATGCGTAGTTCGTGGGCGTGTCCAGAACTAGGAAAAGCCAGCGAGCTGCGTGCAGAAGGAAAAAAAGGGGGAGGAGCCCCCGCCAAGTGTCTTTGGCACCAAAGGGACAGTACGAGCCAAACCAGTGGAGAAGAAGCATCATGTCCGCCAATTCATGGATTCCTCTTCCACCGGGACCCCGAATGTTCCCGACTACCTCAGCCATGGATATTGCTTCCATCACTGTCCTCCTGACAGATACAGGGATTCGGCTCAAGCCCCGGGGCCGCTTTGTACTTTACACCTGCCGGGATGCGGAGGCCCTGGGCGTGCTCTGTCCCAAATGCCAGGGACTGGCCGTGCAGATACGGCCGTTCGGAAGATGCCTGATCTGTGGGGAGTTTTTGCTCGAGGTAGAACAGCCCACCGAGTCAGCCAGAGTGTACCAGGTAAATTTTTGTTGCAGGGTTGCTTACTTCCGAGGAAGAGAAATATGCCCCAGTGGCCGGGCCCACGCGCATCACTACGGCTGTAGCGGATGTGGAGGATGAAGTCCCAGCCACCGCAGAGCCAGCGACGGATGTTACAGCGGATGCTGCCTCCATCACTACTGAGACGTCAATCCCGCCTGCCAAGAGAAAGGTGGGCTACGTAACAGCCTCCCGCGGTCACGGTCGAGGTCCACCCCAGCGCCTGCCTGAACCGGAGATCCCACCCGGAGGGATCTCCAGGAGATCCACGTCAGGGGACGGTAAGGAGGCTGGGGACATTGTGGTGAAAAGTTTGCCGGGGAAGGGTAAGAAGCTCAGTGTCCGTACCATTGAGGATGCTTGGATCCCCGACCCGCAGGAACTTTTAAAAGACAGTGAGTCTGTGTCTACTAGAGACTACCTGCCAGCGGAGGAGTGCGACACTTCTGATTTGAAATCGTCTTCTGAAGTGGGGGATGATTTCGAGGTGGATGAACTATTTGCCAGGAAGGGTTGGGACAGAATTCCATTACCCTCACCCCGAAGCATTATAGAGGGATCACCCATGAACTCTGGGGAAACCACAACCCGGGTGGAGGCCCCTACACGTGAGGAAGGAAGTGTTCCCATGCCTGCATTGCCCGTACCTGCATCGCCAATGCCTACCGCAGAGGCTGGACGCATGCCATTGCGGGCACCTTTGCAAAAACGTGAGGCAGTGAAAGTACCTAATGCCCGTAGATACTTTGTAGGCTCAGCTGCTATGGCCGATCGGTTTAAAGGATGCAAGCAGGAGTGGAACTATGGTCGGCACATACATGCGGATCGGGTGGTTATTTGTAATAAGGAACGAGAGGATGCTGTGTACTCCATTGAGACTTTTGACACAAAATGGAAACTCCTTGTTTTGCCGAATCCTCGGTTCTATACCTAAAAGTCAGGACTTTGTTTGCTGTTTTTTTTCCTGTCTCTGAAGTTCAATCTTTTGGAACTCAATAACTTTGCCCTCCACTACTTGGGGTAATCTGCTCTGCTGAGGATCAGGAGAGCTGTTGCTGTTTCTCTCCATCTGCAGCACCACTAAGAACTGAACTTTGGGGTAGATAAGTTAGGGCAAAGGCTGGAGACCTGTCGTGTTCAAAATAGGAAATGCTTGATTTCTGGCCGGCATTTCTACGGAATAACTGTTGGTTGTAGTGACTTTGCACTGCCACCAGATGGGGGTGATTTGCAGAACTCTTTTATGCACTTCCATTGAGAAAAGTTCATAACATATGCTAGGCTTAGTATATGCAACTTCTGTTGAAGGGAGTTGTCCCTTTTCGGAGGGGCAGCTCACTTCTTGTAGATAGTATAAGGTAGGATGTTTTATTGTGTGAATTGTTTTCTCTCCCTCTACAGGTGAAACTGCAAGCAACTCTACTGAGAATGGGGTGGAGTAGTTAGTAAGGAGGGGGTGGATTGTGTAATGTGTATTTTATAAATATGGCATTGAGAATGGGATGTCATAAATATTTTTTTTGTTGTACTCTTTGTTCTCCTATCCTTTGTTCTCTGTCCCTTTCCCTTTTTATTGGTTCAGGCACCAATGTTCAAATTGTATATGGGTTCAGAAATAAATTCTTACCTACTCAGGCTTGAGATGGTTCGAGTTTGTTTCAGACACTGGGGACAGTGTCTACTTTAGGAGGGGGGTGTGTAGCGCCCCTCTACTTTGAGGGGTGCTATGTGCCTAAATTTAAGGGGATTGGTCTGAGCGAGTAGCCAGGCTCAGACCGCTTTTATTGATAGGTTCTGTTACTTTCTTTCTTCAGGTGTTGTACTGGTGTGCAGTTCCCTGGGGCCTGTAGGTGACACTGCCATGACAGGTCAGGGTTGAACCACTGGTGACCGTGCTGTGCCTTAGGGTGTCCTCTCTCGGCAGTAGTACAGTGGGCGTGGTCAACCTGCTGTGCATGGCGGGAGAGGATACATAAGGGCAGACGCCACCTGGAGTTGGGAGTTCCGGAGTTCGGGTCGCTTGACCTGGCCCTCCAGGCCAGGGGTGCGTGTGTGCATCGGTCCCAGGCACCTTTAGTCTGGGGCTTCAGCTTCGCCATTGAGTCCAGCACCTTTAGCTGTGGCTCATCTCTAAGAGGAGGAATTCCAGGGTGCCCCTGAGAGGGGACCCGCTCTAAGAAGAGGAGGCCGGGGGAGGACCTTTCTGATGGACCGGTGAGAGTTCACGGTGAAAGAGAGGCCCGGTAAACTTCTGGAGGGATTCCACTATTCATCCAAGGCCTTGTAATGTGCAGCAACTTCCACCTGTTCTTGAATTACAAGCGCTGAGAGGTTCGGGGTTCAGAGATTCTGTGGCAGAGAATTTCCCGATCGTATCTCCAAAGGAACTTAAGTGAACGCCTGAGTGTTTTTCCTGGTTGCTAGGAGCATGAGAGGGGACTATCCGGATAAGCAGAGCCACTGAGAATTGAGTGGAGAGATTAAGTGCCACGTGCCTGAACCTGTCTCCCATTTCCTTTATTCTTCAACTTCAACTTTCCTATTCAGTTCCCAGCATAAAGAAAATAAACCTTCCTTCATTAAGGTTTAACCTTGTTTGGACATTGGCCTTATTGGTGCACCTACAACAGACTCTTCCCTACACTTTAGGGGTGAAAACCAGCCCCATGAGAGGTAACTCGCTGCAGGACCCAACAATTGTGAACACCACTTAACCTCTTCAAACAGGAGAGTACGGGCATATAGTACGGTGTGCCTTATCTCACAAGTGAGCCAGGTGAGAAGAAGGTCCGTGTGTTACATGAGCATATAAGAATGCTTCTTCTGATCTTCTGGGGGGACGGAATTTAGGATCCTATAGATATCCGATAATAGGCCCTTCTGAGCGGTGCCAGCCAGTATTATGCTTTCAAAAGGGGATGGAGGGGAGAATTGTAGGTTAGGGGCTATGGTAAGTGCATAGTGTCGGATTTGCAAATATCCATAGAACTCCTGTTTTGGCAGGTCATATTTGGTCTGGAGGTCGGCATATGGTAATAATTTGCGTGACCTAGGGTCCACTAGGTTCCCAAAATGGAAAAGGGTGCGAGATGTCATTTTTTTATAGTTTTGAAAACACAATTTAAATAAAGTTTGCATAGAAATTTGCCCTGTGAAATTGCATGTACTGTACATCCGTTCTGTGATGAATGTTGAAAGGATATTTCCAGTGCTGGACGAATGTTTTTCCCTTAATTTAACCACTTGCCTACTGAGCACTTTTACCCCATTCCTGCCCAGGCCAATTTTTATCTTTCAGTGCTCTCACACTTCGAATGACAATTACTAGTCATGCAACACTTTTTTTTGAGACAGATAGAGCTTTCTTTTGATGGTATTTAATCACTGCTGGGTTTTTTATTTTTGCTAGACAAATGAAAAAATGAATAAAAATTTTGAAAAAAAATAAGTTTTTCTTAGTTTCTGTATAAATGTTTGCAAATAAGTCATTTTTCTTCTTCACTGATGTGCACTGATAACCTGGGCACTGATGATCAGTGCTCTGATTATCAGTGTAAACTATGTGCTGATAGGCTTGCCTGTTAATGGCTCTTCTTTCCTCCCACAGACACAACTTGGGAGGAGAGGACTGCCGATAACCAGCAAGTCTGTTTACATGTGATCAGCTGTGAATGGACACAGCTGATCACATGGTAAAGGGCTGCTGTGATTGGCCCTTTACCATGCTCTGTGACCACTGTGTCCAAAGGACACAGCGGTCACAGAGTGCACCCGATCTGTGCCGCAGGGGGTGCGCAGGGGGGCGGGGTTCTGGGAGCACATCTATTGGCGCCTTTTCCATTTTCCATTATAAAAAAAAAAGATTCATCCAACACAGGAAACAGCCTAACCACATACATTTTTTACCCCATATGCGGAATGAATGTGCACAAACTTTTTCACTGTGAATTGCTATGCAGCTTTTTATTTTCTTTTTCATAAATACACCTTGTGATGGGAGTCACTTTGGGCGGGGGGGGGGGGGGAGCAGTGGAACCCAGCTTACCTTAGAGAGGTCAAGAAACTCCTTTTTTAGCTCCCTAGGCCCCTCTTATGTGTAACGCACCTTGTGTCTTTTAGGGGCACAGGGTGACTGAGAAGCCCAGTCTGGTCTGCCGTAACCAGACTCACCATACAACCACACCGGACTCAGTATTTAATTTTACCCCTGATATCCTGGGTCTTATATGTGTGGTTTGTGTTTAAATTTGGAGAGGCTCCTTCATTTGGGACAGTGATATTTATCAACAATATTGTGACAGTACCAGGTATATTTAGCATCTGTCCCAACTCCCTTTTCTTCACTGGGATACAGGCCCCCTGAACCAGCCAGGTTGTCTATGTTTAGAACACTGACATTCGACATACCATTGCTGTCACTGGCCATACAGCATTTTGTTGCTCAGATATAAAGTGTGACCGCTGTACCATGTTCCTAAGGTACCAGGCAGCCACACTTCTTCCAGCTGGGTCTATGGGGTAATGCCGGTCAATAACACTACCCCCACCCTCTTTAATGTTTGTATCACGCATGTTCCAAGCATGAAGACCAGAGGTAGAGTAAGACAGGGGAAAGTTTCCACAAGTGTCCTTCCCACTGACAAAGATGGCTGCATGCCCAGTTTTTGTTTATAAGATTTGTGGAAATGTTGGTATGTACCTGTGCCTCATAATATTGTATGTACAGTTTACCCCACCCTGTGTCTCTATGCAAAGAAGGAAGGGGGATTGTCCCCAGGGGTATATATACTTGTGTCTGTTCATCAATGAAAGGCTTATGTTTCTTATGGCTAGTGACTGGGTGGGCTTGGAGCATATAATCACTGGGTTTCAGGGTTTTGGGAAGCAAGGCAGCAGTAATGACTGATCTACTCACCCCTCTGAGCCACTGACCAGGAACAAGCGGACAGTAATGCGGCGTACACACGATCGTTTTTCATGCCATTTTTTTAACCAACGTTTTTCTCTTCGTTTTTTTTCATGTTTCCTCTCAAGCCTGTCTTGCATCCACACGATCATTAAAAAAAACGCTCGAGCAAAGCGCAGTGACGTACAACACATACAACGGCACTATAAAGGGGAAGTTCCATTCGAATGGCGCCACCCTTCATGTTAGTAAACTTTGTTGAGCGGCGATTCACGCTTTTCAGCCTTGTGCTTTTCAGTCCGTTACAGCGTGACAAATGTGCTATCTCCACTACGAACGCTAGTTTTACCAGAACGAGCGCTCCCGTCTCATACTTGATTCTGAGCATGCGTGTTTTTTTCCCCTCGTAAAAGCATACACACTATCGTTTTTCACGTCGTTAAAAAAAACGACATGAAAAACGACGTGAAAAAATAGAGCATGTTTGAAATTTTTAATGGCCGTTTTTCACGCCATTAAAAATGCTCTGGAGCATACACACGATCAGTTTTAATGGCCATTTAAAAAAATTGCATTTTTAACGGCATGAAAAACGATCGTGTGTACGCCGCATAAGTCAAAACTCAGAATTTGTATAGTTGTTTCCTGTCAGTGAAGCAAATGCATTAAAACTTTTGCATCAGTATGCAAGATAAGCAACTAACATTTTTAGAGTAAGAGGTCAGTAGTGGTAGGCTACATGTTCCTACAGTTCAGGCTTCCCTTATGTTTGGAATAGACGCTGAAGAGTGTCATTAATGTATTTTGGTGTTTATTATTGTTTATTATTGTAGCACTTGGGCCTTCTCATAAGCCACGTTGAAATGCTTTCTGAGATGATCATCATACCCTCTGTGGGACGTAACAGATTTCTGATCAAGCGGCATGCCAAAAGTTAAGTCATCAGGCAGTTGGGCTTCTCTCCCAAACATGATCTCTCTTGTACGAGTCCCAAGCATATCAAGAAGGATGTGGTTAAAGCTTTTATGCCGCGTACACACAACCATTTTTCACATGACCGTGTGTGGGCTTTTGGTCATTTTTCCCGACGAGAAAAACGGCATTAATCACGACGAGAAAAATTAGAACATGCTATAATTTTTCTCGTCATGATTCACGGCATTTTTTTCCGCTGCAGTTTTCCCATAGGGAAACACTGCCGGGGAGCCTACACACGGTCGTTTTTCTCGAGCAAGAGAAAAAATGACGGGAAAAACGGCCGTGTGTAGGGAAACAAGCTGTTCCTCGTTTTTCTCGTCGATTTTCTCGACGGTGTTTTCACCGTCGAGAAAATCGATCGTGTGTACGTGGCATAAGGCTGTGGATCCCTTTGTGGGTGGTAGGGGGTCATTCTTGACTTCTGAAAACCAAATGCATCCTGATTGGATTTTTTGGGGCAATGAATGAATGAAATTAAGTGAATGAATGAAAAAAAATTTAATAATGTACTTCACTTCCTTCAAAAAACTGATATGTATGTAGCGGCCTCACCCTCTCTCTCTTCTTTAACGGTTACTTTGGCTTCGGTCTAGGGGTACCTTGAAGGGGAGAGTGAGGTGCGCCACGGCCCATGTCCTCTAGATTACAGCATGTAGAGGTGAAGGCCAGTATCAAATTACATTCGGGCTGTGTATACGCTCAGAGCCAGGTCTGTTCTGCTGATAACCCCCCTTTGCTCCCAGTAATTGGAGTACCACACATTGAAAAAGGTCAAACACGTATTTATTCCATAACGGCAAACAAATAGTCCTTTGCGAGCAGACAGTTTGAGACCCATAGAACAGTTCAGTATTGGTGGGGAGTAGGTCAAGGCACAATCCTCAAAGAAACTAAACCGTTGAGGTTTCACCAACGGTTGCTAAGCACAGTGGCTGTTAAATGGACTTTTGGTACAGAGTCTCTTCGAGCGACTCTAGTGAACAGGAACTGGAGTTACCTTCGCTACGTTGCAGCCCCTGTCAGGGGGAAGACATCCCTCCAAGGGAGTTACCAGAGGCCCCGCCGTAACACCGGATTAATGCTGTACCGGGCTATTCAGAAGGGTTACACTCCCCGGCCTCCTCACCTCAGATACGGGTCCCAACACCTTAGGGCCCCTCGGACTCCTCCACCCTCGCGGAACCCAGTCGAAGTTACTGGGTCCCAGGCCTTGGCCGTAGTACCTCACCCCAGGGTTAAGGTGCCTGGGATGGACTCCATCCCTCGCTCCGGCCAGGTCAAGGGCACCTGGGCCCGGAACTCCGGAACGGCAGCACCCAGGCTGAAGGTGCCTGGGCGCGGCCGCGTCCTCCAACTCTGAACTCCCAAGGTCAGGGCGTCTGCCCCTTTTATCTCCTCTCCCTTTGCGCCACAGCGGGTTCCCCGCCTCGCTGTACCGGCGCCAGGAAAGGACAAAAAGGTACAGTCTTGCAGTGCAGGTTCAACTCTGACCCAGGGCGACAACGTCACCTGCAGGCCACAGGGAACCTTGCACCACCAGAGTCCTCCAAGAACCACAAAAGGGATTCTCAGATTCCCTAACAATTAGTACATCTGGGTTAAATAACCCAGATGCTCCCCCCCAAATTTAAATACCCGCTACACTCTCCCCCCTGTAATTTGACACTGGTCCCCAGTGTCTGGTCCAAACTCACACCCCACAAAAGGTGGTGCATAAACTCCGCCCAGAGACTAAACCATACAAATTAGCCCTGAATTGTGCCAAGACCTAGAATGGGAAAGGGAAAATATAAAACAGTAGAACCATAAAACTTTTAATAAAACACTTCTGACATTTACACATGCACCATCCTCCCTCTGACTATCTAAGGACCACCCATTCTCAGCAGCCTTGACAGATGAATCTCCTGCAGAAGGGAAAAAAAAAAAAACATCCTACCACAATGTGTGTTTTCTTGGAATGAACGGGCCTCTCCTTGAAAAGGCCCATTCGCTCACTCCAATGAGTATGGTGGTGCAAGTGTAAAAAAAAAAAAAAAACAGTCGTTGCGCAGCACTGCCACCTGGTGACAGTGCCACGGTAATGACACTTGGCCAAATCCTCCAGACAACTTTCCTTCTTCTTTCACTGTGTCTACACTAACTACACCCCAAAGTCGTTATCTTCTTTGCAGTGCAGGGAGAAAAAGGGAGAACAAACAGTAACAGCTCCCATTTCTCCAAAATAGTAAAACGGACAAATCAAAAAAAAACTAGGGCACAGTCCTTATGTTCCGGCAAGTTCAGCAATGAACAATAATAGAGCACACAGGAGTCTTTTCCTCCTAAAGGTAGAACTTTGGGTGCGGCAGGAACAGGGGCTTCAGGTGCTTATCGAAAGTCTCCACATTATATTCAATGTTCCCTCCGTCTTTGCGACAAATAAGCACCTTGTCCGCATGGATGTGCCGACCCAACATCCACTCTGCTTTACAGTCCTTGAACTTCTTGGACACGGGGATGAGCATGAAAGATATCGGCGAGCATGGGGCACTTTGAGCTTTTCCCAGACAAACTCATCATACCATCGCTGCCGCAGGACCTCCACTTCAAAAAGCAAGTCCCGGGGTAGGTATGGGTACTCCCACCCATATTCACGGGCAACTCTCTGACAGAAGAGCCGCTGTAGCCGGGCCAGAGGTGGCAAGGTGGCACGGTGGCACGGTCTCCTTCTCCAGGCTGGACAATGGACTCTGGATGCCGAGGTACTTTAACTACCTCTGTTGGCTTGGACCTAGGAGCCCGCAGCAATAAACGTCGCGTTCCCGTCACCGGAACGGATGAAACAGTAGGCGATTCACAGGATGGAAGGGTAGGCAAGAGACCAGATTCCTCCCCGGCCTCCGGGACCTCCACCCGGGGTGTACTATCCCCTGTAGACATGGGCAGATCCCTTGGTGCACGGAGCGTGGGTAACGGCATCTTGTCCCAACCCTTGCGGTGAAAGACCTTGTCAATCTTGCCATCATCGCCAGCATCTGACAGCGATTCTAGGTCGGAGGTAGCGTACATTTGCACAGGCAGGTAATTCCCAGTAGATGGAGAATAACCCTCCCTCACAGGCTCCCCCGACAATGGACTTCCGACACCTCCAACCACACTCACAGTCCCAACCCCTGGCTCACCTGGGCCTTCAGTAGAACAGGGATGTCCAGGGCTCTTCCCTGCAGATCCATCCATGCCAGGCAAGCGGTGGGGCGAAGCTCTTCCACGACCATAGGATGCCTGTACAAGGCTGACTTTCCTCTTCGGAGGTGGGAGCAGGGAGCTTGTGGTGACCGAAGCAGCATCCTTGGATTTTTCAATCTCAGTCTCTGTTTGGGCACTCTCTTTGCCCTGGTCAGCACGCACAGAAATCTCCGCAAAGGCCTGGATCTCCCCTTCCAGAGTGGCGGTACCTGTGAGGTAGTTGAGGTGGAAGGCCCGGGGCCTTTCTGTGAATGGTTCCACCTCAAAAAGAAACTCCTTGCAGGCCTCACATCGCCCGAATGGCTTCAAGCTGACCACCAATCCCGAGCAGCCGGGACAGATCACACCGAGGGCCTCTATGTCTCTGCATACATACAGAGCCAAACGTCCTCGGGGCCTAAGTCTTATTCCTGTATCCGTTATGGAAGCAGCAAAGGAAGTCATCTTCGTGGGGTAAGGAACCAAAATCCACGGGGTACTTGAGGTCATCCCGACTGTCTGCTGCTCCATTGTGCACTGACCAACACGCGCCAGAATCCCCACGTGACTACTTCCACATGGCCAGACTCCTCCCATAGTCTGCACTTGTTCGTGGGCTTTCCCTTCTCCCCGCCCACGAACTGCGCAGCTATGGTGTGCCTCGTGGCGGGCCTGCCAACATGGCCGACCTACTCGGAACTCCACCGGGCAGCAAAGTCCAAACACAGACGTTCCCAACTCCATACACGAAACACACAACCCAGACTTATGAGCCCCCACGTGTGGCGGCCTCACCCTCTCTCTCTTCTTTAACGGTTACTTTGGCTTCGGTCTAGGGGTACCTTGAAGGGGAGAGCGAGGTGCGCCACGGCCCATGTCCTCTAGATTACAGCATGTAGAGGTGAAGGCCAGTATCAAATTACATTCGGGCTGTGTATACGCTCAGAGCCAAGTCTGTTCTGCTGATAACCCCCCTTTGCTCCCAGTAATTGGAGTACCACACACTGAAAAAGGTCCAACACGTATTTATTCCATAACGGCAAACAAAAAGTCCTTTGCGAGCAGACAGTTTGAGACCCATAGAACAGTTCAGTATTGGTGGGGAGTAGGTCAAGGCACAATCCTCAAAGAAACTAAACCGTTGAGGTTTCACCAACGGTTGCTAAGCACAGTGGCTGTTAAATGGACTTTTGGTACAGAGTCTCTTCGAGCGACTCTAGTGAACAGGAACTGGAGTTACCTTCGCTACGTTGCAGCCCCTGTCAGGGGGAAGACATCCCTCCAAGGGAGTTACCAGAGGCCCCGCCGTCACCGGATTAATGCTGTACCAGGCTATTCGGAAGGGTTACGCTCCCTGGCCTCCTCACCTCAGATACGGGTCCCAACACCTTAGGGCCCCTCGGACTCCTCCACCCTCGCGGAACCCAGTCGAAGTTACTGGGTCCCAGGCCTTGGCCGTAGTACCTCACCCCAGGCTTAAGGTGCCTGGGATGGACTCCATCCATCGCTCCGGCCAGGTCAAGGGCACTTGGGCCCGGAACTCCGGAACGCCAGCACCCAGGCTGAAGGTGCCTGGGCGCGGCCGCGTCCTCCAACTCTGAACCCCCAAGGTCAGGGCGTCCGCCCCTTTTATCTCCTCTCCCTTTGCGTCACAGCGGGTTCCCCGCCCCGCTGTACCAGCGCCAGGAAAGGACAAAAAGGTACAGTCTTGCGGTGCAGGTTCAACTCCGACCCAGGGCGACAACGCCACCTGCAGGCCACAGGGAACCTTGCACCACCAGAGTCCTCTAAGAACCACAAAAGGGATTCTCAGATTCCCTAGCAATTAGTACATCTGGGTTAAATAACCCAGATGCTCCCCCCCAAATTTAAATACCCGCTACATGTATATAAAGCAACTGTTGTGAGATGCCTAAGCATCAAATTGGTAAACCTGATTGAGATGGCAGTGCTAATAAATATTAAATTATATGTGCTCTATATGCTGTGAAATATGTAAGTATTCCCTAAATATTATACCATACAATCACTGCGCTAAGTAACCTCAAAAGTGTGCACTTTGACTTAAAGCTGGGGTTCTGTGGCCAAACTTTTTTTTTTTCCAGCATTCACTGGGGTATAAGCATAGGAAGGTACACTCACTACTTTGGTCGCTGTATATAACCACGGTCCGTTTTCTCGGCAAAGAAGGGCTTATAAAATCCGTTTGAGGGAGTTTCCATTTTGCTTGTGGGCATCGTGAAGCCCACAAGCAATAACTTCCTGGAAGCGGTGAAATCTCTCAAGATTTCACGGCACGGCGCTCCACATTGCATTTTGGGTAGCACGACGCTGTGCTCCCAGAAAACCTTGCAAACAAGTCCCACATCGCATTGCAGCGCCGGGGAAAGGATAAAAATCCCGGAAGTCACAGTTTAGATGGCTATACTAAGGTATTTTTATTTATTTTTTAAATGTTGTGGCAATTCAGTATGTGCGTTGTGCAATGATTGTTTTAGAATAATGTTGTCAGTTTGGGTGAACCTCCGCTTTAATATAAAACAATCAACAATCGGTGATAAATACAATACTTTTTAATTGAGGCTTGACCAGTTTTAGGAACAGCCAATCACATCCACATCCCAGTATTAAAGTGAATTCAAAGAAAAATTGGGTGGGAGCTGGGAGCTCCCTCCCATATGAAGGAATAGGATTTTAGAGGATATGAGGCTGTCACTGAGGTGAGCACCAAGACACAAATTATATACAGAAGTAAATTTTATTATAATATAAACATCAATAAAACCATCATAAAAACACATTGATGGGATGAGCTTCGAGTCGAACCCATGTTCGACTCGAACATCGCCTGTTCGGCTCTTCGCTGAATCTCGAACATTATGGGCCGTTCGCGCCAAATTCGAGTGGTGCGTCACGACCATATAATTCACTGCGGCATCGCAGTGCATTGCTGGCTGCTTTGGCCAATCACAGCGCGCAAAAAACAGAGAACCATATTTGGCAAAAGCCAGGGTGGCTTTGGCCAATTATGTCTCAAGGGGTTTAGTACACGCCCCACACTATATAAGGCCGCCTCCATGGCGGCCTTGTGTAGTGTGTTGCGGTGGTTAAAGAGAGAGGTTTAAGAGAGAGAGAGACAGTGTCATTTATTTTGAGTTAGATAGAGCAGGCAGGCGAGTCAGTTAGCTGTAGTTACAGTGTGTAGAGGATATATATGCATCCTAGGTGTTGTATATATATTTACACACTGTATTCAGTTTAGCTAGATCCGTTCCTGTTATTCTCTATACTGACAGGCAGGCAGGTGATTGTGCTAGCTGCAGTGTTTCACTTAGTGTATTGTGTCCTTTGCACAGCGTGTACCTGAATACAATTGGTGGTGTTCTCATACCAATACCACAGGCAGGGAGCTGCATTAATTTAATTTAGTGTACTTCTGTCCTTTGCACAGCGTTCACCTAAAGGTACCTCAATACAATTAGTGGTGTTCTCATACTAAAACCACAGGCAGGGAGCTGCATTGATTTCATTTAGTGTACTGTGTCCTTTGCACAGCGTTCACCTAAAGGTACCTGAATACAATTGGTGGTGTTCTCATACCAATACCACAGGCAGGGAGCTGCTGTATTTTCAGTTAGTGTACTGTGTCCTCTGCACAGTGTGTACCAAAAACTAACTGAAGACAATTGCTGCTTTTCTCATACTAATACCACAGTAGGCAGTTGATTGTGCTAGCTGCAGTATAATTACTATAGATCTATACATATACATCCCACCTTTATGCAGCTACATCTCACTGCAGGCCGTTAGTAAGTCTGGAAGGCAAACAAGGAGAGGCAGGCAGTCACGAGCCAATATAAGAGGGCAAGCAGGCTCTGTGTCTAGAGGCAACAGTGCTGGTCGTGGACATGGTGCATCCTCATCAGCACGTGGCTGTGGGACACGCTTGTCCTTATTTTCGTCAGCTGGCCATGTTGAGCCGCAACATGCTGAAGACTTGGTAGAGTGGATGACCAAGCCGTCCTCATCCTCCTCATCCTCTCTCACCCAGGCTCAGGGTACTTGTTTGGCAAAGCAGCTGCCAAAGCGGCCTCTTCCCTCGGCTCAATGGCATCAGTCACTCCTTCCCTAGCCCCACCATGTCCTCCTGAGGAGTCCCCCGAACTGTTTGACCACAGTGTTGGGTACATGCTCCAGGAGGATGCCCAGCGTTTTGAAGGCTCCGATGATGGTACCCAGCTAGAGGAAGGCAGAAATGTGAGCCCAGAGAGAGGGGGTACCCAACAAGGACAGCAATCTGGCAGTCATGTTCCCCCAGCTGCATCATACTGCCAGATTTGCTTCAGTGATGAGGAGGGAGGGGATGATGAGGTCAGTGACTCCACGTGGGTGCCTGATAGGAGAGAGAGAGGAGGAGGAGGAGGCACATCTCCAACGAGGCAGGATGCCCTCCAGGGGCCAGCTTAAGGGCAGCCAACCGACTGCATCACACCGCAGTGTTCCACATGTTCAGGGCGCTGCTGTCTCTGCGCGTTATTCCAAAAGTTCTTTGGTGTGGGCCTTTTTTCAGACGTGTGCAGCAGGTCGCACCGTTGCTATTTGCAACATATGTCTGAAGCGTATCTCGCGTGGCCAAAACATGAGCCGCTTGGGCACCACGTGCTTGACCAGACATATGTCGACCTGCCATGCAGTCCATTGGCAAGCATACAAAAAAGACCCACACCAAAGAACACAGCCAACCTCTCCTTGCTCCTCATCAGCTGGGATCTCCAACCCCACTATACCTTCAGTCCTCTCTGAAACCTGCACTGAGAGGAATGAAGCGGTAGAATTAGGTGTGTCCCAGCCAAGTACTTGCGGGCAATCTGCTATCGGTGCACCGACGTCAGATTGTACCAGGCAAATTTCCCTGCCCCAGCTGCTGCACCGCCGAAACAAGTTCGCTCCCAGCCATCCACATGCCCAGCGGTTGAATGCTAGCTTGGCTATATTGCTAGCACTTCAACTGCTGCCTTTTCAGTTGGTAGACTCTGCCCCCTTCCGTGAGTTTGTGGAATGTGCGGTTCCTCCGTGGCAGCTTCCCAAACACCACTTTTTCTCACGGAAGGCGATTCCGGCTCTCTACCGGCATGTGGAAGGCAATGTCTTGGCTTCGCTGGACAGGGCGGTCAGTGGTAAGGTGCATATTACCGCTGACTCATGGTCCAGCTGGCATGGACAGGGATGTTACCTATCTTTCACGGCGCATTGGGTGACTGGCAGCTGGGAAGGATGCAGGACAAGGTGCAGTAGTGTTGGAGGTTGTTCCGCCACCACGCCTCCAAAATGCTACTACTGGTGATTCTGACACACCTCTCTCCTCCACCCCCTCCTCTTCTTCTTCCTCCATGGCCTCTTCCTGTGCTTTGTCCTTGGAACCAGCGGTGCTCCGTAGGCATTCAAGGGGCTACGCAAGTACGCAGGCAAAAAGATGCCATGCAGTGCTTGAGCTGGTGTGCTTGGGGGACAGGAGCCACACTGGGGCAGAGATTCTGTCAGCTCTGCAGGGGCAGGCTCAGAGGTGGTTGACACCATGCCAGCTTAAGCCAGGAAAGGTGGTTTGCGACAATGGCACCAACCTCCTCTCCGCCCTCCGACAGGGACAACTGACCCATGTGCCCTGTTTGGCTCACGTCCTTAACTTGGTGATGCAGCGGTTCTTGGGCAGGTACCCGGGCTTACAGGAGGTCCTGAAGCAGGCCAGGAAACTCTGTGGGCATTTCCGCCGGTCATATAATGCCAGTG
The DNA here is from genome assembly GCA_029206835.1 of Rana muscosa. NCBI lineage: Eukaryota > Metazoa > Chordata > Amphibia > Anura > Ranidae > Rana > Rana muscosa. The sequence goes on from CM055117.1 coordinate 151,742,736, forward strand.
CTCGGCTGGCTGACCTGCAAAAGGAATACAACCTGCCCAAGAACCGCCTAATCTGTGACATGCCCACCAGGTGGAACTCTACGTTGGCCATGCTGCAGCGGCTGCACACGCAGCAGAGGGCCATCAATGAGTATCTGTTGCAATATTGCACCAGGACAGGGCTAGTGGGCCATGATCAGGGATGCATGCACTGTCCTGGCATCATTTGAGGAGGCCATGAGGATGGTGAGCAGTGACAGTGCATGGATCAGTGACACTGTCCCTCTTGTCCACCTGTTGGAGCACACGCTGCATAGAATAATGGACAGGGCACTTGAGGCAAAACATGGAGAGGAAGAGGAGGACTTCCTTACCTCTCAAGGCCCCCTTTATCCAGACAGTGTTCCTGCTGGCCCACAGGAAGAGGATGAGGAGGAGGATTGTGTCAGCATGGAGGTGGAGCCTAGCACTCAGCATCAGCAGCAGTCTTCAAGAGATCAATTACAGTCCCAAGACACCCATGGACTTGTACGTGGCTGGGAGGAGGTGGCGGCGGATCATGTCGTCCTGAGTGATCCAGAGGACTCTGGACCGAATGCCTCAGCAAACCTACGCTGCATGGCCTCCCTGATCCTACAAAGCCTGCGGAAGGATCCTCGTATTCGTACTATCAAGGAGAGGGATCATTACTGGCTGGCAACCCTCCTTGATCCACGGTACAAGGGTAAGTTTGCGGACCTTATCTTGCCGTCGCAGAGGGAGCAGAGGATGAAGCATCTTCGGGAGGCCTTGCAGAAAGGTCTGTGAAACACGTTCCCAGAGACTGAGAGGTTACAAATTCCTGGTCCTGGACAACGTGTTACTGAGGCTTCGGTCAGTCAAAGAAGGAGCGGTAGAGAAGGTGGCCGTCTGACCGATACGTTCAGACAATTTTTTAGTCCGCAGCCCCAAGGTATGATCAGTTCCAGCAACCATCACCAGCGTCTGGTTTACATGGTGCAGGAATACCTAGGGGCAAGATCAGACTTGGACACCTTTCCCACCGAAAATCCTCTGGGTTACTGGGTCTTGAGGATGGATCACTGGCCAAAGCTTGCACAGTATGCAATTGAGCTACCGGCCTGTCCTGCATCCAGCATTCTTTCGGAATGCACATTCAGTGCTGCTGGAGGCTTTGTAACCGATCACACGGTGCGCCTGTCCACCGACTCGGTCGATCGACTGACGTTCATAAAAATGAATCAGTCTTGGATCACCACCAGCTACCAAGCACCTGATACTGATGTAACAGAATAATTTCTTTGAAATGTCATATCCCTTCAAGACTGCCTATGCTGATGCAGAGTGAATATCCTGTTATGCTGAGTGACTATCCTCTTCCTCCTCAATGATCATGCATGTATGAACATTTTTGTTTCTGGGCACCGCCACCAGTGGCTAAGGCCCAATTTTTCTGCCCCTGTTTAACAGGGGCGTGTTATTACAATTTTTTATGCAATACTTTGCAGCAGGGCTCATTCCTGCGCTCCAACTAGAGTATCTGTGAGAGGTTGCAGTGTTGTGGCACCAGTGCCTAAGGCACAATTTTTATGCCCCTGTTCAACAGGGGCATGTAACTACAATTCATGATCTAATAATTCACAGCAGGGCCCATTCCTGCGCCCACCAAGAGTAACTGTGAGGGCTTACAGTGTTGTGGCAACGCCACCACCACCAAAGGCCCAATTTTTCTGCCCCTGTTCAACAGGGGCATGTATTTACATTTCTTGATCTAATATTTCACAGCTGGGTCCATTCCTGTGCCCACCAAGAGTAACTGTGAGGACTTACAGTGTTGAGGCATCAGCACCACCACCAAAGGCCCAATTTTTTCTACCACTGTTCAACAATGGCATGTAATTACAATTCTTGATATAATAGTTCACAGCAGGGCGTTCCAGCGCCCACCAAGAGTAACTGTGAGGGCTCACAGTGTTGTGGCAACACCAACATGTAAGGGGCAAATTTCAGCTGAGTATATACGGCAGGCCCCTACTTTCAAACATCCAACTTACAAACCAACTCCTACTTGCAAATGGAAGGAGACAACAGGAAGTGAGAGTAAATCTACCCCTAGGAAGGGAAATTCTCTCCTGTAAGAGTTAATATGGGAAAAAGGTGTCTCCTCTCCACTGATGCTTTATCACCAATCCTTGTTTCAATAAAAAAAACAAATTTTCAAAAAACATTTGTCATTGGGACAGAAAGTGAGGTGAAATGTTCTGAACAGGTGCACAGACAGCAAAACAAATGTTACAGGGGTGATAACCCTTCCCTATGTTTTCCAAAAAGCTTAAAAATAAATTTTTTGGCTGGAGCTACACTTAAAAAATGTACCTGTTCCAAATTACAAACAGATTCTTCTTAAGAACAAACCTACAGTCCCTGTCTTGTTTGCACTGCCTGTACGACTGGGCCACGCTCAGCCCCTTGACGTCCCTTGACGTCATGTCTGGCGTGGGCGCCCCTGTAAGGCGCATGCGCGATATCATCACCGCCCCTCCAGAAAGTCAGAGGCATCCAAAGGAGCAAGAGGACCCACACAGCGCCCTCATCCCGCTAAACAAGGACATACAGCAGGATGTAAACAAGAAGACCCAATGGGACTCCCCGTCTATCAGGGGTGCCCGAATGTCTGCCAAAAGACTGGATCAGGCAAACGGTCAGGCCTCCACCAATGCTGAAAAAATGTGAGAACACATATATTATATATACAACCAGAGCATCCCTATGTGCATATTTTGGATGATCATTTCTTTGATAACATGTGGTAAATATCTATATACAAAATTTTTGCTGAAATCTATATCATTAACATGTTAATGTCATCATTTGGTCGACCCATCTAGAAATGTATTTTCTGTCCTTTTATAGAAACGGCTTAAAAGTAAATGCTGTCTTTTACCTAGGCGGTACTGTCACTTTTTGATTATAGATCTATTTAGCTTCCTGTTTAAAAATAGTTTTATCAAACTAAGCAAAAAAGGAAATCACTGTAGGATCAAAGCTATGTTTCAAGCCTACATGTTTGCATATAGGCATACACAGGAGACCTACATCTATATAATAGAGGTGATCCTGTATACGCCTGCCAAAGGTATGTTAAAGCCCTGTACACACGATCGGATTTCCTATGGATTCTAATCCGATGGATTTTTCCATCGGAAATCCGATGAAGATGACTTCCATCAGTCTTGCCTACACACCATCTGAGGATCTCTTGAACCCGTCCCTGGAGGGGATAGGGTTACAGAACTGTTCGAGCTCCACACCGGCTGCTAGGACTGTGAGAGAGGACAATCCGGGTGAGCTAAACCCACTCAGGATCGAGTGGCGACAAAGTTACTAGTTGTTGTGCTTGGACCTAACCCCTCACACTTATTCTTTCTCTCATCCATCTGTCTCTGTCTACTACGCAGCAAATAGAAAATAAACTCTCTGTTGGAGTTAAAGTGTTTCTGGACATTGGCCTTCTTGGGGGGAGAAATATAGACTTGTCCCCATACACTGGGGATGAGAACCAGTGGAAGGAGGTAACTCGCTGCAGGACCCAAAATTTGTGAACACCGCTTAACCTCTTCAAACAGGAGGGTACGGGCATATAGCACGGTGTGCCTTGACTTGCAAGTGAGCCAGGCAGGAAAAAGGTCTGTGTGCTACATATATACACATATATACAGCATATGTATGTGGTAATATTGGTTGTACTGTAAGCATGGGTTCAGACTTCATCATATGAGAATCTAGTTACACCCAAAAGCTTGTATATTAACCTTTATGTCTTTTATCTCAGAGAAGGATCTTGCAGAAGACTTGCTGTTACCTCTCACCATCGGCGGTGGCCTCTTGTTTATACTGGTTGCTGTGGTTGTGGTTGGTGTTTTGAAGATCAGTGGTAAGAATTTCCTGACATTCCTCTCACACTTAAATGCAACCTTGTTTTACTGCCACTAATAGTTTGCCGACCAATTACTTTTTTTACTCTACACTAGAGGTCGACCGATATGGGTTTTTCTCTGGCCGATGCCGATATTTATAAATCGGGGCGGCCGATGGCCGATACATGTTGCCGATTTTTGCGGCCGATATTTTAAGCCGATTTTTTTCTTTTTCCTTCATCTCATAAAAATCTAGGGGGGAGATGTGGGGAGGAGGTTATTGTTTAGGGTGGAGAGGTGGGGTGCAGCCTATCAATGTCCATCAGTGCCACCTCATTTGTGCCCACCAGTGCCACCTCATTGGTGTCCATCAGTGCCACCTCATCGGTGCCCACCAGTGCAGCCCTCCAGTGCCAAGCTCATCAGTGCCCACCATTGCCAAGCTCACCAGTGCCAAGCTCATCAGTGCCCACCAGTGCCAAGCTCATCAGTGCCCACCAGTGCCAAGCTCACCAGTGCCAAGCTCACCAGTGCCCACCAGTGCAAAGCTCACCAGTGCCAAGCTCATCAGTGCCCACCAGTGCCAAGCTCACCAGTGCCAAGCTCAGCAGTGCCCACCAGTGCTAAGCTCATCAGTGCCCACCAGTGCCCAGTTCATCAGTGCCCACCAGTGCCCAGTTCATCAGTGCCCACCAGTGCCCAGCTCATCAGTGCCCACCAGTGCCCACCAGTGCCCAGCTCACCAGTGCCCAGCTCACCAGTGCCCACCAGTGCCAAGCTCACCAGTGCCCACCAGTGCCAAACTGTCATTCACTGCCACCTCATCGGTGCCCAACAGCGGAGCGCTCCCGTCTCCGTTCTGTCCCCTCGCATGGCCAAAGACTGCTTCATTCGTCCCCTGACGTGCTGCGCGCCCTGCCTCCAGACTACAAACCCCAGAATGCAGCGCGGTCGGGGGCAGCCAATCGGCGGCGGCCGCCGCTGCCGACTTCCTCCATTGAGGGAAAAAAAAATCAGCAGGCAGCAGCCGTGATAGCAGCCGTTTAGAATAGATGGTTGGTGGCCAGGGGGGGGGGATTTCCACCCAGCACGCCCCTGCCTCAGATCCAAAACAATCGGCCTCTTTTTACATAATAATCGGCTGATGCCGATTTCTTTAAAAAGGCTAAATATCAGCCGATATATCGGCCGGCCGATATATCGGTCGACCTCTACTCTACACATGAATGTTTTCCAAAAGCTCTTTAAGAAAAGTTAAATAAATTTGACAAACATGTAACATTCTTTTTTGCTTACAAATTTAAAATGTGTAAATTCACAAATTTGGATGGAGCAGTGGTTAGTTGTGGTCATGTGCACTGTGTTATGCACACAAATTCTATAGTCCCTGGACTCTAGTCCATCTATGAAGCGAGCAAAGGAAGGCTACGTTTCTACATACAGTGGGACCATGGAGAATGAACGTAGCCACCCTCTAACATCAAGCCAAATCACATTACCAAAAACAAAGGAATTTAGAGGTTTGGGGGAGGCTGAGAGCAATAGAAGGGACTCTACTGAGTTACATACATGCTTTTTTGAAACCAGAGTTTAGTGTAATTTTAACCACTTGACCACTGGGCACTTAACCACATCAATACTGGGCACTTAAACCCCCTTCCTTCCCAGACCAATTTTCAGCTTTCAGTGCTCTCGCACTTTGAATGACAATTATTCAGTCATGCTACACTGTACCCAAATGAAATTTTTATCATTTTGTTCACACAAATAGAGCTTTCTTTTGGTGGTATTTGTTCACAATTTCATTTTCAATTTTTTGCGATAAAAGCGAAAAAAGAGCGAATATTTTGAAAAAAAACAACATTTTCTACATTCTGTTTTAAAAGAAATCCAAACAAATCAAATTTCGGCAAAAATTTAGGCCAAAATGTATTCTGCTACATGGCTTTGGTAAAAAAAATCCTGATAAGTGTATGATAATTGGTTTGTGTGAAAGTTATAGAGTCTACAAACTAAGCTACGCATTATTGCAAATTGATCAATCCTAATGCACTGATGGCCTATCTCATTTCTTGAGGCCCTAAAATGTCAGGACAGTACAAATACCCCCCAAATGACCACTTTTTGGAAAGAAGACAGTCGGAGGTATTTAGTAAGAGGCATCGTGAATTTTTTGAAGTTGCAATTTTTTTCCCACAATGCCTTGGAAAATTAAGAAATATATATATATTTTTTTTTCTTCACAAAGTTGTCAATTTAGAAGATCTTTCTAACACATAGTATGTACATAGCAAAAATAACACCCCAAAATACATTCTGCTACTCATCCTGAGTATGGCGATACCCAGTGTGTGAGACTTTTCCACATCCTGGCCACATACGGAGGCCAAACATCCAAGTAGCACCATCAGGCGCTCTAAAGGCATAAATTACACATTTCATTTCCTGAGTACCTATCACATTTTTGAAGGCCCTGGAGAACAAGGACAATGGAATTACCCACAAAATGACCCCATTTTGGAAAGAAAACAACCCAATGTGTATTCTATGAGGCATAATAAGTCTTTTGAACATGTCATTTCTTTCCAAAAGTTTTGGGAATATGTGGAAAAAAAATTAAAACATATTTTTTTTTCACAAAGTTGTCAATTCAGAAGATCTTTCTAACACATAGTATGTACACAGCAAAAATAACACCCCAAAATACATTCTGCTACTCGTCCTGAGTATAGTGATACCCCATGTGTGAGACTTTTCCACAGCCTGGCCACATACAGAGGCCCAACATGCAAGTAGCACCTTCAGGCTTCTAACACATAGCATGTACACACCAAGAATTACACCCCAAAATACATTCTGCTGAGCAAAAGGTAATAAAAAAAGGCTCACCTATGGTTTTAGCAGGCAGGAATACCGTTCCAGAGCAGTCAAAGCATTGGTCCAGACAGCCATAGGAAATGTCCAGGAATTGTCCAGCAGGGAAACAGAGATATGGAAACCTATGAACATGGTCCATGGTTTAGCAGGCAGTTCAGGTGGCAGGCAGAGGCATGGCCAGTTCAGGTGGCAGGCAGAGGCATGGCCAGTTCAGGTGGCAGGCAGAGGCATGGCCAGTTCAGGTGGCAGGCAGAGGCATGGCCAGTTCAGGTGGCAGGCAGAGGCACGGCCAGTTCAGGTGGCAGCACTATAACATTTAGGCCTTGGTCAGGAAAGACCTAAGAACAGGGGTAGAGGCTTCTTCCCACCCAAATCTCTACGAAGCCTCCGAGTCTCCAGACCCTAATCCGAGAAAAACAAAACCTGGAGAAAAACATTTTCTCCACTCGGAAACTCTTTTCTGGAGCCCCTCAAATATGTGAGACCCCTGTGCTGTACTCAAATGATCAGTTTAGGAGGCAGGCAAAAAGCATGGTCATTTAACAGGCCGAGGTCAATTCACGTTGAAGGCAGAAACATGGTTGGCAGAGGCATAGTCGAAAACAGTCCGGGTCATTCACAGAAATGGCAGATGGTGGAAACTGGAAAAAAAATCATCTTCACTTTACTAATAGTTTAGTAAAGTATGATAGCTCTGAAAGCACTTTCCAATACAAAGGCCTGGCTGGGAGGGACATTGGGGACAGTAGTATCGGGTGTCACGACTAATTCCTCTACTTGAACACACACAACATTTTTTTGGGGGTTTGCGACCTGTTTCGGTAAGAGGGAGGATTTCGGAGAAGTGCCTTTCGTGGAGTCTGGCTACTGCATCGGAGCGAATTAGTTGAGGGGCTTGGCCATGGGGATAGAGAAGGGCTTCGATCACGTCTTCTTGGAATTTTAGATAGGTTAGGGAACTTTGGGTGCACTTAGAAAAAATGATATAAGAATTGAAAAGGGCTAGTTGCATCAAATAAATGGCAACTTTTTTGTACCAAAACAGTGATTTCCTGGTGGCCAAGTAGGGCTGCATCATCTGGTCATTCATATCCACCCCCCCCATGTAAAGATTATAGTCATGCACACATTTTGGCTTCTGGACGGGGCCTCTTCTTCTCTGCAGTTCCACCAAGGTGTCATCATGCATTGTGGAAAGAATGTAGACATCTCTTTTTTTATCTCTCCACTTCAATGCTAGGACCTCTTCAGTCCGCATACTGGCCATTTCCCCCTGTTTCAGTTTCTTGGCAACCAATCTCTGTGGGAAGCCTTTACGGTTGGTCTGTGCTGTCCCACAGGCCACAGTTTTCTTTTGGTACAGATGGCGAAAAAGTGGGAGACTTGTATAGAAATTGTCTACGTATAGGTGGTAACCTTTCCCAAGCAATGGTTCAATCAGCTGCCAGACAATTTTGCCACTTGTTCCCATGTAGGTAGGGCATCCAGGGGGGTTTAGCTGTCTGTCTTTTCCCTCATAACTTATAAAATCATATGTGTAACCCGTGGCCCTGTCACATGCCTTATAAAATTTTACCCCACGTCTGGCTCTTTTACTGGGGAGGTATTGCTTTATTCCAAGTCTTCCTGTGAAGTGTACTAATGATTCATCTACACATATATTTACATCAGGGGTAAACATCTGCTTGAAGCTGGCGCAAAAAAAATTGATTAGGGGCCGAATTTTAAATAATTTATCATAATTGGGATGATTTCGAGGGAGGCATTGGGCATTGTCGTTGAAGTGTAGAAACCTCATTATCATCTCGTAACGGGTTCTTTTCATAAAAGATGAATAGATTGGCATGTGGTAGATAGGTCGGGTAGACCAGTAGGAATGGAGTTCATTTTTTTTTTGTCAGCCCCATGTTGAGGGTTAGGCCAAGGAAAATTTTAAATTCTTCCACGGTGAGGGGTTTCCAAACAAAAGGACGGGCATAGGAAGAATTTGGATTGTTGGCTATATATTGACTGGCGTATAGATTACACTGCTCCACAATGTAGGTTAGGATATCATCAGTAAAAAATAATTCAAAATAATAAATCGGGGTAGCATTTTCCGACTGTATCTGAGGGCCTGGCTGGGCTGTAAAAGGGGGAATGATAGGTTCTACTGACGTATCGGGCAGCCATGTTGGATACAGTAGAAGATCGGGGAGGCTAGTATGGGCCCTGCCTCGTTGTTGATAGGACGCCCCATTGCTAGCATTTGGCCTATCCTCTAGAAAAGTTGCAGAACTGCTGGCTGATGCCGATTTCTTTAAAAAGGCTAAATATCAGCCGATATATCGGCCGGCCGATATATCGGTCGACCTCTACTCTACACATGAATGTTTTCCAAAAGCTCTTTAAGAAAAGTTAAATAAATTTGACAAACATGTAACATTCTTTTTTGCTTACAAATTTAAAATGTGTAAATTCACAAATTTGGATGGAGCAGTGGTTAGTTGTGGTCATGTGCACTGTGTTATGCACACAAATTCTATAGTCCCTGGACTCTAGTCCATCTATGAAGCGAGCAAAGGAAGGCTACGTTTCTACATACAGTGGGACCATGGAGAATGAACGTAGCCACCCTCTAACATCAAGCCAAATCACATTACCAAAAACAAAGGAATTTAGAGGTTTGGGGGAGGCTGAGAGCAATAGAAGGGACTCTACTGAGTTACATACATGCTTTTTTGAAACCAGAGTTTAGTGTAATTTTAACCACTTGACCACTGGGCACTTAACCACATCAATACTGGGCACTTAAACCCCCTTCCTTCCCAGACCAATTTTCAGCTTTCAGTGCTCTCGCACTTTGAATGACAATTATTCAGTCATGCTACACTGTACCCAAATGAAATTTTTATCATTTTGTTCACACAAATAGAGCTTTCTTTTGGTGGTATTTGTTCACAATTTCATTTTCAATTTTTTGCGATAAAAGCGAAAAAAGAGCGAATATTTTGAAAAAAAACAACATTTTCTACATTCTGTTTTAAAAGAAATCCAAACAAATCAAATTTCGGCAAAAATTTAGGCCAAAATGTATTCTGCTACATGGCTTTGGTAAAAAAAATCCTGATAAGTGTATGATAATTGGTTTGTGTGAAAGTTATAGAGTCTACAAACTAAGCTACGCATTATTGCAAATTGATCAATCCTAATGCACTGATGGCCTATCTCATTTCTTGAGGCCCTAAAATGTCAGGACAGTACAAATACCCCCCAAATGACCACTTTTTGGAAAGAAGACAGTCGGAGGTATTTAGTAAGAGGCATCGTGAATTTTTTGAAGTTGCAATTTTTTTCCCACAATGCCTTGGAAAATTAAGAAATATATATATATTTTTTTTTTCTTCACAAAGTTGTCAATTTAGAAGATCTTTCTAACACATAGTATGTACATAGCAAAAATAACACCCCAAAATACATTCTGCTACTCATCCTGAGTATGGCGATACCCAGTGTGTGAGACTTTTCCACATCCTGGCCACATACGGAGGCCAAACATCCAAGTAGCACCATCAGGCGCTCTAAAGGCATAAATTACACATTTCATTTCCTGAGTACCTATCACATTTTTGAAGGCCCTGGAGAACAAGGACAATGGAATTACCCACAAAATGACCCCATTTTGGAAAGAAAACAACCCAATGTGTATTCTATGAGGCATAATAAGTCTTTTGAACATGTCATTTCTTTCCAAAAGTTTTGGGAATATGTGGAAAAAAAATTAAAACATATTTTTTTTTCACAAAGTTGTCAATTCAGAAGATCTTTCTAACACATAGTATGTACACAGCAAAAATAACACCCCAAAATACATTCTGCTACTCGTCCTGAGTATAGTGATACCCCATGTGTGAGACTTTTCCACAGCCTGGCCACATACAGAGGCCCAACATGCAAGTAGCACCTTCAGGCTTCTAACACATAGCATGTACACACCAAGAATTACACCCCAAAATACATTCTGCTGAGCAAAAGGTAATAAAAAAAGGCTCACCTATGGTTTTAGCAGGCAGGAATACCGTTCCAGAGCAGTCAAAGCATTGGTCCAGACAGCCATAGGAAATGTCCAGGAATTGTCCAGCAGGGAAACAGAGATATGGAAACCTATGAACATGGTCCATGGTTTAGCAGGCAGTTCAGGTGGCAGGCAGAGGCATGGCCAGTTCAGGTGGCAGGCAGAGGCATGGCCAGTTCAGGTGGCAGGCAGAGGCATGGCCAGTTCAGGTGGCAGGCAGAGGCACGGCCAGTTCAGGTGGCAGCACTATAACATTTAGGCCTTGGTCAGGAAAGACCTAAGAACAGGGGTAGAGGCTTCTTCCCACCCAAATCTCTACGAAGCCTCCGAGTCTCCAGACCCTAATCCGAGAAAAACAAAACCTGGAGAAAAACATTTTCTCCACTCGGAAACTCTTTTCTGGAGCCCCTCAAATATGTGAGACCCCTGTGCTGTACTCAAATGATCAGTTTAGGAGGCAGGCAAAAAGCATGGTCATTTAACAGGCCGAGGTCAATTCACGTTGAAGGCAGAAACATGGTTGGCAGAGGCATAGTCGAAAACAGTCCGGGTCATTCACAGAAATGGCAGATGGTGGAAACTGGAAAAAAAATCATCTTCACTTTACTAATAGTTTAGTAAAGTATGATAGCTCTGAAAGCACTTTCCAATACAAAGGCCTGGCTGGGAGGGACATTGGGGACAGTAGTATCGGGTGTCACGACTAATTCCTCTACTTGAACACACACAACATTTTTTTGGGGGTTTGCGACCTGTTTCGGTAAGAGGGAGGATTTCGGAGAAGTGCCTTTCGTGGAGTCTGGCTACTGCATCGGAGCGAATTAGTTGAGGGGCTTGGCCATGGGGATAGAGAAGGGCTTCGATCACGTCTTCTTGGAATTTTAGATAGGTTAGGGAACTTTGGGTGCACTTAGAAAAAATGATATAAGAATTGAAAAGGGCTAGTTGCATCAAATAAATGGCAACTTTTTTGTACCAAAACAGTGATTTCCTGGTGGCCAAGTAGGGCTGCATCATCTGGTCATTCATATCCACCCCCCCCATGTAAAGATTATAGTCATGCACACATTTTGGCTTCTGGACGGGGCCTCTTCTTCTCTGCAGTTCCACCAAGGTGTCATCATGCATTGTGGAAAGAATGTAGACATCTCTTTTTTTATCTCTCCACTTCAATGCTAGGACCTCTTCAGTCCGCATACTGGCCATTTCCCCCTGTTTCAGTTTCTTGGCAACCAATCTCTGTGGGAAGCCTTTACGGTTGGTCTGTGCTGTCCCACAGGCCACAGTTTTCTTTTGGTACAGATGGCGAAAAAGTGGGAGACTTGTATAGAAATTGTCTACGTATAGGTGGTAACCTTTCCCAAGCAATGGTTCAATCAGCTGCCAGACAATTTTGCCACTTGTTCCCATGTAGGTAGGGCATCCAGGGGGGTTTAGCTGTCTGTCTTTTCCCTCATAACTTATAAAATCATATGTGTAACCCGTGGCCCTGTCACATGCCTTATAAAATTTTACCCCACGTCTGGCTCTTTTACTGGGGAGGTATTGCTTTATTCCAAGTCTTCCTGTGAAGTGTACTAATGATTCATCTACACATATATTTACATCAGGGGTAAACATCTGCTTGAAGCTGGCGCAAAAAAAATTGATTAGGGGCCGAATTTTAAATAATTTATCATAATTGGGATGATTTCGAGGGAGGCATTGGGCATTGTCGTTGAAGTGTAGAAACCTCATTATCATCTCGTAACGGGTTCTTTTCATAAAAGATGAATAGATTGGCATGTGGTAGATAGGTCGGGTAGACCAGTAGGAATGGAGTTCATTTTTTTTTTGTCAGCCCCATGTTGAGGGTTAGGCCAAGGAAAATTTTAAATTCTTCCACGGTGAGGGGTTTCCAAACAAAAGGACGGGCATAGGAAGAATTTGGATTGTTGGCTATATATTGACTGGCGTATAGATTACACTGCTCCACAATGTAGGTTAGGATATCATCAGTAAAAAATAATTCAAAATAATAAATCGGGGTAGCATTTTCCGACTGTATCTGAGGGCCTGGCTGGGCTGTAAAAGGGGGAATGATAGGTTCTACTGACGTATCGGGCAGCCATGTTGGATACAGTAGAAGATCGGGGAGGCTAGTATGGGCCCTGCCTCGTTGTTGATGGGACGCCCCATTGCTAGCATTTGGCCTATCCTCTAGAAAAGTTGCAGAACTGCTGGCGGATGCCTGCCTATCCTGGCGTGATGCGCTGCTGGCGGATGCCTGCCTATCCTGGCGTGATGCGCTGCTGGCGGATGCCTGCCTATCCTGGCGTGATGCGCTGCTGGTGGATGCCTGCCTATCCTGGCGTGATGCGCTGCTGGCGGATGCCTGCCTATCCTGGCGTGATGCGCTGCTGGCGGATGCCTGCCTATCCTGGCGTGATGCGCTGCTGGTGGATGCCTGCATATCATCATGGAGTCCTGCGCTGCTGGTGGATGCCTGCTGGTGGATGTCCTGGAGTGCTGCGCTGCTGGTGGATGTCTGCGGCGCCTGCTCATAACTCCTGATCTCACTTGTTACGATTCTATCCTCAGTTTCTATTTCAGAGCCACTACTTTCCTCTGGATAATATTCACTATCCGATTCTGACAGAGAGAGTTCCTCGCTACTCTCGTCCGACATACCCTGGAGTATCTGGAGAGCCTCCTCGCTGCTGTAGAATCGTTTAGCCATGTGTGCAGATGTGCCAGATGTTGGCGGTCAGATGTGCCAGATGTTGGCGGTCAGATGTGCCAGATGTTGGCAGGGCAGATGTTGGTGGGCAGCTGTTGGCGGTCAGATGTTGGCGGCCAGATGTGTCAGATGTTGGCGGGCAGATGTGCCAGATGTTGGCAGGGCAGCTGTTGACGGTCAGATATTGGCGGGCAGATGTCAGATGTTGGCGGCCAGATGTTGGCGGCCAGATGTGCAGCTGTTGGCGGGCAGATGTGGCAGCTGTTGGCGGGCAGATGTTTACTGCCAGATGTTGGGAGTCAGATGTGCCAGATGTTGGCAGGGTAGATGTTGGCGGGCAGATGTGCCAGCTGTTGGCGGGCAGCTGTTGGTGGTCAGATGCTGGCGATCAGATGTTGGCGGGCAGCTGTGCCAGATGTTGGCGGGCAGCTGTTGGCGGGCAGATGGCGGGCAGATGTGGCAGCTGTTGGCGGGCAGATGTGGCAGCTGTTGGCGGGCAGATGTGGCAGCTGTTGGCGGGCAGATGTTTACTGCCAGATGTTGGGAGTCAGATGTGCCAGATGTTGGCAGGGCAGATGTTGGCGGGCAGATGTGCCAGCTGTTGGCGGGCAGCTGTTGGCGGTCAGATGCTGGCGATCAGATGTTGGCGGGCAGATGTGCCAGATGTTGGTGGGCAGCTGTTGGCGGGCAGATGTTGGCGGGCAGCTGTGCCAGATGTTGGCGGGCAGCTGTGCCAGATGTTGGCGGGCAGATGCGCAAGATGTTGGCGGGCAGATGCACAAGATGTTGGCGGGCAGATGCGCCAGATGTTGGTGGGCAGCTGTTGGTGGGCAGCTGTGCCAAATGTTGGCGGGCAGCTGTGCCAGATGTTGGCGGGCAGATGCGCAAGATGTTGGCGGGCAGATGCGCAAGATGTTGGCGGGCAGATGTTTTCACTGTTTTATGGACACTGTGTTTTGGGGACACTGTTTTGGGGACACTAGCTGGGTGATCAGTGGGTAAACAGCAGACAAACAGCTAAAAACTCACTGATCTCCCGGCTGCAGCACAGATTGTCTCTTCCTCTCCTCACTGACAGGCTCTGTGTGAGGAGAGGAAGAGATCAGAGCAGTTACAACTGCTCTGTGTTTACATTACATGACGGCTGTCATTGGACAGCCGTCATGTCATCAGGAGGGCCAATCACATGGCCCTCCTGTTTGCACACACCTCCTATCTCTGGGGGGTACAGGCACATCGGGATCGCGCCGCTGCGCGTGCACGTGGCGGCGCGATCCCCTCACAAGTGCCAGCCCCCCCTCTCTGTGTTTACATCACGATAGCTGTGATTACACACAGCCATCGTGCCGATCAGGAGGGCGAATCACAGTGCCCTCCTGCTGTTCCGAGATTCGGCGTGTCCGCGGGACACGCGCGCATCGGGATAGCGCGCGCGCGCGATCACGCTCCTTCTGAAGGACGTTCAGGAACGTCCACTCAGAAGGAGAGAGCACCCACCCGGCCGTATATATACAGTGGCCGGGTGGGAAGTGGTTAAACCCCCTTAATAACCAGACCAATTTTCAGCTTTCGGTGCTCTCGCATTTTGAATGACAATTACTCAGTCATACAACACTGTACCCATATGTCATTTTTGTCCTTTTTTTTCACACAAATAGAGCTTTCTTTTGGTGGTATTTAATCACTGTTGGGTTTTTTATTTTTTTGCGCTATAAGAGAAAAAAGACTGAAAATTCTGTAAAAAAAATAATTTTCTTTGTTTCTGTTCTAAAAGTTAGCAAATTAGTAATTTTTCTTCATAAATTTTGGCCAAAATGTATACTGCTACATATCTTTTTGTAAAAATAAGTACAAATTGGTGCATATTATCAAGCTATGGTGCCAATATCTGAAAATTGATCACACCTGAAGTACTGATCTCATTTCTTGAGACCCTAACATGCCAGAAAAGTACAAATACCCCCCAAATGACTGCTTTTTGGAAAGAAGACAATCCAAGGTATTTATAAAGAGGCATGGTGAGTTTTTTTTTGAAGTTGTAATTTTTTCCCACAATTCTTTGCAAAATCAAGATTTTTTATTTATTTTTTCACAAAATTGTCATATTAGCAGGTTATTTCTCACACACAGCATATGCATACCACAAATTACACCCCAAAACACATTCTACTATTCCTCCTGAGTATGGCGATACCACATGTGTGAGACTTTTACACAGCGTGGTCACATACAGAGGCCCAACATGCAGGGAGCACCTTCAGGCGTTCTGGAGCACCCAGGCCAATTCTGACATTTCTCTCCTACATGTAAAAATCATCATTTGTTTGCTAGAAAATTACATAGAACCCTAAAACATTATATATGTTTTTTTTAGCAAAGACCTTAGAGAATACAATGGTGGTTGTTGCAACATTTTATCTCGCACGGTATTTGCGCAGTAATTTTCTAACGCGTTTTTTACGGAAAAGAACAGTTTTGTGCTTAAAAAGAAAAAGAAAACAGTAAATTTAGCCCAATGTTTTTGCATAATGTGAAAAATTAAGTTATGCTGAGTAAATAGATACCTAACATGTCACCCTTCAAAATTGCACACGCTCGTGGAATGGCGCCAAACTTTGCTACTTAAAAATCCCCATAGGCGACGCTTTAAATATTTTTACTGGTTACATGTTTTGAGTTATAGAGGAGGTCTAGAGCCAAAATTATTGCTCTCGTTCTAACGTTCGCAGAGATACCTCACATGTGTGGTTTGAACACTGTTTTCATATGTGGGCGGGACTTACGTATGCGTTCGCTTCTGTATGCGAGCTCACGGGGACAGGGGCGCTTTAAAAATGTTTTAATTATTTTATTGTTCATTTTACTTTATTTATTTTAGTTTGACATGTTTTTCTGCAAAAATAAATTTTTTGATCACTTTTATTTCTATTACAAGGAACGTAAACATCCCTTGTAATAGGAATATGGCATGACAAGTCCTCTTTAAAGTGAGATATGGGGTCAATAAGACCCCACATCTCACATCTAGGCTGGGAAGCCTGAAATAAAAATAAAATAAAAAAAAACAATCCTGGCTTCGATCGTAGCGGTGAGTCGGTAGAAGCACCAGAGGGCGGCGGGAGGGGGGGGACGTCCCCTCTCGCCTCCCGTAAGAATGATCAAGTGGCGGAACAGCCGCTATGATTGTTCTCATGGTGTAGGGAATCGCCAGCTGAAAAAGCTGATATCTGAATGATGCCTGTAGCTGCAAGCATCATTCAGATATCCCCGCACAAATTCAAGGACGTCATATGATGGCTGGCGGGCGGTAAGTGGGTATTGCAGGGTATTGTGGGGTATTGCAGGGTATTGCGGAGTATTGCGGAGTATTGCAGGGTATTGAAGGGTATTGCAGAGTATTGCACAGTATGGGCAGGGTATTGCAGAGTATTGCACAGTATTGGCAGAGTATTGCACAGTATGGGCAGAGTATTGGCAGGGTATTGGCAGGGTATTGCACAGTATGGGCAGGGATGGCTGAGCATGGGTGGATGGATGGCTGGATCTGTGACTGCAATTGTCACAGATCCAGCCCACAGTGCTGGTGCCATCCGCTCTCTCCCCCTCCCCTCTCACACTGTACTGATCGGTACAGAGAGGGGAGAGAGGAACTGGCGTAATCACATGACGCCGGTCTGTTTACAAGTGATTGCTCCGTCATTTGATGGAGCGATCATGTGGTAAACAGCCGCTATCAGCGGCGATTTACCGTGATCCGTGATGCGCCGGGTCCTCTGGACCCGGCGGTCACGGAGACTCCCGTGTGCGCGCCCCAGGGGGCGTGCGGGAGCACGATTCTGGAAGGACGTTATATAACGCCCTCCCAGAGTTAAGGAACCACCCTGTCGCCGTTATTCTGCGGTGGGCGGTGGTTAAGTGGTTAAAGAGGAACTACAGACATATCAGCATTTAATCATTAAACTAGGTCACAGCAAAAAGCCGGACAAAGGTTCTAACCATTTCTCACTGTAAAATGTATTGTTGTATGTGTTCTTATCAAAAAGAGTCTATTCACATCTTGTCCAGGTAACACAAAAGGAATTGAGGGAAAATTTCAATAATGGGTACACAGATTGCAGTAAAAATCTAAAAGTGACTTCCATTTTTGCATCTTTTCACCTGTTTTGTTGTCGCCGGCTCTCTGCCAACCCTTATATAGCCATGGGGCGTAGTCATCCGATGACATCACCTGGAGAGCCCACCCGTTGCCCCTTGTAAGGATGGGTGATGTCATCAAAAATGTTAAAACAGTAATGTGTAACCACTGTGCTGCTAGGTTGGGTTCATAAGCAGAGAAGGAAGGTATTTTGTTAAAGTAGAACGCCAGGTTTGGAAGGTGAAAAGATGCAAAAATGGAAATCCCTGGAAAAATCGTTTATAAAAGTTATTATAAAAAGTAAGTAATATGCGATTGAGGCTTATTTACAATGGATAATGTTTTCTTATAACTTCATATAATGGTCTAGATGAAAAGTGGCAATGGAGTGGGAGAGTTTACTTCCTCTTTAAGCTTGTTTATTCAGGCCCTATTCACACTTGTGCAACTCCAAAGTCGTGCGATTTCCATTGCGACTTTGATGTAACTTTGTTGCAACTTTAGATGGGTGCGACTTGGATGCGACTTTGGCTGTTGATTTTGTCTTTGACTATTTCACAACTGTCGCATTGAAAACATTAAGATGTGAATTATGAGAGTTTACATTGCAGTCTAGTTTACATTGCAGTCTATGGCACTCAAGTTGCATAAAAGTCACCTCAAAGTAGTGCAGGAACCTTTTTTAAGTTGCTGTGATTTTAAGTTGCATTGATTTGAATGGCTTCCATTAAAATACACGAGCAGTGACTTGTCATGAGACTTTATGTGTTCAAAGTCACATGACAAGTCACACAAGTGTAAATAGAATCTTAAGCTGGCCATACACCATACAATTTTCTTATTCAATTTTCTTTATATTTACCATCAACTATGTAGTACAAGGGCCTGCCTGATTGCATACAAATTCAAAGTGTTTAGGTTTGACCTTCTATTATATGGTTTTGGTAAATCTAAAGGAAAGTTGTACAAGAAATTTGTATAATGTATGGCCAGCCTTAAGCTTTGACAATAAAACCTAGAAGCTGCTTGGTTACTATGCACAGCTGCACCAGACTCTGTGTGCACCAGTTTGAATAAATCCCACCCAAATTCTTCAGTTTTGTTTATTTTTGCAATTACTAGAGCTCCTGAAATGATGTGTGCATTAATAGGTGAAAAAGCAGATGTAAAGTCAAATAACCCACCCTTCCGTCCTGCTCCCTTTAAGTTTAGGAGCCCTAAAACACCTGTCTTGGAGAAAATGCTACTTTAAACCCAGTTTCACACTGCCTGGGACTTCGGCACGACTTGCACGCGACTTGTTTTATAGAAGTCAATGAAAGTCATACCAAAGTCGGAACAAAAGTAGTGCAGGAAACTTTTTCTAAGTCGAACAGTTCCATTGCACTGAATGGAGTCCGACTTCCGATGCAACAAGTGCTCCAAAGTTGGAGCGATTGTTGCAGCAGTGTAAACTGGCCAACTGGCCCTAAGACTTCAACAGCGGCTGGTTATGGGTCAGAACTTATAGATATTCTTCTAAAAGTAGGGATCAGGTGCTTAACATATACACAAATGTATCAGCTTCTAGCTTTAGCTTGTTCAATTAAGCGGTATATAATTATTAAAATAATAATAGAGTGCGCTAAACAAAAAACACTAGTGAAATTAGAAATTAATTAAACTAAGTGTTTCTGTGAAAAAAATTGTGTATTTTTTAGGTGAATTGCCACACCTAAAAATCTATAATATGAAAATAATAATATTACCACAAAATTAATTAATAACCAGAATTAAGTCCAAAAATATATTCCAAAAGTGAGTCCCAATACATGTGAAATCAGAGAGTCCCATAGCGTAATACAGTAATACAGTTTATTTAAGAAATAATAGAAACATAAGGTGCCAAAGGGCCTCTTACTTTAGAAGTGCCTACCCGGCACTAGGACTGTGAGCTCGTCTGTTGGGACACTGTTCTGCTGCTTCTTCCGTCGCAGCGCGCATCAGCATCCACAGGTGATTCAAACAGAGCGCCGGGATGGCGTCAGCATACACGTGACCAGGTACCGCCGCCGACGTACGTTTCATTAGTTCACGTCTTCAGGGGGCGTACCTGGTCACAAAGGATCACGGTATTTGTAGTTGTGGATGGTGCTAACGAGAAAAACAGCGGAGGCGTCTCAGACTCACCCAAAACAAGCCCCAGTCTTAGGTTACACACCATAGATCTAAGAAATCATAATAATACATATACAACTCAAGCATTTATGTTGTATTAACAAAAAAGTTAAAAATCTAAAACGGTAAAAGAAGATAAAAGAAAAAAAGAAAAAAAAGAAAAAAAGGCTAAAAATAATAGTGGCAATCTCCCCTCTGTTACTAGTAACAATGGTACAACCTTAGATGTCTATTCCCTGCACGACTGCGGCAAGTGATAGAACCTTTAGTCTAATCCCTTGGGCATAAGATCTGTGCCATCTAGGTAGGTAGTGGGGACTGGTGTGCCAGTATATATAGGATGTGATAAAAGAATCGATTAATATTTGTGGTTAGTCATAGTGGTAGATGACACTATATTTAAACACTAAAATCAGGTCTAACTCCCTAATGTTAACATAGCAACACCACTCTGTGCTTCTATTGGTGGCCAGGTCAACTGGTGCCATCTAGTGTATGATTGACATACTAGCAGATTGCTGCCTGAAGTGACATCTCTACTAACAAAAAATGGTTAAAAATAGACCTAATATACTGAATCATAAAAAGGATGTGGAATAAAAAAATTCCACTAATTACGTTAAACCTTAAAGAAACCCCTATAATCAAACTAAATAGAAATTATTACGACAATAAACCTCAATCTCTTGGTTGGACAGGTTCTAGAGGTATTGGATAACAATTAACATACATCTATATAGACAGTTGTTATATTCCCTGACATTGGTCAATGGGTATCTGACAGAAAAAACAATTGCCACTGTGTATTATCGTCAGACACCCTGCCAAAAGAAATAAACCAACAGTCCTCAATCATTAGACAGAAAACAGTTTAGGTCCAGTTCTATGTTCATTCCAAGTGGCTGCATAGTCCGCAGTCTATACAACCACTTGGTTTCATTCTGCAAAAACCATCCTTTTCATATGTACTCCCCGCCAATGTTTATTTATCTTGTCTACTCCATAGAAATTACATAGGCCTGGATTACTGTCGTGGAAAATCTTGAAGTGCCTAGATACACTATGGTTGGGGAACCCTTTTTTGATATTAGCTAAATGTTCATTAATTCTCGTTTTCAATGGTCGTGTGGTTCTACCCACATACTGAAGAGGACAAGGGCACTCCAAGACATATGTGACGTGGTCTGAGTGACAGGTGATTAGTGGTTTGATTTTAAATTGTTCGCCTGTCGCTTTGGAATGGAAATTAGTAACTTTGGAGGAAGTCCACATAGATCGTGTGGTCTTACAGGCTTTGCACCTTGTACAGTGAAAGAAACCCGACCCATCCAGAAAAGTGAAAGGTTTTCTGGGGGGATCTGGGACATTACGAGCAATTTTATTTCTAAGACCAGGTGCTCTCCTATAAATAAATTTGGGGGCACTGGGGATTAAAGATTTCAAATCCTGGTCTTTCATCAATATTGGCCAGTATTTTTTATAGATGTTTTCAATTTGTTTATATTGGCGATGAAAGCCAGATATAAATGCTGTTTCCCCTTTGTATTCTTTTTTTGTTTTCCCTACTAATAATGATTGTCTCTCCATTAGGGACACTTGGTTCACAATTTTCTCAAGTGTTTCTCTTGGGTAGCCTTTCTCCAAGAATTTTGTGGTCAGAATTTGGGCTTGATGGACAAATTCTTCATACCTGTCACAATTTCTCCTGAGCCGCATATATTGACCCTTTGGCACAGCCCCTATCCACTGGGGGTGGTGGCAGCTATGTGTAGGTACATAGCCATTCCTATCAGTGGGTTTGAAATATGTAAGGGTCTCAAAAGAATCTTCAGTTTGTTTAATGGTAAGATCCAAATAGTTGACAGCATGGATATTCATTTCTGCACTAAACTTGAGTCCTTAATGGTTGTCATTCATTTGCTCTATGTATTTTATCAGGCTAATTTCTGTGCCATCCCAAAAAAGAATGACATCATCAATGTAACGCCTGTAAAATTTCAAAGACTCATGTCTGTGAAGAAAAATGGTTTCATGTTCCCACTTGTTTAACGCAATATTTGCCACACTGGGGGCGTAGCGTGCTCCCATGGCTACTCCGCCAGTTTGGTTATAATACTGGTTATTGGCCCAAAAGAAATTATTGCCCATAGCCATTTTTAGCCCTTTAATTAAGAAATGAATTTGTACTTTCTTTAACTTAGATTCTTTGGTTAAAGACCATCGAAGTGCCTCCAAGGCATCCGAGTGTCGTATGTTTGTATAAAGAGATTCAACATCCACTGTTGCCATGATGGTACTTGCTTTGGGTTTCAGATGTTGTAGGGCTAATATGAGGTCTCGGCTGTCTTTAAGATAGGACGGGCTATTGGAAACCAAAGGTTTAAAAAAAACATCCAAATATTCTCCTAGCCTTGAAAAGAGGGAATTTATCCCACTTATGATGGGCCTCCCAGGAGGTGTAATTTTATTTTTATGTATCTTGGGCACTGTGTACAGTACTGGAACTATTGGGGCTTGTATGTTAATATAATCGGCTTCCTTACGATTAAGAATCCGTTTATTAACTCCTTCTTCTTCTCTATCCAATTATTTAGTAAATTTTTGAGTTTTACTGTAGGATCACCATTAATTTTTTGATAAGTTTTAATATCTTGGAGTTGTGTTTGCATCTCATTATAATAATACTCTCGAGGTAATATCACTAATCCCCCCCCTTGTCCGCTGGCCTGTTGGTTTATTTCTTTTGGCAGGGTGTCTGACGATAATACACAGTGGCAATTGTTTTTTCTGTCAGATACCCATTGACCAATGTCAGGGAATATAACAACTGTCTATATAGATGTATGTTAATTGTTATCCAATACCTCTAGAACCTGTCCAACCAAGAGATTGAGGTTTATTGTCGCAATAATTTCTATTTAGTTTGATTATAGGGGTTTCTTTAAGGTTTAACGTAATTAGTGGAATTTTTTTATTCCACATCCTTTTTATGATTCAGTATATTAGGTCTATTTTTAACAATTTTTTGTTAGTAGAGATGTCACTTCAGGCAGCAATCTGCTAGTATGTCAATCATACACTAGATGGCACCAGTTGACCTGGCCACCAATAGAAGCACAGAGTGGTGTTGCTATGTTAACATTAGGGAGTTAGACCTGATTTTAGTGTTTAAATATAGTGTCATCTACCACTATGACTAACCACAAATATTAATCAATTCTTTTATCACATCCTATATATACTGGCACACCAGTCCCCACTACCTACCTAGATGGCACAGATCTTATGCCCAAGGGATTAGACTAAAGGTTCTATCACTTGCCGTAGTCATGCGGGGAATAGACATCTAAGGTTGTACCATTGTTACTAGTAACAGAGGGGAGACTGCCACTATTATTTTTAGCCTTTTTTTCTTTTTTTTTCTTTTTTTCTTTTATCTTCTTTTACCGTTTTAGATTTTTAACTTTTTTGTTAATACAACATAAATGCTTGAGTTGTATATGTATTATTATGATTTCTTAGATCTATGGTGTGTAACCTGAGACTGGGGCTTGTTTTGGGTGAGTCTGAGACGCCTCCGCTGTTTTTTCTCATTAGCACCATCCACAACTACAAATACCGTGATCCTTTGTGACCAGGTACGCCCCCTGAAGACCTGAACTAACGAAACGTACGTCGGCGGCGGTACCTGGTCACGTGTATGCTGACGCCATCCCGGTGCTCTGTTTGAATCACCTGTGGATGCTGATGCGCGCTGCGACGGAAGAAGCAGCGGAACAGTGTCCCAACAGACGAGCTCACAGTCCTAGTGCCGGGTAGGCACTTCTAAAGTAAGAGGCCCTTTGGCACCTTATGTTTCTATTATTTCTTAAATAAACTGTATTACGCTATGGGACTCTTTGTTTCTGTTTGCATATCCCATCTTTAAACCGGAGAGGAGGCTGTTGGTTTTTCCCTGTGTTTGACTGTCGGTGTGTATGCAGGCACAATCCTGCATAAGCCCTAGTGACCATCTTTTTAAATAAAGTGGTCATACAAATCTGGTAAGCGCATCCCGTTTTTGAGCACATCGGGTGACTTATGTTATTTGGTGGAGGAATATTTCACAGATAAGAAGACAACAATGATGATTTTCTCTGCTAGCAAATTATGATGATTTTTTCTGCTAGCAATTTATGATTTATATTACACCACTGAGTGAAAGTAGTGGAGCAATTTATGACTTTTCAACCAGCTGGAAATATTGGAGAAGTGGCTATCTCTGATTTCACATGTATTGGGACTCACTTTTGGAATATATTTTTGGACTTAATTCTGGTTATTAATTAATTTTGTGGTAACATTATTATTTTCATATTATAGATTTTCAGGTGTGGCAATTCACCTAAAAAATACACAATTTTTTTCACAGAAACACTTAGTTTAATTAATTTCTAATTTCACTATTGTTTTTTGTTTAGCGCACTCTATTATTATTTTAATAATTATATACCACTTGATCATTCTGGAAGCGATAGCTTTCATTTTGCGGAGGAGCAGCTGTTCATTATTTAATTAATTGTATTTGTAGTTTGGCACGGAATTTTTTATTATTATTATTGTTCAATTAAGCGTTGACAATTGGAAGCTGATTGGTTTCTATGCAGAGCTGCACCAGACTTTGCACTCCCCAGTTTTAAGAAATTCAGTAAATCATCCCCATAGAATAATTTCCAGCTGGTAAGTGATCTCAGCTTTGGGTGCTTTGGTGCATACCTTACAACTTTTTGAGATGGGAATGAGGGACAACTATTAGCAAAAGTATGCAGGCATAGGACACACCCCCTGCCACACCCCCTTCAAGGAGAATTATACAAAAAATAATTAGTTAAACCCACACGTGTTTTTTCGTTTACCACTATTCCTTTATAAAAATTGGATAAAAGGTTTATCACTGGGAAATACTTTTTGAAAGATTAAAATGTATTTTATATACAACTATATAAATCAGACCAAAATGAGGGACAAATGAGAAGGAAAGAGGGACTTTGTTCCAAATCAGGAATAGTCCCTCGAAATCAGGGACAGTTGGGAGCTATGTTTGGTGGCAGTATTGAAGAATTGAAAAGTGGAGATGCTCAGCTTGTCATATGATTATAAATCACTTTGAACTTACAATTATTATACTGTAGATGATTATATTTTTCCCATCAGGTCGCAGAACTCAAAACTGTGAAACACGCACAGATACGGCTACATATTCTACAATAATCTGTAAGTTTATTTATTTAATAATCATATATATCAGAATACTAAATGAGTCCCTGAGGAAATTACAGTTTGCTGTATATCACTAGGGAACTGTAACCAGAACTCCAGCATTGCAATGCCCCAGCTCTACCCTCTGAGTCACCAGCTTCACCAGTGGTTGCAGCATTTCCTTTGCACAAACTGAGGTTTAGCAGAGTATGTTTATTCTCCTTTTGTAATTAGTCAGCCACCCACTATTACCTCTCTGAGTTGGCATTACGTGTACTAGTGAGGGCACTCACACTATTGCAGTGCACAAACCCCACACATTGACCTGTATTATGCACCAAGGTCCATTTTGTTAAAAAAAGAAGTTGGGCTTTTTTATTTTTTTAATCATACTTACCTAGATGGGGTAGCAGCATCGGTTCAATGCTGCATCTGTCCCCTGCTAGCTCTAAAGCCTCATACACATGATCAAATTATCCAACGGGAATTGTGTGATGACAGGCTGTTGTCGGAACATCTGACCGTTTGTATGCTCCATTGGACTATTGTTGTCGGATTTTCTGCCAACAAATGTGGGATAGCATACTTTAAAATTGTCCACCAACAAATGTGTGTTGTCGGATTATCCGAACGTGTGTACACAAGTCCGTCGGACAAAACTCCAAAGTACAAACATGCATGCTCAGAAACAATGCTAACCATAACACAACTGTAGCGGCCTCACCCCTCTCCCTTTGCTTTATCGGTTATATGGCTGTTGTCTAGGGGTACCTGGGAGAGAGAGATGATACACACCATGGCCCATGTCCTCCGTAACTAAGAGGTGAAGGCCAGAAGATCGGGTTTTGTGTAGGTGTCCTAGAGTCAAGTCCAGTCCTTCGTCCCTGACTCCTTTGCTTGAGTAACCCAAGTTCCACACAGTGAATAGGTACAACTCAGTTTTATTCTTCTTGCCAATCAATAAAACTATCTTTCTCCTTTGGAAAATGGGGACAGATCGAGGCACAATCCTTTCCCTTCTTGCTGCTGCCCACTGTGCTGTCACCAGTGGTGAATAGTCACTGCCACTGACTAGGTAATATAGAACGTGAATTACCTTCGCTTACTTTGCCCCTGTCAGAGGAAGAAATCCGTCCAAGGGAGAAGTGGAGGCCTCTCCGTCACCAGCGATGCCGCGCCGGGCTCTTCGGAGAAGTTACTGCGCACCAGTCCTCACGAACTCAGACACGGGCACCCAAGGAGTTAGGGTCCCCTCGGATTCCTCCACCCTCGCAGAACTCAGTCGAAGGTACTGAGTCCCAGGCATCCACCATAGTACCTCACCCCAGGCTAAAGGTGCCTGAGATGGACTCCATCTCCGCTCCGGCTAGGCCAAGGGCGCCTAGGCCTGAAACACCGGAACGCCAGCACCCAAGCTGAAGGTGCCTGGGTGCGGCCGCGTCCTCCAACTCTCTGCCCTAAGGTCAGGGCGTCCGCCGCTTTTATGAGCTCTCCCTTTGCGTCACAGCGGGTTCCCCGCCCCGCTATACCAGCTCCAGGGGAGGACAAAAAGGCACAGTTTGCGGTGTGAGTTCAGCTCCGGCCCAAGGCAACAACGCCACCTGTAGGCCCCAAGGAACCCCACACCCCCAGAGTCCTCACATAAATTCAAACACCCGCTACACTACATTAGCAGAAGTTGCCCAAAGGGTGGCGCTACAGAGCTGAAAAAACACGTAGTTTCATGTTTGTTGGCTGACAATTCTTTGCCGTTTGTATGCAATATAAGTTCCTGGCCAACGCCCTTTGGACAAAAGTCCTACGCTTTGTCCGCAGAAAATCTGATTGTGTGTATGAGGCTTAAGGCTAAAAACTGAGCGATCAAAGACCGCCAATCACTTGGTTTTCTGCCCTGCCCCCGCACTTACTGGAGCGCTGCTGGGCTGTGGAGGGGGGCAGAAGCAGCTGGCTCAAGCTCTTTGAGAGGCTGAGCTGGGTGCCGGTCCAGGCTTGTGGGCGGATCCCATCTTTATTATCACAATATTTCCTGAGCCTGGACCAACTGTCTGACGTCAGCCGACAGCAGACTTCAGCCCGCTGTCTGGTGAAAACGGATCACAGGAGTGCAGAACGTACTGCACTCCTGTGGTTTGACTGTACTTCTCCTTTAAAGCAGGCCTTTCATTTAAATAGGCTGCATAGCGTTTCCGCATGCACCAAAAAGGCACATGTACGGTTTTATTCAGCGCACATCTCTGCAATGCACGTTAGTGCTTGGATATGTGTTGAACTGAGCTGCAATGCACATCTGTCGGCAAGGTGTGTGGGAGTGCCATTCAGAATGGATGGAACACATTGCGCCAACGCATGTAACTGGCACATTGCTACAACGCAATAGTGTGAATGAGCCCTGACTGTTTTTGCCTTGTTAGAAGAAAATGCATATGCCTCATTCACACTGTTTTGCATTTTTGTTGTGTGCTGATGGCATAGGGCTGATTATTTGGCTTCTAAATTCAATATCATCAGGCTTACTTAATAAATCAAGAGCAAAGTACAACTCGTATGCAGGAGGTTTCATTGTCTTAAAGTGTATCTACACCCAAATAGACATGTAATATACTGCATGTGTGGGGTAAGATGCTGCTCAAAACCAACCCAGTGCTTCAGATGTGGATATGGCTGTGTATGGCCTCAGCCAGCGCTTCTGCGGCCATGGCCCCTGACATGTTTCGCCCCACCTACCTCTGTGACCAAGTCCCGGTAGGCAGAGCGAAAAATGTCAGGGGGCATGGCCGGAGCAGCGCTGGCTGAGGTCATACACAGCCATATCCACATCTGAAGCAATGAGTCGGTTTTGAGCGGCGTCTTACCCCACATATGTCCACGTTTCTGAATTGACGCCTAATGCCTGCTCCCATTTTCTGAATACTAGTAGGGACACCTGTTATCCTTCAGCTTTGAGTGGCGCTCCATGTCCACACGTGATTACATTGTAATGTACTGCAGTTAGCTTACCAGTCATTAGTTGTGGAGGCTGCATCCATTTTATTTTTTTCAGGCTTTATTCCTTTATTTTTACCCAGTGATCTTTCCAGTAAAACATTTCCTTTCCTAGAGTGACAACGCTCACTCTTCTGTACCTACACATGAGCAGAGTTGTTACCTAAGGCTGCTTTCATGATTTGGGCTACAAACACTTCCCCCCATCCTCATTTCCATTACATAGGGGTGAGGTGTTCTGTAGTTCACAGAAGATAGACATAATGTTTGATATTTCAGTTCAGTGCACAGGAAGCTACAAAGATGCAAGATTTCTTGCAAGATCAAAAGGTATTTTTCTGTTTTCATGCTAAATGTTTTTAACCTCAAAAAGGGAAATCGAATGCAGCTTCCGCATCTAAATATCGGTAAGCCGTAAAATGTGGATTTTGTGCTCTTGGGTTTATATTTACTTTAAAGAGGAACTCCGCCTTTTTTGCAAAATGGTGAAAATCGACCGTACGCAAAAAAATGTAAATATCCAAATCTCTCTAAAAAACCTGGAGGTTTTAATTTTTCACTTGCAGCTTTCAGAGTTTGTAAAAGACCCTCCCCCAAACCATATATTTTCTGAAAGAACATGACCAGTAGAATAAAAAGAAGGTGCTACTGATTTTTAAGCCCCCGCGATTTTTGCGCTGTTTATCAAATCACTATTTTCACAAAAAAACACTGAAATCCTCCATAAACACAATATAGCTTATGTAATTCCTGCTAAAATCCTACTAAGGCCTTGTTCAGTGGGGTGTGCTAAGTATTCTGTGCATCCCTGTACTGGCAGTCCTATTCATGTCAATTGGGACACAGCAGTTGCAAGGACAGATCTGAAAAATATGCAGGTGTAGATGCATGGCCCCAAATGCAGACAGTGTGAATTCAGGGACATGCACCCACACGGATGTCAAGTTAGGAGCAGAGGCTGTGTCCTTGCAGATGCTGCGTCCCAATTGACATGAATGGGACTGCCTGCATGGGGATGTATGGAACACCTGTGCATCCCTCTGCAGCTAAACACAGCCCTGTAGTAGTATGCCCAACATGAACTGGGCCTTAGGCTTTGTTTAGACTTATGGTTGGGGGGAGCAGCAAAAATGCAAGATTGAGCTGCGTTTCTGCCCCCTGCCAACAACACCACCTCAAGCTGCAATAGGCACCAGACAGGGGGATTTACATGCTGGGGCTGTGATGCTTTGGGCCCAGAGAAAAGTTGACCTGACTTGTAGCAATGCCGCCTGCCGAACGCTACAGATTCAAATTAATTGGGAAGCGCTGCAAATGCCCTGCAACTGCAAAAAATGGGGTTAAAACAGGTGGTGAGGTGGCGTCACATCGCTTCCTCACCACCTGTCAGTAGCCTCAGGAGTGTAGCCTCAGGCTTCAGAGGCAAGGACGATTTAGACACATGTCTAAATCTACCCTTACTATGATTTCTTTTTTTTACAAATGTTTTTTTATTTTTTAACAGATACAATTTTATGTTTTGTTTTTTTTTTACAATTTTTTTTTTTTGGGCGGAGAGACATCAGGGGTTAAACAGACCTCTAATATCTATTTTTTTTTTACTGAAGACAGAGTGCCACCATGATAGCTAAACATAGGAGCGATCGGTACCGGTTGCTTACTATGTCTATCCAGGAAAGGAAGAGTGTTGGTAAACACATGTTTACCAGCCCCCCTGCTTTCTATCCTCACACGGAGTGTTCCCGACTCCCTCCCAAGAAGCAGCGACAGCCAGGAATGTGGGGCACTAAAGGGGGGGGTCAGAATGGCAGCAGGGGGGGGGGGCATAAGCATGTTTTCTTTTGCACGGACCTGGTCAGCTGGAAGCAGTGCTTCACAGACCTGGCAGCTAAAGCAAAGGGTTAAAGGAACTAAACTGTAATAAAATGCACTTTTTCTTTCAGCTGAACATTATTTTACCAAGTACAAATATACTTCCTCAATGAATAAATATAATGTTATTTTATTACAGATGATCAAAGAGTAATGAAAGAAAATGAAATCTATGAACAGATTTGGCATGACTGAATACTGCAGTAAATTCTGAAAACTTAACAAACAGAAAAGGACATTGTATAATGCCTATTTGTCCCTTTGTAACGCATGTACTGTACATACAACAATAAAACAACATTGATACTTCAGAATGTTGTGTCTTCTTCACCCTTCTTATACCATATGAGGCATCTGCTCTTTTCTTTGTGGTTCTTGCTTTTTTCTTGGGTTTTTGGGTACTTCATGGTGGGCAGCTCCATCTCTGGGGTGGTTTCAACTGTTGAGTCTCAAATTAAGTTTAATGTATGGGGAAAAAAAAACACCCTCATTTCCTCACAGCATTGGAACCCCCAGCTTTAAAACTGCTTCTGAAATGATTACTGTAGTCCAAAATTGCCTTGAAGAAACTCTGTTACGATCCCCCAATCCCCCTGATGAGTCAAAAATGGAAACCAAATTGAAAGGCACAATTGGCAAATGTGATGGCTTAACCGTTGAATTAGGTATCTGGGCTGTGGTTGTCTGCTGTTTTTGTATAGGTGAGGTGTTGCTGTATAGTGGCCCACATGGTCAATGCAATATTTGGGCTGTGGTTGCTGATTGCCCCACATGGCAGGAGTACTAACCTAACAACATATTGAATGTTTTTCTGCTTCAAGAGTAAGGACTTTTGAAAATACCAAATACCATATCTGTCCATGACATGATACATTTAGGCCATATAGCATAAATAAAGTATCCAAACTTTCACCATCTTTATATTTTCCCCTTCCAGGCACTGTATGCTGTAAATTGGTACCATTCGATCAAAAGGATAATGGGTGGCAGGGATTTTAAAGGGCACACGATTATCACCAATCATATGAGATGGAATGTTTTAGGCCTGTGTTTTTAATCTTTAGTCAATAAAGTTTTGTTATATGCTTTTATATAAAACATTTGAGTTTTGTACCCTTTAAAATCCCAGCCACCCATTAATTTTTTGATTGAACTGAATTTTGGGATGGGCACTGATATCTATATTCTCGAAACACACTTCTCCTTTTTCTAGGAAATTGGCACAAGGAGATTAATAAAAAAAACACATAAATGTTATTTTAACTTGTTTCTGCTAAAATTACTATAGCCAGAAACTGACAGTCGGCTGTTATACCATTTGAATAGCTTAAATACAAACTTTCCTGCTTTGTTTTAAATGAACAGCTGGCAGGAACCCTACATGATAAATGAAAGGTGTTTAAAAAGGTTAGGGGCCTGTGGATCAGATATTTGACTAATGATCCCCAGACTATCCCTGACTAGGTTCCCTCCTGGTTGAAGTGGACCAGAACGCAGAGTCCTTTCCCCATTCCCTTCCTCCCTTTTTTTCATCCTTTTTCCGTTCTTTTTCTAGATTTTGCGATTGAGAAATTTGGACTGCTTGATGGATGGGATTTGTGTTCCCTAACATGAAGGACGTACTCTGAACCCCATTAAATAATTTTACAGTCCGTTTTGCAGTCTATTTGTAAACTGGATAATTAGACTATGGTTAACTGAGCATCAATCTTACAGATTATGTTTATATACCTCTGACAGTTGTCTCAGGGGGCATGGGCCTTTGTCAATGCGGATTGTTGTAGTATGTCTTTCGCTTTGTACTAATGCAGTTACAACATATGACTTTCTGCATTTATACCATATGCAATCCATATTGCGGATGTTACGTATTGTTCAAAATCAATGCCGAACGACCCCCTGTTCGGTTCGCACCAGAACTTTCGAACATTGCGAAAGTTCGGAACCAAATAATGAACCCCATTGAAGTCTATAGGACCCGAACGTGAAAAATCAAAAGTGCACATTTTGAAGGCTTATATGCAAGTAATTGGGCACACAATGGTTTTGGGGGTCCAGGTACTGCCCTGGGGGAAATATATCAATGAAAAAAACGTTTGTAAAAAACGTAATCTTTAAATGAGCAGTGATTTATTGATGCTTAAAGTAAAAGCATACAAATTAAAAATTCCTTTCACTATAGTGCTTGGGGGGTCTCCTTAGTCTACCTGTAAAGTTGCACATCTGTACTGTGTATAGAAGCTGCTGCAGCGATAATTACATTTATAAAGCCAAAAAATTAAAGCTTTCTTTATTTTGTAAGCAATGGCTTGCAGAGCCAGTCTGTATGATGGGGCTGCAATGTAGTGCACAGGGAACAAGATTAGAGATTTTTTGGATAAACTCTGGTGTCTCTTGCAAAGACTTTGGATAGCAGGTGATAACAGGTGAGGAAAAATTGGTCTTTGGGTGTCGGTGGTGCCTTCACACCGTAACTTTATAGAGGTACTCTTGATGAAAGCAAGAATTGGCTTTGCTGTCAAAAATTGCAATGATATTCACTTGTCAAACAGGTACGGAAAAATTGGTCTTTCTTTGGGTGGTAATTGTGCCCATGAAATCTACACCAAAAAAATTCTACCAGATGAAATCAACACCCACAACGCTAGGCAGCCTAGAAGTCCTGCAGAGATTCCACATCCCAAAAACACTTAATCAGCGACATTAGCATCAGCGGCTTCATAGCTGCTGGTAACCAAGGACTGATTCATTTTGATAAATGTCAGACGGTTCACCGAGTCTGTGGACAGACACGTTCTATTATCAGTAACAAAACCAGCAGCACTGAATGTCTGTTCGGAAAGCATGCTGGATGCAGGGCAGCCCAGAAGCTCAATTGCATACTGGGCAAGTTGTGGCCAGTGGTCAATTCTCATGACCCAGTAAGCCAGTGGATCATTGACTGGAAAGCACTCCATCTCTGTTTTCACCCCTAGATAATCGTCCACTATGTAATACAGATGCTGCCGATGAAATGTGGAAGCTGACAGACTGTCAAGGTCACCTGTGGCCAGGTGACAGATGCACACCGTAGGGGGACAGGAGTGCACCGCAAGGTAGTGAACCCTATGGCTGACTGCTGCGGATAGGAAACTGGGTGGTTGTGGAAAGCGGGACCAGAGGAGCACAACCGGGATCCTAACGGAAGCTAGAGCCAAGATTCCCCAAGGCGCGGAGTCTAAGACCCAGCAGGTCTTCTCCAGGGCCTCTAGTGGTGAGGATGTTATGCTGCAGGCTGGGACCAGGTCGCGGCCCCTGGAGTTTCCTAGCTCACGCCCCGTAGGATAAGGGGAAAAGAGGGGAAGCAGCAGCACAAGATATGAGAGAACCGAATAACAAGCTGAAGGTCAGGGGCCACAAGTAGACAAGGATAACGAAAGAACGAGCCGAAGGTCAAGGGTCACGAGCAGACAGGGATAGTCGGGGACAAGCCAAATATGTAACAGAGAGACAGACGTAGCACACGGCAGGCAGGAACCCAAACACACAATGCCTAACAAACACGTTGATCAGCAAA
This sequence comes from Rana muscosa, assembly GCA_029206835.1. NCBI lineage: Eukaryota > Metazoa > Chordata > Amphibia > Anura > Ranidae > Rana > Rana muscosa. The sequence goes on from CM055117.1 coordinate 151,776,222, forward strand.
GCAGGCTTGCAGTGCACAGGTTAATATAGTGTTCTGTGATAGGGCCTGGGGTGGAGTCAGGCTGGGAGGAGATTATAAAGGAAGCCAGGTGAAAGAGCTCAGGCCTCTAAGATGAACACATGGGAAGAAAGGTAAGCTGACAGACAAACACTACTGCATATCCATGACAGTACCCTCCCTCTTATGGGCCCTCCCCCGCCTGGGCCCAGGCTTAAAGGGAAATCTCTGATGAAACCTTCTCAACAGATGAGGTGCAGCGACATCAGATGCAGCGATCCAAGACACCTCCTCAGGACCAAAACCTCTCCAATGCACAAGGTACTGAAGAATGCCTCTGCAGAGCCAAGAATCCAGAACTTGTCTAACCTCGTACTTAAGATTATCCTCAGAGACCGAAAACGAGGTAGGGAGATGACAAGAAGATCTATTGAGGACCAAAGGCTCTCTAGAAATAAGCAAGGGCATGAGAGGATCAACAGGAATCTGAGGAGGGTCCCCTAGACCCTTAAAGGGGAACTGGTCATCTAGCACAGGACCATCAAACTGGGCAGATGTCAGTGGAACCCTGAAGTCAGGTTGGTTAGAAGGTGACATGTCGCCGGAGTCAAGCTGAATAGCTGAAAGACAAGCAGAATGTCCCGAACAAGAAAAAGTAGGAGGCTCACTGGGCATGGGCTGGACTGGCATAACTAGTACAGAGGCAGAGTGAATAGCTGAGTCAGGTGTAGCGACTACCTGAATCGCATCGCAAGATGTAGCGACTGCAGGACTTGTAGACAAGCTAGCCTGGCTGTGCGTCCAAGGGTGGTTAGGGACAGAGAAATGTAAATGGTTATGCAACCTGGAATGAATGACCGGCTCAGATTCACAGGGGGCAACCTTGGGTAGGCAGGACGAGGAACAGGAGGGACCCCAAGCCAGGATCTGTCCAGTAGTCCAGTCCACATGAGGAGAATGGAGCTGTAACCATGGGAGACCCAAAATTATAGGCGTTGAGGCCTTGGGTAAGATAAGGAAGGATATCCACTCCTGGTGGAGTGTCCCTACCGACATCTTAACAGGGAGGGTCTGGAAGCGGATAGGTCCCCCTGGGAGAATAGTACCATCAATCGCCAAGACCACCAATGGTGTGGTGAGGGGCAAAAGAGTAAGTCTCATGGATGATGCGATTTCCCAGTCCATAAAATTACCAGCGGCTCCGGAATCCAGATATGCTGAGACCGAATAAGAAGAAGCACCAACATGAAGGAACACAGAAAGCAGAAGACGAGAAGGGGAAGGTGATATTTCTGGGTCCAATAGTCCACTTTCCAGATGAAGTGGACCCGAACGTTTTTCTGGACAAAGAGAGCAAGTGTCACGAAAATGACCTTTGCCCCCACAGTAAAGACACAGACCAAGAGTTCTGCGCCTAGCACGTTCCTCGGGGGATAGCCTGGTCCGACCCAGCTGCATGGGTTCCTCAGCTGGTAGGAGATGCTCTACGGGTCGAAGAGAGGGGAGCTCAGGCTGACTAAGAACCAAGGAGTGCTGGCGTTGCTTTTCTAAGGTCCTCTCCTGAAAGCGAATATCGATCTGGTTACACAAGGAGATAACGCTGGCCAGATCAGTGGGGATGGTTCTTCCTGCTAATTCATCCTTCACTCTATCAGAAAGGCCATGCAAAAAGGTTGCGACTAAGGCCTCATTGTTCCAGCTCAACTCAGCCGACAGTATGCGGAAATGAAGGGCATACTGTCCCACAGAAGCAGACTCTTGGCGGAGACGTAAAAGGGCGCTGGCCGCTGAAGAGACACGAGCCGGTTCTTCAAAGATATTCCGAAAAAGTTTCAAGAAGCCAGACAGGCTAGAAACCACTGGATCATTCAGTTCCCAAAGAGGGGCTGCCCAGGCTAAAGCTTCACCAGAGAGGAGGGAAATGATATAGGCTACCTTAGCCCGATCAGACAGGAAGTTTTGGGGCTGGAGCTCAAAATGAATTGTGCATTGGCTAAGGAACCCCCTGCAAGCCTTGGAGTCCCCAGAGAAACGGGACGGAGCTGGCAGTTGTAGTGAGTGTGTGGCTGCGACTGGTGCAATAGGTGCAGCCGCTGGTTGTATTTGAGGTTGCGGATTCAGGGTTCCCAAGGAGGCCTGAAGCTGCCTGAAGCGAGAAGCCAGATCCTGGAGGAATCGCATCACCTGAGTCTGATTCGATTCCTGGGTTTCAAGTCTGCAAACTATGCCCTGCAACGGATCATCCACGGGTAACGGGATGTCAGCCGGGTTCATGGCTGATCAAACTGTCAAGGTCACCTGTGGCCAGGTGACAGATGCACACCGTAGGGGGACAGGAGTGCACCGCAAGGTAGTGAACCCTATGGCTGACTGCTGCGGATAGGAAACTGGGTGGTTGTGGAAAGCGGGACCAGAGGAGCACAACCGGGATCCTAACGGAAGCTAGAGCCAAGATTCCCCAGGGCGCGGAGTCTAAGACCCAGCAGGTCTTCTTCAGGGCCTCTAGTGGTGAGGATGTTATGCTGCAGGCTGGGACCAGGTCGCGGCCCCTGGAGTTTCCTAGCTCACGCCCCGTAGGATAAGGGGAAAAGAGGGGAAGCAGCAGCACAAGATATGAGAGAACCGAATAACAAGCTGAAGGTCAGGGGCCACAAGCAGACAAGGATAACGACAGAACGAGCCGAAGGTCAAGGGTCACGAGCACACAGGGATAGTCGGGGACAAGCCAAATATGTAACAGAGAGACAGACGTAGCACACGGCAGGCAGGAACCCAAACACACAATGCCTAACAAACACGTTGATCAGCAAAGCAGGCTTGCAGTGCACAGGTTAATATAGTGTTCTGTGATAGGGCCTGGGGTGGAGTCAGGCTGGGAGGAGATTATAAAGGAAGCCAGGTGAAAGAGCTCAGGCCTCTAAGATGAACACATGGGAAGAAAGGTAAGCTGACAGACAAACACTACTGCATATCCATGACACAGACACAGGGTGGCGAGGACTAAAAAAAATGTGAAAAGCATCCTTTAAGCGGCTGCCTTCTCCACCACTCCTTTATGTTTTCCACGGCACTGTAACCTACCAGAGTCGGGAAAAGCATTAGATAAACTCATCATTAAGGTGTCCTCAAGAGATTTCATCTTCTGCACTCTCTGTGGGGACGGATGAGTTCTGAGACTTTCCCCTTGTAACGGTGGTCAAGGAGGGTTGCCAACCAATAGTGATCCTTCTCCTTTATGCCACGTATTCTTGGGTCCTTTCGCAGACTTTGAAGCATGAGGGAGCCCATGCACTGCAAATTTGCGGAGGCATGAGAAGCAGACTCCTCTGGGTCACTGAGGATTATAGTATCTGGAACTGCCTCCTGCCAGCCACGTACTACTCCCAAGGGTTCTGGGGATGGAAAACCATCTCTTATATATATATATATATATATATATATATATATATATATATATATATGTCTTCCTCTGCTTCAATGCCTACAAAACTGACAGAATCCTTCTCCTCCTCCTCCCCGTTCTTCTTGTGTATTCTGTGGCATAGGAACAATAGTGTCTACATAAAGTGGGCCTTGAGAAGAAAAGAAGTCCCCCTATTCCTCCCGCTGCTCTGCCTCAAATGCCCTGTCCGTAATGCCAGGCAGAGTCTGCTTCAGCAGAAACACAACAGGGATTGTGTCACTGATGCATGCATTGTCACGGCTCACCATCCTTATGGCCTCTTCAAATGGTGACAGTACAGTACATGCATCCTTTATGAACAGCCATTGTCATTGTGCCATAGTCACACAGGTACTCGTTGACGGCTCTCTGCTGCATGTGCATCCACTGCAGCATTGCCAAAGTTGTCTTCCACCTGGTGGGCATGTCACAAATCAGGCGGTTTACGGGCAGGTGGAATTTCCGCTGAATTTTAGCCAACCGAGCACTGGCCGTGTATGACCGCCTGAAATGGCTACAGACTCTTCTGGCCTGCTTGCGCACCACCAAATTGAGGACATGTGCCAGGCATGGCACATGTGTCAACTCTCCCTATCTAAGGGCGGACAGGAGGTTTATGCCATTATCACGCACCACCATTACTGGCTCCAGCTGGCGTGGCGTGAACCACTTCTGGTCCAGCCCCTGCAGGGCTGCAAGAATCTCTGCTCCGGTGTGTTTCCTGTCCCCTAGACAAACTAGCTGAAGAACCTTTTAGCCTGACTCATTGAATAGCCCCTTGGAACGCTTATGCCCTGTACACACGATCGGAATTTCCAATTAAACAAGTCTGATGGACTTGTTTCATCGGAAATTCCGATCGTGTGTGGGCCCCATCAGACTTTTTTCTATTGGTGTAAAAAAATAGAACATGTTTTAAATTTTTCCGATGGGAAAAAAACGATAGGAAATTCCGATCATCTGTGTGGAACTCCATCGGAGAAAAATCCATGCATGCTCAGACTAAATAAGGAGACGGGAGCGCTCGTTCTGGTAAAACTAGCGTTCGTAATGGAGATAGCACATTCGTCATGCTGTAAAGGACTGAAAAGTATGGAGACTAAAAAGCGCAAATCGGCTAACACCAAACTTTTACTAACACGCGGTAACACGAAATCAGCAAAAGCAGCCCAAAGGATGGCGCCGTTGGATTTGAACTTCCCCTTTATAGTGATGTCGTACATGTTGTACTTCACTGAGTTTTGGACGGTCGGAATTTTGTCTGATGGTGTGTATGCAAGACAGCTTTGAACGGAATTCCGACAAAAAATTCCATCGGATTTTAGCCCATCGGAATTCCGATCGTGTGTACAGGGCATTAGCGGGTACTTGTGGTTCATAGGACAATTCAGCAGGGGGGGGCATGGAGGAGGAGGTAGAGCTGACAAATCTTGCATTATCACCACTAGCTGTATGGAGACTTGGGGGCATAACAAGCTGCAGCACTGAGCCCTGTTCTGTATCATTCCGAGTTGCAAGCAGAGTCCCTGACTCTGCTTGCTGGACCATGTGTCAACAGTAACATGGACTTTGCGGCTGACTGCCTTGCCCAACGATGCCACAACATTGCCTTCCACGTGATGGCACAGAGCTGGAATGACCTTACGTGAAAAGAAATGGTGACTGGAAACCTGCCATTGTGGTACAGCACCTTCTGCAAATTCATGAAAGGGGGCAGAATCCACCAGATGGAAATGCAGACGTTGTAGAGGCAGCAACTTTGACAAGCTTGCATTTAGACACTGGGCATGTGGGTCACAGTGACTGTATTTTGTTTTTCACTGCAGCAGATGGGGAAGATAAATTTGCTGGCTATAGTCTACAGCTGGTGGTGTGCTGCTGGCAGATGTGCTGCCAGGACCTGGGACACCCTGCGCTTTACCATCATCCCTGTCACGGAGGCTTCGGAGAGATCATGAGGTATAGCAGGGGCAGACTGAGGTGAGTAAGGAGGATGAACAGATTTGCGCCCCTTTTGTGTGGCTATCAGGTTCTCTTGCCAACAGGCTGAGTGGTGGGAGGTTAAATGCCTTGTCAAGCGCCCAGTCCGCCCTGTCTCCTATTATCCACAGATGCTGAAAAGGCTTTCGACCGAGAGGACTGGGCCTATCTTCAGGCGGTACTATCCAGATTGGGTCTAGGATGTAATATGCTTCGGTGGATAGGCTACTTATACAGTTCCCCAGAAGCCCGGGTTAAGGTAAATGGGACTCTCTCTACCTCCTTTCCTATACGAAACGGGACCAGACAGGGGTGCCCTCTATCCCCCCTGATATTCGCCCTCACCCTGGAACCGTTACTCGATATGATACGGTCCAATCCTAACATCAGGGGGTTCATGGTAGGGACGACGGAACATAAACTATTGGCGTACGCCGATGACGTTCTATTTTACGTCACGGACCCGCTGATCTCCCTTCCTAACATTATGGCAGAACTACGGAGATTCCATTCTCTATCCAACTTTAAAATTAACTATAGTAAATCAGAGATCCTTCCCCTCACTATTCCTCCTGCGATGCGCTCCCAATTGCAAGCCTCTTTCTCCTTCACATGTTGCGGCTCCTCATTAAAATATCCGGGCATTTACCTTTCAAATACATTTGCACAACTATATACGTGTAATTTTGCCCCTCTACTCACCACGATTAAAGCCGATCTTTCACAATGGGATTGTACCACCTTCTCATGGATGGGCTGAGTCAGTATCCTGAAAATGAATGTGCTGCCGAGAATTATTTTTTACCTTCAGATGGTACCCATAGCACTACCCAGATCTCTTTTCTCAGCCTTCAACAGCTTGTTCCTAAAATTTATACGGCAGGGTCGTACACCCCGCTTGGCCCTCCGCACACTGCAATGTCCTAAGGGGCTTGGGGGACTGGGGGTCCCCTCTATACGAAGGTATTATGAGGCGTTTGCCCTACAAAGGATTCTCGATTGGCAGCATCATGCAGCCACAAAATCTTGGGTTCCCCCTGAGAAATTCCTGGCCGGTCGTAACTTGTCTCACGCTCCAAGGCTTCCCCGGGATTGTCGAGGCCTCTTGGACTTTGTGTCGCTGGTCTCTGTCCATTTGCTGAAGTTGTGGGATACACTGGATGCACTGGGGCTGCTGTCGCAGCCTGTGTCCCCGGCCCAGGGGAACACCTCTCCTACTTCCGCATGTGGGCAAGGGACAGGGAGACGTGATGTGGGAGGTTTGTACACGAGCAAGGTCAGTCTCCCTAGACTGGCTTCGCTCCCAATTCGGCCACTTCCCGATGGACGGATGGCGCTATAGACAATTACATCACTTTATCTGTAGTTTGCCTCATCCTGTTCGACCTCCCTCCTCCTTGAACCCGTTTGAAAGGCTATGTAAGTCTGAAGACCCCATTCCTCACTCTATTTCAGTGCTTTATGAGATGTTGCAGTCTGTGGAGTCCCAGGGTAAGCCAACATACATACGAGAATGGGAGAGGGATCTACAGCATACATTCACAGAGACTCAATTGAGTCATCTATACCTTAGCTTTAGGCTGTTGACCCGTTGGTATAGGGTCCCTGCGACCTTGGATAGGATATATCCGACAGCTTCTGCTGCCTGCTGGAGGGGCTGTGGGCTTCGAGGCACCTTCATGCACACTTGGTGGGAGTGCCCGGGGCTTCAGCCCTTCTGGCAGGATATCAGAGCCCAGATAAAAATTATTTTAGCTGTAGATCTGCAGGATTCACCATTGGAGTTCTTACTACACATGCCATCCACTCCTCTCAGCCTCTACCGTAAGTCCATTCTCCCACACCTCTTAAACGCAGCTCGGCGTCTGATTCCCAAACATTGGAAGTCAACCCAAGTTCCGGGGCGACCCGAATGGGTGCGCCTGCTCAACTCCATTATGGCAGCGGAGGAGTGGATGGCGAAGTGCAAGGATAGGTATGATAAATTTTACGCTACATGTGCCACTTGGATACATTATACGTCTAACAGGATGCAAGCGCCACCTAATACGTCCCCCAGGCGGGTTGATTAGAGGATAATGGTACATAATTTTTCCTTTTTTTAGGGCGGGGAAAAGACCTGTGAGCCATGAACCCTTAGGTCCTTTATAACAGTTACAGATGTGCGCTTACTGCTGTTGTACTGATTGATCGTTATGCTCATTGTTTTTGGGTATGCCCATTCCCCCCTCTGTTTCCCTCCCCCGCCTTTTCACCCTGGGTTATTATGGGTGCAACGCGCGTAGTGTTGTATCCTATATGTAAGAAAGTTATTCTGTTCTGTTACAACGGTTAAAATACCCACAAACCCCTCTGTTGTTGGGGTATAACTTGATGAAGTCATATGAAGCTAGCTACTGACTGTATCAGAAGTCTTTTTTCTCTAGTAACCCAATTCCCCCCCCCCCCTGTCCCCCCTATGTGCCCCCTTGGGCACTCATTGTGTTAATTTTTCTTTGTTGGGTTTTGCTTTTCTCAATGTATGTTATTTTGAAAATATAATATAAAGATTATACCAAAAAAATGCCTTGTCAAGCACGTGGTACCCAAATGGCTGGTGTTTTTGCCATGCTTGATGTTCTTAAAACAAAGTTTGCAAATTGCAACAGTGCGAACTGAGCTGTGGCAAGTGGGCCGGGAAATAACAGCTCCACAATGTGATGAAATAGGGTGGCTGCTCTTTACTCTTCCATGATGGCTGACTTGTTGGGGTTGTGCCTCACTTTCCTCCTCTGCTCTATCTGGCACCCAAGTCGTGTCAGTGACATCATCATCATCTCCTTCATCCTCATTACCACTGGAGACAACTTGGCAATACCCTGTGGCTGGGGGAACATGACTGCCAATTTGTCTACCAGTGTTCTCCCTTCTCTGTAGGCTCATGTTCCTGCTTTCTTCAACCTCAGAGTAGGAACCAACATCATAATCGAGTTATGGCTGTGTATCGTCAAGGAGCAAGTGGCTGACGCTGTGTTCAAATAACTCAGCTGACTCCTCCATGCCTGATGCTGGGGTTATGGCAGAAATAGCTGTGGACAAGGAGGCAGGTTTAGCCACTCTGGCAGCTGGAGGAGACTGCACACTAGTCTCTGCTTGGGTGACGGAGGATGAGGATGGTTTAGTAAGCCAGTCCACCATCTCCTCTGCATGCTGTGGCTGGATAGCACGGGCAACATCACTAAACTGAACTAAAATGATGCCCTGCCTGAGGACTGACCACATCCACCTTTGCCTGTGGACGCATACACTGCTGGCCCCCTCACAGTGCCATTTACACCAGAATGCAGTGTGGGAAAAGCGCGTTTCCTGCACCACACAGGAACAAGCTGCCTTTGCTAGAATCGCCCAGGCACCATTAAGTAGCGCCTGCCTTCGAGCGTTCCTGTGCATTTTGCAGCCCACTGAAATAAATTAGCTGTCATTTCTGGAACGCCCAGAAAGGTGTACGATCTAGCGTGAACTGGCCCTTAAAAAAATGATGATGAAAATGAGGGCACCCAGAAAGTACTGTCAGCTGCTCCAATGCTCAGCTTCCATGTGAACAACACTATGCAGGGAGCCTTTCCATCTCTGCTCATTTGCTGCCCTCTAGCGGGCAAATAAATGAATACACAGACAAGCTGTAAGTGCATGTAACCAAATGAGCAGATCTCAGGCCGTTCTGTGAAGATCCTTACAGACAGAAAACGGATCACAGTACATAAACAGTTGCCTCTGATGAGAATACATATACACCGCCCGACATAAGATGTCATTTGTGCACAGATACAAAGGAAGTGCCATCACTGACAGGGACTGGCACCAGAGCCACGGTGAAGTATCTGATCACATGACCGGTGCGGGTCACATGACCGCTGTGCAGAGGGAGGAGCCGAGGAGGAGGTCGCAGTGTGCTCCTGGGATCAGGTCAGAGAACTTTCACTATCCTCCATTGATGACAGATCTGTAGAAGTGCGAGGTCTGCGCTCATAGAGGAGGATTTACTAAAGGCAAACAGACTGTTTCCCACAGAGCTTAGTAAATGCCAATCATGTGCAAGCAAAAATGCAGTTTGTTTTCCTGTTTGTTTATTTTCCTTGCACCTGATTGGGTATTCTTTACAAAGTAAAGCTTCACCAAATTTACTAAGCTCTGGGGGAAATGCATGCAGCAACCTGACTTGCAGAGCGCACAGTCTATCTGCCTTTAGTAAATCAAGCCCATAGCCCCCCCCCCTGACTAAACTCGTGCACCCCCTAATTGAAATATACTCCACCCCTTCCTGTCAAGGCCACACCCCCTTTCTGTTTAAGACCTGCCCTGAAATTTTCGAGTGGGGACCATAGTTCTGAGGGCCTGGGGCAATGGATTTGCTTAATTTGCATAGATTCTCTCTTACTTCCTGTTTGGCCTTAAAGGAAGTGAAGAGAAATCTCTGCAATGGGACAGGGATAGTTAAAAAAATAAACTGACAGGCTATAACCCTCCCTTTATCAAAAAAAAAATAAAAAAAAATGGGTTGCCTGTAGTTCTACTTTAAGCACAAATGTCTGATAATTTTACTGAGCGGACTAAGAAGATATGACCATGCCAATGGTGCAGCAGAAAACATATAGCACAGTGAGGAAGGTTTGTGGTCCAGGATGTTAGGACAGTCAAAATAATAAGCAGCGCCCCCCCCCCCCCCCAGTTGCAGAATGCCGGGCGCCCGCATACTGGAAGCAGTGTGGCCATTTTATGGGGGCGCTAAACTAATTTGCCTCTCAGCCCAGTCCGTCCCATAAGACTGGCGCTACACTAACAGTGTAGCGCAAGCCGGCGGGGACTCTTTCCGTGCTGCCCCCCTGCAAAGTGCTGCCCTAGGCCAGGATACAGCACTGGATGGGGGAGGGGGTGAGATCACACATGGATGGAGGAGTGGATGACATCACACATGGATGGGGGAGGGGGTGAGATCACACATGGATGGGGGAGGGGGTGAGATCACACATAAATGGAGGAGGGGGTGAGATCACACATGGATGGGGGAGGGGGTGAGATCACACATGTAGAGCTCCCAACTGTCCCTGATTTTGAGGGACTGTCCCTGATTTGGACCAATGTCCCTCTGTCCCTCATTCCTCCTTATTTGTCCCTCATTTTGGTCTGATCTATATAGTTGTATATAAAATGCACTTTTTATCTTTCAAAAAGTGTTTTCCAGTACTAAACCTTTCATCTGATTTTTAAATTGCTGCATCTGTAAATTTTAAAAGCCAATATAAAGGAATGGTAGTGGTAAAAAAAAATCCTTGTGGATTTAATTAACCTTTTTTTCCGATTAATTCTCCTTTTAAGGGGGAGTGACAGGGGGCGTGTCCTACGCCTACATACATTTGTTAATAGGTGTCCCTCATTCTCATCTCAAAATGTTGGGAGGTATGCACATGGATGGAGGAGTGGATGACATCACACATGGATGGAGGAGTGGATGACATCACACATGGATGGAGGAGTGGATGACATCACACATGGATGGGGGAGTGGGTGACATCACACATGGATGGGGGAGGGGGTGGGATTACACATGGATGGGGGAGCGGGTGAGATCACACATGGATGGGGGAGGGGGTGACATCACACATGGATGGAGGAGTGGATGACATCACACATGGATGGGGGAGGGGGTGACATCACACATGGATGGAGGAGTGGATGACATCACACATGGATGGAGGAGTGGATGACATCACACATGGATGGGGGAGTGGATGACATCACACATGGATGGGGGAGTGGATGACATCACACATGGATGGGGGAGTGGATGACATCACACATGGATGGGGGAGGGGGTGACATCACACATGGATGGGGGAGGAGGTGACATCACACAGTAGTAATAAGAGACGCTCAGCCTATACTCATTATCATCAGTGATGAGCTCGGGTGTGTACAGACTAAGCTTTGAGCCCGCCAGGAAATTGTCATCTGTATTGGGCCATTTATCTGTATCTGGGTATTCCGCACAGTTACACATACGTGTGTCTGCAGGATGGGGAATGTCCCGGCTGCTGCTGATTGGCCCAGTACGAATGACAGCCTCCTGGAAAGCACACATGGGTTTGGATTCTAATCCGAACATACCCGAGCCTCATCCCAGTATTCTGATCCTCTGCTGCTTTAGGTGCACTCAGAATGCTTTTGAATTGTGCTGAGATGCTTTTGCATTCACCTTGACCTGAAGGCCTCATTGACACGGGCATGCCTATCTGTACACCCCTGTGACGGGCTGTCCTTGCCCATGTGGGATTCACAGGTGTTCCATGCATGTGCATGCAGGAAGCCCCATTCATGTTTATTGGAACACAGCTGCTGGTCCTAATCTGACAGCTGTGTGGGTGTGTGTTATAAAACGCAGAGAGTGTGCATTCGGGGACGCACACCCACACAGCTGTCAAATTTGGGACCAGCAGCTGTGTCCCAATAGACATGAATGGACTGCCTGCACGCAGATACATGGACCACCTGTGCAACCCATGTGGGCAAGGACAGCCCTTCACAGGGGTGTACAGATTGGTACGTCCGTATGAACGAGGCCTGAAGCTAAGTTCACGCTAGATTGTTCTCTGAAAAGTGATCAGTGGAGGATCACTTTTCAAAGTGCAGCTAAGCACTTGCTATCAGGTATTCCTGCCACATCATAGAAGCCTGTTTTATTTTTCTTTACCACATGACAGTCTTTACTGGGACTGATGCGTCACAACCACGAGTCAAACGCTTCACTCGCAGTAGCATCCTTATTGACATGAATGGCCAAATTTGCAAGGCAGAGCTGCCTGTCATATTTACATGCTGTGTGAAATTTGCTGTGCCCGCAACATATGAACAGCCTCCTCCAGCTGTATGGTAGCCTTTACGTGGGCAGTAAAACCTCAGCTCAACTGCCTGTTTTTACCACTGCTCAAGTGAAAGAGGTCTTAAAGTGGAACGTCAGTAATTTTTTCATCTTTCCATCTATTAAATCTTCTGCTCTTGTTGTTTTAGGTTTGGATAGTAAAATTTTATTTTTTACCAGTGTAGCACTACCCCCGTAGGAGCTGCTGATTATTGATTTGGGTCTGCACTCTGCCTGTCAACCCCAGAAATTTGTCTCGAACCCCCCCTTGGCACAACTGGATAACAATATGAATGTGGGACCCAATGGTAAAGGGGACCACAACAACACCACACTGTAATATATATTTCTCTTTTCGTCCATGGACGGACACAGCTCCTTAATTCTTGACAGTTGGGTTATGTTCCTGTTCATAGGAGAGGACTAGGCAGAACATGTTAGTTATCTTAAAACATGTAACTTTAACAGAGTTGAACAGCCCAGCCCAGGGGGCGGTCCCTCCATACATAACCCTCCTACCTGCAGTCAGCAGCCTCAGTTTTTTTCTGGCTAGCAGAGGAGATGGACGTGGCTCCCTTTGGGACCTGATTCCTGAAGAAATTTTTATTTTATTTTATCTTATTTTATTTTTAAGATCTTCTATCAACTGCCGGCTGGGCATGACAGGCAGGATATTATAGATCCTTGTAGTCCCCCCAGTCCGGCCATCGAGCGTGTTACAGTCCCTTGCAAATAGGTGTCGGGTCTGTCACGACATACCCCATGACTCCAGGGGTGGCTGGTGAGCTTCTGCTCCAGGGTCCACATATGACTGGGCTGCTTGCTGTCTCACTCACAGTGGACCGGGCCGACAGCTACTCCGTACCGCTCGGTTGTAGGCCTGTCAGGAACGCACCAGCAGGTCCTCGTTTTGGATGGGTAAGTACAGTTCCCCCTGCCTCGGCGGGTGTGAAAAGCTGGGCATTCCTGGGAAAGGGGGTTCTCCTGTCCTCCCCTTCCCTGTTTTCTGTCACCTATATCCCTTCTGCCCCAGCGGGGCTGGCTGCGATCGGGGCGTACCTGTGGGGGGGCTCGGGGTCCCGATGGAGGTCCGTGTGTTGTCGTAGCTCGTTCCTCTGTGGGGGGTGCTCTACTCCGGGGAAGCCCATGCCTGGCCTTCTCGCCCACATCGCGGTGCTCAGGCGCCATTTTGACAGCACTGGCGCCATTTTCAAGGTGTTTTCTATCGCATTGTTTTTTCCCATTGGCGGCCATCTTGCCGTGGCCGTGCTCTGGCGCAGTTGCTATTGTGGGCGGCCAATTTCTTGTGGTCGCGCCCTTTCCTGAGGCATCCGGTGGCCATCTTTGGCGCAGTGTGGGCCTATATTGCTGGCTCCTGGGTGGCAAGCATGATTCTTCTCACAACTTCCCTCACTGTTTCCACACACACTTCTTATAGAGCAGCATGGATATTACAGTGATACACAGTCTTAGTGTATAGAGGCGGGCAATGACGCTGAGCGGTCTCATCCTGGGCAGGTGTGTCCCCTGGGTGACCCCCCGGTCGGTGTAGAATGGAGGGGGGGGACTTTGGTCATTAGTTTGACTAGTCCTGAGAGCTTTCTGTGTGACATGGAGTCAGTATCTGAGAGGCAACAGCCAGAGCCCCTGCACCTGTGGTTTCCCGCCATTTCCTGAGGGATGCTCTGACTCTGACAGGACCACTGTTCTGAGGGTCAAAAGTTGTTTTTTGTGTGCAGTTTGGTGCTTGCTTCGGCAGCACTTATACTCAGATTGGATTCAGAGAGGATTAAGCGCCCTCGGCACCATAGTTTAAACATACACAATTATGTTTATAGTGTATGCGTGGGTTTCCTCCGGGTTCTCCGGTTTCCTCGCACGCTCCTATGACATGCGCGCCTTCGGCGCAATGCACATTATAAACATACACAATATGTTTGTGTAGCGGGGGTCCCAATTTAGGGGGCTGCTATATTAAATCTAGGGGTGATTAGAGTGGTAGTTGGCTCGGATCTTCCAATTTGTTGGACTCTGCTTTGCTGCTGTTTTCACCTGGCGTGCAGTTCCCCTTAGAAGTGTGGGTGGCGCTGTCACTTGTACTCGGGGTTGAACCACAGGTGATGGAGTGGCGATTGGGTGTCCTCTCTCGGCAGCCGTGCAGTGGGCGTGGTCTACCCGCTGTGCATGCCGGGAGAGGGTACAAAAGGGGCAGACGCCATTGGTCAGGGTGGACTTACTACCCGGGGACCTGTACCTGGGGGAACCTACGGTTCTGGAGTCCAAGTTCAAGTGCGCCTCAGTCCCAGGCACCTTTAGTCCTGGGACTGCAGCTTCAGCCCTGGGCCCAGCACCTTTTAGCTGAAGCCCACTTCGGGGAGGAAGAATCCCAGGGTGCCGCCTTGCGAGGGGACCCGTATCTGGAAGAGGAGGCTGGGGGAGGACCGTTCCGAATGACTGGTGAGAGATCACAGTGAAGGAAGGGGCCCAGTAACTCTCTGGAGGGATGTCATCCATCCGAAAAGGGATCTAACAACGTAACCATTAGGAGGTTCGGGACACTATAGATTCTGTGGCAGGGGATCTCCCGATCGCATCTATCAAGGGAATCTGATTGACTGTTCGAGCTACATGCCGGCTGCTAGTGCCATTGGGTGACTATGCGGGTGAGCTATACCCACTCGGGATCGAGTGGCGAAGAAGCCAGGAGTGTCTGAATCTGATTTGCCCTTTCTAACACCTCTCTCTCTTCTCAACTTTGTGGTTATTCATGCATAAGGAAAATAAACTCTACATTGGAGTTGCTACTGGTGTGGACCTTGGAGTTACTTGGGGGTATAGAGACTTGTCCTTTACATTCTAGGGGACGAGAACCAACTTTAAGGCCTCATGCCCACGGACATTTTTATAGCCGCGTTTTTTACAGCTTAACCACTTAAGCCCCGGACCATTTTGTAGCTAAAGGACCAGAGGTGTTTTCAGAATTTGGCACTGCGCTGCTTTAACTGGAAATTGTGCGGACATGCAATGTTGTACCCAAACGAAATTTGCGTCCTTTTCTTCCCACAAATAGAGCTTTCTTTTAATGGTATTTGATTGCCTCTGCGATTTTAATTTTTTTTGCGATATAAACGGAAAAAGACTGAAAATTTTGAAAAAAAATGATATTTTCTAATTTTTGTTATAAGAAAAATCGAATAAACTCAATTTTAGTCATACATTTAGGCCAAAATGTATTCAGCCACATGTCTTTAGTAAAAAAAAAATCAATAAGCGTATATTTATTGGTTTGCGCAAAAGTTATAGCATCTACAAACTAGGGTACATTTTCTGGAATTTACACAGCTTTTAATTTATGACTTCCTATCTCATTTCTTGAGGTGCTAAAATGGCAGGGCAGTACAAAACCCCCCCCAAATGACCCCATTTTGGAAAGTAGACATCCCAAGGAAATTGCTGAGAGGCATGTTGAGCCCATTGAATATTTTTTTTTCTTGTCCCAAGTGATTGAATAATGACAAAAAAAAATTACAAAAAGTTGTCACTAAATGATATATTGCTCACACATGCCATGGTTATATGTGGAATTGCACCCCAAAATACATTTTGCTGCTTCTCCTGAGTACGGGGATACCACATTTGTGGGACTTTTTAGGAGCCTAGTCGCGTACGGGCCCCCGAAAACCAAGCACCGCCTTCAGGATTTCTAAGGGCACAAATTTTTGATTTCACTCCTCACTACCTATCACATTTTCGAATGGCCTCCGAAACTGTGATAGGCAGTGAGAAGTGAAATCAAAAATTTACACCCTTAGAAAGCCTGAAGGCGGTGCTTGGTTTTTGGGGTCCCGTACGCGGCTAGGCTCCCAAAAAGGTCTCACACATGTGGTATCCCCGTACTCAGGAGAAGCAACAGAATGTATTTTGGGGTGTAATTCCACATACAGTATGCCCATGGCATGTTTGAGCAATATATAATTTAGTAACAACTTTGTGCAAAAAAAATAAAAATAAAAAAAAAATTGTCTTTTTTCCGCAACTTGTGACAACATATAAAATATTCCATGGACTCGACATGCCTCTCAGTATACAGCTAGGGGTGTCTACTTTCCAAAATGGGGTCATTTGGGGGGGTTTTGAACTGTTCTGGCATTTTATACACAACATTAGGAAGCTTACATCCACTCTTCTAACCACTTGAAGACAAAGCCCTTTCTGACACTTTTTGTTTACATGAAAATTTTTTATTTTTTTGCAAGAAAATTATGTTGAACCCCCAAACATTATATATTTTTTTAAAGCAAAGGCCCTACAGATTAAAATGGTGGGTGTTGCATTTTTTTTTTCCACACAGTATTTGCGCAGCGATTTTTCAAACGCATTTTTTTGGGAAAAAATACACTTTTATTTTTTTATTTTAATGCACTAAAACACACTATATTGCCTAAATGTTGGATGAAATAAAAAAGATGATCTTAGGCCGAGTACATAGATACCAAACACGACATGCTTTAAAATTTCGCACAAACGCGCATTGGCGACAAACTACATACATTTTTAAAAGCCTTTAAAAGCCTTTACAGGTTACCACGTTAGATTTACCGAGGAGGTCTACTGCTAAAATGACTGCCTTTGATCTGACCTTCGCGGTGATACCTCACATGCATGGTGCAATTGCTGTTTACATATGACGCCAGACCCATGCTTGCGTTCGCCATTGCGCAAGAGCAGGGCAGGACAGGGGTGCTTTTTTTTTTATTATTATTAATTTTGCTTTTTTATTTTATTTTTAAACTGTTCCTTCCATTTTTTTTTTTATCATTTTTATTGTTATCTCAGGGAATGTCCACCATTAGAATACCGCCCTTCATCCACCCACTTCTAATGATGGGCATACATGCACCATTTATATATGCCGAAGCATGGGGGCATCTTCCCGCAAAAGTTATGCCGCGTTCACATGGTCAGACTTTTCCACGGGCAAGCCTCCGTCGGAATTGCGACCGTATGTACGCGGCATTTGGAGCAAAATCGCTTCTCCGCTCCTCCGCCCCTGCTGCCCCCATGCTTCGGCATATATGCTTTTTTTTTTTAACTGTGGTGGTGAAATCACCTCCTACAGCACTGGAGTCGCAGGGATCATGCCTGTCTCTGCGAACGCTGCAGTTATGTGTGTTGTGTTTTGTAAGTGACAGTGATCGATCGATACTGCACTTGGGTGGCCTGGGCTGGACGGAGGGGCAAAACGCAGGTGCTAGCAGGTATCTGGGCTGATCCCGCTAACACTGCGTTTTTGGGAACCCTAAACTGCTGGGGACGCTAGTATAGATCTGATCAGATCAGATATTGATCTGTTCAGATACTATAACACTAAGGGAGGTGTATGCTTCACGCTTGGGTGTTGGCGTTACTGGCACTAACCTGACGCTGCCTGGGGTGTGACGCAGGGTTAACTAGGGACAATTAGGGGGTTAAAACCTTTATTAGATAATATATGGGGGTACCTGACGCTATAAAAACCTGCGGCGAACCTAAAAAAAATAACTGGCTATCTATCGGCACCAGCATAACTAATACAGCGATCAGAAAAACGATCGCTTAGTGACACTGGCAAAAGGGGGTGAAAGGGTTACCTGGGGGGGGCGATCAAGGGGTCAGGTAATATATGGGGGTACCTGACGCTATAAAAACCTGCGGCGAACCTAAAAAAATAACTGGCTACCTATCGGCATCACCGACAATAAGACAGCGATCAGAAAAACGATCGCTTAGCGACAGTGGTGATAGGGGGTGAAAGGGTTACCTGGGGGGCGATCAAGGGGGTTAAACCTTTATTAGGTAATATATGGGGGTACCTGACGCTATAAAAACCTGCGGCGAACCTAAAAAAATAACTGGCTACCTATCGGCATCACCAACAATAAGACAGCGATCAGAAAAACGATCACTTAGCGACAGTGGTGATAGGGGGTGAAAGGGTTACCTGGGGGGCGATCAAGGGGGTTAAACCTTTATTAGGTAATATATGGGGGTACCTGACGCTATAAAAACCTGCGGCGAACCTAAAAAAAATAACTGGCTACCGATCGGCATCACCGACAATAAGACAGCGATCAGAAAAACGATCGCTTAGCGACAGTGGTGATAGGGGGTGAAAGGGTTATCTGGGGGGCGATCAAGGGGGTTAAACCTTTATTAGGTAATATATGGGGGTACCTGACGCTATAAAAACCTGGGGCGAACCTAAAAAAAATAACTGGCTACCGATCGGCATCACTGACAATAAAACAGCGATCAGAAAAACGATCGCTTAGCGACAGTGGTGCTAGGGGGTGAAAGGGTTATCTGGGGGGCGATCAGGGGGTTAAACCTTTATTAGGGGGGGTTAGGGGGCTACACTGGACCTAAAACTAAACTGTAGTAACACTTTTACAGTCACAAATGTCACGGATTGCAGTGATCAGTAAATAAATGGTCACTGCAATCAGTGACACTGTGACTGGGGGCTGGGGGGTGATCTGGGGGGGCCATTTATGTTCCTATGTGTCCTGGTGTCAGTGTGCTGTTTGTGCACTAACCTGTGTGTCTGAGCGCCGCATGAGAGATGACATCACTTCCTCTGCCTGTGTAAACATTACACAGCAGAGGAAGCTTTCTCATTCGCCGGGAGCGATCGCGAGGGGGTGGCCGTAATCGAATGGCCGTCCCCTCATCCCGGATCGCTCCCGAACAACTAACGACCGCTCACTGTATAGTCCGATGGGACCCCCCAACTATGGGACCCCCCAACTATACAAAGGCAGTCACGTACAGGTACGTGACTTTGCCTGTTGGTGCCATTCTGCCGACGTATACAGTATATACAGTGGGCGGTCGTTAAGTGGTTAAAAACGCCTGTCCATGTTAGTCTATAGCTAGTTTTTGAGCTGCAAATAGCATAGGCGTTTTTAAGCTGTAAAAAAAAACCAGGACCAGTGCGTTCCTCGGCGTCGGCGTTAGGCATAAAAAAACGTGAAGCGTTAAAAAACGCGTAAAAACGCTGCAATTGCGTTTTTGAGCTCCGGCGTTTTTTTTTTTCGAAAAAAAAAAGGTCAAAAAATGTATACAATAACATGGACAGGCGTTTTTAAGCTGTAAAAAACGCGGCTGTAAAAACGTCCGTGGGCATGAGGCCTAAAGAGAACCTTGCTGCAAGACCCGTAAGTTCAGTGGCGGATCCAGGGGGGGCAACAGGGCAATTGCCCCCCCCCCGAGACCATCTGTCACACTCGCTTGCTCTGTTTTTTTAGCCCCATGTCTCCTCTATAAGTGTTTAAAGTTTGGTGTCTGGGAGACCTACGGCCTGGGAGAACCGATTTTTCAAATCCGGGCACTCCTTTCATAGACTCCAATGTTAAACGGTAATTTCTCTTGTGAATTTGCGTACACAGTACCGGCCGGTCGTAGGTCCTCTGGACCCCAAACTTGGCACACATGTAGCCCCATGTCTCCTCTACAAGTGTGCAAAGCCTGGTGTCTGGGAGACCTACGGCCGGGGAGAATCGATTTTTCAAAGCCGGGCACTCCTTCCATAGACTCCCATGTTAAACATCAGTCTAGTCATGGGCACAGTGAGGCACAGTGAGGCATGCAGATGGACACCCTAGGCTTATAGTCGAGTCAATACGTTTTCCCAGTTTTTTTGGGTAAAATTAGGTGCCTCGGCTTATATTCGGGTCAGCTTATACTCGAGTATATACAGTACTTGTTCTGCGGCTGCCGCTGCCTCTCTGAGTCTCTCTCTCTCTCAGTTTCTCACATCAGCCGATCAGCGGCGCCGAGAGAGAGACTCGTCTAATGTAGTTACGCGGCTCACTGACACGATACCAGGAGCGGAGGAGGAGGTGGGTGGAGCCTCTTCCCTGCACTCGTTGCTAATGCCTGGGCCCCTTGGCGTCTAGCAACGAGTGACGTCAGTGAGTCACGTCGGGCCGCTCTGCAGGCAGGTGCGATAGCGTGCGGCTCCACAGACGGGTAAGAACGCGGGCGGCTCCGCTTGCGGCGCGGTTCGTGGGCAGACCGTGCTGCTCAGTGTGTTGGCAGCGCAGGTGAGAGTGAGAGAGCAGGCTCATCTCTCACCGCCCGTGCCTGTCCTGCATTCCTGCAGTGACTTCCGCCCTCACTGTGCAGGCAGCAGAGAGATTACATTATCTCTCTGCTGCCTGACTCTGGGAGTCTGGGACACAGCAAGAGACAACCAAAACTACACCTTAGCAGGCAAGTTAGTGACAATCCGCAAATTGTGTCAGGTGATGTGGCAAGTGACAATCCACAAGGTGTGGCAAGTGAAAATCCACAAGATGTGGCAGGTGACCTGGCAAGTGACAATCCGCAACGTTTGGCAAGTGACACGCTCAGGGCTCCCACTAATTGCAGGCGACGGTGGCAAGTGACACACTCGGGGCTCCCACTGATTCTGCATTGAACTATTTAATTTTATATTACAATGTAATAATAGAAATAATGCACTTCAATCATCCTGACACCATAACAACCACGGTGCCGGGATGATTGAAGCGCCGACACCAGCCATTTCCCTGATAAAATTCCCACAAAAAAAACATATTTTTTGGCAGTGCCCCTCACGAGAAAAGACTCTGGATCCGCCCGTGCGTAAGTTACAAGTGTGCTTAACCTCTGCAAACCAGAGGGTACGGGCATGGTGGCATGGTGTGCCTTTTCCTCCTGTGAGTGAGCCAAATACGGGAGTAAAAGGGCCGTGTGTGCTAAATTTATATACAACACTAAATACATTCACAGCATATGTCTGTATGGTTATTCTCTGTGTCTGCGTGGGTTTCCTCCGGGTGCTCCGGTTTTCTCCCACGCTTATGTCATGCGCGCCTTCCGCGCAATACTCAGTATGAACATGCGCAATATGTTTATACACAACACTGAATGTATGTATTATTGCTCTCTGTGTCTGCGTGGGTTTCCTCCGGGTGCTCCGGTTTCCTCTCACGCTCCAATGGTATGTGCGCCTTCTGGGCTATGCACAGCATAAACATGTTCAATATGTTTATTCACACATACTAAAATACATACACCGTATGTCTATGTACTATGCTCTCTGTGGCTGAGTGGGTTTCCTCCCACGCTCCAATTGCGCGTTTTGGCGCAATACACAGTATAAACTATGTGTTTGTACAATCAGCACTTATCAATGAAGTAGCTGCTGGAAGGTCAGTCCCTTTTTTGAGTCGCACTCGACCCATTCTATATTGAAGAAGCGTGCCGACTCTTCATAGATGGGGACTGGGTTTTTCGGAGAGGTCCTTTTTGGGCCCTCAACGCACGTTGTTCCTTGTAGAGCATTTTCATAAGGATATGTGTTTTGGCCTATGAAGTTGACCCCTGGTATCAGGGGTACCACTTTCCCGGCAGGGGGGTCACCTGCCTTTTGGAGGTGATCAGAAGCGATGGCTCGGACTGTGTTCGCCATGCTGAGGTCAGCGTTACGCCCGTTAATGGCTGTGTCTCTGGTGTCTCTGACACTCAATGACTGGGCAAAGCTTTTGTACCAGGCAGTGGAGGAGCATCAGCTTCTTCTATAAGTCGACCAGCAGGTGCACTGCGACTGCTTTAGCCTCTAGAGCCTCTGTGTCCGGGGTGGTTTTGCGCCACCTGAAAAGGCTGATATACTTGTCTGCTGACCGTATTTCTAGGGAAGCTCTGACAGCTGGGACTTTCCTTCTCCAATATATTGCGGTGTTTCTTGGGGGTTGTCATACCTAAACTGCTGCAGGACAGATTCAGATCTGTTCATGGCTCTTAGGCCTCAAGGCCCTAAATGCCTTTGTGTAGCCGTCCGGTTTTTCCGACCACGGAGTTTGTGAAGTGGTCGCTTCATAAAAGATCGATGTTTCCTTTCTTATTCACCGGATGGTTTCTTTGTCCTACAGTCTCGTCGGACTGCCGTGATGGGGCAGTTCAAGACTGGGTGGGGATTTGGAAATTCAGGATGGAGTCGGTTCGCTCCATCCAGGGATGTAGATCCTCTGGTAACCGGGCCTCTCGTCCGAACATTAGACGATAAGGGGAGTGTCCTGTGGCATCTTTTGCAGTATTGTTATAAGCGTGCACAA
Organism: Rana muscosa; assembly: GCA_029206835.1. Classification (NCBI taxonomy): domain Eukaryota; kingdom Metazoa; phylum Chordata; class Amphibia; order Anura; family Ranidae; genus Rana; species Rana muscosa. The sequence goes on from CM055117.1 coordinate 151,798,657, forward strand.
TGTCCCCTTTTGTGGTAAACTTTGAAAGGGGCAAGGTGATGACTGTTCCTTTAAGCTCTCTTCATCTTCTGCTAGCTATGATAGTGCACTTATTTGTATTCCATACAATGGGTAACGAGAAAAGGCTAATCACTTGGTAAATGCAATGTAGTGGTAAAGGGAACGCTAGTTTTCCCAGGTCGCTGTACCACTTTTAAGTGCAAGGGATCCCTATCTGTGGCACTGCAAGGGTCAGCAAGTACAAGTGGGATTATAGGGACCACTCTCCTGCAACTCAGTTAACTACGTTGATAGGCAAGTGCCTTCTCACCACTAAGAGTCCCCGCCTCGCTTGTATACTCCGTCCGGAACTCATTCTCAGCTCTCGGTCTCTCTGCAACAAGATGTCACCGGTTCACCGCGTGGCCGTTCACAAGGTGCAGGTGGATGGGTGACTTCAGATGCAGTGAAGTGTAGGCCGGTCCCTCCCTGGCTCGATCAGCAAGGCCGTCACAAGGATCGCTTTGTCAGGGGATCCGCTGTCCAACTCCAGGCCCAGGCTTCTCCAGCCTAGGCACACTCACACCAGGCCTCTTGCCTGTTGAAAGATGGTATCCAGAGAGAGCGAGCATCGGCCCCTCCTTCCTCTTTTATCTCCTCCCCCAGCAGGCTGTGCGACCTTCCCTTTGCATCCTGGTATAACAGTGGCATTGTGGGTTTTGTAGTCTTCTCTGTGTACCAGTCTATGGGGCCGTTTGGTGTGAGAACTTCATGTCCCAGAATCCATTGCTGCTCTCCCCCTGTTCTGTACAATCTCCCCCATTTTCTGTTGTAACTCTGCTGTTAATTGGTTTTCTTCTCCAACCATTAGAAACACAATACAAGTCACTGAATCCATAGCTGTGTAATTATATTACACTCCCTCAAGTCTGTGAAAACAGGAAGGAGGAGGGGTGGAAAATAAACCCAGACATGACAGGCAACTTCTCCCTAACTGAAGCTGGAAATCCTGTGTACATTGCTCTGGCCAACGTGGCGAGATTTACGGGTTATATACCAGTAAATACCGTATACAGCCCACTTCCTGTTTCTTGTCTGATCATTAGCCTAGGCTAAGGTGACCAGATTTTCAAAATGAAATCAGGGGACATTTTTTTTTTGGGCAAATGGTAAACGATTTTATAAGCACATTTCTTTCTCGTACATCACGGGACACAGAGCGACATAGTCATTACTAATGGGTTATATAGATACCGTCAGGTGCTGGCACTGGCAACTTCCAAAACCGGAAGTACCCTCCCCTATATAAGCCCCTCCCATCCGGGAGCACCTTAGTTTTTTGCCAGTGTCTAAGGTGTTGGCCAAGAAGAAACATGTGTTTTTCACTGAGCTTGCGTACAGGTTCTTTTGGGCCTCAGTAAGCTATTCCGGATCCGACCAAAAAAGCTTCATAGCTAAACGGTCGGTACCCGGGCCTTGCAGAGAAGAGCAAGGTTCTGCCTGTAATGCTTCTCTTAGGAGAGCTGGACCCTGGGATCCAGAGCTCTGGTCATACCCACGACCAAGATGTTTTCTGTGCAGGGTGCTATACAGGTCCAGGGGAGTGGAATCCTTGGGAACCCGGTCCCTGAAGGTTTGATTACAATGCCTGCCGTGATAGGTGAAGTTTGGGCTTTTGTGGACCAAACAAAGTCCTGCGGCGGGGAACAGGTAAGTGGGGGCCCCCAGGAACTTGGTTCTATTGGGGGACCCCCAAGCCTAATTTGTCTTTCTGTCTGTTACCTAATGGTATTCCCGCAAAATTCTGTGCATGCCTGTAACTACTAAAAAAAATGTAATAATTTTTAATGGTGGTCAAGAAAAAAAAAAAAAAAAAAAAAAAAAAAAATTTTTTTTTATATATATTTAATATATTAGACTGCGGTACCTGTGTTTGTCCACTAGAGGCCGCTGTGGAATGTTTTCTTGTCATGTGGACTAGCTTCTTCTCAGCAGAGCAAAGTCCAGGCAGATGGTGAGTTCTCTTATAGGAAACTGCTTCCTCTGCCATGTTGCAGTGCTCGTCCATCCCCCGGCCTGCGGCAAAGAGGGGCCCTGGCTCCTGTCCCTTGTTACCATATTTGAAATTAGCGCCGAAGGCGCACGTGCACGCGCCTCTATATATAGAGGTGAGCCGGGAAAGGGGGCGGAGCCTGGGGGATGACGCTCTGTGCGCGCCGCAGCGCTTCTGCGCATGTGCGGGCGTCCCAGCAGTTTAAAAAAACCACAATATTGTAGTGAGCTGGCTATGAAGTACAGAGACAGAGCTGGCAACATTTAAAGGCATACAGCAAGCGGTTGATACAGGCATCCCCTAGAAAGGCACATTAGTAGACACCAACTGTGATATAGCAGCAATTGTGCTAGACTATTCTCAGTAAAAGTGGTGTATTACGGCTGGAATACCTCAGCTTTAGGCTTAGGAATATGCCGTCCAGAAGCTCCGGAACTGAATCTTCCAGGAAGCGAAGGGGGTCTCATCGGGCTCGGAGGATCTTGGGCATACTCCTGCTGCACCAGTCTCCCCTGAAGTTCAGAGGTAAGTGACCGTAGAGACCCCGCAGGGTACTTGGTACTGTGGCTGTCCTCAGTTCACCTGCTCCTGTGTATGTAACAGAGGAGGTTTTTTCCTCAGCTCTGGGAGGATTAGAGAGAGATTGTCAACATTTATTGCTGCCTCCCTGTCAGGGAAAGCACGCCCGATCTCCGTCTCCTCCTTCAGAGTGCCTGTTAGCAGAGCAACAGTCCCATACAGGGATCGACCTGCCTGAAGGGGATCAGGATGAGGTTGATTCTGTTATAGAGGAATCAACAGTGGGGGAACCTTTTCTCAGCATCTTAAGCTGAAAGATTATGGGTTCAGTCTCTGACTAACATGGTCCGATCAGCATTTAAAAATGCACCTTGCGGAACCATCAACCACTACTGTATCCTCGTTGGGGTCGCTAGAAGCCCCCAGACTGTTTGTTCTTTTCCACTTCACCCTTTACTGAAAGGGCTCATTTACCAGGATTGGGAACGTCCTGAGAAAATATTTATTCCCCCAAGAGATTTCCGGTGGTCTATCCCATGGAGGATAAGTTCATCAAAAAAAAAAAAAAAAAAAAAATGGAAGGTCCCTACAGTGGACGCAGCCATCTCTTGTATGTATAAATCACTGACATGTCCGGTGGATAATGTCCAAATGTTCAAGAACCCAATAGATAAAAGATTGGAGTCCTTATGAAAATCTGCTTGGTGATACAACCAGCAGTAGCAGCTATTGGGGTCTGCTAAGCAGTGAAGGATCAGTTGAAACAGGTCTTGAGGGACTTGACAGATCAGCAGGCTTTGCCCTAGCTGATCTACCTAGAGCCTTAGGCTTTGCGGTTGACGCCATAGAGGATTCAGTCCATCAGGCCTGCCGCCTTACGCTGTCTATAGTACATATGCGTAGGCTCCTATGGCTCAAAAACTGGTCTGCTGAAGCTCCCTGTAAAGAATGGCTGGTTAGCGTCCCATTTCATGGTGAACGCTTATTCAGGGAAAACCTGGACAAATATATCCAGAAAATTTCCAGCGGTAAAAATACGCTCTTGCCGGTTAAAAGCAGAGTTAGAGGTCCCTCTTTAAGAGGCCTGCTTCTCCAGTCCCTGGGGCATCGGCTGTGTAACAGTTCCGACGGCCTCCTCGGTCAAATCCCGGGGGTAAAAAACAGGGACAGTAGCAGGGTAATGAGAAACCCTGGGTCAGGGGAGGTACAAAACCTCCCCCAAAGTTAAATTCATTGAAGCCCCCACTCAGTCGGGTGGGGGGAGGACTCCAGTTGTTCGCAAGAGACCTGGTGGGACACGATCAAGACAGATAGGTGCTCTCCGCAGTAGGTTTGGGATACAGTTTGGAGTTAAAAGACTCTCCTCCTTCCCATTTTTGAGGTCAAACGTGCCAAGGGATCCCCGGAAGAGAGAGTCCCTCCTGTTGGCACTAGAACAACTATTGCTCCAAGGAGTAATTATGGAGGTTCCCCTGGAAGAATGAGGGTTCGGGTTTTACTCAAACCTCTTTACAGTCCCGAAGCAAACGCGGACGGGAGGCCCATATTAATTCTAAAAGGGCTATACAAATTCCTATATATCAGGACTTTCCGATGGAGTCGATCCGATCGGTGGCCACTGCCCTACAAGGGGAGGATTGGTTAGCCACGATCGACATCAAAGATGCTTATTTGCACATTCCCATCTTTCCAGTCCACCAAAAATTTCTACGCTTTGCAGTAGAAGGGCGCCATTTTCAGTTCAGAGCCTTACCCTTCGGTTTGGCCACAGCACCACGAGTGTTTACAAAAATTCTGGCCCTTTATTGGCCAATCTAAGAACACAAGGTGTAATGATAATGGCATATCTGGATGACTTGTTGCTGATAGACCACTCAGTGAAAAAACTAGACGTGGTCGTTCACAAGACGATCAAGTATCTGGAATCTCACGGTTGGATTATCAACCGAGACAAGTCAGCCCTAAAAACCAGTCAAAAGTCTGGAATACTTGGGGCTAAGGTTGGATTCAGGCCAGAGAAAAATATTCTTGCCTCGAGGAAAGGTGTTGTCTTTGAAAGATTTGATCCACTTAGTGGGTACAAAAAAGACAGCCGTCCATACGCCTGTATATGAGGCTGCTGGGAAAAATGGTGGCATCATTCGAAGCAGTACCCTACGGTCAATTCCATTCAAGGAATTTGCAAGGGGCCATACTGTCAGCCTGGAACAAAAAAGTTCAGGCCCTAGACTTACAATGTCCTTGTCCCCTTCCGTTCGCAAGAGCCTCCGTTGGTGGTTGGTTCCCCAGAATCTGGAAAAAAGGAAATCCTTCAGTCCGATTTCTTGGAAGGTGGTCACTACAGATGCCAGCCTTATAGGCCACAGCAGTGGCATATATCAATCATCAGGGGGGCACCAGGAGTCGTGCAGCCCAGAGGGAAGTAAATTACATCCTGAAATGGGCAGAAAAATATGTCCCAGCCATATCTGCGGTATTCATTCCAGGAGTGGAGAATTGGAAGGCGGACTTTCTAAGTCGCCAGCAATTAGGCCCAGAGGAAGGGTCCCTTCACCCCGAGGTTTTCTGGACAATATGTCAGCGGTGGGGAACATCGGATGTAGATCTTCTAGCATCCAGATTCAACGCAAAGGGGGACAGGTTTGTCTCTCGGACAAGGGATCCCCTAGCTTGCGGCTCGGATGCCCTAGTGTTCCCTTGGGATCAGTTCAAGCTGATATATGCATTCACACCGCCAATGGTTACCTCGATTACTCCGCAGAATCAGGGTAGAAAAGAAACCAGTGATTCCGGTGGCTCCAGCGTGGCCCCGAAGAGCGTGGTACGCGGAGATTGTAAAATTTCAGTGGGGAGTCCTTGGACTCTCCCACGTCGTCCGGCTTTCGCAAGGACCGATATACCACCCTTCCTTACCAGCCCTAGGTTTGACGGCCTGGCTATTGAAGCCCACATTCTAAAAAAGAGAGGGCTCTCTAATGCTGTGGTATCTACCATGATCAATGCCAGGAAGCCGGTATCCAGGCAGATCTACTATAGAATCTGGAAGGCGTACATCGCGTGGTGTGAGGCCAAGAAATGGCATCCACATAAGTACGTAATAGGTAGGATTCTGGACTTCCTACAGTGGGCTGTAGATAGGAAGCTTGCCTTGAGTACTATCAAGGGTCAGATTTCGGCCTTGTCAATATTTTTTCAAAGGCCCTTGGCTTCGCATTCACTAGTCAAAGCCTTTATACAAGGAGTGATGCGTATTAGTCCTCCGGTTAATATTCCCATATGTCCATGGGATCTAAACTTGGTTCTGTCGGTTCTACAGAAACAACCATTTGAACCATTACAGCATATTTCCTTGGTGCTTCTCACCAGGAAATTGATTTTTCTAGTAGCCATTTGTTCGGCTAAAAGAGTATCGGAATTAGCAGCTATGTCCTGTAAGGAGCCATATCTGGTTATCCATAAGGACAGAGTAGTGTTACGTCCTCATCCAGCCTTCTTCCTAAGGTGGTATCGAGGTTTCATTTTAACCAAGATGTGGTTCTTCCTTCTTTTTTCCCCAAACCTACTTCGGTAGAGGAAAAGTTATTGCATTCTTTGGATGTAGTAAGAGCAGTTAAAGCTTATCTAAAAGCCACTGCTCAGATTCGCAGAACGGATACTTTGTTTATTCTGCCGGAAGGCCCCAGAAAGGGTCAGGCAGCGTCAAAGTCTACTTAGCCAAGTGGATTCGACAGGTCATAATACAAGCCTATAGCTTGAGAAGTAGACCGCCTCCGTTCAAAGTTAGGGCGCACTCCACGAGAGCAGTTGGAACTTCATGGGCAGTGCATCACCAGGCCTCCCTGGCTCAAATCTGTAAGGCCGCAACATGGTCTTCGGTACACACGTTTACTAGGTCCTACCAGGTGGACGTTAGAAGTCAGGAGGATGTCGCCTTTGGGCGCAGTGTGTTGCAGGCCGCAAAAGATCCTCATGTCTGATAGCGCTCAGCTTATATATGGTGTATCCCCCCCCTCATTTGGCATTGCTTTAGGACATCCCATTAGTAATGACTATGTCGCTCTGTGTCCCGTGATGTACGAGAAAGAAAATAGGATTTTTATAACAGCTTACCTGTAAAATCCTTTTCTTGGAGTACATCACGGGACACAGAGCTCCCGCCCCTCTTTAGGGACACTTATTGCTTTGCTACAAAACTGAGGTGCTCCCGGATGGGAGGGGCTTATATAGGGGAGGGTACTTCCGGTTTTGGAAGTTGCCAGTGCCAGCACCTGACGGTATCTATATAACCCATTAATAATGACTATGTCGCTCTGTGTCCCGTGATGTACTCCAAGAAAAGGATTTTACAGGTAAGCTGTTATAAAAATCCTATTATTCCTCAAATTATATATGCAGTGTATGTGGTAAATGTTTATGGAAGGATTATATGATATATACGTTATTTCTCACATTTCGTCCATGAGATAAAAAAAAGATAATTCTTAGAATTTTTTGGAAAACGACTACCAAATGTTAAGAAGATAAGAAGGAGATAAAACTTTTCAATGCATATTTTGTATTTTATTCTTACCAAAGAATTTTGGTTCAATAATAACAATGAACAATAAATTAACAATTCAGAACAGTAAAAGATTGCATTGTAACAACACGTAGGATACCTTTAAACATAAATAATCAAATATTAATAGCTAACTGTTATAAAACTACAAATGTTAAAGGAACAAAAGCAACATAGAATACTGGAGGAGTTTTACAACATTTTGCGGAGTAACCCTTTAACTTGCATATTTCTCAGAGGAATGAATCTGCCTGAGAATATTTTTGTTTTTGGAGATTTTCTCCACAAATTCTAAACAGGACAATTTGAAGTTAGTTTTCATAACTCCTCCTTCAACCATATGAACTCATATATTTATTGCAATTCCCAAAACCCCCCACCCCCCCTAATCAAGAAAATTAAGCTCCATAAAAGCCCTAAGCAGGTTATAACATTATAATGGAATCAGTCAACCAAATCCCCCTCCCAGAAGTACAATCCACTCAGCATTTCAGCCAGCACCAAGGAACATATAATACATACATAGGGATTTCATCAAAAACATGTTTACTTGCCAACAACTATACTGTAAAAGGGAAAAAAAGTCCAGTATCCAAAAGTCACACTACTGTTTTGTTGTTTGTGTCAGTATGTGACTGTGCATTTCAGTATGTCTGCATGTATATGTTTGTGACTTTGTCGTGTGAATGTTTGTCTAGAACTGCATTTGTTATTATGGGTCTATATCGTCTTCTTTACTGTCCTCATCATTCTCAACATCACTTTTCTCACTTCCCCCATTACTGTACAAGATCCCTGTCATCTCTGTCTTCACCATCCATTATTATCCCCATCACTGTCTATGACAGTCTGTCATCATGTCCTTATCACCATCCTCACCATCACTTTGTTACTTTCCTTCCATCATCTCCATTATCCTCCTTACGGTCATCTTCATCCTCATGATGATTCTGCTTTCCTACTCTCTTCTAACACGTCTCTCCTTCTCCTCATTACTTTACATTGCCATCCATAGGTGTGCGCAGCCCATTGCATTAGGGTGTGCACCCCAAAGCTCAAACACACACACACACACACACGTGATTGTGGCGTGACAGGATCGCGTGAGAAACTGCTCCTTTAACCACTTTATAACAGCACTATAGCCGAAAGATGACAACAGCTCTGATCTTTTGTTCCAGGAGGGCATCCATGGACGTCCTCCTTGAACCACGCCCCCGAGCACCTGCTGGGGTGTACATCTGGTGTGCTGAGTGACCGCTGTGCCCACAGATCGGGGTCAAGGGCCAATCACAGTGGCCCTTTACCATGTGATTAGCTGTGTCCAATCACAGCTGATCAAATGTAAACAGACTTGCTGGTTATCAGCAGTACTTTGCTCACATTCTGTCACAGCCTGTGATCAATACAGGCCCATCAATGCCACCTATCAGTGCCCATTAGTGTAGCCTATCAGTGCCAATCAGAGCTGCTCATCAATGCCTTCTCATAAGTGCCATTTATCAGTGCCACCTACCAGGGCTGCCCATCAGTGTTGCCTATCATTGCCCATTTGTGCCACCTATCAGTGTCCATCATTGCTGCCTATCATTGCAGCCTATCAGTGTCCATCAGTGCCACCTCATCAGTGTCCATCAGTGCCACCTCATCAGTGTCCATCAGTGCCTATCAGTGCAGCCTTATCAGTGCCTATCAGTGCAGCTTCATCAGTGCCGCCTCATCAGTGCCGCCTCATCTCAGTACCCATCAGTGATAGTCAATTGTGCAAAACACATACAATTATTGTTCAATTAGAGCTATGTATATCAAAACAGTCCAAAAAAACTGTGTTAGTGAATCCAATGAAACATACAAGGAGCTCAGTCCACAGAGTGACATCTGCTGTTGCTGAGAAATGTGTCAAAAGGAAATCCTTAAAAGGGTTGTAAACATAATTTTAAATTTAAAAAAAAATAACAAACATGTTATACTTACCTTCACTGTGCAGCTCGTTTTGCACAGAGTGGCCCCGATCCACGTCTTCTGGGGTCCCTCTGCGGCTGTCTTGGCTCCTCCCCGCAATACCTCACCACCTATATGCGAGCGAGCATGGTGGTGAGTTATTGCGGGGGCGCTCCTGTGATACAGCCGGCGGCTATAGTCGATCACTGTATCACTCGCCCCTGCCCCCCGTCATTGGATGTGATTGACAGCAGCGCAAGCCAATGGCTGCGCTGCTTTCATTCAACCAATGAATGAGCCGAGAAGGCTGCTCGTTCACGGCGCGGGACTTTCGAGGGGTCAGGTAATTAAACTGGGGCTGGGGGGGGGGGGGGACGCTAATCCGCAGATGTATTTTCACCTTAATGCATAGAATGCATTAAGGTGAAAAAAACTTTTACCTTTACAACCCCTTTAACATATTGGGGTTAATTTACTAAAGGGAAATGCACTCTACACTGCACTCTGCTCTGCACTTGAAAGTGCACTTGTTAATGCAGTCGCTGTAGATCGCTGTAGATCTGAGGGGAAGCTCTGAAATGAGGGTAAGCTCTGCTGATTTTATCATCCAATCATGTGCAAGCAAAAATGCTGTTTTTTATTTTCCTTGCATGTCCCCCTCAGATCAACAGTGACTGCACTTCCAAGTGCACTGCAAGTGCACTTGCAGTGCACTTATAGTGCAAAGTGGATTTGCCCTTCGTAAATAACCCCATTGTGTCAGTTAACTGGAACCGCCCCCTATAGGTGAAATAGCCGCTCACCTCAGGGAATGACGATCGGTTAAATTACGCTTTTTATAGCAGAGATTTTTAGGTCCTAATCCCTTTCATCACAAGGGTCATCGCTCTCTGGGGGTCTTTGACTCTCTGAATCCTCACCTCTTGATTCATAAGCCACTCAGAATAAAACAGATATTTATAGCGCAATATTGCCAATGTAAAACAATTTTATTAAGGCCTCATGCCCACTGGCGTTTTTACAGCTGCGTTTTTGAGCGTTTTTTACAGCTTAAAAACGCCTGTCCATGTTATTGTAAATATTTTTTTTTTGAAAAAAAAAACGTCGGAGCTAAAAACGCGACCGCGCGTTAGTGCGCGTTTTTTGCGCGTTTTTGCGCGTTTTTTGACGCTCGCGTTTTTTCCTGCCTAGTTCTGACGCTGAGGAACGCACTGGCCCTGGGTTTTTTTTACAGCTTACAAACGCCTATGCTCTTTACAGCTCAAAAACGCCTAGGTGGGCATGAAGCTATAGACTAACATGGACAGGCGTTTTTAAGCTGTAAAAAACGCTCAAAAACGCGGCTGAAAAAACGCCCGTGGGCATGAGGCCTTAAGATCACCTCCTCACCGCACTTCCGTACATCGGAGTCACCAGAAATGACATCACAGGCTCCGGCTATTTCACGTATAGGTGGCGGTTCCAGTTCACTAACACAATGGGGGTTATTTACTAAAAGCAAATGCACTTTACAAGTGCAAACTACAAGTGCAAAGTGCACATGGAAGTGCAGTCGCTGTAGACTAGAGGGGGACATGCAAGGAAAATAAAAAACAGCATTTTAGCTTGCACATGATTGGATAATAAAATCAGCAGAGCTTCCCCTCATTTCAGAGCTTCCCCTCAGATTTACAGCGACTGCACTTCCAAGTGCACTTTCAGTGCAATTTCAACTGCACTTTGCACTTGTAGTTTGCACTTGTAGTGCAAAGTGGTTTTGCCTTTCGTAAATAACCCCCAATATGTTAAGGATTTCCTTTTGACAGATTGTTCAGTAAGACACTGGGGCGTTTTTTCAGGCGCTTTTGGGCTACAAATAGCGCCTGTAAAGCGCTGGAAAAACAGCTCCCCTGCAGGCTCAGTGTGAAAGCCTGAGTACTTTCACACTGAGGCGATGCGCTGGCAGGATGTTAAAAAAACTCCTGCAAGCAGCATCTTTGGAGCGGTAAAGGACACTGCTCCTCCAACGCTCCTGCCCATTGAAATGAATGGGCAGCGTGGCCGAACCATCGGCAAAGCGCCGCTGCAGCAGCGTTTTGCGGGTGGTTTTTAACCCTTTTCTGGCTGCTAGCGGGGGTTAAAAGCGCCCCGCTAGCGGCTGAATACCTCCGCAAAAACGACGGTAAAGCGCCGCTAAAAATATCGGCGCTTTACCGCCGACGCTGCCCCAGTGTGAAAGCAGCCTTACAGCAGATGTCATTTGTGGACAGAACTCCTTGTATGTTTCATTGGATTCACAAACACAGTTTTTTTGGACAGTTTTGATATACATAGTTCTAATTGGACAATAATTGTATGTTTTTTGCACAATTGACTATCACATATATTTGATTTTTTTTGTTATATATAATCAATTGCATATATACATAGTGCCACATGAGTGCCCATGAGTGCTGCCTGTCAGTGCCCACCAGTGAAGGAGAAACATTTTATTATGTTAGCTGCTAGCTAGCTAGCATAAAAACTCACCTGCTTGTGGACATTCCCTCTGTACTACTTCTTGACTACAATTCCCATAGTGCCTTGCAGGACCGGAGGGAAGGGGAGGAACGCTGTACTCTATCCTCTCCCTATGCTGCCAGGAGCGCGATTGGAGGAGGGAGCAGAGGTAGGAGGAGAGGGGCGGGATGCTGGAAGAGTCTTGTAATTTGATGGATTTTCAGCTGAGGAGGAGTGGCGGCCACGGCACTACTAACTACACTGGCACAGCATAGGCAGGCTGGAGCCCTCCAGCTCCTCCTACACGTCTAAACAGCTCTGCATGTGCTATGTCTCGGGGAACGCCCCCGTCCACCGGGAAACGCCCCCGTCCATCGGGAAACTGACGCAGCCTGGCTCCCGACCGGAAAACCGGGGACAAAAGCGGGGACAAACGGGATCCGGGGACTGTAGTCGGAAAACGGGATTGTCCCCGGAAAACGGGGACGTCTGGTCACCCTAGCCTAGGCTTATGACATCATGCACAGCTCTCTCTCTCTCACTCTTGTGAGAGTTTGCCAGGAAGGGAGGGGGGGGGGTGAGTCATAAGAGGGTCAATAAGAGCTGCACAGCTGGAGGTGTGCCTCTGTGTGTGTCTGTGTAATTCCAGGAAGTGAACAGGCAGCAGCTTCAGTTGCCCACAGTTGAAATGGCTGCAGCCAGACTCAGTGGAGGGAGATTTCTGCAGCATATTTGGCAAGTACAGAATCACAGTATATATAAAATAATATGCAAAGTGGTTGGAGGGAAGCTTCAGAATGGCAAAGATGTTTTTATTACAAATTATGTGAGCAGACTGCAGTTCCTCTTTAACCGCTTGCCGACCGCCTCCTGTACTTATACGTCAGGCGGAATGGCATGGACAGGCATATCAACGTACCTGTACGTCCCCTTTAGCGAATGCAGACATTGGTCTCGCACAGTGACATCAACGTGAATGTCATAGTGGGAGCAATAATTCTAGCACCAGACCTCCTGCGTAACTCTAAACTGGTAACCTGTAAATGCTATTAAAGCATTGCCTATTGAGATTTTTAAATACCGTAGTTTGTCACCATATCATGGCGTATGCAATTTTAAAGAGTGACATGTTAGGTATCTATTTTACAAAAATGTTTTGGGTATTATATTGTGTTTTTTTTTGTGCACAAAAGCTCGATAAAGTTTATATCTTCCAAAACAAATTGCATTAAATAAAAAACACTGTGCAAATAACGTGACCAAAATTGCAATTACCAACATTTTTTTCTCCCGGGCCTTTGCTTTCAGAAAATATATGATATTTGGGGTTCTAAGTGTTTATCTAGTTACATGTAAAAAAACAGCATTTTTTTTTTTCATGACCGAAGTATCAGAATTGGCCTAAGCAGCTAGTGGTTAAAGCTTTTTGGAACCCTCCCCCCCTCCGGTGTCATATTTGGCACCTTTCAGGGGGGAGCAGATACTTGTCTAATCCAGGTATTTGCTCCCACTTCTGGGCATAGATCGCCGCAGGCTCTGCGGCGATCTATGCCATGTCCGGCCCCTCCTTTACCCCCCCCACTGTCTTTTGGGAGACACACAGGTCCCAGAAGACAACATGGACCAGTGAGGACACGCAGCACGACTCGCGCATGCGCAGTAGGAAACCAGGTAGTGATTCCCTTACCAAAGATGATGGCGCCTGCACCCGAGAGCCGAGGGACAGATCGGCTTCGGGTGAGGACATCGCGGGTTCCCTGGGTAGGTAAGTGTCCATATTTTAAAAGCCAGCAGCTGCAGTATTTGTAGCTGCTGACTTTTATATAAAAAAAAGTTCAGCTGAACTCCGCTCTAAAGTGACTATAAAACTTCAATTCTTTTTTTATAACAAACAGGTTTATACTTATCTGCTCTGTGCTATAGAGTTGCACAGAGTGGCCACAAACCACCTCTTACTAGGCCCCCCTCCTGATGGTGCTCCTGGCTCCTCCCTCCCCCCCGGTGAGTGCCCCCATAAAAAGTCACTTTCTATGGGGGCACATGTGTGGGCTTGCTCCTGAGCCACCCTGTCTGTATCTATTGACACAGACAGCGGGACTCGGCTGTTACTTTTTAAAGTGGTTGTAACCTCTGTTACACCACTTGTACCTACAGGTAAGCCTATAATAAGGCTTACCTGTAGGTACTGTATATTTCTCCTTGTACAGTTTAGGAGATATTCAGAGTGCGTGCAGCCAATGACACAACAGTTGCTGTTGTGTATCTTACACTTAGCGATTATTGCTAATCACCCATCTAGCCTGGATCGTCCTTCATCCAATGAAAAACTGAAAAACCTGAAGGAAAAAAAAAGACAAAAAAAAACCTAACTACAAGCTTCCAATCTCTTTACAATAGCTGCACCAGAAGAACAGGCTAACACATGACAGATGTGCTTTGAACGCTGTTTAGCTAAATATGCCATCTTCGTGTCATTGAAATGCATATTTTGCATTATAAAAGTAGCATTTTCATAAATAATAAATGGCAACTCTGGACAAAGAAAAAACTCAGCAGTATATTTTTTTGCAGACGCTGCGCTGACTGTCAGTCACAGAAGAATAAACAGCTGCTGCCTGTAACCTCACTCCAGCATCACGTCAAACTTTTTTATTGTATGAAAACCGGTACATACAGGTGGAAAAATCTCTAACACGTTTCATGCTGCTTTGTAGTTGGAGTCTCCATTTTAAAAGCAACTTGAGGAGCCTGATGTATAGGGGAGACTCTGATGGTGACTGTCATGTAAGGGGGGACTCCAATGTAAAGGCCCTACACACGATCAGACTTTTTGACAACAAATGTCAGATGGACCTGTTTGATGGGACAATCCGACGTGTGTACGCTCCATTGGACAAATGTGTTCGCTTTTTTATCGGACATATGTTCGCTGTGAAAACAGACAAACTTTCCGGCAGCAAATGTTCTACGTCTGCTAATCCGATCGTGTGTACACAAGTCCATCGGACTAAAGTACAAACACGCATGCTCAGAACCAATGCTAAACATCAGACAACAATAGCAGTAATAGCAGTATTATAGGGTGGCGGTAGAGAGCTAAAAAAACAGGCGATTTGGAAAGTTGGCTGAAAAAGTCCTGCCGTGTGTATGCAGAACATGTTCACAGACAACGCCCTTCGGACAGAAATGTCAGATGGAAGTCCAATCGTGTGTATGAGGCTTTAGTGTAACTTTGATGAGGACTCTGATGTATGATATGGCCCCAGTACTGAAAGGTTTGGTGACCCATGTCTAGGGGATAATAAAAGCTATTTTACTTACCTGATCCTCCGATCCCGTGGCAGACAGCACTCTCCAATGCTTTGGCAATGGGCTCTCCCCCACCATACTCACGTCCATTTCAGGGCTATAGACCCTGCATCGGTCTTGATGATGTCAGGCCCTTAGACCATCGAAGCATAGGGGAGAAGATGCTGCAGGGACCGGTATAGCAGTGCAGAGGAGTGTCAGAATTCAGTGTCTCTGACTAATGTCAGAATCAAGCTGCATTTGCAATTCACCACAAGCTTCTTTGCTGCGGTTGGCCTTCTAATTCCGCATACACGCGGTCGGAAAATCCGACAAGAAAAGTCTGATGTGAGCTTTTGGTCAGAAATTCCGACCGTGTGTATGCTCCATCGGACTTTTGCTGTCGGAATTTCCGCAAACAAAAGATTGAGAGCTGGTTCTCAAATTTTCCGACGGAACAAATTCCTATCGGAAATTCCGTTTGTCTGTATGCAATTCAGACGCGCAAATACACACGCATACTCAGAAGCAAGCAGAAGAGCCGAACTGCCTATTGAACTTCGTTGATCTCGGCTCGTCGTACGTCTTGTACGTCACCGCGTTCTTGAGGGTCGGAATTTCCGTCAAGATTTGTGTGACCGGGTGTATGCAACACAAGTTTGAGCCAACATTCCATCAGAAAAAAAAACACGTTTTTCTTGTCGGATTTTCCGACCGTGTGTACGCGGCATTAGCCGTCTTCTACCACTTGATGGTGTCAGTATAGAGGTGCACTCTTCTGGTCTCTATGACTGGGGCTGTCCCCCTGATACCAGCTAGTAGACACTCTCCAGCACCTGACTGGAGCTGCGTCACCCTCCCCCTTGGAGAATAAAGGAGTTTCCTGGGGTCTAATATAAAATAAATACAATTAGGCGCATTTCTCATGGTAGTGGATTAAAATGTGATCAGCCACTAAGAAAATGGTTTTTCATTATAAAACAGACATTTATATTTTATTAACATGTATCTTAAAACAGTAATATCATTCTTTTGATTTCCATGTTTGTTTTTCTTTATTTTTTTAATTCAATTTGTTTTTATTAAATTTTTTAGGAATGTGGAGCCATGATCTGTTGAGCCCGTTGTCCAGAGAATGGAGGTATTCTTGCCATTAGTTGCTCAGGAACTGCTGCGTGAGATAAAACGGTGTTACCAAGAGACTTCACAAAGTAGGTAAAAGTAGTTTTGTGAGTGATGGAAAATAATGCAATGCTGGGGGTGTATGTGTGATATATATGGCTTGACACGTTCCATTTGCTGATGTGGTTTAAACAAAGGTGTTTGTACTTCCACTTGCAACAGATCTTATTTATTTATTTTTTAAGTGGTTGTGGTTACAGATTTGCTGAGTTGCGGACCCACTTCTATTTGGCTTTCTAGGGTCCAAATTTGATTGCCGTCTAGTGCACTACTTAGGAGATCTTCTCACTTTGTTAAACTTGACAGATATAAAAATATTGTATTATTATATTATGTTATAAAAACCTGGACATCACAA
The DNA here is from genome assembly GCA_029206835.1 of Rana muscosa. Taxonomy (NCBI): domain Eukaryota; kingdom Metazoa; phylum Chordata; class Amphibia; order Anura; family Ranidae; genus Rana; species Rana muscosa. The sequence continues at coordinate 151,815,013 of CM055117.1, forward strand.
CCCAGACTGGAAGAGGGAGAGGCAGTACTACCTTGCACAGTGCTGTCAGTTTGAATATGCTTTCTTGTTGAAAGATTTTATGGAAAGGTATAAGTGGTACAAACAATGGTTCAAAAAAGGATTAAAGATATGTGAATAATACAATGGTAGCTATGCATAACGGCAGTAAGGAGATCCGGATAGACAAAAGTAAAGGATGGATCTTATGTAGGAGAACCAGAAGGACCATCAGATAATATCATACAGGGTTAAGGTGTGTTGGCTATATTTAAACATTTTAGCGAATAGATCAGGGTTTGGTAAGATAAAACAGAGGAAGGAATTCACATAGTGTGGTAGTAATGGAGTCTTGAACATTCTTTAAATGGTGGAGATAGAACAGTGAGGAGCTCATTCATCAGTGTGCCACTGATTGTCTAGTCACTGGTTTGGGGGAAAGTTACAGAATTTTATATATATTAGGGGTGCCGAAACCGAAAATGCAGGATGCACTTTGCCGAAAACCGAAACCAAAAATGACAGTTTTTTAAAAATATTTATATTTTTATATATAATTGTATTCCACTTTTAATTAATATCATCAATTTAAAGGGGTTGTAAAGGTTTGTTTTTTATTTTGTAAATAGGTTCCTTTAAGCTAGTGCATTGTTGGTTCACTTACCTTTTTCTTCGATTTCCTTTATAAATGTTTTGTTTTCTTTGTTTTCTTTGTCTGAATTTCTCACTTCCTGTTCCTCCTCAGTAAGCTTTTCTGGCTGACTAACCACCACTCGGATGATGGGGGCAAGCTTACTGAGGAGAAAAAGGAAGTGAGAAATTCAGAAAAAGAAAAATTTTTTTTAGAAGGGAAACCGAAGGAAAAGGTAAGTGAACCAACAATGCACTAGCTTAAAGGAACCTATTTAGAAAATAAAAAATTAACCTTTACAACCCCTTTAAATTAATATGCATTTATTGTTGGCCATTATTGGCACCTTTAGTGCAAGAAAAGCTCAAGAAAAATGCAGTCTGCAGTCTCTGACCATCTCTTGTGTCATGTCTGCATTAGCTTACTTAAAATTAAACACACTACTGATAGTTTTGGCAAAATTTCCATTTGGTGCATCTCTAGCAGACATAGTACAGGAGGTGGTCACAGACTGCAGACATACTACAGGAAATGGTCAGAGACTGCAGACATGATGCAAGAGATCAATGCAGCCTCATCAGTGCCCATGAGATGCAGCCTGTCAGTGCCCATGAGATGCAATGCGAGTTCAGCCATACAGTTGTATGGCTGGACTCGAATTGGATTCGCACAGAAAAAGGTGCAGTTACCGTACTTGTTTTCCACCGCACTGGAATCGGATCGCATGGGTGTTCTCACCTATGCGATCCGATTCTTGTACGAATCCACAGTTCGCACAGCGATCTGTGAACTGTTCTGGGGGTGTGTCATTAACAATGTATTGACACCCGCAGCGGTTCGCAGAGGGGAGTGTGAGCCGCCTGCGGAAGAGAAGCGTTGCGGGAACCGGCACTGTAATCGTGCTGGTTCCCGCATCACACTAGTCTAAACCTAGGCTCAGTCCTGTTTTTTTTTTTTTTCTCTTTTTTATGGAAGAATGGCTGTGCGGCTCCAAGTAGGACTGCACAGTGAATATTGCTGGTTCAGGGCTGAACTTGGATGAGGGGCAAGTATTTAAAGAATTCACACAGGGGGAAGAGAAGAACAGGCGCAAGGGCCATCGGCTTCTATACAGCGACACCTGGCGCCCTACACCATCTCTTTGGCCTTCATCTGTCAGCTACCTTCATAGTAATGCGCTGAGCCCCGGTGCTGCAAATCTTGTCATTTTTGCCTGCCTCCTACTTGTCATGAGTGCAACTTACAAGGTTTTAATAAAGTTTTTGTTTTCAATACTACACTATGTTGGCCCTTGCACCTGTTTTTTCTCTCTCCCGTTATATGCAGCCTAGATGGAGTATCCCCTCCTGATTTAGGGGCTGCAGCACCCACCTGTCAGTGTAGCATTCATTTGTATGGTGTTGGCTATCCACTCAACAGATTCCATTTGTGTAATAACTTTATTTTCATTTGTGGAATCACATTTCCTTTTTGAGATGATTAAGTGGTATACTGCTACTTTGACATCACACATTTGGTTACCATTTAGTTTAACTATTTTGTTTTCACCTAATCATTCAGGAGCGACTTTGTGGAGCCCTCTGGTCCCAGTGACATTCTACTTGGCCATTTTTTTATTTAATTAAAGGACAACTGTTTGTACAATGTACCTATAAGTCTAATATGTTTTCTTTTCTTGTACATACAGCTATAGAAGCATTTGTGGTAATGCCAGAAAATCTGAGTTTACTACAGCAGACTAAAACATTGTGTCCCTATTATGTCTATATGACATTAACACAGCTGTCACCCTAAACATACACAAGTTACTAATTAAAAAAAAACAGAGTTATTTCTTTTAATCAACTCAATAGATAGATACTAGTTTCTGGCGCACCAGACAGGTGGTCAGTGTTCCAGCGAATGACTGTGATCAGAGCTGTCATTGGACAGCTCAGATCATAGGCATGATGTACAGAACCAATCAGAGTGGCTCTCTGCCTTGTGATTGCTGTTTCAGCTCATTCACAATGGAGGAAACTCCTCTGTAATCAGAATTTCAGCAGAAGAGCTGAAGGTGGGGAGGTTTAAAGCTGATGTCAAGCTTTACTTTCAGTTTAATAGGAAGTGTAAGCCAAGCTGGTCCAAAAAAACAATTTCTTTCACTAATGTGCACCAGCTGGGTGCACTGTATAAACTGTATTTAGCCTCAGCTACATACGGTATACAGCACTATGTTCCAGGCATAAGACAAGACCTTCCTGTCTCACACCAGAACAAAACCGCGTCGGGCTGAGCAGCGCTCAGCCATTTATAGGAAGCTTTGTATATTCTATCTATGAATAAAAAGCTTCCTCATACTGAGTCGGAGATCATGGCGTCATCAGCTTATCTCTCTGACTCAATCAGAAGAAAGTTTTGTATTTATTGATAGAATACAAGGCTGCCTATGAATGGTGAGCACCACTCAACCTGACGCTATTTTGTTCCGAGTGTGAGACAGGAAGGTCTTGTCTCAAACCTGGAACACAGTGTTAGTGAAGGAAATTTAAAGTGGAAGTAGAGCTGGAGATTTAAAATGACACTGACCGCTAATGATCGTGGGATGTTTTTTTTTTTTTTTTTTTAAAGGCAAACAAATGAAAGGAAAAAGTAAGCAAACCTATATTTTTGGTCTTTTTTCCTTTTATATAGTATAAAATAAAACAACAGTGGTTATTAAATACCACCGAAAGAAAGCTCTGTCTGCCTCAAAAAAAATTATCTAAAATTTGTTTGGTGACAGTGTTGAATGACTGAGTAATTGTCAAACTGTCACATGACTGAAAATTAAAAAATGCTCTGGTAATAAAGGGGTATATATAAACTAGTACTCAACAGGTTAAACCCTACAGGAACTTTATCATGTTCCTTCACCTAATGGAAGAATTATCACCTGTATCTAGACATCCACTTTCATGTACTTTATCACTGGCCTGAATTCAATTTACTCCTGTAAATGGAAGAAGAGTCGCCAAAGCTGTAAACTGGCTAAATCACATCAGACATACTTTACATTTGTACTTTTCGTCATTAGAAATATTGATCTATGTCATCTCCTAGGTTGATGCTTTGCCACTAGATGGAATATGGAAATGCTCATCACTATATGGAAATGCTCATCAAGTGAACAGCAAAGGCACTTAATATTTCTGAAGAAAATGTACTTCTTATGTGATCTCACCAGTCCTTCTTTACTCATCATCACCATAACTGCGAAATTATGGCATCTTGGCACTGGCAGCAATGACTTTTTTTATAGATTGGGAACCTCTAAACATTTTTGACTTGGGGGTTGCTTCTGATGACAGCAGTTCACAGCTTCATCACCAAACTTCTTTACAATAAAGCTCAAATGTTTGGTGGCTGTCAGATCCTTCTGAGTGACAGATAATAGGGGTTACCATCATTGGCTCCCATCTAGTGGCAGACCTGGACTTATTCCATAGTCTGTGATCCACTATATTAAAAATGAGTGTTGTTAAAAATAAATAAAAAATGGGATCAATGAGCTGTGACACAATATTATTATTAATCAACACATATGGTTTTCATATGTTTTGAAGGCCTTTAGCTTTCACATTTAGGCCTCACTCACACCATACGTGGAGAAAAACTGATGGAAACTAACGCGCAGATATCACTTGCAGACACGAGTTTACATCAGTTTTCATGTGCATATCAGTGAGTTTTATACAATTTACACACATTCCTGCGCAGAAAAAAATCTGCACGTGTTGTGGTGTGAACAGGGCACATAGAGAACCATTGTTTTGTTTTTTTGTGCCCTTGCATGTATGCACCATGGTGTGAACGAGGCAGTTAAGCTGACTTCCAGACAGCAAACTGCTTGCTATGGTGGCACACCTACAGGGTCGCTCTCGAGCTGCATTGTGTGCGTTCATAGGCATGCACAACGCATTGCAACTCTGCCCCCTGCTCCCTCCTCACAGGATTTGATTGACAGCAGCAGGAGCCAATAGCTCCTGGTGCTGCTTCTGTGTCCTGTGAGGAGACCAGCACTGTTGCAGATGAGTACAGTGCCAAATTGAGATAGAAGCCAGGTAGCCAGCTTGGCCCAAATGAACGATGTCCCTCACTAACATGTGAGGCCACTGGATGTGCAATATAAACTGTATGTAGTTGCGGCTACATACAGCATACCTCGCTGTGTTCCAGGTTTGAGCCGGGACCTTCCTGTCTCATACCAGGAACACAGTATAGTCTATCACAGCGATGCTCAGGCATTCAGAGTAACCAATGTATTCTACTAAAGAATGCAAAGCTTCCTCTATTTGAGCCCACGTTCACATCGGCCCATTTTGACATGTCAAACCGCATGTCAAATCGCCGGCAACGGCACCGCCTGAATAGGTGCAGACTTTGCAGCGCTGCACCAGTTCCTAAAAGTAGTTCCTGCACTACTTTTGGCGACTTCGGGGGCAATTTCAATAGACATCTGTGCAGGAACCCACACAGATGTCTCTGAAATCTCTCCCAAAGTCGGACTGACATGCGGGTTTGAAATCGTGTGAGTTCAGCTGATTTCACACGATTTCAAACCCGCATCAGTGTGAACCCAGGCTGAGTCAGAGAGGCGGGCTGATGATGTCACAACCTCTGTAAAGTATGTCAACAGATGGAGTTGAGCTTTAAGGTAAAGAATTACTTGGCTTTAGAACCACTTAAAGTAATAGTAATGGAAAAAATAATAATATAAAGGCCAGAAAGGAGAGGCAGGTAGTGGAAATTGTGTTAAAGTGTTCTATTACTAAGTGGTCAGTAAAGTCCCCTCTTATGCCGCGTACACACGATCGGAATTTCTGACAACAAATGTTTGATGTGAGCTTTTGGACGGATATTCCGACCGTGTGTAGGCTCCATCGGACATTTTCTGTCGGAATTGTTTGAGAGCAGGTTCTCAATTTTTCCGACAACAAAAGTTATTGTCGAAAATTCCCATCGTGTGTAGACATTTCTGACGCACAAAAGTGCTGCGCATGCTCGGAACCAATTTGACGCATGCTCAGAATCATTGTACTTAATTTTTCTCGGCTCGTGGTAGTGTTGTACGTCTCCGCGTTCTTAACCATCGGAATTTCCGAGCAACATTTGTGCGACCGTGTGTATCCAAGACAAGTTTGAGCCAACATCCGTCGGGAAAAAAAACCACGGTTTTGTTGTCGGAAATTCCGATCATGTGTACGCCGCATTAGCCAGCATTCACACTGGTGATTTGGCCTGGTGTGGATTGCAGCCGCAGGAATCTTCTGATTTCTGCTGCTGCTGTGAGCGGCTAGCTGCACCTACCGAACGCGTTTACAATAATGACTGGTCGCCGCCAGCTGCATCTATTGGTGGCCGGCTGTTACTTGTGGTGATCACTGCTGGATGCACATAAAGTGCGAATGCTGCCTGGTGATCAGTGGAATGCTCCTTTAAATTAGTGGTTAGTGCAAAATGAAAGAGATTTGATTACTGGACATCCGACCACCCTCTTATCCTGGTAAATTCACCGCGACGACACTCAGGAACAAGTTAAGAAGTATTCTTTATTGACTCGTACGAGGCGACAAGTTACAACAAAATGACAGATATTTGCCTACTGGTTCTAACCTCTTGCCACCCGTGCAATAGGGCTGCATAGACAAACAGCTAGCCTGATAGACGCCTATCTGAACAGATAATTGCCCATTGGTTCTGACCCCCATCACCCGTGCAAAAGGGCAGCATACATGGAGGTCAGCCTTATGAGCTCCCATTTGACTTGTCTGACTAACAATTGTAAAACTGGCATTTATTTACTCTCACAAGCCTTATCTCAGTCATCTCTCCTAGATGTTATTGGTTGCTAAGATCTACGTCAATGTAACACCTGTCCTCTATATATATATATATACACACACATACATACACATACAAGCTAATTACTTTATTCAATATTGTCGAATTATTAGTATATCTTATTCAATGTATTTTATCAGTTTTAATGAGGCACAAGTTGACCTTTTGTTTGACCCTGTCAAACTTAATTAATGTACTGTACATAACTTTCCTAAACCACCTGGTATAAAGTGTTTTCTCGCTTCTACTCAAAGACTCTCTTATCTGATGATCAGGCTATATTTCAACTATTGTCAGAATGTTTCTTGTCTAATTAGTTGAACTTAGAATAAACTGTCCCAGTACATTTTCGAGAACACCTGTGTACACTTGTTATGAAGCAGAGGTCATTTAAAGTTCAACACTTAAAATTAACATGTTCCAAACAAGAACTATAAAATAGAAGACAAAAGACAAAATGGAGTTACAGTTGATCATATACTCTATAACACAAAATAGCCACCTTAGATGTGTGGTCAGCGAGAGAAGAGCCACCTTGCATTGGTGAAAAGTGGAAAAAGGGCCCTTTCTTTCTCGTACATCACGGGACACAGAGCGACATAGTCATTACTAATGGGTTATATAGTTACCGTCAGGTGCTGGCACTGGCAACTTCCAAAACCGGAAGTACCCTCCCCTATATAAGCCCCTCCCATCCGGGAGCACCTCAGTTTTTTGCCAGTGTCTAAGGTGTTGGCCAAGAAGAAACATGTGTTTTTCACTGAGCTTGCGTACAGGTTCTTTTGGGCCTCAGTAAGCTATTCCGGATCCGACCAAAAAAGCTTCATAGCTAAACGGTCGGTACCCGGGCCTTGCAGAGAAGAGCAAGGTTCTGCCTGTAATGCTTCTCTTAGGAGAGCTGGACCCTGGGATCCAGAGCTCTGGTCATACCCACGACCAAGATGTTTTCTGTGCAGGGTGCTATACAGGTCCAGGGGAGTGGAATCCTTGGGAACCCGGTCCCTGAAGGTTTGATTACAATGCCTGCCGTGATAGGTGAAGTTTGGGCTTTTGTGGACCAAACAAAGTCCTGCGGCGGGGAACAGGTAAGTGGGGGCCCCCAGGAACTTGGTTCTATTGGGGGACCCCCAAGCCTAATTTGTCTTTCTGTCTGTTACCTAACGGTATTCCCGCTAATATCTGTGCATGCCTGTAACTACTAAAAAAATGTAATAATTTTTAATGGTGGTCAAGAAAAAAAAAAAAAAAAAAAAGAATGTTTTTTTATATATGTTTAGTATATTAAACTGCGGTACCTGTGTTTGTCCACTAGAGGCCGCTGTGGAATGTTTTTCTTGTCATATGGACTAGTTTCTTCTCAGAGAGCAAAGTCCAGGCAGCTGGTGAGTTCTCCTACAGGAAACTGTTTCCTCTGCCATGTTGCAGTGTTCGTCTATCCCCCGGCCTGCGGCAAAGGGGGCCCTGGCTCCTGTCCCTGGTTTCCATGTTTGAAAATTAGCGCCGAGGCGCACGTGGCCGCGCGCGTGCGCGTGCACGCGCCTCTATATATAGAGGTGGCCGGAAAAAGGGGCGGGGCCTGGGGGATGACGCTCTGTGCGCGCCGCAGCGCTTCTGCGCATGTGCGGGCGTCCCAGCAGGTTTTTAAAAAGCCACATTATTGCAGTAAGCTGGCTATGAAGTACAGAGACAGAGCTGGCAACATTTAAAGGCATACAGCAAGCGGTTGATACAGGCATCCCCTAGAAAGGCACATTAGTAGACACCAACTGTGATATAGCAGCAATTGTGCTAGACTATTCTCAGTAAAAGTGGTGTATTACGGCTGGAATACCTCAGCTTTAGGCTTAGGAATATGCCGTCCAGTAGCTCCGGAACTGAATCTTCCAGGAAGCGAAGGGGGTCTCATCGGGCTCTGAGGATCTTGGGCATACTCCTGCTGCACCAGTCTCCCCTGAAGTTCAGAGGTAAGTGACCGTAGAGACCCCGCAGGGGTACTTGGTACTGTGGCTGTCCTCAGTCACCTGCTCCTGTGTATGTAACAGAGGAGGTTTTTTCCTCAGCTCTGGGAGGATTAGAGAGAGATTGTCAACATTTATCGCTGCCTCCCTGTCAGGGAAAGCACGTCCGATCTCCGTCTCCTCCTTCAGAGTGCCTGTTAGCAGAGCAACAGTCCCATACAGGGATCGACCTGCCTGAAGGGGATCAGGATGAGGTTGATTCTGTTATAGAGGAATCAACAGTGGGGGAACCTTTTCTCAGCATCTTAAGCTGAAAGATTATGGGTTCAGTCTCTGACTAACATGGTCCGATCAGCATTTAAAAATGCACCTTGCGGAACCATCAACCACTACTGTATCCTCGTTGGGGTCGCTAGAAGCCCCCAGACTGTTTGTTCTTTTCCACTTCACCCTTTACTGAAAGGGCTCATTTACCAGGATTGGGAACGTCCTGAGAAAATATTTATTCCCCCAAGAGATTTCCGGTGGTCTATCCCATGGAGGATAAGTTCATCAAAAAAAAAAAAAAAAAAATGGAAGGTCCCTACAGTGGACGCAGCCATCTCTTGTATGTATAAATCGCTGACATGTCCAGTGGATAATGTCCAAATGTTCAAGAACCCAATAGATAAAAGATTGGAGTCCTTATGAAAATCTGCTTGGTGATACAACCAGCAGTAGCAGCTATTGGGGTCTGCTAAGCAGTGAAGGATCAGTTGAAACAGGTCTTGAGGGACTTGACAGATCAGCAGGCTTTGCCCTAGCTGATCTACCTAGAGCCTTAGGCTTTGCGGTTGACGCCATAGAGGATTCAGTCCATCAGGCCTCCCGCCTTACGCTGTCTATAGTACATATGCGTAGGCTCCTATGGCTCAAAAACTGGTCTGCTGAAGCTCCCTGTAAAGAATGGCTGGTTAGCGTCCCATTTCATGGTGAACGCTTATTCAGGGAAAACCTGGACAAATATATCCAGAAAATTTCCAGCGGTAAAAATACGCTCTTGCCGGTTAAAAGCAGAGTTAGAGGTCCCTCTTTAAGAGGCCTGCTTCTCCAGTCCCTGGGGCATCGGCTGTGTAACAGTTCCGACGGCCTCCTCGGTCAAATCCCGGGGGTAAAAAACAGGGACAGTAGCAGGGTAATGAGAAACCCTGGGTCAGGGGAGGTACAAAACCTCCCCCAAAGTTAAATTCATTGAAGCCCCCACTCAGTCGGGTGGGGGGAGGACTCCAGTTGTTCGCAAGAGACCTGGCGGGACACGATCAAGACAGATAGGTGCTCTCCGCAGTAGGTTTGGGATACAGTTTGGAGTTAAAAGACTCTCCTCCTTCCCATTTTTGAGGTCAAACGTGCCAAGGGATCCCCGGAAGAGAGAGTCCCTCCTGTTGGCACTAGAACAACTATTGCTCCAAGGAGTAATTATGGAGGTTCCCCTGGAAGAATGAGGGTTCGGGTTTTACTCAAACCTCTTTACAGTCCCGAAGCAAACGCGGACGGGAGGCCCATATTAATTCTAAAAGGGCTATACAAATTCCTGTATATCAGGACTTTCCGATGGAGTCGATCCGATCGGTGGCCACTGCCCTACAAGGGGAGGATTGGTTAGCCACGATCGACATCAAAGATGCTTATTTGCACATTCCCATCTTTCCAGTCCACCAAAAATTTCTACGCTTTGCAGTAGAAGGGCGCCATTTTCAGTTCAGAGCCTTACCCTTCGGTTTGGCCACAGCACCACGAGTGTTTACAAAAATTCTGGCCCTTTATTGGCCAATCTAAGAACACAAGGTGTAATGATAATGGCATATCTGGATGACTTGTTGCTGATAGACCACTCAGTGAAAAAACTAGACGTGGTCGTTCACAAGACGATCAAGTATCTGGAATCTCACGGTTGGATTATCAACCGAGACAAGTCAGCCCTAAAAACCAGTCAAAAGTCTGGAATACTTGGGGCTAAGGTTGGATTCAGGCCAGAGAAAAATATTCTTGCCTCGAGGAAAGGTGTTGTCTTTGAAAGATTTGATCCACTTAGTGGGTACAAAAAAGACAGCCGTCCATACGCCTGTATATGAGGCTGCTGGGAAAAATGGTGGCATCATTCGAAGCGGTACCCTACGGTCAATTCCATTCAAGGAATTTGCAAGGGGCCATACTGTCAGCCTGGAACAAAAAAGTTCAGGCCCTAGACTTACAATGTCCTTGTCCCCTTCCGTTCGCAAGAGCCTCCGTTGGTGGTTGGTTCCCCAGAATCTGGAAAAAAGGAAATCCTTCAGTCCGATTTCTTGGAAGGTGGTCACTACAGATGCCAGCCTTATAGGCTGGGGAGCAGTACTGGAGCAATAGTCTCTACAGGGCAGATGGTCGGATGCAGAAAAGGCCCTGCCCATCAATCTCTTAGAGATACGAGCAGCCCGGTATGCCCTAGTAGCATGGACATCCAAACTCCAAGGGTCCCCTGTCAGAATGCAATCAGACAATGCCACAGCAGTGGCATATATCAATCATCAGGGGGGCACCAGGAGTCGTGCAGCCCAGAGGGAAGTAAATTACATCCTGAAATGGGCAGAAAAATATGTCCCAGCCATATCTGCGGTATTCATTCCAGGAGTGGAGAATTGGAAGGCGGACTTTCTAAGTCGCCAGCAATTAGGCCCAGAGGAAGGGTCCCTTCACCCCGAGGTTTTCTGGACAATATGTCAGCGGTGGGGAACATCGGATGTAGATCTTCTAGCATCCAGATTCAACGCAAAGGGGGACAGGTTTGTCTCTCGGACAAGGGATCCCCTAGCTTGCAGCTCGGATGCCCTAGTGTTCCCTTGGGATCAGTTCAAGCTGATATATGCATTCACACCGCCACAATGGTTACCTCGATTACTTCGCAGAATCAGGGTAGAAAAGAAACCGGTGATTCCGGTGGCTCCAGCGTGGCCCCGAAGAGCGTGGTACGCGGAGATTGTAAAATTTCAGTGGGGAGTCCTTGGACTCTCCCACGTCGTCCGGCTTTCGCAAGGACCGATATACCACCCTTCCTTACCAGCCCTAGGTTTGACGGCCTGGCTATTGAAGCCCACATTCTAAAAAAGAGAGGGCTCTCTAATGCTGTGGTATCTACCATGATCAATGCCAGGAAGCCGGTATCCAGGCAGATCTACTATAGAATCTGGAAGGCGTACATCGCGTGGTGTGAGGCCAAGAAATGGCATCCACATAAGTACGTAATAGGTAGGATTCTGGACTTCCTACAGTGGGCTGTAGATAGGAAGCTTGCCTTGAGTACTATCAAGGGTCAGATTTCGGCCTTGTCAATATTTTTTCAAAGGCCCTTGGCTTCGCATTCACTAGTCAAAGCCTTTATACAAGGAGTGATGCGTATTAGTCCTCCGGTTAATATTCCCATATGTCCATGGGATCTAAACTTGGTTCTGTCGGTTCTACAGAAACAACCATTTGAACCATTACAGCATATTTCCTTGGTGCTTCTCACCAGGAAATTGATTTTTCTAGTAGCCATTTGTTCGGCTAAAAGAGTATCGGAATTAGCAGCTATGTCCTGTAAGGAGCCATATCTGGTTATCCATAAGGACAGAGTAGTGTTACGTCCTCATCCAGCCTTTCTTCCTAAGGTGGTATCGAGTTTTCATTTGAACCAAGATGTGGTTCTTCCTTCTTTTTTCCCCAAACCTACTTCGGTAGAGGAAAAGTTATTGCATTCTTTGGATGTAGTAAGAGCAGTTAAAGCTTATCTAAAAGCCACTGCTCAGATTCGCAGAACGGATACTTTGTTTATTCTGCCGGAAGGCCCCAGAAAGGGTCAGGCAGCGTCAAAATCTACTTTAGCCAAGTGGATTCGACAGGTCATAATACAAGCCTATAGCTTGAGAAGTAGACCGCCTCCGTTCAAAGTTAGGGCGCACTCCACGAGAGCAGTTGGAACTTCATGGGCAGTGCATCACCAGGCCTCCCTGGCTCAAATCTGTAAGGCCGCAACATGGTCTTCGGTACACACGTTTACTAGGTCCTACCAGGTGGACGTTAGAAGTCAGGAGGATGTCGCCTTTGGGCGCAGTGTGTTGCAGGCCGCAAAAGATCCTCATGTCTGATAGCGCTCAGCTTATATATGGTGTATCCCCCCCCTCATTTGGCATTGCTTTAGGACATCCCATTAGTAATGACTATGTCGCTCTGTGTCCCGTGATGTACGAGAAAGAAAATAGGATTTTTATAACAGCTTACCTGTAAAATCCTTTTCTTGGAGTACATCACGGGACACAGAGCTCCCGCCCCTCTTTGGGGACACTTATTGCTTTGCTACAAAACTGAGGTGCTCCCGGATGGGAGGGGCTTATATAGGGGAGGGTACTTCCGGTTTTGGAAGTTGCCAGTGCCAGCACCTGACGGTAACTATATAACCCATTAGTAATGACTATGTCGCTCTGTGTCCCGTGATGTACTCCAAGAAAAGGATTTTACAGGTAAGCTGTTATAAAAATCCTATTATTACACTGGTAGGCAGTGGAGGAAGGACTCTATTACATTGGTGGTAAGTGGGAAAAATGCTGCTTACATTGGGTGTCAGTGATTACCTATATGGAAGGTAAAAATTGCTAATTTCTCAAGGAACCCCAAGTAACCTCTGAAGGAACGCTGCACGATTAAAAAAAAAACCTCTGTATGACATTTAATGAGATGACATGACCTATCAACAGTCTTTGCTTTTCTGCTTCTCACTGCTACATATTGGCTGTTGGTAGAGGGTGGTATACATAATTCAGAGGATCTCAGGCCTAAGAGATGCTCATTATCACACACGATTATGCCATTTTATAGGGTAGAGCAGTGGCATAACTAGAGACTTCCAGGCCCCGGTGCATACTTAAATTTTTTACACTGTGCAACAAAGTAAAAAATTTATGTTTCTGATTTCAACAGAGTGTCGGCAGTGTGATCCGAGTATTATTTCCTGTTTCCACCAGAGTGGCTTTGAAATCGCACTACTTCCACGTGATTCCAAAGAGATTTGCACTGCCGATTTCATTGCAGCTTCATACAAACATTTGAACTGTTGTCATAATCGATATGAACTATTCCATTGCCAGCAATGGGGTGCAACTTGTCACGTGATTTGGAACCGTCAAAGTACATAAAGTCGCAGCGGTGTGACTGGGACTTAGACATGTATGTATACGGAGGAGGATGGTCCCCATTATTATTGGGGGTCAGTGTAGAGGATGGGAGGAGCAAAGCGATCTGTTCTAGGCACACACCAGCAGATCTCACCTCCCACACCCCCTCAGCTCTGTGACACCAGCACAGATCGCAAACAATGAAGTACGATAGGCCTGTGTGTGGTCTTGCAGTGATCTGTCACTTACCGTCCACAGGTCCCCGGTGTTCCCCGTCCTTGTCCCTGTCCCATACATCCCCAAAGGGGTCCTCATTGTTCCAGAGGGTCAGATAGTGCTTCCTTCCCCCACACGGGTGTGATCTCCCCGCACACAGACAGCCCGATCTCCATGTCCCCCCTGATCTCCACCTCCTCTATACACACCAGGCCGGAGCCCGGCCTCTTCTCCACATAGCGGTACGAGCACAGTCTGATGGTGGCCCGGGATCCGGAGCGGAGCTGATTGCCGTGTACGAGGTGTGCGAGGTCTGGGGAGAGCAGCCAGGTGTCCTGTACCATCCCATCATGTCGTAGTGGTAGAGACATCGGCCGATCTCACCTACATAGCGCTGTACGGCCAGAACACACACTGGCTGCGGCTCCCGGATCACCAGCCTTAGACTCCTCTGTACACTCTGCTGGGTACGCTGGGGCCAGGAGGACGGGGCCTGCTCTGCCACAAGGGCTGGAGGAGCATGACGGCCCGGGACTCCCTTCATCGAACTCGGCCAGCTGATCGTCCATGTCCCGCCATGTCGCAGTGTGACTGGCCGCTGCGCCGCTCCTGTCTCTACATGCCCGGTGACTTTTAAAAAAGCCTGAGCCAAACACCACTAACCCTGGGAGAGCACCGCCTACAGGACGTCCAGCCAATCACAACCCCATAACCTTCACTAAACGCTGGGAGAGCACCGCCTACTAAAAAAACGACCAATCACACTCCTCTCAGCTCGGAGCAGGGCGGCCCCAGTCTCTCAGCGCTGCCTCTTCCTTCTCTTAGCGGGCAAAAGCACCCGATCCCCGTAACGAACAACACGCACCAGGCCCAACACAGTGACATGACAGTCAGGTGGGCCCCTCACACTGGCGAGCGGCGGTTTGGGCACCTCACACGGGCGGGTGGCGGGCCCCCCAGACTTGGCGGGATTACAGGGCCCAGTCGCAACGGCGGCTGCTGCGACCCTGATAATTCCGCCACTGGGGTAGAGGATAATGCCTTCACACTTTCATGCCAAATCGGGGATAAATGTTGTGACTGGTCCTGGACATACAGTAATATGAGGAAGGTCAGACAGATCTCTTACTGTTGTTCTCAGTGAGACGCCTGCTTGTGTATGGCTGGCCTAACTCTGGGTAAACATCTGACAATATCAGATCACATGGCTGCCCCATCTTCATCATGTCTCCTGCTCTAATCACCTACTTTTCTTGTCTCATACAGTATATCACATTACACTCTCATTATTAATTAGTAAACGTCAACAGTCACAGCTGGATAACCAGCCACATTGCTGCAGAATCCTTGATGGTTTTGACAAATTGTCAGCGAATAATAGTTTAAATAATCTAAGAGAAATTATTTACAAGCAAATCCCATCATTGCATAAAATTAAAGCTGAACTCCAGGATAAGTAAATATTGTCTAAATACAAGAGTCATGTATATTCTTATTTTAGTGTGCCTTGTGTATTTCTCTCAGACCTGTACTGTAATTCAGAGTAAAATATTACCTTGGTGCAGGAGCATTCTGGCATAATGCTCTCTCTCCTCTGCAAGGTGACTGGTCTTGTCTCCGCCCCTCCTGTTTTTTTTTTTTTTTAAGCAGGCAGCCTATAGTGGGTGGACCTGTTGAGCTCAACCCAAAACTCTGCTCTCTACACAGGCTATGCAGCACAGTTATGATGTCACTGCAACCTTAGGCCTCATGCCCACTGGCGTTTTTACAGCTGCGTTTTTTGCAGCTTAAAAACGCCTGTCCATGTTATTGTAAATTTTTTATTTATTTTTTTGAAAAAAAACAAAAAAAAACGTCGGAGCTAAAAACGCGACCGCGCGTTAGTGCGTGTTTTTTGCGCGTTAGTGCGCGTTTTTGCGCGTTTTTTGACGCTCGCGTTTTTTTCTGCCTAATTCTGACGCTGAGGAACGCACTGGTCCTGGTTTTTTTTTACAGCTTACAAACGCCTATGCTCTTTACAGCTCAAAAACGCATAGGTGGGCATGAAGCTATAGACTAACATGGACAGGCGTTTTTAAGCTGTAAAAAACGCTCAAAAACGCGGCTGAAAAAACGCCCGTGGGCATGAGGCCTTAACTGGGTGTGCATAAGCATTTGGTGCACACAAAGTGGATTTATATCCCTTTTGGTTATTGTGACAGGCCGCCTGGTATCCAACCTGGGTGCCTCCATCAAGATACAGCTTTCTCCACTCTGGAACCAGGTATTATAGCTGAATATTGCACCCAAGAACTAGACGACACTAGTTTAGGTGCAAACAGACACTGTCTTTATTGTAAATTCATACAGAATTTATACCACACAAAATCAGGTAAGAGCCTAATCACATTATAATTTGAGAGAGGGAGAGTTAGTTTGGGTTTTTTTTTTCTGTGTCGGGCCGGGGGGAGGAGATTAAACGGCGGAGGCGGAGGCACTTCCCTCCTTCCATTTCTTTATGTGGTTTGTCCCCCTTTTATGTGAGAATATGGAATGTAATATGTCTTGTCAAATATCATGAATGTTATATGTAAAGAAAACATTAAATAAAGTCTGAATTATATTTAAAAAAAGAGCCTAATCACATTAGCCTAAACAATGCAAACTGTACACAGTAATAGCAGTGCATCTAATGAACAGCTAACATAAACATAAGTAATCTAATTAAACAGTAAGCTAATTAACAACTAGTCACCTAGACAAGCCTAGGTGTCTCAGGTCAGTGCCCACCAAGACAGTTCGGCACCAGTATTAAAGAAGACCCAGGGCTGTCAAAATCTCAATAACCGGGTTTCTTTTCACATTCATCTTCTCACTGAGTTTCAAATTGGCAAAGACCATCATGGCTTCCTTTAGCCTGGGTTCACACACATGCCATGTGTGGTGTGGACAGGTACCCGCTCAAACTTCCTGGTAAGATTTTCACACGACGATCTACGTATTTTCCGGCCATCCCCTCCTCCTTCCCACCCGCTGCCTTCTGGGACACACAGAAATCCCAGAAGACGGCGGGACCATTCAGAAGGTGCAGCGTGACTCACTTCCTGTTTCCTTACTAAAGATGCAGGGGCCTGCATCCGAAGCCGATTGACGAATCGGCTAGGGATGCTGACATTGCGGGATCCCTGGACAGGTAAGTGTCCTTATAAAAAAAATCAGCAGCTACAGTATTTGTAGCTGCTGACTTATAATTTTATTTCTTTTTTCTTCCCACTGGAACTCTTCTTTAACTTGGTGTTCTTGTTCTTAGTGAGAGATGTAGTCTTTTTGTTTTTGATGAAGCTGTTGTCATTGCTTTATATCCTCCTGTGGTCTCTAGATATTCTTGCTGGACAATGACAAGCAGCAGCAAGTTTCTATATACAGCAAGTCATAAATAAGTTGGGATATGCATTGTTTTATCTGAAGCTGTAAAGCCGTCACTTGGGAACACATGTACACCAGTGGTCTTGTTCCTGGATTGCAGCTGTCTTTGAACAAAACATTATGGTGGGCATAACCAACATTCTGTGTCCTTTAATCCTACTTTGAGCTTGCTCGTTTAATGTGAATATTTTTCTTGTCCTTTCAAAAGCCCTAGCGGTATGCTATAGTGGTAAATAGTTAAGGCATATTTTGCGAGCTTTAGGTTTCATACACATGACTGGCACATTCCGAGGGCCCCCTGACACTCGGTGCAGAAGATATGTATTGAGCCAGATGACTCAGTCAGTTAATATTAGAGAAGCATTGGATAGTTTAAAGGGAACTTGGACTGCAGTGGGGGTAATGCAGGCACTGCAAATTGCTTGCCCTTGTGACCTGGGTTCACCCCTGAGGTTAGCATGAGAGGACTTAAAGAGGAACTGCAGTCTGCTCACATAATTTGTAATAAAAACATCTTTGCCATTCTGAAGCTTCCCTGCAACCACTTTGCATATTATTTTATATATACTGCGATTCTGTACTTGCCAAATATGCTGCAGAAATCTCCCTCTACTGAGTCTTGCTGCATCCATTTTAACTGTGGGCAGCTGAAGCTGCTGCCTGTTCACTTCCTGGATTTACACAAACAGAGGCACACCTCCAGCTCTGCAGCTCTGATTGGCCCCTTTATGACTCATCCCCCTCCCTTCCTGGCAAATTCTCACAAGAGTGAAAGAGAGAACTGTGCATGATGTCATAAGCCTAGGCTTTTTGCCAGACAAGAAACAGGAAGTGGGCTGTATAAGGTGTTTACTGGCAGAAAAAAAATGGTTTACTATTCAAAGTTAAAAAAAAAAAGGGCAGAAGATTTAATAGATAGAAAATTGAAATAATGACTGAAGTTACACTTTAAGGGGGGTACATACTATGAGAAATTGGAAGAAAAATTCCGTACAAGGAAAGATCGTTCGATTTTTTATATAGTGTGTACACAACTTTCGATATCCGATTTCAGATTTTCGAAACAAAAATTTCTGAAGGGACAAACTCCAAGATTGATCTTGTACGTGAACAGACCTAATGATTTTCATTGAATGCGTACTGAAATCAGATACGAAAAACTGATCAGAAACATAATCAGAAACAATAAACAACAGCAGTTAAACAAAAATAAGCCTTTCTCTTATCATCCATATGATATGGTGGTTGGGGTCCCCCGCTCTTCGGTCCGGGAAGTTGTTCCTCCCCGACCAATGGACGGTGTTCACGACGGACGCCAGCCTGACAGGCTGGGGTGGAGTCTGGGGAGTCCTGTCAGCCCAAGGGCTTTGGACTCTGGACGAAGCCTGTTTTCCGATCAATGTTCTGGAAATGCGGGCCATCAGACTGCTTCTCCTCCTGGTCTGAGAGATTGCAGGATCGCTCCATTAGGATCCAGTCGGACAACATCACGGCGGCGTATGTCAACCATTAAGGGGGGACTCGGAGTGCAGCTGCGGCTTCCGAGGTTGCCCTACCCTGAAGTTGGCTAAAAGAAGCGTGCCGGCTCTGTCGGTCGCTTACATTCCGGGCATAGACAATTGGCTGGCGGACTATTTGAGTCGCCAGACGCTGGACCAGGGAGAGTGGTCCTTGCACCCGGAGGTATTTCAACTCCTTTGCTGACGGTGGGGCACGTCGGATGTGGTCCTGATGGCCTCTCGACTCAATCGCAAGGTTTTGAGGTTTGTGGCCAGATCCAGGGATCCTTTGCGGATGCCTTGGATGCATTGGTGGCCCATGGGGTCATTATCACCTGATATACGTTTATCCTCCGCTGCAGTTGCTCCCTCGCCTGCTGCGCAGGGTGGCGACCGAGGGAATTCCGGTGATCCTCATTGCTCCGGATTGGCCTCTGCGTCACTGGTACGCCGATCTGGTACGTCTCGTCGCGGACGTTCCCTGGCGGTTGCCAATAAGGGAGGACCTTCTGTCTCTAGGTCCTATATTTCATCCTGCTTTACAGTCTCTGGCTTTACCGGCATAGCTGTTGAAAGCCAGGTGTTGAGAGACTGAGGTCTCTCGGGCTCGGTCATTTCGACCATATTAAGGGCACGGAAGTCTTCCTCCAGAATGATCTATCACCGTACCTGGAAAGCTTACATCGCCATGTGCGAAGAGCTGGACTGACGTCCTCGGGCGTATTCCGTCCCTAGAATCCTGCGTTTCCTGCAGCATGGAGTGGCCCAAAAGCTCGCTTTGAGTAACATTAAGGGTCGGATTTCGGCCTTGGCTGTCTTCTTTCAGCGACCACTAGCGGGTCATTCCTTGGTTAGCACCTTTTGTGCAGGGGATTCGCCATGTGCTCCCTCCTGTCAAGCCTCCTCTCCCCCCGTGAGATCTGAATTGGTACTCTCGGTTCTCCAGGAACCTCCTTTTGAGAATATCAGGGATATTCCCCTCTTGACTTTGTCTCAGAAGGTGGCCCTTTTAGTGGCAATAACTTCTGTTAGACGAGTGTCTGAGTTGGTGGCTTGGTCCTGCAAGTCGCCATATTGGGTCATCCATAAGGATAGGGCGGTGTTGCGTCCGCGACCTTCTTTTTTGCCAAAGGTGGTCTCGGCCTTTCACCTAAATGAGGACATTGTCCTCCCATCCTTGTGTCCTCACCCATCGCATCCCAGAGAGTTTGTGCTTCACACATTTGACATGGTACGAGCCTTGCAGGGGTACCTGTCTGCTACTGCTTCTATTCGGAAGTCTGACTCGCTGTTTGTGACTGCCTCTGGTCCGAAGAGGGCCAAGCGGCTTCGTCTGCCACCATTTCTAGGTGGATCAGACAAATCGTCATTCAAGCCTATGCTCTCAAGGGGCGGGCGCCTCCCTTTCCGGGCACGGTGCATTCCACCAGGGCAATTGGTGCTTCCTGGGCTTTCCGACATCAAGCGTCGGTTGCACAAGTGTGCAAGGCGGCGACCTGGTCGTCTGTTCATACCTTTTCTAAGTTTTATAAGGTTAATGTGGCTGCATCTTCGGATGCTTCCTTCGGCCGCAAGGTGTTGCAGGCCACTGTTTAGAGTTGCACCTCCTCCGTTGAGGAACTCTGCCTTGTTTGGAGTGAAGATTTTTGTTTTTTCCATTTATACTGCTCCCATCCCTCTTGACACTGCTTTGGGACATCCCACACGTTCAGTGAATATAAGCCGCCGTGTCAGTCCATGGACGATAAGAGAAAATAGGATTTTTGTACCAACCGTAAAATCCTTTTCTCTGACATCCATGGACTGACACGGCACCCACCCTTCCTTTTTAGTTTGTACTGCTTTGTTACGTACTGAGGTCTACTGACTGCAGGGGGTGGGTTATGTCAGGAGGGACTGCCCCCCTGGGCGGGGCTGTTCAACTCTGGCTTTTAGAATGTATGTATAACATCTCACATTCTGCCTAGGTCTTCTCCTGCAAGCAGGGACATAACCCACACGTTCAGTGAATAAGAGCCGCCGTGTCAGTCCATGGATGTCAGAGAAAAGGATTTTACGGTGAGTACAAAAATCCTATTTTGTCATTCGAGAATTTTCGTACAATTGGTACCATCCTCGGTTTCGACCTGCTGTGGAAAACCAGAGGAAAACCAGATGATTGTTCGTCTAATTTTCCTATAGTAGGTACTGGGCTTAAGAGGCATTGTAAACAAAGCCACGATCGTGGCTGGTAATAATGAGATCGTGATTTTTTATTTTTTTTATCTCATGCTTTCCAGCCTGAAGGAGAGATGTGGGGTCTTATCTGCATCTTTCCATAAAGAGGACCTGTCACGCACCATTTCTATTAGAAGGGATGTTTACAATAAAGGTGATAAAAAAAAACGTAAAAGAGAAAGTGTAAAAATAAAACAAATAAAGTAAAATAAACAATAAAAAATAAATTAAAACGCCCCGGTAGCTCGTGCTCAGAAGCGAACACACATGTACTTCCCGCCCACTTATGTAAACGCCGTTCAAACCACACATGTGTCCCTAGGTCACGACGCGACCCTGATTTTGGTAAAGAGCCGATGACGTGGCTCTTTACCCATGTGATCGGCTGTGTCCATTCACAGCTGATCACATGTAAACTCGGAAGTGACGTTTATTGGCTCTCCTCGCCTTACACTGACAGAGTGTGAGGCGAGAAGAGCCGATCAGCGGCATCTCCTCGCAGGGGAGACTGTACAGGTAATCAGTGCCCTGATGATCAGTGCACCCCCAGCAGTGCCCATCAGTGCCGCCTATCCGTGCTGCCTATCATTGCCCATAAGTGCCACCTATCAGTGCTCATTGGCGTCGCATATCAGTGCCCATCAGTGTCCATCAGTTCCTCCTCATCAGCACACATCAGTGAAGGAGAAAAATTACTTATTTACTAAATTTACTGACAGAAACTTTTTTCTTTCAAACATTTTGGTCCTTTTTTTTTTTTCTTAGCAAAAAATAAAAACCAAGTGGTGATTAAATACCACCAAAAGAAAGCTCTATATGTGGGAAGAAAATGTATGTCATTTGGGTACAGCGTTACATGACCGCACAATTGTCATTCACAGTGTGAAAGCTGAAAATTGGTCTGGACAGAAAGGGGGTAAAAGTGCCCTGTATTGAAGCATTTAAATACCAATTTGGTCAGAATGTGTAGGTAGATGGCGCCAGAAATTAGTTGGGCTGATGTGCAGACATGATCTGACTGTCAAATAATTATTTTGTACCAAATCAAGAGCATGAGCATATCTTACAATAAATATCGGGGTTGCCATTGGTGACTGGAAAATGCCAGTTGCATAGCTGCTATACTGATTTATTGGTTTTGATACTCTCTAAGTGACTAATTTAGAACACAGAAGCAGATCAGGGATTCAGATAGTTTCGTTCTTAAATAGGAAACACACAAGCACCATCTAATGGTAGCTTGTGACATTTTTATGGTGAAGTGAAATCCTTATCACACTGGTATGAAACGTGAAGCTTGAAAATTAACCGTAGCTCAGTGTCTGAATGGACACACAGAGCAGCGACTCGGCTTGGGTGCCCCCTATAACAAGCTGCTTGCTGTGGGGGCAGGAGGGAGAGGCCAGGAGGACCCAAGAAGAGAAGGATCTGGGCTGCTCTGTGCGAAACCAATGCACAGAGCAGGAAAATATGACGTTTGTCATTAAAAAAAAACTTTAGTATCACTTTAACCACTTCAGCCCCGCAAGGTTCACCCCCCTTCATGACCAGGCACTTTTTTGCGATACGGCACTGCGTTACTTTAACTGACAATTGCGTGGTCGTGCGACCCTGTACCCAAATAAAATGTATGTCCTTTTTTTCCACAAATAGAACTTTCTTTTGGTGGTATGTGTTCACCTCTGCGGTTTTAATTCTTTGCGCTATAAACAAAAAATTACTGACAATTTTGAAAAAAAATCAGAATTTTTTACTTTTTGCTATAAAACATATATCCACAAAAAAAATGTTAAAAACAAATTTCTTCATCAATTTAGGTCAATATGTATTCTGCTACATATTTTTGGTAAATCAAAAACCCAATAAGCATAAGTGTATTGGTTGGTTTGTGCAAAAGTTATAGCGTCTACAAACTATGGGATATTTTTATTTATTTTTACTAGTAATAGCGGTGATCAGTGATTTTTAGCGGGGACTACGACATTGTGGCAAACAAATCGGACACTAACTGACACTTTTAACACTTTTTTGGGGACCAGTGACACCAGTACAGTGATCAGTGCTAAAAAAATGCACTGTCACTGTACTAATGACACTGGTAGTGAAGGGGTTAACATCAGGGGCAATCAAAGGGTTAAGTGTGTCCCTGGGGGGTGCTTTCTAACTTTGGGGGGGTGCTTTGACTAAGGGAAAACAGGGATCTGTGTTTCTGCTTAGAAACACAAGATCTCCATTTTCCCCTCTGGCAGAACGGCAATCTGCCTTGTTTACATAGGCAGACCGCCATTCTGCCTCTCCTCAGAACGAATGATGAGGAGGGCCACCCTGCTGCAGTATATTTGCGTGGGTCGGTCCTAAAGTGGTTAAATGGCACCCCATGCATCTTGCTAACGTGCATGCCAAAATGCTTGGTTACAAAGCACCACAAATTTTGGTGCAGTACAATTTTTTAAAAGAGTCAGAGACTTCTTTAACGCATTTCTCATGTGTAGGACAACCCATTGAATTTAAACACAATGTGTGGAAATGCACAAAAATACGCACACACGCTCCATTGTGCCTGCATGGTGTTAATGGAGCCTAATTGTGGGAGCATAGAGCCAGCAGTGCATAGAGCACATTTGTAAAGCACACAGCCTGGCCAATCAAGATGGCCAAAGACTCTGAACCTGGAAGAAGACCAGGTGAAGTTGGAATCGCAGGTGGTGCAGAGGAGTATGGACATTGCAACACTGGATAGGATCGCTTCGCTAGGTGTGTGTATACCATATTGTGCAATAATGCTATAAACATTAGCAAATTATAGCAAAAAGTTCCTGGGGGGGCTCAAAACTTTTATAATTTTTTTTATGTTCATATAAAACACTGAATTTATATAACAAAGGATCTGGCGAATAAACTAAGAGCAAGTTTGACTCACGAAGCACAACGTAGTGCCTGTGTGTAATATAAAAGTGACATACCAACCAGGTTGCTATTTGCATTATGACAGACTACATTCATGGCCATACCTAGGCCTGCTGATAGGTGACCCTGGCACCAGAGATTGTATTTTGGCATTGGAATCTGAGATGTGTCTCATCTCCACTACCTGGAAGTGTAGAAACACTGAGCACCACTAGACTGCACAGATGTTTGAACAGCAGCTTATGCATGAAGATATTGTGTTATAGTAAGCCTTCTTTGTGTGTGCATGTGGATTTGTATGCAGCTGGTGTTATATGGTGCTGTAATACAACCTCCCTGTAAAAACAGAAGTCTCTGCTATAGTTGTATGGCTTCTCAAGTAGCTCTGTATAGATAATTAGCAAGACCTTTTTTTTTTACTTTTGTAGATGTAGCGCCCTGCTCCTGATGACCAGGCGCTATGTTTAAATTTAGTGGTTGTCTGACCTCTTAGTTAGCTCAGACTTTGATGATTAAGGCTAAATCAGCCTCTGTTCCGGCTATGGCTGTGCCTGGAGGGATTTCCCATTGTTTGCCTGAAGGTGGCATTACCACCACAGGCCAGTGTTGGAACACAGGCAGGCCAGAGTGTATTGGGTATTTTTCCCCGGGAACAGCTCAGTAGGAGTGGTCTCCCCGCTGGGCATGCTGGGGAAGGGTACTTAAAGTGCAAACGCCATTTCTCGGGGCTCTTTGCCTTGTGGCCCTCCTGGCTCGAGGTATGTGATAGTAATTTCAGACGCAGAGCCATGTTGGCCCGAGGCTGCATCTCTGCCGGATAGGCCCAGTTGTCCTGACTGGGGCCTGCATTTTGAAGGTGATCCTGTGTTGTCTGTCCTGCGGGAGGAAGCCACTCAATAGAGGAAACCAGGGGAGGACCTGTCCTGGAGAGGTCCAAGCAGAAGGCTGGTGTCTCGGGGAAGGCCTGGTGACCTTATTGGAGGATGCACCGTAGCTTATGTTACCTTACAGTGTGCCGGGTTGGCTCTAAAACTGTAAGGCTGGATCTCCGGATACTAAATCCTGTGGCAGAGGATTATTGAACAGCTCATCTTTATCGTCTTAAAGTCTGTGACAGAGACTGTTCTTCATTTTGTTTGTGCGCCATCCCGGCTGCTAGCCTAGTGAGAGGGGCCTATCCGGGTGGGCAATACCCACTTGAAGGAGAGTGGTGAGTGTGACTTTTTGGAAGCTTAGAAGTTTCCCCTGTGATCTGCATCGTGTGCCTGAACCTTCCCCTGACCCTCCATCCCTCTACCTGTGCAAGTTTGTGTGAAATAAAGCCTAACGAAAAGGATTTATAACTTGTGTGGACATTGAAGTTTCTATAGACTCTCATCCCCTAGACAACGAATGGTGAGGTAACGTGCAAGGCCCAAATCTAAACCAGCAGCTCCTACGGGGGTAGTGCTACATGGAATTCCTAAAAAGTTTCTTAAAGTAAAAAAAAAAAACTTTTATTGTGTGTAAGCCTATCTGCTTAGTAGCCAAGCTAAAGTGACAATAAAGGCTATTTTTTAGGGCTGTTACTGATTAAAATTTTCATGTTCGATTAATCGATTTTTTTTTTAAAATTGATTAATCAACTAATTTTGATTAATTATAACGCACATAGATCCAACTACTTTTAGCTGTTCTCCTTGCAGGCCGATTCCCAGTGCAGCTTCCAACCACTGGAAAAATGGATAGCAGGATTAAAAAAACACACAAAGGCAGCGCTCGATGGGAATAGCATTAAAACTTTTATAGTATTCAAGTAGGTAATAAAATAAATATTGCACTGGAGATAAAATCGAAGTAGCTACATAAACTGTGAAAATGGTGCGAGTAATACCAAACGGTAGCAAAAACAGTCATAAAAACATGTAGTTAAGTATGATACTGGTATAAAAAATGTGTGCAACGATACCACTGCTGAATCCAGATGGGAAGTCCATCGGCATGTAGATGTCCCGTGAAGGGAACGATCACAACTCCCAGTGGATGGCTGTAGAATCCCAGGTTGATAGAGGGAAGTGTAACAGCCCTTGCGTGTGGCAGATAGTAAGGTCCCGCCGGCATGCAGATATGAAGGCACAGCAAAGGAGCCCTTCAGATGGACACGGCAAGCTCCGCCAGTGTCCGTGACGTCACCGGATCTCCCTGAAGACCCGGAAGCCGGAATTTTGATCGATCAAAAGAATTTTAATCGATCAAAACAATTAATCGATTAATCGAGAAATTAATAGTTAATTTCCACAGCCCTACTATTTTTTTATTATTACTTAAAATAAAAAAGACATTATAATTACCTGCTCTGTGCAATCTCTTTCCAGTCCCCTGCCAGCGCTGTGCACTCCTTTTTTCCTCTGAGTGCCCCCTTAGCAAGACTTTAAGAAAAAGAATGCCAATCATTTTTAAGCTGGCTTTAGAAGTCTTGAATGCTGACTGAATCATGTTGAATCTGCTGAAATTTGAGCCATAGGTGGCCTTCTCTGCACTACCTGATTGAACCGGGCAGAGAATTATTGGCCAGATGCAGTTTTTTTTTGTTTGAATATTTAGGTAGCCGTGGGTTCTGCAGCTGTTCATAAACAATAGCTAATAGTGGAGATTCCTCCATCCACATTATTTAGCTTGAATAGGGAATCAATTGATTTTAGTTGTGTATGGCTAGCATTAGCAAGACCCACCCTGCTATGGAAACCCCAACAGCCAAGTGTAATAAAAAGGCATCTTCACGCAACAATACAATTCAAATGAAATTTATGGAGATCACAGTGCTCTGCTGATGTTGGGAATAGGTGAGCATTTTGTGTTTCCAGAACATCAGATTACCAAATTCTTCTTCTATTCCTGTTTCAAGACTTTTTCAGCAGTGATTGGAGGGTACCATTAGGCCTCTACTGAGCAAAGCAACACATACCTTTGCTTTGCTCTGCTGCTGCGCTTTTCTGCCATCAGGAGCAGATAAAAAATACCTAGTACCTTTAGGTATAGTATAGAGGAGCTCCCCTTCCACCCATGTGACAGTACTGCTTCTTCCCAATTGGCCTCTCAGATGTCCAGCGCTGTCACATGGGGGCAGGAGGAGAATCCTCAGTCCTTTGTAAGCTCCAAGTCATGACTTCTGGCTTACACAGGGTTTACTGTCCTCAGTCTCAGCGGCCAAACTGAGCAGCAGTGGGGCAAAAAGAAGATAAGTATCAATAGCTGGTGGGTGCACCATGTGCTGCCATAAGCAGTCAGCTTTTACGTTCATGTTTTTGTGTTTTGGTATATTGTACTTTAAACCCCGCCTTTGTTTTTCCAATTAGTTAGTACAATCCCTAGTTTTCCATCCCTTCCCTACCATGCTTGCTAGTTTAGTTCCTGCCTATACATAGGAGGCCTCAATCATTTATTTTCTTTCTCTTTCGTTCTTTATTTTTTTCTTTTTCTTTCTCTTTCTTTCGTTCTTTCTTTTTTTTCTTTCTTTCTTTTTCTTTCTTTCTCTCTCTTTCTTTCTTTCTTTCTTTCCTTCTTTCTTTCTTTCTCTCTCTTTCTTTCTTTCTTTCTCTTTCTTTCTCTCTCTTTCTTTCCTTCTCTCTCTTTCTTTCTTTCTTTCTTTCTCTCTCTTTCTTTCTTTCTTTTTTTTTTGTTTGTTTATTTTTTTTGCTTTCTCTTTCTTTCTCTCTTTTCTCTCTCTTTTTTTCGCTCTCTCGCTCTTGCTCTCTCGCTCTCGCTCGCTCTCTCGCTCTTTCTCTTTGGCCTGGTACACACGACAGAGTTTCTCGGCAAGAACCAGCAAGAAACTTGCTGGCAGAGATGTCTTGCCGAGAAACTCATTTGTGTGTATGGTTTCTCGTCAAGAAAACCGACAAGTAATCTCGACGAGAAAATAGAGAACCTGCTCTCTATTTTCTCGTCGAGATTCTCGTCGACATGTTTCTCGATGAGAAAAGTGAGTGTGTGTACACTTACCTGTCCTCCCGGAAGCCCGCGCATGTTCGAAATGAATTCGACGCATGTGCGGTAGCTTCCTAGGCATAGGTAGGGTATACCAAGATGGCGGCGACGGCATCGAATGTGACGAGCGCATGCTCGTCGTAGTCGATGACGTCACCGCGTACGCTCCATTCAAAGAACCGCGGGTTCTTTGAATCGAGCGTGTGTACACTCGGCCGGGACAAGTTTCTTGTCCAAGAATCTCGTCAAAAAAAACGACATGTTTTTTCCGACGAGAATCTCGGCCGTGTGTACGAGGCTTTTCTCTCTTTCTTTCTCATTCTTTCTCTCTCTTTATCTTTCTGTTCATGGCCCAGCTTGGAAGAATTTCGCTACCTAAAATGACTCTGCAATGAGGAAAGTAAACATGCTACTATTACTAGGAAATTCCTGACAGTAACAAACTTGCATAAGAAAAGCATTTTATATAATTGATATGCATACAAATGCTTTTTGGAAAGTGCTAGCTTCTAAATAACACTGGAATACGTGGACACTGCTATTGAAACCTTTAAACAGAAGCACTTTTCATTCCAGAAGTGTTTATTCAGCTTCCACGCGACATAACTGAGAAAAACTGTCACTGTTATATGCTGCATTCTTTACATAACTGTACCAAGCCTTTGGAATAGCTTTTCCCAAGATAAGTCATTATTTCCTGTTTATCAATACAGATATTTGGCCTCCTAAAGTTTAAATGGGAGAGACATTCATTCAATTTATATTCTCTAACTATGTATACAGTATGCGTAGATCAGTCATGTTTAGTATTTTTTGTAGCTTTTATTTACTGTATATGGAGCCAAAAATATGTTTTAATTTTATATAAAGACGAGAATAGTTGGAACCCCATTAGGCCCCATGCACACGAGACGCCGGTGCAAACTCTGCTGAACACACGTTTTTAAAGGCTAAAGCCGGCATTTAAAAACGCCCGTTTTGCCGCGATTTTAGCGGCGTTTTACCGCGTTTGCATCTATAGGCGTTTAGTTAAGAAACATCATAAGACCCTCCCTAAGCTCAAAAAACAGTATTATTTAACCATTTCAGCCATTTTGGGAGACCAGCAGCTGAGAGAGCAGCAGTGTACTTGTATTTAGCGTATCACTTGCCACATCATCTGCCACAAGCTGTGGATTGTCCACTTGCCACGTCACCTGATACGTCACCTGGCCACATCACCTGGCCACAAGTTGTGGATTGTCCACTTGCCACATCACCTGGCCACGTTACCTGGCCACGTCACCTGCCCACGTCACCTGCCACAAGTTGTGGAATGTTCACTTGCCACGTCACCTGGCCACGTCACCTGCCACAAGTTGTGCATTGTCCACTTGCCACGTCACCTGCCACATACCCCTGCCACGTCACTTGGCCACATCACCTGCCACAATTTGTGGATTGTCCACCTGCCACGTCACCTGGCCACGTCACCTGGCCACGTTACCTGCCACAATTTGTGGATTGTCCACCTGGCCACATCACCTGGCCACATCACCTGCCACAAGTTGTGCATTGTCCACTTGCCACATCACCTGCCACGTCACCCGGCCACGTCACCTGCCACAATTTGTGGATTGTCCACCTGCCACGTCACCTGGCCACGTTACCTGCCACAATTTGTGGATTGTCCACCTGCCACGTCACCTGGCCACATCACCTGGCCACGTCACCTGCCACAAGTTGTGGATTGTCCACTTGCCACGTCACCTGCCACATCACCTGGCCACGTCACATGCCACAATTTGTGGATTGTCCATCTGCCACGTCACCTGGCCACGTCACCTGTCACAAGTTGTGGATTGTCACCTGGCCACGTCACCTGCCACAATTTGTGGATTGTCCACCTGCCACATCACCGGGCCATGTCACCTGCCACATCACCTGCCACAAGTTGTGGATTGTCCACCTGCCACGTCACCTGCCACGTCACCTGGCCACATCACCTGCCACAATTTGTGGATTGTCCACCTGCCACGTCACCTGCCACAATTTGTGGATTGTCCACCTGCCACGTCACCTGGCCACGTTACCTGCCACAATTTGTGGATTGTCCACCTGGCCACGTCACCTGCCACAAGTTGTGCATTGTCCACTTGCCACGTCACCTGCCACATCACCTGCCACGTCACCTGGCCACGTCACCTGCCACAATTTGTGGATTGTCCACCTGCCACGTCACCTGGCCACGTTACCTGCCACAATTTGTGGATTGTCCACCTGCCACATCACCTGGCCACGTCACATGCCACAATTTGTGGATTGTCCACCTGCCACGTCACCTGGCCACATCACCTGGCCACGTCACCTGCCACAAGTTGTGGATTGTCCACTTGCCACGTCACCTGCCACATCACCTGGCCACGTCACATGCCACAATTTGTGGATTGTCCATCTGCCACGTCACCTGGCCACGTCACCTGTCACAAGTTGTGGATTGTCACCTGGCCACGTCACCTGCCACAATTTGTGGATTGTCCACCTGCCACATCACCGGGCCACGTCACCTGCCACATCACCTGCCACAAGTTGTGGATTGTCCACCTGCCACGTCACCTGCCACGTCACCTGGGCACATCACCTGCCACAATTTGTGGATTGTCCACCTGCCACGTCACCTGCCACAATTTGTGGATTGTCCACCTGCCACGTCACCTGGCCACGTTACCTGCCACAATTTGTGGATTGTCCACCTGGCCACGTCACCTGCCACAAGTTGTGCATTGTCCACTTGCCACGTCACCTGCCACATCACCTGCCACGTCACCTGGCCACGTCACCTGCCACAATTTGTGGATTGTCCACCTGCCACGTCACCTGGCCACGTTACCTGCCACAATTTGTGGATTGTCCACCTGCCACTTCACCTGGCCACATCACCTGGCCACATCACCTGCCACAAGTTGTGGATTGTCCACCTGCCACGTCAACTGCCACGTCACCTGGCCACATCACCTGCCACAATTTGTGGATTGTCCACCTGCCACGTCACCTGCCACAATTTGTGGATTGTCCACCTGCCACGTCACCTGGCCATGTTACCTGCCACAATTTGTGGATTGTCCACCTGGCCACGTCACCTGCCACAAGTTGTGCATTGTCCACTTGCCACGTCACCTGCCACATCACCTACCACGTCACCTGGCCACGTCACCTGCCACAATTTGTGGATTGTCCACCTGCCACGTCACCTGGCCACGTTACCTGCCACAATTTGTGGATTGTCCACCTGCCACATCACCTGGCCATGTCACATGCCACAATTTGTGGATTGTCCACTTGCCACGTCACCTGCCACATCACCTGGCCACGTCACATGCCACAATTTGTGTATTGTCCACCTGCCACGTCACCTGGCCACGTCACGTGCCACAAGTTGTGGATTGTCACCTGGCCACGTCACCTGCCACAATTTGTGGATTGTCCAACTGCCACATCACCTGGCCACGTCACCTGCCACATCACCTGCCACAAGTTGTGGATTGTCCACCTGCCACGTCACCTGCCACGTCACCTGGCCACATCACCTGCCACAATTTGTGGATTGTCCACCTGCCACGTCACCTGCCACGTCACCTGGCCACGTTACCTGCCACAATTTGTGGATTGTCCACCTGCCACGTCACCTGGCCACATCACCTGGCCACATCACCTGGCCACGTCACCTGCCACAAGTTGTGGATTGTCCACTTGCCACGTCACCTGCCACATCACCTGGCCACGTCACATGCCACAATTTGTGGATTGTCCACCTGCCACGTCACCTGGCCACGTCACGTGCCACAAGTTGTGGATTGTCACCTGGCCACGTCACCTGCCACAATTTGTGGATTATCCAACTGCCACATCACCTGGCCACGTCACCTGCCACATCACCTGCCACAAGTTGTGGATTGTCCACCTGCCACGTCACCTGCCACGTCACCTGGCCACATCACCTGCCACAATTTGTGGATTGTCCACCTGCCACGTCACCTGCCACGTCACCTGGCCACGTTACCTGCCACACGTTGTGGATTGTCCACTTGCCACGTCACCTGGCCATGTCACCTGCCACGTCACCTGCCACAATTTGTGGATTTCCACCTGCCACGTCACCTGGCAACATCACCTGCCACAAGTTGTGGATTGTCTACTTGCCACGTTACCTGTCACAAGTTGTGGATTGTCCACTTGCCACGTCACCTGCCACAAGTTGTGGATTGTCTACAGTGCAATACAAGCAATTACATTTTTTTTAATATTTTTTTTATGGTTTTTCATCATTTGCCATCATTTTTGAGATTTCTAATGTAAAAAAAATAGGTCACCTTTAAAAACGCTTATAAACGCAAACGCGGCAAAATGCCGGTACCGCGTTTAGCGTCTGAAACGTGGAAAACTTTTGCGTCTGAACCCATTTTTTTGCTTCTGGAAAAACGAGGTTAAACGCAACTGCTTGTAAACGCCAAAAAAAGAGAGTGTGTGCATGGACACATAGGATAACATTTAATGGGTTCAGGGGCAGTTGAAAAAAGCATCCAACTGCCTCTGAACGTGCGTTTAACAGCAAATAACAGCGTCTCGTATGCATGGGGCCTTAGATGGTTTTTTTTGTTGTTGTTGTATGTGGCCCTGTTTGGAAAATGTTTCCCTTATTCCTGTCCTGAAAGCTGAAGGGTTCTTTCCTTTTTGAGATTATAAACTTTCCCTACTTTATCCAAAAAGTTAGTTGAGGTTCTAGATCTAGACCTTCCCTACTCTACCCAAAACGTCCCAAAAAAATTGGGGTGGACATTACTTTACAGCAATTGTTATTGCTGGTTTGTGAGCTTCATGGCTATTCTTTACTGTGAGTGATATGCAATTCTTCTGAGGACTTGATTTACGCTAATCGTCTCACTTTAGGTGACTGTCATTAGAAAAGTATAGGGTTGCCAATACTTGCCCTCACACAAATGCTAGGTGCATGGTTGTGTCTGACTTCAATAAAGACAAGCATGCTGTAAAAAAGTGTCATAAAAGTCTCAGGAATTTATTTTCTTTATATCTCAGGTCATGTACTCAGAAAGCATTAAAGCCAAAGCATAAGCCTGACAGCCACAGAAATAGTGGTCCCCACAGCCAATTTTCATGGGCAATGGCTGGTGTAAGCACTTCAATCATCATGGCACCATGGTTGATATGGTGTCATGATGATTGAAGTGCATTATCTCTATTATTGTCATTGTAATATAAAATGAAATAGTTAAACTCACAATAATGCAGAATCAGAATCAGTGGGATCCCTGAGTGTGTCACTTGCCACCATAGCCTGTCACCAAATGCAGCTTGTCACTTGCCACGTCGCTTGCCATCAGATGCAGCTTGTTACTTGCCACGTCGCCTGCCATCAGATGCAGCTTGTCACTTGCCACGTTGCCTGCCACCAAATGCAGCTTGTCACTTGCCAAGCCACCTGCCACCACAGATGCAGCTTGTCATTTGCCACATCGCCTGCCACCAGATGCAGCTTGTCACTTGCCACATCGCCTGCCAACAGATGCAGCTTGTCACCTGCCACCAGATGCAGCTTGACACTTGCCACGTCACCTGCCACCAGATGCAGCTTGCCATGCCACCTGCCACCAGATGCAGCTTGTCACTTGCCACGCCCCCTGCCAGCAGATGCCTCTTGTCACTTGCCATGTCGCCTGCCACCAAATGCAGCTTGTCACTTGCCAAGCCACCTTCCACCACAGATGCAGCTTGTCACTTGCCACGTCGCCTGCCAGCAGATGCATCTTGTCACTTGCCACGTCGCCTGCCAGCAGATGCATCTTGTCACTTGCCACGTCGCCTGCCAGCAGATGCAGCTTGTCACTTGCCACGTCACCTGCCACCAGATGCATCTTGTGACTTGCCACGTCGCCTGCCACAAGATGCAGCTTGTCACTTGCCAGGTTGCCTGCCACCAGATGCAGCTTGTCACTTTCCTGAAAGACTCACAACTCTTCTCATCCCAACGCTATGGCACCCGATCGTGTAAACTGACACATGCGCAGTTGAGGGTGGGCGGGGAGAGATGGTGTAATCTCTCTGCTCGCTTGCTGCACCTCTGATGGAGCAATCTTCGCAGCCTGGCTGTGAAGGCGGATCAGCGGCGCACCTCTTATAGTGCAGCCTTCGTGGCCTGGCTGCAAAGAGGCCATGGACTGGCACCGGTACGCAGCCCGTGGGTTGGGGACCCACAAAGTAAATCCTCTAACTGACTATCCCCAGTGGAGAGAAGCGGTACTGCTGGGTGTCCCCATTTTAGTTCTGTTGCTTATGTGTGGTGGAGAGGATTTCCATTAGTTGGTGAAGACACTTTCTCTGTGCTGATATTTATCACATATTTGTACATTCTCACTTTGGACTTGATTTACACCGATTTTTATGTATTTTTGAGTATTGCAGATTTTGCACATTATGTTTTAAGCTTCTAATATTCTGTTTTGGAGGCACCTCAGTTTGTTTGGGTACTGTGTATTTACCTACTGCAAGCTGCCTACTTTTTTCTTCTTTTTTTTCCGCTGATCTCCTTGTTATGATTTCATAAATAAATAAAGCATCCCAGGCAGTGTTAAATGGTTTGTCTCATCTCTGTAACTGATACATTCTGCTAAAGAGCTTGTTCTTTTGAAAAACAACAGACTTACTGGCTGGCTCACCAGATGAAAATAGACGAAAGAGAGGCAAAAAAGGAAAATGCAGCCATCACATCTAAGAAATGGTAAGCTCCAATATAATAAATCATTGCTTTTGAGCAATGGCAGCCCGTCCATACAGGGCCCTGGACGCATGGATTTTTTTGAAGCACATGATTAGAGCCTGCAGCTCTAATTGGCTTAAAAAAAGGGTGGGCTCAGGGGGGAACGAGCATTGCACCTTGAGCCCACTCAGTTGTGTGACAATAGCGAATTCAAATTCACTATTGTCTTCCTGATTCTCTTCCCGGTCAATCAGGAAGCGGGTCCTGAGTCTTAGGTCTCCCGGCCAATTGGGTCTCAGGACCCACTTCCTGTTCGGTCGGGAGGAGAACCCCCAGCTCTTCCATCAATCTCCTAAGGTAAGGCCTCTGATTGCCGCCTCCTTCCCATCCATAATATTGAGCACCAGCCACCACTACTTTTGGGTTAATACTGCTTTAACTAAAACATTATTTTGACTAAGTGGATTACAATTGCAAGCTTTTGAGAGCACAAAGTTCTCTGTGATTATATTATACATACACATAAAACAATGTTCCATTAAATGATTAAATACATTTAAAAATGAATGTATTAAACAGGTATTAAATAATATAATATGACATTTAATAATTCTATAATTAATTATTGGTTGAGTTGGTTAAAACTGCATGATTTTAGCAAGAGAAATTAAGCTCAACGTTGTTCTTTTTTTTTTTTTTGATAATGTGTTAGGCCTAAGCTTTTTTTTTTATAATTTGTATAATTTTTGTATAATTTGAGAAACCCAGCAGGCATATTTTAGATGGTGTCATTTTCTTTCTCGTACATCACGGGACACAGAGCGACATAGTCATTACTAATGGGTTATATAGATACCGTCAGGTGCTGGCACTGGCAACTTCCAAAACCGGAAGTACCCTCCCCTATATAAGCCCCTCCCATCCGGGAGCACCTCAGTTTTTTGCCAGTGTCTAAGGCATGTGTTTTTCACTGAGCTTGCGTACAGGTTCTTTTGGGCCTCAGTAAGCTATTCCGGATCCGACCAAAAAAGCTTCATAGCTAAACGGTCGGTACCCGGGCCTTGCAGAGAAGAGCAAGGTTTTGCCTGTAATGCTTCTCTTAGGAGAGCTGGACCCTGGGATCCAGAGCTCTGGTCATACCCACGACCAAGATGTTTTCTGTGCAGGGTGCTATACAGGTCCAGGGGAGTGGAATCCTTGGGAACCCGGTCCCTGAAGGTTTGACTACAATGCCTGCCGTGATAGGTGAAGTTTGGGCTTTTGTGGACCAAACAAAGTCCTGCGGCGGGGAACAGGTAAGTGGGGGCCCCCAGGAACTTGGTTCTATTGGGGGACCCCAAGCCTAATTTGTCTTTCTGTCTGTTACCTAACGGTATTCCCGCTAACATTCTGTGTATGCCTGTTACTACTGAGAAAATGTAAAAATTTTAATAGTAGGCAAGAAAAAAAAAAAAAATGTAAGACCGCGGTACCTGTGTTAGACACTAGAGGCCGCTATGGTTCTTTTTCTTGTAATGTGGATTTTTTTCTTCCAGAATCAAATCCAGGCAGTTGGTATGTTCTCTGCTGGGAAGCTGTCTCCTCTGCCCTGTTGCTGCGCTCATCCATCCCCGGGCCCTGCGGCAAAGGGACCCTGGCTCCCATCTAGCTCCTTGTTGTTTTCAAAAAAGGCGCCGAAGGCGCACGTGCCCGCGTGCGTGCACGCGCCTCTATTCATAGAGGCGATCTGGAAAAAGGGGCGGAGCGGGTGGATGACGCTCAGGTGTGCGCCGCGGCGCTACTGCGCATGTGCGGGCGTCCAGCGTGTTTTGAAGCACATTATAGCTGGCTGTTGAAGTGCACAGACAGAGCTAGCAACAATATAAAGGCACATAGAGGCGGTTGATGCAGGCATCCCCTAGAAAGGCACTTTAGTAGACACCAACTGTGATATAGCAGCAATTGTGCTAGACTATTCTCAGTAAAAGTGGTGTATTACGGCTGGAATACCTCAGCTTTAGGCTTAGGAATATGCCGTCCAGAAGCTCCGGAACTGAATCTTCCAGGAAGCGAAGGGGGTCTCATCGGGCTCTGAGGATCTTGGGCATACTTCTGCTGCACCAGTCTCCCCTGAAGTTCAGAGGTAAGTGACCGTAGAGACCCCGCAGGGGTACTTGGTACTGTGGCTGTCCTCAGTTCACCTGCTCCTGTGTATGTAACAGAGGAGGTTTTTTCCTCAGCTCTGGGAGGATTAGAGAGAGATTGTCAACATTGATCGCTGCCTCCCTGTCAGGGAAAGCACGCCCGATCTCCGTCTCCTCCTTCAGAGTGCCTGTTAGCAGAGCAACAGTCCCATACAGGGATCGACCTGCCTGAAGGGGATCAGGATAAGGTTGATTCTGTTATAGAGGAGTCAACAGTGGGGGAACCTTTTCTCAGCATCTCAAGCTGAAAGATTATGGGTTCAGTCTCTGACTAACATGGTCCGATCAGCATTTAAAAATGCACCTTGCGGAACCATCAACCACTACTGTATCCTCGTTGGGGTCGCTAGAAGCCCCCAGACTGTCTGTTCTTTTCCACCTCACCCTTTACTGAAAGGGCTTATTTACCAGGATTGGGAACGTCCTGAGAAAATATTTATTCCCCCAAGAGATTTCCGGTGGTCTATCCCATGGAGGATAAGTTCATCAAAAAAAAAAAAAAAAAAAATGGAAGGTCCCTACAGTGGACGCAGCCATCTCTTGTATGTATAAATCACTGACATGTCCAGTGGATAATGTCCAAATGTTCAAGAACCCAATAGATAAAAGATTGGAGTCCTTATGAAAGTCTGCTTCTTTCTACAGCAAGCTTGGTGACACAACCAGCAGTAGCAGCTATTGGGGTCTGCTAAGCAGTGAAGGATCAGTTGAAACAGGTCTTGAGGGACTTGACAGATCAGCAGGCTTTGCCCTAGCTGATCTACCTAGAGCCTTAGGCTTTGCGGTTGACGCCATAAGGATTCAGTCCATCAGGCCTCCCGCCTTACGCTGTCTATAGTACATATGCGTAGGCTTCTATGGCTCAAAAACTGGTCTGCTGAAGCTCCCTGTAAAGAATGGCTGGTTAGCGTCCCATTTCATGGTGAACGCTTATTCAGGGAAAACCTGGACAAATATATCCAGAAAATTTCCAGCGGTAAAAATACGCTCTTGCCGGTTAAAAACAGAGTTAGAGGTCCCTCTTTAAGAGGCCTGCTTCTCCAGTCCCTGGGGCATCGGCTGTGTAACAGTTCCGACGGCCTCCTCGGTCAATTCCCGGGGGTAAAAAACAGGGACAATAGCAGGGTAATGAGAAACCCTGGGTCAGGGGAGGTACAAAACCTCCCCCAAAGTTAAATTCATTGAAGGGTTGCCCCCACTCAGTCGGGTGGGGGGAGGACTCCAGTTGTTCGCAAGAAACCTGGCGGGACACGATCAAGACAGATAGGTGCTCTCCGCAGTATGTTTGGGATACAGTTTGGAGTTAAAAGACTCTCCTCCTTCCCATTTTTGAGGTCAAACGTGCCAAGGGATCCCCGGAAAATAGAGTCCCTCTTGTTGGCACTAGAACAACTATTGCTCCAAGGAGTAATTATGGAGGTTCCCCTGTAAGAATGAGGGTTTGGGTTTTACTCAAACCTCTTTACAGTCCCGAAGCAAACGCGGACGGGAGGCCCATATTAATTCTAAAAAGGGCTATACAAATTCCTGTATATCAGGACTTTCCGATGGAGTCGATCCGATCGGTGGCCACTGCCCTACAAGGGGAGGATTGGTTAGCCGCGATCGACATCAAAGATGCTTATTTGCACATTCCCATCTTTCCAGTCCACCAAAAATTTCTACGCTTTGCAGTAGAAGGGCGCCATTTTCAGTTCAGAGCCTTACCCTTCGGTTTGGCCACAGCACCACGAGTGTTTACAAAAATTCTGGCCCTTTATTGGCCAATCTAAGAACACAAGGTGTAATGATAATGGCATATCTAGATGACTTGTTGCTGATAGACCACTCAGTGAAAAAACTAGACGTGGTCGTTCACAAGACAATCAAGTATCTGGAATCTCACGGTTGGATTATCAACCGAGACAAGTTAGCCCTAAAAACCAGTCAAAAGTCTGGAATACTTGGGGCTAAGGTTGGATTCAGGCCAGAGAAAAATATTCTTGCCTCGAGGAAAGGTGTTGTCTTTGAAAGATTTGATCCACTTAGTGGGTACAAAAAAGACAGCCGTCCATACGCCTGTGCATAAGGCTGCTGGGAAAAATGGTGGCATCATTCGAAGCAGCACCCTACGGTCAATTCCATTCAAAGAATTTGCAGGGGGCCATACTGTCAGCCTGGAACAAAAAAGTTCAGGCCCTAGACTTACAATGTCCTTGTCCCCTTCCGTTCGCAAGAGCCTCCGTTAGTGGTTGGTTCCCCAGAATCTGGAAAAAGGGAAATCCTTCAGTCTGATTTCTTGGAAGGTGGTCACTACAGATGCCAGCCTTATAGGCTGGGGAGCAGTACTGGAGCAATAGTCTCTCCAGGGCAGATGGTCGGATGCAGAAAAGGCCCTGCCCATCAATCTCTTAGAGATACGAGCAGCCCGGTATGCCCTAGTAGCATGGACATCCAAACTCCAAGGGTCCCCTGTCAGAATTCAATCATCAGGGGGGCACCAGGAGTCGTGCAGCCCAGAGGGAAGTAAATTACATCCTGAAATGGGCAGAAAAATATGTCCCAGCCATATCTGCGGTATTCATTCCAGGAGTGGAGAATTGGAAGGCGGACTTTCTAAGTCGCCAACAATTATGCCCAGGGGAATGGTCCCTTCATCCCGAGGTTTTCCGGACAATATGTCAGCGGTGGGGAACACCGGATGTAGATCTGCTAGCATCCAGATTCAATACAAAAGTGGACAGGTTTGTCTCTTGGACAAGGGATCCCCTAGCTTGCGGCTCGGATGCCCTAGTGTTCCCTTGGGATCAGTTCAAGCTGATATATGCATTCCCACCGCCACAATTGTTACCTCGATTACTCCGCAGAATCAGGGTAGAAAAGAAACCAGTGATTCTGGTGGCTCCAGCGTGGCCCCGAAGAGCATGGTACGCGGAGATTGTAAAGATGTCTGTGGGGAGTCCTTGGACCCTCCCACATCGTCCGGACCTGCTTTCGCAAGGACCGATATACCACCCTTCCTTACCAGCCCTAGGTTTGACGGCCTGGCTATTGAAGCCCACATTCTAAAAAAGAGAGGGCTCTCTAATGCTGTGGTATCTACCATGATCAATGCCAGGAAGCCGGTATCCAGGCAGATCTACTATAGAATCTGGAAGGCGTACATCGCCTGGTGTGAGGCCAAGAAATGGCATCCACGTAAATACGTAATAGGTAGGATTCTGGACTTCCTACAATGGGCTGTAGATAGGAAGCTTGCCTTGAGTACTATCAAGGGTCAGATTTCGGCCTTGTCAATATTTTTTCAAAGGCCCTTGGCTTCGCATTCACTAGTCAAAGCCTTTATACAAGGAGTGATGCGTATTAGTCCTCCGGTTAATATTCCCATATGTCCATGGGATCTAAACTTGGTTCAGTCGGTTCTACAGAAACAACCATTTGAACCATTACAGCATATTTCCCTGGTTCTTCTTACCAGGAAATTGATTTTTCTAGTAGCCATTTGTTCGGCTAAAAGAGTGTCGGAATTAGCAGCTATGTCCTGTAAGGAGCCATATCTGGTTATCCATAAGGATAGAGTAGTGTTACGCCCTCATCCAGCCTTTCTTCCTAAGGTGGTATCGAGGTTTCATTTGAACCAAGATGTGGTTCTTCCTTCTTTTTTTCCCCAAACCTACTTCGGTAGAGGAAAAGTTATTGCATTCTTTGGATGTAGTAAGAGCAGTTAAAGCTTATCTAAAGGCCACTGCTCAGATTCGCAGAACGGATACTTTGTTTATTCTGCCGGAAGGCCCCAGAAAGGGTCAGGCAGCGTCGAAATCTACTTTAGCCAAGTGGATTCGACAGGTCATAATACAAGCCTATGGCTTGAGAAGGAGACCGCCTCCGTTCAAAGTTAGAGCGCACTCCACGAGAGCAGTTGGAACTTCATGGGCAGTGCATCACCAGGCCTCCCTGGCTCAAATCTGTAAGGCCGCAACATGGTCTTCAGTTCACACGTTTACTAGGTTCTACCAGGTGGACGTTAGAAGTCAGGAGGATGTCGCCTTTGGGCGCAGTGTGTTGCAGGCCGCAAAAGATCCTCATGTCTGATAGCGCTCAGCTTATATATGGTGTATCCCCCCCCTCATTGGGCATTGCTTTAGGACATCCCATTAGTAATGACTATGTCGCTCTGTGTCCCGTGATGTACGAGAAAGAAAATAGGATTTTTATAACAGCTTACCTGTAAAATCCTTTTCTTGGAGTACATCACGGGACACAGAGCTCCCGCCCCTCT
This sequence comes from Rana muscosa, assembly GCA_029206835.1. Taxonomy (NCBI): domain Eukaryota; kingdom Metazoa; phylum Chordata; class Amphibia; order Anura; family Ranidae; genus Rana; species Rana muscosa. The sequence continues at coordinate 151,856,025 of CM055117.1, forward strand.
TTGGGGACACTTATTGCTTTGCTACAAAACTGAGGTGCTCCCGGATGGGAGGGGCTTATATAGGGGAGGGTACTTCCGGTTTTGGAAGTTGCCAGTGCCAGCACCTGACGGTATCTATATAACCCATTAGTAATGACTATGTCGCTCTGTGTCCCGTGATGTACTCCAAGAAAAGGATTTTACAGGTAAGCTGTTATAAAAATCCTATTTTTCTCATCTTCCTATATGCTGTCTAAAGCCTCGTACACACAATCGGACTTCCATCTGATTATTCTGTGGATTTTTGTCCGAAGGGCGTTGTCCGTTAACTTGGTATGCATACACACGGCAGAACATTTTCAGCCAACATACACCAAACCATGTGGTTTTTTAGCTCTTTACCGCCACCCTTTGGGCAACTTCTGCTATTGTTGTCTGATGTTTAGCATTGGTTCGGAGCATGCGTGTTTGTACTTTGGATTTTAGTCCGACGTATTTGTGTACACACGATCGGATAATCCGATGGAACACATTTGTTGTCGGACAATTTGAGAGCATGTACAGCCAACATTTGTTGTCGGAAATTCCGACAACAATTATCCGATGGAGCATACAGACAGTCGGATTGTCCGACAAAACACGTCAGTCGGACAATTGTTGTCGGATTATCCGATCGTGTGTACGGGCCTTTGGACTACCTGTGAGGTCTGACAGGACATCCCTCCTCCATCTAAGGCCATCCAAAAATACAACTAGTAAGGAGATGACTGCTTTGACAAAAGGCACTTTTCTCTATCCCCAAACACTTGCCTGAGACAAGCATCTCATGAGGTGTACAGGGGGAGGGGAGGGTGACTTGTCAGCTAAAATATTTCAGGCAAGATGACAAGTGCTTGGAGATGGAAAAAAGTGCCATTTGTCAAAGCAGCTGTCTCCTTGCTAGCCACGTTGTCAGACACCCCTAGAAAGAGGTGAGGTGCCCTATCCAACCTCAAAGCTTACTTTGATGGCACATAGGAAGATGAGACATCCTGGAAGAACAGAGCGCATTATTAAAAATAGAAGTGAGCTTCTGGTTCTAAAGGCTAAAGGATTTTTACCTTAATGCATTCTCTGCTTCCGTTGCTGTCAATCTAATCCAGTGACAAGGGAGCAGGGAGGGCGGGGCCAAGCCACTCTATATGTGTCAGAAGACGCAAACTGTGCAGCTCTTGACCGCACGAGTACCCCTTCTGTAGCTGGGGGGGGGCAGGGGGGTGTATTTTTAGGGAGAAGGAGCCCGGAGCACCAGTGGTGGACCCGAGTAGAGGAGAATCTGGGCTTCTCTGAGCAAAACTATTGCATAGAGCAGGTAAGTGTAACATGTTTGTTCTAAAAAAATAATGGAATAAGAATAATAAGAAAATATAGACCCTTTTAATATAATTTTAACCGCTTGCCTACCAGGCAGTTAAAATCTGTTCTTTTTATATAAATTTTTTTTATTGCTAGAAAATGACCAATCATTATATATTTTCTGAAAGCAGAGACCCTGGAGAATAAAATTGTGGCTGTTGCAATTTTTATTTTAAGTTAAACGATATTTGCGCAATCGTTTATCAAATGCAAATTTTTAGGAGAAAGTACACTTAAATACATTTTAGTGCACACAAACACAATATAATACCCAATTTGTTGGTAAAAGATAATAATGCGTCAAGTAAATAGATACCAAACATGTCAAGATTTAAAACTAAGTACACCTGTGAAATGACGACAAACTAGGGTACATAAAATTGTCCATAAGCGATACTTAAAAGCCCTTACAAGTTATCAGTTTAGAGTTTAGTTCTAGCTATAGTGCTAGAAGTATTGCTCTCACTCTGACGTTTCTGGTGATACCTCACATGTTTGGGGCAATCACTGTTGACATGTGTGCCTATTTGCGTGCGAGCACAGGGGATAGGGGTGCTTCTAAATTTAAAAAAAAATAGTTTTATTTTATTACATTTTTTTCCACTTCTTTTTTTTTTCGTTGAACTTTATTGCTATCACAGAGGGTGAACAAGATCCCTTGTGATAGCTGTGGGCAGTGAGATGTACTCTTTATGGAGACATCAGGGGTTTGTTAGGTCCCTGATATCTCCCCTGCCCTTCAAAGCATCTGATCTGTTTGATTAGATGCCTCTCTGGCTGTAACACCAGCTAGGGAAAAAGACCACTAAAACTGGAAGTGACAAAATCCTTGCTTCCAGCTTCATCCATCACAAAAGTGATCGGGAAATGAATGTTCCACCATCCTTTCTGTGGACAGCCAACCAAACCACGTGTAGCGCTGGGGGAAGCGGGAGGTGGGGGTCTCATTCCGTGCACTGTAAAAAATTATCTGGCGGCTGTAAAGCCACTTGGTACACTTTTACTGGAAAGCTGATTGCTGGCTTTTCGCTCAGATCTGTGTACCTGTTCCTGCTCGCATGTCAAACTTTGACATGTGATTGTGTCCGTGTTGGTGCTGCTTGTGCATTTACTTCTATCGACTGCCTGCACGCAGTTCTGTGGTGAATGCACACGCATTTGCCAGTGGCCCTGCAAGGAGAACGGTCCTAATCTGTCATCTGAATGAGCCCTAAAGGTGAACTTAGCCTTTAATGGAAATTAGATTACAGGGCCATTAAGTAGTAGATGTGTAGATGGATTAATTTTGAAGAATAAGGCCCCATGCACACGAGACGCTGTTATTTGCTGTTGAACGCGCGTTCAGAGGCAGTTGGACGCTTTTTTCAACTGCTCCTGAACCCATTCAATGTTATCCTATGTGTCCATGCACACACTCTCGTTTTTTGGCGTTTACAAGCAGTTGCGTTTAACCTCGTTTTTCCAGAAGCAAAAAAATGGGTTCAGACGCAAAAGTTTTCCACGTTTCAGACGCTAAACGCTGCTAAACGCGGCTAAACGCGGTACCGGCGTTTTGCCGCGTTTGCGTTTATAAGCGTTTTTAAAGGTGACCTATTTTTTAACATTAGAAATCTCAAAAATGATGGCAAATGATGAAAAACTATTAAAAAATATAAAAGAAAACTGTAATTGCTTGCATTGCATTGTGGACAATCCACAACTTGTGGCAGGTAACGTGGCAAGTGGACAATCAACAACTTGTGTCAGGTGATGTGGCCAGGTGACGTGGCCAGGTGACTTGGCAAGTGGACAATCCACAGCTTGTGGCAGGTGACGTGGCCAGGTGACGTGGCAGGTGACGTGGCCAGGTGACGTGGCCAGGTGACGTGGCAGGTAACGTGGCCAGGTGACGTGGCCAGGTGACGTGGCAAGTGGACAATCCACAACTTGTGGCAGGTGACGTGGCAGGTGACGTGGCAGGTAACGTGGCCAGGTGACGTGGCCAGGTGACGTGGCAAGTGGACAATCAACAACTTGTGTCAGGTGATGTGGCCAGGTGACGTGGCCAGGTGACGTGGCAAGTGGACAATCCACAGCTTGTGGCAGGTGACGTGGCCAGGTGACGTGGCAGGTAACGTGGCCAGGTGACGTGGCCAGGTGATGTGGCAAGTGGACAATCCACAACTTGTGGCAGGTGACGTGGCCAGGTGACGTGGCAGGTGACGTGGCCAGGTGACGTGGCAGGTGACGTGGCCAGGTGACGTGGCAAGTGGACAATCCACAACTTGTGGCAGGTGACGTGACCAGGTGACGTGGCAGGTGACGTGGCAAGTGGACAATTCACAACTTGTGGCAGGTGACGTGGCACGTGATGTGGCCAGGTGACGTGGAAAGTGGACAATCCACAACTTGTGGCAGGTGACGTGGCTAGATGACGTGACAGGTAATGTGGGCAGGTAACATGGCTAGGTGAAGTGGCCAGGTGACGTGGCAAGTGGACAATCCACAACTTGTGGCAGGTGACGTGGCCAGGTGACGTGCCAGGTGACGTGGCAAGTGGACAATTCACAACTTGTGGAAGGTGACGTGGCACGTGATGTGGCCAGGTGACATGGCAAGTGGACAATCCACAACGTGTGGCAGGTGACGTGGCCAGGTGACGTGGCAGGTGACGTGGCAAGTGTACAATCCACAACTTGTGGCAGGTGACGTGGCCAGCTGGCGTGGCAGGTAACGTGGCCAGGTGACGTGGCAGGTAACATGGCCAGGTGACGTGGCCAGGTAACGTGGCAAGTGGACAATCCACAACTTGTGGCAGGTGACGTGGCACGTGATGTGGCCAGGTGACGTGGCAAGTGGACAATCCACAACTTGTGGCAGGTAACGTGGCCAGGTGACGTGGCCAGGTGATGTGGCAGGTGACGTGGCAAGTGGACAATCCACAACTTGTGGCAGATGATGTGGCAAGTGATACGCTAAATACAAGTACACTGCTGCTCTCTCAGCTGCTGCTACTCACTCTGGTCTCACAAACTGGCTGAAATGGTTAAAATTTACTGTTTTTTGAGCTTAGGGAGGGTCTATGATGAAACGCTTATAAACGCAAACGCGGTAAAACGCTGCTAAACGCGGCCGCAAACGCGGCAATACGCGCGTTTATAAACGCCGGTTTCAGCGTTTAAAAACGTGTGTTCAGCAGAGTTTGCACCTGCGTCTCGTGTGCATGGGGCCTAAGGTAATCGTTTAGTGCTTCTTTAAACTTTAAAAAGCCGTAAACATCATTACAGTTTGTTCTGTGGTTTCCTGATTAAAGTAGACATAAATCCAATTGCTAAAATCCTGATATAAAGTTTAACATCTTAACGTAAGGAGGCCACTGCTGTTGGAGCAGGGAAGTAAGCAACTGGGTGGAGGTGTTTCAGGATAGTTTAGGACAGTTATTTATGACCATCTAATAAAAGCTTACTTAAAAAATTCTCCTTTCATGTTGTGAGTTCTGCCTGTCTGCTGGCCATCTTTCTACAACTTCCTTGATTCTACATGTTTTGCAGCTTCTCCTCTGCTGTTTACTTTCCTTCTAAGGACTATATATCCCATGGTACCTTGCTGTCTACAGGCTGTGATTCCTGTACTGACTCTGCCTCTTTAAACACATCCTCTCAGCACCTCTGTAGTTCAGAATGCAGGCTCTGTGAAATGTGTGACACAGCAGTGCCTATCACCAGGGTACAGTGACCACATGTCACAGAATTCAAGAAAGTAAATGTTTGGTGATCTTCATAAAGTAAGTTTACAAATTTCAAGATCGTTCAGATTAATAGGAGTAAGCTAGAAAAAATTGAAATACATTGTGGAAATGAATGTGATTTTTCATTTCGACCATAGAGATGCTGTAACCTTTTTAACATGACCAAACCCTTAAAATAACTTTTAGGTCTCAGGGAACCCTTGCTAATAATTATTGTATCTATAGCGCAGGGTACATTAAAGTGGGCAGTAAGTTGATATATAGGAATAAATAAAAGATAAAGCATGTGGTGTACTGTATTTTTAACACCCAGGCTGTTCAAAATTATTTTCAGCAATAATAATGAAATTAAACAAAGGATCACAATGTCCAGAAAAGAAACACACATGCGAAAATTGTTGGTTTCTTTACTTTGTTAATAAGTTGAGAAGTGTCTTATTACATTGGTGGTCAGTTAGAGACAGGGTCGGGACAAGGGGTGGTCATTTGGGATGGCACCCCTAGAAGCGGTGGTATCCTGTGAGGTGGGGGGGTGCCACATGGAGAGATCCTATCTACAAGGTGTCAGTAGTAGTGATGGCAGCTTCACTACTCCTGTCAGCTTAGCACTGGAGGTGACAAGCCAGATCTGGGGAGGAGGAGAGAGCCAGGGAGGACGTGCGGATTGTGCTCTCTTCAGTTCCTCCCTCCTGCCACTGCAGCTTTCGTGGATCAAGACTGTCAGATCGGGACTGTGCAGTGTTTGTTTACCCACCCCCGTCTCCTCCCAGCAAAGAATGTGCATAGGGGGTGGGTAAGCAAACACTGCACAGTGCTGATCTGACAGCCAGTGGCATCTCTAGTGTGAGGCCCCGACGCTGTGATCCATAAGTCAGCTAACTCTGGGCTCCTCCTGAACTGTGACGTGTCAAGATGAGGAGGAGCCTGGGAAGAAGGACATCTGAAAATGTGCTTAATCATAACCATAATCATGGTTATGATTAAGCACATTTTCAGTGTGTGAAACGCGTCAACCGTGCAGCCTGCCAGTGTTCTGTTGCGCCACATTGGGAATTCCAATAAAAGATTTTGAAACTATACACTATAAAATGACACCAGAATATGCAAACTCCCTGAACCCTGACAAAGGATAAATTACTCCTCTGAGAATTGCCATTAAAAATCTACGACATGCCAGGATCTTCCCTTAACCCTAAACCTTACAAATACACCTCTCTCCTCCTATAACTCCCCCTATACAGATCCACCCCTAGTTTCTCATAACACACCCCTTGAACACCCCAAGTGGTCGGGGAAGTCAGAGACGGACCCCCTGCCAACGCCATCCCCTCCTGCCTCACTCCCCTCGATCCCCACCCCACTCCCTCTCCTTCCACCACTTACCCCCTTCTACTTTCTCATCCACACGCTTCTGTAAAATACAACCACTAACATAGCTCCAGCCTACACTCCCGCATTCATATACTCTCAACAAAATAAATCTGTTTGTAGCTCCTTCTCTCCCTTCCTGCCATATTGCACCTGTTGGCCTTTCCCTCCCCCACAGACCAAAAGTCCACAACGGCATCCATGAACCTACCTAGCTCTAACCTACCAACAGGATCTATCTCCGTCAACGGTATCGGACTTTGACTAGACCCCACAATTACCTTGAATTAGGGTAACCCACCCCAACACGGCCTAGTTCATGAAGGATGCACATAGCCATTTCATTTTCACTACCCGCAAGTTGAATTGTATATGACACATGTAATTCATCCCTGTTTTTTGTGGTTGTATTAATACCTTATTGTACTACTATTGTTCAAGATATCTGTAAATGCTTTTTACATTTCAATAAAATATTTGGAAAAAAAAAAAAAAAGATTTTGAAACTAGCTGTGGTGTGCAGCCATTTCTTCATTCATTGTTACATGCGGAGGCGAGTCTATGTGTAGTTTTCATTAGGCTTCCTTGTCTCACCTGGGTTGTCTTCATTCATATTAACAAACACTTGTGCAAGGAGGGGGAATTGAGGGGGAGAGGATTTGTGCTGGGAGGAGGGGGGGGGGGGGGGTGGTAGTGACATAAGATTTGTTTTAGGAGACAACATTTTGGAGGAGGGAGAGGATTTGTTGTGGGGGGGATGATTTTGGGGAGATGGTCTAAGAGGGGGGATTTGTTCTAAGAGGGATTTGGAGGGCATGATTTGTGCTGGGAAAGGGGGATTTGGGCCGATTTGTGCTGAGAAAGGGGATTTGGAGGGGGCATTTATGCTCAGAGGGGAAATTTGAGGGGATAGAGGATGCGTAAAAGGAGGTTTTTTTTGGGAGGGAAAAGATTTGAGCCGAAAGGAAACAATTGTGCTAGATGAGGGATTTCAGCTGGGGAGGGGGGATTTATACTGGGAGAAGAGGGAATTTTTGTTTAAGGAGAATTTTGGCTTGCAAAGGGAATTTATGCTTAGGGGGTAAGTGTGTTGATTAGTTATCACATTTGGGGGGGGGGGGAATTTACTGACACATAGCGCTTATACATTTGAGGGGGGGGCGGGCTTTTGGCATCTTTGCCCTGAGTGCTAGATGACCTTGCCCCAGCACTGGTTGGGGAGGATCACGTTTACACTGGTGTTCAGACGGAAAAATGCTGCTTGCATTAATGGTCAATAAGAAGGCCCCTTTCACACTTGTACGACCTGAAAGTCGCATGACTTTAATGCGACTTGTAGCAATGCCTGTGTAATCTTGAGGTCTATGGTAGGCTGGTGGCTTTTCACCACTCCCCAGGCTCCCCAACCTGCTCCACATACCTATAGGTTAGAAAAAAATAAAAGATCTAAATGGATGAGGGGTGGAAGAGTTTTTACATTTTTGCCCAGAGATGGTCTTTAGGGTTGTATTTGTCCTTTTAAAGCGGAGTTCAACCCAAAAGTGGAACTTCAGCTCATTTGTCTCCTCCTCCCTCTGGTGCCACATTTGGCACTTTTCAGGGGAGGAGGGGGAGCGGATACCGGTCTTTGACTGTCCCCACTTCCGGGAGACCGGGCCGCGGCACATTACATCAGCAGTTTAGCTCCCTCCTTCTCCTTCCTCCGCCGCCGGGCCAGTAGGAGAGCGCAGTGGTGCCTCGCACATGCGCGGTAGGGACCCAGCTTGAAGCCGCAATGCTTCACTACTGGGTTCCCTTACCGGCAATGGCGGCGGTAGACAGGGCAGCCATCAGGAATTTTGGGGCCCCTTACACAGCTTCAGGCATGGGCCCCCTGGAGCCAAGGAGAACCGGGGGGTCCTGCCGCCGCGAATTGAGAAGCTGGGGGGGGGCTGCCGCAAATTCAGAAGCAGGGAGGGTGCCACGAATTAAAAAGCAGGGGGTTTGGGTGCTGACGAACACAAAAAAAAACCGCAAAAAAAAGGGGGGTTGCCATCCAGGGCCCTGGGGACCTCTGAGCCCCTTACAAAAAAAAAAAAATTATAAAAAAAAAGGGAGGTTTCCATCCGGGGCCCTGGGGACCACCGGGCCTCTGAGTACCTCTGGGCCCCTTACAAAAAATAAAAAAAAATTAAAAAAAAATTAAATAAAATAAATAAATAAAAAAAAATTAATTAAAAAATTTATAATTTTTTTTTTTTAGAAAAAATAAATAAAAAAAGGGAGGTTTCTATCCGGGGCCCTGGGGACCTCTGGGCCCCTTACAAAATAAATAAATAAATAAATAAATTAAATAAAATAAATTAATTAAAAAAAAAACTAATTAAATAAAAAAATGAATAATAAAAAAAAATCATCAAAAAAAAAAAAAAAAGGGGGGTTGACATTCGGGGCCCTGGGAAACTCCGGGCCCCTGGGACCTCTGGGCCCCTTACAAAAAAAAAAGAAATAAAACAAAAAAAAGTGGGGGGGGCATCTGGGCCCCTAGGGACCTCCGGGCCCCTTACAGGTGTACTGCCTGTACCCCCCTGATGGCGGCCCTGGCGGTAGCACCCGACAGCTGATGGAAAAATCAGCTGCTGTGCCGACATCGCTGGACTCCAGGACAGGTAAGTGTGCTATTATTAAAAGTCAGCAGCTGCAGTATGTGTAGCTGCTGGCTTTTAATTTTTGCAGCGGTGGGCAGACCTCCGCTTTAAGCTCTGACCAGAGTGCCTTGTGCCTTCCAGAGTTAAAAATTGATTCTTCTCTTTATTCCTGCAAGTGAGGGGAACAGTGGGGGAGTGCAGGAAAAGCAAGTAAAAGGACTACATAAGCCCACATTTTATCTGTTGCTTTGCCTTTCATGGTAAAAAAAAAAAAAAGGGTCACTTTAAAATGCCTTTGCAAAGTAATATATCATTTTTTTTTTTTAAGCAGAAAAGTAAAGTAATATATAATTTTGTCATTCTAGGAAGCATTTTAAAATTGTTGCATTAAAATAATTTTCTGTCGACATTGCTGCTTTGAAGAGCACTGGGAATAACAATTCTCCTCTGTCCTCACAGAAAATTGATATCATCACTCTTGCCAACACATATATTTAACGTCTCATATTGCTAATTCAAAGTGAAGTATCTCATCATCTCGCAGCCACGTGTTGTGATTGGGGGTCTTTCAGGCACATTATCACAAATCTGAGTAGAAAGGATTAAGAGGTTTTGTCTATCTCCTCCATGGCTGATGTCATAGTGCTTTTCCCTGCTTCCTTTGTTCTCAGACATACAATATAATGATGATGAAAATTACACTACCTTATTTCTCAACTTGTGGACCCTGCTAGAGCTATTTTTAAGGTTTAAGACAAATGTTCTGTTTCCACTCACAAAACACCCTGGTGGTCTTCTCCTGGCCTTCTGCCTTTCACTGTTCACAGTGAATGTAGTATTATGTCTAGCACAATGTGACACAGCATGCATTAATAATGGCAGGAAAGTTACCTGAGAGTCTCATTGTCCACCAGAGCATTCCTGGAGCTCGAGAGGAAATCTCATCTGAACACGGTAATCCTTCACAGGCCTCATCTTCAAAGGAATTGTGTTCTTGGGTCAAGGAAATCCATTTTCAGCGTTTGTGTACTAGACACGGTCAATGGAAATACAGCATACAGATTAATTCAATGGGATCTAAACGTAAACATTTACTGAGGGGTAGGCAAGCCATACTGTTATTTTGCTTCAGAGCTGTTTCCTTGGAACTTGCATTAAAGCGTCCAAAAAGTGTTGTCCAAAGCCTGCCAGCTGCCTGTTGTGCTTGGGTTATATAGGCACTGTCGGACAGTCACTTTTAGTTTAGGCAGCCAGCCAAAAGACAGTCTTTTTGGGAAGGTCTTTGTGCTTACATTTACCAGGAAGCATTGTCTTGGTTCTCCCAAATTGTAAGTACCGTGTATACTCAAGTATAAGCCGAGGCACCTAATTTCACCACAAAAAACTGGGAAAACGTATTGACTCGAGTATAAGCCTAGGGTGTCCATCTGCATGCCTCACTGTGCCACACTTTGCCTTACTGTGTCCATGTGCATGCCTCACTGTGCCCATGCCTCTCTGTGCCCATGCCTCACTGTCACTATGCCCATGACTCACTGTGTCAATGCCTCACTGTGCCCAATCTCCCTACCTGATCTCCGGCGCTGTGTGACTAGACTGACATTTAACATGGGAGTCTATGGAAGGGGTGCCTGGTTTGAAAAATCTGTGCTCCCCGGCCCTAGGTCCCCTGGACAAAAAACTTTGCACACTTGTAGAGAAGGAGTGGGGATACATGTGTGCCATGTTTGGGGTCCAGAGGACCTACGGTCGGCCAGTACCGGGTCCCCAAAATTACCAGAGAAATTACCATTTAACATGGGAGTCTATGGAAGGGGTGCCCGGCTTTGAAAAATCGGTGCTCCCCGCCCGTAGGTCCCCCGGACAACAAACTTTGCACACTTGTAGAGTTAAGCCTAGTACATACGGCCGAGAATCTCATCAGGAAAAAACCCGTTGTTTTTCCCTGACGAGATTCTTGACAAGAATCTTGCCCCGGCCGAGTGTACACACGCTCGATTCAAAAGAACCGCCGTTCTTTTGAATTGAATGAACGCGGTGACGTCATCGACTATGACGAGCATGCGCTCGTCACATTCAATGCCGTCGCCGCCATCTTGCTACACCCTACCTAAGCCTAGGAAGCTACCGCGCATGCGTCAAAGTCATTTCGAGCATGCACGGGTTTCCGCAGCGACAGGTAAGCGTACACACTCGGAAACAGGCCGATGAGAATCCCGACGAGAAAATAGAGAGCAGGTTCTCTATTTTTCTCGTCGAGATTCTGGCCAGTTTTCTTGACGAGAAACCTGAAAGCCTCGTACACACGGCCGGTTTACTCGGCAAGAAAGCTCTGCCATCAATTTTCTTGCTGGTTCTTGCTGAGAAAACCGGTCGTGTGTACGAGGCTGAAGAGTGGGGCTACATGTGTGCCAAGTTTGGGGTCCAGGGGACCTACGGCTGGCCGGAATCAGGCGCACAAAGATGAAGATGAACACAGACTCGAGTATAAGCCGAGGGGGGCATTTTCAGCACAAAAAAATGGGCTGAAAAACTCGGCTTATACTCGAGTATATACGGTAAGTACTACATTGAAGTTGCTTTCTTGGTGCTTCACTTGATGCCACCACCCCAATAGGCTAAGACAGTTGGCCACTGGTTTGTGCACTTGTTCACCCAAGGCAATGCACTTCAAAGCCCTGTAGCTCTGGATTTCATTTAGAGACTTGTCATGCCATAGTTACTTTCACCCTAAAGTCTTTGCTCCCGTTTGAGAAATTATTTTCATATATTTTCTAGTAAGCATTTCCTGAAGTCTACCTCTTTATAATCCAGAGACACGGGTAGCTGAATTTATATGCAACTCTTGACTTTTCTTTTAAAAGTTGAGCTTGATTCTATCCCCTTTCCTTTTCTGAGCTTTTCTAGGGGTCACGTTAATTAGTTAAGGACCGAGCCTATTTTTCAGACTTGGTGTTTAGTGCCGGTTCACACTGCTGCGCTGTGAATTTGTTCCGTTTTTTCAGTCCATTCTGAGGTGCGAATTTACCGCGAATTTACCGCGTTTTTGTCGCGATTTTAATGCGAATTTCAGGAGTGGGACATTGCTGCGATTAATGTTTTTGTGGAGAATAGTGTGGTGGAATTCGCACATATGTGAACCATCAAATGCGATTTCAGAACGATTTACATTAATGTCTATGGAGACTAAATTCGCAACGCAACGCTCTAAACTCGCACAAGACCCTTTTTTTCATCGCATCACATTCAGGGAGGAATCGCAACGCATAGATGTGAACCACCATCATTGAAAACAATTACTTTTTGGATGACATGCGAATCTAGTTTGTGTTTAACGCATCGCATTCGGTATCAACTCGCACAAGTGTGAACCGGCACTAACAAGTTAAAATATTTTTTTTTTGCTAGAAAATTACTTAATAACAAATATTATATATAGATTTTTTTCTCACCCTAGAGAATAAAATGGCGGTCGTTGCAATACTTTGTCACACCGTATTTGTGCAGCGGTCTTACAAGGACAATTGTTTTGGAAAAAGTACACTTTTTTTTATTAAAAAATAAGACAACAGTAAAGTTAGCCCATTTTCTTTTTATATTGTGAAAGATAATGTTACGCCAAATAAAATAATACCCAACATGTCACGCTTCAAAATTGTGCCCCGCTCGTGGAATGGCGACAAACTTTGACCCTTAAAAATCTCCATAGGCGACATTTCTTCAGGTTACCAGTTAGGAGTTACAGAGGAGGTCTAGTGCTAGAATTATTGCTTTCGCTCTGACGATCGCGGCGATACCTCACATTTGTGGTTTGAACACCGTTTTCATATGCGAGCGCGACTTATGTATGAATACGCTTCTGTGCCTGAGCTCAGCGGGACGAGGCACTTTAAATTGTTTCTTTTTTTTTTTTACACTGTTCTTTTTAAAAGAAAAATTTGTGTCACTTTTATTCCTATTACAAGGAATGTAAACATCCCTTGTAATAGAAAAAAAACATGACAGAACCTCTTAAATATGAGATCTGGGGTCAAAAAGACTTCAGATCTCACATTTACACTTAACTGCAATAAATAAATAGATAAATAAATGCCTTTTTTTTGCAAAATAAATAAATTTCCCCTCTAAGACCATTAGGCCGAAGTGACAATTAACGTCGCTTCCATCATCCAAGGGTATGAAGCCGAGCGGGGGCCATCTTTCCCTCATCAAACCATTTCCACATTTTCCTGATGCATTATAGGATTCATATATTTTCATCAAGTTTTATTAAGTTAAAGCAGTTTAAACCAAAAATTAAAAAGTAATATATTTTAGTTTATATAGTTACATAGTTGGTAAGGTTGAGTAAAGACACTAGTCCATCCAGTTCAACATGTGTGGGTGTGTGAGTGTGTGTATATTTGTTTTTGTCACTACTTTTTCCCAAATCCCTGTATATTGCATCCGCTAAAATGTCCATCTAACATTTTTTTTTTAAAGCTGATACTCCCCACTGTCACCACTACCTGTGGAAGGAAGATCCACGTCCTTACCTCTCTAACAGTAAAGAACCCCTTACACAGTTAAAGTCTTACCGCTTCCGGACCACCCGCCGCAGTTTTACTGAGTATGAACACCGATCTCTCTCTCCTAGTAAGCCCCACCCCCCCCCACAGTTAGAACACAGCTAGGGAACACAGTTAACCCCTTGATTGCCCCCTAGTGTTAACCCCTTCCCTGCCAGTGACATTTATACAGTAATCAGTGCAATCTTATAGCACTGATCGCTGTATAATTATCAATGGTCCCAAAAATGTTTTAAAAGTGTTCGATCTGTCCGCCGCAATATCGCAGTCCCGATAAAAATCGCTGATCACCGCCATTACTAGTAAATAAAAAAATTATAATAAAAATGCCACTTTTGCGCAAACCAATCAATATACGCTTATTGACATTTTTTTTTACCAAAATATGTAGAAGAATACATATCGGCCTAAACTGAGGAAAACATTAGTTTAAAAAGAAAATAAAACTGGGATATTTATTATAGCAAAAAGTAAAAGATATTGTGTTTTTTTTCAAAATTGTCGCTCTTATTTTGTTTATAGCACAAAAAATAAAAACCGCAGAGGTGATCAAATACCACCAAAATAAAGCTCTATTTGTGGGAAAAAAGGACATAAATTTTGTTTGGGTACAGAGCCGCACGACTGCGCAATTGTCAGTTAAAGCGACGAAGTGCCGAATCGCAAAAAATGGCCTGGTCATTGAGCAGCCAAATCTTCCGGGGCTGAAGTGGTTAAACCATTTTTCTTCCAATTTCATTGAGTGACTGCATCTTCTTAAGCTACCTTAAACTGAATAATTTGAATTCTACACTAGAATCGCCATTTAGATATTTGTACATTGCGATCACATCTCCTCCTAAGCGTCTCTTCTCCAGGGAAAATAGGTTTAATGATTGTAGTCGTTCCTCATAATGGAGATTATCCAGTCCCCTTATTAGCTGCGCTTCCGTCTTTGACTCTCTCCAGTTCCAGCACATCCTTCCTGAAGACTGGTGACCAGAACTGGACAGCATACTCCAAATGTTACCAAAAAATAGAGTTTTGTAAAGCGGTAGAATTATATCTCTTGAGTAAATACCATTTATAACACATGTTAACAGTCTGATAGCTTTGCTTGCTGCAGCTTGGTATTGCATGTTATTGCTGAGTCTGTGATCTACAGACCCTTTTCCACCCATGATTCTCCCAGAGTTTCTCACCCTAGCGGGTAACTCTCATTCATATTTTTAGCCCCCAAGTGCACTAGCAATCCATAAATGTAGTGCCTGGATTCCTTTTCTTTTTTATCTAAGCTTTTACCGTATATTATTTATTTCATCTGGTGATCCGGTTAGTAACACACTTCCTGTTTTAGGGGGTCTCGGCTCTACTAGATGAGCAATGGAGACAGTTTTGGACAGCAGCAATGTCAGTCTGGGAAGAAGGGAGTGTTAGTTGCCCTCAGTGCTGGGACAAGGTCACCTAGAGCCCAGGGCGCACATGCCAAACTGCGCCCCCTCTAAGATGTATGACCATTATGTGTCAGCAAAATTCCCCCTGCAAAAACACTGAGCACTAATCTGCATGCTTACCCTAAAGCATAAATTCTCCCTCCACCCAGTACAAATCCGCCCCCCCTGCTGAAATCCCCCCCTCTTAGCACAAATCATAGCCCCCCTCCTGTCCCCTAAACCCCCCCTCTGGAAAAAAACATCACCCCTCCATCCCCCCCGTTGTCTTCTGGGAGACACACAGGTCCCAGAAGACAGCAGTGCAGTGCGCATGCCCAGTGGGGAACCAGGAAGTGAAGCCGGAAGATGGCGGCGGTAGCACCCGAGAGCAGAGGGACAGATCGGCTTCGGGTACTGACATCGCGAGCGCCCTGGACAGGTAAGTGTCCTAATATTAAAAGTCAGCAGCTGCAGTATTTGTAGCTGCTGACTTTTATTTTTTTTTTCCGCGGAACTCCGCTTCATAAATCTTTTCTGACATGTGTTGTTTACAAGTAAAAATCCAGTATTTTCTGCTTAAAAATCACTTGGAACCCCCAAACATTATATATATATTTTTTAGTAGAGACACTAGAAAATAAGATGGCGGTTGTTGCAATATTTTATGTCACACGGTATTTGCGCAGCGGTCTTTCAAACGCAGATTTTTTGACAAAATACACTTTAATAAATTCAAAAACTAAACAGTAAATTGGCATTATATATTGGCCATCACAATTTCTAAATATCGGCATTGGCATCGGCCAGAGAAAAACCCATATCAGTCGACCTCTAGAGGAAATGCTCAGCGTAGAAACTCACTGAAAACTGAGCATGTGCAGAGTTGCCAACACTGCTCTGCAAATTCCCTAGCTGAATTGAGGACATGAACTGAAGGTGGAGATAGAGAGCAGCAGAATCAACCACGTTTTTGTTGCAGAATACAGAAAACGAATCTCATAGTGACTAAGTGAATATAAACCGCATGTGATAGACCATTTATTGATAGTTTATTATGATGTGGGTTTAATGGCACTTTAAGCAGTTATGGCTTCTTTTTTTTTTTTTGAGATAAGGGTTTTATATAAGCTAAGCATTGTACACAGCTCTCGGGGATAATGGTTTGTCTCAAACCTCTAAAACTTTTGCTGGACAGTTTAGTCTGTTAAAGGAAGTTTAAAAATAACAGACCTTATGGCAGGATCACCAGGTGAAAATAAAGGAAAAATAAATAAAAAATTAATGCAGCCACCACTCCTAAGAATTGGTAAACTGCAATATTTAATGCAGTATATTTTTGACGTTGGGTTTAATACCACATTAAGTTATTAAAAAAAAAATTGTCACAACTGTGTTCTGCCCTTTTAAGATCTCTTGTTGTGCTAGTCTCGTCCAACAAGCTAACATTGTGTGGGCGAGATTGATGAAAAACAAAGTGAAATAAAGAGTGTTAACATCCGTGCTGCTAGATGTGTGTCCGCGCATAGAGTCAGCACATATAGATAATCATTGCTTTCTAATTAGAAGGAAAGCCCAGCCATGTTCATCTTTATTTTTCTTCTAGACAGGCTGTTATGGAAATAGTAGCGTGTGAACAATCTGCTGCAATAGAGACCCGCTATAGATTATTATGCGGCGGATGGCACGTGGATTATGTGTGTGTTTGCATGGTGTAGGAAATGCCATTAAGGAGCACTGTGTCAACACCCAGCGCTTTTCTGTGTTATATTTATAGCTATTTGCATATAATTTGTATTTTTATTAATGCGTCAAAGTCTCCAGCTAGACAGACGAAAGCGATACGGACTCCCTAATCTGTTTTCCTTAATATCTGAGCCATTTCATAACATAACAAAAGGGCAGGATTGTCAGTACTGGCAGCGTGTCCTTTCTTGGTGTTTATATGAAAATAAAGAGGCATAATGGACATTTTAGTTTGTTCGTTTACAAGTCCCTGTAAAACTCATCTGCAGAAGGGATTATGCTATAAATTATCATCTATTCCTCAATAGTGATGAGCCGAACACCCCCGGGTTCGGTTCGCACCAGAACCCGCGAACGGACCGAAAGTTCGTACGAACATTAGAACCTATTAAATACAATGGATGCGAACGTTCGAATTCTAAAGTGCTAATTATAACGACTATTATGCATGTTATTGTCCTAAAAAGGGTTTGGGAACCCGGGTTCTGCACCAGGGGACATGTATCAATGCAAAAAGAAGTTTTAAAAACGGTCGTTTTTCGGGAGCAGTCATTTTAATGATGCATAAAGTGAAAAAAAAAAAGTCAAATATTCCTTTAAATATCGTACCTGGGGGGTGTCTAAAGTATGCCTGTGAAGTGCCACGTGTTTCCCGTGTTTAGAACTGTCCCTGCACAAAATGACACTTCTAAAGGAAAAAAAAGCCATTTAAAACTGCTTGCGGCTTTAATGTAATGTCTGGTCCCGGTAATATGGATGAAAATCTTTAAGAAAAATGGCATAGCTACCCCATGACCCCCCCCCTACCCCAGCCCATTACCAGCCCCTTTGGGTCTTGTATGGATATTAAGGGGAACCCCGCACATAAAATAAAAAAGGCCCTATATACTCTGAACAGCCGTATACAGGCGGTGCATACAAGACAGGGACTGTAGGTTTGTTCTTATGTAGAATCTGTTTGTAATTTTGAACAGGTACATTGTTTAAGTGTAGCTCCAGCCCAAAAATCTATTTTTAAACTTTTTGGAAAACATAGGTAAGGGTTATCACCCCTGTAACATTTGTTTTGCTGTCTGTGCCCCTGTTCAGAACATTTCACCTCACTTTCCGTCCCAATGACAACTGTTTTTGAAATGTGGTGTTTTTCTTGAAACAAGGATTGGTGATAAAGCATCAGTACAGAGGAGACACCTTTCTCCCATATTAATTCTTACAGGAGAGAATTTTCCTTCCAAGGGGTAGATTTCCTCTCACTTCCTGTTGTCTTCTTGCGTTTGCAAGTAGGAGTCGTTTGTAAGTTGGATGTTTGAAAGTAGGGACCTGCCGTATATACTCTGCAGAAATAGGCCCCTTAGTTGTTGGTGTTGGCACAACACTGTAAGCACTCACAGTTACTCTTGGTTGGTGCTGGAACGCCCTGCTGTCAACTATTATATCAGGAATTTTAATTACATATAATTGTTGAACAGTGGTAGTAAAAATTGGGCCTTTGATGGTGGTGCTGGTGCCACAACACTGTAAGCCCTGACAGTTACTCTTGGTGGGTGCAGCAATGGGCCCTGCTGTGAATTATTAGATCAAGAATTGTAATTGCATGCCCCTGTTGAACAGGGGCTGAAAAATTGGGCCTTTCGTGGTGGTGGTGGTGGTGTTGCCACAACACTGTAAGCCCTCAGAGTTACTCTTGGTGGGTGCAGGAATGGGCCCTGCTGTGAATTATTAGATCAAGAATTGTAATTACATGCCCCTTTTGAACAGGGGCTGAAAAATTGGGCCTTTCGTGGTGGTGGTGGCGTTGCCACAACACTGTAAGCCCTCAGAGTTACTCTTGGTGGGTGCAGCAATTGGCCCTGCTGTGAATTATTAGATCAAGAATTGTAATTACATGCCCCTGTTAAACAGGGGCTGAAAAATTGGGCCTTAGGCAATGGTGGCACAACACTACAACCCCTCACAGATACTGTACTTGGAGCACAGCAATGAGCCCTGTTGCAAAGTATTGCTTCAAAAATTGTAATGACACGCCCCTGTTAAACAGGGGCTGAAAAATTGGGCCTTAGGCACTGGTGGCACAACACTCCAACCCCTCACAGATACTGTACTTGGAGCACAGCAATGAGCCCTATGGCAAATTATTGCTAAAAAAATTGTAATTACACGCCCCTGTTAAACAGGGGCTGAAAAATTGGGCCTTAGCCACTGGTGGCGGCACCCATAAACAAAAATGATCTTCCAAGCTATCATCATCAATCGTATCATTGAGGACTCGGAGGAGGAGGATAGCCAGTCAACATAACAGCACAGGCACTCAGCATCAGCATCAGTCTTGAAGGGATGTGACATGTTAAAATCAATTAGTCTGTTATATCAGCATCAGGTGTGTGGTAGCTGGTGGTGATCCAAGACTGGTTCATCTTGATGAAAGTCAGTCGATCAACCGAGTCGGTGGACAGGCGCACCCTGTGATCCGTGACAAATCCTCCAGCAGCACTGAATGTGCGTTCCGAAAGAACGCTGGATGCAGGACAGGCCAGTAGCTCAATTGCATACTGTGCAAGCTCTGGCCAGTGATCCATCCTCAAGACCCAGTAAGCCAGAGGATTTTCGGTGGGGAAGGTGTCCAAGTCTGACCATGCCCCTAGATATTCCTGCACCATGTTTATCAGACGCTGGCGATGGTTGCTGGAACCGATCATACTTTGGGGCTGCGGACTAAAGAATTGTCTGAACGCATCGGTCAGACGGCCACCTTCCCCACCGCTCCTTCTTTGACTGGCCGAAGCCTCAGCAACTCGTTGTCCAGGACCAGGAGTTTGTAACCTCCCAGTCTCTGGGAACGCGTTGCACAGACCTTTCTGCAAGGCCTCCCGGAGTTGTCTCATCCTCTGCTCCCTCTGCGAAGGTAACATAAGGTCCGCAACCTTACCCTTGTACCGTGGATCAAGGAGAGTGGCCAGCCAGTAATGGTCCCTCTCCTTGATCCGAAGAATACGAGGATCCTTCCGCAGACTTTGCAGGATCAGGGAGGCCATGCAGCGTAGGTTTGCTGAGGCATTCGGTCCGGAGTCCTCTGGGTCACTAAGGACGACATGATCCGCAGCCACCTCCTCCCAGCCACGTACAAGTCCACTGGTTTCTTGGGACTGTAAATCATCCCTAAAAGACTGCTGCTGATGATGCTGAGTGCCAGCCTCCACCTCCATGCTGACACAATCCTCCTCCTCCTCCTCCTCCTCCTCTTCCTGTGCGATGGGTGGGACAGAAGGAACACTGTCTGGGTAAAGGGGGCCTTGAGAGGCAAGGAAGTCCTCCTCTTCCTGCCTCTGTTCTGCCTCAAGTGCCCTGTCCATTATTCCACGCAGCGTGTGCTCCAACAGGTGGACAAGAGGTACAGTGTCACTGATGCATGCACTGTCACTGCTCACCATCCTCGTGGCCTCCTCAAATGGTGCCAGGACAGTGCATGCATCCCTGATCATGCCCCACTGGCGTGGAGAAAAAAAACCAAGCTCCCCTGACCCTGTCCTGGTGCCGTAGTCGCACAGGTACTCATTGATGGCCCTCTGCTGCATGTGCAGCCGCTGCAGCATGGCCAACGTTGAGTTCCACCTGGTGGGCATGTCACATATAAGGCGGTTCTTGGGCAGGTTCAACTCCTTTTGCAGCTCAGCCAGGCGAGCACTGGCATTATAAGATCTGCGGAAATGCACACAGACTTTCCTGGCCTGCCTCAGGACATCCTGTAAGCCCGGGTACCTGCCCAAGAACCGCTGCACCACCAGGTTAAGGACGTGAGCCACACAGGGCACATGGGTCAGTTGTCCCTGTCGGAGGGCGGAGAGGAGGTTGGTGCCATTGTCGCAAACCACCATTCCTGGCTTAAGCTGGCGTGGCGTCAACCACCTCTCGGCCTGGCCCTGCAGAGCAGACAGGACCTCTGCCCCAGTGTGGCTTCTGTCCCCCAAACACACCAGCGCAAGTACGGCATGGCATCTTTTTGCCTGCGTACTTGCGTAGCCCCTTGAACGGCTACGGAGCACCGCTGGTTCAGAGGACAAAGCACAGGAAGAGGCCATGGAGGAAGAAGAAGAGGAGGGGGTGGAGGAGAGAGGTGTGTCACAACCAGTAGTAGCATTTTGGAGGCGTGGCGGTGGAACAACCTCCAACACTACTGCACCTTGTCCTGCATCCTTCCCAGCTGCCAAAAGAGTGACCCAATGGGCCGTGAAAGAAAGGTAACGTCCCTGTCCATGCCTGCTGGACCATGAGTCAGCGGTAATATGCACCTTACCGCTGACCGCCCTGTCCAGCGAGGCCAAGACATTGCCTTCCACATGCCGGTAGAGAGCCGGAATAGCCTTCCGTGAGAAAAAGTGGCGTTTGGGAACCTGCCACTGAGGAACCGCACATTGCACAAACTCACGGAAGGGGGCCGAGTCTACCAACTGAAAAGGCAGCAGTTGAAGCGCTAGCAATTTAGCCAAGCTAGCATTCAACCGCTGGGCATGTGGATGGCTGGGAGTGAACTTCTTTCGACGGTCCAGCAGCTGGGGCAGGGAAATTTGCCTGCTAGAATCGGACGTCGGTGTGCTGCTAGCAGAGTGGCCGCAAGTACTTGGCTGTGACACACCTAATTCTACACCTTCATTCCTCTCAGTGCATGTTTCAGAGAGGACTGAAGTTATAGTGGGGTTGGAGATCCCAGCTGATGCGGTGCAAGGAGAGGTCCGCTTTGTTCTTTGGTGTGGGTCTTTGAGGTAGGCTTGCCAACGAGCTGCATGGCAGGTCAACATATGTCTGGTCAGGCATGTGGTACCCAAGCGGCTGATGTTTTGGCCACGCGATATACGCTTGAGACATATGTTGCAAACAGCAGCTGTGCGATCTGATGCACTAGCCTCAAAAAAGGCCCACACCAAAGAACTTTTTGAATGACGGGCAGAGGCAGCGCCCTGCACAGGCGGAGCTCTGCGGTGTGATTCCGTCGGTGTACTGCCCTTACGCTGGCCACCAAAGGGCATCCTGCCTCGTTGGAGATGTGCCTCCTCCTCATCCTCCTCCTCCTCCTCTCTCCTATTAGGCACCCACGTGGAGTCAGTGACCTCATCATCCCCTCCCTCCTCATCACTGGAGCCAATCTGGCAGTATGCTGCAGCTGCTGGAACATGACTGCCAGATTGGTGTCCTTCTTGAGCATCCCCTCTGTCTGCTCTCACGCTACTGCCTTCCTGTAGCTGGGTTTCATCATCAGACCCTTCGAAACGCTGGGCATCCTCCTGGAGCATGTACCCAACACTGTGCTTAAACAGTTCGGGGGACTCCTCAGGAGGAGGACATGGTGGGTCTAGGGAAGGAGTGACTGATGATGAGTCTGACATTGATACCAGGGAAGAGGACGCTTTGGCAGCTGCTTTGCCAGTACCCTGAGCCTGGGTGAGAGAGGATGAGGAGGAGGAGGAGGGCTTGGTCATCCACTCTACCAAGTCTTCGGCATGATGTGGCTCAACATGTCCAGCTGCCGAAAAGAAGGACAAGCGTGTCCCATGGCCATGTGCTGATGACAATGCACCGCGTCCACGACCAGCACTGTTGCCCCCAGACACAGAGCCTGCTTGCCCTCTTTTATTGCCTCCTGACTGTCTGCCTCTCCTTGTTTGCCTTCCAGACATTCTAATAGATGGCCTGCAGGGAGATGGGAAAAAAGCAATAAGGGCTACCTTCAGGTGTCCTTCTCTGTCCCTTTACTTAAGGATTTCTAAATATGGTTGAGGATGATTGCTTTCGCACAGAATAGCACAACGACAATTTCCCTGACTGTCCAAAAAACAAGGATTTCAAAGATGGTTGATGAGGAATGCTTTAGCACAGTATAGCACAAGGAGAATTTCCCTCACTGTCCTTCCCTGTCCCTACAAACAAGGATTAGCACAGTAAAACACACTGACACTCTCCCTACCTATAGTTTTCTGTCCCTAGAAAAAATGTTTTTTTAAAGATGGTTGATGATCAATGCTTTAGCAC
This sequence comes from Rana muscosa, assembly GCA_029206835.1. NCBI lineage: Eukaryota > Metazoa > Chordata > Amphibia > Anura > Ranidae > Rana > Rana muscosa. The sequence goes on from CM055117.1 coordinate 151,878,865, forward strand.
AGTATAGCACAAGGAGAATTTCCCTCACTGTCCTTCCCTGTCCCTAGAAACAAGGATTAGCACAGTAAAACACACTGACACTCTCCCTACCTATAGTTTTCTGTCCCTAGAAAAAATGTTTTTTTAAAGATGGTTGATGATAGATGCTTTAGTACACTATAGCACAAGGAGAATTTCCCTCACTGTCCTTCCCTGTCCCTAGAAACAAGGATTATCACAGTGAAAGAAACTGACACTCTCCCTACCTATAGTTTTCTGTCCCTAGAAAAAATGTTTTTTTAAAGATGGTTGATGATCAATGCTTTAGCACAGTATAGCACAAGGAGAATTTCCCTCACTGTCCTTCCCTGTCCCTAGAAACAAGGATTAGCACAGTGAAAGAAACTGACACTCTCCCTACCTATAGTTTTCTGTCCCTAGAAAAAATGTTTTTTTAAAGATGGTTGATGATCAATGCTTTAGCACAGTATAGCACAAGGAGAATTTCCCTCACTGTCCTTCCCTGTCCCTAGAAACAAGGATTAGCACAGTGAAAGAAACTGACACTCTCCCTACCTATAGTTTTCTGTTCCTAGAAAAAATGTTTTTTTAAAGATGGTTGATGATCAATGCTTTAGCACACTATAGCACAAGGAGAATTTCCCTCACTGTCCTTCCCTGTCCCTAGAAACAAGGATTAGCACAGTGAAACACTGACACTCTCCCTACCTATAGTTTTCTGTCCCTAGAAAAAATGTTTTTTTAAAGATGGTTGATGATCAATGCTTTAGCACAGTATAGCACAAGGAGAATTTCCCTCACTGTCCTTCCCTGTCCCTAGAAACAAGGATTATCACAGTGAAAGAAACTGACACTCTTCCTACCTATAGTTTTCTGTCCCTAGAAAAAATGTTTTTTTAAAGACGGTTGATGATCAATGCTTTAGCACACTATAGCACAAGGAGAATTTCCCTCACTGTCCTTCCCTGTCCCTAGAAACAAGGATTATCACAGTGAAAGAAACTGACACTCTTCCTACCTATAGTTTTCTGTCCCTAGAAAAAATGATTTTTTTAAAGACGGTTGATGATCAATGCTTTAGCACACTATAGCACAAGGAGAATTTCCCTCACTGTCCTTCCCTGTCCCTAGAAACAAGGATTATCACAGTGAAAGAAACTGACACTCTTCCTACCTATAGTTTTCTGTCCCTAGAAAAAATGTTTTTTTAAAGCTGATTGATGATCAATGCTTTAGCACACTATAGCACAAGTAGAATTTCCCTCACTGTCCTTCCCTGTCCCTAGAAACAAGGATTATCACAGTGAAAGAAACTGACACTCTTCCTACCTATAGTTTTCTGTCCCTAGAAAAAATGTTTTTTTAAAGACGGTTGATGATCAATGCTTTAGCACACTATAGCACAAGGAGAATTTCCCTCACTGTCCTTCCCTGTCCCTAGAAACAAGGATTATCACAGTGAAAGAAACTGACACTCTTCCTACCTATAGTTTTCTGTCCCTAGAAAAAATGTTTTTTTAAAGACGGTTGATGATCAATGCTTTAGCACACTATAGCACAAGGAGAATTTCCCTCACTGTCCTTCCCTGTCCCTAGAAACAAGGATTATCACAGTGAAAGAAACTGACACTCTTCCTACCTATAGTTTTCTGTCCCTAGAAAAAATGTTTTTTTTATGCTGATTGATGATCAATGCTTTAGCACACTATAGCACAAGTAGAATTTCCCTCACTGTCCTTCCCTGTCCCTAGAAACAAGGATTATCACAGTGAAAGAAACTGACACTCTTCCTACCTATAGTTTTCTGTCCCTAGAAAAAATGTTTTTTTAAAGCTGATTGATGATCAATGCTTTAGCACACTATAGCACAAGTAGAATTTCCCTCACTGTCCTTCCCTGTCCCTAGAAACAAGGATTATCACAGTGAAAGAAACTGACACTCTTCCTACCTATAGTTTTCTGTCCCTAGAAAAAATGTTTTTTTAAAGACGGTTGATGATCAATGCTTTAGCACACTATAGCACAAGGAGAATTTCCCTCACTGTCCTTCCCTGTCCCTAGAAACAAGGATTATCACAGTGAAAGAAACTGACACTCTTCCTACCTATAGTTTTCTGTCCCTAGAAAAAATGTTTTTTTAAAGACGGTTGATGATCAATGCTTTAGCACACTATAGCACAAGGAGAATTTCCCTCACTGTCCTTCCCTGTCCCTAGAAACAAGGATTAGCACAGTAAAAGAAACTGACACTCTTCCTACCTATAGTTTTCTGTCCCTAGAAAAAATGTTTTTTTAAAGATGGTTGATGATCAATGCTTTAGCACAGTATAGCACAAGGAGAATTTCCCTCACTGTCCTTCCCTGTCCCTAGAAACAAGGATTATCACAGTGAAAGAAACTGACACTCTTCCTACCTATAGTTTTCTGTCCCTAGAATTTTTTTTTTTTAAAGATGGTTGATGATCAATGCTTTAGCACACTATAGCACAAGGAGAATTTCCCTCACTGTCCTTCCCTGTCCCTAGAAACAAGGATTATCACAGTAAAACACACTGACACTCTCCCTACCTATAGTTTTCTGTCCCTAGAAAAAATGTTTTTTTAAAGATGGTTGATGATCAATGCTTTAGCACACTATAGCACAAGGAGAATTTCCCTCACTGTCCTTCCCTGTCCCTAGAAACAAGGATTATCACAGTGAAAGAAACTGACACTCTTCCTACCTATAGTTTTCTGTCCCTAGAAAAAATGTTTTTTTAGAGACGGTTGATGATCAATGCTTTAGCACAGTATAGCACAAGGAGAATTTCCCTCACTGTCCTTCCCTGTCCCTAGAAACAAGGATTATCACAGTGAAAGAAACTGACACTCTTCCTACCTATAGTTTTCTGTCCCTAGAAAAAATGTTTTTTTAAAGACGGTTGATGATCAATGCTTTAGCACAAGGAGAATTTCCCTCACTGTCCTTCCCTGTCCCTAGAAACAAGGATTATCACAGTAAAACACACTGACACTCTCCCTACCTATAGTTTTCTGTCCCTAGAAAAAATGTTTTTTTAAAGATGGTTGATGATCAATGCTTTAGCACACTATAGCACAAGGAGAATTTCCCTCACTGTCCTTCCCTGTCCCTAGAAACAAGGATTAGCACAGTGAAAGAAACTGACACTCTCCCTACCTATAGTTTTCTGTCCCTAGAAAAAATGTTTTTTTAAAGATGGTTGATGATCAATGCTTTAGCACACTATAGCACAAGGAGAATTTCCCTCACTGTCCTTCCCTGTCCCTAGAAACCAGGATTATCACAGTGAAAGAAACTGACACTCTTCCTACCTATAGTTTTCTGTCCCTAGAAAAAATGTTTTTTTAAAGACGGTTGATGATCAATGCTTTAGCACAGTATAGCACAAGGAGAATTTCCCTCACTGTCCTTCCCTGTCCCTAGAAACAAGGATTATCACAGTGAAAGAAACTGACACTCTTCCTACCTATAGTTTTCTGTCCCTAGAAAAAATGTTTTTTTAAAGATGGTTGATGATCAATGCTTTAGCACACTATAGCACAAGGAGAATTTCCCTCACTGTCCTTCCCTGTCCCTAGAAACAAGGATTAGCACAGTAAAAGAAACTGACACTCTTCCTACCTATAGTTTTCTGTCCCTAGAAAAAATGTTTTTTTAAAGATGGTTGATGATCAATGCTTTAGCACAGTATAGCACAAGGAGAATTTCCCTCACTGTCCTTCCCTGTCCCTAGAAACAAGGATTATCACAGTGAAAGAAACTGACACTCTCCCTACCTATAGTTTTCTGTCCCTAGAAAAAATGTTTTTTTAAAGATGGTTGATGATCAATGCTTTAGCACACTATAGCACAAGGAGAATTTCCCTCACTGTCCTTCCCTGTCCCTAGAAACAAGGATTATCACAGTGAAAGAAACTGACACTCTTCCTACCTATAGTTTTCTGTCCCTAGAATTTTTTTTTTTTAAAGATGGTTGATGATCAATGCTTTAGAGAGAATTTCCCTCACTGTCCTTCCCTGTCCCTAGAAACAAGGATTATCACAGTAAAACACACTGACACTCTCCCTACCTATAGTTTTCTGTCCCTAGAAAAAATGTTTTTTTAAAGATGGTTGATGATTAATGCTTTAGCACACTATAGCACAAGGAGAATTTCCCTCACTGTCCTTCCCTGTCCCTAGAAACAAGGATTAGCACAGTAAAACACACTGACACTCTCCCTACCTATAGTTTTCTGTTCCTAGAAAAAATGTTTTTTTAAAGATGGTTGATGATCAATGCTTTAGCACACTATAGCACAAGGAGAATTTCCCTCACTGTCCTTCCCTGTCCCTAGAAACAAGGATTAGCACAGTGAAACACTGACACTCTCCCTACCTATAGTTTTCTGTCCCTAGAAAAAATGTTTTTTTAAAGATGGTTGATGATCAATGCTTTAGCACAGTATAGCACAAGGAGAATTTCCCTCACTGTCCTTCCCTGTCCCTAGAAACAAGGATTATCACAGTGAAAGAAACTGACACTCTTCCTACCTATAGTTTTCTGTCCCTAGAAAAAATGTTTTTTTAAAGACGGTTGATGATCAATGCTTTAGCACACTATAGCACAAGGAGAATTTCCCTCACTGTCCTTCCCTGTCCCTAGAAACAAGGATTATCACAGTGAAAGAAACTGACACTCTTCCTACCTATAGTTTTCTGTCCCTAGAAAAAATGTTTTTTTTAAAGACGGTTGATGATCAATGCTTTAGCACACTATAGCACAAGGAGAATTTCCCTCACTGTCCTTCCCTGTCCCTAGAAACAAGGATTATCACAGTGAAAGAAACTGACACACTTCCTACCTATAGTTTTCTGTCCCTAGAAAAAATGTTTTTTTAAAGCTGATTGATGATCAATGCTTTAGCACACTATAGCACAAGTAGAATTTCCCTCACTGTCCTTCCCTGTCCCTAGAAACAAGGATTATCACAGTGAAAGAAACTGACACTCTTCCTACCTATAGTTTTCTGTCCCTAGAAAAAATGTTTTTTTAAAGACGGTTGATGATCAATGCTTTAGCACAAGGAGAATTTCCCTCACTGTCCTTCCCTGTCCCTAGAAACAAGGATTATCACAGTAAAACACACTGACACTCTCCCTACCTATAGTTTTCTGTCCCTAGAAAAAATGTTTTTTTAAAGATGGTTGATGATCAATGCTTTAGCACACTATAGCACAAGGAGAATTTCCCTCACTGTCCTTCCCTGTCCCTAGAAACAAGGATTAGCACAGTGAAAGAAACTGACACTCTCCCTACCTATAGTTTTCTGTCCCTAGAAAAAATGTTTTTTTAAAGATGGTTGATGATCAATGCTTTAGCACACTATAGCACAAGGAGAATTTCCCTCACTGTCCTTCCCTGTCCCTAGAAACAAGGATTATCACAGTGAAAGAAACTGACACTCTTCCTACCTATAGTTTTCTGTCCCTAGAAAAAATGTTTTTTTAAAGACGGTTGATGATCAATGCTTTAGCACAGTATAGCACAAGGAGAATTTCCCTCACTGTCCTTCCCTGTCCCTAGAAACAAGGATTATCACAGTGAAAGAAACTGACACTCTTCCTACCTATAGTTTTCTGTCCCTAGAAAAAATGTTTTTTTAAAGATGGTTGATGATCAATGCTTTAGCACACTATAGCACAAGGAGAATTTCCCTCACTGTCCTTCCCTGTCCCTAGAAACAAGGATTAGCACAGTAAAAGAAACTGACACTCTTCCTACCTATAGTTTTCTGTCCCTAGAAAAAATGTTTTTTTAAAGATGGTTGATGATCAATGCTTTAGCACAGTATAGCACAAGGAGAATTTCCCTCACTGTCCTTCCCTGTCCCTAGAAACAAGGATTATCACAGTGAAAGAAACTGACACTCTCCCTACCTATAGTTTTCTGTCCCTAGAAAAAATGTTTTTTTAAAGATGGTTGATGATCAATGCTTTAGCACACTATAGCACAAGGAGAATTTCCCTCACTGTCCTTCCCTGTCCCTAGAAACAAGGATTATCACAGTGAAAGAAACTGACACTCTTCCTACCTATAGTTTTCTGTCCCTAGAAAAAATGTTTTTTTAAAGCTGATTGATGATCAATGCTTTAGCACACTATAGCACAAGTAGAATTTCCCTCACTGTCCTTCCCTGTCCCTAGAAACAAGGATTATCACAGTGAAAGAAACTGACACTCTCCCTACCTATAGTTTTCTGTCCCTAGAAAAAATGTTTTTTTTAAAGACGGTTGATGATCAATGCTTTAGCACACTATAGCACAAGGAGAATTTCCCTCACTGTCCTTCCCTGTCCCTAGAAACAAGGATTATCACAGTGAAAGAAACTGACACTCTTCCTACCTATAGTTTTCTGTCCCTAGAAAAAATGTTTTTTTAAAGCTGATTGATGATCAATGCTTTAGCACACTATAGCACAAGTAGAATTTCCCTCACTGTCCTTCCCTGTCCCTAGAAACAAGGATTATCACAGTGAAAGAAACTGACACTCTTCCTACCTATAGTTTTCTGTCCCTAGAAAAAATGTTTTTTTAAAGACGGTTGATGATCAATGCTTTAGCACAAGGAGAATTTCCCTCACTGTCCTTCCCTGTCCCTAGAAACAAGGATTATCACAGTAAAACACACTGACACTCTCCCTACCTATAGTTTTCTGTCCCTAGAAAAAATGTTTTTTTAAAGATGGTTGATGATCAATGCTTTAGCACACTATAGCACAAGGAGAATTTCCCTCACTGTCCTTCCCTGTCCCTAGAAACAAGGATTAGCACAGTGAAAGAAACTGACACTCTCCCTACCTATAGTTTTCTGTCCCTAGAAAAAATGTTTTTTTAAAGATGGTTGATGATCAATGCTTTAGCACACTATAGCACAAGGAGAATTTCCCTCACTGTCCTTCCCTGTCCCTAGAAACAAGGATTATCACAGTGAAAGAAACTGACACTCTTCCTACCTATAGTTTTCTGTCCCTAGAAAAAATGTTTTTTTAAAGACGGTTGATGATCAATGCTTTAGCACAGTATAGCACAAGGAGAATTTCCCTCACTGTCCTTCCCTGTCCCTAGAAACAAGGATTATCACAGTGAAAGAAACTGACACTCTTCCTACCTATAGTTTTCTGTCCCTAGAAAAAATGTTTTTTTAAAGATGGTTGATGATCAATGCTTTAGCACACTATAGCACAAGGAGAATTTCCCTCACTGTCCTTCCCTGTCCCTAGAAACAAGGATTAGCACAGTAAAAGAAACTGACACTCTTCCTACCTATAGTTTTCTGTCCCTAGAAAAAATGTTTTTTTAAAGATGGTTGATGATCAATGCTTTAGCACAGTATAGCACAAGGAGAATTTCCCTCACTGTCCTTCCCTGTCCCTAGAAACAAGGATTATCACAGTGAAAGAAACTGACACTCTCCCTACCTATAGTTTTCTGTCCCTAGAAAAAATGTTTTTTTAAAGATGGTTGATGATCAATGCTTTAGCACACTATAGCACAAGGAGAATTTCCCTCACTGTCCTTCCCTGTCCCTAGAAACAAGGATTATCACAGTGAAAGAAACTGACACTCTTCCTACCTATAGTTTTCTGTCCCTAGAATTTTTTTTTTTTAAAGATGGTTGATGATCAATGCTTTAGAGAGAATTTCCCTCACTGTCCTTCCCTGTCCCTAGAAACAAGGATTATCACAGTAAAACACACTGACACTCTCCCTACCTATAGTTTTCTGTCCCTAGAAAAAATGTTTTTTTAAAGATGGTTGATGATTAATGCTTTAGCACACTATAGCACAAGGAGAATTTCCCTCACTGTCCTTCCCTGTCCCTAGAAACAAGGATTAGCACAGTAAAACACACTGACACTCTCCCTACCTATAGTTTTCTGTTCCTAGAAAAAATGTTTTTTTAAAGATGGTTGATGATCAATGCTTTAGCACACTATAGCACAAGGAGAATTTCCCTCACTGTCCTTCCCTGTCCCTAGAAACAAGGATTAGCACAGTGAAACACTGACACTCTCCCTACCTATAGTTTTCTGTCCCTAGAAAAAATGTTTTTTTAAAGATGGTTGATGATCAATGCTTTAGCACAGTATAGCACAAGGAGAATTTCCCTCACTGTCCTTCCCTGTCCCTAGAAACAAGGATTATCACAGTGAAAGAAACTGACACTCTTCCTACCTATAGTTTTCTGTCCCTAGAAAAAATGTTTTTTTAAAGACGGTTGATGATCAATGCTTTAGCACACTATAGCACAAGGAGAATTTCCCTCACTGTCCTTCCCTGTCCCTAGAAACAAGGATTATCACAGTGAAAGAAACTGACACTCTTCCTACCTATAGTTTTCTGTCCCTAGAAAAAATGTTTTTTTTAAAGACGGTTGATGATCAATGCTTTAGCACACTATAGCACAAGGAGAATTTCCCTCACTGTCCTTCCCTGTCCCTAGAAACAAGGATTATCACAGTGAAAGAAACTGACACTCTTCCTACCTATAGTTTTCTGTCCCTAGAAAAAATGTTTTTTTAAAGCTGATTGATGATCAATGCTTTAGCACACTATAGCACAAGTAGAATTTCCCTCACTGTCCTTCCCTGTCCCTAGAAACAAGGATTATCACAGTGAAAGAAACTGACACTCTTCCTACCTATAGTTTTCTGTCCCTAGAAAAAATGTTTTTTTAAAGACGGTTGATGATCAATGCTTTAGCACACTATAGCACAAGGAGAATTTCCCTCACTGTCCTTCCCTGTCCCTAGAAACAAGGATTATCACAGTGAAAGAAACTGACACTCTTCCTACCTATAGTTTTCTGTCCCTAGAAAAAATGTTTTTTTAAAGACGGTTGATGATCAATGCTTTAGCACACTATAGCACAAGGAGAATTTCCCTCACTGTCCTTCCCTGTCCCTAGAAACAAGGATTATCACAGTGAAAGAAACTGACACTCTTCCTACCTATAGTTTTCTGTCCCTAGAAAAAATGTTTTTTTAAAGCTGATTGATGATCAATGCTTTAGCACACTATAGCACAAGTAGAATTTCCCTCACTGTCCTTCCCTGTCCCTAGAAACAAGGATTATCACAGTGAAAGAAACTGACACTCTTCCTACCTATAGTTTTCTGTCCCTAGAAAAAATGTTTTTTTAAAGCTGATTGATGATCAATGCTTTAGCACACTATAGCACAAGTAGAATTTCCCTCACTGTCCTTCCCTGTCCCTAGAAACAAGGATTATCACAGTGAAAGAAACTGACACTCTTCCTACCTATAGTTTTCTGTCCCTAGAAAAAATGTTTTTTTAAAGACGGTTGATGATCAATGCTTTAGCACACTATAGCACAAGGAGAATTTCCCTCACTGTCCTTCCCTGTCCCTAGAAACAAGGATTATCACAGTGAAAGAAACTGACACTCTTCCTACCTATAGTTTTCTGTCCCTAGAAAAAATGTTTTTTTAAAGACGGTTGATGATCAATGCTTTAGCACACTATAGCACAAGGAGAATTTCCCTCACTGTCCTTCCCTGTCCCTAGAAACAAGGATTATCACAGTGAAAGAAACTGACACTCTTCCTACCTATAGTTTTCTGTCCCTAGAAAAAATGTTTTTTTAAAGACGGTTGATGATCAATGCTTTAGCACACTATAGCACAAGGAGAATTTCCCTCACTGTCCTTCCCTGTCCCTAGAAACAAGGATTAGCACAGTAAAAGAAACTGACACTCTTCCTACCTATAGTTTTCTGTCCCTAGAAAAAATGTTTTTTTAAAGATGGTTGATGATCAATGCTTTAGCACAGTATAGCACAAGGAGAATTTCCCTCACTGTCCTTCCCTGTCCCTAGAAACAAGGATTATCACAGTGAAAGAAACTGACACTCTTCCTACCTATAGTTTTCTGTCCCTAGAAAAAATGTTTTTTTAAAGATGGTTGATGATCAATGCTTTAGCACACTATAGCACAAGGAGAATTTCCCTCACTGTCCTTCCCTGTCCCTAGAAACAAGGATTATCACAGTAAAACACACTGACACTCTCCCTACCTATAGTTTTCTGTCCCTAGAAAAAATGTTTTTTTAAAGATGGTTGATGATCAATGCTTTAGCACACTATAGCACAAGGAGAATTTCCCTCACTGTCCTTCCCTGTCCCTAGAAACAAGGATTAGCACAGTGAAAGAAACTGACACTCTTCCTACCTATAGTTTTCTGTCCCTAGAAAAAATGTTTTTTTAAAGACGGTTGATGATCAATGCTTTAGCACAGTATAGCACAAGGAGAATTTCCCTCACTGTCCTTCCCTGTCCCTAGAAACAAGGATTATCACAGTGAAAGAAACTGACACTCTTCCTACCTATAGTTTTCTGTCCCTAGAAAAAATGTTTTTTTAAAGACGGTTGATGATCAATGCTTTAGCACAAGGAGAATTTCCCTCACTGTCCTTCCCTGTCCCTAGAAACAAGGATTATCACAGTAAAACACACTGACACTCTCCCTACCTATAGTTTTCTGTCCCTAGAAAAAATGTTTTTTTAAAGATGGTTGATGATCAATGCTTTAGCACACTATAGCACAAGGAGAATTTCCCTCACTGTCCTTCCCTGTCCCTAGAAACAAGGATTAGCACAGTGAAAGAAACTGACACTCTCCCTACCTATAGTTTTCTGTCCCTAGAAAAAATGTTTTTTTAAAGATGGTTGATGATCAATGCTTTAGCACACTATAGCACAAGGAGAATTTCCCTCACTGTCCTTCCCTGTCCCTAGAAACAAGGATTATCACAGTGAAAGAAACTGACACTCTTCCTACCTATAGTTTTCTGTCCCTAGAAAAAATGTTTTTTTAAAGACGGTTGATGATCAATGCTTTAGCACAGTATAGCACAAGGAGAATTTCCCTCACTGTCCTTCCCTGTCCCTAGAAACAAGGATTATCACAGTGAAAGAAACTGACACTCTTCCTACCTATAGTTTTCTGTCCCTAGAAAAAATGTTTTTTTAAAGATGGTTGATGATCAATGCTTTAGCACACTATAGCACAAGGAGAATTTCCCTCACTGTCCTTCCCTGTCCCTAGAAACAAGGATTAGCACAGTAAAAGAAACTGACACTCTTCCTACCTATAGTTTTCTGTCCCTAGAAAAAATGTTTTTTTAAAGATGGTTGATGATCAATGCTTTAGCACAGTATAGCACAAGGAGAATTTCCCTCACTGTCCTTCCCTGTCCCTAGAAACAAGGATTATCACAGTGAAAGAAACTGACACTCTCCCTACCTATAGTTTTCTGTCCCTAGAAAAAATGTTTTTTTAAAGATGGTTGATGATCAATGCTTTAGCACACTATAGCACAAGGAGAATTTCCCTCACTGTCCTTCCCTGTCCCTAGAAACAAGGATTATCACAGTGAAAGAAACTGACACTCTTCCTACCTATAGTTTTCTGTCCCTAGAAAAAATGTTTTTTTAAAGATGGTTGATGATCAATGCTTTAGCACACTATAGCACAAGGAGAATTTCCCTCACTGTCCTTCCCTGTCCCTAGAAACAAGGATTAGCACAGTAAAAGAAACTGACACTCTTCCTACCTATAGTTTTCTGTCCCTAGAAAAAATGTTTTTTTAAAGATGGTTGATGATCAATGCTTTAGCACAGTATAGCACAAGGAGAATTTCCCTCACTGTCCTTCCCTGTCCCTAGAAACAAGGATTATCACAGTGAAAGAAACTGACACTCTCCCTACCTATAGTTTTCTGTCCCTAGAAAAAATGTTTTTTTAAAGATGGTTGATGATCAATGCTTTAGCACACTATAGCACAAGGAGAATTTCCCTCACTGTCCTTCCCTGTCCCTAGAAACAAGGATTATCACAGTGAAAGAAACTGACACTCTTCCTACCTATAGTTTTCTGTCCCTAGAATTTTTTTTTTTAAAGATGGTTGATGATCAATGCTTTAGAGAGAATTTCCCTCACTGTCCTTCCCTGTCCCTAGAAACAAGGATTATCACAGTTAAACACACTGACACTCTCCCTACCTATAGTTTTCTGTCCCTAGAAAAAATGTTTTTTTAAAGATGGTTGATGATCAATGCTTTAGCACACTATAGCACAAGGAGAATTTCCCTCACTGTCCTTCCCTGTCCCTAGAAACAAGGATTAGCACAGTGAAAGAAACTGACACTCTCCCTACCTATAGTTTTCTGTCCCTAGAAAAAATGTTTTTTTAAAGATGGTTGATGATCAATGCTTTAGCACACTATAGCACAAGGAGAATTTCCCTCACTGTCCTTCCCTGTCCCTAGAAACAAGGATTATCACAGTAAAACACACTGACACTCTCCCTACCTATAGTTTTCTGTCCCTAGAAAAAATGCTTTTTTAAAGATGGTTGATGATCAATGCTTTAGCACACTATAGCACAAGGAGAATTTCCCTCACTGTCCTTCCCTGTCCCTAGAAACAAGGATTCGCACAGTAAAACACACTGACACTCTCCCTACCTATCCTTCTCTTTCCCTAAACTAAAGGAATCCAGGTTAAGCAAGAAAAAAAAAATGTCACTGTCCCTGCCTATGCTTCTCTTTCTCTGCTCCGGAACACACTACACTAGGCCGCCGTGCTGGCGGCCTTTTATAGTGTGGGGCGTGTACTAAACACCCTCAGCAATAATTGGCCACAGGCATCCTGCCTGTGGCCAATCATTGCTCTCCTCGCTGCCGGCGCTGTGATTGGCCAAGCATGCGGGGTCACAGTGCATGCTTGGCCAATCACAGCGCCTGGATGACACTGCGATGGCGTAGTGCATTGTGGGCCGTTCGTGTCACTCGAATTAGGCGCGAACGGCCCAAATCGTTCGATCTTCGTCGAACGATCGAACAGCCGATGTTCGAGTCGAACGTATGTTCGACTCGAACACCAAGCTCATCCCTATTCCTCAACATACAAAATCTATTTAATATTATTAAGCATAATGCGCTGGGAGAAACTTCAGTCCTTTCCTCTAGAGATTTAGTAATTGATCCCAAAGCATTAAAGTGTGTTTAACCCTAGCTACAAACTTCTCGTATTTGCTTCCTTTTGGTCTGTTATACTGTATATACCATAGAATGTGTTTTATTATATTAGAGGTACAAAGCAAATATCTGTTGTTCTGGCCAGAAATCCAGTGCGCTTAAAACTTTGAGTGTACTCCGCCTCTAATGCAGTAAAATCTTAAAGCGGAGGCTCACCCTAAATCTAAACTTTATCTTCCCAATATCCTTTCAATATGAACATTAACATGTCACCAACCTTTTTTATTTTTTGCGGCTCTAATTGTGTATAATCAGCTATGTTCGGTTTCACTTCCTTGTATTACTCCCGCGGGAGTAGGCGGGTCTTTCTTTTTCCCCGGCGGCGCTATGTGTGCATATAATGTCGGCGCAATGTCTCCTGGGAGCAAAGTGTCATGCTTCCCAGGAGACGCCGTCCAGCGAAATCCCTCGAGAGTTAAGTCGTCACGTGACTCGTATACCCTGTACATACAGCGGTGAATGCCGGGAGACGTGCATTCACCGCTACCCGGAAGTCTATGCTTGTGGGCTTCAAGATGCCCACAAGCAAAATGGAAAAGCAAATGAAATGATTTTATAAATGTTTATTTGTAAGGAAAACGGATGGGGGATGTTTTGAATCGCTGGACGAGTGAGTACAAAATGCTCATCTTTAACCACTTCCATACTGGGCACTTATACAGCTTCCTGCCCAGACCAATTTTCAGCTTTCTGCGCTGTTGCACTTTGAATGACAATTGCGCAGTCATGCTACACTATACCCAAACTAAATTTTTATCATTTTATTCCCACAAATAGAGCTTTCTTTTGGTCGCATTTGATCACCTCTGCGATTTTTATTTTCTGCTAAAAAATAAAAAAAAGACCGAAAATTTTGAAAAAAAAAAAGTATTTTTTTGTTTCAGTTACAAAACTTTGTAAATAAGTTCGTTTTCTCCTTCACTGATGGGCACTGATGGGGCTGCACTGACGGGCACGGATAAGGCGGCATGGATGGGCACCGATGAGGTGGCACGGGTGGGCAACTTTCGGCGGCACGGGTGGGCACAGATAGGCGGCACGGGTGGGCACAGATAGGCGGCACGGGTGGGCACAGATAAGCGGCATGGGTGGGCACTGATGGGCACGGATAGGCGGCATGGATGGGCACTGATAGGTGGCACGGATGGGCATTGATAGGTGGCATGGATGGGCACTGATAGGTGGCACTGTACTGTACTAATGGATGCCAATCAGTGCCAAACAATAATGCCTGCCAATCAGTGGTGCCCATTGTGGGCACTGATTGGCATCCATTGTGGCACTGATTGGCATCCATTTGGCATTGGCATCCATTATCCCTGGTGGTCTAGGGTGGCATACCTTATGGTGGGCTTCCCTGGTGGTCTAGTGGCATCCCTGGTGGTCCAGTGGGCATCCTCGGGGGGGCTGTGCTGATAATGGATCAGCACAAACCCCCCCCCTGTCAGAGGAGCAGCCGATCGGCTCTCCTCTACTCGCGTCTGACAGACGCGAGTGAGGAAAAGACGATGACCGGCTTTTCCTGTTTACACTGTGATCAGCCGTGATTGGACACGGCTGATCACGTGGTAAAGAGTCTCCGTCGGAGACTCTTTACCTAGATCGGTGTTGTGGGGTGTCAGACTGACACCCCGCAGCAACGATCGCCGCGATGCGCGCCCCCGGGGGCGCGCATCGGCTCAAAATCCTGAGGACGTCATATGACGTCCAGTCAGGATTTTGAAACCACTTTGCTGCCGTCAATCCGCTATAGGGCGGGCGGCAAGTGGTTAATCACATTGAATGCACTGAGAAAAAAAAAAAAAATTGGACAGCAGAACCTCCGCCTTAACCACTTGCCATCCGGGCCAATTCTGGCACTCCGTTCCTACATGTACAAATCATCATTCTTTTGCTAGAAAAATACTCAGAACCCCCAAACATTATATATGTTTTTTAGCAGAGACCCTAGGGCAGTGATGGCGAACCTTGGCACTCCAGATGTTTTGGAACTACATTTCCCATGATGCTCAACTACACAGCAGAGTGCATGAGCATCATGGGAAATGTAGTTCCAAAACATCTGGAGTGCCAAGGTTCGCCATCACTGCCCTAGGGAATAAAATGGCGGTCGATGCAACTTTTTTAGTCACATGGTATTTGCGCAGCAATTTTTCAAACGTGTTTTTGGGGGAAAAAAATGTTTTTTTTAAAAAAAAAGCACAAAAGTTAGCCCAATTTTTTTGTATAATGTGAAAGATGATGTTACACCGAGTAAATAGATACCTAACATGTCATGCGTTAAAATTGCACATACCTGTGGAATGGCGGCAAACTTCGGTACTTAAAAATCTCTGTAGGCAACATTTTAAACATTTTTACAGGTTACCTGTTTAGAGATACAGAGGAGGTCTTGGGATAGAATTCTTGCTCTCGCTCTAACGTTCGCAGCGAAGCCTCACGTGTGGATTGAACGCTGTTTGCATATGTGGGCACAACGTACTATGAGTTCGCTTCTGTGTGCAAACTCGCGGGGATAGGGACACTTTACGTTGGATGAGATGCTGAGTATTTCTTTCAGTTTCGTTCTGCTATAGGTAAAATTGGCAGATGAATCGTCTTTTTTTCATACCAATGGTTAGTTAGAGAGGGGTGGGAGGAGATTGCTATTATCCTGGAGTTGGCCTTTAGATAGTGGAAGGCTAGAACTCCTGTCAACATTTTATTATCTGTTAGCCTGCAGATTTCCCCACACTTCCTGTCTGCTAAATAGAAGTAAGGGGATAGGAGTAGAACCTGAGTAGACCACCTCCCCATATGTTTTGGAAATGAGGAGAGTAAGAGAAGTTCAGTAGTCCAGATAAGGATTGAGCAGCCTAGGGTGACAATGCAGCTCCTCCATAGATACAGTACCCTGGCTTGTCTCTCTTAATTTACATGATCTTAGTCTTAGGCTTTTGTGTTACATGCAGCTAGGTGATTGGACACTAGCAAACAAAGCACAGGCCCTCCCACTCCCAGCAATCCTCATTTTTTTGCTAGTGTCCTTAGGGGTACAGATGTCTTCTTTCTCTACTTCGGGGAAAGCAAACCTTTTGTGTTTTATATGTTATTTTCTTTGCTAACCTGTTGCCTCTTTTAGACAAGTGAATTCTATCTTTGTCATTCTTGAGAGTCCCTGTAGGGGACATTCTGTCTTTCGGTTCACAATTACCATGTGATTAGGCAGGTGATCATCCGAGCCTATGGTCTGAAGGACCAGATCTATCAGTGCTTTGTGGGCTTTTCAGCATCAGGCACCTGTTTTGTAGATTTGAAGGACATAAGGTGCTTTATGCCTAGTACACAGGATGAGAATATTGGACCAAAAATCATAATTTTTTTGCATTCTAGTCTCATATCGAAAATGAATAGGTTACTAGAGTTATGAAAATTCTCATAAGACCGAATACAACTTCCCACGACGATGTAATGTATTCTTTTGTTTCCGAGCATGCGCGGTCTTGGTCACTCAATTTTTTGACGGACGATTACTGATTTTTTTATTTTTTTGAATCAAAATGATTTTTATTGAACAAGTAAAGATACAACAATCTCCAATGCACAAGTCCAGAAAGGAGTTTTTCAACCATTAGCATACGTACAGACATAATAGCCTTACAGGTACCACACAGCTGTATAGTCCAGGCAATTACAAGACACCACTCCATCTCTCCACCGACATTGATCACATCAAACATGGTATAGGTACGGTACACATTCCCCCCTATGGACACTGCAGAAGTCTAGACCTCACAAGCTCTTTAGGGCTTAGACCAGGCGTATCCAACCAGCGTGCCCACAGGCACGGGGATCCCCTGTGCTGGTAGATATACTTTTCCATAATAAGGGTATTCCCCATGTGAGTTATCCAGGAGGTGCTAGTGGGTGGTGAGGTGGATTTCCAGCCCATTAATAGTAGTTTCCTAGCCTGAAACAGCGCCCTAGAAAATGCCACCCTGATCAGTTCCTCAGAGATCACATCCTCCAGAACCCCCAGTATACAGCACATAGGGTCAGTAGGTACCTTAGTTTGAAACACCATATTGAGTGTCCCCACCACCTCACTCCAGTACCGGTGTAGCTTCGGGCATCGCCACAAGAGATGAATGAGATCCCCATCATGCTGCTGACAGCGACAGCACAATGGGTCCGCCAGTCTGCCCATCCTATGTAATTTTACCGGGGTGTAGTGTACTCTCAGTATTATATACAGTTGGGAAACTTTTTGTGCGACATTCAGAGAACAAGTGGTTATTGACTGCAGGGCCTCCTCCTATTGATCTCCCGTAATTTGGCCGAGGTCTCTCTCCCACAAAGACACTGCTCTACAGGGGTAAAGCCGTGTACACACAATAGGTTTTAACGATGAAAACAGCTGATGTACTTTCTTCTTTGGACAAACCGATCGTGTATGGGCCCCATCGGTCTTTTTTCCATCGGTGTTTAAAAATAGAACATGTTTTAAATTTACCTGATGGTTAAAAAACCGATAGGAAAATTCTATCGTCTGTGGGGAACTCCATCGGATAAAAAACCCACGCATGCTCAGAATCAAGTCGACGCATGCTCAGAAGCATTGAACTTACTTTTTCTTGGCTCATCGGAGTGTTTTACGTCACCGCGTTTGGAACGGTCGGTTTTTTGACTGATGGTGTGTAGGCAAGACTGATGGAAGTCAGTTTCATCGGTTTTCCGATGGAAAAATCCATCGGTTTAAAAACCATAGGAAATCCGATCGTGTGTACAGGGCTTAAGCCCGCAGGTGTCCTGAGAGTAACATTTGATAGCATTGGGATATGATCCCCTTGGTTACAGTGGTAGAATGCAGCACATGGAATACAGGAGTGGGCGACATTACCCACTCTCCTGCATCCCCCTGCGCCGCAACTGCATGACGTAGCTGCAAGTACGGGAATAGCATATTGGTGGGTAGGTTGAATTTAGCTTGTAGTTCATGGAAGGACAACAGCTTACCATCACTAAATATGTGAGATAGCATAGTTACACCTTGAGCGCGCCATCGGGGCCCCTGCTGCAACTTAGCCAGCTCCACATATGAGCAATTACCTCATATTGGGCTAAAGTCCGTGAACCCCGCACCCCCTGGAGCTCCCTGCCTTTGTTCCATATTTTTTGGATTAACGCTAGCGTTGGAGTCTGTTTATTGGATTTCAGGAACATTTGCGCCTCCAGTCCCAGCGGGATGGTCTCACCACCAGAGGCAAACAGCATCAGCTGCACTGCCGAGCCCACCTGGATCCTGGGACATAGAGCCTACCAAATGTTGCAGCTGGGCCGCTATATAGTACAGCCAAGGGTTGGGGACCGCCAACCCTCCGCCATCCTTAGAATGTTGTAGCTGCTCCAGCTTGATCCTAGGTGACTTAGCATTCCACAGCAGCCGCCGGAAAAGGGTGTTCACCACTCTGAAAATCTTCAGGTGTATTACTACTGGCGAGTTGTATAAAAAGTGTAGCAGCTGGGGCATCAGAATCATTGGACGAATACTGATTAAATGAAAATGGTTTGTTCTGTTATTGTTCAATACATTTTTTCGTGCTTGTCCCTTTGGATAATTTTGCAAAGTTGTGTACTAACGATCAGATTATTGGACGATCGCTCCGAAAGCGTTATTTTTTGTCCGATTTTCTCATCATGTGTACTAGGCATTAGGCTGTTTTCTGAGTTTTGAGCCCTCTGATTTCCATTGCAGTGCTTTTGGACATCCCAGCCATCTAAGGCTAAGGTCCTGTGTCCTGCACTATCCAATTAAGAAAATAGTATTTTTTCCTTACTTGTACACTCATTTTCTTTTAGTACAGTACAGGACATAGGACCCTCCTCTCTTTTCTTATGTTCTTTATGATACACTTTTTATTGCTTGCTACTAAACTGAGGCTTGTATAGTGTTATGCTGGGGTTGTCCTTTCAAGTTTTTTGGCAGTATCCAATGACCCTATGGTAGGTGCATAAATCAATCATCTAAGACTAATATACTGTTTTCTGTAATGTACACCAAGGAAAGGATTTATAGGTAAGTAAAAAAATTATTTTTTTAAAAATCTTTGATCATTTGTAGATAATGCATTTGAATGGGTCTATATTAACTGGTGATGAGTGGGGCAGGTAATTGAGCAAAGCTATAGAGATCTGCCATACTTCTGAGTACTTTTCTTACCTAAAGTGGTAAATGTAGACAAGAGATTGCAGCGCTCTCACAAAGGGCGCCTCCTGGATGTAAAATGAAGTCCACGATAGGGTGCTCTGGCTGCTGTGTTGTCCGAACAACACTTAGACAATAGTAGAAGAGAGAAGGGCCGGCAACTCCATGTCCATATCAAATGTAAATACTTTTATTGGCAGATGTTAAAAATAATACAAAAGCAGATGCATTTCGGCTCACCGCCTTGATCACTGCAGTGACAAAATACGTATTAAAGGAGAAATCTGGGTTTTAGTTTTTCTGGCTGTTCATACTTACCTCAGTGGATAGAGCATCAGACCAATGCTCCATCTGTCCCCCACCGTCTGTGCACTGAGAATCGAGCCACAGAACATTGCCGCTGGCTTGGTTCTCACAGATCCCAGAGAGGAAAGAAGCTGACTGTCAGTCAGCCTCTTTCCTCTCTGCTTCTCCACGCTCATTGGAGCGCTGAGCCATGGAGGGGTGGGGAGAGGCGGTCTCAGCGGCTCAGTGATACGCTAAGACTGCCATCAATCAGGGCAGCTGGCGGATCCCGTCTTGGGAAGTCGTGATGACGCGCTGCCCCGACTGATGGCAGTGACGTCAGCGGAGAGTGGACCGCTCTCCGTTGAAAACGGGTCACAGGAGTGCAAAACAAATTGCACTCCTGTGACCCTTAGGAGAAGCCCAGCCTAAAAAGCTCAGGCTGGACTTCTCCTTTAAGACGCTCTTCCCAGTTTTCATCTGAGAGATCTGGGATGTCCACTATCCAGTGATTTTTCAGAGTTTTTAATCTAATGGATTTGTGTTGCCCCAAAATCTTATATGAGGAGATTAGATCTGTGTGTTCTGGTTGTATTAGCGCCCTTTTTAAGGTAGAGTTTTGAAAGTATATGCCTCTAAATCCCAATTGGGACAGGGCCGCATGTTTTAATTGAAGATACATAAAAATCCATGTACAGTGGAACCTTGGATTACGAGCATAATCCGTTCCAGGAGAATGCTCGTAATCCAAAGTACTCGCATATCAAAGCGAGTTTCCCCATTAAAGTCGATGGAAACTAAAATAATTTGTTCCGCATTGACTTCAATGGCATGCAATACCGCATGTGGCCAGAGGTGGGGGGGGCACTGGAGAGCATCAGGGACACTCGGAAAGGCCCGAGGACACCTCGGCTGAACTCAGAAAACCTTGGAAAGGCTCGGGAACAGAGTATTTCCAAGATTTTCCAAGCATTTCCGAACGGTGTCGATCTGCGCCATTCGGCTTTGCTCGGCTCCGGCGCCCCCACACCTCAGGCCAAACACGGTATTGCACACCGCTTTGGCTTGAATCCTGCTCGTTTTGCGAGGCAACACTCGCAAACCGAGTCAGGATTTTAAAAATACAGTGCTCGTATTGCGAAACGCTTGTTAACCGCGTTACTCACAATCCGAGGTTCCACTGTATTAGGAATCCTGAGTTCCCGCTGTAGTACTGGGAACGTTTTAAATTGGCCTTGGTCATATAGTTGATGTATATATTTTAACCTCTTTGAAGCCCAGAGGCAGGCGTCAGGTAGGTCATAAAAATTAGGAAATGTGGGGTTAAACCAAATAGGGTGATTAAGGGAAATGGGATCTCGGTCACCTGGAACTCAGTTACCTGCTTAAATGGCATGGCTGTTGAGACCCAAGTCCCAATAGTTCCACTTTACTCAGAGCAAGAGAATCAAACGAATAAGATTTACCATCGCACTTCCAAGTGCGATGGTAAATCTTATTCGTTTGATTCTTTTGCTCTGAGTAAAGTGGAACTTTACTCAGTACTTTTCCTGTACTTCCCTAGTACTTTTCCGGCACTAGGGAATACTCTTATCACTCTTATATTTTGGACATTCCTCCATCCGGTTCTGACCTGTGTCTGGCCTTGAGCACCCTTAAAGTGATACTAAACGCACACTGTTTCATTTACATTGACCTTTTATATTTCTGTATATAGCATTGTAAATATTTTAATAAAAAAAGAAAAATCATTATACAGCTGTCACATGACCCAGCTCTTTCCTAGTCTCTCTGCAGGGTGTTGTGGCAAGATTTTGGTTGTATGCATAGCACACACCATCTTGCCTTGTGCTAAATAAGCACCCACTTCAGATTTCATCTTATTGCAATAATGCTATCTTAGGCTAAAATTCACTCACCGTTCATCTGTCCCATTCATTCAAAGAAGGAAGCATCACCAGCCAGGTCTCATTATCAAGGCATCCCAGAGCAGAGTCCCCCCTAGGATAGCCAGCTCCCTTTATTTATAGTGTCAACATGAGTAACAAAAGAAAGTGGTGGCTTCACAAAACAGCCAATCAGACATTTTGTATACTTTCAAAAGAACCAATGACAGACATGTATATATTCAAATAGAATGCTAGCAGTGATGGAAACATAAGCAGGAGGAGCCTCTAGTCCTCTGCTGCTGGTCACATGTTCAAAATAAAAAACAGCCTTTGGAATACAGAGTTAAAATAAATAATAAGCAATAAATTGTTTTAAATCATCATATAAAATATGAAATTGAAATGTAATCTTTATCTTTTGGTAATAATATGGTGTGGGCAGATTTCTGCCAGTCGCAGGCTGTGTTGAGCCCCTTCAGCCTGTGTCTTAAAGTAAAAGGGAGACAAAGCCTCCATCAATCTACATGTAATATCCTACCCACATGTGTGATACTATAGTCACATGGGCTGCTCAGATGTGATAGGGAGGAAATGCTCAGCATAGAAACTCACTGAAAACTGAGCATGTGCAGAGTTGCCACCACAGATGCAAAATCCCTAGCTGAATTGGGGACATGAACAGAAGATGGAGATAGAGAACAGCAGGATCAACCAGGTTTTTTGCAGAATACTGAAAATGAATCTCATAGTGACTGAGTATGAACAGCATGTAATACAGCATTTAATTGATAGCTTTTATGATGTGGGTTTGGTGACACATTAATGGAAGTAACACGCCGCAACTGCAAGCAAACATATTGTCCTTGGCTGTGATTGTTAAATTTGACGCAGCTGTAGGGCAGGGCAGGTTTTAGGTTTGGAAACCGTTGTTATTCTTTTAATGCATTTTTAGTTTAAACTTAATAAAACCGCCTTAGTAAAAAGCGCTCTTGCAATTTACAGATCTGATTAGCTAAATTGAATGTCTGATGCTTAGAATATATTACATTGATTTCATGCAGTGTTTTTGTTTGTTTGCAGTTTCCGATGAGCATCTACTGGGGTGAGTACTTTGAATTCATTTGTTATACAAACTGTTGTCTCAGAGACCTCAGGCTGTTCCAAGTCTTGTCATCAGATAATTTAAATATCTTTGTTTTCTTTTGGTTTAAATGCATAAGTTGCTTAGTCATGAACAGCGTGTGTTGTCTGTACTTGCTGTTTGATCCTCACTTTTTCTATAATAGGATCCTACTTCAGCCCATTGAATATCACTGACATCGGATCCAAGTCGGATCGCCATCTTGACTGATCCGACTTTGGCATGCGACTTGTGCTCTGATGATCTTGAAAGGGAACGGCATGGGTTCCCCCTCCAAGAGCATACCAGGCCCTTCGGTCTGGTATGGATTTTAAGGGGAACCCCTACGCTGAAAATACGACGTAGAAGTCCCCACCCCCCCCCCCAAAATCCATAAAACACAGTACAAAGGTTTTTAAAGTACCTTATTAAGGCAGCTCCGGCGTCTCTCTCGACATCTTCTCCCCACTCCGGCTCTTGTTTTTGTTTGTTTGCAGTTTCCGATGAGCATCTACTGGGGTGAGTACTTTGAATTCATTTGTTATACAAACTGTTGTCTCAGAGACCTCAGGCTGTTCCAAGTCTTGTCATCAGATAATTTAAATATCTTTGTTTTCTTTTGGTTTAAATGCATAAGTTGCTTAGTCATGAACAGCGTGTGTTGTCTGTACTTGCTGTTTGATCCTCACTTTTTCTATAATAGGATTTATAGGCTGGTTTTACAAGCTGGACTGAGATTAAAATGACACTAATGCCCCATTCACACCTGAGCGATTATCTGCTTGAGGCCTGGTTCACAGTGGTACAACAAACGCTCCGACATTGTGAGATAATGTCGCATGACGTGTGAAAATCAATGTTTCCCTATGGAAGCCGTCTTAACTGGTCCGACTTTGATCCTACTTCAGCCCATTGAATATCACTGACATCGGATCCAAGTCGGATCGCCATCTTGACTGATCCGACTTTGGCATGCGACTTGTGCTCTGATGATCTTGAAAGGGAACGGCATGGGTTCCCCCTCCAAGAGCATACCAGGCCCTTCGGTCTGGTATGGATTTTAAGGGGAACCCCTACGCTGAAAATGCGACGTAGAAGTCCCCACCCCCCCCCCAAAATCCATAAAACACAGTACAAAGGTTTTTAAAGTACCTTATTAAGGCAGCTCCGGCGTCTCTCTCGACATCTTCTCCCCACTCCGGCTCTTCTGCCTCCTCCGCTGATGTTTTCTCCCCTCTCCGGTTCTTCTTCCTCTGGCTTCTGCCGGGTCTCCTCTGCTGTCTTCTCGCTCTTTTGCCCTGTCTTCTCTGCTGTCTTCTCCCTCTGTTCTTCTTCCGATGTTGACTCGATGCTCTCTCCCGCTTTAATGCCGGGTGGGCGGTGTGCCACTACTTATATTGGCATAGGGCAGGGTCACCGTGTGACGTCATTCAGAGGCCCCGCCCCTTATGATGTCACCGCCCGGGGCATGATGGGCGGTAATGTCATAAGGGTCGGTCCTCTGGTGACCCCACCCAATGCCAATATATGTTGTGGCTCACCGCGCACCCGACATTAGAGTCGGAGAGAGCGTTGCCTCAACATCGGAAGAAGAACAGAGGGAGAAGACACTGCAAAAGAGCGAGAAGACCCGGCCGAAGACAGCAGACAGAGGGAGAAGAACCTGAGAGGGCTAGAAAACATCAGCGGAGAGGGGAGAAGAACCGGCAGAGGCAGAAGATATCAGCGGAGGAGACAGAAGAGCTGGAGAGAGAGCAGAGAAGAGCTGGAGAGGGGAGAAGAAGTCGGAAGAGAACCCCAGAGCTGCCTTAATAATTTACTTTAACACCCTGTGTGCTGTGTTTTATTTTTGATACTTTTTTTCAGGTGAATGGGTAGGGGTACAATGTACCCCATACTCATTCACATAGAGTGGGGGCCAGGATCTGGGGGCCCCCTTGTTAAAGGGGGCTTCCAGATTCCGATAAGCCCCCCGCAGACCCCGACAACCAATGGCGAGTGTTGTTGGGAAGAGGCCCTTGTCCTCATCAACATAGGTTCAAGGTGCTTGTTGAGGGCATGGGGCCTGGTATGGTTCAGGAGGGGGGACGCTCGCTCGTCCCCACCCCCTTTCCTGACCTGCCAGGCTGCGTGCTCGGATAAGGGTCTGGTATGGATTTTGGGGGGACCCCAACGTCATTTTTTCGGCGTGGGGGGTTCCCCTTAAAATCTGTACCAGACCGAAGGGCCTGGTATTCACTTGGAGGGGGATCCCATGCCATTTTTTTTTTTTTTTTTAATTAGCTGGAGCTCCCCCTAAAGATTCATACCAGACACAGTGCCTGGTATTGTCGGGGGATCAAAGTCGGGTCCCTGTTCATTGAAGTCAGACTGATGTCTGACTTCAAGTCGCAGGGCAAAGTCGCATCCAAAGTGGTACGACTGTCGTGTCGTAACAGTGTGAACCCGGCCTGAAGCTTGAAGCTCAAAAACGTTGGAGGAGAAAAAAAACAATGATTCTCTATGGAGATGGTTCACATCGCCACTCCATGTCGCCTGAAGTCAAACACCTGAAGCTCAAACAAGTTCTGGAGCTTTTTTTGTCGCTTGAATTGGGCAGATTTGGGCATTTTTGGCATGTTTGTATTCCCATAAAAATGAATAGAAACGTGCCATTCGCATGTTTTTTGCATGATTTTCTGCTCAAATGAAAAAAAGTAAAAAATAAAATAGGATGCATTAAGGTGAAAAAACACGAGTGTTTACAACCCCTTTAAGGGTTAATTATTTATTTATTGTTACTTAGTATTAATTTATAAAAAAATTTATTTTTTATTTATTTGTGTATATATTTTACATTTATTTATTAATTTATTGTTATTCGTATAATAACAAATAAAATTAAAAATAAAATAATAATAAATAACTCTAACAAAACTCCTAATTTTAACTCAGGTATGAATGCAGCCTAAATAATATCTTTATTCTCCAAATTTATTCCATACACATCCACTACGTAATGGCTCTGTAATCTATTTTTCATGAAACCATTTCTTACTGTGCGTCTCTCCTTGTAACGTCCTGCGTGAGCTCCTGAACCTCTCATTTTCCCACCTCACGTTTGGAACGAGAAGCGCATGCTAGTTGCAGTCATGTGCACTGCTCTATGCACACTACACATCCCATAGTTCATAGTCCATAGTTGGGAGCAACCAAGAGAAGCAGGCTACATTCCTACATACAGAGGGACCATTAAGAACAAACATAGCCAGTCTCTAAAAGGAAGTTGGATCATGACAACAGCAAAAAACAAACAAAAAAAAACAAAAACTGAATTGGAGGCTGGGGGCAATGGGCAGTAGAAGATTTTTTTTGAGTTACAGAGGTTGTAAACTCTAGGGAAAAAAAAGAAAAAAAAAAACCTGTAAGACAAAGACATAATCTCCAGTACCAGTGTTAATTTGGTCGAAGAAAATATTTTCGTCTACAAAATTAACACTGCTAACCACTCTCCACAATCATAGTGGCTAGATGTCCACTTACATATGCTGAATAGGGATGAGCTTCGTGTTCGAGTCGAACATACGTTCGACTCGAACATCGGCTGTTCGATCGTTCGACGAAGATCGAACGATTTGGGCCGTTCGCGCCAAATTCAAGTGACGCGAACGGCCCACAATGCACTACGCCATCGCAGTGTCATCCAGGCGCTGTGATTGGCCAAGCATGCACTGTGACCCCGCATGCTTGGCCAATCACAGCGCCGGCAGCGAGGAGAGCAATGATTGGCCACAGGCAGGATGCCTGTGGCCAATTATTGCTGAGGGTGTTTAGTACACGCCCCACACTATAAAAGGCCGCCAGCACGGCGGCCTAGTGTAGTGTGTTCCGGAGCAGGGAAAGACAAGCATAGGCAGGGACAGTGACATTTATTTCTTTCTTGCTTAACCTGGATTCCTTTAGTTTAGGGAAAGAGAAGGATAGGTAGGGAGAGTGTCAGTGTGTTTTACTGTGCGAGTCCTTGTTTCTAGGGACAAAGAAGGAAAGTGAGGGGAATTCTCCTTGTGCTATAGTGTGCTTTAAAAAAACATTTTTTCTAGGGACAGAAAACTCTAGGTAGGGAGAGTGTCAGTTTCTTTCACTGTGCCAGTCCTTGTTTCTAGGGACAAAGAAGGAAAGCGAGGGGAATTCTCCTTGTGCTATAGTGTGCTTTAAAAAAACATTTTTTCTAGGGACAGAAAACTCTAGGTAGGGAGAGTGTCAGTTTCTTTCACTGTGCCAGTCCTTGTTTCTAGGGACAAAGAAGGAAAGTGAGGGGAATTCTCCTTGTGCTATAGTGTGCTTTAAAAAAACATTTTTTCTAGGGACAGAAAACTCTAGGTAGGGAGAGTGTCAGTTTCTTTCACTGTGCCAGTCCTTGTTTCTAGGGACAAAGAAGGAAAGTGAGGGGAATTCTCCTTGTGCTATAGTGTGCTTTAAAAAAACATTTTTTCTAGGGACAGAAAACTCTAGGTAGGGAGAGTGTCAGTTTCTTTCACTGTGCCAGTCCTTGTTTCTAGGGACAAAGAAGGAAAGTGAGGGGAATTCTCCTTGTGCTATAGTGTGCTTTAAAAAAACATTTTTTCTAGGGACAGAAAACTCTAGGTAGGGAGAGTGTCAGTTTCTTTCACTGTGCCAGTCCTTGTTTCTAGGGACAAAGAAGGAAAGTGAGGGGAATTCTCCTTGTGCTATAGTGTGCTTTAAAAAAACATTTTTTCTAGGGACAGAAAACTCTAGGTAGGGAGAGTGTCAGTTTCTTTCACTGTGCCAGTCCTTGTTTCTAGGGACAAAGAAGGAAAGTGAGGGGAATTCTCCTTGTGCTATAGTGTGCTTTAAAAAAACATTTTTTCTAGGGACAGAAAACTCTAGGTAGGGAGAGTGTCAGTTTCTTTCACTGTGCCAGTCCTTCTTTCTAGGGACAAAGAAGGAAAGTGAGGGGAATTCTCCTTGTGCTATAGTGTGCTTTAAAAAAACATTTTTTCTAGGGACAGAAAACTCTACGTAGGGAGAGTGTCAGTTTCTTTCACTGTGCCAGTCCTTGTTTCTAGGGACAAAGAAGGAAAGTGAGGGGAATTCTCCTTGTGCTATAGTGTGCTTTAAAAAAACATTTTTTCTAGGGACAGAAAACTCTAGATAGGGAGAGTGTCAGTTTCTTTCACTGTGCCAGTCCTTGTTTCTAGGGACAAAGAAGGAAAGTGAGGGGAATTCTCCTTGTGCTATAGTGTGCTTTAAAAAAACATTTTTTCTAGGGACAGAAAACTCTAGGTAGGGAGAGTGTCAGTTTCTTTCACTGTGCCAGTCCTTGTTTCTAGGGACAAAGAAGGAAAGTGAGGGGAATTCTCCTTGTGCTATAGTGTGCTTTAAAAAAACATTTTTTCTAGGGACAGAAAACTCTAGGTAGGGAGAGTGTCAGTTTCTTTCACTGTGCCAGTCCTTGTTTCTAGGGACAAAGAAGGAAAGTGAGGGGAATTCTCCTTGTGCTATAGTGTGCTTTAAAAAAACATTTTTTCTAGGGACAGAAAACTCTAGGTAGGGAGAGTGTTAGTTTCTTTCACTGTGCCAGTCCTTGTTTCTAGGGACAAAGAAGGAAAGTGAGGGGAATTCTCCTTGTGCTATAGTGTGCTTTAAAAAAACATTTTTTCTAGGGACAGAAAACTCTAGGTAGGGAGAGTGTCAGTTTCTTTCACTGTGCCAGTCCTTGTTTCTAGGGACAAAGAAGGAAAGTGAGGGGAATTCTCCTTGTGCTATAGTGTGCTTTAAAAAAACATTTTTTCTAGGGACAGAAAACTCTAGGTAGGGAGAGTGTCAGTTTCTTTCACTGTGCCAGTCCTTGTTTCTAGGGACAAAGAAGGAAAGTGAGGGGAATTCTCCTTGTGCTATAGTGTGCTTTAAAAAAACATTTTTTCTAGGGACAGAAAACTCTAGGTAGGGAGAGTGTCAGTTTCTTTCACTGTGCCAGTCCTTGTTTCTAGGGACAAAGAAGGAAAGTGAGGGGAATTCTCCTTGTGCTATAGTGTGCTTTAAAAAAACATTTTTTCTAGGGACAGAAAACTCTAGGTAGGGAGAGTGTCTGTTTCTTTCACTGTGCCAGTCCTTGTTTCTAGGGACAAAGAAGGAAAGTGAGGGGAATTCTCCTTGTGCTATAGTGTGCTTTAAAAAAACATTTTTTCTAGGGACAGAAAACTCTAGGTAGGGAGAGTGTCAGTTTCTTTCACTGTGCCAGTCCTTGTTTCTAGGGACAAAGAAGGAAAGTGAGGGGAATTCTCCTTGTGCTATAGTGTGCTTTAAAAAAACATTTTTTCTAGGGACAGAAAACTCTAGGTAGGGAGAGTGTCAGTTTCTTTCACTGTGCCAGTCCTTGTTTCTAGGGACAAAGAAGGAAAGTGAGGGGAATTCTCCTTGTGCTATAGAGTGCTAAAGCATTCCTCATCAACCATCTTTGAAATCCTTGTTTTTTGGACAGTCAGGGAAATTGTCGTTGTGCTATTCTGTGCAAAAGCAATAATCCTCAACCATATTTAGAAATCCTTAAGTAAAGGGACAGAGAAGGACACCTGAAGGTAGCCCTTATTGCTTTTTTCCCATCTCCCTGCAGGCCATCTATTAGAATGTCTGGAAGGCAAACAAGGAGAGGCAGACAGTCAGGAGGCAATAAAAGAGGGCAAGCAGGCTCTGTGTCTGGGGGCAACAGTGCTGGTAGTGGACGCGGTGCATTGTCATCAGCACATGGCCATGGGACATGCTTGACC
The DNA here is from genome assembly GCA_029206835.1 of Rana muscosa. NCBI lineage: Eukaryota > Metazoa > Chordata > Amphibia > Anura > Ranidae > Rana > Rana muscosa. Next base: position 151,908,236 of record CM055117.1, read on the forward strand.
TTCTTTTCGGCAGCTGGACATGTTGAGCCACATCATGCCGAAGACTTGGTAGAGTGGATGACCAAGCCCTCCTCCTCCTCCTCATCCTCTCTCACCCAGGCTCAGGGTACTGGCAAAGCAGCTGCCAAAGCGTCCTCTTCCCTGGTATCAATGTCAGACTCATCATCAGTCACTCCTTCCCTAGACCCACCATGTCCTCCTCCTGAGGAGTCCCCCGAACTGTTTGAGCACAGTGTTGGGTACATGCTCCAGGAGGATGCCCAGCGTTTCGAAGGGTCTGATGATGAAACCCAGCTACAGGAAGGCAGTAGCGTGAGAGCAGACAGAGGGGATGCTCAAGAAGGACACCAATCTGGCAGTCATGTTCCAGCAGCTGCAGCATACTGCCAGATTGGCTCCAGTGATGAGGAGGGAGGGGATGATGAGGTCACTGACTCCACGTGGGTGCCTAATAGGAGAGAGGAGGAGGAGGAGGATGAGGAGGAGGCACATCTCCAACGAGGCAGGATGCCCTTTGGTGGCCAGCGTAAGGGCAGTACACCGACGGAATCACACCGCAGAGCTCCGCCTGTGCAGGGCGCAGCCTCTGCCCGTCATTCAAAAAGTTCCTTGGTGTGGGCCTTTTTTGAGGCTAGTGCATCAGATCGCACAGCTGCTGTTTGCAACATATGTCTCAAGCGTATATCGCGTGGCCAAAACATCAGCCGCTTGGGTACCACATGCCTGACCAGACATATGTTGACCTGCCATGCAGCTCGTTGGCAAGCCTACCTCAAAGACCCACACCAAAGAACAAAGCGGACCTCTCCTTGCACCGCATCAGCTGGGATCTCCAACCCCACTATAACTTCAGTCCTCTCTGAAACATGCACTGAGAGGAATGAAGGTGTAGAATTAGGTGTGTCACAGCCAAGTACTTGCGGCCACTCTGCTAGCAGTACACCGACGTCCGATTCTAGCAGGCAAATTTCCCTGCCCCAGCTGCTGGACCGTCGAAAGAAGTTCACTCCCAGCCATCCACATGCCCAGCGGTTGAATGCTAGCTTGGCTAAATTGCTAGCGCTTCAACTGCTGCCTTTTCAGTTGGTAGACTCGGCCCCCTTCCGTGAGTTTGTGCAATGTGCGGTTCCTCAGTGGCAGGTTCCCAAACGCCACTTTTTCTCACGGAAGGCTATTCCGGCTCTCTACCGGCATGTGGAAGGCAATGTCTTGGCCTCGCTGGACAGGGCGGTCAGCGGTAAGGTGCATATTACCGCTGACTCATGGTCCAGCAGGCATGGACAGGGACGTTACCTTTCTTTCACGGCCCATTGGGTCACTCTTTTGGCAGCTGGGAAGGATGCAGGACAAGGTGCAGTAGTGTTGGAGGTTGTTCCACCGCCACGCCTCCAAAATGCTACTACTGGTTGTGACACACCTCTCTCCTCCACCCCCTCCTCTTCTTCTTCCTCCATGGCCTCTTCCTGTGGTTTGTCCTATGAACCAGCGGTGCTCCGTAGCCATTCACGGGGCTACGCAAGTACGCAGGCAAAAAGATGCCATGCCGTGCTTGCGCTGGTGTGTTTGGGGGACAGAAGCCACACTGGGGCAGAGGTCCTGTCTGCTCTGCAGGGCCAGGCCGAGAGGTGGTTGACGCCACGCCAGCTTAAGCCAGGAATGGTGGTTTGCGACAGTGGCACAACCTCCTCTGCGCCCTCCGACAGGGACAACTGACCCATGTGCCCTGTGTGGCTCACGTCCTTAACCTGGTGGTGCAGCCGTTCTTGGGCAGGTACCCGGGCTTACAGGATGTCCTGAGGCAGGCCAGGAAAGTCTGTGTGCATTTCCGCAGATCTTATAATGCCAGTGCTCGCCTGGCTGAGCTGCAAAAGGAGTTGAACCTGCCCAAGAACCGCCTTATATGTGACATGCCCACCAGGTGGAACTCAACGTTGGCCATGCTGCAGCGGCTGCACACGCAGCAGAGGGCCATCAATGAGTACCTGTGCGACTACGGCACCAGGACAGGGTCAGGGGAGCTTGGTTTTTTTTCTCCACGCCAGTGGGGCATGATCAGGGATGCATGCACTGTCCTGGCACCATTTGAGGAGGCCACGAGGATGGTGAGCAGTGACAGTGCATGCATCAGTGACACTGTACCTCTTGTCCACCTGTTGGAGCACACGCTGCGTGGAATAATGGACAGGGCACTTGAGGCAGAACAGAGGCAGGAAGAGGAGGACTTCCTTGCCTCTCAAGGCCCCCTTTACCCAGACAGTGTTCCTTCTGTCCCACCCATCGCACAGGAAGAGGAAGAGGAGGAGGAGGAGGATTGTGTCAGCATGGAGGTGGAGGCTGGCACTCAGCATCATCAGCAGCAGTCTTTTAGGGATGATTTACAGTCCCAAGAAACCAGTGGACTTGTACGTGGCTGGGAGGAGGTGGCTGCGGATCATGTCGTCCTTAGTGACCCAGAGGACTCCGGAGCGAATGCCTCAGCAAACCTACGCTGCATGGCCTCCCTGATCCTGCAAAGTCTGCGGAAGGATCCTCGTATTCTTCGGATCAAGGAGAGGGACCATTACTGGCTGGCCACTCTCCTTGATCCACGGTACAAGGGTAAGGTTGCGGACCTTATGTTACCTTCGCAGAGGGAGCAGAGGATGAGACAACTCCGGGAGGCCTTGCAGAAAGGTCTGTGCAACGCGTTCCCAGAGACTGGGAGGTTACAAACTCCTGGTCCTGGACAACGAGTTGCTGAGGCTTCGGCCAGTCAAAGAAGGAGCGGTGGGGAAGGTGGCTGTCTGACCGATGCGTTCAGACAATTCTTTAGTCCGCAGCCCCAAAGTATGATCGGTTCCAGCAACCATCGCCAGCGTCTGATAAACATGGTGCAGGAATATCTAGGGGCAAGGTCAGACTTGGACACCTTCCCCACCGAAAATCCTCTGGCTTACTGGGTCTTGAGGATGGATCACTGGCCAGAGCTTGCACAGTATGCAATTGAGCTACTGGCCTGTCCTGCATCCAGCGTTCTTTCGGAACGCACATTCAGTGCTGCTGGAGGATTTGTCACGGATCACAGGGTGCGCCTGTCCACCGACTCGGTTGATCGACTGACTTTCATCAAGATGAACCAGTCTTGGATCACCACCAGCTACCACACACCTGATGCTGATATAACAGACTAATTGATTTTAACATGTCACATCCCTTCAAGACTGATGCTGATGCTGAGTGCCTGTGCTGTTATGTTGACTGGCTATCCTCCTCCTCCGAGTCCTCAATGATACGATTGATGATGATAGCTTGGAAGATCATTTTTGTTTATGGGTGCCGCCACCAGTGGCTAAGGCCCAATTTTTCAGCCCCTGTTTTACAGGGGCGTGTAATTACAATTTTTTTAGCAATAATTTGCCATAGGGCTCATTGCTGTGCTCCAAGTACAGTATCTGTGAGGGGTTGGAGTGTTGTGGCACCAGTGCCTAAGGCCCAATTTTTCAGCCCCTGTTTAACAGGGGCGTGTCATTACAATTTTTGAAGCAATACTTTGCAACAGGGCTCATTGCTGTGCTCCAAGTACAGTATCTGTGAGGGGTTGTAGTGTTGTGCCACCAGTGCCTAAGGCCCAATTTTTCAGCCCCTGTTTAACAGGGGCGTGTCATTACAATTTTTGAAGCAATACTTTGCAACAGGGCTCATTGCTGTGCTCCAAGTACAGTATCTGTGAGGGGTTGTAGTGTTGTGCCACCAGTGCCTAAGGCCCAATTTTTCAGCCCCTGTTCAACAGGGGCATGCAATTACAATTCTTGATCTAATAATTCACAGCAGGGCCCATTGCTGCACCCACCAAGAGTAACTCTGAGGGCTTACAGTGTTGTGGCAAAGCCACCACCACCACCACCACCACGAAAGGCCCAATTTTTCAGCCCCTGTTCAAAAGGGGCATGTAATTACAATTCTTGATCTAATAATTCACAGCAGGGCCCATTCCTGCACCCACCAAGAGTAACTCTGAGGGCTTACAGTGTTGTGGCAACACCACCACCACCACCACCACCACCACCACCACGAAAGGCCCAATTTTTCAGCCCCTGTTCAACAGGGGCATGCAATTACAATTCTTGATCTAATAATTCACAGCAGGGCCCATTGCTGCACCCACCAAGAGTAACTGTCAGGGCTTACAGTGTTGTGGCACCAGCACCACCATCAAAGGCCCAATTTTTACTACCACTGTTCAACAATTATATGTAATTAAAATTCCTGATATAATAGTTGACAGCAGGGCGTTCCAGCACCAACCAAGAGTAACTGTGAGTGCTTACAGTGTTGTGCCAACACCAACAACTAAGGGGCCTATTTCTGCAGAGTATATACGGCAGGTCCCTACTTTCAAACATCCAACTTACAAACGACTCCTACTTGCAAACGCAAGAAGACAACAGGAAGTGAGAGGAAATCTACCCCTAGGAAGGAAAATTCTCTCCTGTAAGAATAAATATGGGAGAAAGGTGTCTCCTCTGTACTGATGCTTTATCAGCAATCCTTGTTTCAAGAAAAACACCACATTTCAAAAACAGTTGTCATTGGGACGGAAAGTGAGGTGAAATGTTCTGAACAGGGGCACAGACAGCAAAACAAATGTTACAGGGGTGATAACCCTTACCTATGTTTTCCAAAAAGTTTAAAAATAGATTTTTGGGCTGGAGCTACACTTCAACAATGTACCTGTTCAAAATTACAAACAGATTCTACATAAGAACAAACCTACAGTCCCTGTCTTGTATGCACCGCCTGTATACGGCTGTTCAGAGTATATAGGGCCTTTTTTATTTTATGTGCGGGGTTCCCCTTAATATCCATACAAGACCCAAAGGGGCTGGTAATGGGCTGGGGTAGGGGGGGGGGGGGTCATGGGGTAGCTATGCCATTTTTCTTAAAGATTTTCATCCATATTACCGGGACCAGACATTACATTAAAGCCGCAAGCAGTTTTAAATGGCTTTTTTTTCCTTTAGAAGTGTCATTTTGTGCAGGGACAGTTCTAAACACGGGAAACACGTGGCACTTCACAGGCATACTTTAGACACCCCCCAGGTACGATATTTAAAGGAATATTTGACTTTTTTTTTTTCACTTTATGCATCATTAAAATGACTGCTCCCGAAAAACGACCGTTTTTAAAACTTCTTTTTGCATTGATACATGTCCCCTGGTGCAGAACCCGGGTTCCCAAACCCTTTTTAGGACAATAACATGCATAATAGTTGTTATAATTAGCACTTTAGAATTCGAACGTTCGCATCCATTGTATTTAATAGGGTTCTAATGTTCGTACGAACTTTCGGTCCGTTCGCGGGTTCTGGTGCGAACCGAACCCGGGGGTGTTCGGCTCATCACTAATGCTGAAATATCAACAATATTTATAATCAGCGTTCTCTGGAACTATATAACAATTTAGCCCAGGTTTTTATCCTGCCAACACGGAGGCAATTTTTGATATCTATCATTGTATTAATGTTGGTTCACAGTTTTTTCTACTTCTGATTACTTGTGGCTGCACATATGGTTAATTCTTTTTAAATCCTCATAAAGCATATCATATTTTTTAACTTTGGTTGTATGATACCCAAAGCTTTCATTAGTCTTTCTCTGATATGCATTGATAATCCACTCATAATCATACTCAACCTCCATCAAATGTTTTGACAAATGCCTAAAATTCAGACAAACTGAGCTGTCTTGTTGGTAACCCTTGTTGGTATGCCTCTTAAGCCTCGTACACACAACCGAGAATCTCGTCGTTTTTCTTGACGAGATTCTTGTCAAGCTTTCCTTGCATACACACTGTCAATTCCAAATCTCGTCGTTGTAAAGCGCGCTCACGTACAACACGTACGACGGCAGTATAAAGGGCAAGTTCGATTCCAATGGCGCCACCCCTTGAGCTGCTTTTGCTGATCTCGTATTACCGCGTGTTAGTAAAGGTTTGGGGAGAGACGATTCGCGCTTTTCAGTCTTCATGCTTTCAGTTAGTTTTAGCGCGACGAATGTGCTATCTCCATTGCGAACGCTAGTTTTACCAGAAGGAGCGCTCCCGTCTTATAATTGATTCTGAGCATGCACGATTTTTTAAGACTCGGAAAAGCATACACACGACCGGTTTTCTCGTCGGGAAACAGGCCGACGAGAATCCGGACGAGAAAATAGAGAGCAGGTTCTCTATTTTTCTCGTCGAGATTCCCGGCAGTTTTCTCACCGAGAAACCATACACACAAACGGTTTTCTCGGCAAGAAAGCTCTCTCAACAGTTTTCTTGTCGTTTCTTGACAAGAAAACCGGTCGTGTGTACGAGGCTTTAGGCTTTTTTTTTTTTGTCTTTCTTTGTATCTATCCAAAAAATCCCAGTTCTGAAAATGATAGAACCTCCTTTCCTTTCTGTGTATGAATAGATCCTGATCAATAGTATCAGTTTTAAAGATGAACTCTTGGCAGGTATAGTAACCCCAAGTATAGGACCACCAAGGGCTCCTGCAGTTTCTGAATCTTCCCCTGCTGCTGAATGATAGAAGAGAAAAGCACTCTCCCATGTAACAGGAAAAATATTGAAAGAGAGAGCTCCGAATGTGTTGAACCAACAAAACAAAAAATATTGAAATAATAAAATTGAATTATATAAAGCCAGCTAAAAAACTCACAGAAACACTGTCAGTATAATCCATATGACCGGATGTGACGTCAGTCCACTAACTCTGTCCAACGCATTTCGTCTATGGAACTGTGTCTTTGTTTTTTCCTGTTACTCATTAAGTTTATATAAAACAATGATATTTCAAACCATTGGATACAAGTGTAAAGTATGTGTTTACTCTATAAACGATATAATGTCTGGAATTATTGTGTTATTTGCAGGCTGAAGTTTATTTTTGGGCCCACAGCCCTGTACGCCCTGGATTTAGTAGATCAGCGTTCAGTCACACATGTGACTAGTCCCAGTGGACGCAACACTTTCCAGGTAAGCTTGTACATATCTTTGATTTCCGCCTTCCTGAAGTGTACTACACTGACAGGTGCCTAATTTGGTGACACACAGCAATGTTGTTTTGATCAGGAAGCCTAATGACAGCTTGTGTTTCTAATGCATCATTGGGTGGACATTAACCCCTTGAGTACCAGCCTGCAATACCTCTTCATCATAAGGACTTTTGTTTTGATTGGTGTGATAGTTTGACTGACGAATATTCCATCATGTAGTGTACTCAAATGAATTTTGTATGATTTTTTCAGACAGATAACGCTTTCTTGTGGTGATATTTATTAAGTAATAAGCACTAGGTTTTTTTTAGGAAAAAAGATAAAAAATTTGTGTTTGCCTATATTTACCTTTCATTTATTTACCACCCTTTTCAACACCTATCCCACCCTCATTGGCGAACAGTGGCTCTTTTAACCCTGCCACCCACTTTAATATAAACATGCACACAACCATTGGTGGTCAGTGGCACTATAAAACCCCTATCCTAAATTTGTATTAAAAACAACAAAAGAGGGATGGTGTTTTAAAAAGTATACTGCCAATTATCAGAACTCAATGTATTCTTTTAAAATATATATATAATAGAACTAACAAATAACAATTCATGTATGCAAAATACATTTTAAAATACCCCCCCCCCCCGAAAAACATATTCCTCAATCATTAATAATTATTGCCACTTTAAAATCCCCTCCCCAAAATAATCTCACAATCATTGGTGGCTAGTAACCCTTGAGCCCCCCCATACCTTTAAAAAAAGATCCTATCTTTATTGATGGTCAGTGGCACTTTAAAACCCCCAACTTCATCTTTGATTTGCTGAAATCCTCCTTGCTGCTGTGTTTACAAACATTCAGCCTTTTTACAAAGGAGGAAGGGGAACTTCCTCTGTTGTAAATGAGCTGAATGTTTTTAAACACTACTAGTGTTTACACTTGTGATGGTTGTGATTGGTTCACAGTCATCACAAGTTTCAGAGCCACTCTGATTGGCTCTGCACATCATAGCTGTAATCTGAGCTGTCCAATGACAGCTCAGATCACAGCCATTCACGAGCACACTGGCTGCCCAAGTGTGTCTTCTGCAGCACTGTTTTAAAACGGAACTACACCAACATTTGAACAAGTGCAGCGGTAGTAAAGTGGTTAAATGATTTGCCCCTGCTAACTTTTTAGTTTTTTTTTTATTGACCGCTGCAGTTCAGGGAAAGATCTGAATGTTTATAGACAGGATGTGACAGCATCCTCCCTAAGGCCCCTTTCCCACTGAGGCGTATTTCAGGCATTTTAGCGCTAAAAATAGTGCATAAATAACGCCTGAAATACTCCTGCCCCAGCATTCTCAATGTGAAAGCCCAAGGGCTTTCACACTGAGGCGATGCGCTGGCAGGAGAAAAAAAAATCTCCTGCAAGCCGCATCTTTGAAGCGGTGAAGGAGCGGTGTGTATACCACTCCTTTACTACTCCTTCCCATTGAAATCAATGGGACACCGCAGTAATACCGCCCGCAAACTGCGGCTGTAGCCGCAGTTTGCGGGCGGTATTAACCCTTTTCGGCTGCTAGCGGGGGTTAAAACCACACCGCTAGCGGCCGAATATCGCGGTAAATACGATGGTATAGCGGCGCTAAAAATCGCGCCGCTATACCGCCACCGCACATGCCCGCCCCAGTGTGAAAGGGGCCTAATGGATTGGACAGCATTTTTCCTCACCTAGGATTGGTGACCTTCATCAGAGGTCTTTCAAATTGATTTTATGACATAACCTGACCCTTCTACTAACAACAGTTAAAATTGATTACTTTGTTATATATTATTCTTGGAACAGACGGGTGCAGCTGCACCCTTACAACAGTGCAAAAAGAAGGGCAACTCGTAATTGTTACAGCATAGTGCATATAGTATGAACCAATTTAGAAAGATGAGAAGCTGACATTGTCGGTCAAGACACAAGTGCCCAGGATAAGCATCTCACACACTGTCTGAACATTTTGTGTATAAAAACAAACAAGAAACAATTAGCTTCCTGCATCTGGGAGCTGCCAAGAGAGATAGGGTATAAAAAGCAAGAAGAAAAAGGGTTGAGAAGAGGTGGGGAAAGAAAAAAGAGAAAAAAAAAGAGAGGAGGGTGGTATCTAATTTCTCCGCTGCAAGGACAGTGCTGTACCCCCTTGAACATGGGAAAAGAGAACAGTGAAACCATTTGTGTCTGAATTTCTCATCTTTGCCTCTCAATGTGGCGGTAATGTTTTCTATGGAATTAATTTTGTCTGTTTTGGTAAACCACAGCGAGTGTGTAGAGGGGGGATTCTTTCTTCCAAGTGTAGGTACACAGTCCCTGGCTGCATTCAAAAGATGGACCGACATCGAGTTTTGGGAGATCAGCAGCAGGTAATTGGCTGAGTCTATACCTAGGTCAAAATCAGTAAGCTGCTTCATGGTCTCACTGACTTGGGTCCAGAAACCTTCCAGTTTCGTACGGGTCCAGAAAACATGGAGGCTAATGCCCTCTTCTTCTTTGCATCTCCATCAGGTATTCACTGCCTCAGGATAGATTTTTCACTGTAGTGTGGGGACCTTATACCAGCAAGTCTTGTACCCCAAGGCCAGAGTAGCAGCTTATAAGCAGCCAAGACCACGTGGAAGGAGGGCCCAGTCTCCAGGCAGAGATCCTCAAAAGGGGTAACGGGACAGCATGAAATTCCAGGGTAGAGTAAACTGACGAGGTAATGAGTCAATTGTAGAAGCCTCCATGCATCCATCGGGAGATCAAACACCGATCACAGGTCCGAAGAGGGTTTCAGCCCCGGGCTGGAAGTGAAATTTTGAAGTCAAAATGTACCCTGTTGTAAAAGTTGTCTGATAGGCTTGGGGGGAATGCTGGGTTACCAATCGCCGAGAACAAACCGAGGACTTTCAGATCCTGAGCTGGAGGATTGCTGCAGTTGATGTAGTACTTAAGCGTTAAGAGGGGATGGTTTATCCATTATTGTTTTCAGTTAGATTAAAGTTGTGCGGGGACATGTTCAGTTTTTCCCATCTGATTTTGCTTTATATTTGTACCAGCTTTACCAGATGTCACTTGAATGAGACACAGTTGTGTCTAGCACATTCCCTGATGTATTACCACTTCTCTGATTTTGTATGTATGCATACATTTGTATCAATTAGTATAATATAATTTCTCATTATATATCTGTTTTATGTAACCATGTGCAAACCATGTGCGTATGTGTAGATGAAGATTTTTTAGTTTTCTGCATGTGTGCAATTATAAAATATAATTAAAAAAGATATTCCTTAAGGGATTTAGCAAGGAGGTTTAATGTATGAAAAAACATGAGCAAAATTACAATGATTTGATTTTTACTGCGTCCCAAAGCACTAAATCTTAATTCCATCAAGTCTTGGCATAAAACTACCCTATTAAAGCATATCTAAACTGAAAAACAGACATGTAATATATTGCATGTTTGTTTTATAGTTAAGATATGCTTTGATAGGGCAGTTGTGTGTGTGTTTTACCAGTCCTTAAAGTGGATGTAAACCTGAAAGAATATTTTTAATAAAGACTTCTACCTGGTACAGTAGAGGATGTCAAGTCTTCTGTGCCCAGTCTTGCCACAAAGAGTTAATCCAGCTCTGAGCAATCCTCTTGCCTTTTTTTAATAAGATAAAAAATGACACACTGATAAGTTTGTGTTGCTACACCCCCCACTGCTGTGACTGACATCTTCTTTCTTTATGGAATGAAAGCACAGAGAGAGTGTTACGATTCCAGCTTCACATTCCCCCACCTTTTTTCTCCAGCTCTGCCAGGATTGGCTGCTCCACACCTCAGCATGATTGGGCATGCTGAAGTCATGTGGTGCCTTTCCTGAGTTTTGACTGGATGTTACTCAAAACTCAAGAATAGGACAATAGGAGAGTGTAGAGGTGGGCGGGGGGTCTTGTGACATCACGACTCCACCCACGACCTACGGCAAACAGACCCACCCACCAGTTTCAGAGTTTTGCAGGGGTCCTACTGCTGAAGGGGGTGACATTTGCAAGGTAGGGATACATGCAGGAGGCTTGCATGTATATATACATTATTACTGTGTCATTAGTTTATACTGGGTGAGTGGTGGGTTTACATCCACTTTAATATATATGCAGATATCTGCATCTTAACACCATGGCTGTCACTTTGATTGGCTATTACACTAACTTTCTGCTGGCTAAACAGGTTATTTTCTGTGAATATTTATTTCTGGAGACTCTTTATCATAATCAGATCAGCAGGCTAGTATAGAGTACTATAAATACAATGTCATTTTCCAGCTACTCCTAATTACAGAGAATTTTTCAAATCTTTGCCAAAGAGTAATATCTGTGTGCTTAATCTGCTTAATTATTCCTCCTTGTCTAAATCATTAAACCTATTATTTTTAAAAGATTAAATATATAAATGTAGATAAACCATGTTATGAACATATAGTAATAAGAAAATGTGGGGAAAAAAACAGGGGCTTGCCTTACCAATTTTGCTTAGAAAATGCTATTTTCCTGCTTATCACTCTGGCCCTCTTGCATGTGACATCAGCTGGACGCACTGGCTCTCTTGCATGATGACATCTAAAATTAATATTTTAAAAATTATAGTTTCTCCTTCCAGACTTGATTTTTCCTTGTCTGCCCCTGACTATTTACACTGATAAGTAGGCACTAATGGGAATGCTAGCCGCCCAATTTTACTGGAAGTCCAATATAAACAGCTGCTCGTTATCTCGGTGGTAGAAGCTTGGCTAAAATCTGCAACAGAAACAAATTTTTACTTATGCTTGACTTGGAATTAAAATTAGATGATATATTTCTGGACCTTTTGAAGGCAGTATTGTGTCTTCGTGGCTACAACCGCACATTAACTGTTTCTTTACATTCATCACCAATGGAAAAAAAAAAGAAAAAAAAGAAAATGCTGTTTGTTGTCTTTATTATAGAATGATGTGTGTTAAAGTGGTTTATAAAGCCTGTTACACCACTTTTACCTACAGGTAAGCCTATAATAAGGCTTACCTGTAGGTACCGTGAATATCTCCTAAACTTGCACCGTTTAGGAGATATTCACTGTATCCGCATGTGCCGACGTCATCGGCACATGCGCACTAAAGAAACGGCCTGCTCGTGCTGTTTTTTCTGTAGTCGTGCTCGGCGGCTCCCACTCACATGAGCGGGAGTGACGTCTTTGCGGCTCCGGCCAATCACAGCGCCGAAGCCCGTGAACCCAGAAATAACTCCGGGAGACATGTCGCCGGTCACAGCGGTGTGCGGGGACCGCTGCAACAGCTTCGATCTAAGGTAAGTATTTCATAATGAGCTAGCTTTCTGTGGCTGACTGGGACCAATAACTGACTGATTTTAGATATAAGAACAGCATTGTGGCTAAGAGATAAGAAATGTTACTTTGCTATATTGGGGTCCTGGATTTTACTCCAATTATAGAACGCAATCTGCATGGAGTTCGAATGTTCTCCATGTGTTTGTGTGGACTTTCTCCAGGTTCTGCCTCATACATACAGATTTATACTGGAAGGTAAATCAACTTTCATCCTAGTTGCCCATGCTGTGGTCACTATTATGCAGGGTACGTTAGACTGTAAGCTTCTTCAAGGGCACAGATTGATGTTTATTGTTCTCTGTAAATCAGCATTTTTTATGAGCAAATTCGACTATCCTGTGTATACTCAACATTTTTCATGAACAAATAAACCCACAGAAACAAGTTTTTGTTTGAAAATAAAATAACAGCGCCACAGACTATATCAGGAAAAAGGCCACACTAGATCGCTGCCACCCTAACTTTGATGAAACATCAAATACAGATACTATTATGCCGCGTACACACGATCGATTTTCTCGACGGTGAAAAACTAAGAACGGCTTGTTCCCCTACACACGGCCGTTTTTCTCGTAATTTTTTCTCTTGGTCGAGAAAAACGACCGTGTGTAGGCTCCCCGGCAGTGTTTCCCTATGGGAAAACTGCCGCGGAAAAAAATGCCGTGAATCACGACGAGAAAAATTAGAGCTTTATGTTCTAATTTTTCTCGTCGTGATTAATGCCGTTTTTCTCGTCGGGAAAAATGACCAAAAGCCCACACATGGTCGTTTTTCTCGTCAAAGAGAAAAAATTTAATTTTTCCCAACGAGAAAAATGTTCGTGTGTAGGCGGCATTAGAAATTGAGCAGCGCTGGTCTCAGCCCACCTTCTAAATTATATATTAGTACACCCACAATAGCTCACAAATATCTCATAATATATTTGACCTCACCAAACATAAAAAGCGCTAGTGCAAAAAGCAAACTGCAAACTGTGTTTATAGCATATGACCTGTAAACAATACATGAATTATAAAGTGCTATATGTGCAATCAATTAATAAACATAAAACGTGCTATAGTACATACATCCAATCATAATAAAAGGTTCTGCAAAAGACAATCCATCAAAAATCTGAAAAAAGTCCATGTTATAGAAAACACAAAAACATGAAAAGGAAATTTCCAAACAGCCAAAGTTTGTGCTATATTTAATGTGATTAAACTTCTCAAAAATTGCTATTCATGCCACTGTGCATATCACACACACATACGTAAACATAGGGATAGGTGAAAGAGAGCTTCCATAGCATAAAATCTTTTTAAAACACAGGCTTTTATTAAAAATACTGTAATTATTGCCGCTCACATTCCACTCCATGAGGAAATCACATTGACGAAACATGCTGGGCGAGACAATGACATTACCACGCACGCCAACATCGTTAGGCAAACGATAGGCAAGTGAGCTGTTTTACCCTACTTTGAAAATGTGAGTGGAAATAATTATTTTTAATAATGTATTTGTTCGACATATGTCGCCTTTACAGAGCTCCTTGCTGCAAAGACCTGTGTTTTAAAAAGATTTCATGCTATTGAAGTTCTCTTTCTCCTATCCTCCGTTTATGTATGATGACACTTTTGCGAGAGTGGGTATTGTGAGGAGCCGTGTTTAGATTTGAGCCATTAATTACTATTTGGATCAGTTTGCGCAGTTGCTGGTTTATAACTTGACTAGCCTATGTTTCTGGTGAGTACATTTAGTGAATGGTGAAGGCTCACATCGGATGTAATATGAACAGTGGCATGAAGAGCACTTTTTGAAAAGTTTATTCATATTCAATATAGCACGAACTTTGGCTGCTTTGGGACTTTTATTTTCATGTTTTTGTGTTTTCTATAACATCTTTTTTCAGATTTTTGATGGATTGTTTTTTGCAGCACCTTTTATTATGATTGGATCAATGCACTATAGCACTTTATGTTTATTCATTGAAATGTTTTGTGAGGCAAAATATATTATGAGATATTTGTGAGCTATTGTGGGTGTACTAGTATATAATATAAAAGGTAGGCTGAGACAAGAGCTGCTCAATTTCTAATAGAAACAAATTTTTGTCATAACTAAAGAAAATTACAATTTGCTCATCACATTCACTGTAGATGTTATTTACAGTCAGATTCCAACAGAAACATTTCTGATTTAATTGTAGTGTTAAGGGTCATGCACACAGCCAATTAGGCTGTACACCACCCAGATCCAGTATATTTTTGGGGAGGGGGGGCGGCGGCAAACAATCCACCCCCCACCACCCCCCAGTCAGTAGGTCGGGCCACAGGCACCCCCCATACCACAACCCCCCCCCCAGTTGGTCGGTCACCAGCCCCGCACTTACCCCAACAAGGTTTTGTGCTGCGGCTTCCTCTGGGTGGCAGCTTCACCCTGCATTCCTTCTTCTGCCACATATCCTCCCTCCTCCTCCTTGGTAGCCAATAGGATCGCTTCTCCTCTCAGCCAATTGGGTGACAGGTCTCAGGACGCGCTTCCTGATTGGCCGGGAGGAGAATCAGTAAGACAGTAGCGGCTAATAATTCGCTATTGTCAGGCAACTTTTTTTAAGCTAATTAGAGCTCATAATCATGTGCTTCTAAAAAATAAACCCCATTGGAATCCAATGGGCCCGGTGCCCTGCATGTAGATTAGGGGCCCGGGCGCATGGATTAGGGGGGCGGTGACCCTGCGCCAGATCAGAATATTTTTGTGGAAGGTACGGCCAGGTGTTTGCGATCAGGAAACATGTTTGTCGCTTACCTGGGGAAGAGATAAAATCAGGATGCAGTATGGGGAAGAAGGCAAGCTGGCGGTGTCAGTGATCTGCTACTAATGGCTTGGTGGAAGAAACACCGCTCAGGTGGGTAAATCCAGATAAATAGGTAAGTAAAGTGAATGGTGCTAGCCACAGCTCGCCCGCCGTACAAACTGCAAGAAGGAAGAAATGGCTGCACTTCAAGATGATCAATATGAGTCCTTTATTGATTCATCCAAGTGACACACCACAGGAAAATTGACACTCAAGGCAGATATGTTTCACACAGTATCATGTGCTTAATCATTGCCTGATTAAGCACATGATACTGTGTGAAACATGTCTGCCTTGATTGTCGTTTTTCCTGTGGTGTGTCTCTTGGATGCTAGGTTCCAGTACAGTTCTGTGCAGAAAAAATGCGGCACACTGTACTTTTTTTTTCTGCATCGGAAACTGAGTGCACTGGTGTGATCTAGAGCTATTGGAATACATGGAAAACACTGCATGCATTTTTAGTGCAGAAAAAAAGCGCACAGAACTGCATCTGGTGTGAACTAGAACTTACTCATAATGAGTTGCATGTATGGTAAGTGACATTGTGTATCCCAGTGGCAATAAAGCTGAAGCACTCTTCACGTAGTGTACACATCATGTTTTCACTTTCAGACAACATGTGAATCCGACCATCTCTCCTCTGTACGAAGGTGAGAAGGAGGCTCGGTGGTGGTGTGATAGGCAGACACTAATTGCAGCACTCCACGTTGCAGCTGTTCTCCTGCATCTCATCATTAGACAGCTAGGTTGGTGATGTGACTTCCTAACAATTGTCTTTTGTAAGGAAGTCACACAGCTTTCCTAATGCTGTAATATTCTTGGAAGCAGAATAAGGGAATTTGGAGCAACTGCAGCTGTGTTCATTGCTGTGTGTCTGGTAAATGCTAACAGCTTAAACCAGCAATTTCATACTTCTCTGAAAAGATCAACCGTGCAAGTAGGCAGCTGCATACAGAGCAATGTTTATATAAGTAGTGAAGGCTTATGAATACTGTACTACAGAGTACAAATTTTCCCCATTCCTTTGTCTGCAATTGTTTGTAAATCACAGTAGTAAAGCATTTACTGTTTTTTTCTTTTTAAATCAACGGTTCGCTCTTGTCAGAATTGAAAATTAAGCTTTGAGATGCATAGAGGGGATGCACTACCTTCTTATCAAAGCTTCTGTTTTTCATACAGGTATTGTTGCAGTGTAGCCATTCTCAAACAGGGTTCTGTGGAACTTCAGGGTTTCTCCAGATGTTGCTAGGGGTTCTGGAGCAATAGAAGATAGGTTAACACTGACACTAAAGTCCTTTTTAGCTTTCTGTAAGGGTGGGCATTCTTCCCACTCACCACCAATGTAAGGAAAGCTCTTCCTACTGACTACCAATTTAAGCAGTATTGTTCCCTCTGACCACCAGTGTGAGGAGCATCCCCCCCAATGGCCACCAATCTACGGAGTATTCTTCACACTGGCCACCAATGTAAGGAATATTTATTTTACTGATCCCCAGGGTAAGGAGTATTGTTCGCATGGACCACCAGTGTAAGGAACATTTTTCTCACTGCCCACCAATGTAAGGAGCATTCTTTCAACTGATCACCAATGTAAGAAGCATTCTAACAACTGATCCCCAATGTAAGGAACAATCTTCCCACTGACCACCAATGTATGGAGAATTCTTTCCACTGACCACCAATGTAAGGAGTATTCTTTCCACTGACCACTAAAGTAAGGAATATTTTTTTGAATTGGCCATCAGTTTAGGGAACATTTTTCCAACTGCCCACAACTGTAAGATGTGTTTTTCACACTGGCCACCACTGTAAGGTCTGGTTCACACTGGTGCGACATATGCTGCGACTTTGGGAGTATAAATTTGGTGTACAAATCAATGGTTCCCTATGAAAGCCGTCTTAACTGGTCTGACTCTAAAAATGGTTCCTCCACTACTTTGATCCGACTATGGTCCGTTTTTAGCCTATTCAATATCATTGAAGTCGGATCCTCGTCCTAACCATCCGACATGGTAATTACAGCAGCAGGAAAAGGCATTTATGTCACACTGGGATTGTTTTGATTGGTCAAAGGACAAGTCGGACTATCTTCAAGTCGGAACAAAACTATATCCTGTTCATTCAAGTCGGATGAAAGTAGGACCAATGTTGCAGGGCAAAGTCGGATCGAAAGTTGTAAAACAGTTGCGTCGTACCAGTGTGAACCTGGCCTAAAGAGCATTCTTTCCATTAACCACCAATGTAAGGAACATTCTTCCCACTGACCACGAATGTAGGGAGAATTTTTCCCACTGACCACCAATGTAGGGAGTATTCTTCCCACTGACCACCAATGTTTTTAGAAAAAAGTGAAAATTAATTCTACACTACTTTATAAGTTAATGCACGTGTGAATAGTTGCCGCTTAACACAGATTGTGTTCCCACAAAGATAAATAGCAAAATTAAAATAGCGAACCGCAACCACACCCAGCTGAGCAGCTATTTATGAGTCAATTAGGTGAAAATAATCAAAAGTGAAAACAATCTATATAATCTAGCAATATGCAAAGAAAAATGTCCATATATATATATATATATATATATATATATATATATATATATATATATATATATATATATATATATTTGGTTGAAGCCCTATATCCGATACGGATATGAATAAGATAGATAGACTTAACATAAGACTTACAACATGAAATGGACCTGAAGTGTGCCCTGATCTGATGGACGGTATGCCAAAATAAGGGGGCAAAAACATTCAGGTAGGGGTGTAGTTTTATTGGTTTTAGCTTTGTTCATTGAGCAAGTTTGGTGAATGCTTGTGCCATTTCCACCTGAGGATTGGAGGATGTGCTGGACGAAGCAGGCAGACTTCCACCTGTCAAGTCTCTTAATTGTCGTGATCTGGGACCCCACACCGGGATGTGGCCGAGGCCGCTCCAATACGATAAGAGTGACTGGAGCACTGACTGGGGTTGAGGTGTAGGTAGCGTGGAAGAGTGAGTGAGTGTGAAGGTGACAGGACCCAAATTGACCTAACCGCCCCCACGTTGATCCAGAGGAAGGCGAAAACCCCAGCCGAGCCTAGGCCAATTGCTACAGCAGGGGAGAAAATTCCTTCCTGATCCCCCGAGAGGCGACCGGGTGAACCCTGGATCAACTTCCTATGGTTGGTTGTGCCCCGATGAATTCTCATGTGTTTGATGAACTGGCAGGCACTCAAGGGTTTGATCGGGAAAGGTAGTAGGGGACAAGAGTTTGACTGTTCAGGTAGGAGTGACAGAAGGCGATCGAGTAAGGTTACTGCACACCAGAGATTGTTTGTTTTTAGAGTTAAATGTCTAACCCGGTGCCTGATCGCTGGGTTTTGGATAGTACCAGGTGGAGGATGAAATGATCTTGGTAGCGAGCCAAGTGAGGTCTACGTAGAACTTGGCCGGCGGGTTAGCTGCGGGTGAACTCGCTAGGCCGCAAGAACCCGTGGTAGGCCGAGTCGAAGGCTGCTTGAATGACCAGGCTGGGGAGAAGGCCAAATGGGGAACTAGCTAGGGTAGTGGACATTAACTGGTGCTGAGGGCATAGTTGTACAGGCCTGCGTAGGAAGGACATGACTTGGACTTGCCTTTACTAATAATATCGGCCGTGGCCTGGTTGTCGGTGGTGAAGGCCACTGTTTGTCCTGTCCAGATATGACCCCCAGAGCTGAGCGGCTGCCACGACCTGGTATTGTTCGAACAGGGAGGAAGTCCGGGTAAACCCTGGGATTAGGAGTGTCTCTGGAGGCCATGGTCCTGCAAACCAATAGTGGCCAAAAATTGCAGCGAAGCCTGTGAAGGCTTCGGCATCTGTCACTACCAGCGGTGATGGGGGCGATATTGATGGTATAACTTTGATACTGTTTTACGTAGTAAGGAACTCCTCCCATATTGACAGGTCCGCTACTGCCGCGGTGTCTAAGTGTCACGTACCTAGCGGTGATGAGCCCGGACTTGCAGAGGAAGGCCTCCCTTACGGCTCCCACTAGCGGCCCCTGGTAAGGTAACAGCAGGCGCGGAGGTAGGAGGGGTACGAGTGCCTGGCAGGATCAACCAAGGTGAAGGTAGTTATGCAGACTTGGTAGGCACACTGGAACGCAGCACGTCGAACTGGAATCAGGAACACTCAGCAAACTGGAATCGTTCAGCAGACTGGACCGGAACCAGGAACACAGGAACTCAGCAAACTGGATCAGCTTAGCAGACTGGACCGGAACCAGGAACACAGGAACTCAGCAAACTGGATCAGCTTAGCAGACTGGACTGGAACTAGGAACACAGGAACTCAGCAAACTGGATCAGCTTAGCAGACTGGACTGGAACTAGGAACAGTGAGCTTGGTCAGACAAGCCGGATCGGTTAACTGGCTGGCAGCAAGGTACAGAGGGATCAGACAGAGGAGAGGTCACAACAAGCCAGGGGTCGGATGCAGGCAGAAAACTGGAGAAGTCACAGGCAGGCCGGGTCAAACACAGGTAAGTCTTCAGATCAGGTTTTCAGGTACTCAACGCTGTAGAGCAGACAGCAGGGACTGTCTGCGATTGACAGGTTTAAATAGCCCCTCTGGCGCCACCTGCAGGGTGGAGCATGTGCAACCGAGAATCAGGAAGACCAGGACGCCTGCTTCTGGCAGGATCTCCATGACATTGCCCCCCCCAAGGGGCAGCCTCCGGATGCCCACCCGGGCAAACTTCTCAGGGTGAGATCTCTTGAAGGACTGCACCAGGCTTCTAGCATGGATGTTCTCCTCAGGCTCCCAAGAGTTTTCTTCGGGTCCGTAGCCCTTCCACTTAATCAGGAATTGGTTCTGGTTATTCCTTCTTCTAAAATCCATAATGGCTTCCACTTCGAATTCCTCCTCCCCGTCTACAATGACAGAATCAGGGAGAGCCGGACTTTGGCCTGGAAATGGGTTGGGAACCGAAGGCTTCAGCAGAGATACATGGAAGACCGGATGGATCTTGAGGGAGTCAGGGAGCTCCAGTTCATAAGCCACTTCATTGATTTTCCTTTTGACAGGAAACGGCCCTAAGAATTTGGGGCCCAGTTTCTTAGAGGGGCATGCCATCCTCAAGTTTAAAGTGGATAACCATACTTGGTCACCGGGTGCCAGCATTAATTCACCCCGTCTCTTCCTGTCAAAAATTGTCTTGTGTTCCTGAGTCTTGGTCATGGTTTCCTGCAGAAGTTGGTTGTTGGATGAAAAGAAATTCAACTTTTCCTGGACTGCGGGCACCGTACATTCAGGAAGGGAATTGGGCAGGAATGTAGGATGGAAACCATAATTTGCGAAGAATGGGGACTGCTTGGTAGCAGAATGCGTAGAGTTGTTATAGGCAAACTCGGCCAATGGGAGCAGGGAAACCCAGTCATTCTGAGCGAATGAAGAGAAGCAACGAAGGTACTGCTCAAGGGTCTGGTTAGTCCTCTCAGTCTGTCTGTTGGTCTGGGGATGGTAAGCGGGTAAAGGGGCGGTCTCTTGGACCACTGGTCCAGACTTAATGATGAACCCATCAGCCAAATGTACACATAGTCCATGGGTCTTGGTGACAAGAGGGATCTGGTGCTTGATGGCAAAGGCTGAGTCCATAAAGCAGCTGCAAGCCCCGGAATCAATAATGGCGGGCATTTGCAGAGTCCTTCGTGGGAGCTGTAACGAGACAGAGAGAGCAAGGTGAGATGTGGACTTGGCCTGTGGGTTGGTAGTGTCAGAAGATACTGAAAGACACTTACGAAGTTTCAGGGGACAATTTATAACGAAGTGTCCGGGTTCCCCGCAGTACAGGCACAAATTGTTCACTCGGCGACGTTGGCGTTCCTGTTGGGAGAGGGAAGGACGAAGCACTCCGAGCTGCATGGGCTCGGGTATGTCAGATGTAGCGGCTGGAGGTGAAACAGGTGCTGGGTGCAGATGGCTGGGAGCCCGGGGAAGCATCCAGGTCGGGCGGGAGAAGCCCGTGGACCTCTCAGCCCTTCGTTCCCTGAGACGTCGGTCGATCTGGATTGTTAAGTCAATTAGTGAATTCAGGGTTGGTGGTATGCCAACCCTAGCGAGCTCGTCCTTCAGAGGGTCGGACAGACCTATGCGGAACTGATGGCGGAGGGCGGCGTCATTCCAACTGGTATCTGCGCTCCACCGTCTAAATTCCGCTACGTAGTCCTCTGCTGCTCTGCGCCCCTGCTGAAGGGTGCGCAAGGTGGTCTCTGCGGTTACTGAGAGCTGGGAATCTTCATATAGCTGAGCCATGGCGTCGAAGAAGGCAGTAAGGTTGTTTAACGCCATATCTTTCCATTCCAAGAGACGGTGGGCCCAGATCTGAGGGTCTCCAGAAAGCAGGGACATCACAAAGCCCACCTTGGTGGCTTCCAAGGAGAAGGTGCGAGGCTGCAGGGCGAAGTAGAGTTCGCAGGAATTACGAAAAGCCCTAAACTTGCTTCGATCCCCAGAGAATTTTTCGGGTATAGGGACCCTGAGCTCCGGAGGAAGCATGACAACTGTGGGTGAGGATCCTGCCCCAGCAGTGGAGGTAGAGGTATGGGATCCCCCTTGGGCTCCAGAGGGGTTGGAGAGGACCCGCACTTGTTCTTCCAGATGGGTGTAGCCTTGCTGGAGGTTCTTGACCGCTTCAGCCAATCCTGCCAGGTGCCGACATAGTTCCTCCATAGGTGAGGCTCCCTGCTCGGGCTCGGACATGGCTGTCTGCTACTGTCACGTACCTAGCGGTGATGAGCCCGGACTTGCAGAGGAAGGCCTCCCTTACGGCTCCCACTAGCGGCCCCTGGTAAGGTAACAGCAGGCGCGGAGGTAGGAGGGGTACGAGTGCCTGGCAGGATCAACCAAGGTGAAGGTAGTTATGCAGACTTGGTAGGCACACTGGAACACAGCAGGTCGAACTGGAATCGGGAACACTCAGCAAACTGGAATCGTTCAGCAGACTGGACCGGAACCAGGAACACAGGAACTCAGCAAACTGGATCAGCTTAGCAGACTGGACCGGAACCAGGAACACAGGAACTCAGCAAACTGGATCAGCTTAGCAGACTGGACCGGAACCAGGAACACAGGAACTCAGCAAACTGGATCAGCTTAGCAGACTGGACTGGAACTAGGAACACAGGAACTCAGCAAACTGGATCAGCTTAGCAGACTGGACTGGAACTAGGAACAGTGAGCTTGGTCAGACAAGCCGGGTCGGTTAACTGGCTGGCAGCAAGGTACAGAGGGATCAGACAGAGGAGAGGTCACAACAAGCCAGGGGTCGGATGCAGGCAGAAAACTGGAGAAGTCACAGGCAGGCCGGGTCAAACACAGGTAAGTCTTCAGATCAGGTTTTCAGGTACTCAACGCTGTAGAGCAGACAGCAGGGACTGTCTGCGATTGACAGGTTTAAATAGCCCCTCTGGCGCCACCTGCAGGGCGGAGCATGCGCAACCGAGAATCAGGAAGACCAGGACGCCTGCTTCTGGCAGGATCTCCATGACACTAAGTTAAGGATCTGATCGGGGTCCTGTGTCTGGGAGAGGAAGACCAGGAGGCGTAATACAAAAGATCGACCCTGGGGAATGATCCTTGCTGCAAATTGAGCATTCCCAGGAGAGACTGAAGCTGCTCCTTAGTACACCCTCGTGTACGGGTGAAGTCTTGGAAAACTGACCTGATGCGGGTCGGCTTTGAGGAACCACAAACATAGTGAAAGCTAGTTTGCGTGTTTAGCACGACAGAGAATAGGTGAGCAGCCAAGTTGCTACTGGAGATGAGTGACCGATTTGAGTCGTTTGCAGAAATGCTTGCAGCGACTGCAATTAAGCCGCTTTATTGGAAAAATGAAAACAAAGTTAGCGGAAATTTTGAGTATGTAGGAACGACCGTGCGCAACATTGTATATGCAGATGGAGTGAGATGTAAAGGTTTATGCTTGATAACGGACGTAAGGCCAGGGATCTGAATTGTAAGTACCACTTTATTGGTATCGCTCACAGGAAACCAACGAAGACTGCACGTGAGTGGGCTGGTTACATAGCCCCCCCGGGCTCCTCCCATAAATTCAGGCCAGCATACTGGCTTTCTAACATATATATATATATATATAGAGAGAGAGAGAGAGAGATATAGTGACTGTTGCTAGTAGATTCAAGACATTAAATCCAAATGAAAAACTCTTCTCAGTGCACGTGTCTATATCTTCATAAGTGACAAATCCAAAATAAGTGGTCAAGCACACCACCATTTCCTCCACCGATCTCTATATGTGCTCACCTCACATGAAGACCCACTATAGGGTCTAATGGCACGTTCCCCTCAGGGGTATAAATCCAGCAATCTGACGTTCCTCTATCCTCCTAAGAACTCCCAATCCCTCAGATGCTGTTCCTCATAGTTATATGTCACAAGGGCAGGAAAAAACTCAACATAGTGTATTACAGTTTAAAAACAACTTTTAATAAAACCGCAGTAAAGAACTCACATTAACAGATGCACTGTTCTGGTGCATGCAGGTAAAGTGCATGTATGATAAAGATGGACAATCCCTGGATCACTGAAACATCCTCAGATCCTCGGCCCTGTGTCCCCAGTGGCTCGTGAACTGCTTCCTAGATGGATGTAATGATGTCACAGGCTCCGCCTCGACGGGTTTCCTTCCTGTACTTGTGACTATTTTTACAATTGTTCCCACCGACCACAATTGTAAGGAGCATTCTTCCCACTGAGCACCAATGTAAGGAGTATATTTCCCACTGACCACCAATGAAAAGAGTATTCCGTCAACTGGTCACAAATGTGAGGAACATTTTTTTCACTGACCATCACTGTAATGAACATCCGTCACATTAGCCACCAATGTAAGGAACATTCTTCTCACTGACCATCAGTGTGAGGGCCCTTTTCCCAATGACCCGCCATGCAAGGGGGGGTCCTTCTCCTGACCACCAATCTACAGGGGCCCTTCTCCACTGACCACCAGGGAAACCATAACATTTTCACTGTCAGCATTTCTTTTCTGGCCATGTTACAGTTTATTTTATTTCATTGTTACTGTTAAAAACAATTTTGCCATTTATAGTGGTTGTCAGATACGTTAAGTGTGCTGAATTTATTATTCCTTTGTCAGCTTACTGTTTACGCTAATGTACTGTAAACTCGAAATATAGTCATTATTAGCAGGGGTTCCCTGAGACCTGAAATTTATATAGAATGATTGTCAAATATGCTAAGTACACTACATTCATAATGTACACTACATGTCCTTTATTTATGGTATTTTGTCAGCTTACTGTTTTTACATTGTTGTACTGTGAGCTGTAAATAAAATACATGTTAACTGGGGTTTCCTAAGAACTGAAAAATAGGTAGAAAAGTTGAGAAGGCTGATATTGTGTAAAGCCGTGTACACACGATCGGTTTTACCGATGAAAACAGTCCGATGGACTTTTGTCATCGGACAAACTGATCGTGTATGGGACCCATCAGTCTTTTTCCCATCGGTGAGAAAAAATAGGACATGTTTTAAATTTATCCGATGGAAAAAAAACGATAGCAAATTCCGATCGTCTGTGTGGAACTCCATCGGACAAAAAACGCACGCATGCTCAGAATCAAGTCGACGCATGCTCAGAAGCATTGAACTTAATTTTTCTCGGCTTATCGGAGTGTTTTACGTCACAGCATTTTGGACGATCGGTTTTTTGACTGATGGTGTGTAGGCAAGTCAGCTTCATCGGATTTCCGATGGAAAAATCCATCGGATTAGAATCCAAAGGAAAACCGATCGTGTGTACAGAGCTTAACAGTTTTCCCCACTCCCTTTTCTAAAAGACCTGGGTACCCCTTTTGCTCATCCATTTTGTGATGGAGAAGTATCCCCAAACACACCCCTGAAGGCAACTTGCTGTCTCTTACGTATAGAATGTCTGGTGTAGGAAAATAACAGTACTAATGCCCCGTACGCACGATCCGATTATCGGACGAATGATCGTTCGTTTTTTTTGCATGCTAATCTCACGTTGAATCTGATGAGTTTACTATAGTCACAAAAATTCTCGTACGACAGAATAAAAATTCGAGGGTGATGTCATGACTTCATATTAAAGTTATTGCAGTTAGATTTTTTGACTTTGTAAAAGTTTTAGTGCTTGCGCTCTCTTGTTGTCTGAAATTGCTCTTTAACCACTTCAGGACCAGAGCATTTTTTTTTTAAACACACGTTAAAATCTGAATTTTTGTCTAGAAAACGTAGAACTCCCAAACAATTATATATTTTCTTAAAGCAGAGGCCCCGTTTGTGATCATGTGCATGTACTTGAGGGTGAGTGCATTGCAAAAAATATATTTATGTCACTTTCATTTCAAAACTTTTGTTTTTTTCTTTACACTTAAGTTTTGCTTTAACTCGCTGGGCCAAATTCAAGATAAATTCTCCTGCCAAGTGGATCCATTTCCCTGCAGCAAACCACTCTTTAGCTGTCTGTGCCTGTTTTCCTTTCCACCATCTTGGACAAGCTCAGCTAACTGTCTCTTCTGGGTTCAGGCAGCCAGGCCCTGATGGCATGTCGGTTCCACCCCTAGCTGAACGGGCTTCCTCAGCCTTCTGGGTCAAAATGGTGGTGGGGGGCAGGGCTACCACCAAAAAAAAATACAGAAAAGCTCCTGAAAAACAGTCCTATTATGATTTGAGGGGGGGGGGGGTTGGAGTTAGCGGGCATATGCCCATACTTTTTCTAGGACTAGAGTTCAGCTTTAACTTTATTTCTATTACATAGGGGTTAACAGGCCCCTATGTGGAAGCATAATGGAAGTGACAGATCTTCATCATGGAGACATAAGGGGTCATTAGACTTCTAATAGCACCTGTGGGCCCAACTGCAGCTGATAAAGCACAGATTAAATACATGGTTGGTAAGGTTGAATAATGACACTGAATAATCCAGTTCAACCTGTGTGTTAATGCCACTACCCCTGTACAAGTTTTTTTGAATTTATCTAGTAACAATAAAGAACCCCTTACCCATTTTAAGACTGTACTGTCGCTCATCCAACTTCATTGTGTGGCTCTGTATCTTCTTTAAAGACCTAGGATTAAATGTTTTCCTTCCAATAATACAATCACCATTTAAAGTTTTGTGTATAGTGATTATATGCCATTTCATTATATGATCTTAAGCATCTCTTCCCCAGGGAGAATAAGTTTAATGTTAGTTTGTACTACAAAGTAGTTGTAGTTCCAGCACATAGTTTGTATTTTCAGCATATGTTACCTGAGGACTAGTGACCAGAACTGAACGACATGCTCAAGATGTGGTCGAAACAGAGTTTTGTAAAGTGGTAGAATTATAGTTTTACCTCTTGACGAAATACCCTCAATGCATGCTAATAGTCTGACAGCCTTGCTTGCTGCAGCTTGACACTGCATGTTATTGCTGAGCCTGTGATTGACTAGGACCCTCAGATCCTTTTCCATCCTTTATTCACCCAGAGGTCCTTCCCCTAGTGAGTAACTTGCATACATATTTTTAGCTTCCAATTGCATTTCTTTAAATTTTTTCAATTTTAACCACTTCCCTACCCGCCCATAGACATATGACGTCTGCAGGAGGGATCTCCCATCCTGGGCGGGCATCATATGACGTCCTGGGCTTCCTGGCCGTCTAGGGGGCGTGCGCCTGCCACATCACTCGGGTGCTTTTGCGCGTGCCCGGCGGCCGCGATGTCCGCCGGGCACCCGCGATTGCCGGTAATAGATCCAAACACACAGATCCACGTCCTGTCAAGTGAGAGGAGACCTGTGTGTTCCCAGTACAGAGAAACACCGATCAGTCTCCTACCCTTGTGAGTCCCCTCCCCCTACAGTTAGAATCACTCCCTAGGTAACATATTTAACGCCTTGATTGCCCCCTAGTGTTAACCCCTTCCCTGCCAGTGACATTTACACAGTAATCAGTGCATTTTTATAGCACTGATCGCTGTATAAATGTGAATGGTCCCAAAATAGTGTCAAAAGTGTCATGATAAAAATCGCAGATCGCCGCCATTACCAGTAAAAAAAAAAAAAAATTGCCATAAATCTACCCCCTATTTTGTAGACGCTATAACCTTTGTGCAAACCAATATGTAGAAGATTACATATCGGCCTGAACTGAGGACATTTTTTTTTTTAAACTGGGATATTTAATATAGCAAAAAGTTAAAAATATTGTGTTTTTTTCAAACTTATCACTCTTTTGTTTATAGCGCAAAAAATAAGAACCGCAGAGGTGATCAAATACCACCAAAAGCAATCTCTATTTGTGGGGAAAAATTCATTTGGGTACAGTGTTGCATGACCTCGCAAGAGTCATTCAAAGTGCGACAGCGCTGAAAACGAAAAATTGGCCTGGGCAGTAAGGGAGTGAAAATTGTCTGTATTTAAGTGGTTAAACATCATCTGTCATTTAGCTTCCCTCCCCTCTATTTTCATTAGGTCTTCTTGTAAAGTTGTTATATCATGTTGTGAAGTTATTGTCTTGCTTAGCTTTTGTATTAGGCCTTCCTCCATTCAAATTACAGCTCACCTCCTCATAGAATGTTAAAAAGTTGGTCTGGCAATAACGGCCTTTCATAAATCGATTTGGATACTACTAATGATACTGCTTTCATCAAAAATGTTGTGGATATGGTCCCTTATCATTCCTTTCAATCGTTTACATACTATTGGTGTTAGGCTGACTGGTCTATAGTTTCCAGGTCCCTTTTTGGAATGTTGGTACGTTTGTTTTCTGCAGTTGATAGTGGTAGGATATAAATAAAACAACAGGACATGTATATACATTAATAAAATAAACCAGTTGCTGAGGGATTTAATAATACTGTAGGAAATTATAACAATGTTATACAATTGTATGATATGCTCAAAGAGAATTTTGGTTAGTTGGAGCAATGTTATTCCTTGTATACATTTCATTAGTCTCTGTAGCTATGAATGTTCTTCCTTATTGCCTATTTCACCCTTAGTGTTGAACATTCATTCCTAATATATCATTACATAAAATGCATGAGATACAGGCACCCATTTGATATTCAGCTTTGGCTGTAAGTATGACATCCTTAACTAACTTGTCTTTTCATAAAAGACTCGCTGTCCAAGATACACACATCTGGCACATTCACAGTGAAATCTGAAGACACAAAAATATTTTTTTTGGATCTTAGACAGAAAAAGTTCTATTTTTTAATACTTAACATTTTTCTCATGGTCTTTTAACCCAAAAGTGCAATGTACAGAGAATTTACATGTATCTACAGACAGCTGTGCACAGGGACTGATTATCTAAGAATGGATCAGCCATGCATACAATGCTTTACAATAATTTGGACTTCAATAATACATTTTGATGGATTTTGCTTTTAGCATTAGTATTTAGTATGCCGACAGCCCGGTTTCCTGGAATAATCATCCCTCTGCTCCTACAATTGGCCCACAGCCTCTACTGGAAGTTTGCACAGAGCTTGAGGTCAAACTAAGGACAGCCTTTTGCCTAGTGTGGCATCCTTGGCAATGTCCTTAGGTCTATCGACCTAGTAGTTTGAAATGCATACAGAGTACTGTAGGTCTGAAGGATGAACAAATATATTTGATTACAGCACCTAAACTGATCATCTGATTATAACCAAGACAGATCCTTCCATTAGCATTCATTTTTAAAGATTTCAGCAAGTGCACCGACATGGTTTGTTAAAAAGGATGCATGGTGTCCCTAAAGTAAAATTCACCTTTTGAAAATAAATAAATAAATTCACATTTCTTTGCAGGTAATAAAAAGTGTATTTTTTTTTCTGCAGAGCATCAGCAGATCGCGGGTGCAATTTCAGGCTCCTGCAGACATTCAGAATAGCTGGCTGCCCATACCTTGTACTGGCAGGAGGTTGCCTGAGAACAGGAAGATCAGTGGACTAAGAGTGCTCACTAGTGCCCTTGTAGTTCATTGAGAACTACAAGCCATCAGCCGCAATGGCATATTTTCAGAAAAAGCTGTGCATGAATGATGTGGCTGTGTGGGCAGAATCCTACATGGCCGCACTATTTTCTAATTGTGACAGCAGGTGTCGGGAGAAGATTCCCTACCCGGTGTCGGGGGGTTGGTGTGGAGAGGAGAGGCTGCAGATGCTGGAACATGCTCTACCCTAAAAATGGGTGGAACATGTAACATGTTCCAAAGATGAACATATACTTTAATATATTTTTTACTTGCTTTCCTTCTCTCTCCCTCTTTCTCCTTTTTTCCTGCTTCTATTTTGTTTTTCATCTGGTAAATATAAAGTACTAAACTTTAAAATAGACGTTAGGCCTACCAAAAAGGCAGCTTGTCCCGTCATTGCTGAATCTTTTTCATTTTTAGCCACCCAGGAGGCACAGGTGCCTTGTCCAGCTGCCAACACTCTGTGACTGGTTGAAACATGCAGTGACTGGTCGCAGCTGGATGCTGTACCAAGTGGTACTTGTATTTAGGACAACATTTGCATGACTTGCTGAATTCCTACAGCCCTAAACACAAGTACTGCTTAGTACCGCATCCAGCCCCAACTAGCCAACGTGTATTTGAGACTGCAGCTGGGCCAAAGACGCTGGTTTTTGATTCTGACAGGTCAAATGGCCCATGTGCATGTAGCCTTAAAATAAAATTGCCAAATTCCATTATGGCTTCTCTTCAATATCTGTGAAGCAGAGGCAGGGAAGGATCTGCAATAGATTTGCTGTAACAACAAGGAAAGGACAAGCGCCTCTAAGTGTAGTATCTTTAGTAACATTTATTAAAAGGCAAAAAGTTATCCACTCCCATTGTGCAGGTTGGATACAAGCATATCAGATATACAGGTGATCTCACTCGCAATCTCCACAAGCCGTCCATTAAGGGAGGGGAGGCCAGTCACTTAAGTCGTAGGCAACGGTAGAAGCAGGAAGCTGTATGGGGCCGTGGACCGCAGCGCCGACAAGGATGATCCTCAACAGGAAGTGCACAACGCGTTTCAGAGCATGCATGATGCATGACACCAGGAGGTGTGTAAGCGAGCTCCTTTGTCAAGCTGTTGGCTGGGGAAAAGGAAGGCTGATTTATACAAAGAGCCATTATGGGATCAACCCATATAAGGCATGATTGCTCCATATTATAATACTATTTTTCTTTTACAGTAGATAAAAGATTTTCTCCTCTTTATTCCCTACACTTCACTTTCTGTGTATAAAAGCACTGCCTGGACCATGTGACTGCTACCAGTGTCATACTTAGAGCCCATTCACACAGGGGCGTCTTTGGATCCGACTCCAAATCGCCCCAGGTCGCCCCTAGTCGCCTCAGGTCGCGCTGGCTGAAGAAATCAATGTAAGTTAATGGAGCCGTCCTTATGCACACTACTGCAGTCGCTCCGACGTCAAAAAAGGTCCCTGTACTACTTCAATCCGACTCCTAGGCGACCTGTAACCATTCATTTCAATGGGAGTCGCCTCTCACTGTCTTAATAGGAGCGACTCTCCAGGAAGATAACATACATTTATCAGGCAAAACTCTCCCTCCCCCCTCCCTCCCACAGAGCTGATTCTTGTTTGATTGGCCACTGGAATGTCTCCTGTCCTGCAGGCAACTTGGAGTTGCCTTGTAAATAGCTCCAGGTCGCGCTGTGATTCATTCTCAGGTCCTGTCTGAGTTGCCTCATAAAATCGCGCTGGAAGTCGTGTTGCCCCTGTGTGAATGGGCTCTTAGAAAGTGACATCTCACATCTAAGAATTGTTAGCCGGTGATGGCTTTTTAAACATTTCCGACTTTACAGACCTCCTCCTCTGGATTATTAAAAGTTAGATATGTGCAGTGGAAAGTTGGCTATTGTTTAAAAATGCAATAATTCCATTAATCTTAAAGGATATCAATGCATCATGTCTGTGCTGCCTTGTGCCTTGTCTTGCCAAGCAGACTTGCTTTATGGGTAATTTCTGGACTAATGTGTCATTCCTTATCTAAGGTCAGTGGACGTGAAGTAGCGCCACTTGTTTCCTGTGCATATAAATTTAATAGGATGAGTTCAGGAAAGTTATTTAGCAGTTACAAAATACTGTATTTCCCTGACCAGGGTCCCTGAACGGCAAGTCACTCTACTTTCATTTGTCATAATGGACTGTGAAGAAGTGTTTATTTGTCCTGGGACCAGATCACAGGCAAGATGATGAAAAATAGGAAGGCTTAATTATTTTACTTAGTTAGATGAATATTGATCTTCATTTATTTCAAACTGTTCTTCCTAATCTATTAAGAACACAAATTAGTCACCAGTAAAATATGCATAGCTTATATATGGATATCTGAACAGTGTGTTGTTTTTTCATAAGTCAGATGAGTATTTTGTACTTATTTGAACATGTTAATATTTTTGCAAACATCCTAAAATAGCGTTGGCCATACTTCTCATGTGTGTCACAGGAGTGCACTTGTGCTCTCCTGTGACCCAGAATCAGCTGACTGGGGGCTAAATCTTGCTGTTGGCTGCTCTTCCAGACCCTCTCAAGACTCTGGAGGGATCCTGACAATAATGTTGGGACCCACCCAAATGCCTTACAGGTAGATTGGTTAAAAAATAATGTAGGTGTGGCGCTGTTACTCTAGGAGTGTAAAAATACCCTTGTAATAATCTGCTACCAAACTATTTTTAAGGTGATATTGGTGCGTGTGTGGGATGGATCAAAAAAGCTGTATGATGAATATCCTATGCATAAACCAATAGATCAAATGTGTATGTGTTGCACCCTCTATGGTGTGTAGCAAAGTAAATATTAAAGTGCTAGAAACAACTTAAAAAATGACATGTGCTGCTGGTGGGTGTGGTTTGGACTCCCTGGTGCACGAACCTTTAAAAAGGTGCTGAGAATAAAATTAATAAAGTGACACGTGCTGCTAATGTGTGTAGGTTATGTTCCCTACTACCAATAAAATAGGGCAAACTGATGAATATGCCAGTATAACATGATACACTTAAAACCATAAAAGAAGAAAATTAATCCAAAGGCAAAAAAAGGATGTAAATATAAATAGTCCTTGTGACACTATGTGCGCAAAAATAAAATAAAGCAAAGTGACTGGTGCTCTTCAAAGTGACTTGTGCTCTTCAGAGGAAATGGCTTTTCCTGCCCCCTTCTTAATGGTGATCTTAGTGCTGGTGGTCTTATCCTTGCTCCTACTTGAAATGCACTCACCAGATTCCCTTACCCCACTCGGGGTACTGCGCAGTCACAGTATATGCCACTGTGTAGCACTCCTGCGTTTTCACGATCTGTTATCTCTTCCTGCGATCCTCCATTGTTAACATAGATAGAAAAAGATAATAATGCCCATAGCGTAATTCCGTTTATAGAATTTTATTTAACCAGAAAAATGGTGGTGGAGATATACTCACATTTAGTAAAACAGTTACAGACAGTGTTTAAAATGCAGGCGCCGGGACGATATACTATCCACGGCCCTGACCGGAAGTGACGCAAAGACGTTCAGTAACTCTGCTCTACACGTTTCGTCATTCAAGATGTCATCTGGGGGGTCTTACAGGTAGCTGGCTGAACCTCTCAGTGCACCACTTGGAGCCAACCGCTCCTTCCGCCTCTCTTGCCTGGCGCCCCAGTGAGCATTGGAGGGGCGGAGCAGAGAGCTGGTGACTAACAGTCACCAGCTCTCTGCTCAGTGAAGACCAAGCACTGAGGGATCAGCAGTCATGTGATATCTCAGGCTTAGAGCCAATGGGAGACAGCTTGCAGCATCAAGTATGTATTTTTTTGTTTTTTAATCCTACACTTCTCCTTCAATCAAGAAAAAATCTGCTCTTGTGGTGCTGGGTCCTGTGTTTGATTCCTACAAAGGACAATGTTTTCATGAACATACCAGTAAGTTAGTTACCGTTCACCCAACCTGTATATAAAGTGTGTGTATGTGTGTATATATATATATATATTACAGTATCTCACAAGAGTGTGTACACACCTCACATTTTTGTAAATATTTTACTATATCTTTACATGTGCCAAAACTGAAGAAATCAGTATAACAGTGTAAATTTGCTGTCCCCTCAAAATAACTCAACACAGCCATTGATATGTAAACCAGTGTTTCTCAACTCCAGTCCTCAAGGCGCCCCAACAGGTCATGTTTTCAGGATTTCCATCAGATGAAACAGCTGTGGTAATTACTAAGGCAGTGAAACCGATCAAATCACCTGTGCAAAATAATGGAAAGCCTGAAAACATGACCTGTTGGGGCGCCTTGAGGACTGGAGTTGAGAAACACTGATCTAAACTTCTGGCAACAAAAGTGAGTACACCCCTAAGTGAAAATGTCCAAATTGGGCCCAATTAGCTATTTTCCCTCCCCGGTGTCATGTGATTTGTTAGTGTTACTGGTCTCAGGTGTGAATGGGAAGCAGGTGTGTTAAATTTGGTGTTATCGCTCTCACTCATACTGGTCACTGGAAGTTCAACATGGCACTTCATGGCAAAGAACACTCTGAGGATCTGAAAAAAATAATTGTTGCTCTACATAAATATGGCCTAGGTTATAAGAAGATTGCCAAAACCCTGAAACAGAGCTGCAGCACGATGGCCAAGACCATACAGCGTTTTAACAGGACAAGTTTTATTTAGAACAGGCCTTGCCATGGTCAACCAAATAAGTTGAGTTCATGTGCTCAGCGTCATATCCAGAGGTTGTCTTTGGGAATTTGACATATGAGTGCTGCTAGCATTTCTGCAGAGGTTGAGGGGGTGGGGGTCAGCCTGTCAATGCTCACACCATACGCCGCAGGCTGCATCAAATTGGTCTGCATGGCTGTCGTCCCAGAAGGAAGCCTCTTCTAAAGATGATGCACCACAAGAAAGCCTTCAAACAGTTTGCTGAAGACAAGGAGACTAAATTCATGGATTACTGGAGCCATGTCCTGTGGTCTGATGTGACCAAGATAAACTTATTAGGTTCAGATGGTGTCAAGCGTGTGTGGCGGCAACCAGATGAGGAGTACAAAGACAAGTGTGTCTTGCCTACAGTCAAGCATGGTGTTGGGAGTGTCATAGTCTGGGGCTGCATGAGTGCTGCCGGCACTTGGGAGCTACAGTTCA
Source organism: Rana muscosa (assembly GCA_029206835.1). NCBI lineage: Eukaryota > Metazoa > Chordata > Amphibia > Anura > Ranidae > Rana > Rana muscosa. The sequence continues at coordinate 151,942,623 of CM055117.1, forward strand.
TTGAGGGAACCATGAATAGCAACATGTACTGTGACATACTGAGGCAGAGCATGATCCCCTCCCTTCGGGGACTGGGCCGCAGGGCAGTATTCCAACATGATAACGACCCCAAACACACCTCCAAGACGACCACTGCCTTGCTAAAAAAGCTGAGGGTAAAAGTGATGGACTAGCCAAGCATTTCTCCAGACCTAAACCCTATTGAGCATCTGTGGGGCATCCCTAAACAGAAGGTGGAGGAGCTCAAGGTTTCGAATTTCCACCAGCTCTGTGATGTCGGCATGAAGTGGAAGAGGACTCCAGTGGCAACCTGTGAAGCTCTGGTGAACTCCATGCCCAAGAGGGTTAAGGCAGTGCTGGAAAATATTGGTGGCCACACAAAATATTGACACTTTGGGCACAATTTGGACATTTTCACTTAGGGGCATACTCCCTTTTGTTGCCAGCGGTTTAGACATTAATGGCTGTGTGTTGAATTATTTTGAGGGGACAGCTAATTTATACTGTTATACAAGCTGACTCACTACTTTACATTGTAGCAAAGTGTAATTTCTTCAGTGTTGTCACATGAAAAGATATAATAAAATATTTACAAAAATGTGAGGGGTGTACTCACTTTTGTGAGATACTGGGGTTTATTTACTAAAGCTAGAGAGGGCAAAGTTTGTCACAATTCTGCTGAGAAACCAATCGGCTTCCAGGTTTTATTGCTAAAGCTTAATTAAACAAGCTGAGGTTAGAAAACGATTGGTTTCTCTGCAGAATTGTGACAAATTTTGCCCTCTCTAGCTTTAGTAAATAAACCCCAGTATCTCACAAAAGTGAGTACACCCCTCACATTTTTGTAAATATTTTATTATATCTTTTTACGTGACAACACTGAAGAAATGACACTTTGCTACAATGTAAAGTAGTGAATCAGCTTTTATAACAGTATGTGTGTATGTATTTGTATATACATATATACACTGCTCAAAAAAATTAAAGGAACACTTTTGAATCAGAACTCCTGGGATATTGATCTGGTCAGTTAAGTAGCAGGGGGGGTTGTTAATCAGTTTCAGCTGCTTTGCTGTTAATTGAAATTAACAACAGGTGCACTAGATGGGCAACAATGAGACGACCTCCAAAACAGCAATGGTTTTTCAGGTGGAGGTGTCTGACATTTTTTTTCCCTACTCCTCTTTTCTGACTGTTTTTCACTAGTTTTGCATTTGGCTAGGGTCAGTGTCACTACTGGTAGCACGAGGCAATACTTGGACCCTATCTATAAAGGTTGCACAGGCAGTCCAACTCCTCCAGGATGGCACATCAATACGTATTCATTGCCAGAAGGTTTGCCGTGTCTCCCTGCACAGTCTCAAGAGCATGGCGGAGATTCCAGGAGACAGGCAGTTACTCTAGGAGAGCTTGACAGAGCCGTAGAAGGTCTTTAACCCATCAGCAGGACCAGTATCTGCTTCTTTGTGCAGGGAGGAACAGGATGAGCACTGCCAGAGCCCTACAAAATGACCTCCAGCAGGCCACTGGTGTGAATGTCTCTGACCAAACAATCAGACACATACTTCATGGGGGTGGCCTGAGGGCCCGACGTCGTCTAGTGTGCTCTGTGCTCACTGCTGGACACTGTGGAGCTCGATTGGCATTTTCCATTGAACACCAGAATTGGCAGGTCCACCACTGGTGCCCCATGCTTTTCACAGATGAGAGCAGGTTCACCCTGAGCATATGTGACAGACGTGAAAGGGTCTGGAGAAGCCGCGGAGAACTTTATGCTGCCTGTAACATCGTTCAGCATGACCAGTTTGGTGGTGGGTCAGTGATGGTCTGGGGAGGCATATCCATGGAGGGACGCACAGACCTCTACAGGCTACACAATGGCACCCTGACTGCCATTAGGTATCGGGATGAAATCCTTGGACCCATTGTCAGACCCTTCGCTGGTGCAGTGGATCCTGGGTTCCTCCTGGTGCACGACAATGCCCGGCCTCATGTAGCGAGAGCATGCAGCCAGTTCCTGGAGGAAGAATAAATTGATACCATTGAATGGCCCCCACGCTCACCTGACCTAAATCCAAAAGAACACCTCTGGGACATTATATTTTGGTCCATCTGGTGCCGCCAGGTTGCACCTCAGTCTGTTCAGGAGCTTAGTGATGCTCTGGTCCAGATATGGGAGGAAATACCCCAGGACACCATCCGTTAGCTCATTAGGAGCATGCCCTGATGTTGTCAGGCATGCATACATGGGGGCCATACAAACTACTGAGGACCATTTTGAGTTGTTGCAATGAAATTTCAGCAAAATGTACTAGCTTGCTGCATAATTTTTTCACTATGATTTTCGGGGTGTCTTTGTATTCAGCCCTCTGTAGGTGGATATTTTTCATTTCCATCAAATGATGTGCCATTCTTTCATTCCTAACACATTACCCAGTCCATATCAGTATAGATATCCAGCATGAGATTTTGCACCGTTGAGATCTGATGTGTTTTCAAAGTGTTCCTTTAATTTTTTTGAGCAGTGTATATATACAGGTGAAACTTGAAAAATTTTAATATCGTGCAAAGTTCATTTATTTCACTAATGCAACTTAAAAGGTGAAACTAATATTAGAGAGAGACTCATTACATGCAAAGCAAGATAGTTCAGGCCATGATTTGTCATAATTGTGGTGATTATGGCTTACAGCTCATGAAAACCCCAAATCCACAATCTCAGAAAATTAGAATATTACATGCAATCCAATAAAACAAGGATTGTACATAGAACAATATCGGACCTCTGAAAAGTATAAGCATGCATATGTACTCAGTACTTGGTTTGGGCCCCTTTTGCAGCAATTACTGCCTCGATGCAACGTAACATGGAAGCCTGTGGCACTGCTGAGGCGTTATGGAAGACCAGGATGCTTCAATAGCGGCCTTCAGCTCTTCTGCATTGTTCGGTCTCATGTCTCTCATCTTTCTCTTGGCAATGCCCCATAGATTCTCTATGGGGTTCAGGTCAGGCGAGTTTGCTGGCCAATCAAACACAGTAATCCCACGGTCATTGAACAAGGTTTTGGTCCTTTTGGCAGTGTGGGCAGGTGTCAAGTCCTGCTGGAAAATGAAGTCTGCATCCCCATAGAGCTCGTCTGCGGAAGGAAGCATGAAGTGCTCCAAAATCTCCTGGTAGACGGCTGCGTTGAACCTTGACATAATGAAGCACAGTGGACCAACACCAGCAGATGACATGGCTCCCCAAATCAACACAGACTGTGGAAACTTCACACTGGACTTCAAGCATCTTGCAGTGTGTGCCTCTCCATTCTTCCTCCATACTCTGGGTCCTTGGTTTCCAAATGAGATGTAAAATTTCTTCTCATCAGAAAAGAGGACTTTGGACCACTGAGCAACAGACCAGGTGTGTTTTTCTTTAGCCCAGGTAAGACGCTTCTGACGTTGTTTGTTGTTCAGGAGTGGCTTGACAAGAGGAATACGACATTTGAAGCCCATGTCCAGGATACGTCTGTGTGTGGTGGCTCTTGATGCACTGACTCCAGCCTCAGTCCACTCCTTGTGAAAGTCCCCAACACTTTTGAATGGCCTTTTCCTGACGACAACCCTCTCCAGGTTGCGGTCATCCCTGCTGCTTGTGCACTTTTTTTCTTCCACACTTTTCTCTTCCACATAACTTTCTATTAATGTGCTTTGAAACAGCACTTTGGGAACATCCAACTTCTTTTGCAATGACCCTTTGAGGCTTTCTCTACTTATGGAGGGTGTCAATGATGGTTTTCTGCACAACTGTCAGGTCAGCAGTCTTTCCCATGATTGTGATTCCTACTGAACCAGACTGAGAGACCATTTAAAGGCTCAGGAACCATTTGCAGGTGTTATGGCTTAAGTAGCTGATTAGAGTGGGACACTTTGAGCCTAGAATATTGCACCTTTTCACAATATTCAAATTTTCTAAAATTGTGGATTTGGGGTTTTCGTGAGCTGTATGCCATAATCATCACAATTATGGCAAATCATGGCTTGAACTATCTTGCTTTGCATGGAATGAGTCTGTCTCATATATTAGTTTCACCTTTTAAGTTGCATTAGTGAAATAAATGAACTTTTGCACGATATTCACATTTTTCGAGTTTCACCTGTGTGTGTGTGTGTATATATATATATATATATATATATATATTTACAGTGGAACCTCGGTTTAAGAGTAACTTGGTTTGAGAGCGTATTGATTTGCGAGCAACTTTTTTTTTTAACATTCTGACTCGGATTGCAAGTGTTGTAGGTCTGCAGTACCTCATTTGGCCTGAGGTACGGGGGTGCAGAAGCCGAGCAGAGCCTAAAATAGGCCTGCAGTACCTCATTTGGCCTGAGATACGGGGGCGCAGGAGCCGAGAAAAGCCGAACATTGGCCTGCAGTACCTCATTTGGCCTGAGGTACGGGGGCGCAGGAAACGAGCCGAAGTGTCCTCTGGCCTTTTCGGACGTTTTCGCCGCTCTCTGGCGCCCCCCACCTCTGGCCGCATTCGGTATTGCATCCCATTGAAGTCAATGCGGAACAAATTATTTTTGTTTCCATTGACTTCAATGGGAAAACTCGCTTTGATATGCGAGTACTTTGGATTACAAGCATACTCCTGGAACGGATTATGCTCGTAATCCGAGGTTCAACTGTATATATATAATTTGTATATACACACACCCATCCGCCCATAACATTTAGATCACTGACAGGTAATGTGAACAACATTGATTAGCTTGTTACAATGGCATCTGAAAGTGGGTATAATATGTTAGGCAGCAAGTGGACATGTTGTCCCCGAAGTTGATGTGTTGAAAGCAGAAAAAATGGGCAATCGTAAGGATTTGATCGACTTTGGCAAAGGCCTATACTTACCCATGTCTGCAGCCAAAAACACCTACAGTACATGTTTTCTTTTACATCACGTAGCTGGCCAGGTGCGTGTGCTTCGCTTGCCTGGGGAAGAGAAGACACTAGGATGCAGTTTGGGAGGAAGGCAAGCTGGTGGAGGCAGTGTAATGCCTTGGACAATGTTTTGCTGGGAAACCTTGGGTCCTGCCATTCATGTGGTTATTACTTTGACAGGTACCACCTACCTAAATATTGTTGCTTACCAAGTACACCACTTCATGGAAATGGTATTCTCTGATAACAGTGGCCTCTTCCAGCAGGATTATGCTCCCTGCCACACTGCAAAAATGGTTCAAGAATGGTTTGAGGAACACAACAATGAGTTTAAGGTGTTGACTTGACTTCCAAATTCTCCATATCTCAATCCATCTGAACATCTGTGAAACATGTTGCAAAACAAGTCTGATCCATGGAGGCCTCACCTAACAACTTACAGGACTTAAAGGGTCTGATATTAATGACTTGCCAGATACCACAGAATACCTTCATAGGTCTAATGGTGTCCATGCCTTGACAGGTCAGAGCTGTTTTGGTGGCATAAGGGTGACCTACTTAATAATAGGTGGGTGGCCATAAAGTTATGGCTGATTGGTATATATATTTTGCGATTCTCTCTCTCATCTGGGTTATATGTTCTACCACAGTGTTATGGGGAAAGGACTCTCTTTTCTATGTTTCTTTCACCAAGTCAAGCGGTCCTTGTGGTTTCTGCCTGTACACCAACTCAAATGGGGAAAACCCTGTGGATGCCTGAAGTACTTCTCTAATTGAAAACATCAGTACTGGGAGTAGACAGTCCCAGTTACCATCCTGTTGCACAACCCTTTTAAGCATTGTCTTCAGGGTTTTATTAAACTGCTCTACCAGCACATCCATCTGTAGGTGGTAGACAGATGTGCATAGCTGTTTAAACTTGAACAACTTACACAGATCTGGCATCACCCAGGGCATGAATGGGGTGTCCTAGTCCATCAAGATCTCTTTCGGCAACTGTGTCCTAAACAACATAGTAAACATTTTCCTGGCAATCACTTTTGAGTAGGTCTTTCTCAAGGGAACCACTTCTTGATACCCGGTGGCATGAGGATATTTTAGTGGTCCCAAGCTGATTTCACTATCATTTCGGCCCACCGAATCTATTGCAATGCGCTCAAATGGTACCAAACAGTTCCTAACGTGTGACATTGGTGCGGTCAGCTATCCGTGCTTCAGTCTTGCTGACCCCCAAGTAACCTCCTAATGCATCATTGTGGGCTAGGTCAACTACCGTGCTTCTGAAAGTCTGGGGCACCCATAACTGGTAGACAACTTCTCCTTGGACCTTGGTAACTCAATATAGCAGCTCACCATGGACCACAAAGTAGGGAAACCAGTTGTGACACCCCATCTATCATGGTAACCTGTTCAAAGGCGTTTTTTAATATGGGATCCTTCGCTTGGGCGGAAAGAAATGTGCCCCGTGACACTTGGAGATCAGTATAGACGGGACTAGAGGAATTTTCTCCCTCGCCATCCTTGGACATACCCTGCATAAGGGGAGGTTTTCTCTGGTTTCCCCAGCCATGACCTGCCTATGAGTGGGTTCCCCCCCTACAGGGGTCTCCTTAGCTGGTAGCCCATCTGCCCCAGATTCAACACTATCATTGTTCTTTAAAGTTTCAATATCCAGCCCCTTAATGGGCACAGGACTGTCCCAGCAGTCCTTGACTCACATGGTTCCAAAGTTCAACAAATTGGGGTCAGTTTCCTCCTATAATAACATTGTAGATAAGGTCAGGTACTACCCCAACCTCCCTGGGTAACTGTGCCACATGCTGTGGTGATTGTCACTGGTATTAGTGGGTATACCTCTGTGTCACTGTGCATGCACACCACCCTCAGGGTTCTTACTGCAGAGAAGAACACAGATGAAATCCGGATAGCTGCACTTCTTGATGACTTTATTAGTAAAAACACTACATGGACATATGCAAACATTGGAGGACAGGAGAGGATAATGCAGTTCGCGCCCACCCAGCGCTTGGTTATGACTTGTGAGCGTCTCTCTCCACTCTACTTCCTTGACACAGGTGCTTATTTCCCTCTACAGCCTTTCAAGCCTCTCCTGCCTAGGGCTTAACCTCTTCGGGACAAAAGTCAGGGTTTGGAGGTTCTTCCCACCAAAATCTATTCGAACCTCCAATATTCTGTGTCCCTAATAAAAAATCACATCAGAGAGATACTGGAAAATCAGTCCTCTCTCTAGCCAAACTTCCCTGGAACACCTCACCCTGCATTGATGAGAACCCTTGAGTACAGCAATGTCTCCAAAATTGTCCCCCCTAAGGGAACCACAACCCAAATATCGGGGAAATGTAGCTGCCGTCCAGGACACACTCCCGGTGACCTGTACAAAACAAACATACAGTATCTCACAAAAGTGAGTACACCCCTCACATTTTTGTAAAAATTATATCTTTTCATGTGACATCACTGAAGACATGACACTTTGCTACAATGTAAAGTCGTGAGTGTACAGCTTGTATAACGGTGTAAATTTGCTGTCCCCTCAAAATAACTTAACACACAGCCATTAATGTCTAAACCGCTGGCAACAAAAGTGAGTACGTACACCCCTAAGTGAAAATGTCCAAACTGGGCCCAAAGTGTCAATATTTTATGTGGCCACCATTATTTTCCAGCACTGCCTTAACCCTCTTGGGTATGGAGTTCACCAGAGCTTCACAGGTTGCCACTGGAGTCCTCTTCCACTCCACCATGATGACTTCACGGAGCTGGTGGATGTTAGAGACCTTGCGCTCCTCCACCTTCCATTTGAGGATGCCCCACAGATGCTCAATAGGGTTTAGGTCTGGAGACATGCTTGGCCAGTCCTTCACCTTTACCCTTAGAAAGGCAGTGGTTGTCTAGGAGGTGTGTTTGGGTTCGTTATCATGTTGGAATACTGCTCTGTGGCCCAGTCTTCGAAGGGAGGGGATCGTGCTCTGCTTTAGTATGTCACAGTACATGTTGGCATTTATGGTTCCCTCAATGAACTGTAGCTCCCCAGTGCCAGCAGCACTCATGCAGCCCAAGACCTTGACTGTAGGCAAAACAGACTTGTCTTTGTACTCCTCACCTGGTTGCCACCACACACGCTTGACACCATCTGAACCAAATAAGTTTATCTTGGTCTCATCAGACCACAGGACATGGTTCCAGTAATCCATGTCCTTAGTCTGCTTGTCTTCAGCAAACTGTTTGCAGGCTTTCCTGTGCATCATCTTTAGAAGAGGCTTACTTCTAGGACGACAGTCATACAGACAAATTTGATGCAGTGTGCGGCGCATGGTCTGAGCACTGACAGGCTGAACCCCCCACCCCCTCAACCTCTGCAGCAATGTTGGCAGCACTCATACGTCTATTTCCCAAAGACAATCTCTGGATAAGACGCTGAGCACGTGCACTTAAGTTCTTTGGTCGACCATGGCGAGGCCTGTTCTGAGTGGAACCTGTCCTGTTAAACCGCTGTATGGTCTTGGCCACCGTGCTGCAGCTCTGTTTCAGGGTCTTGGCAATCTTCTTATAGCCTAAGCCATCTTTCTGTAGAGCAACAATTCTTTTTTTCAGATCACCAGAGAGTTCTTTGCCATGGGGTGCAATGTTGAACTTCCAGTGACCAGTATGAGAGAGTGAGAGCAATAACACCAAATTTAACATACCTGCTTCCCATTCACACCTGAGACCTTGTAACACTAACGAGTCACATGACATCGGGGAGGGAAAATGGCTAATTGGGCCCAATTTGGACATTTTCACTTAGGGGTGTACTCTCTTTTGTTGCAAGCAGTTTAGACATTAATGGCTGTGTGTTGAGTTATGTTGAGGTGACAGCAAATTTACACTATTATACAAGCTGTACACTCACTACTTTACATGGTAGCAAAGTGTAATTTCTTCAGTGTTGTCACATGAAAAGATATAATAAAATATTTACAAAAATGTGAGGGTGTACTTACTTTTGTGAGATACTGTATACAGCTGGTAAAATTAAGTGTTGAACACGTCACCATTTTTCTAGGTAAATATATTTCTAAAGCTGACATGACATTTTCACCAGATGTCGGTAACAATCCATACATACAAAGAAGCCAAAACAAACAAGTTCAGAAATTACATTGTGTGTAATAAAATAAAATGACACAGGAAAAAGGTTTAAACATTCTAACTGAAATGTTTTTAATATTTCATACAAAATCCTTTGTTGGTAATGACAGCTTCAAGACTCGTCCTGTATGGAGAAAATAGTCACATGCATTGCTCAGGTGTGATTTTGGCCCATTCTTCTACACAAACAGTCTTCAAATCTTTCAAAGTTTCGTTGGCTTCTTCTTTGAACTCTGATCTTTAGTTCTTTCCAAAGATTTTTCTTTTGGATTCAAGTCCGGTGATTGGCTGGGCCATTCTAGCAGATTATTTTCTTTTTTTAAAACCAATTGATAGTTTCCTTGGCTTTGTATTTGGGTTCATTGTCTTGCTGAAATGTCCACGCTCCTTTCATCTTCATCCTCCTGGTAGATAGCAACAGATTTTTATCAAGAATGTCTTGGTACATTCTTCCATTCATCCTTCCTTCAATGATATGAAGTTTGCCAGTACCGTATGCTGAAAAACAGCCCCACACCATGTTGTTCTCACCTCCAAACTTCACTGTTGTTATGGTGTTTTTGGGGTGCAGTGCCATTTGACCTCCAAACATGGTGTGTATTATGGCATCCAAAGAGTAAAATTTTGGTCCAGACAATTTTCTCCCAGTATTTCACAGGCTTGTCTAAATGTTGTGCAGCAAACTTTAAACGAGCATCAACATGCTTTTTCTGATATGCAGGGAGACAAGTTCTCTCTAATCCTAGTTATAAGAATTTGAACCCCTTGTTATGTCCTCCATTCCTTTGTTGGGCCTCCATCTGAGCTTCCAAGTGGGTGGCCTATGGGTCCTGCTTCAGAAATGGATTCAGTTTCTTTGTAAGTGTTCCTTGTTTTATCTTGATTTGATTTGATCTCTACCTCTCTGTGTAAGTTGTCCTTATAGGTAAGCCTAGAATAAGGCTTACCTATAGGCAATGCTGTATCCTGGCCTAGGCCAACAAGGCCCAGGCCTAGGGAAGAACTTTACAGAAAGAGTCCCTGCCAGCTTGCGCTACACTGTTGGTGTAACGCAAGCTGATCCTAATTTTGACTGTCCTTTCAGTCTGGACCACAAACCTCACTGTGCTGTTTTCTGCTGCACCATTGGGATGGTTATATCTTCTTGGTCATCTCCTTAAAATTATCAGAAATTTGTGCTTAAAGTAGAACTATAGGCAATACTTTTTTTTTCATTTTGGATAGAGTAAGGGAGGGTTGGAGCCCCTGTCAGTTTATTTTTTACCAACCCTGTCCAATTGCAGAGATTTCCCTTCACTTCCTGCCCCATAGCCAAACTGGAAGTGAGAGGAAATCTATGCAAATTAAGGGAATCCAATGCCCCCCCAGGCCCTAAGAACTAGTGTCCCAACTCGAAAATTTAAACAGAAAGGGGTGTGGCCTTGACAGGAAGGGGTGGGTCATATTTAAATTAGGGGGTGCACAAGTTTAGTCAGGCCTAGGGCAGCACAAAACCTAAATGCACTACTGCCTATAGGTACTGTAAATATCTCCTAAACGTGCGACATGCCGTTTCTTTAGGAGCAAGTGCTGGGACCGGTGGCTCCCGTGCACGCATGCGTGGGAGTGACTTCACACGCCTTTGGCCAATCACAGAGCCGAAGTCCATGGCCCCGGAAAGAAGAGGGGCGAGGATGGATGCGGCCTGCAGCGGGGACGGCACGGGCTTTGTTTGCAGGGAAGTGTGACATAATGTGCTAGTATGCGATGCATACTAGCACATTATGCTTTTACTTTCCAGGGAATCAAAAAGGAAGGAACACCCACCAGGGTTTACTTCCTCTTTAATGTCATTAGGGTGCTGCACTTTGTAAATAGAAAGCTCCATCACAACTGTCAATGGAATGTTCCCCTTGCTACTGGTTTAGTAGCTGCCCTCTCACTGCTGGTTGCTCTGCAGCAATTCTTCGCCCCTCTACTTCTTTTGCTATTTACCCCAGTTCATTACCCATAGTTTTCCTTTGCTTTCTTTTTCCTTTTCTTCCCTGCTTAACTGTTTTCTTCTGTGAGGACTATTTTCTCCTATCTGAACAGTTGCAGTATTAATTTTCCACCTGTTTCAGGGTTAAATGCCTCACACGAGTTGGGGATTGTGCAGAGCAGGCACTTTTCCACCCGGATCAGACAAATTTTATACCCGGCAAAACAACACAACCTTGAATATGCACTATCTGTAGATGAACCTTCAAGTCAACTATGACCAGCTGTACTGGGGTGGTATAGAGTTTGGATGCCACCAAGACATTTTCTGTTTCAATATTTTTATTGAAAATTTTCCAAAAATAGGATCCACAACGCAGGTAGACCACATCAAAACATTAGGAACAGGTATAAAAGGGGAATCAAATATTATACCACCAATTATTCCTGACACAAAGGGATGCCAGATAAAGTAGAAATTTAACATAAAGAAAAAGTTCTTATAGAGCAAACAGCAATCCCACCCAGAAAACCCCCCACCAGGGGAAACATTAGAACCCAAACTTTGCCACCACCCATCGGCACGCCGGCATGGGCCGTGAGTATATATAATGCGCAACCACAAGTGGAAGCAACACTACTAAATGAAAAGGGAGGTGCGAACCCAAGAAAGAAAAAGGGGGGGAGGGAAAAGAAAAGGAACAAAAGAAGACAAGGAGGGAAAAAAGAATGAGACAAAGCAAAAGGAAGAAGATGGATTGTTCAAATGCCCACCTCCACTGCCCACACTCCTCAGTAGGCATGGGCTATCTGTTCGAGTCGAACATGAGTTCGGCTCAAACATCGGCTGTTCGATCGTTCGCCGAAGATCGAACATTATGGGCCGTTCACGCCAAATTCGAGCGGCGCGTCACGGCCCATAATGCACTGGCTGATGATTGGCCAAGCATGCACTATGACCCGCATGCTTTGGCCAATCACAGCGCCGTCAGCGAAGAGAGCCATAATTGGCCAAAGGCACCCTATTGGCCAATTATGGCTCAGGGGGTTAAGTCCACGAACCACACTATATAAGGCCGCCTGCACGTCGGCCTTGTGTAGTGTGTTCCGGCAGAGAGAGAGAGTTAGAGAGCGAGTGTCATTTCATTTACTTTGAGCAGGCAGGCGATTCAGTTAGCTGCAGTGTATTTAGTATATATATGCATCCCGGTTTTGTATGTATATATATATATATATATATATATATATATATATATATATTGTGACAGCATGCAGGTAAAATCACCAGGTTGCATCCAGGATGGAAGGTATATATGTCCTAGATTCAGGCTTTATGCCGATTTATACCACTAGGGGGAGTGCAGGGAGTCTTGCAGGGGAAGAGTTAATGAGCCCAGCTGAAGTAAGTGGGCTCGTTAGGGCCTCTACAAGAACTCCCAGCATGCTAAGGGAGATGCTCAAACCTGGAACCAGATCTGTGTGGATAGTCTGGGGAGTGTGATCTCTGTGCGGTGAGCCAAAGCCTGTGTGGTTATTGCTAAGAACTTCAAAAAAGCAGGGAGCTAGGGACTGGGACAGCACAAGGCTGTACCCAGTTGTTAGTTAGGGACACCAACGTGTGTAGTGAGCGGTCAAGTTGACCAGGATTTCTTTTCATGTTTCTTTTGTTTTTGCTGTATTTTTTTGTCTGTATATAGTTCAAATAAAACCACACCCTTTTGTTTTCTCCTACCACTGTCTGCTGTGCCTGTTTTTGTGTGGTGAACCCATCCAGGGGGTCACACACACCCGCTGCTGAGCTAACCCCCTCACAGTTGGTGGAGAATGCGGGCAGTTTTTTTAAGGCCAGCATGGAGGATATACTGAAACAGCTGGCTCTAGCAAATGCCAATCAGCAACAGACAAATGCAGGTTTGCAAAAGAGCCTTGTAGCCCAGCAGCAAGCTCATCAACAGAGCCTTGCAGCCCAGCAGCAAGCTCATCAATAGAGCCTTACAGCCCAGCAGCAGACAAATGCAACTTTGCAACAGAGTCTGGAAGCTCAGCAACAAGCCCAGCAGCAATCTGAGGCCCGCTTCATAGACCTGTTACAGAAGCAAGAACAGAGACTACAGCAACAAATGGAAACGTTAATGCAGCAACGTCCGCAGACCAGTGAGGCAAGTAGTTCCACTAATACTGCGTCCTTTGGGGTGAGTCGTTTATTGACAAAAATGACTGGAGAGGATGATCCAGAGGTGTTTTTGACCACATTTGAAAGGACTGCTGAAAGAGAAAAGTGGCCTAAGAAGCAGTGGGCTGGACTGGTGGCTCCTCTGTTAACTGGTGAATCGCAGAAAGCTTACTATGACCTAGAGCCTGACCAAGCAAAAGACTATGTGATGCTAAAAACTGAAATATTGGCACGGCTGGGTGTCACCCTGGCTGTCCGGGCTCAGCGTGTGCATAACTGGACTTTCCGGCTTGGAAAACCCCCCAGGTCTCAAATGTATGATCTCATTCACCTGAGCAGGAAGTGGCTACAGCCAGAGATTTTGTCCGCACCAAAGATTGTGGAACGTGTTGTGATGGATCGTTTCTTGACAGCTCTTCCTACTGCCATCCAAAAGTGGGTAAGCCATGGAGACCCAGAAACGGCCGATAATCTTGTGGATCGTGTAGAGAAGTACTTGGCTACAGAGAACCTGACTGCCTCTTCCAGAGACTCACGGACTTTCCACCCTAAAACCAGACCATCCCCAGTGGCGGGTAAGATGATTCCAAGGGGTGAGGGTGGAGAGAGTGAGAGGGTGGGAGTTCTACCCAAGGTTTGGCGAGAACAGCCTGGGAAGTCAGGGGTTCAAGAGGCAGCAAGAAGGATTGTTTGTTACCGCTGCCGACAAGAGGGACATATTGCAGCAAATTGCCCGGTTGTGGATGAACCCATGCAATGTGACTTTCTAACGGACAGACGTCAGTCGCTGTTTGCGACAGTCGCATGCACTGCCATGCGGGGAACTGAGAAACATTTATGCAAAATGTGTGTTAATGGTAGAAATGTTGTTGTATTGCTGGATTCAGGTAGCCTCGTGACACTGATAAAGGCTGAATTAGTTACTACAGAGGTCTCTGGGAATAACAAGGTAGCTGTAATTTGTGTGCAAGGGGACACCCGAGAGTATCCGGTGACTACAGTGTGTTTTGAGACCCCCAAAGGTACCCTTTCTCATCGGGTGGGATTAGTGTCTCACTTGCCTCATGATGCCATTGTGGGAAGGATTTTCCAAAGTTCTGGGAACTATGGGATTGTCCTGAGCCCCCCACTGGTGCCCCTATATACCAGGAATGTGATGGCCAGAATTCCTCGGAGAGTGGTGAGGACTCTCCAGAATTTCCCTTGTTGGTATTGGCAGGGGAGACTTGAGAAACTGGGGAGGAGCCAACATCCTCAGACGAAAACATGCCGTCTGTGGAGTTTTCTGATCTCGAGGTTCACAAGGAAAATTTTGCCACAGAACAGTTAAAAGACCCCACCCTAATAAAGGCACGGGAAAACGTAGTGGAAATAGATGGTGAGTTAGTGAACCCAGATGAGACCGGCACTTACCCATACTTCATCGTGGAAAAGGACCTACTGTATCGGGTGGCTAAAAGGGCAGAAGAAACCATTGAGCAGCTTGTGGTGCCCAAACCTTACAGGAAGTTGGTGTTAGAGTTGGCCCATGGGCACATTCTTGGAGGTCATCTCGGGACAGAGAAAACCAGAGAGAGAGTATTGCAGAGATTCTATTGGCCTGGGGTCATGAAGGAAACAGAAAATTATTGTTCCTCCTGCCCTGTGTGTCAGAGACCTGCACCGATGCCACATTTCCGTAACCCGCCTGTACCTCTTCCCATCATTGAGGTCCCCTTTGAGAGGATCGCAATGGATTTGGTAGGTCCGATAATGAAGTCCACTAGGGGGCATCAGTACATTTTGGTTATAATGGACTATGCCACCCGTTATCCGGAAGCGATTCCTCTCCGAAATACCTCGGCCAAAACCATAGCCAAAGAGCTATCTCTTGTTTTTAGCCGTGTGGGTATTTGTAAGGAACTGCTTACGGACCAAGGTACACCCTTTATGTCCCGGGTTATGAAAGAGCTGTGCAAGTTGTTCAAAGTGACACAATTGCGTACATCTGTGTATCACCCCCAAACAGATGGGTTGGTTGAAAGATTCAACAAAACTCTAAAACAAATGTTAAAGAAGGTGGTGGATAAAGATGGAAAGGATTGGGACTGTCTAATTCCCTATTTAATGTTTGCTATTAGGGAGGTACCCCAATCCTCTACAGGTTTCTCACCCTTTGAGTTACTCTATGGGAGACACCCAAGAGGGCTGTTGGATATCGCCAAGGAAACTTGGGAAAGTGAGAGTTCTCCCCACAGGAGTGTGATTGAGCATATCGCCCTGATGCAAGATTAGAATTGCACAGGTAATGCCAATCATAAAGGAACATTTGGCCCAAACGCAGTTGGCACAGCAGAGAGTGTACAACCGTGGAGCCAAGACCCGGACCTTTTCCCCGGGGAATAAGATATTGGTACTTGTCCCTATGGTTGAAAGCAAGTTCCTCGTCAAATGGCAAGGCCCCTACGAGATAATGGAAAAAGTGAGCGAAGTGAATTACAAGGTCAGACAACCAGGAAGGCGAAAGCCCGAACAGATCTATCACATTAATCTGTTGAAAGCCTGGAGGGATAGGGAATCCCTAGTCGCAGAAACTTTGTCACCAGCTCAGTCTGATTGCGTGATTCCTGAGGTTGGAATAGCAGTCACCTTGTCAAACCCCCAACAACAGGAGGTTAAGGAGTTTGTGCTTCGCAACAAGGACGTTTTCTCTGAGCTACCGGGACAAACGTATGGGGTAGAGCATGATATTATTACCCCGCCCGGTGAAAGGGTGAAGCTAAAACCCTATCGGATCCCAGAGGCCCGACGAGAGGCAATACGTGAGGAAGTACAGAAAATGCTTAAGTTAGGGGTGATAGAGGAATCCCAAAGTGATTGGTCAAGTTCCATAGTGTTAGTGCCTAAACCGCATGGGAGCTGGCGATTTTGTAACGATTTCCGACAACTGAACAAAGTTACAAAATTTGGCACCTACCCCATGCCACGTATAGATGAGTTGGTCGACCGGTTGGGAACAGCCCGATACATGACAACTCTTGATCTCACTAAAGGGTATTGGCAAATTCCCCTGGCCAAGTCAGCCAAGGAGAAAACCGCATTTGTAACCCCAGACGGGGCGTTCCAATATAAAAGAATGCCGTTTGGTTTACAGAATGCGCCGGTAACATTCCAGCGGAAAATGGACCAGATACTGAGGCCCCATCAGAAGTATGCTGCGGCTTACCTAGATGATGTAATTATCTATAGCACAGATTGGGCCTCACATCTGCCAAAAGTGCAAGCAGTCCTAGACTCTATCCGGGAAGCTGGGTTTACGGCCAACTCCAAGAAGTGTACCATTGGACAGGAGGAGGCCAAGTATCTTGGGTACACCATTGGGAGGGGAGTAATAAAACCCCAAGTCAATAAAGTCGAGGCCATACAGAATTGGCTGCGTCCCAACAGCAAGAAGCAGGTACGAGCCTTTCTGGGAATCGCTGGTTATTATCTGCGATTCATTCCCCACTTTGTTTCTCAGGCTATGCGCCTAACCAACCTGACAAAAGGGAAGGAGTCTGTCATGGTTAAATGGACCCCAGAGGCTGAGGCAGCATTTCAATTCTTAAAAAAAGCCTTATGTAGCCAGTCAGTGTTGTACTCACCAGACTTCTCTAGGGACTTTGTCGTACAAAGTAATGCATCCGACGTTGGGTTAGGAGCAGTATTGTCCCAGATCTGGAACGGGGAAGAGCACCCAGTCATTTACATCAGCAGGAAATTGAAGTCCCATGAGGTAAATTACGCCACGATTGAGAAGGAGTGTTTAACGGTGAAGTGGGCTCTAGATTCCCTTCGGTACTATCTGCTAGGTAGGCACTTTGACATGATTACTGATCACGCTCCTTTAAAGTGGATGGCTCAAAACAAAGAGACAAATAGAAGAGTAAATAGGTGGTTCCTGGCCCTACAGGAATTCAACTTCACGGTAAAGCATCGCCCTGGCGTTCAAATGGGGAATGTGGATGCTTTGTCTCGAGTACATGCATGCCTGATTGCTTGTGTTCCAACCCCAAGGTTAAAACAAGAGGGGGGGGGTATGTGACAGCATGCAGGTAAAATCACCAGGTTGTATCCAGGATGGAAGGTATATATGTCCTAGATTCAGGCTTTATGCCGATTTATACCACTAGGGGGAGTGCGGGGAGTCTTGCAGGGGAAGAGTTAATGAGCCCAGCTGAAGTAAGTGGGCTCGTTAGGGCCTCTACAAGAACTCCCAGCATGCTAAGGGAGATGCTCCAACCTAGAACCAGATCTGTGTGGATAGTCTGGGGAGTGTGATCTCTGTGCGGTGAGCCAAAGCCTGTGTGGTTATTGCTAAGAACTTCAAAAAAGCAGGGAGCTAGGGACTGGGACAGCACAAGGCTGTACCCAGTTGTTAGTTAGGGACACCAACGTGTGTAGTGAGCGGTCAAGTTGACCAGGATTTCTTTTCATGTTTCTTTTGTTTTTGCTGTATTTTTTGGTCTGTATATAGTTCAAATAAAACCACACCCTTTTGTTTTCTCCTACCACTGTCTGCTGTGCCTGTTTTTGTGTGGTGAACCCATCCAGGGGGCCACACACACCCGCTAACCCCCTCACAATATATATATATATATATATATATATATATATATATATATATATATACACTGTATCCAGTTTAGCTAGATCTCACTGCAGACCGTTTCTGGTGTACTGTTGCTAATATACTTCAGGCAGGCAGGCGATACAGTTAGCTGCAGTGTATTTAGTATATATATGCTTCCCGGTTTTGTATATATATATATATTAGGGCTGTGGAAATTAACTATTAATTCCTCGATTAATCGATTAATTGCTTTGATCGATCAAAATTATTTTGATCGATCAAAATTCGATCAAAATTCTTTGGGCTTGCCGTGTCCATCTGAATGGCTCCTTTGCTGTGCCTTCATATCTGCATGCCGGCAGGACCTTACTATCTGCCACACGCAAGGGCTGTTACATTTCCCTCTATCAACCTGGGATTCTACAGCCATCCACTGGGAGTTGTGATAGTTCCCTTCACAGGACATCTACATGCCGACGGACTGATGTTAGCCCCTTCTCATCTGGATTCAGCAGTGGTATCGTTGTACACATTTTTATACCAGTATCATACTTAGATACATGTTTTTATGACTGCTTTTGCTACCATAGATTTTATCTCCAGTGCAATATTTATTTTGTTACCTACTTGAAGACTATAAAAGTTTTAATGCTACTCCCATCGAGCGCTGCCTTTGTGTGTTTTTTGTATCCTGCTATCGATTTTTCCAGTGGTTGGTAGCTGCACTGGGAATCCACCTGCAAGGAGATCAGCTAAAAGTAGTTGGATATCTATGTGCGTTATAATTAATCGAAATTAGTCGATTAATCGATAAAAAAAAAGCCCTAATATATATATATATATATATATATATATATATATATATATATGTATATATATACTGTATACAGTTTAGCTTCATCTCACTGCAGACCGTTCCTGGTGTAATGTTTCTAGTATACTTCAGGCAGGCAGTTGACTCAGCTAGCTGCAGTGCATTTAATATATATATAAATATATATACAGGCTTGTTTAATATATATATATATATATATATATATATATATATATATAGTCTAGCCAAGCCTATACCTGACTGTAGGCCATTCCTGGAGTGCGTGTTCAAAGACACTTTCAGGCAGGCGACTCAGTGAGCTGCAGTTCATAAAATATATATCCACTGCACTGTAGTCCAGCCAAGCCTATACCTGACTGTAGGCCATTCCTGGTGTATGTGTTCAAAGACACTTTCAGGCAGACAGGTGACTCAGTGCGCTGCAGTTCATTTAATATATATATATATATATATATATATATACAGACTTGTACATATTATTGTTAAAAAAAAATTGCAATAAGCGTTTATTAATTGGTTTGCGCAAAAGTTATAGCATCTACAAAATAGGGGGTAGTTTTATGGAATTTTTATTAATAATTGTTTTTTTTACTAGTAATGGCGGCGATCTGCAATTTTTATTGTGACTGCGACTTTATGGCGGACACTTCGGACACTTTTGACACATTTTTGGGACCATTGTAATTTTTACAGCGATCAGTGCTATAAAAATGCACTGATTACTGTAAAAATTACACTGGCAGTGAAGGGGTTAACCACTAGGTGGCGCTGAATGGGTGTTAAGTCAGTACTTCTTACTGTTAGGGGGCGTGGCTATGAGTGACACGTCACCGATGACCGTTCCCTATCACGGGGAAAAGTCACCAGTGACATGTCACTAGGCAGAATAGTGGAATGCCTTGTTTACAAAGGCATCCCCCTGTTCTGCCTTTGCCGACCGCAATCGCAGGCCGCCCGGGAACATCGAGTTCCCGGGACCCACGAGCACACTCACGAGGCACACGGCGCGCGCGCGCATGCTGGGCGGCAATTTGAAAGGGACGTAGAGGTACGCCAATTTGCCTGCCCGTGCCATGTTGTCGACGTACATCTGCGTGCGGCGGTTGGCAAGTGGTTAAAATCACAGCTCCCGAAAAAACGCCAGTTTTTAAAACTTTTTTTTGCATTAATACATGTCCCCTGGGGCAGAACCCGCCTCCCCAAACCCTTTTTAGGACAATATCTTGCATATTAGCCTTTAAAATTCGCACTATTGATTTCTCACATTCGAGTTCCATCGACTTTAACGGTGTTCGAATGTTCACGCAAACTTTCGGTCCGTTCGCATGTTCTGGATGTGATCCGAACCGGAGGGTGTTCGGCCCATCCCTACAGTCAGCTGGAAGTTGGAGATACTTAATCTAAGGATCCCAAATACAGTCAAACGTAGCAGTTTTATCCTGCAAGATACTGACCAGGTTTTCGTTGAGCATGATCCATGTCAGTTTATTTTTCATAACAGCTAGCTCTACCACTGGTTTATTCCAAGCGGTCGCTATAGCAAGCCACCAAGACATTTTACTCAGACTCCACTTCAATAAATGGTTGTAGTTGCTATACTCTAATTCTGTGTCCAATTTGTTTGCAAATGGGTGGATGTTTGAGGCTTTCCCATTGTCCAGAGAAACCAAGAAAGAGTGTCCACTTTAGCCCCTGTTGTATGCTATAGCAGTGGAACCGTTAGTGGCCATGCATAGGACACACCCAGACATCAGAGGTTTGAGGTGGATGCCCATATAGAGAATGTGGAATTATATTAATTTGACAAAACTGCACTCAGTAGTATGCAGCTTCAAAGCCTTAGTGACTGTTAGCATCCCCAGCGGTCCATTAGGTATGAGGTTTAAAGTGTCTCTGTGTCTGTTCATAAAAACAGGGACAGTATGTGAGTACATGTTACACCCCAGAAGTGAGAGAGACTAATGCTAAACCTGGGAATGTACATGACTGTGTCATCATCAGGCCAGTGTATTCCAGTCAAGGAAGTAGACTGAAGCCCCGTACACACGGCCGGTTTTCTCGGCAAGAAAACTGCTGGGAGAGCTTTTTGCTGAGAAAACCATTCGTGTGTATGGTTACTCGTCGGGAAAACTGCCGGGAATCTCGACAAGAAAAATAGAAAACTTGATCTCTATTTTCTCGTCGGGATTGTCGTCGGCATACTCGATGAGACTTCGACGCATGCGCGGTAGCTTACAAGGGTAGTGTAGGGTGAAGCAAGATGGCGGCGACTGCATCGAATGTGACGAGCGCATGCTCGTCGTAGTCGATGACGTCACTGCGTTCTTGCCATTCAAAAGAACTGTGGTTCTTTTGAATGGCCGTCTGTTTCCACGGCTTTGCAAGAAAAGCTTGCCAGGAATCTCGTCAGGAAAACCGACATTTTTTTTCCTGAAGGGATTCCCACCGTGTGTACAGGGCTTGACCCTGGATGATTCCTGAAGAAAGATGGCTCTGTCTTCCTGTGGAGAATGTAAAGTAGTAAATACCTGTAATTATTACAATTACACATTACTTATGAATACTTATTTACTTTAAAGTGATATTAAAGTCTTGTTTTTTTTGTTTAAAAATAACAAACATGTTCTACTTACTTGCTCTGTGCAATGGTTTTGCACAGAGCTGCCTCGATCCTCCTCTTCTCATGTCCCTCATTGGTGCTTCTGGCTCCTGCTGAGTGCCCCCACAGCAAGCAGTTTGCAATGGGGACATCCGTGCTGAGTCGCTGCTCTGTGTGTCCATTCAGACATTGAGCTGCGGCTTGGCCCACCCCCTCTCTCTCCTCATTGGCTCATTGACTTTGACAGCAGTGGGAGCCAATAGCTTTCGTGCAACATCTCTGGATGAAGATGGGGCTTAGGTAAGTATTAGGGGGGGCTGAGGGGGGCTGGTGCACACAGAAGATTTTTTCTTATCCTAATGCATAGAATACATTAAGATAAATAAATACTTTCTGCCTTTTAGAACCATTTTAAATTTCTTAGTAGGTACAGTGCCTTAAAAAAGTATTCTTACCCCTTGAAATGTTTACAATCAAAAACGTAAATAGATTTTATTGGAATTTTATGTGATAGACCAACAACACAAAGTGGCACATAATAGTGAAGTGGAAGGAAAATGATAAATGGTTTTCAATTTTTTTTTACAAATAAATATCTGAAAAGTGTCTAATATCCCTAACTAAAATCTAATGGAACCAATTGCCTTCAGAAGTAATCTAATTTAGGAAATGGAGTCCACCTGTGTATAATTGAATCTCAGTATAAATACAGCTGTTCTGTGAAGTCCTCAAAGGTTTGTTAGGGAACCTTAGTGAACAAACAGCATCATGAAGGCCAAGGAACACACCAGAGAGGTCAGGGATAAAGTTGTGGAGAAGTTTAAAGCGGGGTTAGGTTATAAAAAGAAAAAAAAAAGCTTTGGACATCTCACGCAGCACTGTTCAATCCATCATTCCGAAAATGGAAAGCATATGGCACAACTGCAAACCTACCAAGACATGGCCGTCCACCTAAACTGACATGCGGGGCAAGGAGAGCATTATTCAGAGAAGCAGCCAAGAGGCCCCCATGATTACTCTGGAGGGGCTGCATAGATCTACAACTCAGGTGGAAGAATCTGACCACAGGACAACTATTAGTCGTGCACTCCACAAATCTTTCCTTTATAGCAAAAATGGCAAGAAGAAAGCCATTGTTGAAAGAAGTCCTGTTTGTAGTTTGCGAGAAGCCATGTGGGGGACACAGCAAACATGTGGAAGAAGGTGCTCAGGTGAGATGAGACCAAAATTTTACTTTTTGGCCTTAAAGCAAAACGCTATATGTGGCGGAAAAATAAAGGGCCGACAAACGATCTGACGATTTTCGGATCGTTAGTACGGTGCTTTCGAAAGCCGATTCCGGTTTTTCGTCAGACAAAAGCTGGATGTTCAGACTATAAAATTTTTGTCGTACGTGAACTCAATGTCCGATTTTCATTTAATATGTACGGTTTTTGTACGAAAAAAATCGTAAGAACAAGACTACGCATGCTCAGAAACGAAAGAATACATACAAAACTAGTCAGCACAATACGTCACTTCTGAAGTTGTATTCTGTTGTGCGAGAATTTTCATATGGTGAGTAACCTCTTCACTTTCGACATGAGACTAGCATGCAACAAAAAACGGACGAACGGTCGTCCGAAAATCTGATTGTGTGTACGAGGCTTTACACTGCACATCACCCTGAACACACCATCCCCACGTGAAACATGGTGGTGGCAGCATCATGTTGTGGGGATGCTTTTCTTCAGCAGGGACAGGGAAGTTGGTCAGAGTTGATGGAAAGATGGATGGAGCCAAATACAGAGCAATCTTGGAAGAAAACTTGTTATGCTGCGTACACATGGTCGGAATTTCCAACGGGAAAATGTCCGTCGGAAATTCAGACGGAAAAATAGAGAACCTGCTCTCTATCTAATGCTGTCGTAATTTCCGACAGAAAAAGTCAGATGGAGCATACACACGGTCGGAATTTCGGACCAAAAGCTCCCATCGGACTTTTTCTGTCAGAAATTCCGACCGTGTGTACAGGGCATTAGAGTCTGCAAAAGGCTAAAGACTGTGGTGGAGGTTCACCTTCCAGCAGGACAACAACCCTAAACATACAGCCAGAGCTACAATGGAATGGTTTAGATCAAAGCATATTCGTGAGTTATGCCGCGTACACACGACCGTTTTTAATGTCATTGGAAAAAACTAAGTTTTTCTCGACGTGATTCCTCTCAAGCCTGCCTTGCCTACACACTATCGTGAAAAAAAATGCTCGAGCAGAGCGCGGTGACATACAACACGTACAACGGCACTATAAAGGGGAAGTTCCATTCGAATGGCGCCACCCTTTGGGACACTTTTGCTGATCCTCGTGTTAATAAAGTTTGGTGAGAGACGATTCGCGCTTTTCAGTCTTCTTGCTTTTCAGTCTGTTACAGCATGACAAATGTGCTATCTCCATTACAAACGCTAGTTTTACCAGAACGAGCGCTCCCGTCTCATACTTAATTCTGAGCATGCGCGTTTTTTTTCCCCTCGTAAAAGCATACACACTACCGTTTTTCACGACGTTAAAAAGAAAGACGTGAAAAATGACGTGAAAAAATAGAGCAGGTTCTAATTTTTTTCAGGCCATTTTTCACGTCGTTAAAAATGCTCTGGAGCCTACACCTGATCGTTTTTAATGACCAATTTAAAAAGTGGCATTTTTCACGTCATGAAAAACGGTTGTGTGTACGTGGCATTAGAATGGTCCAGACCTAAATCCAATTGAGAATTTGTGGCAAGACCTAAAAATTGCTGTTCAAAGACGCTCTCCATTCAATCTGACAGAGCTAAAGCTGTTGTGCAAAGAAGAATGGGCAAAAATTTCACTCTCCAGATGTGCAAAGCTGGAAATGCAGTGAAAGGCGGTTCTGCAAAGTATTGACTCGGGGGGCTAAATAAAAATGCACACCACACTTTTCAGATATTTATTTGTAAAAAAAAAATAAAAAAACATTTATCTCTTTCTTTCCACTTCACAATTATGTGCCACTTTGTGTTGGTCTATCACAAAAAATCCCAATAAAATACATTTAAGTTTTTGGTTGTAACATGTCAAAATGTGTAAAATTTCAAGGGGTATGAATACTTTTTCAAGGCACTGTATACATTTGACATTTAAAATTTTTATATGATTCTAGGTCTGCTTAATAAGTGTGAAAATTCAGTGTGCAATTATATCAGCGTCTCTAAATATTACAATAATACCCTGCTGTAATATTACCAGTAAGGTCTCCTCGGTATGACAGAAGGAAATATATGTGTATGTTGTATTGTATGACCAGTTCAGGTGCTTCCTGCTTTGTGGGTTGTGGTCCCCCAGCACTAGCTGTAAATAGACTAGTTGCTTCCTTATTACATTCATTTCTTAGTGTTTGGTTTGTTTGTTATTACACATGCATAATGTTAATATTTGCACTATTAAAATAAGGTAATAGAGTTCTTCCTAAAGTTTACTTTGAGATCTTTATCAGAATCTATTTTGTGTCTGAGTGCAGGTTTTTGGAATAGCCTGTTGTGTCAGCAGTACTGTGCTTTCAATTTCCCTGCCTGCTTTTTAATAATGGTCTGGTTTTTGAGCTCCGCCAATTAAATGGAAAGTATGTAAGAATCATGGGTTGTGCAAGTAATCTCATCCCATGTGATAACCATAGCTCCGTCTGGAGGAAATCTGCATGCTAGCGAAGAAACATGTCAGTGGTTCAACCATGAGCCTCTGTTCATTGACCAGCTAGTGACTGGCAGTGACCAGAGGAGATGACCCCCTTGCTGCTCAATGACAACACTTGGTCCACATTTCCAGAGCAAGGAAAGATTGACATTTATTATGTCTAGCCTGCACTATCAACATGGATTTAGAAGGTACAACGAAAGATGGCGAGAAACCTTTCAGATAAGTATGCCTTTGAAGCGAACCCATCATTCTAACTATCGACATACTAGCCTCTTGCAAGACCCTATGTTAAGCAACACAGCTAAAGCAAGAACTATTTTTAAATTTTCCATGTGTGCTTTGTGAATTGGTGTTGTGGAAGAACACTTGGATAATGAATGCTGGTACCACTGTTCATCTTATAGTAATATTTGGACTTCCGCTTATGCTTTATGCTACTGTAGTTACCTAAACCATTGAACATACTTGACATGTGCATCTTAGAGCTTTTGTGGAAGGACATCCAGACACCATATATCTGTTTGAGCAGAGTGAAAGAGCATATGGTGCTTTTCTGTGTACTATCCCAGATGTACTCATTACCAAATTTAATGACACTGTGTATATATATACAGTCAGGTCCATAAATATTGGGACATCGACACAATTCTAATCTTTTTGGCTCTATACACCACCACAATGGATTTGAAATGAAACGAACAAGATGTGCTTTAACTGCAGGCTTTCAGCTTTAATTTGAGGGTATTTACATCCAAATCAGGTGAACGGTGTAGGAATTACAACAGTTTGTATATGTGCCTCCCACTTTTTAAGGGACCAAAAGTAATGGGACAATTGGCTGCTCAGTTGTTCCATGGCCAGGTGTGTGTTGTTCCCTCCTTATCACATTTACAAGGAGCAGATAAAAAGGTCCAGAGTTCAATTTAAGTGTGCTATTTGCATTTGGAATCTGTTGCTGTCAACTCTCAATATGAGATCCAAAGAGCTGTCACTATCAGTGAAGCAAGCCATCATTAGGCTGAAAAAAACAAAACAAACCCATCAGAGCGATAGCAAAAACATTAGGTGTGGCCAAATCAACTGTTTGGAACATCCTTTAAAAAAAAGGAACGCACCGGTGAGCTCAGCAACACCAAAAGACTCGGAAGACCACGGAAAACAACTGTGGTGGATGACCGAAGAATTCTTTCCCTGGTGTAGAAAACACCCTTCACAACAATTGGCCAGATCAAGAACACTCCAGGAGGTAGGTGTTACATAGTTACATAGTTAGTCAGGTTGAAAAAAGACAAAGTCCATCCAGTTCAACCATAAAAAAATAACTAAAATAAAATAAAAAAATATCGTGCAATCCCATATACCCAATTCTATACCCACAGTTGATCCAGAGGAAGGCAAAAAACCCCAGCAGAGCATGATCCAATTTGCTACAGCAGGGGAAAAAATTCCTTCCTGATCCCCCGAGAGGCAATCGGATTTACCCTGGATCAACTTTACCTAGAACTGTTAGTACTCAGTTATATTATGTACATTTAGGAAAGTATCCAGGCCTTTCTTAAAGCAATCTACTGAGCTGGCCAGAACCACCTCTGCAGGGAGTCTGTTCCACATTTTCACAGCTCTTACTGTGAAGAAACCTTTCCGCATTTGGAGATGAAATCTTTTTTCTTCTAGACGTAAAGAGTGCCCCCTTGTTCTCTGTGTTGACCGTAAAGTGAATAACTCATCACCAAGTTCACTATATGGACCCCTTATATATTTGTACATGTTAATCATATCCCCCCTTATTCTCCTCTTCTCAAGAGTGAATAAATTCAGTTCCTCTAATCTTTCTTCATAGCTGAGCTCCTCCATGCCTCTTATCAGTTTGGTTGCCCTTCTCTGCACTTTCTCCAGTTCCCCGATATGCTTTTTGAGAACTGGTGCCCAAAACTGAACTGCGTATTCCAGATGAGGCCTTACTAATGATTTGTACAGGGGCAAAATTATATCTCTCTCTCTGGAGACCATACCTCTCTTAATACAAGAAAGGACTTTGCTCGCTTTGGAAACCACAGCTTGGCATTGCATGCCATTATTGAGCTTATGATCTACCAAAACCCCCAGATCCTTCTCCACTATGGATCCCCCCAGTTGTATTCCCCCTAGTATGTATGATGCATTCATATTCTTAGCCCCCAAGTGCATAACTTTACATTTATCAACATTAAACCTCATCTGCCACATAGTCGCCCAATTAGACAGAGCATTGAGGTCGGCTTGTAAATTGGCTACATCCTGTAAGGACGTTATTCCACTGCATAGCTTGGTGTCATCTGCAAAGACTGAAATGTTACTTTTGATCTCAGACCCAATATCATTTATAAAGATATTAAAAAGTAAGGGTCCCAGCACTGAACCTTGGGGTACACCACTGATAACCTTAGACCATTCAGAGTAAGAATCATTAACCACGACTCTCTGAATTCTGTCTTTTAGCCAGTTTTCTATCCATTTACAAACTGATATTTCCAATCCTGTAGACTTTACCTTACACATGAGCCGTGTGTGGGGAACTGTATCAAACGCTTTTGCAAAATCCAAGTATACCACGTCCACAGCCACGCCTCTGTCCAAGGTCTTACTTACCTCTTCATAAAAAGAAATCAGGTTTGTCTGACAACTTCTGTCTTTCATGAATCCATGCTGTCTGTTGCTTAAATAGTTTTTTCTTGTTCATACATCACGGGACACAGAGCGGCATAGTCATTACTATGTGGGTTATATAGAATTACCTTCAGGTGCTGGCACTGGCAACTTCCAAAACAGGAAGTACCCTCCCCTATATAAGCCCCTCCCATCCGGGAGCACCTCAGTTTTTTGCCAGTGTCTAAGGTGTTGGCCAAGGTTAACATGTATTCATCTGGGCTTGTGTACAGGTTCTCTGGGCCTTAGCAAGCTATTCCGGATCCGACCAAAAAAGCTTCATAGCTAAACAGTCGGTACCCGGGCCTTGCAGAGAAGAGCAGGGTTTTGCCTGTAATGCCTCTCTTAGGAGGGCTGGACCCTGGGATCCAGAGCTCTGGTCATACCCAAAACCAAGAGGCTATCTGTGCAGGGTGCTATACAGGTCCAGGGGAGTGGAATCCTTGGGAACCCGGTCCCTGAAGGTCTAGTACAATGCCTGCCGTGAGAGGTGAAGTTTGGGCTTCTGTGGACCAAACAAAGTCCTGCGGCGGGGAAAAGGTAAGTGGGGGCCCCTCAGGAACTTGGTTCTATTGAGGGGACCCCCAAGCCTAATATGTCTTTCTGCCTGTTACCTAAAGGTATTCCCGCTAATAGCTGTATATGCCTAAGAAATCCTAGAAATGTCTTTTCATAAAGGAAGTTTTAAAAACTGTAAACCTAGAAATGTTTTTCATAAAGGAGGTTTTAAAAAAAAAAAAAAAAGACAAAAGTGCGGTACCTGTGTTTGTCCACTAGAGGCCGCTGTGGAACGTCTTTTTTTTTCTTGGGACTATTCCTTCCATGGTGAAAGTCCAGGCAGATGAGTGAGCTCTCTATCAGGGAAGCTGCATTCCTCTGTCATGCTGCCAAGTAGTTTCCTTCCATCCCCGAGTCCTGGTGAAACAGGGACCCTGGCTCCTCTCCCTACATGGCGCCAAGAGCGCACACGCGCGCGCGCGCACACACGCTTTCTTTTTATAAGATTTAGCTTCAAAAAAGGGGGCGGAGCCTGGCGGATGACGCGCTCTGTGCGCCCAGCGCTTATGCGCATGTGCGGGCGTCCCAGCAAGATAAAAGGACTCAGTCCACGCTGCTTGCTATGGACACAGAGCATGAAAAGGAGCTGGTAGCATGGTATAGGGGCTTACAGCGGGCGGTTGATACAGGCATCCCCAGAAAGACGCATTAGTAGACACCCACTGATGTACATAGCAGCAAATTGCATTAGACTATTTCAGTAAAGGGGTGTATTGCGGCTGGAATACCTCAGCTTTGAACTAAGGAATATGCCGCCTAAAAAACTCAGAGATATACCTCTCAGGAAGTGTAGGGGGTCTCCATCGGGCTCTGAGGATCTGGAGCAGTCATCTGCACCTTCCTCCCCTGAGAAATCAGAGGTTAATACCCATAAGGAACCCCCGGGAGTGCCAGGTACTGCGGCTGTCCTCAGTCCACCTGCTCCTGCATATGTAACAGAGGAGGTTTTTGCCTCAACTCTGGAGGGATTGGAGCAGAGATTGGCAGCATTGATCGCTTCTTCTCTACAGGAAAGAAAGCGCGCCAGATCTCCATCCCCTCCATTTGAGTGCCTGTTGGCAGAGCAACAGTCCCAGGAAGGGACTGACCTTCCTGAAGGGGATCAGGAGGAGGTTAACTCTGTTTTTGAGGAATCGACAGTAGATGAACCATTTTCAGCATCACAGACTGAAAGATTGTGGGTCCAGACCCTAACTGACATGGTTTGATCTGCATTTAAAATGCCTCTTGTTGAACCATCAACTACTGCTGTCTCCTCGTTGGGGTCGCTAAAAGCTCCCCAGATTAATTGCTCCTTTCCAATTCATCCATTATTGGAAGGACTTATATACCAGGACTGGGAACATCCTGATAAACTATTTGTTCCACCTAAGAAATTTCAGGTGATCTATCCCATGGAGGAAAAATTCACCCAGAGATGGAATGTTCCTACGGTGGACGCAGCCATTTCTTCTGTGAACAAATCACTGACATGTCCAGTAGATAATGTTCAAATGTTAAAAGATCCAGTAGATAAAAAATTGGAATCTTTATTAAAATCTGCTTTTTCCACAGCAGGGGCTGTTACACAGCCAGCAGTGGCAGCTATTGGGGTCTGCCAAGCTTTAAAGGATCAAATGAAAATGGTCCTGAGGGATTTGCCAGACCAGCAGGCCCAGGCTCTGGCTGATCTGCCTAGAGCATTATGCTTTGCGGTTGACGCCATCAAGGATTCTATCCATCAGGCCTCCCGCCTCACGCTGTCTTTGGTACATATGCGTAGGCTTCTGTGGCTCAAGAACTGGTCTGCTGAGGCTCCCTGTAAGAAGCTCTTAGTTAGCTTCCCATTTCATGGAGAACGCCTTTTTGGCGAAGACCTGGATAAATATATCCAGAAGATTTCCAGTGGTAAAAGTACTCTCTTACCAATTAAAAAGAGGTCTAGGGGTCCGTCTTTTAAGAGGACTACCTCTCCTATCCCTGGGACGTCTGCTACTAAGCAGTTCCGACGGCCTCCTCGGTCAAACTCAGGAGGTAAAAATCAGGGACAGTCACAGGGTAATAAAAAGCCCTGGATCCGAAGAGGTACTAAACCAGCCTCCAAGTCAAGCCTATGAAGGGCTGCCCCCACTCAAACGGGTGGGGGGAAGACTTCAGTTGTTCACAGAGACCTGGCGGGAGACGATCAAAGACAGATGGGTGCTCTCCGCAGTAACTCGGGGATACAAGTTGGAGTTAAAAGAGTCTCCTCCTTCCCATTTTATGTGGTCAGGCATGCCAAAAGACCCTCTGAAAAGAAGGTGTCTCCTAGTGGCGTTAGAACAACTATTGCTCCAAGGAGTAATTATGGAGGTTCCTATGGAAGAGTGGGGGTTGAGTTTCTACGCAAACCTTTTCACAGTCCCGAAACCAAACGGGGACATAAGACCCATATTGGACCTAAAGAGTCTGAACAAATTTCTAAACGTCCGGTCCTTCCGGATGGAGTCGATCCGATCGGTCACCGCTGCCCTACAGGGGGAGGAAGGGTTAGCCTCGATCGACATCAAAGATGCTTACTTGCATGTTCCCATCTTTCCAGGTCATCAAAAATTTCTACGCTTTGCAGTAGAAGGGCGCCATTTTCAGTTCAGAGCCTTACCATTCGGTCTGGCCACAGCACCACGAGTGTTCACAAAAATTCTGGCCCCACTGTTGGCCGATCTAAGAACACGAGGTGTAACGATAATGGCATACCTACACAACCTGTTGTTGATGGACCACTCAGTTGCCAAGCTAGAAGTGGTAATTGTCGATACAATCAAGTATCTAGAATCTCACGGTTGGGTCATCAACCTGGACAAGTCAGCCCTACAGCCAGTGAAAAACCTGGTATATCTAGGGCTACGGCTGGATTCAGACCAGAGGAAGATTTTCTTACCTCTAGACAAGGTATCCTCTTTGAGGGGCTTGGTCCGTCTGCTTTGTGCAAAAAGACAGCCGTCCATACGCCTGTGCATGAGGCTGCTAGGAAAGATGGTAGCATCATTCGAAGCTGTGCCATACGCCCAATTCCACTCAAGGAATTTACAGAGGGCCATATTGTCAGCCTGGAACGGAAAAATTCAGGCTGTAGACTTCCCGATGGCTTTGTCCCCTTCCGTTCGGAAGAGTCTCTGCTGGTGGTTGATCCCCCAGAATCTCCAGAAGGGAAAACCCTTCAGTCCGATATCCTGGAAGGTGGTCACTACAGATGCCAGCCTTATAGGCTGGGGGCAGTACTGGAGCAATGGTCTCTCCAGGGCAGATGGTCAAATGTAGTAAAAACCCTGCCCATCAATCTCTTAGAGATACGAGCAGCCCGGTATGCCCTAGTAGCCTGGGCATCCAGACTCCAAGGGTCCCCTGTCAGAATTCAATCAGACAATGCCACAGCAGTGGCATATATCAATCATCAGGGAGGCACCAGGAGTCGTGCAGTCCAGAGGGAAGTAAGTCACATCCTGGAATGGGCAGAAAAGCATGTCCCATGTATGTCAGCTGTCTTCATTCCAGGGGTGGAGAATTGGAAGGCGGACTTTCTAAGTCGCCAACAGTTATGCCCAGGGGAATGGTCCCTTCATCCCGAGGTCTTCCGAGCAATATGTCAGCGGTGGGGAACACCGGATGTAGATCTGCTAGCATCCAGATTCAACGCAAAGGTGGACAGATTTGTCTCCCGGACAAGGGATCCCCTCGCTTGCGGCTCGGATGCTCTGGTGTTCCCTTGGAATCAGTTCAGACTGATATATGCATTCCCTCCGCTACAATTGTTGCCTCGACTCCTTCGCAGAGTCAGGTTGGAAAAGAAGCCGGTGATCTTGGTGGCTCCAGCGTGGCCCCGAAGGGCCTGGTACGCGGAGATCATCAAAATGTCTGTGGGGAGTCCTTGGACCCTTCCACGTCGTCCGGACCTGCTTTCGCAAGGGCCGATATACCACCCTTCCTTACTAACTCTAAGTTTAACGGCCTGGCTATTGAATCCCACATCCTAAAGAAGAGAGGTCTCTCTAACTCTGTGGTATCAACTATAATCAATGCCAGGAAGCCTGTATCCAGGCAGATCTACTATAGAGTTTGGAAGGCGTACATCACTTGGTGTGAGGCCAGAAAGTGGCATCCACGTAAGTACGTTATAGGCAGAATTCTGGACTTCCTACAGTGGGCTGTAGACAGGAAGTTTGCCTTAAGTACTATCAGGGGTCAGGTTTCGGCCTTATCAATACTATTTCAAAGGCCCCTGGCTATGCATTCACTTGTCAAATCCTTTATGCAAGGGGTGACTCGTATTATTCCACCGATTAAAGCTCCCATATGTCCATGGGATCTAAATTTGGTTCTGTCGGTTCTGCAGAAGCAGCCATTTGAACCTTTGCGGCACATTTCCTTGGTTCTACTCACCAGAAAATTGATATTTTTAGTAGCCATATGCTTGGCTAGAAGAGTGTCGGAAGTAGCCGCCATGTCCTGTAAAGAGCCATATCTGGTTATTCATGAGGACAGAGTAGTATTACGTCCTCACCCAGCCTTTCTTCCTAAGGTGGTATCGAGGTTTCACTTGAACCAGGATGTGGTTCTTCCTTCTTTTCCCCAAACCGAGCTCGGTAGAGGAAAAGTTATTGCATTCTTTGAATGTAGTAAGAGCAGTTAAAGCTTATCTAAAAGCCACTGCTCAGATTCGTAGAACGGATTCTTTGTTTGTTCTGCCGGAAGGCCCCAGAAAGGGTCAGGCAGCATCAAAATCTACTTCAGCCAAGTGGATTCGACAGGTCATAATACAAGCCTATGGCTTGAGAAGTAGACCGCCTCCGTTCAAAGTTAGGGCGCACTCCACGAGAGCAGTTGGAACTTCATGGGCAGTGCATCACCAGGCCTCCCTGGCTCAAATTTGTAAGGCCGCAACATGGTCTTCATTACACACATTTACTAGGTTCTACCAGGTGGACGTTAGAAGTCAGGAGGATGTCGCCTTTGGGCGCAGTGTGTTGCAGGCCGCAAAAGATCCTCATGCCTGATGGCGCCCAGCTTATGTATGGTATATCCCCCCCCCTCATTTGGCATTGCTTTGGGACGTCCCACATAGTAATGACTATGCCGCTCTGTGTCCCGTGATGTATGAACAAGAAAGTAGGATTTTTAAAACAGCTTACCTGTAAAATCCTTTTCTTGGAGTACATCACGGGACACAGAGCTCCCACCCCTCTTTTGGGGACACGTATTGCTTTGCTACAAAACTGAGGTGCTCCCGGATGGGAGGGGCTTATATAGGGGAGGGTACTTCCTGTTTTGGAAGTTGCCAGTGCCAGCACCTGAAGGTAATTCTATATAACCCACATAGTAATGACTATGCCGCTCTGTGTCCCGTGATGTACTCCAAGAAAAGGATTTTACAGGTAAGCTGTTTTAAAAATCCTACTTTTCCAGCAAGAACTCATCTATGTGGTCTTTTATTAATCTCTCCAGTATCTTCCCAACTATGGAAGTTAAACTAACAGGTCTATAGTTACTTGGTAAAGACTTTGTTCCCTTTTTAAATATAGGCACCACATTGGCCCTGCGCCAATCCAGTGGTACTATTCCTGTCATTAATGAGTCCCTAAAAATTAGATACAATGGCTTTGAAATTACAGAGCTCAATTCTTTTAGGATCCGTGGGTGTATGCCATCTGGTCCAGGTGCTTTATCCACCTTTATTCTGTCTAAATATTTCTGGACCATATCACTTTTGAGCCATTGTGGATTTGAGGCTGTGTCACTACCACCCCCATTATGGACCTGAACTCCCCCATGCTCCATTGTATACACAGAGCTGAAGAAAGTATTTAATAAATTAGCCTTCTCTTTGTCCCCAGTCACCCACACTAGATTATTTTGTAAAGGGCCTACATGCTCAGACTTGACCTTTTTACTATTAATATATTTGAAGAATTTTTTGGGGTTTGTCCTACTATCTTTTGCAATCTGTCGTTCGTTTTGAATTTTTGCATCCTTGATTTCCTTTTTACATATCCTGTTATATTCTTTGTAACATTTAAACGACACTAGTGTTCCTTCATTTTTATATTTTTTAAAAGCGCTTTTCTTATTGTTTATAGCTTTTTTAACTTTAACTGTGAGCCACATAGGTTTTATTTTTAGCCTTTTAAACTTATTGCCCATGGGAATATACTTTGCAGTGAGTTCACAAACAGTCTTTTTGAAGAATTCCCATTTCTGTTCTGTGCCCATTGATGCCAATATTCTCTCCCAGTCTAAGTCCTGGAGAGCAGCCCTCATCCTTGGAAAATTTGCTTTATTGAAATTAAGTGTTTTTATCCTTCCTGCATGTATTTCTTGCTTACAGCTAACATCAAATGAAATCATGTTATGGTCACTGCTACCCAGGTGTTCCTTTATCTGAACATTAGTAATATGCTCTGCATGGTTTGAGATTACCAGGTCCAACAGAGCATCATTCCTAGTTGGGGCCTCAATAAACTGGACCATAAAATTGTCCTGCAATAGGCTTATAAATTTTTGCCCTTTAACTGTCCCAGCAGTGCCATTACTCCAGTCAATTTCTGGGTAGTTAAAATCCCCCATTATTACCACCGTCCCAGCCCTTGCAGCCCTTTCCATCTGTGCAAGGAGCTGAGTCTCCACCTCCTCATTAACATTGGGTGGTCTATAACAAACTCCAATGATTAACTTTGAACTACGCACATCTGTATGCAGTTCCACCCATAATGCTTCAGCCTCATCACACTCTCCATCAACCAGGTCCTCTTTCACACCCGCTTTGAGATCACTTCTCACATAGAGACAGACCCCGCCACCTTTCCTTTTTGCCCTGTCTCTCCGAAAGAGTGCATAGCCAGGAATATTAATAATCCAGTCATGTGAGGATTGAAGCCATGTTTCAGCAATACCGATTACGTCATAGCTCTCCTCATGCACCAGAGCTTCCAACTCACCTATTTTGCTTGGCAGACTTCTGGCATTGGTGAACAAACACTTTAATGTATTACATTTTTCTCTGGTATTTTTCATATAATTTTTAGTAGTACAAATGGCACTATAGTTTCCAATGGCTGTTTGCAACATGGGAACTTTCTTGTCACCTGCCATAACCCTCCCCCCATCTATCCCCATTCCACTCTCCATTAATGTCTGACCACTAACTGACCTGTGTGCCCGATGTAATTCTAGTTCACCCTCCCCCCTCAAACCTAGTTTAAATACTCCTCCAGCCTTCCCATAAACCTCTCCCCCAGCACAGCAGACCCCCTTCCATTCAAGTGCAAACCGTCTTTAGCATATAGGCTGCACCCCAATGAAAAGTCAGCCCAGTGCTCTAGAAACCCAAATCCCTCCTCCCTACACCAGGTCTTTAGCCATGCATTCAGCTCTCTAATCTCCCCCTGCCTTTCCTGTGTTGCGCATGGCACAGGCAATATTTCAGAGAATATCACCTTGGAGGTCCTTGCCTTCATCTTGCAGCCTAGTTCTTTAAATTGATTCTTAAGGAGCCTCCACCTTCCATGTATACTGTCATTGGTTCCAACGTGGACCAAGACAGCTGGGTCATGCCCAGCCCCTCCCAGTAATTTATCCACCCGGTCCACCACATGCCGAACCCTGGCACCAGGGAGACAGCAAACCATTCGGTTGAGGCGATCCTGGCGACAAATTATTCTATCAGTCCTTCTGATTATAGAATCCCCTATAACCACCAACTGTCTTGGCCTACCTGCACTCCCCTCACCACCTCTACTAGATGGGTTGCTGTCCCGGCTGTTAGGGGTAGCAGTGACATCTAGGGCTGCCACCTCTGTGTTTGCCACCTCCACATCTTCACCCAACGTGGAAAATTTGTTTTGATGCACAAATACAGGACTGGCCTTCCTTTTCTGCAAGCCCCTTCCACTCCCTCTAACTACATTAACCCATCTTCCTATCTGATAATCCTGACTTGCCACTCCACCCTCCACATCAGCCCTACTGACCACCTGCTCAGCGAGCAGAGGACCCCTTTCAAGGTTGTCCTTTCCGCCCAGTGTTGCAACTTGCTCTTCCAGATCTCTAATGCGAGCTTCCAGAAGGGCAACCTGCTCACATCTGTCACAGCGGTATCCATCCTGGAGCTGTTGCACTAATTTTGCATACATGTGGCACACTGTGCACTGAGCAAAACCTTCAACCCTGCTAGCACTCATTTCCCAGTTACAATATAATTACTTGTAGGAAGTTTATAATGTTACTCACAGTTTAGAAGACTCCTGTCTTAACTCCTGTTTTAAACTCCTGGTTTTTAACTCTCCACTGTAGTTCAAAATTCCACTGATGTTCACAAAATCCACATGCAAGCCACCATCAGCAGGGAGCCAGCTCCTAAGGGAGTTTGTACAGACACTTATATACTCACCTGTGAACAATTAACCACTCCCCTTAATTAGCAGAAAGAAAAAAAGCTGTTTAAAAAGTGTCAGAGAAAGGAGTGGGGGGGGGGAAAGTATTTTTAAAACTGATAAACGTATCAAATAAAGGACAAAAAAAAGAAATAAATCAACACTTGCAAGCAGAAGCAGTTAAAAGCAAAAGTCCTGGTTTTTAACTCTCCACTGTAGTTCAAAATTCCACTGATGTTCACAAAATCCACATGCAAGCCACCATCAGCAGGGAGCCATCATTAAGAAACTATTTCTCCTTACATATGTGTATGTGCGTCAAAGTCAACAATCAAGAGAAGACTTCACCAGAGTGAATACAGAGGATTCACTACAAGATGTAAACCATTGGTGAGCCTCAAAAACAGGAAGGCCAGATTAGAGTTTGCCAAACAACATCTAAAAAAACCTTCACAGTTCTAGAACAACATCCTATGAACAGATGAGACCAAGATCAACTTGTACCAGAGTGATGGGAAGAGAAGAGTATGGAGAAGGAAAGGAACTGCTTATGATCCAAAGCATACCACCTCATCAGACAAGCATGGTGGTGGTAGTGTCATGGCGTGGGCATGTATGGCTGCCAATGGAACTGATTCTCTTGTATTTATTGATGATGTGACTGCTGACAAAAGCAGCAGGATGAATTCTGAAGTGTTTCGAGCAATATTATCTGCTCATATTCAGCCAAATGCTTCAGAACTCATTGGACGGCACTTTACATTGCAGATGGACAATGACCCGAAGCATACTGCGAAAGCAACCAAAGAGTTTTTTATGGGAAAGAAGTGGAATGTTATGCAATGGTCAAGCCAATCACCTGACCTGAATCCGATTGAGCATGCATTTCACTTGCTGAAGACAAAACTGAAGGGAAAATGCCCCAAGAACAAGCAGGAACTGAAGACAGTTGCAGTAGAGGCCTGGCAGAGCATCACCAGGGATGAAACCCAGCGTCTGGTGATGTCTATGCGTTCCAGACTTCAGGCTGTAATTGACTGCAAAGGATTTGCAACCAAGTATTAAAAAGTGAAATTTTGATTTATGATTGTTAATCTGTCCCATTACTTTTGATCCCTTAAAAAGTAGGAGGCACATATACAAACTGTTGTAATTCCTACACCGTTCACCTGATTTGGACGTAAATGCCCTCAAATTAAAGCTGAAAGTCTGCAGTTAAAGCACATTTTGTTTGTTTCATTTCAAATCCATTGTGGTGGTGTATAGAGCCAAAAAGATTAGAATTGTGTCAATGTCCCAATATTTATGGACCTGACATATATATATATATTCTCACATAAAAAATGGCAACCCTAAATCTTCATGTTGTTTTTAGCCACTGAACTTCATTGTGTTTTGGCTCATCAATCTGTTATGTTTTTTTATAATAATGCATGTACCTTATTTGAATGGACATATGTTGGATGACTATGATCTGAAATATTTTTAGTCATGGCTTAATTCTTCAAAAGTCCGATGTGAGCTTTTGATCGGAAATGCCGACCGTGTGTATGCTCCATCGGACTTTTGCTGTCGGAAAATCCGATCGTCTGTAACAATTCCGACGCGCAAAATTCGGACGCATGCTCTGAAACAATTTGATGCATGCTCGGAAGCATTGAACTTCATTTTCTCGGCTCGTTGTAGTGTTGTACGTCACCGTGTTCTTGACGGTCGAAAGTTCAGAGAACTTTTGTGTGACCGCGTGTATGCAAGCCAAGCTTGAGCGGAATTCGGTCGGAACAACCATCCATGATTTTTCCGATGGAAATTCCGCTCGTGTGTACGGGGCATTACAGTGTAATGTGGCATGTTGAGTTGACAGCGATGCATTGGTCCCATTGTAAGATGCTATTCCGAAAAAATAACAGGCATTCTGGAGGCAGCTGGATTTTCTCTTGAACGCCTGACAGTGGCTGCTTAGCCACAGTCTTAAAAGCGATACACTGCAGATTCTTTTTCAGAGCTTGGGCTAGTGTGAACTTACCCTTAATCTGTAATGCAAACACAGAGCAAGTGCACAGAAAGATGAGAGATCACAGTGCCAAGATCTGCCTTGAATGACGTCACTGGACCTCTTGTGAATTTTTGGATACAATTTACAGTGTATGCAGCTACAGAGCTTAGTGGGGGCTTTTTTAAAAGCTTATTTGCTTCTTGCTAAAGTTGTATTGAACTAATTTTAAAAACCTCTGACAGGCAGGGTTTTTATAATAGAAGAGGCCTGTGGAATTGGTGACAGCGCAGCCCTGGAGGGCATAATATGACAGGTTAGTCTGTTATAATGTGCTAGTATGCGGTGCCATTTAAAAAAGAATAATTCGTTTAATACCACTTCAATAATAAATAGTTCAAATAGTTGAATGTCCATAGACTGGCCACAGTTCTGCTTTAATGCTAGTTTACACATTTGTGCCTAAACATACTGTATATGTTTTGAAATTACATTTTATAATATGTTGAGGCGCGTTTTTGTATGGCTGAAGAGTGTAGCATTTGAAACTGTGGAAACAAACTCTCCAAATGCTGGCGAATAGATGTGCATTCAGAGAGCAGGCAGTATAATATAGTCATTGAGAAGAGCCTGTATGTGTAATGAGCTAATATGTCTGCCCTGTGTACATTATGAAAAAATTGTTGGCCATACTTACCGTAATCTTCCTTTCTTGACTTATCCTCATGTGAGCACTTATGGGTCAGTTCCACCCTCTTGACCCCAAGGACCACCTTCCAATCTATAAAAAGAGCGAGTTCCCACCCAGTGTTCCATAGCTAGGCTCAGGGGAGGGAAACCCACAGGACACAGAGTAAGGAAACCCATGCTGACAGGATATAACAGGAAAGGAAAATTACGATAAGTGTGATCAACAATTTTCCATGTTCTTGGCTCACCTCATGTCAGAAGTTTTGGGACATAAATAGCTTCAGCACCAGGGAGGGAAGACTAAAACAAATCAACAATGAATGACAAAATTATTTATTACACTCTCAGAGCAGCAGAAAAAAATACAAGCTCTGATGTTGATGGCTCTATTGGTAAACAGGTCTAACTTGTAGTGTTGGGTAAACATATTCGCAGAAGCCCAGCTGGCCATCTTGCATCTGTAATCAGTGGAAACCATGGCGCAAGCCCACAAAGTTGCCATTCCTCTGCTTGAATGAGCTCAAGCCTCGGTTCAGGGTAAGCCTTCTGAAACGAAACACATGCATCACCTTCTGGGTCCATGTAGATACTACTTTCGGCAATGCCACCACACCCTTCTTTGAACACGCTGGAAACACAAGCAGTCTGTTCACTTTCCTGAAAAGCTGTGTTCTTTTAGGATAGGCTTAAATTAGCTTAACCAGGTCCAATGAACTAAAGTCTTCTTGATGAGAAGTTTAACTAGGTTTAGGAAAGGATGGTAAAATGGACTCTCAATTAGCATAACAGTTTGTCGAAACCTTGGGTTGAAGTTCGGAGAATCATTTTGTCTTGAAACCGAATACAACAAGGCTTCTTAAATGTGAATGCACAAAGTTATGACACCCTTCTCACAGATGTAATAGCTGTTAAGAAAACTATTTTTGGAGCATGCTTCTAGAAGCTCTACTTGAGATCGCATAAAAAAAAACTCAGGACTAAGGGCAAATCTCATGGTGGAATTAACAGTCTCTTTTGAGAATGCATCCTAAAAACTGCCCTCATGAAACATTTAACTAACTAATATCTCCCGGTGGGACATAAGAGAGATGAAATCTGCATTTTCAAAGAATTATAGGCTATGCCTATATCCAAAGGTGATTGCAAAAAAAAATAAAAAATGCGACAGTGATGGAGACATTGGAAAGAAGCCTTTGTTGCTTGCAAACAGCAATATTATCGCATATACGGAAGTATGTAGACTTTGTTGAAGATTTTTGAGTTTCCAAAAGAATGGAAACACTACCGGAAAATCCAAGCTCCCACAACCTTTCCCTTTCAAAAGCGATGCTGCCAACCTTAGTTTTTTTCCTTCTTTAGTCTTCTCTTCCTATCTTCCTGCACTAGCTAATCCTGTCTGTCTGGTGAAAAACAGAGAGGTATCTTCGCCATTTGCAGGAGGAGTGGAAACCATGGCCTTCTTGGACAATAGGGTGCAGTCACTATGGCCTGTGCATCCTCAACAGTACTTGTAAAAACAGTGGAATCAGAGGGATTACAAAAATCAGAAGGAATTTCCAAACTACCGTGAATGCATCTTATGTCATCGCTTGGCCACTTGAAACCAGAAGTGAAACAAGGAACTTGCACATTCCTTGAGGCTACCATGAGATTAACTGACTGCACTCCTTAGTCCAAGAAAAACTGTAGATTTTTCTTGTTTAGCGACCACTCGCTCCTCTCCGGCAAGTAGGACACTGTCAAGGCCAAGAGTTATGTTTTGGCTCATTCGAAAATCTCAAGTAGCAACTCTTGGTAGAGAGATATTTTTGGTAACCCCCTGCTTTGCAATGTTCGACCAAGCTGTTTTATTGTCCATAAGGATCTTTATCTGGTGTCCTCGAAACAGAGGCACAAAAGATTTTAGGGCTAGAAAGGCCATGCTCAATTCTAGTAAATTGGACTGCCTTGGTATTCAACCTTGCCAGTGACCCTGGACTTGACTGTCCAAGCAATGAGCCGCCCAGCCCTGGAGAATGGCATTTTTGGTAAACATTATCCAGTCTCCAGGAATAAGGGGGACACCCAAGGGGAGGTTGGCTGGAACTGTCCATCATTAAAGATCTTGCCATAAAGAAAGAGGTACTATAATCCTTTGATCCTGGGAGAAGCGATCTCACGATCTCTTGTAACTGCCTCATGTGCCTTCTGACCAATGGAACCACCAAAATACATACAGTCATAATGCTCAAGTATTCTGTTCTTTTGAAGTGGTTCTAGCTGACTCCTAATGCTTGTTTAGAAGCTGAGTGTGCCGACCAATGCCTTAGTGAAAGGGCTCATTTAGGCTGTGATGGAATGGGATATCAGGTGTGTCAAGAGGTGAACCAAATCTACCACAGATTCAGCAATAAAATCTGCCAACAGCGTTATCTCCTCCAGGGCTGTTATTATTGCAGAAGAATTGACTCTAGTTTTTCAAGCCACATCAACATTGATTAATATTTTAAGGCTTTAGTCACTGAAGTCAAGGCCATGCCTGGATCACAGGCTAATCCTGCTGTGGTGAAAACTTTTTTGAGATCCACATCCATTCATCTGTCCACCGGGTCTCTCAAGGTAACAAAACTGTCCAGATGGGGAGACACCTAATTTCTGTAAGTTGTATACACTGCTGGGGGTATTCCCAAAATGTGGCATTTGAGAATTTTAGGGGATACCTTTTAGAAAAATCTTCTCTGGAAACCAGATCTTTTGTTGGGCCTCTCCTACTGTTACACTATTAATTCTTTTATCTCTGGGATAAGAGATGAAGGATGGATGGTAGGACCTTCTTTCTTCAGTTCTGGAAAGTACTTTTGCACCTTCTTATGAGGAACAGTATCCTCTTTACGCTTCTTAATCGCTAAAATAAAAGGACCCACTAGAGCAAAATCAAAAGCATGCACCTTCAATGATTATTCTGATTTATGAACCCTCAAAGAGAACTGTCAGCTAAAGACCTTGTGGGAGTCTCTCTGGCCCCGGATCTTCCACTGTTGCATGCTTACTGCAATTGTATTGCTGAACATAGGACTTTACCCACTGTGACTCTTGTCTCCTTTTTTCTCACTACCTCTTCCAGGCATTCAGCAAATATGAGCTTGCCGGGTGGAGCTCCACAAGCCCAGCAAACTCCAGGACTAAGCCTCCTACAGGGAATTTCCCTTTGGGAGAAGAATGATGGTGGGCCCCACAAGGATTATTGCAACTGTAATGAGACTGGCTACTGCTATGGTAGTAGGAATGATTAAAATTATGGTGATTAGATCCAGGACATGAGAAATGATGATGAAACCTGGATCTTTTGGCACATTTTGCTTCAGACTTTTCCCCCTGGAAAAAACAAGGGGCCATCAACAACCCCCACAACTACAGTACTACAAGCTTCTGGCAGAATACAATAAAAAGAGCAAGGCAGAAAACAGAACTGCAGAAAACCAAACATCCATAAGGGACAGTGCACCAACCTCCCTGAGAAGACAGAACAGCAATAGCAGGCCACCAAAAGCGGAGACTGAACATCGCTCCAGCACCTGTTGGAAGAAGACACACACTGTTCTGCCCCCAACACTCAGCATCTGGACATCAGAGCTGTTCCATGTGCTGCCTGAAACAATCACTAGAGAGAGTCCTGTACCAGAAGGCCAGACACATGAATGTTCTACAGTCACAACTCTATCCCACTAGTACAGGAGACAGGTAAGGAGAGAGGAGCCACTGCACACAGTTCTCAGTCAGATGAGCTATATAAGCTACCATACTAGCCTGGGCACCAACAGGCACTGCAAATCAGTTGAATTTACCAAAAACAAAGGCGAGAGGGTAAACCCTTTTGGGAGGTCAGAAGGAGTCCTGGAGCAAGGACCAAAAAAGTGGTCTTTGGGGTAGGAGGGCGAAGCTGACCCATAAGTGTTGACATGAGTTGAGTCAGGAAATACAGTATATTTACAAACTTCAAACAGAGGAGGGAGACAGCCACATCATATTGACTCAGCTCTGAGCATTTTTCAGAGACCAGCAGTGGCAGGAAGAATGCAGAGGAAGAGGGGCCTGTCAGCCTCCTTTCCCCCTGCATTACTCTTTTCACAACTTGTCTTGGGAAAGCACTTGGAGCCGAGACAAGTGGCTGTCATGAAGTGGCGACCTCCTTTCTTGCCCGCAATGGGGGGGGGGGAGGGTGCGTTACCCAGTCTGCCCTCAAAGCTACACTTAGGAAGCACCTAGCAACATAGGACAAAATACTATGTGTACTTTGTCCCATAGGGGATAGAATAGTGAGAAAAATTTTCTTCTTAAGAAATAAACTTTAACAAGGCTGTTTTTTCTTTCAGCAATGGTTATTGTATACATTGGCGGAGAAGAAAAACAAGCTCTTAGGCATATTAGTATGTAAGAACGTAGCCTTAATTTAATTACAAAAGCAGATGGCAAAAAACTCTGTCACTTTGGAAAACAAGCCAAGTATTGTGGAGTTCATTGCTCAGTGAGTGAACTGTCCTCTTTTTGTATCTGTACACAGGCCGAATGAGCAGGGAATGATGGAAATTAACAGTTCTGTTTATTTGTATTGAAAAAACTGTGTATCTGAAAGAGCGGAAATCTTTTACAGGAGACCCCCTGTGTTTGAGATCTCATGGCATATAACCATCACATCTGCTGACCCAACGTTCTGTATGCTCTTATCCAGATAATTATCAGTGTTTCCCCCTGCCAAAACACATAGGTTCTTGCATTCTAATCACGCATTAAACAGTGTAAAGTAGGGAGCAAATTACTTTTTGCTGTATATAAGTGGTGGTGATCATGGTTGCTGTGACAGCAGGAAGGTAAAGTCACCTGGTTGCATCCAGGGGGGTAGATATATTTCGCCCAGATTCAGGCTTTACGCCGACTTATACAACTAGGTGGAGAGTTGTATAAGCCCAGCTGAGGCTAGTGGGCTCATGGATGACTCATACCTCTAGGGAGAGTGTGGGGCGTCGTGCAGACAGGGAGTTGATGAGACCAGCTGAAGCTTGTCAGCTCATTTAGGCCTCT
Organism: Rana muscosa; assembly: GCA_029206835.1. Lineage (NCBI taxonomy): Eukaryota > Metazoa > Chordata > Amphibia > Anura > Ranidae > Rana > Rana muscosa. The sequence goes on from CM055117.1 coordinate 151,986,918, forward strand.
ATAAGAACTCCCAGATTCATTAGGTGTTTGCTCATGCCTGGAACCAGACCTGTGTGGACTGTCTAGGGAGAGTGAACCCCTGTGCGGTGAGACAAAGCCTGTGTGGCTATTTGCTTGGACATTTAAAACCAGGGACTTAGGGACTAGGACAGCACTAGGCTGATCCCAGTTGTTAGTTAGGAAACCTGTATGTTTAGTCAGAGGTCAAGTTGACCAGGATTTATTTTATTTATGTTTCTTTTGCTTTGCTGTGTTTTGTCACTGTAAATAGAAAATAAACCGCACCTTTTTGATTTTGAAAACCACAACCTCCGTTTGCTGGGCCTGTTTTTGTGTGGGGAGCCCATCCCGGGGGTCACACACACCCGCTGCCGAGCTAACCCCCTCACAGTTGGTGGAGAACCAGTGGCAGTTTTTTTTTAAGCCAGCATGGAGGAGATACTGAAGCAGCTGGCTCTAGCAAATGCCAATCAACAGCAGACAAATGCAGGTTTGCAAAAGAGCCTTGCAGCTCAACAACAGAACTTCGCAGCCCAGCAGCAAGCTCATCAACAGAGCCTTGCAGCCCAGCAGCAGACAAACGCAACTTTGCAACAGAGTCTGGAGGCTCAGCAACAAGCCCAGCAGCAATCTGAGGCCCGCTTCATAGACCTGTTGCAGAAGCAAGAGCAGAGACTACAACAACAGATGGAAGCAGTAATGCAGCAACGTCCGCAGACCAGTGAGGAAAGCCGTCCCACTAATACCGCGTCCTTTGGGGTGAGTCGTTTATTGACAAAAATGACTGGAGAGGATGATCCAGAGGTATTTTTGACCACATTTGAAAGGACCGCTGAAAGAGAAAAGTGGCCTGAGGAGCAGTGGGCTGGACTGGTGGCTCCTCTGTTAACTGGTGAATCGCAGAAAGCTTACTATGACCTAGAGCCTAACCAAGCAAAAGACTATGTGATGCTAAAAGCTGAAATTTTGGCAAGGCTGGGTGTCACCCAGGCTGTCCGGGCTCAGCGTGTGCATAACTGGACTTTCCAGCTTGGAAAACCCCCCAGGTCTCAAATGTATGATCTCATTCACCTGAGCAGAAAGTGGCTACAGCCAGAGACTTTGTCCGCACCAAAGATTGTGGAACGTGTTGTAATGGATCGGTTTTTGAGAGCTCTTCCTACTGCCATCCAAAAGTGGGTAAGCCATGGAGACCCAGAGACGGCCGATGGTCTTGTGGATCGTGTGGAGAAATACTTGGCTACAGAGAACCTGACGGCCTCTTCCAGAGACACTCGGACTTTCCACCCTAAGACCAGACCATCCCCAGGGGCGGATAAGAGGATTCCAAGGGGTGAGGGTGGAGAGAGTGAGAGGGTGGGAGCTCTACCCCAAGTTTGGCAAGAACAGCCTGGGAAATCAGCGGCTCAAGAGGCGGCAAGAAGGATCGTTTGCTACCGCTGCCGGCAAGCGGGACATATTGCAGCCAATTGCCCGGTTGTGGAGGAACCCATGCAGTGTGACTTTCTGACGGGCAGACGTCAGTCGCTGTGTGCGACAGTCGCATGCACTGCCATTCGAGGAACTGAGAAACATTTATGCAAAATGTGTGTTAATGGTAGAAATGTTGTGGTATTGCTGGATTCAGGTAGCCTTGTGACCCTGATAAAGGCTGAGTTAGTTAAAACAGAGGTCTTTGGGAATAGCAAGGTAGCTGTTATTTGTGTGCATGGGGACACCCGAGAGTATCCAGTGACTACAGTGTGTTTCGAGACCCCCAAAGGTACCCTCTCTCATCCAGTGGGCTTAGTATCTCAGTTACCGCATGACGCCATTGTGGGAAGGGATTTTCCGAAGTTCTGGGAACTGTGGGATGATCCTGAGCCCCCCACTGGTGCCCCTATGTACCAGGAATGTGATAGCCAGAACTCCCCTGAGAGTGGTGAGGACTCTCCGGAATTTCCCTTATCAGTATTGGCAGGGGAGACTCAAGAAACTGGAGAGGAGCCCACCTCCTCAGACGAAAACCTACCGTCTGTGGAGTTTTCTGATCTTGAGGTTCACAGGGAAAACTTTGCCACAGAACAGTTGAAAGACCCCGCCCTAATAAAGGCACGGGAAAACGTAGTGAAAATAGATGGCGAGTTAGTGAACCCAGATAATACCTGCACTTACCCATACTTCAGCGTAGAGAAGGACCTACTGTATCGGGTGGCAAAAAGGGCAGAAGAAACCGTTGAGCAGCTTGTGGTGCCCAAACCTTACAGGAAGTTGGTGTTGGAGTTGGCCCATGGGCACATTCTTGGAGGTCATCTGGGGACAGAGAAAACCCGAGAGAGGGTATTACAGAGATTCTATTGGCCGGGGGTGATGAAGGACATAGAAAATTATTGTTCCTCCTGCCCTGTGTGTCAGAGGTCGGCCCCGATGCCACATTTCCGTAGCCCGCTGGTCCCTCTACCCATCATTGAGGTCCCGTTTGAGAGGATCGCCATGGATTTGGTAGGGCCTATAATCAAGTCCGCTAGGGGGCACCAGTACATATTAGTTATAATGGACTATGCCACCCGTTATCCAGAAGCGATCCCTCTCCGAAATACCTCGGCCAAAACCATAGCCAAAGAGCTATCTCTTGTGTTTAGCCGGGTGGGTATTTGTAAAGAACTGCTTACGGACCAAGGTACACCCTTTATGTCCCGGGTTATGAAGGAGCTGTGTAAATTGTTCAAAGTGACGCAATTACGTACATCTGTGTATCACCCCCAAACCGATGGGCTGGTTGAAAGATTCAACAAAACCCTAAAACAAATGTTGAAGAAAGTGGTGGATAGAGATGGAAAGGATTGGGACTGTCTACTTCCTTATCTGATGTTTGCTATTAGGGAGGTGCCCCAATCCTCTACGGGATTCTCCCCCTTTGAGTTACTGTATGGGAGACACCCAAGAGGGCTGTTGGATATTGCCAAGGAAACTTGGGAAAGTGAGAGTTCTCCCCACAGGAGTGTGATTGAGCATGTCGCCCTGATGCAAGACCGAATTGCACAGGTAATGCCCATCGTGAAGGAACATTTGGCCCAAGCGCAGTTAGCACAGCAGAGAGTGTACAACCGTGGAGCCAAGACCCGTACCTTTTCCCCGGGGGATAGGATACTGGTACTTGTCCCTACGGTTGAAAGTAAATTCCTTGCCAAATGGCAAGGCCCCTATGAGATAATGGAAAAAGTGAGCGAAGTGAATTACAAGGTCAGACAACCAGGAAGGCGAAAGCCCGAACAGATCTATCACGTTAATCTGTTGAAAGCCTGGAGGGATAGAGAGTCCCTAGTCGCAGACACTTGGTCACCAGCTCAAACTGGTTGCGTGATTCCTGAGGTTGGAATAGCAGCCACCTTGTCACAACCCCAACAACAGGAGGTTAAGGAGTTTGTGCTTCGCAACAAGGAGGTATTCTCTGAGCTGCCGGGACAAACATCTGGGGTAGAGCATGACATCATTACCCCGCCCGGTGAAAGGGTGAAGTTAAAACCCTATCGGATCCCAGAGGCCCGACGGGAGGCAATACGGGAGGAAGTACAGAAAATGCTGAACTTAGGGGTGATAGAGGAGTCCCAAAGTGATTGGTCTAGTCCCATTGTGTTGGTGCCTAAACCGGATGGGAGCTGGCGATTTTGTAACGATTTTCGTCAGTTGAACAAAGTTACAAAATTTGACACCTACCCCATGCCACGTATAGATGAGTTGATTGACCGGCTGGGAACAGCCCGATACATGACGACTCTTGACCTCACAAAAGGGTATTGGCAAATCCCCCTGGCCAAGTCGGCCAAAGAGAAAACCGCATTTGTAACCCCAGACGGGGCGTTCCAATATAAAAGAATGCCGTTCGGGTTACAGAATGCGCCGGCCACATTCCAGCGGAAAATGGACCAGATGCTGAGGCCCCATCGGAAGTATGCTGCGGCTTACCTGGATGACGTAATTGTCCATAGCACAGATTGGGCCTCACATCTGCCAAAAGTGCAAGCAGTCCTGGACTCTGTTCGGGAAGCGGAGTTTACGGCTAACCCCAAGAAGTGTACCATTGGGCAGGAGGAGGCCAAATATCTTGGGTACACCATTGGGAGGGGAGTAATAAAACCCCAACTCAACAAAGTCGAGGCCATCCAGAGTTGGCCACGTCCCAACAGCAAGAAGCAGGTACGAGCCTTTCTGGGAATCGCTGGGTATTATCGGCGATTCATTCCCCACTTTGCTTCTAAGGCTGTGCCCCTAACCAACCTGACGAAGGGGAAAGGGTCGGTCATGATTAAATGGACCCCCGAGGCTGAGGCAGCATTCCAATTCTTGAAACAAGCCTTATGTAGCCAGCCAGTGTTGTACTCACCCGACTTCTCTAAAGACTTTGTCGTACAAAGTGATGCGTCAGATGTGGGGTTAGGAGCAGTATTGTCCCAGGTCTGGAACGGGGAAGAGCACCCAGTCATTTACCTCAGCAGGAAGTTGAAGTCCCATGAGGTAAATTACGCCACCGTTGAAAAGGAGTGTTTAGCGGTGAAGTGGGCTCTAGATTCCCTTCGGTACTACCTGCTAGGTAGGCACTTTGACATGGTTACGGATCACGCTCCGTTAAAGTGGATGGCTCAAAACAAGGAAACAAATAGAAGAGTGAATAGGTGGTTCCTGGCCCTCCAGGAATTCAACTTCACAGTAAAGCATCGCCCTGGCGTTCAAATGGGGAATGTGGATGCTTTGTCTCGAGTACATGAATGCCTGATTGCTGGTGTTCCAACCCCGAGGTTAAAACAAGAGGGGGGGGTATGTGACAGCAGGAAGGTAAAGTCACCTGGTTGCATCCAGGGGGGTAGATATATTTCGCCCAGATTCAGGCTTTACGCCGACTTATACAACTAGGTGGAGAGTTGTATAAGCCCAGCTGAGGCTAGTGGGCTCATGGATGACTCATACCTCTAGGGAGAGTGTGGGGCGTCGTGCAGACAGGGAGTTGATGAGACCAGCTGAAGCTTGTCAGCTCATTTAGGCCTCTATAAGAACTCCCAGATTCATTAGGTGTTTGCTCATGCCTGGAACCAGACCTGTGTGGACTGTCTAGGGAGAGTGAACCCCTGTGCGGTGAGACAAAGCCTGTGTGGCTATTTGCTTGGACATTTAAAACCAGGGACTTAGGGACTAGGACAGCACTAGGCTGATCCCAGTTGTTAGTTAGGAAACCTGTATGTTTAGTCAGAGGTCAAGTTGACCAGGATTTATTTTATTTATGTTTCTTTTGCTTTGCTGTGTTTTGTCACTGTAAATAGAAAATAAACCGCACCTTTTTGATTTTGAAAACCACAACCTCCGTTTGCTGGGCCTGTTTTTGTGTGGGGAGCCCATCCCGGGGGTCACACACACCCGCTGCCGAGCTAACCCCCTCACATTGCAAAGAAATATTTTCAAAAGTGGGCCCATAACTTAAACATAGATTACCTTTTACGCCAGTGAAAGAGTCAGCACTGCTATATGTTCATTGTTGAGGACGGGTAAAAATTATCAGTAAACAGTAGTATGGTTCACATCAAGTTCAGTGTTGATAAGTGTTTGTAAGCAGTAACACAGATCTCAGTGAGCATTAAATTAACATGGAATTGTATAGTAAAGACTACTTTCAAAATGACCAATATGGTAGGAATTTTCCATGTGTTGGGTATCAAAAAGAAGCTATTTATGTGATGATTACAATGTAGGATTCGCTTAAAGTGGACATTAAACTGGAAAGTGAATATTTTCTATATTACATGGAACATCTAGAATAGTTAATTTGTGCCTAAGCAGGATCCTGAAAACTCTACATTTTTTCTTGAACTCCTCCTGGTAAATAGCAGTGCATCTCCACGAGCATCATAGTTGTATATCTCTGCCGTAAGATGATCTAAGGCACTGACTGCTAGACTCGTGAGATTTGGAGTGAGGTTTGGTGATTTCACTAGTGTGCTGCTCACTGTTCTCCTTTCTGGAGAGTAAGTTCAAAAATCTGCCTGCTTTTGCTTAAAGAGGAAGTAAACCCTGATGGGTTTTACTTCCTCTTTTTAAAAGCATAATGGGCTAGTATGCATCGCATACTAGCCTATTATATGGCACTTGCCTGCAAATGAAGCTTGCGTTGTCCCTGCTGGTGACCGCATCCATCTTCACCCCTCTTCCTTATGGCGCATGCGTGCAGGACCCGTCAGTCAGGCACGGAGGGCCGTTTCTTCTCAGTGCATGCACCGATTACATCATCGGCACAGTGTACAGCAAATATCTCCTAAACTCTGCACGTTTAGGAGATATTTAGAGTACCTATAGATAAGCCATATCATACAAGTGACACAGAGAGGTTTACAACTACTTTAATTTATTCTGTAGATCTGTGCCTTCTGCACCTTTCCTGCTGCTTCCTGAATGTTCCCTTACCAGCCACCAGATCATCTGTCATCAGGGTGGTAGATCTGACGAGAGCAAGATGGAAGCCCCACATAGAGTGCAGAGAGTGCTTTTCATCAGCATCAGTGCATCTACTTTGCTCAATATTTAGTCTTAGGGGATGTGTGTGCTAGTTAAGGGCTATGACCCACTGGATTGCTCCTACCAATGTGTACTACCATTTTTTAAGGGGTTGGGGAACGCATTCACTTTTTTTTTTCTCTCTTGAGTAATGCAGTGGCTATTCCATTTTATGTTAAATCTCTTTTTAATAAGTATTCATAGAAAATACAAGTTTACATTACAATTACAGGTTATAACAGTACAAATGTGTCCGACTATCTACATCCATAATATGGTAGGTTACAAGCAATGTAGAACAGAATAATAACAAACGTGTTCAATCTTCAATCTTAAACAGTGGTTACAAGAAACAGGGGCATAGATGATTCATGCCTATAAGTTAACATAAGCCATTGGACTATATTGAAAAAACAGCAATTATGAGGGGACCCCAATAGTAATAATCGTTTTTGCCAGAGACACGATATCTGGGTTAGTAGGCAACACACTGGTGCCATCTTATAATGAACTGGTAAAAAGTCAATGGTGTAAATCATAATGTAAAGAAAGGAGAGGAGGAAAAGATATGGAGGAAGAGGAAAGAGAAAGAAGGGGAGAAATAAAAGGAAGGGGGGTACCATGAGGAGGTCTCCGGCAAAATTGACACCCTAAACCATGTTAGAGATAAAGGAATCAAAATAAGAGGAATATTTGAAATTAGACCATACTTATGCGAGTCAGATTTATCCTCATCCCATGCGACCATGCATGTGACTTTCTGGGTGACGGTGCGGAAAGCCGTCCAGAAAGCCGTCAGTTTAGGGCAGGACCAAAAGATATGCAGGATTGTCCCTCTGTCCCCTCAACATCGCCAACAACGGTCTTATGATTCAGGGAAGAATGTATGTAGTCTAATGGGCGTGAGGTACCATATAGTTAATATTTTTAAGTTAGTTTCCTGTATTTTGGTGCATATAGATGATTTAAGGGATAATCTGGTAATATTTTGTTTTTGTGATGAAGTGAAAGTGCGGTTTAAATCTGCCTCCCATTTTACTAGGCAGGGCAAGTGTGGTTGTTCCGAGGGTGTGTTCAGAAGTGAATATGTTTTGGACCCGGGGTAGATGATCAGTTCCGGAGCAATATTCTTTAAAAGTGGTTAACTGACGTGTGAAGCTCTGGGGTTTAGGGATAGAGTGTAGGAAATTATGTAGTTGCTCTGCACTCCAAAATGGGAGTTGGTAGGGGCCTGAAGTGCTCATTAACTTCAGCATGGAAGGCCCTAACTACGAATTTAGAGGCATGTTCAGAGTCCCAGTTTGTAAAGTTGTGAATTCCGTAGGTGGGAGTCCTGGTGGAAATTGGGGGTGTCCTATGATCGGGATAATGGTGAATCTTTTGTCGTAAGAGAGGCCAACAGAGTGGCTTGGGAGCTCTGCAGCAATGTAGTCCCTATTAGTGGGTGAGACTTTAGCTCCTGAGGTAGTGAATTATAACACCAGAGTACACTCTTCAGGGGGATATTATTCTGGCTTTGTTCCACTGTACCTAGAGTTTGAACATAGAGTGTCACCGCCAGTCGATGACCCTGCCAAGATGGATCGCTTGGTAATACTTTTGAACATCAGGTAATGCCAGACCATCATATTGTTTCGGGAGAGACAGTTGGGCATGAAGGAGGTGGGGTTTTTTGTGAGCCCAGAAAAAACGGGTGAAAAGAGCTTGGTAAGGCTTGGAAGAGATACAGGTATTTTGGTAAGATACACATTTTTAGAAGATTGCATCTACCAAACCAGAAGTGTAGTCCTTTATGCCATTTGTCTAATAGGATACAGGTTTTTGCTAGTAAAGGTGGATAGTTGTGTTCATATATATGGGAAAGATCGGACAGGGTGTATGTACCCAAGTATTTCAATGTAGATTTCGTCCATTTGAAGCGTAAATTGGATTTTAGGGTGGGTAGAATGTGGGGGGGGGGCAACGCCCCCCCATAGCTTCTGTACCGAGCCCCTTGCTCGCTCGGTTCCACTCTCCCGACACTCCTCTGCTACTATTGGATCATATTGCAGATCGCAACGTCTGATGGTTCGGTCATCCGATGCTCCATCCTGGGGGGATCAGGAGGGCACACACTGGGGGGGATCAGGAGGGCACACACTGGGGGGGATCTGGAGGGCGTACACTGGGGGGGGGGATCAGGAGGGAATACACTGGGGGGGGGTCAGGAGAGCATACACTGGGGGGATCAGGAGGGCATACACTGGGGGGGGGGGTCAGGAGAGCATACACTGGGGGGGATCAGGATGGCATACACTGGGGGGATCAGGAGAGCATACACTGGGGGGATCAGGAGGTTATACACTGGGGGGGATCAGGAGAGCATACACTGGGGGGATCAGGAGAGCATACACTGGGGGGGTCAGGAGAGCTTACACTGGGGGGGATCAGGAGGTCATACACTGGGGGGGATCAGGAGGTCATACACTGGGGGGGATCAGGAGGTCATACACTGGGGGGGGATCAGGAGGGCATACACTGGGGGGGGGATCAGGAGGGCATACACTGGGGGGATCAGGAGGGCATACACTCGGGGGGATCAGGGGGGCATACACTGGGGGAATCAGGAGGGCATACACTGGGGGGGGATCAGGAGGGCATACACTGGGGGAGGAATCTGGAGGGCATACACTGTGGGGGGATTCGGGAGGGCATACACTGGGGGGGGGGGGAATCGGGAGGGCATACACTGGGGGGGGGGGTCAGGAGGGCATACACCAGGGGGCAGTCATAATCCTTTATTAGTTCAATTTCTCACTGGTCTACATGAATAGAAGATGAAGAAGATCCCATTTGCCAGCTAACAGCACTTCTATGCTAAGCTGCAGTAACTCAGCAGACTCAGCATAGAGGTGCCTGTAAACAAATCCACAGTGTACAACATTTTGAGTATAGCCTCAAGTAGAACTAGTTAGTAATAGAATAGACAAGCACCATCATCCAAAATAACGTATAGAGCAATTGGACCAGGTGAAAATATGGTGGCGGCTGCTAGTAGCGCCTAATCCAATAAAAGTCACCTAGAAGGGGGTTATTTGTGGACTTTCTCGGTACTGATAACAAGAACACAAAAATTGTCATAAAAATTATTTATTACACATAAAACTATACAAAATTTAAAACATATGTGCCAGACCCCACATTCAAAACAGCAGTTATTACTAACGGGTGACCCCGTGAGGTGTCTGTTGCAGTGGAGAATGGCCAAAAAACCTCTACCGGTTTCGCAGGCACAGCCACTTTCCCTTCCCCCCCTCCCTCCCTTCTCTTCCCTCCTCCCCTCCCTTCCCTCCTCCCCTCCCTTCCCTCCTCCCCTCCCTTCCCTTCCCTTCTCTTCCCTCCCCCCTTCTCCCCCCCATTTCCTCTCCCCCTGGTTCCCTTCCTTTCCCCCCTCCTCCCCTCCCCCTCTTCCCCTGTTCCCCCCTCCCCCCCTTCCTCTCTCCCCTTCCCTTCTCTTTCCCGCCTCCCGACCCCTCCCCTTTTCTCTCTCCCTCCCCCCTTCCCCCTCTTTCCCCCCTCCCCTCTCTTTTTCCCCCTCTCTTTTTCCCCCCCTTCCCTTTCCCCCCTTTCCAACCCCCCCTCCCCCTCATCCCCTCCCTTTCCCTTTTGCCCCTCCCCCTCCCGTTCATGGCCCTAATTACAGTTCCCCACGTGGTGTCCTTGACCTATGAGCTATCCACATTATGTATTTTAAATACAATTAAATTATTTTATCAGAGAGTGGTACACATTCCCCCTCGTTCACCGCGGGGGGTCATCCTATGAGCCTTCAGTTGGTCCATGGCCCGAACTCGGTGAGCGGACTTGTGTTACTGACAATGACTGTATACAATGTATTTTAACATGATGTATTTCTATATGTATTCTGTTTGTTATGTTCTGCTAGTTTATTGTATTGTATTATTCGCTACACAGATAACCCTCCTGAAGAAAGCGGCTGTGCCCGCGAAACCGGTAGAGGTTTTTTGGCCATTCTCCACTGCAACAGACACCTCACGGGGTCACCCGTTAGTAATATCTGCTGTTTTGAATTTGGGGTCTGGCTCATGTGTTTTTAATTTTGTTTAGGTTTTTGTGTAATAAATAATTTTTATGACAATTTTTGTTTTATAAGTACCGAGAAAGTTCACCAATACCCCCCTTCTAGGTGACTTTTATTGGTTTAGGCGGTACTAGCAGCCGCCACCATATTTTCACCTGGTCCAATAAATCCACAGTGTAGTGCTAGCAGCAGAGCTCACCTCCAGGAACTTTCACTCGACTCCCTCTGCTCAGCAGCTGATCACACCTCCCTCTTCCAGACGAGCGTGATCTTGGGGGAAAAGGCACATCCCCATCCCGCCCACTTAAGCAGCAGCCTGTGGGAGAGAGGCTGAAAAACTGCTGGGGGAGGTACAGGGGGCGGAGAGTGCAGTCCGATGTTTCTGAGCAGTATTTCATGCTGAGAATGGCTGCGAGTTGACCCGACCCGCGGCTCTGGTTACCCGGGAAGTGCTCAGCCTCAAAGTCTTTAAGATTTTCTCGGGGGGAGCAATTGCCCCGTTGCCCCCCCTGGATCCGCCCCTGCCATGACTAGAGTATCTGAACTGGCAGCTTTATCCTGCAAGGAAACCTTTTGGGTTCTGCATAGTGACAAGGTGCTGTTAAAACCTTTCTAAGGTGGTATTTGTCTTTCACCTGAACCAGGACATTTTCCTTCCCTCTTTGTGTCCAGCTCCAGTCTTCCAGTAGTCGATTCTTCTCAAAAGTCTGGATGTTCGGGCTTTCCTTTAGAAAGACAGATTGTCTTTTGTCATTCTGGATGGGCCCAAGGGACTGGATGGTGCCCCAGCTTCTAGTTCCACCAATTCTAGGTGGCTCAGGTAGACCACCATTCAGGCATATAATCTAAAGCAGGGGTACCCAACCAGTGGCCCGGGGGCCACATGTGGCCCGCGGAGCCCTCTGATTTGGACCGTGACCTCCTGCTCTGGGATGGTGGGTTAGCAAGCCCAGATCACGGTTTGCAGATCTGCCATCCCAGAGCATCTGTTTTGTGAATGAAGCCAGTGGTACCGCAAACAAGCGGCTGCGTAGCAGAGGCACATAAGCTGATGCTTCCTGTATAGCACTGGCTCCTGTCATAGGCGGAGTGATGCCAAATGCACTTTGCCTGGGGCCACAACAGCAGGTGATACCTGAATGGAAGACTTATTAAAGGTAAGTTTATTACTAAAATCACAGAGTATATATGGGCATATCTGTTCTGCAGTGGTTACTGGGCTGCTTTCAAACTGATCCGCAGGTGCGGAGTGGTGCACCTGTGGGTTACCTGCAATGAGCCATGTTTTTTTACCTGTGGGTTTGGTTTAGTTTCAGAAAGGTGCGCCACACCTGCAGGATATAATAGAATTCTACGGCAAAGTGCAGCTTACCCGCAGGAAAGCCACAGGTGGGGTGAGGGAAAACCACAGTGCATCAGTGTGAAAGCAGCTTTAGGCTCCTTTCACACGATTGGTCCGACCCTCCATTCATCCCTATGGAGCAGTAGATATAAACGGTCTTGTGTCCCTTCCATCTGGGCTGATTGGATCAGATGGCCCATAGAGTAGAGTGGGCTGTGTCTGTGTCCTCTTTCCATATGCAGAGTGGACACGAGCCTTTCATCCACCCGCTCCGCTCATTGTGGCCCGTGACTGGTTACTAAATCACTTAAGTGGCCCTCGCTCTTCAAAAGGTTGGGCACCCCTGATCTAAAGAGTCATATTCCCACCTTGCAGTCCAGGCTCACTCCACCAGGGCCATGTGCATGTCTTGGGATTTTTGTCACTGAGCCTCCATTTTCCATATTTGTAAGACTGCAACCTGGTCTTCTATAATTACATTTTTCAAGTTTTATCAGGTGGACATTTCTGCCCCATCTGATGGCAGCCTTGGGTGTAAGGTCCTTCGTGCAGCTCTTTTAACTGCAGAAATGTCTCCATTCTTTGTTTTCCTGTTTGCTGTGTTGCCCACCATTCAGTTGGACTGCTTTTGGATGTCCTGAAGGTTTGAAGCTTTCTGTCTCTCTCAGTGGACGAGAAAGAGAAAATCAGACTTTAGTACTCACAGTAAAATATTTTCCTTGGAGTCTATTGAGTGACCCAGGTCCTGCCCATCTCTGGGGGTTTTGCTCTTAATACTGCTTTGCTACTAAACTGAGGCATGGTTGTAGTGGGAGGGCTATTCCAGGACTAGGCTAGCCCATAGATTTTTTTGGGTTTGCCAATATTCAATCCTCCTGTAGATGGCAGCATAACCTGAAGGGTTATGAATTCCTGTACCCCTTAATGGACTCCATGAAAAGGATTTCACAGTGAGTACAAAAATGCAATTTTAACCACTTAAGGACCCTCTCATGACATATACGTCGGCACTTTAACCACTTGTCCCCCGCCCACTGTCAATTGACGGCGGGCGGAGGACACTCTCGTTCTGAGAGGACATCATATGACGTCCTCCCTTTAAAACGAGCGAGGGGGCGCGCGCGCGCGCCCGCCGCGTTCCTAAGGCCCCGATGCGCGTGCCCGGCGGCCGTGATTGCCGCCGGGCACCCGCGATTGCCCGGGAAACGAGCAGGAAAGTGGATCTCTGTGTGTAAACACAGAGATCCACGTCCTGTGAGGGAGAGGGGACCGATGGTGTGTCCCTTGTACATAGGGACAACCATCGGTCACCTCCCCCAGTCAGTCACCTCCCCCCACAGTTAGAACACATTGAGGGAACATATTTAACCCCTTCCCGCCCCCTAGTGGTTAACCCCTTCCCTGCCAGTCACATTTATACAGTAATCAATGCATTTTTATAGCAGGGATCGCTGTATAAATGTGCATGGTCCCAAAAATGTGTCAAAAGTGTCCGATGTGTCCGCCGCAACATCGCAGTCACAATAAAAATCGCAGATCGCCGCCATTACTAATAATAAAAAAAATGCTATAAATCTATCCCCTATTTTGTAGACGCTATAACTTTTGCGCAAACCAATCAATACACGCTTATTGTGATTTTTTTTTTTTTTTTTACAAAAATATGTAGAAGAATACGTATCGGCCTAAACTGAGGAAAATTTTATTTGAAAAAAAAAATGGGTATTTATTATAGCAAAAAGTAAAAAATTGTGTTTTTTTTCCAAACTGGACGCTCTTCTTTTGTTTATAGCGCAAAAAATAAAAACCGCAGAGGTGATCAAATACCACCAAAAGAAAGCTCTATTTGTGGGGAAAAAAGGATGCAAATTTCGTTTGGGAGCCACGTCGCACGACCGCGCAATTGTCATTCAAAGTGTGACAGCGCTGGGGGCGTGTCCGGATGTAAAGCAGGGAAGACATGTTGCTGAGGAGCTCCATACATCCTGACAAAATCTGCTGCCATCCTGCCTTCCCTCTGCCCGGGTGAGCCCTCAAACTTACCCTGCGGGTCACTGAAGGTCCTCTGCCTCGGCCACATCCTGTATTTTTGGCCCTGGTCGCCCGATCGAGTCGTTACCGGGACTTGCAGCTGGCTCTGTGCTCCCGGGTCCCGCCGCCATCTTGCGGCCTGCTGCCCTTCTCGGAGCCTCTGGGCTCGATTGCCGCGGTTCGCGGGGCTGGAGGTGCCTCGTCCACGCACACCGGGGGCACCAGTGGTGGGGAGGGTGTTCCGGACCGGCGCTGCGACCGCCTGGGGGCCTCGGGAAATTGATTGCCCAGGCCTGCGGCCTACGCACATCTTGCGGCCTACCGCGATTCCGGGAGCCTCCGTCCTCAATTTCTGAGTGCCGCCGGACACGCGGCGGACGGGCACGTCCTCCGGAGCTACCATCCGTGCCGGTGGGGGGGTCGGCGCTGCGCCTGACGACTTTCGGGGAGCTGCTTCTACGCATCCACGTCTGCAGCCCGCAGCCATCTCTCGGCCTCCGGACCGGCCCCATCCATCGGACGCAGGTACGCCTCCACTCCTCCTGGGTTCCTTTGGGTGATCGACTGCCCCACAATACTGCGGGAGGGGGACTCCCCCACTCCAGCACCTCTCCATCCTGTCTTTGTTGTGCCCCCCCGTCCTCCCATTTGGACTGGGCCCCTCTGCCCGCGAGCCCCCCTCTCCCCCCCCCCCTGAACTTTCCCTAATTTTGGGGTTAGGATTGGATGGGCCGCCCTAGGACCCGCGGCTATACAAATAAGGGCCCGAAGGCTCCTCACATACCTCCGTCAGCAGTTGTTCCGTCTACCCGGAGATCCTCGGCTGGAATGGCGGCCGATACGCGGATTTGCTGCGGAGTCGGGGGTGGCGGCGCCACCCACGGGAGTGGAGATCCTGGCAGCCATCACATCCTGTAAAGAAACTTTGACATCTAAGATTGATTTTTTGACAGTGGATGTCGGTCTTCTCCGTCAAGATATGGATAAATTTCGCTCTCGCATCACGGAGGTGGAGGACAGGGTCCCTGTGGTGGAGGATACGGTTCGGTCAGACTCCAGGGAGATACGGGCCCTCCAAATTCAAGTGAAAGCGCTGCAGGAGCGCGCGATAGACACCGAGAACCGCCTCAGGCGGAACAACATCCGTATAATTGGACTGCCCGAGAGGGCCGAGGGCCCTAGGCCTGCTGAATTTACTGAGCAATTACTGACCACCCTGTTTGACCTGGGTGCTCCGGCATCTACCTTTGTGGTTGAAAGAGCCCACAGGGTTCCACCGCTCCCTCCGAGACCTGGGGCCCCTCCACGCCCCTTCCTGCTACGAATGCTGAACTACCGGGACCGGGACCGCATCCTTGCGGCGGCACGAGCCATGCCAGACATTAAGTATGAAAACACCAGACTACTTTTCTTCCCGGACTTCTCCCAGGAGGTACAGCAACGTCGCAAGTCCTTCACTGATGTGAGACGCCGGCTCCGGGAGAGGGGTCTGCGCTTTGGCCTGTTGTATCCCAGCAGACTGCGAGTCACTGACGGTAGCGACACTCATTTCTTTGATACCCCGGAGGCGGCAGCGGCGTGGCTAGACGCCCGTTAACCTTAGGCAGCCGAGGACCAGCGGTGGTTTTCACCCGGCAGGGAACAGATATGCTTCAACTATCACATCAATGAACATCTTTCCTGTCTTTTGAAGAATCCCAGCACTGCCCCCTTCTATGCCCCTAATCCTGCTTATCCCTGCTGGCTTTCACCTTTGTTCCTTATACACAAATGTTCACTTCGGCTGATTGAACTTCCACTCACTCCTGTCTAAGGAGCTCCAATGGCAACTAACGAACTGCCTCGCTCATGAACCAAGGTGACTCAAGTTTTTCCCCCTTTCCACACCTTGGACTTCCACCCAGAGCTGAGGCGGACTTCCCCGGAAACGTATCCCTACGGGCCGACTTCTTAGGGTCGCAGTGACCTAAAGATTACATGTTTTTCTCAGTTAAGGGACAAAACCCTGCATCAGTTTTTATGGCTCTTGGGTCCCTTTTTTTTTGGCCCTTGACGCTAGGTTTGTATGGTGTTTGGGTAGGGTGTTTTATGTTATGGGGAGAAGGGTTCAATTTTCTTTCTCGTACATCACGGGACACAGAGCGACATAGTCATTACTAATGGGTTATATAGATACCGTCAGGTGCTGGCACTGGCAACTTCCAAAACCGGAAGTACCCTCCCCTATATAAGCCCCTCCCATCCGGGAGCACCTCAGTTTTTTGCCAGTGTCTAAGGTGTTGGCCAAGAAGAAACATGTGTTTTTCACTGAGCTTGCGTACAGGTTCTTTTGGGCCTCAGTAAGCTATTCCGGATCCGACCAAAAAAGCTTCATAGCTAAACGGTCGGTACCCGGGCCTTGCAGAGAAGAGCAAGGTTTTGCCTGTAATGCTTCTCTTAGGAGAGCTGGACCCTGGGATCCAGAGCTCTGGTCATACCCACGACCAAGATGTTTTCTG
Source organism: Rana muscosa (assembly GCA_029206835.1). Classification (NCBI taxonomy): domain Eukaryota; kingdom Metazoa; phylum Chordata; class Amphibia; order Anura; family Ranidae; genus Rana; species Rana muscosa. The sequence goes on from CM055117.1 coordinate 152,003,389, forward strand.
TGCAGGGTGCTATACAGGTCCAGGGGAGTGGAATCCTTGGGAACCCGGTCCCTGAAGGTTTGATTACAATGCCTGCCGTGATAGGTGAAGTTTGGGCTTTTGTGGACCAAACAAAGTCCTGCGGCGGGGAACAGGTAAGTGGGGGCCCCCAGGAACTTGGTTCTATTGGGGGACCCCCAAGCCTAATTTGTCTTTCTGTCTGTTACCTAATGGTATTCCCGCAAAATTCTGTGCATGCCTGTAACTACTAAAAAAATGTAATAATTTTTAATGGTGGTCAAGAAAAAAAAAAAATATATATTTTTATATATATATTTAATATATTAGACTGCGGTACCTGTGTTTGTCCACTAGAGGCCGCTGTGGAATGTTTTCTTGTCATGTGGACTAGCTTCTTCTCAGCAGAGCAAAGTCCAGGCAGATGGTGAGTTCTCTTATAGGAAACTGCTTCCTCTGCCATGTTGCAGTGCTCGTCCATCCCCCGGCCTGCGGCAAAGAGGGGCCCTGGCTCCTGTCCCTTGTTACCATATTTTGAAATTAGCGCCGAAGGCGCATGTGGCCGCGCGTGTGCGCGTGCACGCGCCTCTATATATAGAGGTGAGCCGGGAAAGGGGGCGGAGCCTGGGGGATGACGCTCTGTGCGCGCCGCAGCGCTTCTGCGCATGTGCGGGCGTCCCAGCAGTTTAAAAAAAAAAAAAAACACAATATTGTAGTGAGCTGGCTATGAAGTACAGAGACAGAGCTGGCAACATTTAAAGGCATACAGCAAGCGGTTGATACAGGCATCCCCTAGAAAGGCACATTAGTAGACACCAACTGTGATATAGCAGCAATTGTGCTAGACTATTCTCAGTAAAAGTGGTGTATTACGGCTGGAATACCTCAGCTTTAGGCTTAGGAATATGCCGTCCAGAAGCTCCGGAACTGAATCTTCCAGGAAGCGAAGGGGGTCTCATCGGGCTCGGAGGATCTTGGGCATACTTCTGCTGCACCAGTCTCCCCTGAAGTTCAGAGGTAAGTGACCGTAGAGACCCCGCAGGGGTACTTGGTACTGTGGCTGTCCTCAGTTCACCTGCTCCTGTGTATGTAACAGAGGAGGTTTTTTCCTCAGCTCTGGGAGGATTAGAGAGGCTGCCTCCCTGTCAGGGAAAGCACGCCCGATCTCCGTCTCCTCCTTCAGAGTGCCTGTTAGCAGAGCAACAGTCCCATACAGGGATCGACCTGCCTGAAGGGGATCAGGATGAGGTTGATTCTGTTATAGAGGAATCAACAGTGGGGGAACCTTTTCTCAGCATCTCAAGCTGAAAGATTATGGGTTCAGTCTCTGACTAACATGGTCCGATCAGCATTTAAAAATGCACCTTGCGGAACCATCAACCACTACTGTATCCTCGTTGGGGTCGCTGGAAGCCCCCAGACTGTCTGTTCTTTTCCACTTCACCCTTTACTGAAAGGGCTCATTTACCAGGATTGGGAACGTCCTGAGAAAATATTTATTCCCCCAAGAGATTTCCGGTGGTCTATCCCATGGAGGATAAGTTCATCAAAAAAAAAAAATGGAAGGTCCCTACAGTGGACGCAGCCATCTCTTGTATGTATAAATCACTGACATGTCCAGTGGATAATGTCCAAATGTTCAAGAACCCAATAGATAAAAGATTGGAGTCCTTATGAAAATCTGCTTGGTGATACAACCAGCAGTAGCAGCTATTGGGGTCTGCTAAGCAGTGAAGGATCAGTTGAAACAGGTCTTGAGGGACTTGACAGATCAGCAGGCTTTGCCCTAGCTGATCTACCTAGAGCCTTAGGCTTTGCGGTTGACGCCATAGAGGATTCAGTCCATCAGGCCTCCCGCCTTACGCTGTCTATAGTACATATGCGTAGGCTCCTATGGCTCAAAAACTGGTCTGCTGAAGCTCCCTGTAAAGAATGGCTGGTTAGCGTCCCGTTTCATGGTGAACGCTTATTCAGGGAAAACCTGGACAAATATATCCAGAAAATTTCCAGCGGTAAAAAAACGCTCTTGCCGGTTAAAAACAGAGTTAGAGGTCCCTCTTTGAGAGGCCTGCTTCTCCAGTCCCTGGGGCATCGGCTGTGTAACAGTTCCGACGGCCTCCTCGGTCAAATCCCGGGGGTAAAAAAACAGGGACAGTAGCAGGGTAATGAGAAACCCTGGGTCAGGGGAGGTACAAAACCTCCCCCAAAGAGTGGCGGGACACGATCAAGACAGATAGGTGCTCTCCGCAGTAGGTTTGGGATACAGTTTGGAGTTAAAAGACTCTCCTCCTTCCCATTTTTGAGGTCAAACGTGCCAAGGGATCCCCGGAAGAGAGAGTCCCTCCTGTTGGCACTAGAACAACTATTGCTCCAAGGAGTAATTATGGAGGTTCCCCTGGAAGAATGAGGGTTCGGGTTTTACTCAAACCTCTTTACAGTCCCGAAGCAAACGCGGACGGGAGGCCCATATTAATTCTAAAAGGGCTATACAAATTCCTGTATATCAGGACTTTCCGATGGAGTCGATCCGATCGGTGGCCACTGCCCTACAAGGGGAGGATTGGTTAGCCGCGATCGACATCAAAGATGCTTATTTGCACATTCCCATCTTTCCAGTCCACCAAAAATTTCTACGCTTTGCAGTAGAAGGGCGCCATTTTCAGTTCAGAGCCTTACCCTTCGGTTTGGCCACAGCACCACGAGTGTTTACAAAAATTCTGGCCCTTTATTGGCCAATCTAAGAACACAAGGTGTAATGATAATGGCATATCTGGATGACTTATTTCTGATAGACCACTCAGTGGAAAAACTAGACGTGGTCGTTCACAAGACAATCAAGTATCTGGAATCTCACGGTTGGATTATCAACCGAGACAAGTCAGCCCTAAAAACCAGTCAAAAGTCTGGAATACTTGGGGCTAAGGTTGGATTCAGGCCAGAGAAAAATATTCTTGCCTCGAGGAAAGGTGTTGTCTTTGAAAGATTTGATCCACTTAGTGGGTACAAAAAAGACAGCCGTCCATACGCCTGTATATGAGGCTGCTGGGAAAAATGGTGGCATCATTCGAAGCAGTACCCTACGGTCAATTCCATTCAAGGTATTTGCAAGGGGCCATACTGTCAGCCTGGAACAAAAAAGTTCAGGCCCTAGACTTACAATGTCCTTGTCCCCTTCCGTTCGCAAGAGCCTCCGTTGGTGGTTGGTTCCCCAGAATCTGGAAAGAAGGAAATCCTTCAGTCCGATTTCTTGGAAGGTGGTCACTACAGATGCCAGCCTTATAGGCTGGGGAGCAGTACTGGAGCAATAGTCTCTCCAGGGCAGATGGTCGGATGCAGAAAAGGCCCTGCCCATCAATCTCTTAGAGATACGAGCAGCCCGGTATGCCCTAGTAGCATGGACATCCAAACTCCAAGGGTCCCCTGTCAGAATTCAATCAGACAATATGTCAGCGGTGGGGAACATCGGATGTAGATCTTCTAGCATCCAGATTCAACGCAAAGGGGGACAGGTTTGTCTCTCGGACAAGGGATCCCCTAGCTTGCGGCTCGGATGCCCTAGTGTTCCCTTGGGATCAGTTCAAGCTGATATATGCATTCACACCGCCACAATGGTTACCTCGATTACTCCGCAGAATCAGGGTAGAAAAGAAACAGTGATTCCGGTGGCTCCAGCGTGGCCCCGAAGAGCGTGGTACGCGGAGATTGTAAAATTTCAGTGGGGAGTCCTTGGACTCTCCCACGTCGTCCGGACCTGCTTTCGCAAGGACCGATATACCACCCTTCCTTACCAGCCCTAGGTTTGACGGCCTGGCTATTGAAGCCCACATTCTAAAAAAGAGAGGGCTCTCTAATGCTGTGGTATCTACCATGATCAATGCCAGGAAGCCGGTATCCAGGCAGATCTACTATAGAATCTGGAAGGCGTACATCGCGTGGTGTGAGGCCAGGAAATGGCATCCACATAAGTACGTAATAGGTAGGATTCTGGACTTCCTACAGTAGGCTGTAGATAGGAAGCTTGCCTTGAGTACTATCAAGGGTCAGATTTCGGCCTTGTCAATATTTTTTCAAAGGCCCTTGGCTTCGCATTCACTAGTCAAAGCCTTTATACAAGGAGTGATGCGTATTAGTCCTCCGGTTAATATTCCCATATGTCCATGGGATCTAAACTTGGTTCTGTCGGTTCTACAGAAACAACCATTTGAACCATTACAGTATATTTCCTTGGTGCTTCTCACCAGGAAATTGATTTTTCTAGTAGCCAATTGTTCGGCTAGAAGAGTATCGGAATTAGCAGCTATGTCCTGCAAGGAGCCATATCTGGTTATCCATAAGGACAGAGTAGTGTTACGTCCTCATCCAGCCTTTCTTCCTAAGGTGGTATCGAGGTTTCATTTGAACCAGGATGTGGTTCTTCCTTCTTTTTTCCCCAAACCTACTTCGGTAGAGGAAAAGTTATTGCATTCTTTGGATGTAGTAAGAGCAGTTAAAGCTTATCTAAAGGCCACTGCTCAGATTCGCAGAACGGATACTTTGTTTATTCTGCCGGAAGGCCCCAGAAAGGGTCAGGCAGCGTCAAAATCTACTTTAGCCAAGTGGATTCGACAGGTCATTATGCAAGCTTATGGCTTGAGAAGGAGACCGCCTCCGTTCAAAGTTAGAGCGCACTCCACGAGAGCAGTTGGAACTTCATGGGCAGTGCATCACCAGGCCTCCCTGGCTCAAATCTGTAAGGCCGCAACATGGTCTTCAGTTCACACGTTTACTAGGTTCTACCAGGTGGACGTTAGAAGTCAGGAGGATGTCGCCTTTGGGCGCAGTGTGTTGCAGGCCGCAAAAGATCCTCATGTCTGATAGCGCTCAGCTTATATATGGTGTATCCCCCCCCCTCATTTGGCATTGCTTTAGGACATCCCATTAGTAATGACTATGTCGCTCTGTGTCCCGTGATGTACGAGAAAGAAAATAGGATTTTTATAACAGCTTACCTGTAAAATCCTTTTCTTGGAGTACATCACGGGACACAGAGCTCCCGCCCCTCTTTAGGGACACTTATTGCTTTGCTACAAAACTGAGGTGCTCCCGGATGGGAGGGGCTTATATAGGGGAGGGTACTTCCGGTTTTGGAAGTTGCCAGTGCCAGCACCTGACGGTATCTATATAACCCATTAGTAATGACTATGTCGCTCTGTGTCCCGTGATGTACTCCAAGAAAAGGATTTTACAGGTAAGCTGTTATAAAAATCCTATTTTTATGAAGGTCCAGATAATTACTGTATTGCTCAACTACCTTATGGGTCTCTGACCCTATTGAATGAGTGTGCCACTACTGTGTTTACTTATATGTGTTGGGTTGATGGTCTCATCCTGCTTCTATTTCCCCCTGGTGTTCCTTGATGGCTCCTCCGGATGCTGAGCTCCTGACCGTTCTGTCGTGGAATGTTCGGGGGCTCAACTCGAAGTTTAAGAGGTCACTCTTATTTCAATATTTGAAAATACATAATCCCCACATAGTGCTACTGCAGGAGACACATTTAACCGGCAGCAAGGTTATGGCTCTGAAGAAGCCCTGGGTACAGAAGGCGTTTCATGCGACCTACTCTTCATATTCTCGTGGGGTATCTATCCTGATTAGCAAACGTGTACCGTGTGTGATACACGATGTTCATCTGGACCCCCAGGGAAAGTTTGTTATTGTTGTTCTGAGTATATATACCCAAAAGTATGTCATAGTGAATGTTTATTTGCCTCCCCCTGGTCAGGTACAGGCTCTGTACACACTCTACGAGAGGTTGGCTCCGCATTGCCCAGCGCAGGTTCTGTTCATGGGAGACTTTAATGCTACGCTGTCCCGTGACCTGGACAGGCCTTCCCCCCAATCCAATTTTAACTCTGATCTCGGAACGTGGGCTCAGGCCACGGAGTTCCAGGAGGCATGGAGGTGGCTTCACCCCCAAGATAGAACGTATTCTTGTTTTTCGGCCACATTTAGAACCTCCTCCCGCATTGATCTAGCTTTTGCTAATTCAACCATGCTGGCTAACGTTCAGGAGGCATGTTATCTCCCCTCTGGCCTCTCTGATCATCACCCCCTTAAATTGACCATTAGGACCACCAGGTCGCGGAACAATGCCCTTTGGAGGTTTCAACCCCATTGGATCAATAACGAGGCTGTCCATGACAGAGTTCTTTCCCCCCTGGGGGAGTATTGGGTGCACAATGCGGGGTCGGCTTCTCTGGAGACGACCTGGGACGCCTCCAAGGCTCACAGCAGGGGTCAGTATATCTCGGCTGTGGCGGCGGTAAAGGCGGACCTGGGAGATGGGGTATCTGACCTGCAGCGTAGGGTGGATGAGGCGATGAATCAATATTCAGCCTCGCCGACGGTGTCCAATTTTGAACACCTGTCATCGCTTAGGCGAGAATTACATCTCTATGTTACAGATGCCACTAGTCTTGGTATACAGGGTAGCAGACAGGCATACTTTGAACATGGTGACAAAAATAGCAAGCTGCTAGCGATGCTAGCGCAGCAGGACAGGCCCTCAGCGGTTATATCGGAGATCCTCACGGCAGATGGCGCTTTAGCCACCTCTCAGGAGGATATTCTGTCTACATTCAATACTTTCTACACTTCTCTTTATGTCTCTTCACTTCCTGACGGGTTTGATCCTGCGCCTATGATCTCCATGCTGGACACATTGGCCCTGGGGTGGCTCTCCGACACGGAGAGGCAACTCCTTGTCTCGGAGATCACCCCAGAAGAAGTCACACTGGCCATTAAATCTTTTCCGGCAGGTAAAACCCCAGGGCCGGACGGCCTGCCCATTGAGTACTATAGGGCCCACACAGAATTGCTCGCCCCTAAACTAGCTCAGATGTTTCAAGCTTGCTTGAATCAAGACTCCTTGCCACCCTCTATGAGAGAAGCCCATGTGGTACTTATTCCTAAGCCTAATAGAGACCCTAAGTTATGCGCCTCATACAGGCCAATTGCACTTCTCAACTGTGACCTTAAAATTTTGACCAAGTTACTGGCCATTAGACTCAACGTAGTGATAAAGTCCCTGATTGACCCCGACCAAACGGGCTTCATGCCCGGTAGATCTACGGACATTAATATACGCAGTGTGAGGGGGTTAGCTCGGCAGCGGGTGTGTGTGACCCCCGGGATGGGCTCCCCACACAAAACAGGCCCAGCAAACGGAGGTTGTGGTTTTCAAAATCAAAAAGGTGCGGTTTATTTTCTATTTACAGTGACAAAACACAGCAAAGCAAAAGAAACATAAACAAAATAAATCCTGGTCAAGTTGACCTCTGACTAAACATACCGGTTTCCTAACTAACAACTGGGATCAGCCTAGTGCTGTCCTAGTCCCTAAGTCCCTGGTTTTAAATGTCCAAGCAAATAGCCACACAGGCTTTGTCTCACCGCACAGGGGTTCACTCTCCCTAGACAGTCCACACAGGTCTGGTTCCAGGCATGAGCTAACATCTAATGAAGCTGGGAGTTCTTATAGAGGCCTAAATGAGCTGACAAGCTTCAGCTGGTCTCATCAACTCCCTGTCTGCACGACGCCCAGCACTCTCCCTAGAGGTATGAGTCATCCATGAGCCCACTAGCCTTAGCTGGGCTTATACAACTCTCCACCTAGTTGTATAAGTCGGCGTAAAGCCTGAATCTGGGCGAAATATATCTACCCCCCTGGATGCAACCAGGTGACCTTTACCTTCCTGCTGTCACATACCCCCCCCTCTTGTTTTAACCTCGGGGTTGGAACACCAGCAATCAGACATTCATGTACTCGAGACAAAGCATCCACATTCCCCATTTGAACGCCAGGGCGATGCTTTACTGTGAAGTTGAATTCTTGGAGGGCCAGGAACCACCTATTCACTCTTCTATTTGTTTCCTTGTTTTGAGCCATCCACTTTAACGGAGCGTGATCCGTAACCATGTCAAAGTGCCTACCTAGCAGGTAGTACCGAAGGGAATCTAGAGCCCACTTCACCGCTAAACACTCCTTTTCAACGGTGGCGTAATTTACCTCATGGGACTTCAACTTCCTGCTGAGGTAAATGACTGGGTGCTCTTCCCCGTTCCAGACCTGGGACAATACTGCTCCTAACCCCACATCTGACGCATCACTTTGTACGACAAAGTCTTTAGAGAAGTCGGGTGAGTACAACACTGGCTGGCTACATAAGGCTTGTTTCAAGAATTGGAATGCTGCCTCAGCCTCGGGGGTCCATTTAATCATGACCGACCCTTTCCCCTTCGTCAGGTTGGTTAGGGGCACAGCCTTAGAAGCAAAGTGGGGAATGAATCGCCGATAATACCCAGCGATTCCCAGAAAGGCTCGTACCTGCTTCTTGCTGTTGGGACGTGGCCAACTCTGGATGGCCTCGACTTTGTTGAGTTGGGGTTTTATTACTCCCCTCCCAATGGTGTACCCAAGATATTTGGCCTCCTCCTGCCCAATGGTACACTTCTTGGGGTTAGCCGTAAACCCCGCTTCCCGAACAGAGTCCAGGACTGCTTGCACTTTTGGCAGATGTGAGGCCCAATCTGTGCTATGGACAATTACGTCATCCAGGTAAGCCGCAGCATACTTCCGATGGGGCCTCAGCATCTGGTCCATTTTCCGCTGGAATGTGGCCGGCGCATTCTGTAACCCGAACGGCATTCTCTTATATTGGAACGCCCCGTCTGGGGTTACAAATGCGGTTTTCTCTTTGGCCGACTTGGCCAGGGGGATTTGCCAATACCCTTTTGTGAGGTCAAGAGTCGTCATGTATCGGGCTGTTCCCAGCCGGTCGATCAACTCATCTATACGTGGCATGGGGTAGGTGTCAAATTTTGTAACTTTGTTCAACTGACGAAAATCGTTACAAAATCGCCAGCTCCCATCCGGTTTAGGCACCAACACGATGGGACTAGACCAATCACTTTGGGACTCCTCTATCACCCCTAAGTTCAGCATTTTCTGTACTTCCTCCCGTATTGCCTCCCGTCGGGCCTCTGGGATCCGATAGGGTTTTAACTTCACCCTTTCACCGGGCGGGGTAATGATGTCATGCTCTACCCCAGATGTTTGTCCCGGCAGCTCAGAGAATACCTCCTTGTTGCGAAGCACAAACTCCTTAACCTCCTGTTGTTGGGGTTGTGACAAGGTGGCTGCTATTCCAACCTCAGGAATCACGCAACCAGTTTGAGCTGGTGACCAAGTGTCTGCGACTAGGGACTCTCTATCCCTCCAGGCTTTCAACAGATTAACGTGATAGATCTGTTCGGGCTTTCGCCTTCCTGGTTGTCTGACCTTGTAATTCACTTCGCTCACTTTTTCCATTATCTCGTAGGGGCCTTGCCATTTGGCAAGGAATTTACTTTCAACCGTAGGGACAAGTACCAGTATCCTATCCCCCGGGGAAAAGGTACGGGTCTTGGCTCCACGGTTGTACACTCTCTGCTGTGCTAACTGCGCTTGGGCCAAATGTTCCTTCACGATGGGCATTACCTGTGCAATTCGGTCTTGCATCAGGGCGACATGCTCAATCACACTCCTGTGGGGAGAACTCTCACTTTCCCAAGTTTCCTTGGCAATATCCAACAGCCCTCTTGGGTGTCTCCCATACAGTAACTCAAAGGGGGAGAATCCCGTAGAGGATTGGGGCACCTCCCTAATAGCAAACATCAGATAAGGAAGTAGACAGTCCCAATCCTTTCCATCTCTATCCACCACTTTCTTCAACATTTGTTTTAGGGTTTTGTTGAACCTTTCAACCAGCCCATCGGTTTGGGGGTGATACACAGATGTACGTAATTGCGTCACTTTGAACAATTTACACAGCTCCTTCATAACCCGGGACATAAAGGGTGTACCTTGGTCCGTAAGCAGTTCTTTACAAATACCCACCCGGCTAAACACAAGAGATAGCTCTTTGGCTATGGTTTTGGCCGAGGTATTTCGGAGAGGGATCGCTTCTGGATAACGGGTGGCATAGTCCATTATAACTAATATGTACTGGTGCCCCCTAGCGGACTTGATTATAGGACCTACCAAATCCATGGCGATCCTCTCAAACGGGACCTCAATGATGGGTAGAGGGACCAGCGGGCTACGGAAATGTGGCATCGGGGCCGACCTCTGACACACAGGGCAGGAGGAACAATAATTTTCTACGTCCTTCATCACCCCCGGCCAATAGAATCTCTGTAATACCCTCTCTCGGGTTTTCTCTGTCCCCAGATGACCTCCAAGAATGTGCCCATGGGCCAACTCCAACACCAACTTCCTGTAAGGTTTGGGCACCACAAGCTGCTCAACGGTTTCTTCTGCCCTTTTTGCCACCCGATACAGTAGGTCCTTCTCTACGCTGAAGTATGGGTAAGTGCAGGTATTATCTGGGTTCACTAACTCGCCATCTATTTTCACTACGTTTTCCCGTGCCTTTATTAGGGCGGGGTCTTTCAACTGTTCTGTGGCAAAGTTTTCCCTGTGAACCTCAAGATCAGAAAACTCCACAGACGGTAGGTTTTCGTCTGAGGAGGTGGGCTCCTCTCCAGTTTCTTGAGTCTCCCCTGCCAATACTGATAAGGGAAATTCCGGAGAGTCCTCACCACTCTCAGGGGAGTTTTGGCTATCACATTCCTGGTACATAGGGGCACCAGTGAGGGGCTCAGGATCATCCCACAGTTCCCAGAACTTCGGAAAATCCCTTCCCACAATGGCGTCATGCGGTAACTGAGATACTAAGCCCACTGGATGAGAGAGGGTACCTTTGGGGGTCTCGAAACACACTGTAGTCACTGGATACTCTCGGGTGTCCCCATGCACACAAATAACAGCTACCTTGCTATTCCCAGAGACCTCTGTTTTAACTAACTCAGCCTTTATCAGGGTCACAAGGCTACCTGAATCCAGGAATACCACAACATTTCTACCATTAACACACATTTTGCATAAATGTTTCTCAGTTCCTCGAATGGCAGTGCATGCGACTGTCGCACACAGCGACTGACGTCTGCCCGTCAGAAAGTCACACTGCATGGGTTCCTCCACAACCGGGCAATTGGCTGCAATATGTCCCGCTTGCCGGCAGCGGTAGCAAACTATCCTTCTTGCCGCCTCTTGAGCCGCTGATTTCCCAGGCTGTTCTCGCCAAACTTGGGGTAGAGCTCCCACCCTCTCACTCTCTCCACCCTTACCCCTTGGAATCCTCTTATCCGCCCCTGGGGATGGTCTGGTCTTAGGGTGGAAAGTCCGAGTGTCTCTGGAAGAGGCCGTCAGGTTCTCTGTAGCCAAGTATTTCTCCACACGATCCACAAGACCATCGGCCGTCTCTGGGTCTCCATGGCTTACCCACTTTTGGATGGCAGTAGGAAGAGCTCTCAAAAACCGATCCATTACAACACGTTCCACAATCTTTGGTGCGGACAAAGTCTCTGGCTGTAGCCACTTTCTGCTCAGGTGAATGAGATCATACATTTGAGACCTGGGGGGTTTTCCAAGCTGGAAAGTCCAGTTATGCACACGCTGAGCCCGGACAGCCTGGGTGACACCCAGCCTTGCCAATATTTCAGCTTTTAGCATCACATAGTCTTTTGCTTGGTTAGGCTCTAGGTCATAGTAAGCTTTCTGCGATTCACCAGTTAACAGAGGAGCCACCAGTCCAGCCCACTGCTCCTCAGGCCACTTTTCTCTTTCAGCGGTCCTTTCAAATGTGGTCAAAAATACCTCTGGATCATCCTCTCCAGTCATTTTTGTCAATAAACGACTCACCCCAAAGGACGCGGTATTAGTGGGACGGCTTTCCTCACTGGTCTGCGGACGTTGCTGCATTACTGCTTCCATCTGTTGTTGTAGTCTCTGCTCTTGCTTCTGCAACAGGTCTATGAAGCGGGCCTCAGATTGCTGCTGGGCTTGTTGCTGAGCCTCCAGACTCTGTTGCAAAGTTGCGTTTGTCTGCTGCTGGGCTGCAAGGCTCTGTTGATGAGCTTGCTGCTGGGCTGCGAAGTTCTGTTGTTGAGCTGCAAGGCTCTGTTGATGAGCTGCAAGGCTCTTTTGCAAACCTGCATTTGTCTGCTGTTGATTGGCATTTGCTAGAGCCAGCTGCTTCAGTATCTCCTCCATGCTGGCTTAAAAAAAACTGCCACTGGTTCTCCACCAACTGTGAGGGGGTTAGCTCGGCAGCGGGTGTGTGTGACCCCCGGGATGGGCTCCCCACACAAAACAGGCCCAGCAAACGGAGGTTGTGGTTTTCAAAATCAAAAAGGTGCGGTTTATTTTCTATTTACAGTGACAAAACACAGCAAAGCAAAAGAAACATAAACAAAATAAATCCTGGTCAAGTTGACCTCTGACTAAACATACCGGTTTCCTAACTAACAACTGGGATCAGCCTAGTGCTGTCCTAGTCCCTAAGTCCCTGGTTTTAAATGTCCAAGCAAATAGCCACACAGGCTTTGTCTCACCGCACAGGGGTTCACTCTCCCTAGACAGTCCACACAGGTCTGGTTCCAGGCATGAGCTAACATCTAATGAAGCTGGGAGTTCTTATAGAGGCCTAAATGAGCTGACAAGCTTCAGCTGGTCTCATCAACTCCCTGTCTGCACGACGCCCAGCACTCTCCCTAGAGGTATGAGTCATCCATGAGCCCACTAGCCTTAGCTGGGCTTATACAACTCTCCACCTAGTTGTATAAGTCGGCGTAAAGCCTGAATCTGGGCGAAATATATCTACCCCCCTGGATGCAACCAGGTGACTTTACCTTCCTGCTGTCACAGCAGATTATTCACTAATATTCATGCCCCCCATACTAACCAGGGTACTAGAACCATTGCCACCTTGGATATAGAGAAGGCATTCGACACGGTGGAATGGGTCTATCTGTGGGAGGTGCTTAGACGAATGGGGTTCCCGTTAAAATTTATAGGCTGGATACGCACACTTTACACTGGTCCTACGGCACGCATTAAGCTGAATGGCTCTTTGTCTCCTCCGTTCTCCCTGCAGAGGGGCACCAGACAGGGATGCCCTCTCTCCCCGGCTCTGTTCGCCCTGGCCGTGGAGCCTATTGCTGAGGCCCTTAGGACCTCGGCCGAGGTCCTTGGTCTTCGGGTGGGCTGGCTGGAGGAGAGAGTGGCTTTATACGCGGACGATATGCTCCTGTTCCTGAATGACGCTGGTGACTCTCTGCGGGGCGCACTTGGTATCATGGATACCTTCGCCGCCTTCACGGGGCTGAGGGTGAACTGGCACAAGTCGCAATTGTTCCCAGTGGATGCGGGGGCCCGGTCCTCCTCGCCCTCCTCTCTCCCGCTTCAGTGGGTTGAGCAGTTCACCTACTTAGGAATTGTTATCTCAAAGGAGACTGGGGATTTTGTGCGGCTAAATCTCGACCCTGTCCTGGTGACCATTAAAGCCAAATTTAAGGCGTGGAGTAACCTCCCCCTTTCTCTCATTGGGCGTATTAACCTGATTAAAATGAAAGTCCTTCCTAAACTCACGTATATTTTTCGGAATTCCCCTCACTGGCTGACTAAAGTCTTCTTTAATTCCCTCAGGCAACTCTTCCTCTCCTTTATTTGGGGGGGCAGGCCACCTAGATTCAAATATTCCACCTTGACCAGGCCTGTGGACAGTGGCGGCTTGGCTCTCCCTGATTGTTACAAGTACTATTTGGCCACTCAGCTTGTGACCGCCCACTGGTGGCTGAGACCGGACCTGACCAATTCCGTGACGGTACTGGAGGCAGCCATAGTGGGGTCCCTGGAGGCACTGGAGGGACTGCTATTCAGGGGGCAAAAAACGCCCCACAATCTAACCCCTTCCATGCGTACCACTATGCGGGCATGGAGGGCGGGTGAGGCACTAAGGGCACCCCAGCCAAACTCTTGGTCTCCTCACACCCCCCTGTGGCTGAATCCCAACCTGTCACAATTCCACACTATCCCCGATCCGCAGGCCTGGGCCAAGTATAAAATGCTGACCCTCAAACATATCATCACCAACGGAGATCTCACTCCCTTTCACACTTTATGTGCTAAATTCAACGTACCTGACCGAGCCCGCTTTAGATATCTCCAAATTGCACATGCCTTCAGGTGCCAATTTTTGGGCAGGCCAGTCGAACTGGCATACTCAGAGTTGGAATCTACTATCCGGGTAAAAGACCTGGAAAAACCCGCGTCTCAGATTTATGGATCCCTGCTGGTTGCTGCTATCCCCGAGCTGTCTTCCCTCCGCAGGAAATGGGTGGAGGACATACCGGGGCTGGACACGGACGACTGGAGGGAGGTTTGGGATTATCCCTTCTCCCCTCTGATCTCAGCAAGGGACAAATTAGTCCAATATAAAATTGTCCACAGGGCTCACTACACACCTCACAGGCTGCACCAGATGTCACCGGAGCATTCTCCGGAGTGCTGGCGCTGCTCCTACCGGCCAGGGGGTTTCTTCCATATTTTCTGGGCTTGCCCAGCAATTGTACAGTATTGGAGTGAAGTGATACGGGTGATCAATAAAGCCACCGGGACTTGCGTCCCATGCGAGCCCATACACTGTTTGCTAGGACTGGTTGAACAACTGCCAATACTCAGAGCCAGAAAAACACTCATATCCCTGTTGTTGTATTATGCACGCAAAGCCATTACAATGAATTGGAAAAAATCGTCTCCCCCCTCTGTTAAATTTTGGAAAAACTTAATTAATGCCAGTTTGCCCCTATATAGAGCCACATACTTGTCTAGAGGTTGTCCGCACAAATTTGAAAAGGTATGGAACTGTTGGTTAGATGACAGAAGCACGGCAAGTGATACAGTGACCACGGTCTAGACTTATATTGTATCTTCGAAATATCGATTTATTAACCCAAAAAATGTCTTCAGGCTACCTTCCTCTAATAATAACACTTTGAAGCATGATGGATATTGAATGAACCCTCTCCCCAAGTTTGGGGTTGTAGTATAGATTAAGTTAAGTTTTTTGTTATTTGTCGCCCTGTGACGGTCTGATGCCGACACAGGGTAATGGCCCCTGCGTGGGCAGCTGTTGTGCCTAGATGTGGGCAAATTGTGTGTATGTTTTATAAAAATTCAATAAAAAAGATTAAAAAAAAAAAAAAAAAGTGTGACAGCGCTGAAAGCTGAAAAATGGCTTTGGCAGGAAGGGGGTTTTCGTGCACGGTAGGGAAGTGGTTAAAGATGGAAATCTCGGTAACGGCAGCAGCTGCTGCCACAACCGAGATATCCATCTTTTCAGTGAGCGGTCCTGTAAACGAAAATGGTGTTCTCTGCGGCGGATTCGTCGCAAGATCACCGTTATCGGCGGTGGGAGAGGGGCCGCTCTCCCGCGCCCTCCGCCGCTTACCGGAGCCGTCGGTAGCGGCGGAGGGGTCCTTCTCCCTCTGTAGTATGGATACGAATGAGGGGAAGATGGCCCCCACCCGTCTCCATACCATAGTGGGGACGGAAGTGACGTCAAAACGTCACTTTCGCCCATACGTCTTAAAGGCACATTTTTTTGTTGTAATTTTTTCAAATGAAATTTTTTTTTTTTTATTATTGCATTTTAGTCTAAATATGAGATCTGAGGTCTTTTTGACCCCAGATCTCATATTTAAGAGGACCTATCATGCTTTTTTCTATTACAAGTGATGTTTACATTCCTTGTAATAGGAATAAAAGTGACCTTTTTTTTGTTTTGTTTTTTAAAACGGTGTAAAAATAAATAAAATCAAGTAAAATAAATAAGAAAATAAAAACATTTTTTTTTAAAGCGCCCCGTCCCACGAGTTTGCGCGCAGAAGCGAACGCATACGTGAGTAGCGCCCGCATATAAAAACGGTGTTCAAACCACACAAGTGAGGTATTGCCGCAATCGTTAGAGCGAGCGCAATAATTCTAGCACTAGGCCTCCTCTGTAACTCAAAAGATGCAACCTATAGAATTTTTTAAACGTCGCCTATGGAGATTTTTAAGGGTAAAAGTTTGACGCCATTCCACGAGCGGGCGCAATTTTGAAGCGTGACATGTTGGGTATCAATTTACTCGGCGTAACATTATCTTTCACAATATAAAAAAAAATTGGGCGAACTTTACTGCTGTCTTATTTTTGAATTAAAAAAAGTGATTTTTTTCCCAAAAAAGTGCGCTTGTAAGACCGCTGCGCAAATACGGTGTGACAAAAAGTATTGCAATGACCGCCATTTTATTCTCTAGGGTGTTAGAAAAAAAAACAATTATAATGTTTGGGGGTTCTAAGTAATATTCTAGCAAAAAACCCTGTTTTAAACTTGTAAACACTGAGTCTGAAAAACAGCCAAGGTCCTTAAGTGGTAATGACGTATTAACAAATACAGAGCATTATGTGTCTTTCATATTTTATAGAGCTTTGCAGTGTAATTTAAACATACCATAAATCCTCTATAAAAATGAGCAGGCCTGAAATGTATTTGTCTGCTTTGTTGGCTGACTTGAAACAGTAGGTGACACTGCCCTTACTAGCACAGCCTGACACTCAGAACAGTAGTGCTAATGCCAGTCTATTTTGTCTGACATGTTTGGTCAACTAACGTAAGCTTTTTGTCTGTATGTGTATAAAGCAAGGCTGTAAATTGTGCTGCAGAAAGATATTTCCATGAATAAATGTGACAGGAGATTTCTCCGACCTGGCTCAGCATTGTAACTACTGCTAATCCTGCAAGCAACCAGATTTTACTTGACAGATACACTCAGCACTTTCCAGAGAAGGAACTTGGAAAACTCTGAAATCAACAAAGAACATTTTCATAACATAAAGGAAATCTGCACTAAAATACAGTGTCTGTGTGAGAATCATCAGACTGTACCAACATGCTCTATCAACAAGTTTAACATTTTTTTTTAGATATTTAACCTCAGTTTGGTCTACTTAGACCAGGGGTGTCCAAACTTTTTTCAACGAGGGCCAGATTTCAGGAAGTGAACATGCATGAGGGCCGACCATTTTGCCTGACTTTCTTTGAACCATTAAAATTAACCACTTCCCGCCCAGTCAATAGCAAATTGACGTCCGGGAAGTGGTTCTGTTATCCACACTGGACGTCATATGACGTCCTGCGGGATAACAGCCGCCGCGCGCCCGGGGGGCGCACATCGCGGCGATCGGTGGAGCGGTGGGTCAGTCTGACCCACCGCTACACTGATCTCGGTAAAAAGCCTCCGTCGGAGGCTTTTTACCATGTGATCAGCCGCGTCGAATCACGGCTGATCAGGAAGTAAACAGGAAGAGCCGTTGATCGGCTCTTCCTCACTCGCGTCTGACAGACACGAGTAGAGGAGAGCCGATCGGCGGCTCTCCTGACAGGGGGGTTCGCGCTGATTGTTTATCAGCGCAGCCCCCCCTCGGATACCCACACTGGACCACCAGGTAAGCCCCCAAGGACCACCAGGGAAGCCCTAAGCATGTGGATGGCCCCCATGGCCATCCACATGTAGTAAAAAATATATATATATAAAAAAAATATGCCAATCAGTGCCCACACATGGGCACTGACTGGCACGATCATACCAAGAAACAAATGTGTGGTGGCTGGCATTGCTAGGCAGCAGTGTCACCAGTGCCACCTACTAGTGTCCATCAGTGCCACCTATCAGTGCCCATCCGTGCCCATCTGTGCCCATAAGTGCCCACCTATCAGTGCCCGTCCGTGCCACCTATCAGTGCCACCCATAAGTGCCCATCAGTGCCGCCTAAAAGTGCCCATTAGTGCCGCCTATGAGTGCCCATCAGTGCCGCCTATGAGTGCCAATCAGTGCCGCCTATGAGTGCCAATCAGTGCCGCCTATGAGTGCCCATCAGTGCCGCATATCAGTGCCCATCAGTGCCGCCTATCAGTGCCCATCATCAGTGCCCATCAGTGCCACCTCATCAGTGCCACCTCATTGGTGCCACCTCATCGGTGCCCATCAGTGTCACCTTATCAGTGCCCTTCAGTGCCGCCTTATCAGTGCCCGTCATTGAAGTAGAAAAGGTACTTATTTACAAAAAAAATTAACAGAAACAAAGAAAAACATAGTTTTTTTTTAAATTTTCGCTCTTTTTTTATTTGTTGCGCAAAAAATAAAAATCACAGAGGTGATCAAATACCACCGAAAGAAAGCTCTATTTGTGGGAACAAAATGATAAAAAATTTGTTTGGGTACAGCGTAGCATGACCGCGCAATTGTCATTCAAATTGCAACAGCGCTGAAAGCTCAAAATTGGCTTGGGCAGGAAGCTGTATAAGTGCCTGGTATTGAAGTGGTTAAATATTTTTAAGCGTGTTCGTCCTATACACTAATACACTGCTCAACAAGTATTCTCCTACCTTTGTGGCTGTGTGTGCTGAAGAGCCTAGGAATGAGCTTAGGCGTGTTATTTGGATAGATAGATATATATATTCTCTTCTCCGCTCAGGGTAACGATGAGCTCAGGCGTGTTATATTTAAACAAAAAAAAAAGATATATATATATATATATATATATCTTCTTTAGCCCATGACCAACCCCCAAGCACCTCTCAGGGTAAGGATGAGCTTGAGCGTTTTATGTTCTTTTTAAAATAATATTAATCTCTTTTCTAGCCTGACAAATCCACCAACCCCTCTCACTGTAATATTATTTCCTTCAGCCAGCCAAATATACCAGTGCCTCTCACCAAGGATGAGCTTGGGTGTTTAATGTACTTTTTTTTTAAACAATATTCTTTCCTTCTGCAGCCAAGTCTCCTTCAGACAGCCAGCCAGTCAGTGCCTCTCACTAAAGATGAGCTTGGGTGTTTTATATATGTTTTAGTATTTCAGCAAAGTCTCCTTTAGCCATTTAGCCCCCTCACTGACTGAAAAGAAGGTCGGGCGTGTTCACAATTAGATGTGCCCGAGCCCGCAAGGAAGATGACAGCGCACAGCCAATCACAGGCACTGTGACATTTTCCCCCATTCTCTGGCTCTGCGTGCCGAGCGCCGCTCTCATTGTGTAGCGGGGCGTGTCCACAAGTCTATTTGCCAGAGCCACTTCAGCATTAAAGAACCCGAGCGCTGCTCTCAATGTGTAGCGGGGCGTTTCCACAAGTCTATTTGCCAGAGCCGCTTCAGCATTACAAATCCCGAGCGCCGCTCTCACTGTGTAGCGGGGCGTGTAGCTGGGCGTGTTCACATGTCTGTTTGCCAGAGCCGCTGTGAAGCTGACAGCGCGCAGAGCCAATCACAGGCACTGTGACATTTCCAGATGCCGAGACCTGGAAATGTCACAGTGCCTGTGATTGGCTCTGCGCGCTGTCAGCTTCACAGCGGCTCTGGAAAACAGACATTTTAACACGCCCTGCTACACAGTGAGAGCGCGCTCGGGATTTGTAATGCTGAAGCGGCTCTGGTAAATAGACTTGTGGACACGCCCCGCTACACATTGAGAGCGGTGCTCGGGATTTGTAATGCTGAAGATGTATCCCAAAAAATAAATAACACACGGATATACTTAGGGGGCCACATTACAATGTATATCTAAATCCCAAGCGGGGGCCACATCAAACCGGAACGCGGGCCGGACTTTGGACATGCCTGACTTAGACCCTCAGCCTGCTTCAAAGCCGACTAAACTGTTTCTCAGGCATCAGCCTGGTCAGGGGGGTTGATTTACTAAAGGCAAATAGACTGTGCACTTTGCAATGTGCAGTTAAAGTGCCTTGAAAAAGTATTCACGCCCCTTAAAATTTTACACATTTTGTCATGTTACAACCGTAAATTTACTTTATTGGGATTTTATGTTAAGAACAAGACTAATGCCTCGTACACACGACCGGTTTTCCCGTCGGGGAAAACTGCCATGGCAGCTTTTGGCTGGGAAAACCAGCCATGTGTATGCTCCATCGCAGTTTTCCCAACAGGAAAACTGCAGGGAAAAAAAAGAGAACCAGCCCTCTTTTTTCCCGTCAGGAAAAAATCCTGCCGAGAAAACCGGTCATCTGTATGCTTTCCCGAGGGGAAAAAAAAGTGCATGCTCGTAAACAATTTGACACATGCGCGGAAGCATAGAACGTCATTTTGTCGGCTCGTCGTAGTCTTTGACGTCACCGCGTTCTTGGCATTCAAAAGTTCAGCGGTCTTTTGTGTGACTGTGCGTATGCAGGGCAGGCTTGAGAGGAATCCCGTCGGGAAAAGTGTTGTTTTTTTTCCTGCCGGGAAAACCGATCGTGTGTATGAGGCATAAGTGGCACATAACTGTGAAGTGGAAGGAAAATGATAAATGGTTTTAAATTTTTTTTTACAAAGAGATATCTGAAAAGTGTGGCGTGCATTTGTATTCAGCCCCCTTTACTCTGATACTCCTAACTAAAATCTAGTGGAACGAATTGCCTTCAGAAGTCACATAATTAGTAAATAGAGTCCACCTGTGTGTAATTGAATCTCAGCATAAATACAGATGTTCTGTGAAGCCCTCATAGGTTTGTTAGAGAACCTAAATCCAATTGAGAATCTGTAGCAAGACTTGAAAATTGCTGTTCAGACGCCCTCCTTCCAATCTGACAGAGCCTAACCGCTTGCCGACCGCCACACGAACTTATACATGGATAGAATGGCACGGCTGCGCAAATGGGCGTATATATACGTCCACTTTAATTTTCCGCCGTGTGGTCGCGCATGCGACCGTGCCCGCGGGACCCGCGGACTCGATGTCCGCTGGTGTCCGGCAATTGGGTCACAGAGCTAAAGAACGGGGAGATGTCAGTGTAAACACAACATCTCCCCGTTCTTCCTAGGGACATGTCACTGATAGTCTGTTCCCTCTCATCGGTGATGTGTCACTAGTAGCCATGCCCCCTAACAGTTAGAATCACTCCCTAGGACACACTAAACCCCTTCAGGGCCCCCTACAGGTTAACCCCTTCACTGCCATTTTTACAGTAATCAGTGCATTTTTATAGCACTAAACGCTGTAAAAATTACAATGGTCCCAAAATAGTGTCAAAAGTGTCCAATGTGTCCGCCATAATGTCGCAGTCACGATAAAAATCGATGATTGCCGCCATTACTAGTAAAAAAAATTATTACTAAGAATGCCATAAAACTATACCATATTGTCACGTACCTGACGGGAGAGCCTGATATGCAGAGGACGGCCTCTCTTACACCTCTGACTCGGGGCCCCCCGGTAGAGTAGACAGGTGGCGCAGGAGTGCAGAGTCGCATGAGTGCCTGATGGATCGCTGTACTGGAGCCACGGCAACTGCAGATGGGATGGAAGTTCAGCAGGACTCCAAGGGCAGAAGATAAGGCAGGTAAAGACAAGCCGGGTCATACACTGGTGGGCACGTGAGGCACAGTTGCAAAAGGCAGGAGCGTAGTCAGGATACAGGCCGGATCGGTAATAGGCTGGCAGCGAGGTAGCAGAGGGAGCAGGCAGATGCGTAGTCAAAACAAGCCGGGTCAGATGCAGGCAGAAAGCTGGAACGTCAGTAGCGATCTGGGTCAAGTACAGGAACAGGTAACAGATACAGGGCAACTGGAACGCTGCAGAGTAGACTGCATTGAATCTGGGTACTGACCCAGTTTAAATAGCCCGCTGGGCGCAAAAGAGCATTATGGGGTGCGCGCGCGCTGATGCGCGAACGGGTGCGCGAATGCGCAATAGTGGTATTCTGACAGGAACTGGAACAACAGGCCATCTTCTTTGGCTGCCATCTTGGGCGCTGGCATGCCCTTCCTGACACCTATTTTGTAGACGCTATAACTTTTTTTTACCAAAAATATGTCGAAGAATACGTATCGGCCTAAACTGAGGAAAAAATTTTTTTTTTTATATATTTTTTGGTTATATTTATTATAGCAAAAAGTAAAAAATATTGAATTATTTTCAAAATTGTCGCTCTATTTTTGTTTATAGCGCAAAAAATAAAAACTGCAGTGGTGATCAAATACCACTAAAAGAAAGCTCTATTTGTGGGAAAAAAAGGACGTCCATTTTGTTTGGGAGCCACGTCGCACGACCGCGCAATTGTCAGTTAAAGGGACGCAGTGCCGAATCGCAAAAAGTGACCTGGTCTTTGGCCAGCCAAATGGTCCTGGGCTTAAGTGGTTAAGCTATTTTGCAAAGAAGAATGGGCAAAAATGTCACTCCCTAGATGTACAAAGCTGGTAGAGACATCCCCAAAAACACTTGCAGCTGTAATTGCAGCGAAAGGCGGTTCTACAAAATATTGACTCGGGAGGGCTGAATACCAATGCACGTCACACTTTTCATTATTTGTAAAAAAAATCTGAAAACCATTTATCATTTTCCTTCCACTTTACAATTATTTGCCACTTTCTGTTAGTCTACAGGGTAAGACAACCTTTGAAAGCTGGAGACCTACCTGAGCAACATGGAAGACATCAAAGATCACTGGGGTGTAGCGCCCCCCTTTTTAATATTATCATTATTTTTTTAATTAACCAGAACTGCCGCAATAAAAAGGACAGCATGAAGAAAACAAATGTCACTGTTGTATAAAAAAAAACTATTTCCAGCTTGCCCCAGTTCAGTCATGTGATCTTCCCTGTGTCAGCCAGTGGCGGCTGCAGGGGAGAAAGTGCTTGACGGCAGCGGGTAAAGCATGGAAGTGATATCACCCATAGGTTTTGAAATGGTGAGAATGAGCATGCACAGATACAGACACCACATCCCAATTTAATTGAGAAAAGGAAGAGGGGGGCAAGAGGTCACAGGCCTCAGGATTTTAACGGTGTCAAAAATATAGTAACCAGATAACGGTCAGCACAGAATTATAAAAAATTGGAAAAGATTTTTTTACAAAACTAATTAAAACATGAGACGGTACATATCCAAAAAACGTAGTTGTTCCTGTGAAAGTACATATAAGACCATTTCTCTCGACATGTTTTGCTCCCAAAAGAGCTTCTTCAGGAGATGAATTTTTGGCGTTTTAATGTATTAGAAGTAACAAAGAAAGAATATGAGCGCTCATGTAAATGCATTAAGAAAGAACACATTCAGATATATATGTATAATTATAGGCATCCATACAGAGATTTGAATGCAAAAAAAAAATGTATGAGAACAAAATCAAAGGAAAATCAATCAATAAGGACACACTAAAAATAGTTGCATTTTGTTGCATTTTATAGAAATAGATGATGTGATCAATTTCTTACCAGTCATCAATAGTATTTGGAGTCTTTTAATTTAAAAACAAATGGAAGAGAGCAGAGATGTGCCAAAACATTCCATCCCCTGCTCTCTTCCATTTGTTTTTAAATAAAAGACTCCAAATACTATCGATGACTGGTAAGAAATTGATCACGTCATCTATTTCTATAAAAGTATTTCTATTTCTACAAATTCATCTCCTGAATAAGCTCTTTTGGGAGCGAAACATGTCGAGAGAAATGGTCTTATATGTACTTTCACAGGAACAACTAAGTTTTTTGGATATGTACTGTCTCATGTTTTTATTAGTTTTGTAATAAAATCTTTTCCAATTTTCTATACTTCTGTGTTGACCGTTATCTGGTTACTATACTTTTGATACCGTTAAAATCCCGAGGCCTGTGACCTCTTGCCCCCCTCTTCCTTTTCACATCACCCATAGGTTGTTGCCACTCTCTTCTCTCCCTTGCATACGCTGCTGGCTCATACAGGTGAGACAACATGACCAGATTGGAGCAGTCTGAAAATAGGTTAGTCAACATAGGTGTTAAGAGTGAAGCCTCGTACATACGGCCGGTTTTCTCGGCAAAAAAACTGCTGAGAGAGCTTTTTGCCGAGAAAACCGTTCGTATTTATGGTTTCTCATCGGGAAAACTGCCGGGAATCTCGACGAGAAAAATAGAGAACCAGCTCTCTATTTTCTCGTCGGGATTCTCGTCGGCCTGTTTCCCGACGAGAAAACCGCGCGTGTGTACGAGCCTTGTATGCTTACCTGTCCCCAGGTAAGCCCGCGCATGGTTACTCTTCGGGAAAACTGCCGGGAATCTCGACGAGAAAAATAGAGAAATTGATCTCTATTTTCTCGTCGGGATTGTCGTCGGCATGCGCGGTAGCTTACAAGGGTAGTGCAGGGTGAAGCAAGATGGCGGCGACGGCATCGAATGTGACGAGCGCATGCTCGTCGTAGTCGATGACGTCACTGCGTTCTTGCCATTCAAAAGAGCGGCGGTTCTTTTGAATGTGCGTGTGTACACAGGGCTTGGCAAGAAAAGCTTGCCAGGAATCCCGTCAGGAAAAACAACAGTTTTTTCCTGACGGGATTCTCGCCCGTGTGTACAGGGCTTGAGAGTGGGGCGCAAATTTTAAGGCTAGTTAGATTTAAGCTGGCATTATACTTGAATCTCTCTGCAGCAATGGTCAGTAATATAATTATTTCAAACTACCCTCCCTATTGGTATGCAATGTCAGTGTTAATTAACCCCTTTAGGCTACTTTCAGACCGCCTGAGCATTAGTGGTAAAGCGCCGCTAGTTTTAGCTGCACTTTACCGGCGCTGTGCGAGCAGGAGCGGGCACTTTTAACCCCAAGGAGTTAACATGGAGTTAAAAGTGCTTGAAAAGGGGCGGTGCAGGAACAGTGTATACCGCCTCAAAGATGCTGCTTGCAGGACCTTGTTTCTCGTCCCGCAAGCGTACCACCCCAGTGTGAAAGCACTTGGGCTTTCACACAGGGGAGGCAAAACAGGTGCTTTACAGGCGCTATTTTTAGAGTCAAATATGTGTTTATTTCGGCAAAGGAAAATAGCACAGTAAAATGTCAGATGCTCACAACATAGAATGAAACATAGCAGGTCAAATTCTGCATATATGTAACTAAGCATGGTCATAATGAGGCCAGGTGAATCATTGCTTTTCCATGAAGGGCAATAACATAGTGAACTAAAAGTATGAGAGGCCATTGCAAATAGAAGGACATCTGACTTCCAGTTGAAATAATAAAAAAAAAATATGACTAAAAAGAGAAGAGGGGGAAAAAGGTAGAAAAGAAAAGACAGGGAAGGGGTGGACAGTACGGAGAGGAAAGGTAAGGTGGACCTAGCAGACTAAGACACATCAAAACCTACAAGATGCAATCAGCTCGAACTACAGGGACGGTTTGGTTGCGTCAACATAGTCTTCAGTGAGTCTGAGGTAGAGTATTCAATCCAGAGGAGCCACAAGGACTTAAATTTATCATAAGCAATATTATCAATGGCCAGCATCTCCTCCATACGCATGATGTCGTTGACCGTAGAGACCCATAAAGATAGGGGGGGGGGGGTAGTAGTAGTCTTCCAAAACTGGGGAATAAGCTGCCTCGCCGCCGAAAGGAAGAAGCGTAGTAGGGTGTGTTTCTGAGAAGCTATGGATCCGGGAAGCATGGACAGTAAAGCTACTTCTGGGGAAGGCGTTAGGGGCCTATCATATAGGTGACTGTATACGGTAAAAACCTGAGACCAAAGGGGCTGGATGGCCGGACACTCCCACCATATGTGTAGGTAGCTGCCGTCTGTTGAGTTGCACCTCCAACACAGGGGGGGCACAGATGGAAATATCTTATTAAGAGATTTAGGGTCCCTGTACCACCTAGAAAGGAGTTTAAAGTTCTTCTCCTGGGAATAACAGGAGATTGAAGATTTGTGGGTAAAGTGGTACGACTTTTGCCAATCCACTGTAGGGAACTCCCTCCCCAGGTCTGCGGACCACTTCCTCGTGTAAGAGGGAGGCTGATCATGTGTGAGAGCGTGTTGTAGCGTGTACATGTATGAGAGCGAGTGTCTCCGTGTTTCCGAGAGAGAGCACAGCTGTTCAAATTCCGTTAGGGGTCTGTGAAGTTGGGAAGAAGCGAAGAGGTCAGAGCAAAAGGAGGATATGCGGAGGGCCGTAAGCCAGTTCCCCCGACCACCGGGCACTACAGGGGCGCCCGAGGCGGCGTCTACAAAGGAGCTCGCCATAGGCCACGTGGGGCGGGAGTACGGACCCACTGACTGGGAACCACAGCCCTGGGGCAGGGCAGGGTGGTCAAACAAGGGCGTGAGTGGTGAGGGATCCGTGGACAGTAAAGAGAGCATTCCCTTTTTATACCATAACTGTAGGACAGCGATAGTTAATGGGGACGCATCAGAGAGCAAGTGGAAGTGTTGCCCATAACCCCAAAGCAGAGCCCGGAGGTCAGGGGCCGACAGGTCCTGTTCCACCATAGTAGATGCTTTGGAGAAGGGGCGAGGGAACCATTCCAATGCCCTGGACAGTAACGTCGCTTTGTGGTACAGCTCAAAATCGGGTAAGCCCACCCCTCCCCGTGTCTTGGGGTACGTAAGTAGTGTGTGACGGATACGGGACATGCCTTGGTGCCAAACGAAACGGACGGACATGGAACGCAAGGAAGCGAAGAAGCTCCTAGGAATAGAGATAGGCACAGTTTGGAACAAGTAAAGCAGTTTGGGCAGAGTGTCCATCTTCAGAGTGTTTATACGGCCGAACCAGGGCATCGAGGAGGTGCTCCAAGCATCCAGCTCCCTTCGTAGCTGATTTAGTAATTGGATATAGTTGAGAGTATAGAGTTGTGATAGGTTGGAAGAAATTGTTATACCTAGATAGGAAATACCCCTGCTGCTCCACTGAAAGGGGAAATTGGCTTGCACTCGGGAGAAGGTTGTGCTGGGAAGAGATATGTTAAGGGCCTCAGTTTTGGACATATTCAACTTGAAGTTACTAAAGGTGCCAAACCTACGAAATTCGCTCATTAAGGAAGGGAGGGACGTGTGTGGTTGTTGGATATAAATCAGCAAATCATCAGCGTATAGTGAAAACTTATGTGTGGCGGAGGGGGTCTGTATCCCCGCTATCGTAGGGTTACGTCGAATGGCCTGGGCTAGGTGCTCTATCACTAAGACAAAGAGTAGGGGCGAAAGGGGACAACCCTGGCGTGTGCCGTTGTTTATCTGAAAGGATGCGGAAGGCGAGCCATCAACCAGGACAGATGCTGAGGGGCGTGAATAAAGTGCCATAGTCCGGGATATAAAAGCAGGGCCCATACCCAACTGTTCCAAGGAAAGGCGCAGAAACTGCCAATTGACCCGATCGAAGGCCTTTTCCGCATCAAAAGAGAGTAGGCAGGACTTCAGGTTGTGGCGTTGGATATAGGATATTAAATGGATGGTTTTGGTGGTATTGTCTCTGGCCTCACGGCCAGGGACAAAACCCACTTGATCTTTATGTATAATCGCGGGTAATAGGGGGGAGAGACGGTTAGCTAGAACCTTGGCGTAAAGTTTAACATCCAGGTTCAGGAGTGATATCGGCCGATAACTACCGCATTGGGAAGGGTCCTTACCTGGCTTGGGTATAACTGAGATGTTTGCGGCCAGGAGATTACTGGAAGGTAGGTGGAGATCATCTATAAAGTTGAATGCAGATGATAACAGCGGGGCAAGGGATTGGGCAAAAGACTTAAAGAACCTGGGCGAAAACCCGTCGGGACCTGGGCATTTACCGGATTTCAAACCTTTGATTGCGGTGAGAAATTCGTCTACTGACAGGGGGTTTTCTAAGTCAGTGGCCTGTTCGGGGGTTATCTGAGGCAGTGCCGTCTCCAAAATGTAATCTTTCATAGCAGACAGACGTGCGTCTCCCGTCTGGGTCGGCGAAGTCAGTGGGGGTAAGTTGTATAGCTCGGAGTAATATTGGCGAAATGCGTTTGAGATGTCCTTAGGATTACTAATTTTTTGCTTATCGGTGGTGCAAATGTGTTGGATGGGCCGGCGTGGGGGTCGGGGGTGGAGGACCCTTGCTAATTGCTGTCCACATTTGTTGGCTAGAATATAGTGTCTGTTGAGTCCCCTATCTCTGGCGATCAGAGAGTGTGCATCTAGGAGGCGGAGCAGTTCTCTGCGGGCGTTGGAAAGTTCAACGTAAGTCACCGGGTCTATGTCTTGTTTGTGTGCCGTCTCGAGCGCGCGTATAGTAGACAAGAGTCGAGTTATGTCTGCTGACCTAGCCTTCTTCAGGCGGGAACCATGCTGAATGAGAGTCCCTCTAAGTACGCATTTGAGGGCCTCCCATTTGGTGAGGGGGTTGGTGTCGTCCGATCGGTGATCTAGGATAAAGTTGCGAATCACCAGTTCAATGTCCGCGGCACATAAGGTGTCCGTTAATAAATTGTCGTTCAGGCGCCACGAGTACGATCTGCGCGAGGTCAGTGGATGGGCGAGGCTAAGGTGAACGGGGGCATGGTCAGACCAGAGCATGTTACCTAGGGAAGCCTTAAGCGGTGTGTCAAGGAGGGATTGGGAAATTAAGAAATAATCAATACGACTGTAAGAGTTGTGGGCCACGGAGTAACAGCTGTAATCTCTCTCAAAAGGGTGCTGTATTCTCCATACATCCACTAATTGTGCGGAGTGTAGGAGCGCTTTTATGTGTGTAAGAGTAGTGTGTGATAAAGAAGTCTTACCCGAGGAAGTATCCGCGTCCGGGGAGAGGGCCACGTTGAGGTCACCACCTAGGATGAAACAAGGACCGCCAAAGGAAAGTAATTTGTCTATAACCATAGCTAGAAATCCCCCTTGATCCTGGTTCGGACCGTACACATTGGCCACTGTAAAGACAGAAGAGTTCGATTTCAATTTGAGAAATAAGTACCGGCCTAGTGGGTCAACAAGAGAGTCTAAAACCTCTGGGTGGAAAGATTTGTGAAAAGCTATCGATACTCCCTTGGATTTTGCTAAAGGGTTCGTGCTATGATGCCATTCATGATAGTGGGGATTTTTAAGGGTCGGGATGGCCGACCCTCGAAAATGAGTCTCCTGCAGCAATAAAATTTTTGTTTTGATTTTGTGAAAGTGATAGAGGACCTGACTACGCTTTGCAGGAGTATTGAAGCCCCTGCAGTTAAAGGAGGAGAGGGTAATGTGGTCAAGCGGCAACATGACAGTACTGAGGGGAGGTGGTATCGGATCTGATCTGCATCAGCTTCAAGGTCTGCTCGGTCCGGAAGAGAATGGGGAGGGAGGGAGTGAGCAAGGGGAGGGGAGGGTAAGTCCAGAAGGAGGGAAAAAAAGAGCAAGAACAATGGCCTAAAAGGTAGGGAGGTATCAACTCCAGAAAGAAAGAAAGTGTGAGGAAAGAGTCAAGGGGAATAGGGATCAGTAAGAAAAGTAGAGGAAAGAGGAGAAGTAATAGGCCACCAGGTGGCGGCATCGAGTCATGAGATGAAAAGTATAACATTTCTAGGCTGAAAGAGAGAAAGAAAAAAAAAAAAAAAAAGAAAGAAAAGATAGCTTAAACTAAGGAGAAGGGTACAGAGCTTGTTCAAGCACTGTCGGTCCTAAAGGGGGAAACGCAGTTAAAGCACAGAGCGTCTCCCGGTCCCGGGGTCCGCCAGGGTACACTAACTATTAATAAAGATAACATAACCATCAACAAAAATATAGTATAAACCTAAACAGAAAGCACAGCCATCCAGGGAGGGTGATCATCCCTCAACTCTTTGTAAACGTTAATAGTATAACCCGGAGGGTACTAGGTTTAAACAGCATAGAAGGGGGCAAAATGGGAATGAGGGTGTGTGCCAAACTCAGTGAACGTGCGGGTTATTCAGATAACCCTGGACATCCAGTTCCCCGAGCCAGAGGCGAGGGGGGGAGGAAGTCCAGTAACCAACCATAAAGAACAAATCCTGAGTTAGGGCGAAAGTATGCTGTCATCCGAGGGCACAGGGGAGTCAGTCATCCGGAGATCTCGTGGGGGAGTCCCTGGGGTGTTTGCCTTTGCCGGTCTTCTGCCATTGTGGGTGGAAAGGGAGGCCCGGGGTGGTGGCCGGGATGGGCCAATCAGGCAAGGCGACTTGGGGTAGTTCCAGCGCCCCCAGAAACCGTGGTAAGTCTCCAAGAGTGCGAAAGAGGGCCGTTTTACCGTCATGGTGAACCCGGAGTTGGAAAGGGAATCGCCATTGATATTTGATGTTCCGTTCCTGCAGGAGGGATGTAAGAGGTTTAAGAGCGCGTCTCATTGCTAGCGTTTGGCGCGAGAGGTCGGGTAGTAGCATAACAGGGGTGTCATTCAGCCGAATGGAGTCCTGAGTGCTGGCAGCTTTCATAATTTGTTCTTTATCTTTGTAAAAATGCACTCTACATATCGTATCACGGGTAAAAGAGGAGTCAGGTTTTCTCGGGCCCGAGGTCCTGTGCACTCTATCCAGTTCAATAGGGGAATCCTGAGGTTGTTGAAGAAGCTGGTTAAAGATGGTGGCGACCGCGCCGGCCAGGTCCTTATGTTCAACCGATTCAGGTATACCGCGGATTCTGATGTTATTCCTGCGATTTCGGTTCTCGATATCGTCCTGAAGGTACATAAGTCGCTGTATCATGACTGTATGGGAGTTAAGAGTCTCCTCATGGGATTGCAGCGTGGTGCAAATGCCATCTGCAATATTTTCCACATCCTCCATGCGAGTCCCCAAATCTTTCTTTAGCTCAGAAATCTCCTTTTTATATGTGTGCTCCATGCGGGACACATAGTGCTCAAAGTCAGTTTTGGTGGGTAGGGACCGCATGTAAGCATGCATGGATCGCATCTGCGACTCCATATCCCAACCATCCCCAGAGCATAGAGATGTCTGTGAGAGGTGATGGGTACCAAGAGGGCTACAGGAGGGGGGCTCAAGGTCAGTGAAGGAAGCTGAGCGGTCTCTGGACTGTACCTTTAGCAGATCCATAGGCTCAGAGCGGGCCGGGGACGGAGGCGCCGCCGCCATCTTGGATTTCTCCTGGTTCAGGAAGGCCGCGGAAGCGCGTGTTATTAACCGGTGCGGGTCGCCGTATCGGTGTCCGCTGGCAGGCTTATTGTGGTCCTTGGGCTTGCCTTTACCCATCGATGTAATTCGGTGGCTGTGTGTCGCGTGATGGCCGAGATATATCCCCTGAAAGACCGTCGGGACCAGGAGCTGCTGCGATCAGCGTCTTACGGCTCCATGCGCCAAGCCACGCCCCCCTACAGGCGCTATTTTTAGTGCTAAAACGCCTGAAAAGCGCCTCAGTGTGAAAGTGGCCTTATGCTGCATTAGTGACACCAGTGTCAGTGTGTGTTAACCCCTTCATGCTGCAGCATAAAGGGGTTAATTAACACTGACACTGGTGCCACTAATGCAGCACAAAACGGTTATTTAGCTGCCACTGGTCACTAATGCTTCAGTGACCAGTGGCAGCACATTAACCCCTTAATGCTACACATTACAAATGTAATTATTAACCCCTAATATGTCCTATCTGTTGATGCATATTTGATGATATGTATTATTTAACTTGTTCAATAAACTTACTTTTTCTGATAAAAAAGGTTATAAAAGGAGCTAAAGGCCTGACCTAAGGAGGATTATGCAAATGGCAATGGCTTTCTTTCTTCCATTCATGCTCCCCTGCGGTACCGGTGTCACCATCTCTTCCTCTCCTGCCTCCCAGCCTCTGAATGACAGCAAGTTAGGGGCGGGGACTAGAAATCATCTGTCGGGTGGAGATAACTCCGTCTGATAGAGAAGTGTATGCATGCTGTCTAGACTACTGCCGGGTGCAGGAGCACATTTGGCAACCTTGTTGCAGCTCTGCAAATGTCCTGTGTGAACAGTGTGTTCTGGCCAGTGGGGGTGATCTGTGTGCATCTTCAAATTCTGGACTTTAGTTTGACTCAGCTTTACATGTTGAGAATTGCATAGGTGGCAGGCACCGTCAGCAGCTGGTGGCATGTCGGACCGTGATCTACCTGTCTAATGGCCACGATCGACGGGTTGCCAACCACGGGTCTATCACATAAAATCCCAAAATGTTAAGGGGTATAAATACTTTTTCAAGTCACTGTACACTCTGCACGTGCAGTTGCTCCAAAGCTTAAAGCTTCACTTTGCAAAGAACAACCAATCACGTGCAAGGAAAATTTAAAAAACAGCATTTTTGCTTGCACATCATTGGATGATGGAAGTCAGCAGAGCTTCTGCTCATTTACTAAGATCTGGAGCAACTGCTCTTGGAGAGTGCAACTGCACTTTGCAAAGTGCACAGTCTACTTGCCATTAGTAAATAAACCCCAGAGTGTGTTAGGTCACTTTCAGACAGGCAGCAGTGTTAAAGTCAAGCAGCAAAACCTATGTGGATTGTGCACTGTCTGTCTCTCTAACAGGAAAAGGAACTTTATTATCAGAGAAAAAACAATAGAGTTTATAGTACCATAGATGCAGCCACAAATGTATAAACATTGCCATCTACTGGTTGATGTGGTTGTTGCACAAAATACATGTATTCCAATGCTTTTGAAAAGCTATCCACGGTGAATTGATTTTCAGAATGTGAATGGCAATTTTAAATTGGGGGGCTGCACCGCAACTGCAAGCCAAGCATTTGGCTCTTGTTGCAGTGTAGCCCCACTGTTCTCAATAAGTCCCACCTGTCAAACTTTGCAGCCCAAGTTAAAAATGTTCCAAAGTATTGCAGTCGCAACATGTGTACTGCCCTGTCAGGCTGTAATGTTTGCATGTGGGGTGGGTGACTGGGGGGCAGTAAAATACCCCGGGCCTCGAAATGCGAAAAAGCCTTAAGGCCAGACAGGGCTTGAAACATGCTCCTTCCATGTCTATCTACATATGCATTTTTCCTGCAGCAACCTGTGTCCTCAAGCGGGAACATTGACCATGGTGTCTTTCATACCATGTGTGACCTGTGTTTGGACAATTTGTTTTCTTTGTGCCCCATTCACACTACAATGCTGGTCTCATGTGTAATGTGGAAAAATTCAGAAATACTGCATTTTTCTGTAGAGCATTGCATGTCAATGGAGGGCAACATACCACAATGTGATAAAACATAGTGTGATGAATAGAATTTACTGAAATGTCAATCTGTGACACGTCAATAAGGTTAAAAAAAAAATTTGACCGTACATCATACTGCCCCTTATTGGTCTGCAAAACAAACACCAGCCTGCAAAACAAAATGGAGCATCTGTTGTGCGGTTGGTGTGAAAGGGCCCTGAGTAGGGATGGGCCCGGTGCTCGATTCGAACCCATGTTCGAATCGAGCACCGGGCGTTCGCTCGCTCGTCGAGCCCAGAACTATTTGGGCCGTTCGCATCACATTCGTGTGATGCGAGCGGCCCCGCAATGCATTGCGGCCGGCGCGGCCGGCGCAGTGCATTGCTGGCTGATGATTGGCCAAGCATGCACTGTGACCCCGCATGCTTGGCCAATCACAGCGCCCGAAACTCGGAGAGCAATAATTGGCTACAGGCAGGACGCCTGTAGCCAATTACAGCTCAGGGGCTTTAGTACATGCCCCACCATTTAAAAGGCCGCCACGCCATCGGCCCCGGTCACATGAGTTCCGGCTTTAGGAGAGATCAGTCTGCTGATTCTGTCTTTGCTTGATACTGAAAGATTTGCTCTTCTTTGCTAAACCATTGGCTATTTCTTTGCTAAACCATTGCTACCTAAGTCATTGATCGTTCATTGCTGCTGATTGCACAGTTAGCGTGTTATTAGCTGCTGCTGGGGATTAGTCTGGTGCGTGCTTACTGTTAGTACAGTATTGCAGTAGTACCAACCGCAGTGCTGTTAGCACAGCATTGCACCCCAACAGCACCCATAGGACTTCTAGTGTGTTAGTGGCAGCAAACAGAGCTCCTATATTTTCTTCTCAGCAGCACCCATAGGACTTCTAGTGTGTTAGTGGCAGCAAACAGAGCTCCTATATTTTCTTCTCAGCAGCACCCATAGGACTTCTAGTGTGTTAGTGGCATCACACAGAGTTCCTATATTTTCATCTCAGCAGCACCCATAGGACTTCTAGTGTGTTAGTGGCAGCAAACAGAGCTCCTATATTTTCTTCTCAGCAGCACCCATAGGACTTCTAGTGTGTTAGTGGCAGCAAACAGAGCTCCTATATTTTCTTCTCAGCAGCACCCATAGGACTTCTAGTGTGTTAGTGGCATCACACAGAGCTCCTATATTTTCTTCTCAGCAGCACCCATAGGACTTCTAGTGTGTTAGTGGCAGCAAACAGAGCTCCTATATTTTCTTCTCAGCAGCACCCATAGGACTTCTAATGTGTTAGTGGCATCACACAGAGTTCCTATATTTTCATCTCAGAAGCACCCATAGGACTTCTAGTGTGTTAGTGGCATCACACAGAGCTCCTATATTTTCTTCTCAGAAGCACCCATAGGACTTCTAGTGTGTTAGTGGCAGCAAACAGAGCTCCTATATTTTCTTCTTAGCAGCACCCATAGGACTTCTAATGTGTTAGTGGCATCACACAGAGTTCCTATATTTTCATCTCAGAAGCACCCATAGGACTTCTAGTGTGTTAGTGGCATCACACAGAGCTCCTATATTTTCTTCTCAGAAGCACCCATAGGACTTCTAGTGTGTTAGTGGCAGCAAACAGAGCTCCTGTATTTTCTTCTCAGCAGCACCCATAGGACTTCTAGTGTGTTAGTGGCATCACACAGAGTTCCTATATTTTCATCTCAGAAGCACCCATAGGACTTCTAGTGTGTTAGTGGCATCACACAGAGCTCCTATATTTTCTTCTCAGCAGCACCCATAGGACTTCTAGTGTGTTAGTGGCATCACACAGAGCTCCTATATTTTCATCTCAGAAGCACCCATAGGACTTCTAGTGTGTTAGTGGCATCACACAGAGCTCCTATATTTTCTTCTCAGCAGCACCCATAGGACTTCTAGTGTGTTAGTGGCAGCAAACAGAGCTCCTATATTTTCTTCTCAGCAGCACCCATAGGACTTCTAGTGTGTTAGTGGCATCACACAGAGCTCCTATATTTTCTTCTCAGCAGCACCCATAGGACTTCTAGTGTGTTAGTGGCAGCAAACAGAGCTCCTATATTTTCTTCTCAGCAGCACCCATAGGACTTCTAGTGTGTTAGTGGCAGCAAACATAGCTCCTATATTTTCATCTCAGAAGCACCCATAGGACTTCTAGTGTGTTAGTGGCAGCAAACAGAGCTCCTATATTTTCTTCTCAGCAGCACCCATAGGACTTCTAGTGTGTTAGTGGCAGCAAACAGAGCTCCTATATTTTCTTCTCAGCAGCACCCATAGGACTTCTAATGTGTTAGTGGCATCACACAGAGTTCCTATATTTTCATCTCAGAAGCACCCATAGGACTTCTAGTGTGTTAGTGGCATCACACAGAGCTCCTATATTTTCTTCTCAGAAGCACCCATAGGACTTCTAGTGTGTTAGTGGCATCACACAGAGCTCCTATATTTTCATCTCAGCAGCACCCATAGGACCTCTAGTGTGTTAGTGGCATCACACAGAGCTCCTATATTTTCTTCTCAGCAGCACCCATAGGACTTCTAGTGTGTTAGTGGCAGCAAACAGAGCTCCTATATTTTCTTCTCAGCAGCACCCATAGGACTTCTAGTGTGTTAGTGGCAGCAAACAGAGCTCCTATATTTTCTTCTCAGCAGCACCCATAGGACTTCTAGTGTGTTAGTGGCATCACACAGAGCTCCTATATTTTCTTCTCAGCAGCACCCATAGGACTTCTAGTGTGTTAGTGGCAGCAAACAGAGCTCCTATATTTTCTTCTCAGCAGCACCCATAGGACTTCTAATGTGTTAGTGGCATCACACAGAGTTCCTATATTTTCATCTCAGAAGCACCCATAGGACTTCTAGTGTGTTAGTGGCATCACACAGAGCTCCTATATTTTCTTCTCAGAAGCACCCATAGGACTTCTAGTGTGTTAGTGGCAGCAAACAGAGCTCCTATATTTTCTTCTTAGCAGCACCCATAGGACTTCTAATGTGTTAGTGGCATCACACAGAGTTCCTATATTTTCATCTCAGAAGCACCCATAGGACTTCTAGTGTGTTAGTGGCATCACACAGAGCTCCTATATTTTCTTCTCAGAAGCACCCATAGGACTTCTAGTGTGTTAGTGGCAGCAAACAGAGCTCCTATATTTTCTTCTCAGCAGCACCCATAGGACTTCTAGTGTGTTAGTGGCATCACACAGAGTTCCTATATTTTCATCTCAGAAGCACCCATAGGACTTCTAGTGTGTTAGTGGCATCACACAGAGCTCCTATATTTTCTTCTCAGCAGCACCCATAGGACTTCTAGTGTGTTAGTGGCATCACACAGAGCTCCTATATTTTCATCTCAGAAGCACCCATAGGACTTCTAGTGTGTTAGTGGCATCACACAGAGCTCCTATATTTTCTTCTCAGCAGCACCCATAGGACTTCTAGTGTGTTAGTGGCAGCAAACAGAGCTCCTATATTTTCTTCTCAGCAGCACCCATAGGACTTCTAGTGTGTTAGTGGCATCACACAGAGCTCCTATATTTTCTTCTCAGCAGCACCCATAGGACTTCTAGTGTGTTAGTGGCAGCAAACAGAGCTCCTATATTTTCTTCTCAGCAGCACCCATAGGACTTCTAGTGTGTTAGTGGCATCACACAGAGCTCCTATATTTTCATCTCAGAAGCACCCATAGGACTTCTAGTGTGTTAGTGGCATCACACAGAGCTCCTATATTTTCTTCTCAGCAGCACCCATAGGACTTCTAGTGTGTTAGTGGCAGCAAACAGAGCTCCTATATTTTCATCTCAGAAGCACCCATAGGACTTCTAGTGTGTTAGTGGCATCACACAGAGCTCCTATATTTTCATCTCAGAAGCACCCATAGGACTTCTAGTGTGTTAGTGGCATCACACATAGCTCCTATATTTTCTTCTCAGCAGCACCCATAGGACTTCTAGTGTGTTAGTGGCATCACACAGAGCTCCTATATTTTCATCTCAGAAGCACCCATAGGACTTCTAGTGTGTTAGTGGCATCACACAGAGCTCCTATATTTTCTTCTCAGCAGCACCCATAGGACTTCTAGTGTGTTAGTGGCAGCAAACAGAGCTCCTATATTTTCTTCTCAGCAGCACCCATAGGACTTCTAGTGTGTTAGTGGCATCACACAGAGTTCCTATATTTTCATCTCAGAAGCACCCATAGGACTTCTAGTGTGTTAGTGGCATCACACAGAGCTCCTATATTTTCTTCTCAGCAGCACCCATAGGACTTCTAGTGTGTTAGTGGCAGCAAACAGAGCTCCTATATTTTCTTCTCAGCAGCACCCATAGGACTTCTAGTGTGTTAGTGGCATCACACAGAGTTCCTATATTTTCATCTCAGAAGCACCCATAGGACTTCTAGTGTGTTAGTGGCATCACACAGAGCTCCTATATTTTCTTCTCAGCAGCACCCATAGGACTTCTAGTGTGTTAGTGGCAGCAAACAGAGCTCCTATATTTTCTTCTCAGCAGCACCCATAGGACTTCTAGTGTGTTAGTGGCATCACACAGAGCTCCTATATTTTCTTCTCAGAAGCACCCATAGGACTTCTAGTGTGTTAGTGGCAGCAAACAGAGCTCCTATATTTTCTTCTCAGCAGCACCCATAGGACTTCTAGTGTGTTAGTGGCATCACACAGAGTTCCTATATTTTCATCTCAGAAGCACCCATAGGACTTCTAGTGTGTTAGTGGCATCACACAGAGCTCCTATATTTTCATCTCAGAAGCACCCATAGGACTTCTAGTGTGTTAGTGGCATCACACATAGCTCCTATATTTTCTTCTCAGCAGCACCCATAGGACTTCTAGTGTGTTAGTGGCATCACACAGAGCTCCTATATTTTCATCTCAGAAGCACCCATAGGACTTCTAGTGTGTTAGTGGCATCACACAGAGCTCCTATATTTTCTTCTCAGCAGCACCCATAGGACTTCTAGTGTGTTAGTGGCAGCAAACAGAGCTCCTATATTTTCTTCTCAGAAGCACCCATAGGACTTCTAGTGTGTTAGTGGTATCACACAGAGTTCCTATATTTTCATCTCAGAAGCACCCATAGGACTTCTAGTGTGTTAGTGGCATCACACAGAGCTCCTATATTTTCTTCTCAGCAGCACCCATAGGACTTCTAGTGTGTTAGTGGCATCACACAGAGCTCCTATATTTTCATCTCAGAAGCACCAATAGGACTTCTAGTGTGTTAGTGGCAGCAAACAGAGCTCCTATATTTTCTTGTCAGCAGCACACATAGTACCTATAGTGTGTTAGTGTCAGCACCCATAGGACCTACAGTGTGTTGTGAGCACACATAGGAGTTCTATTTTTTATACTATATACACTACCGACTACAATGGCTGGAAGACCGCCAAGGAGAGGCAGAGCGTGCCGAGGCAAGAACACAGGGCAGGCAGGCTCTGTTTCTAGAGACAACAGTGCTGGCCGTGGACGTGGTCGTGCATCATCATCAGCACGTGGCCATGGGACACGCTTGTCTTTGTTTTCGGCAGCTGGACATGTGGAGCCGCATCATGCCGAAGGCTTGGTAGAATGGATGACCAAGCCCTCCTCATCCTCCTCATCCTCTCTCACCCAGGCTCAGGGTACTGGCAGAGCAGCTGCCAACGCGTACTCAATGGCATCATCAGCCACCCCTTCCCTAGACCCACCATGTCCTCCTGAGGAGTCCCCCGAACTGTTTGAGCACAGTGTTGGGTACATGCTCCAGGAGGATGCCCAACGATTCGAAGGCTCGGATGATGATACCCAGCTTGAGGAAGTCAGTAGTGTGCGCGCAGAGAGAGGGGATGCTGAAGGACAGCAATCTGGCAGTAGTGTTCCACCAGCTGCAGCTTACTGCCAGGTTTGCTCTAGTGGTGAAGAGGGAGGGGATGATGAGGTCACTGACTCCACGTGGGTGCCTGAAGGGAGAGAGGAGGAGGAGGAGGAGGATGCAGCGTCACATGTCCAATGAGGCAGGATGCCCCCTGGAGGCCAGCTAGAGGCCAGCACAGCAACTGTACCACACCGCAGAGCTCCGCCTGTGCAGGGCGCTGCCTCTGCACGTTATCACAAAAGTTCTTTGGTGTGGGCCTTTTTTGAGACGAGTGCATCAGATCGCACCACTGCTATTTGCAATATTTGTCTCAAGCGTATCTCGCGTGGCCAAAACATCAGCCGCTTGGGCACCACAAGCATGAGCAGACATATGTCGACCTGCCATGCAGCTCGTTGGCAAGCACACATAAAAGACCCACACCAAAGAACAAAGCGGACCTCTCCTTGCTCCTCATCAGCTGGGATCTCCATCCCCACTATATCTTCAGTCCTCTCTGAAAGCTGCTCTGAGAGGACTGAAGGTGTAGAATTAGGTGTGTCACAACCAAGTACTTGCAGTACACCGACGTCCGATTGTAGCAGGCAAATTTCCCTGCCCCAGCTGCTGGACCGTCGAAAGAAGTATACTCCCAGCCATCCACATGCCCAGCGGTTGAATGCTAGCTTGGCTAAATTGCTAGCACTTCAACTGCTGCCTTTTCAGTTGATAGACTCGGCCCCCTTCCGTGAGTTTGTTCAATGTGCGGTTCCTCAGTGGCAGGTTCCCAAACGCCACTTTTTCTCACGGAAGGCGATTCCGTCTCTCTACTGGCATGTGGAAGGCAATGTCCATGCCTCGCTGGACAGGGCGGTCAGCGGTAAGGTGCATATTACCGCTGACTCATGGTCCAGCAGGCATGGACAGGGACGTTATCTTTCTTTCACGGCCCATTGGGTCACTCTATTGGCAGCTGGGAGGGATGCAGGACAAGGTGCAGTAGTGTTGGAGGTTGTTCCGCCACCACGCCTCCAAAATGCTACTACTGGTTGTGACACACCTCTCTCCTCCACCCCCTCCTCTTCTTCTTCCTCCATGTCCTCTTCGAGTGCTCTGTCCTCGGAACCAGCGGTGCTCCGTAGGCGTACAAGGGGCTACGCGAGTACGCAGGCAAAAAGATGCCATGCCGTGCTTGCGCTGGTGTGTTTGGGGGACAGGAGCCACACTGGGCCAGAGGTTCTGGCAGCTCTGCAGGGGCAGGCCGAGAGGTGGTTGACGCCACGCCAGCTTAAGCCAGGAATGGTCGTTTCTGATAATGGCACCAACCTCCTCTCCGCCCTGCGACAGGGGCAGCTCACCCATGTGCCCTGTATGGCTCACGTCCTCAACCTGGTGGTGCAGCGGTTCTTGGGCAGGTTCCCAGGCTTACAGGATGTCCTGAGGCAGGCCAGGAAAGTCTGTGTGCATTTCCGCCGATCTTATAATGCCAGTGCTCGGCTGACTGAGCTGCAAAAGGAGCTGAACCTGCCCAAGAACCGCCTAATATGTGACATGCCCACCAGGTGGAACTCAACGTTGGCCATGCTGCAGCGACTGCACACGCAGCAGAGGGCCATCAATGAGTACCTTTGCGACTACGGCACCAGGACAGGGTCAGGGGAGCTTGGCTTTTTTTCCCCACGCCAGTGGAGCATGATCAGGGATGCATGCACTGTCCTCTCACCATTTGAGGAGGCCACGAGGATGGTGAGCAGTGACAGTGCATGCATCAGTGACACTGTACCTCTTGTCCACCTGTTGGAGCATACGCTGCGTGGGATAATGGACAGGGCACTTGAGGCAGAACAGAGGCAGGAAGAGGAGGACTTCCTTGTCTCTCAAGGCCCCCTTTATCCAGACAATGTTCCTTCTGTCCCACCCATCACACAGGAAGAGGAGGAGGAGGAGGAGGAGGAGGAGGATTGTGTGAGCATGGAGGTGGAGCCTGGCACTCAGCATCAGCAGCAGCAGTCTTTTAGGGATGATGTACAGTCCCAACAAACCAGTGGACTTGTACGTGGCTGGGAGGAGGTGGCTGGCGATCATGTCATCCTCAGTGACCCAGAAGACTCCGGACCGAATGCCTCAGCTAACCTACGCTGCATGGCCTCCCTGATCCTGCAAAGCCTGCGGAAGGATCCTCGTGTTCTTCGGATCAAGGAGAGTGACCATTACTGGCTGGCCACTCTCCTTGATCCACGGTACAAGGGTAAGGTTGCGGACCTTATCTTGCCGTCGCAGAGGGAGCAGAGGATGAGACATCTCAGGGAGGCCTTGCAGAAAGGTCTGTGCAACGCGTTCCCAGAAACTGGGAGGTTACAAACTCCTGGTCCTGGACGACGAGTTGCTGAGGCTTCGGTCAGTAGCAGAAGGAGCGGTGGGGAAGGTGGACGTCTGACCGATGCGTTCAGACAATTTTTTAGTCCGCAGCCCCAAGGTATGATCGGTTCCAGCAACCATCGCCAGCGTCTGATATACATGGTGCAGGAATACCTAGGGGCAAGGTCAGACTTGGACACCTTTCCCACCGAAAATCCTCTGGCTTACTGGGTCCTGAGGATGGATCACTGGCCAGAGCTTGCACAGTATGCAATTGAGCTACTGGCCTGTCCTGCATCCAGCGTTCTTTCCGAACGCACATTCAGTGCTGCTGGAGGATTTGTCACCGATCATAGGGTGCGCCTGTCCACCGACTCGGTTGATCGACTGACCTTCATAAAAATGAATCAGTCTTGGATCACCACCAGCTACCAGACACCTGAAGCGGATATAACGGAATAATTTATAATGTCACATCCCTTCAAGACTGCCTATGCTGATGCTGAGTGACTGTCCTGTTATGTTCACTGACTATCCTCTTCCTCCTCCTCAATGATCCATGCCACCACACCAGTGCCTAAGGCACAATTTTTCAGCCCCTGTATAACAGGGGCGTGTAATTACAATTTTTTAAAAAGATGCTTCGCAACAGGTCTGACTGCTGTGCTCAGAGTACAGTATCTGTGAGGGGTTGCAGTGTTGTGGCACCAGCACCAGTGCCTAAGGCACAATTTTTCAGCCCCTGTTGGGGCGTGTAATTACAATTTTTAGGCAATGCTTTGCAACAGGTCTCATTGCTGTGCTCAGAGTACAGTATCTGTGAGGGGTTGCAGTGTTGTGGCACCAGCACCAGTGCCTAAGGCACAATTTTTCAGCCCCTGTATAACAGGGGCGTGTAGTTACAATTTTTTAAAAAGATGCTTCGCAACAGGTGTGACTGCTGTGCTCCAAGTACAGTATCTGTGAGGGGTTGCAGTGTTGTGGCACCAGCACCAATGCCTAAGGCACAATTTTTCAGCCCCTGTTTAACAGGGGCGTGTAATTACAAATCTTGATCTAATAGTTCACAGCAGGGCCCATTCCTGCGCCCACCAAGAGTAACTATGAGGGCCTACAGTCTTGTGGCAACACCGTCCACCACCACCACCACCACCAAAGGCCCAATTTTTCTGCCCTGTTCAACAGGTGCATGCAATTACAAATCTTGATCTAATAACTCACAGCAGGGCCCATTCCTGCACCCACCAAGAGTAACTGTGAGGGCTTACAGTCTTGTGGCAACACCGTCCACCACCACCACCACCACCACCAAAGGCCCAATTTTTCTGCCCGGTTCAACAGGTGCATGCAAGTACAAATCTTGATCTATTAACTCACAGCAGGGCCCATTCCTGTGCCCACCAGTCTTGTGGCTACACCAACATCTAATAGGGCAAATTTCTGCAGAGTATATACGGCAGGCCCCTACTTTCAAACATCCAACTTACAAACGACTCCTACTTGCAAACGGCAAGAGAAAACAGGAAGTGAGAGGAAATCTACCCCTAGGAAGGAAAATTCTATCCTGTTAGATTTAATTTGGGAAAAAGGTATCTCCTCTCTACTGATGCTTTATCACCAATCCTTGTTTCAATTAAAACCCCACTTTTCCAAAAACATTTGTCATTGGGACGGAAAGTGAGGTGACATGTTCTGAACAGATGTGCAAAGACAGCAAATGTTACAGGGGTGATAACCCCTCCCTATGTTCTCCAAAAAGCTTAAAAATTGATTTTTTTTGGGATGTAGCTACACTTCATAATGTACCTGTTCAGATTCTACTTAAGAACAAACCTACAGTCCATGTCTTGTTTGCACCACCTATATACTGCTGTTCAGAGTATATAGGGTTGTAGGTATAGGGTTTTATTTTGGGTGCGGGGTCCCCCTTAGTATCCATACAAGACCCAAAGGGGCTGGGGTGGGGGGGGGGGGGTGATGGGGTAGCCATGCC
Source organism: Rana muscosa (assembly GCA_029206835.1). Taxonomy (NCBI): domain Eukaryota; kingdom Metazoa; phylum Chordata; class Amphibia; order Anura; family Ranidae; genus Rana; species Rana muscosa. Next base: position 152,046,394 of record CM055117.1, read on the forward strand.
ATTTTTCTCAAGGATTTTCAGCCATATGGCGGCCAGGACAAGACATGACATTAAAGCCGCAAGTGGTTTTAAATGGCTTCTTTTTTTCCTTTACAAATGTCATTTTGTGCAAGGACAGTTCTAAACACGGGAAACACATGCCACTTCACAGGCATACTTTAGACACCCCCCAGGTACCATATTTAAAGGAAAATTTCACTTTTTTTTTTTTCACTTTATGCATCATTAAAATGACTGCTCCCGAAAAAACTTTAGTTTTTAAAATTTCTTTTTGCATTGATATATGTCCCCTGGGGCAGGACCCGGGTCCCCAAACCTGTTTTATGACATTAACATGCATATTGGCCGTTGTAATTAGCAATTTTGATTTCGAACGTTCGCGTCCATTATAACGAATAGGGTTCGAAAATTCGCGCGAACTTTCGGTCCGTTCGAAGGTTCTGGTGCGAACCGAACCCGGGGGTGTTCGGCTCATCCCTAGCCCTGAGTGAATGATAATCGTTTGTGGGCAACACCCACTTGTCTCCAAGGAATCTCACACCTTATCGGGGACCTTTTCACTGTTAAAACTATCTGCATCTGTATTGAATGGGTCCACATGGGGAGGAAGAGGGGGAAATTGGGACTCTGCGATACCAGAAGGGATGAAAGCAGTATGTCCAACCAAAAAAGTAGACTAAAAATGCTATATTTTATTGAATTCAAATTTGAAAAAGACTATAATAGAGGCAACATAATTGGTATATCACATGATAAAAAGGTGTATTGGCTGAAACTGTACAAAATATCACATGGTGTCAGCTTTACAACACCATATATGCAGTGTGCAATATGAACAGATAATACAGACGCATTAAACCCCAATGCATTTAAACGATTAACGTTTTCTTCAAGGGGTAGGCAAATGTTACAAGGCTGCAAAGATCTGTTCAGGTACTAAAAGAACACATGAAAATGTACAAAATCATGGTATATTGGATGTCCCAAGGTCAAAGTGGCAACCCAAAAGCGGTCACTCAAAGGATCCCAAAAACAAGCTCAAGGGATACGAAGAGCACCAAATGGCAGAGACTCCTTAAAGTTGGGGTTCCCCCAGACTAGTGTGTCTAGTGGTAGACCCAACAGAAGACCCAATCTCTTTCTGACACCATGAGCATGGGACTCTGTCACCTGAAGCAAGAGAGTCCTCAGGGAAACCTATTGGTATTGGGAGCCCCAGAGAGAGTACCCAGCTTGTATAGATCCTCCTTTTAAAGAGAGGGGGAACTACATCTGTATCTTTATGCAATGGCAGACTGTCTGTCAAAAATTGAAAGCTAGGAATATAAGGGCTAAAAGAGAACCCTGAGGATATCATATTTATTCATATAAAAGCACAAATCACAAATGCACAAACTAGTTATAGCTAGTGTGATTTTTGCTATTGTTTCTGTGCATTAAAATTATGGAATCCAGGCATAGTTATGGACAATGCGATCTCCAACCACACCAACAAATCATCTGCTAATGCTAGTAGCTGGGAAGAGGTCTCTTTTGAGTGATCTGATCAATGATTTGTCAGCCTTGTTGCCTTAATTGGTATTGACAACCTTGATAAATTATTTAAAGATCCATTTCTAAACCCTTATTTTTTGGTTCTCATACCCTCGGGGGGTATGGGTACCCCACCTTAGGAACCTGTGTTTCAAAACAACACTGTGGGTACAAGTGCTCTAAAGCCGTGTACACACGATAGGTTTTACCGATGAAAACAGTCCGATGGACTTTTTTCATCGGACAAAGCGATCGTGTATGGGCCCCATCGGTCTTTTTTCCATCAGTGTTTAAAAATAGAACATGTTTTAAATTTATCCGATGGTTAAAAAAAACGATAGCAAATTACTATCGTCTGTGGGGAACTCCATCGGATAAAAAACCCACGCATGCTCAGAATCAAGTCGACGCATGCTCAGAAGCATTGAACTTCATTTTTCCTGGCTCGTCGGAGTGTTTTACGTCACCGCGTTTGGAACGGTCGGTTTTTTGACTGATGGTGTGTAGGCAAGACTGATGGAAGTCAGCTTTATCAGTTTTCGGATGGAAAAATCCATCGGTTTAAAAACCATAGGAAATCCGATTGTGTGTACAGGGCTTTAGAATTGTGGTGTAGTTTTACTGGTGCCCGCAAGAACTGTGACAATGTTTTAGATTTTTTTTCTGTGCTCCTTTGCAGTTTATTGCAGCATAAGTTGAGAGTTTGTGCAGACATGGGCCATTATCTGCTCAAATAATTTTAACATTTAGCAGACAGGCAGCTTCTTGCATATGTTGGTAAATGCAGAAATTGCTTTCTGATACTATTTTGCTATGATGTCATATAATAGGGAACCAATGAAAGCCCATTACAAGTGATGAACTGCGGTGAACTAAAACACTTTTTGAATTAGCAACTATTTCTGGATAGCTAGGTTATAGATGGACATGATTAGAGTTTTAACCCTATTTTAAAGGGGCCACATAAACTACTATATTTGTGTATGCATATGCCATGGTATTTTTTTATTTTTTAGTTCAGGTTCAAGAGTATTTTGAGGCACAAAGTAAAACCAGGCAGCGAACTTGAACTGCAAATGCTATCTAGAAAATACTACAGCTGAGCCAAAATGATATAGTCCTTCCTTCCTTTGCCTATCCACCTCACACACAGCAATAATTATGAAGGTTCCTCTTGAGGCATATACAGTATGCTGTAAGGCTGGCCATACACTATGCAAATTTCATTTTTTAACTGACGAACTGGGCAAAAATTTGCTCAGTGATTCTCCCAGATAGCAAGGATAACTTGCCACAAACTTGTGGCAGTGTTGAACTGTATGTCTTGTTAACTTGCTGCACATTTTCTCTGGCAAGCTGTACACTTGCAGAACACTTGAAGCACAAGTTGTAATTGACACTTTTCCAATTTGGAGCAAATTTGCGTGGCAATTTTCTAGCCAGAGCAAAGTTGCAGTGGTCAGTCTACAGCAGTGGTTCTCAACTCCAGTCCTCAGGGCCCACCAACAGGCCAGGTTTGCAAGATAAAGGGATTTTTATAACAGCTTACCTGTAAAATCCTTTTCTTGGAGTACATCACGGGACACAGAGCGACTTAGTCATTACTAATGGGTTATATAGATTACCTTCAGGTGTTGGCACTGGCCAATTCCAAACCGGAAGTACCCTCCCCTATATAAGCCCCTCCCACCCGGGAGCACCTCAGTTTTGTAGCCAAGCAATAAGTGTCCCAAAAAGAGGGGTGGGAGCTCTGTGTCCCGTGATGTACTCCAAGAAAAGGATTTTACAGGTAAGCTGTTATAAAAATCCCTTTTTCTTTTTCGTACATCACGGGACACAGAGCGACTTAGTCATTACTAATGGGACGTCCCAAAGCAATGCCAAATGAGGGGAGGGATACATAAGCTGGGCGCCATCAGGCATGAGGATCTTTTGCGGCCTGCAACACACTGCGCCCAAAGGCGACATCCTCCTGACTTCTAACGTCTACCTGGTAGAACCTAGTAAACGTGTGTACCGAAGACCATGTTGCGGCCTTACATACTTGAGCCAGGGAGGCCTGGTGATGCACTGCCCATGAAGTTCCAACTGCTCTTGTGGAGTGCGCCCTAACTTTGAACGGAGGCGGTCTCTTTCTCAAGCCATAGGCTTGTATTATGACCTGTCGAATCCACTTGGCTAAAGTAGATTTTGATGCTGCCTGACCCTTTCTGGGGCCTTCCGGCAGAACAAATAAAGAATCCGTTCTGCGAATCTGAGCAGTGGCTTTTAGATAAGCTTTAACTGCTCTTACTACATCCAAAGAATGTAATAACTTTTCCTCTACCGAGCTAGGTTTGGGGAAAAAAGAAGGAAGAACCACATCTTGGTTCAAATGAAACCTCGATACCACCTTAGGAAGAAAGCCTGGATGAGGACGTAATACTACTCTGTCCTTATGGACAACCAGATATGGCTCCTTACAGGACAAGGCGGCTAATTCCGATACTCTTTTAGCCGAACAAACGGCTACTAAGAAAATCAATTTCCTGGTGAGAAGAACCAAGGAAATGTGTTGTAATGGTTCAAACGGTTGTTTCTGTAGAACCGACAGAACCAGGTTTAGGTCCCAAGGACATATGGGAATACTAACCGGAGGGCTAATACGCATCACTCCTTGTATAAAGGCTTTGACTAGTGAATGCGAAGCCAAGGGCCTTTGAAAAAATATTGACAAGGCCGAAATCTGACCCTTGATAGTACTCAAGGCAAGCTTCCTATCTACAGCCCACTGTAGGAAGTCCAAAATCCTCCCTATCACGTACTTACGTGGATGCCATTTCTTGGCCTCACACCACGTAATGTATGCTTTCCAGATCCTATAATAGATCTGCCTGGATACCGGTTTCCTGGCATTGATCATGGTAGATACCACAGAATTAGAGAGCCCTCTCTTTTTCAGAATGTGGGCTTCAATAGCCAGGCCGTCAAACCTAGGGCTGGTAAGGAAGGGTAGTATATCGGTCCCTGCGACAGCAGGTCCGGACGATGTGGGAGGGTCCAAGGACTCCTCACTGACATTTTTACAATCTCCGCGTACCATGCTCTTCGGGGCCACGCTGGAGCCACCAGAATCACTGGTTTCTTTTCTACCCTGATTCTGCGGAGTAATCGCGGTAACAATTGTGGCGGTGGGAATGCATATATCAGCTTGAACTGATCCCAAGGGAACACTAGGGCATCCGAGCCGCAAGCTAGGGGATCCCTTGTGCGAGACACAAATCTGTCCACCTTTGCGTTGAATCTGGATGCTAGCAGATCTACATCCGGTGTTCCCCACCACTGGCATATTGCCTGGAAAACCTCGGGGTGAAGAGACCATTCCCCCGGGCATAATTGTTGGCGACTTAGAAAGTCCGCTCTCCAATTTTCCACTCCTGGGATGAAAACCGCGGATATGGCTGGGACATATTTTTCTGCCCACTCCAGGATGCAATTTGCTTCCCTCTGGGCTGCACGACTCTTGGTGCCACCCTGGTGATTGATATATGCCACTGCCGTGGCATTGTCTGATTGAATTCTGACAGGGGACCCTTGGAGTTTGGATGTCCATGCTACTAGGGCATACCGGGCTGCTCGTATCTCTAAGAGATTGATGGGCAGGGCCTTTTCTGCTTCTGACCACTTGCCCTGGAGAGACCATTGGTCCAGTACTGCCCCCCAGCCTATGAGGCTGGCATCTGTAGTGACCACCTTCCAAGAAACCGGACTGAAGGGTTTCCCTCTTTCCAGATTCTGGGGCACCAACCACCAATGGAGGCTCTTGCGAACGGAAGGGGACAGGGACATTGGTAAGTCTAAAGCCTGAACTTTTTTGTTCCAGGCTGACAGTATGGCCCTTTGCAAATTCCTTGAATGGAATTGACCGTAGGGTACCGCTTCGAATGAAGCCACCATCTTTCCCAGCAGCCTCATGCAGAGGCGTATGGATGGTTTTCTTTTTGTACCCACTAAGTGGGTCAAATCTTTTAAAGACGACACCTTCTCTGGAGGTAAGAAAATCTTTCTCTGATTTGAATCCAGCCTTAGCCCTAAGTATTCCAGACTTTTGACTGGTCTTAGAGCTGACTTGTCCCGGTTGATAATCCAACCGTGATATTCCAGATACTCGATTGTCTTGTGAATAGCTACTTCCAGCTTTTCCACTGAGTGATCTATTAGTAGCAGGTCGTCTAGATATGCCATTATCGTTACACCCTGTGTTCTTAGATTGGCCAATAATGGGGCCAGAATTTTTGTGAACACTCGTGGTGCTGTGGCCAGACCGAAAGGTAAGGCTCTGAACTGAAAATGGCGCCCTTCTACTGCAAAGCGTAGAAATTTCTGGTGGGCCGGAAAGATGGGAATATGCAGATAAGCATCCCTTATGTCGATCGAGGCTAGCCATTCCTGCCCTTGTAGGGCGGTGGCCACCGATCGGATCGACTCCATCCGAAAAGTCCTGATATTTAGGAACTTGTTTAGCCCTTTTAGATTTAATATGGGCCTCACGTCCCCATTTGGTTTGGGGACTGTGAAAAGGTTCGAGTAAAACCCGAATCCGCTTTCTTCCAGGGGAACCTTCATGATTACACCTTGGAGCAATAGTTGTTCTAGTGCCAGAAGGAGGGATCCTCTCTTTTGGGGATCTCTTGGCACGTTTGACCTCATAAATTGGGCAGGAGGAGTGCCTTTTAACTCCAGCTTGTATCCCAGACTTACTGCGGAGAGCACCCATCTGTCTCTGATGGTGTCCCGCCAGGTCTCTGTGAACAACTGAAGTCTTCCCCCCACCCGATTGAGTGGGGGCAACGCTTCATGCCTTGGGGGGAGGTTTTGTACCTCTCTTGATCCAGGGCTTCTTGTTACCCTGTGATTGTCCCTGATTTCTGCCCCCTGAATTTGACCGCAGAGGCCGTCGGAACTGCTTCACAGCCGATGTGCCTGGGACTGGAGAAGTAGGCCTCTTAAAAGAAGGACTTCTACCCTTGTTCTTAACCGGTAAGAGTGAACTTTTACCGGCAGAAATTTTCTGGATATATTTGTCCAGATCTTCTCCAAATAAGCGTTCTCCATGAAATGGGAAGCTAACCAGCAGTTTTTTACAGGGAGCTTCAGCAGACCAGTTTTTGAGCCACAGAAACCTACGCATATGTACTATAGACAGCGTAAAGCGGGAGGCCTGTTGGATTGTATCCTTTATGGCGTCCACCGCAAAACACAAGGCTCTAGGCAGGTCAGCTAGGGCAAGAGCCTGCTGATCTGGTAAGTCCCTTAAGACTTGTTTCAACTGATCTTTCACTGCTTGGCAGACTCCAATCGCTGCTACCGCAGGTTGTGTCACCAAACTTGCTGTAGAGAAAGCAGATTTTAGTAAAGACTCCAATTTTTTATCTATTGGGTCTTTGAACATTGGAACATTATCTACTGGACATGTCAGTGATTTGTTAACAGAAGAGATGGCTGCGTCCACTGTAGGGACCCTCCATTTTCTTATGAACTTATCCTCCATGGGATAGCTCACCGGAAATCTCTTGGGGGGAGCAAATATTTTATCAGGATGCTCCCAATCCTGGTAAATAAGCCCTTCTAATAAAGGGTGGATTGGGAAGGAACAGACAGCCTGGGGAGCTTTTAGCGACCCCAGCGAGGAAACCGTAGTGGATGGTGGTTCCGCCAGAGGCATTTTAAATGCTGATCGGACCATATTAGTCAGAGACTGAACCCATAATCTTTCAGCCTGAGAAGCTGAGAAAGGTTCTTCCACTGTTGATTCCTCCATAACTGAATCAACCTCATCCTGATCCCCTTCAGGTAGGTCGATCTCTGTGTGGGGCTGTTCCTCCACTAACAGGCACTCTGAAGGAGGAGACGGAGATCGGACGCGCTTTTCCTGAGACAGGGAAGCAGCGATCAATGCTGTTAATCTCTCTTCCAATCCTCCCAGAGTTGAGGATAAAACCTCCTCTGTTATATATACAGGAGCAGGTGGACTGGGGACAGCCGCAGCACCAGGCATTCCTGCGGGGTTTCTACGGCTACTGACCTCTGAATTCTCAGGGGAGATTGGTGCAGTACAAGCATGCCCAATATCCTCAGAGCCCGATGGAGACCCCTTTGGCTTCCTGGAAGATCTATTTCCGGAGCGTCTGGACGACATATCCTTTAAGCACAAAGCTGAGGTATTCCCGTCGTCATACACCAATTTTGCTGGTAATAGTCTAACACAGGTGCTGCTATATACCAGCTGGTGTCCACTAAAGTGCCTTTCTATGGGGATGCCTGCATCAACCGCCTCTGTGTGCCACTGTTTGTTGCTAGCTCTGTTTGCATGCAGCTGACACTTGTACTGTGTCTTTTAACCATGCTGGGACGCCCGCACATGCGCAGAAGCGCCGCGGCGCGCATCGAGCGTCATCCACCCGCCCCGCCCCCTTTTTTTCCATAGGAGGCGCGTGCACGCCCGTGCGCCATTGGCGCCCTTTTCGAAATCAAACAGGGGACTAGGAGCCAGGGCCCTTTTTGCCGGAGGGCCTGTGCGGTGGATGAGCGCAGCAACAGGGCAGAGGAAGTGGATTCCCACAGAGAAACTTACCAGCTGCCTGGATCTTTTGACTTGAGAAAACCAAAGATCCACATGACAAGAAAAATGGACTACAGCGGCCTCTAGTGGTTTAACACAGGTACCGCGGTCCCTGTTTTTTTTTTTTTTTTTTTTCTTGACTACTATTAAAATTTTACATTTTCAGTAGTTATAGGCAAACACAGATATTTAGCGGGAATACCGTTAGGTAACAGACAGAAAGACAAATTAGGCTTGGGGGTCCCCCAATAGAACCAAGTTCCTGGGGGCCCCCACTTACCTGATCCCCGCCGCAGGACTTTGTTTGGTCCACAGAAGTCCAAACTTCACCTATCACGGCAGGCATTGTAATTAAACCTTCAGGGACCGGGTTCCCAAGGATTCCACTCCCCTGGACCTGTATAGCACCCTGCACAGACAACATCTTGGTCGTGGGTATGACCAGAGCTCTGGATCCCAGGGTCCAGCCCTCCTAAGAGAAGCATTACAGGCAAAACCTTGCTCTTCTGCTGCAAGGCCCGGGTACCGACCGTTTAGCTATGAAGCTTTTTTGGTGGGATCCGGAACAGCTTACTAAGGCCCAAAAGAACCTGTACGCAAGCCCAGTGAAAACACATGTTACTCTTTGGCCAACACCTTAGACACTGGCAAAAAACTGAGGTGCTCCCGGGTGGGAGGGGCTTATATAGGGGAGGGTACTTCCGGTTTGGAATTGGCCAGTGCCAACACCTGAAGGTAATCTATATAACCCATTAGTAATGACTAAGTCGCTCTGTGTCCCGTGATGTACGAAAAAGAAAACTGAAATGCATCACAGGTGATATAATTTGCTGCTCAGGGATTGCAGTATTCTAGTCTGCATCTCACCAAGGTAATACTTAAAATCTGGCCTGTTAGTGGGTCCTGAGAACAGGAGTTGAGAACCACTGGTCTACAGCAAGAGCTCTGCAAGTCTACAGCATGAAAATTCAGCTACAGTGACCCCTGTGGTGGGATGACTATTGCACAACATAACTGAACCAGAACTTGCAGCACACTTGCAGAATGTTTGCAAAGAAAGTTGCTCTGGAGTCTAGCAATGTGTACTTGCTGCGATTGTGCAACAAACTTGTGAAGACTGCAGCAAAATTGTTCGCTATCTGGACTCCAGCCAGCCATACAAAAAGTTTCAGTCTCAGGCAGCTGTCAGAATAATTTTGGCGCAGTAGGACATCCATCCATATGCACTCTATAATGTGGATAGAGGAATCTGTTGGATTTATTTGGGCTGAACGAAAAAAATAAAATAAAAGGGGAAGGCTCATTCAACTTATGTTTCTGTTTACTGCATCACCAGATTCAGTTGTCCCAGACCAGTTTGAATCCAATTGTAAGAAATGTACATTTTGTTATATCATGTGTTCTGTATGTGAAGAGCCTTAGTAAAAGAGAGAGAGGTGGGGATATAATAAGGGGCTACTCCCAAGACCCAAATCCCCCAAGATGATGGGACTGTTACAGCACCCAGACAAAGCAATTATTAAAAAATAGAACATTTTATTACAGCATATACAGTACAAAATAACCAATTAATCACAGTGGTGACAATGCATAATATGATAAACAAAGAAAAAAAGGGGGGTCACAAACTCCACAGGTGGGCAGAGATGTAGTATTGATGTTAGCGACGTATCCCCGACATGTTTTGCAGTAAAAACCGCTTCCTCAAGAGGCGTCTTTATCAATACAATCTAAAAAAAACACATATTCATGTAAGTACATTATTGACAAGTTTGATATTTGTGTATAGCGGTAGTAGCCACAGACAAATAACAATATAAAAAGAGTAGGTACAAAAGCAAACACAAACCTGGCTCACCACGTTGGTCCGAAGTAGGGATGAGCTTCGTGTTCGAGTCGAACATACGTTCGACTCGAACATCGGCTGTTCGATCGTTCGACGAAGATCGAACGATTTGGGCCGTTCGCGCCAAATTCGAGTGACGCGAACGGCCCACAATGCACTACGCCATCGCAGTGTCATCCAGGCGCTGTGATTGGCCAAGCATGCACTGTGACCCCGCATGCTTGGCCAATCACAGCGCCGGCAGCGAGGAGAGCAATGATTGGCCACAGGCAGGATGCCTGTGGCCAATTATTCTTGAGGGGGTTTAGTACACGCCCCACACTATAAAAGGCCGCCAGCGCAGCGGCCTTGTGTAGTGTGTTCCGGAGCAGGGAAAGAGAAGCATAGGCAGGGACAGTGTCATTTTTTTTCCTTTACTAATCCTGGATTCCTTGTGTTTAGGGACAAATAAGGATAGGTAGGGAGAGTGTCAGTGTGTTATTCTGTGCTAAACCTTGTTTGTAGGGACAGAGAGGTACAGTGAGGGAAAGTGTCAGTGTGCTATTCTGTTCTAAACCAATCTTGCTGAACCATATTTGAAATCCTTGAGTTTAGGGGCAGAGAGGTACAGTGAGGGAAAGTGTCAGTGTGCTATTCTGTGCTAAATCTTGTTTGTAGGGACAGAGTAGGACAGTGAGTGAAACTGACAGTGTGCTATTCTGTTCTAAACCAATCTTGCTGAACCATATTTGAAATCCTTGAGTTTAGGGACAGAGAGGTACAGTGAGGGAAAGTGTCAGTGTGCTATTCTGTGCTAAATCTTGTTTGTAGGGACAGAGTAGGACAGTGAGTGAAACTGACAGTGTGCTATTCTGTTCTAAACCAATCTTGCTGAACCATATTTGAAATCCTTGAGTTTAGGGACAGAGAGGTACAGTGAGGGAAAGTGTCAGTGTGCTATTCTGTTCTAAACCAATCTTGCTGAACCATATTTGAAATCCTTGAGTTTAGGGACAGAGAGGTACAGTGAGGGAAAGTGTCAGTGTGCTATTCTGTGCTAAATCTTGTTTGTAGGGACAGAGTAGGACAGTGAGTGAAACTGACAGTGTGCTATTCTGTTCTAAACCAATCTTGCTGAACCATATTTGAAATCCTTGAGTTTAGGGACAGAGAGGTACAGTGAGGGAAAGTGTCAGTGTGCTATTCTGTGCTAAATCTTGTTTGTAGGGACAGAGTAGGACAGTGAGTGAAACTGACAGTGTGCTATTCTGTTCTAAACCAATCTTGCTGAACCATATTTGAAATCCTTGAGTTTAGGGACAGAGAAGGACACTCGTGGAAACTATCAGTGTGCTATTCTGTACTAAATCTTGTTTGTAGGGACAGAGTAGGACAGTGAGTGAAACTGACAGTGTGCTATTCTGTTCTAAACCAATCTTGCTGAACCATATTTGAAATCCTTGAGTTTAGGGACAGAGAAGGACACTCGTGGAAACTATCAGTGTGCTATTCTGTGCTAAATCTTGTTTGTAGGGACAGAGAGGTACAGTGAGTGAAACTGACAGTGTGCTATTCTGTTCTAAACCAATCTTGCTGAACCATATTTGAAATCCTTGAGTTTAGGGACAGAGAAGGACACTCGTGGAAACTATCAGTGTGCTATTCTGTGCTAAATCTTGTTTGTAGGGACAGAGTAGGACAGTGAGTGAAACTGACAGTGTGCTATTCTGTTCTAAACCAATCTTGCTGAACCATATTTGAAATCCTTGAGTTTAGGGACAGAGAAGGACACTCGTGGAAACTATCAGTGTGCTATTCTGTGCTAAATCTTGTTTGTAGGGACAGAGAGGTACAGTGAGTGAAACTGACAGTGTGCTATTCTGTGCTAAACCAATCTTGCTGAAGCATATTGCAAATACTTGTGTTTAGGGACAGAGAAGGATAGGCAGGGGACAGTGTCAGTGTCATTGTTGCTAAGCCTCCTGCACAGTATACACCTGAAGGTAGCCCTTATTGCTGTTTTTCCCATCTCCCTGCAGGCCATCCATTAAAATGTCTGGAAGGCAAACAAGGAGAGGCAGACAGTCAGGAGGCAAAAAAAGAGGGCAAGCAGGCTCTGTGTCTGGGGGCAACAGTGCTGGTCGTAGACGCGGTGCATTGTCATCAGCACATGGCCATGGGACACGCTTGTCCTTCTTTTCGGCAGCTGGACATGTTGAGCCACATCATGCCGAAGACTTGGTAGAGTGGATGACCAAGCCCACCTCATCCTCCTCATCCTCTCTCACCCAGGCTCAGGGTACTGGCAAAGCAGCTGCCAAAGCGTCCTCTTCTCTGGTATCATTATCTTCATTAGTCAATCCTTCCCTAGACCCACCATGTCCTCCTCCTGAGGAGTCCCCCGAACTGTTTGAGCACAGTGTTGGGTACATGCTCCAGGAGGATGCCCAGCGTTTCGAAGGATCTGATGATGATACCCAGATAGAGGAAGGCAGTAGCGTGAGAGCAGAGAGAGGGGATGCTCAAGAAGGACACCAATCTGGCAGTCATGCTCCAGCAGCTGCAGCATACTGCCAGATTGGCTCCAGTGATGAGGAGGGAGGGGATGATGAGGTCACTGACTCCACGTGGGTGCCTAATAGGAGAGAGGAGGAGGAGGAGGATGAGGAGGAGGCACATCTCCAACGAGGCAGGATGCCCTTGGGTGGCCAGCGTATGGGCAGCACACCGACGGAATCACACCGCAGAGCTCCGCCTGTGCAGGGCGCTGCCTCTGCCCGTCATTCAAAAAGTTCTTTGGTGTGGGCCTTTTTTGAGGCGAGTGCATCAGATCGCACAGCTGCTGTTTGCAACATATGTCTCAAGCGTATATCGCGTGGCCAAAACATCAGCCGCTTGGGCACCACATGCTTGATCAGACATATGTTGACCTGCCATGCAGCTCGTTGGCAAGCCTACCTTAAAGACCCACACCAAAGAACAAAGCTGACCTCTTCTTGCACCGCATCAGCTGGGATCTCCAACCCCACTATACCTTCAGTCCTCTCTGAAACCTGCTATGAGAGGAATGAAGGTGTAGAATTAGGTGTGTCACAGCCAAGTACTTGCGGGCACTCTGCTAGCAGTACACCGACGTCCGATTCTAGCAGGCAAATTATCCTGCCCCAGCTGCTGGACCGTCGAAAGAAGTTCACTCCCAGCCATCCACATGCCCAGCGGTTGAATGCTAGCTTGGCTAAATTGCTAGCGCTTCAACTGCTGCCTTTTCAGTTGGTAGACTCGGCCCCCTTCCGTGAGTTTGTGCAATGTGCGGTTCCTCAGTGGCAGGTTCCCAAACGCCACTTTTTCTCACGGAAGGCGATTCCGGCTCTCTACAGGCATGTGGAAGGCAATGTCTTGGCCTCGCTGGACAGGGCGGTCAGCGGTAAGGTGCATATTACCGCTGACTCATGGTCCAGCAGGCATGGACAGGGACGTTACCTTTCTTTCACGGCCCATTGGGTCACTCTTTTGGCAGCTGGGAAGGATGCAGGACAAGGTGCAGTAGTGTTGGAGGTTGTTCCACCGCCACGCCTCCAAAATGCTACTACTGGTTGTGACACACCTCTCTCCTCCACCCCCTCCTCTTCTTCTTCCTCCATGGCCTCTTCCTGTGGTTTGTCCTCGGAACCAGCGGTGCTCTGTAGGCGTTCAAGGGGCTACGCAAGTACGCAGGCAAAAAGATGCCATGCCGTGCTTGCGCTGGTGTGTTTGGGGGACAGGAGCCACACTGGGGCAGAGGTCCTGTCTGCTCTGCAGGGGCAGGCCGAGAGGTGGTTGACGCCACGCCAGCTTAAGCCAGGAATGGTGGTTTGCGACAATGGCACCAACCTCCTCTCCGCCCTCCGACAGGGACAACTGACCCATGTGCCCTGTATGGCTCACGTCCTTAACCTGGTGGTGCAGCGGTTCTTGGGCAGGTACCCGGGCTTACAGGATGTCCTGAGGCAGGCCAGGAAAGTCTGTGTTCATTTCCGCAGATCTTATAATGCCAGTGCTCGCCTGGCTGAGCTGCAAAAGGAGTTGAACCTGCCCAAGAACCGCCTTATATGTGACATGCCCACCAGGTGGAACTCAACGTTGGCCATGCTGCAGCGGCTGCACACATAGCAGAGGGCCATCAATGAGTACCTGTGCAACTACGGCACCAGGACAGGGTCAGGGGAGCTCGGGTTTTTTTCACCACGCCAGTGGGGCATGATCAGGGATGCATGCACTGTCCTGGCACCATTTGAGGAGGCCACGAGGATGGTGAGCAGTGACAGTGCATGCATCAGTGACACTGTACCTCTTGTCCACCTGTTGGAGCACACGCTGCGTGGAATAATGGACAGGGCACTTGAGGCAGAACAGAGGCAGGAAGAGGAGGACTTCCTTGCCTCTCAAGGCCCCCTTTACCCAGACAGTGTTCCTTCTGTCCCACCCATCGCACAGGAAGAGGAGGAGGAGGAGGAGGAGGATTGTGTCAGCATGGAGGTGGAGGCTGGCACTCAGCATCATCAGCAGCAGTCTTTTAGGGATGATTTACAGTCCCAAGAAACCAGTGGACTTGTACGTGGCTGGGAGGAGGTGGCTGCGGATCATGTCGTCCTTAGTGACCCAGAGGACTCCGGACTGAATGCCTCAGCTAACCTACGCTGCATGGCCTCCCTGATCCTGCAAAGTCTGCGGAAGGATCCTCGTATTCTTCGGATCAAGGAGAGGGACCATTACTGGCTGGCCACTCTCCTTGATCCACGGTACAAGGGTAAGGTTGCGGACCTTATGTTACCGTCGCAGAGGGAGCAGAGGATGAGACAACTCCGGGAGGCCTTGCAGAAAGGTCTGTGCAACGCGTTCCCAGAGACTGGGAGGTTACAAACTCCTGGTCCTGGACAACGAGTTGCTGAGGCTTCGGGCAGTCAAAGAAGGAGCGGTAGGGAAGGTGGCCGTCTGACAGATGCGTTCAGACAATTCTTTAGTCCGCAGCCCCAAAGTATGATCGTTTCCAGCAACCATCGCCAGCGTCTGATATACATGGTGCAGGAATACCTAGGGGCAAGGTCAGACTTGGACACCTTCCCCACCGAAAATCCTCTGGCTTACTGGGTCTTGAGGATGGATCACTGGCCAGAGCTTGCACAGTATGCAATTGAGCTACTGGCCTGTCCTGCATCCAGCGTTCATTCAGAACGCACATTCAGTGCTGCTGGAGGATTTGTCACGGATCACAGGGTGCGCCTGTCCACCGACTCGGTTGATTGACTGACTTTCATCAAGATGAACCAGTCTTGGATCACCACCAGCTACCACACACCTGATGCTGATATAACAGACTAATTGATTTTAAAATGTCACATCCCTTCAAGACTGATGCTGATGCTGAGTTCCTGTGCTGTTATGTTGACTAGCTATCCTCCTCCTCCTCCTCAATGATCTGATTAATGATGATAGCTTGGAAGATCATTTTGGTTTATGGGTGCCGCCACCAGTGGCTAAGGCCCAATTTTTCAGCCCCTGTTTAACAGGGGCGTGTAATTACAATTTTTGATGCAATACTTTGCAACAGGCCTCATTGCTGTGCTCCAAGTACAGTATCTGTGAGGGGTTGCAGTGTTGTGCCACCAGTGCCTAAGGCCCAATTTTTCAGCCCCTGTTCAACAGGGGCATGCAATTATAATTATTGATCTAATAATTCACAGCAGGGCCCATTGCTGCGCCCACCAAGAGTAACTGTCAGGCCTTACAGTGTTGTGTCAACACCACCACCACCACCACCCCCACCAAAGGCCCAATTTTTCAGCCCCTGTTCAACAGGGGCATGCAATTATAATTATTGATCTAATAATTCACAGCAGGGCCCATTGCTGCGCCCACTAAGAGTAACTGTCAGGCCTTACAGTGTTGTGTCAACACCACCACCACCACCACCACCACCACCACCAAAGGCCCAATTTTTCAGCCCCTGTTCAACAGGGGCATGCAATTATAATTATTGATCTAATAATTCACAGCAGGGCCCATTGCTGCGCCCACCAAGAGTAACTGTCAGGCCTTACAGTGTTGTGGCACCAGCACCACCATCAAAGGCCCAATTTTTACTACCACTGTTCAACAATTATATGTTATTACAATTCCTGATATAATAGTTGACAGCAGGGCGTTCCAGCACCCACCAAGAGTAACTGTGAGTGCTTACAGTGTTGTGCCAACACCAACACCTAAGGGGCCAATTTCTGCAGAGTATATACGGCAGGTCCCTACTTTCAAACATCCAACTTACAAACGACTACTACTTGCAAACGGAAGAAGACAACAGGAAGTGAGAGGAAATCTACCCCTTGGAAGGAAAATTCTCTCCTGTAAGAATTAATATGGGAGAAAGGTGTCTCCTCTCTACTGATGCCAATCAATCACCAATCCTTGTTTCAATAAAAACACCACATTTCAAAATCAGTTGTCATTGGGACGCAAAGTGAGGTAAAATGTTCTGAACAGGGGCACAGACAGCAAAACAAATGTTACAGGGGTGATAACCCTTCCCTATGTTTTCCAAAAAGCTTAAAAAAAGGTATTTGGGCTGGAGCTACACTTAAACAATGTAGCTGTTCAAAATTACAAACAGATTCAACATAAGAACAAACCTACAGTCCCTGTCTTGTATGCACCGCCTGTATATGGCTGTTCAGAGTATATAGGGCCTTTTTTATTTTGTGTGCGGGGTTCCCCTTAATATCCATACAAGACCCAAAGGGGCTGGTAATGGGCTGGGGTAGGGGGGGGGGGGGTGATGGGGTAGCTATGCCATTTTTCTTAAAGATTTTCATCCATATTACCGGGACCAGACATTACATTAAAGCCGCAAGCAGTTTTAAATGGCTTTTTTTTCCTTTAGAAATGTAATTTTGTGCAGGGACAGTTCTAAACACGGGAAACACGTGGCACTTCACAGGCATACTTTAGACACCCCCGAGGTACAATATTTAAAGGAATATTTGACTTTTTTTTTTTCACTTTATGCATCATTAAAATGAGTGCTCCCGGAAAACGTCCGTTTTTAAAACTTCTTTTTGCATTGATACATGTCCCCTGGTGCAGAACCCGGGTTCCCAAACTCTGTTTAGGACAATAACATGGATAATAGTCGTTATAATTAGCACTTTAGAATCCGAACGTTCGCATCCATTGTATTTAATAGGGTTCTAATGTTCGTGCGAACTTTCGGTCCGTTCGCGGGTTCTGGTGCAAACCGAACCCGGGGGTGTTCGGCTCATCACTAGTCCGAAGGGACCGAGAGTGCAATGCACTAAGGCACCCAAAGGGGTGCTCCCCCTGGGGCGGACACGGGAAGCGGCGGCACTAAAATGTTAATGACATAGCATGAGATGGGACGGTAATGATATAAAACATACAGGGTTGTAAGACAGACCATACCCATAAGTGAGTGTGTGAATGCATGCATTGTGGTGATGGTGAAAAGGGGAAAAGAAGGCTGTGATGATACGAGAAATTAAAGGAAGGTGGTGAAAAAGAAAGAAAGAGAAAGAAGAAGGAAAGTGAAAACAGTGTTGTGACATAAGGAGAACATGGATTGAGGGAAGGAAAAGGGGGGGGGGATGGAGGAGGGGAAGAAAGGGGGGTGGGAAAGGAGGGGCAGGGGGAGGGAAAGAAAAGGAAAGGGGGAAAAGGGAATAGAGGGAGAAATTGGGAATGTGAAAAAACAAAAAATAAAATGAAATTGAAAATGTTCAGGATGTAAGTGAAATAAAAAAGAAAAAAAAGGAAAAAAGGGAACAGGAAGTAGAAAAGCAGGGGGTGGGGGGTTATTAGGAGGGGAGATGGGGGAGGGAAAGAAGGGAAGGGTTGGAAATGGAAGAAGAAGGAAAGAAGAAAGGGGAGTGGAAGGGGAGAAAAGGATGGGGGGAGAAGAAAGGGAAAGAGGGAGGGAAAAAGAAAAGGAAGGGAGGAAAAAAGAAGGAGAAAAAAGAAGGAGGGGGGGAGGGAGGGAGGAAAAGGGATAAGTGAAGGAATGGAGGAAACAGGAAGATGGAAGGGAAGGGAAAGAGAAAGGAAAAGAGAGGGAAAAGGGGGGGGGGAGGTGAAAAACAGAAAAGGACATTAGAAAACCTAGAGAAATAAGTAAAATGTGCAGAATAATCACTTCTAATAATGTAGTATAAACCCACCCTGTGCTATATAGGTGTAAACTTGTACCCGGGACAGGGCTCAGAGGGAACTTGCTGTAGCAACACTCAGAATTCCAAGAACAAGAAGCGTGGTTGAATGAGTAGCATAAGTTGGCCCCCCGTATTAGGGCAAGGAGCAGCTGCAGAGAACATTGCTGATCCAAGGCAGTCTGTAGTCCACAACTGGGATCAATGAAGATCCACACTTCTGAAAGGTAAAGAGCCTTAGTAGATGTGCTTGAAAATCACCCCTGCTTTACAAAAACACTGGCATAATGGGTTACCAGGTCATTGATTACCAAGGTAATATATTGGAGGGAACTAGAGCACTAAGTGGCATATCACATGGGCAATCTTACAGCTGGTGTCAGCTCACCAGCATCATGATCACTGCAAGACTGCTTATAGAATCACTCCCTCACTAGCTGGGTAAGCAAAATATCACTCACTCTATAGTGAAGGGACGTCGGTAACATTTGGGGCCAGTGAGGGAGCGATTCCACAGGGTTATGTAGAAGGCTCTCCTACGCGACTCTGCCACAGGGAATGGGTTGCTAGTGGTAGAGTTGCCTGTGTGACATCAGTCTAAAGCTGTTGTAGCGGGGTCTCCTTTAAGGCCCCGGGACTACGTTACCCAGAACCCCGTTTGGCCACCGCAGAGACTCATGGGAGGGGTTATTTAAGGAGGAGGCGAGGCGGAGCTCGGCCTCTTTTGGACACCGCGCTGCAAGCAACAGCTTCTTCCTGTGCGGATCTGCTGCAGCACAAGGCCTGAAGCCTGGGGCCTTGTGCAACTTCCAAAGAGCCTTCCACCCCACTGCGGAGCCTGGGTGGCACCAGACTGGTCGAGAGAGGACATCAGTTGGATCGGGGACCCGATCGTTGCAGACGATGTGTGCGGAGGACACAGCAGGTGGAAGTCCCGGACTGGGAACGCGTCCGGAGTGGTGAGCGAGCACTTGCTCAATCAAGTAGACTTTACCGTTTTAGGCCTATAGACTGCCTTGGCCCACCGATCGTTAGTTTGTTGTTCCATTAGGAAACCAGTAGCAGGACGAAGTTGAAGGGCCTCCAGGATAGAGTTTAATTGAGACTACCTACCTGTGGATTACAAATATTATTTCATCAAGTGCACCACCGAAAGTTGCATGCAAAGAAATCCTAGGGAAAAAGACTGAGATTCCTTTTAAGTCAGGCCATTGTTGTGTGCTACACTTATTGCTGCAGGGCTCTGTGAGCAAGTTGTATGTGTTCTGTTCTGCTTATGCCCATTTGAGGAAAGTAAAATTGTTCTACTTAACCTTTCACATCAGTGTGTTGTCTTACTGCAAGGAGGTTACACCTTGCAATACTACTGTTTATGACAAGAGTTAACCCTAGACTAACTGTGCCAGAGTGGGTCGAGTGAGATTGCCGGGGGTTGGCGGTGCTGTATACAGGGCCCGAAATCAAACCAGCGGCTCTCTTAACTGGGGGTAGCGCTACACGTGGGGGCTCTCGAGTCCGGGATCCTGTTGCAGCAAGTAACGCGCCAAAAAGTACCAGCATGGACCCACTAGAAGTAGAACAGTGGTGCAAGACGGTTGGCACAGATCCAGCCGGGGTAGTAGTCCTAGAACTCCCTGGGATCTGGCAAGATGAAGCGGTGAAGCAGCCAGTGATGTCACTGTCCCCGTATCAGAAAGCATGGGTGGTGGATGTCAGGACGAATTCCTCACTGACCCACGCACTAATAGAGTGGAAGGATGGAGTCCCAGAGCATTTCAAGAATCCAAGTGTAGAAGCCATAGATGATCAGACTTATAGCCTAATACGTGCGCTGCCGCCCAAGCCAGGAGGACGGCTTCAGACACCGAAACTATCTCCACCACCCACCCTAAAAGCAGAGAAACGGGAGAAGAAAGAGAGTCCCGGGTCGCCGCAGGCCACCCTCAGCGCAGAATTATGCGCGGTCCTAGGAGAAATTATAGCCCAGTGTAAGAAAGATCCTACAGATTACCAAATGTCAGGATACAGAAAACTCAGAATATTCTCAGGAAGGAAACCTGTACCTTCGGGTGAAGAGGGGTTTGAGGAGTGGTTAGACGGTGCCACTCAGGCCCTAGAAGAATGGGAAGTCTCTGATCATAGGAAAAAGCAGAGAATTGCTGAAAGCCTGAAGGGACCTGCGCTGGAGGCTATACGCAACCTCAAGATGAGTAAGACAGACTGTGATGCACAGGATTATCTGGACATTCTACAGAATGTGTTCGGGGGAACAGAGAAAATCACTGAGCTCACTTACCAGTTGAAGCACTGCTATCAAAAGACAGGAGAGAAACTGTCAGAGTTCATGAGGCGCCTGGATAAGATCCTGCACAAAATGATCTTGAAGAAGGGGATCGATCCGCGGAAAGTGGATGAGGCCCGTTTTCAGCAGGTGATGAGAGGATCTCAGCCCCTGGACCCCATCGCATTGGCGCTACGCACGAGGCAGGGCGGGAAGAGCCTGGAGTACCCTGACTTGATCCAAGTAGTCAGAGAAGAAAAAGCTATGCTGGAGGAGAAGAAGAGGAACCAACCGGTTGAGTCGGTAAATCCTCCTCCGGTGATGGTCAGGACGGCCATGACCCTGGAAAGAGATTTAGAGGTGGATACCTTGAAGTCACAGATGTCCCAAGTATTGGGGATGCTGACCTCCTTGATGGAAAAGAAGTCAAGGGAACCAGAGAGGGAAAATCCAAGGAAGGAGCTATTTCCAAATACCTCAGCGCCCGCATCCCTGGAAGATTGGGGGGGTGTGATTTGTTTCAATTGTGGAGGGGCTGGCCATCTCACCAAAGTGTGTGCCAGTCCAAAGAAAAAAAAGATGAATAACCGCAAGCCGCCGGAAAACTTCAGAGGGCCCCGGTGAAGGAGCCAACCGGGTGCCCATCATCTCCAGTGAGCTCCAAACTGAATGAGAAGCACACGAAAAGAGTGGACAAGACCCCTCAGAAGAAACATAAGGTTCCTCAGAGGGAACGCACCCCAAAGATAGAGAGTATTGTCCTTCAGCGGGTAGTTACACCCATCAAAAGGAGGGAGATCAATGCAAACCAGGCCCAAGAGAGACTTAAGTCCAAAGAGAAGTGGAAGAAAGTAAGTCAGAGAGGAAAATGCAAAGTTTAAAGGAAAGAGACCCCTTCGAAGCGATATCCAGAGAAGCTGGTGGGTCCCTCCCCGATAGTACCTGTTCGAGTGGAGGGAGTCTACACAAGAGCCATATGGGATACTGGGGCGCAAGTGACCCTGTTGTACCGGGACTTTTATGACAAGCATCTAAGTCACCTACCCATCCAAAAGATTGAAGAGTTGGAGATATGGGGAATTGGGACAGAGAGTTTCCCTTATGATGGCTATTTGCCTATAAAACTGACTTTCGACCCGTCCATAGCCGGGAAGGCTGAAGTGTTCGACACCTTAGCTGTGGTGTGCCCCCGACCGCCTGGAGCTAACAAGAGTTCCCTAATAATAGGGACCAACACGGATCTGGTCCGAAGACTTCTGGCCCCTCTGACAAGAAGGAAAGACCCCACAGTCACTGAGATCCACCCAATGTTGAAGACAGCCTACCAACGGCTGATCTTGGAACAGAAGGCCCCGGAAGAGGGGGTAGGGAAGGTCTGGAGGCTGGGAAGGAGGGGGATAGTGCTGCAGCCCGGTGGAGTGGCCTGCTTGAAAGCCACAGTGAAACTCACTTGGGAGAAGCCTGGCCCTTTTGTCATGTTGGAACCCGACCCAAGGGAAGAACATTCGGGCTTAGAGGTAGTCCCAGAAGTGGTCCCGGTGAGGGCCTTGAAGAAGGCTCACTGTAAAGTGCCTGTGAGCGTCAGAAATACCACGGATGGTCCCATGGAAATCCCAGCCAGACCGCTGTTGGGCCGGGTGAGCCCAGTTGCTTCATCAGATGTGGAGAAGACAGATGGAGAGAGTACTGTGTGGGAGAAACTTTCCATGAGGAACCCAAACCTGCCCAGGGCTTGGAAAGAGAGAGCCAAGGCCCAGTTGACCAGGTGGGAAAGGATCTTTTCCCAATATGAATTTGATGTGTGGTGTGCTAGGAGTGCCACCCATCGAATCCGCCTCCAGGAAGACAAGCCCTTCAGGGAAAGGGTTACGCGGGTTCCGTTGGCAGACCTCGAAGACTTGAGGGAGCAGCTCGCCGAGCTCAAGCGAACAGGGGTGATTCGAGAATCTAGAAGTCCCTATGCCTCCCCCATAGTGGTGGTCCGGAAGAAGA
Source organism: Rana muscosa (assembly GCA_029206835.1). NCBI lineage: Eukaryota > Metazoa > Chordata > Amphibia > Anura > Ranidae > Rana > Rana muscosa. Next base: position 152,068,818 of record CM055117.1, read on the forward strand.
ATGGGTCATTGAGGCTGTGCATAGACTATAGGACCCTCAACAGGAGAACCATACCGGACCAGTATACCACTCCGAGGATAGTGGATGCTCTACAGAGTTTGTCTGGAGCCAAGTGGTTCAGTGTTATGGACCTCAAGAGCGGGTACTATCAGATCCCGATGCATCCAGAAGACAAAGAGAAGACGGCTTTCATAACCCCGGTGGGGTTCTTCGAATTCGATCGGATGCCTCAAGGTCTGTCTGGAGCTCCAGCCACCTTCCAACGTCTCATGGAGAAGACTGTGGGAGATATGAACCTCATCGAAGTCCTAGTTTACTTAGATGACATCATTGTCTTCGGGAGGACCTTGGAAGAACATGAAGAGAGGCTGGAGAAAGTTTTGAAGAGACTGAGTGAGGAAGGACTTAAGCTCTCACCTGAAAAATGTCAATTCTATCAGTCATCAGTCAACTATCTGGGACACATAGTGTCTGAAGATGGGGTGGCCACGGACCCCGAAAAATTGGAGGCAGTTACCTCCTGGCCGAGGCCCACCACTGTGACAGAACTCAGATCCTTCCTGGGATTCTGTTCCTATTATAGGAGGTTCGTGGAGGGGTTTGCTCGGATAGCCAGGCCTGTGAATGAGCTGCTCAAGACGGAGGGAGAAGAGGATGACTCGGGCCCTAGGAAGCCAGGGGAGTCAGTCAAGGACCAGTGGAATGAGAAGTGTGAGGATGCCTTCCAGATGTTGAAAAAAAATGTAACCACTGCCCCAATTCTGGCCTATGCAGACCCAAAGAAGCCTTATGAACTCCACGTAGATGCCAGCCATGATGGTCTGGGAGGAGTGCTCTACCAGGAGCATGAAGGGCAACTGAGGCCCGTTACATACGTGAGCAGAATCCTGACCCCCTCCGAGAAGAACTATCCTACTCATAAGTTGGAGTTCCTGGCCCTCAAGTGGGCTGTAGTTGACAAACTCCGAGATTATCTGTATGGAGCAGACTTCACTGTGAATACGGACAACAACCCCCTCACCTATCTTTTCACCACAGCAAAGCTGGATGCCACAGGACATAGGTGGCTGGCGGCGCTGTCTGCCTTCAATTTCAGCCTGAAATACAGGCCTGGGGCTGGAAATCGAGATGTGGACGCCTTGTCTAGAAGATCTCATGTCCCCACCTGCAGTACAGAAGACTGGACCCAAGTGGCACCCGACGGGGTGCGGGCCCTCTGTCAAGGGGCTGAACTCTAAGCCAGTGGAGGCTCAAGAGCAGAAGAGATAGGGGTTACCGTAGTAGGAGTTCCCAAGCAATACTGTGGGGTAACCCAACTGGGGGAAGATAACTTGCCAAAACTGTCCAAAAAGGAGTTGAGATCCGACCAATTGGAAGACCCCATGGGGAGATTGGTTATGGAGGCCCTGGAGAATCAGGATCCAAACAGACTCCTGCGTCACCCCTCAAAGGAAGCTCGACTGTTGAAGAAGGAGTGGGACAGGTTGCAGGTGCGTCAGGGAGTGGTCTACCGAAGGGGCCCCTCTGATGACCTGGAAGACAAATGGCAGTTGTTCCTGCCCGAGAAACACAGAGAGACTGTCATGGTTGCTCTGCATGACAACCATGGCCACCTAGGGGCGGAAAGGACTTTCCAACTCGTTAGGGACCGTTTCTATTGGCCTTGCATGAGGGCTGAAGTTGAGGAATACTGCCATTCATGTGCACAATGCATCCAGAGAAAGACTTTACCCCATCAAGCTGCCCCAATGGGCCATCTGCAAAGTCAAAGCCCGCTTGACCTGGTATACATTGATTTTCTCTGCCTCAAACCCGACCTGAGTGGACTAGGAAATGTTCTGGTAGTAACCGACCATTTCACCCGGTATGCCCAGGCTTTCCCAACCAAAGACCAAAAGGCCTCCACTGTGGCCAAAGTGCTTATGGAGAAATACTTCGTACACTATGGACTACCACAACGGCTCCATTCAGACCAGGGAAGGGATTTTGAGAGTCGACTGATCCGGAAGCTCCTGGATTCCTTGGGGATTAAGAAGACAAGGACTACCCCCTACCATCCACAAGAGGATGCTCAGCCGGAGAGGTTCAACCGAACCCTGCTCAACATGCTGGGAACTTTAAGTAGTGAGAAGAAGCAACATTGGAGCAACCACATAGCGGCAGTTGTGCATGCATACAACAGCACCACCAGTGACGCTACAGGGTACTCACCCTATCGACTTATGTTCGGGAGAGAAGCAAGTCTACCAGTAGATCTGGCCTTTGGCACTTCCATAGACCATTATTCTGCTGCTTCCCACAAGGGATATGTCGATAGACTCAGACGCAATTTGAAATTTGCCTATGAACAGGCCCAGGCGGCCTCGGAGCAAAGGGGGGCCCGCAACAAGAAAAACTTTGACTTGAAAGTTAGGATTCAGGATTTGCAACCAGGAGACAGAGTGTTGCTACGGAACTTGGGGGTCCCTGGAAAACACAAGCTTGCAGACAGATGGAGACCTGAACCTTATGTTGTTTGCAATAGGCTACCGGGCCTGCCCGTTTACAGACTTAAACCAGAAGGGAAGGTGGGACCTTTGAAGACCTGGCATCAGAACCACCTACTCCCCCTAGCTGAGGCAGTTCGGATACCCTCTGTGGTGGATTCCCCTGAGCCAACTTCCATCCTGGATACTCCCAGACCAAACACTTGGTCTCAGACCCCTCGGATCGGGGATACAGAGCCCTCGGAGATAAGTGAAGGTGAGGGAGAAGAACTTGATTGGCTTTGGCCTTGCCAGGCCCCAGAAACTTCTGCTATAGATCTTCCACCTGAAGAAGACACCAAGGATCAGACACTGAATGCAGAAGCTACTAAGTTCATCCCGTCCAGCCCTTGGTCAGATGCTTGGGAGGGTGCCTGTGACTTGCCCCCAGAGGAAGATCCCAGGGAATTCATGCATCTCCCTGCTCCGGAGTCCAGGGCTCCCGAACCAGAGGAAATTCCTAAGTCGGTTCCAGAAGAGGAGCCTGGTTCAACAGAAAGTCCAAGAGGACAGAGGAAGCGAAGGGCCATAAAGCCTCCCAGGAGATTAACTTACCCACAGATGGGGAAGAGTGCGGAAGACACTGTGGTTACTGCCAGAAGGAGAATGGAAGACCCTGATCCTCCCACTGTTAATTTGGTGGGGGGCAACCCCAACTCACTCTCTGGCACAGTTAGGCAGGACACTAATGACAGTGTGACCTGTGGGCAGGGAAGTTCACTACCTCGTTTTTGGTGGGAATTTCCTCTGCTAACATCATACGAAACTTTGATTGATGTTGTACGTTCTGTAATTTAAGTTTATGTTATCTTTGGGGACCAAAGAGTTTAAGTGGGGGGAGTGTGGAGCGGGGTCTCCTTTAAGGCCCCGGGACTACGTTACCCAGAACCCCGTTTGGCCACCGCAGAGACTCATGGGAGGGGTTATTTAAGGAGGAGGCGAGGCGGAGCTCGGCCTCTTTTGGACACCGCGCTGCAAGCAACAGCTTCTTCCTGTGCGGATTTGCTGCAGCACAAGGCCTGAAGCCTGGGGCCTTGTGCAACTTCCAAAGAGCCTTCCACCCCACTGCGGAGCCTGGGTGGCACCAGACTGGTCGAGAGAGGACATCAGTTGGATCGGGGACCCGATCGTTGCAGACGCTGTGTGCGGAGGACACAGCAGGTGGAAGTCCCGGACTGGGATCGCGTCCGGAGTGGTGAGCGAGCACTTGCTCAATCAAGCCGACTTTACAGTTTTAGGCCTATAGACTGCCTTGGCCCACCGATCGTTAGTTTGTTGTTCCATTAGGAAACCAGTAGCAGGACGGAGTTGAAGGGCCTCCAGGATAGAGTTTAATTGAGACTACCTACCTGTGGATTACAAATATTATTTCATCAAGTGCACCACCGAAAGTTGAATGCAAAGAAATCCTAGGGAAAAAGACTGAGATTCCTTTTAAGTCAGGCCTGACTAGGGAGGGGTGATAGAGTATTGTTTAATGCGCCATACAGCGAGTACACCACAATAGCTGCGCGCGGTGGGTTACCGCGTGGGGCCATTGTTGTGTGCTACACTTATTGCTGCAGAGCTCTGTGAGCAAGTTGTATGTGTTCTGTTCTGCTTATGCCCATTTGATGAAAGTAAAATTGTTCTACTTAACCTTTCACATCAGTGTGTTGTCTTAATGCAAGGAGGTTACACCTTGCAATACTACTGTTTATGACAAGAGTTAACCCTAGACTAACTGCCAGAGTGGGTCAAGTGAGATTGCCGGGGGTTGGCGGTGCTGTATACAGGGCCCCAAATCAAACCAGCGGCTCTCTTAACTGGCGGTAGCGCTACACTGTAATAAAAGTAAAGTCTTGAATTGGTAGGCTTTGTTCCTTATGTATACTTTAAACCTAAATTTAGATTTTGACTGGAGTGCATTGGAAGCAATTGTGCTCATCTGTTGCCTTGATTTGCACTAAATAGCATTTATGATTACTTACTGCACAAAACTTTCCAAATGAGCCTATTATCCATGGATGTTCCATCTGTATGAAAAGTTCAAAATTGTTATGACAGTGCAACACATTGGAATGTTGCTTATGATAGTTGTGTAAAATAATAGCTGACAAGGCAGTAAACTGTAATAATTTCCCTGTTGAAATTAATAAAGTTTTTATGTTCTTCACCATTTCTACACTGGACTTTGTTATCACTACTTACTGTGGAGATTTTTAAAGTGAAAGTCACTGGTCTAATTTGATTTTGTTCTTAATGTAATTTTTTTCTGTTGCTTTTCTGTTCACTTTTTGCACTGCAAAATATATACACCAAACTGACAAATACTGATTTTGTCAGTTTGGTGTATATATTTAGAAGTGACAAATGTTTTCTGATTGCAGGAATTTTATTAATTATGTGATTGATCTATACATTACTATTGTATTCAATTATTACACATAGATTTAGCGCTGCTTTGTTTATTGAATTATAATCAATTATATATATATATATATATATACACACAGTGGGTACGGAAAGTATTCAGACCCCCTTAAAATTTTCACTCTTTGTTATATTGCAGCCATTTGCTAAAATCATTTACCGGTAAGTTAATTTTTTTCCTCATTAATGTACACACAGCACCCCATATTGAGAGAAAAACACAGAATTGTTGAAATTTTTGCAGATTTATTAAAAAGGAAAAACTGAAATATCACATGGTCCTAAGTATTCAGACCCTTTGCTGTGACACTCATATATTTATCTCAGGTGCTGTCCATTTCTTCTGATCATCCTTGAGATGGTTCTACACCTTCATTTGAGTCCATCTGTGTTTGATAATTATATTGATTAGGAAAGCCACACACCTGTCTATATAAGACCTTACAGCTCACAGTGCATGTCAGAGCAAATGAGAATCATGAGGTCAAAGAAACTGCCCGAAGAGCTCAGAGACAGAATTGTGGAAAGGCAAACATCTGGCCATGGTTACAAAAAAAATTCTGCTGCACTTAAGGTTCCTAAGAGCACAGTGGCCTCCATAATCCTTAAATGGAAGACGTTTGGGACGACCAGAACCCTTCCTAGAGCTGAGCTATCGGGGGAGAAGAGCCTTGGTGAGAGAGGTAAAGAAGAACCCAAAGATCACTGTGGCTGAGCTCCAGAGATGCAGTCAGGAGATGGGAGAAAGTTGTAGAAAGTCAACCATCACTGCAGCCCTCCACCAGTCGGGGCTTTATGGCAGAGTGGCCTGACGGAAGCCTCTCCTCAGTGCAAGACACATGAAAGCCTGCATGGAGCATGCTAAAAAAAAACCTGAAGGACTCCAAGATGGTGTGAAATAAGATTCTCTGGTCTGATGAGACCAAGATAGAACTTTTTGGCCTGAAGCATGGTGGTGGCAGCATCATGCTGTGGGGGTGTTTTTCAGCTGCAGGGACAGGATGACTGGTTGCAATCGAGGGAAAGATGAATGCAAGTACAGGTATATCCTGGACAAAAACCTTTTCCAGAGTGCTCAGGACCTCAGACTGGGCCGAAGGTTTACCTTCCAACAAGACAATGACGCTAAGCACACAGCTAAAATAACGAAGGAGTGGCTTCACAACAACTCTGTGACTGTTCTTGAATGGCCCAGCCAGAGCCCTGACTTAAACCCAATTGAGCATCTCTGGAGAGACCTAAAAATGGCTGTCCACCAACATTTACCATCCAACCTGACAGAACTGGAGAGGATCTGCAAGGAGGAATGGCAGAGTATCCCCAAATCCAGGTGTGAAAAACTTGTTGCATCTTTCCCAAAAAGACTCATGGCTGTATTAGATCAAAAGGGTGCTTCTACTAAATACTGAGCAAAGGGTCTGAATACTTAGGACCATGTGATATTTCAGTTTTTCTTTTTTAATAAATCTGCAAAAATGTCAACAATTCTGTGTTTTTCTGTCAATATGGGATGCTGTGTTTACATTAACCACTTGCTTACTGGGCACATAACCCTCTTCCTGCCCAGGCAAAATTTCAGCTTTCGGCACTGTCACGCTTTGAATGACAATTGCGCGGTCGTGCGACGTGGCTGCCAAACAAAATTTACGTCCTTTTTTTTCCACAAATAGAGCTTTCTTTTGGTGGTATTTGATAATTCTGCGGTTTTTATTTTTTGCGCTATAAACAATTTTGAAAAAAACACAATCTTTTTTACTTTTTGCTATAATAAATATCCCAATTTTTATTTAAAAAACTATTTTTTTTTCTCAGTTTAGGCCGATACGTATTCTTCTACGTATTTTAGGTTAAAAAAAAATCGCAATAAGCGTATAGTGATTGGTTTGCGCAAAAGTTATAGCGCCTACAAAATAGGGGATAGAATTATGAAATTTTTTTGTATTTTTTTTTTTTTTACTGGTAATGGCGGCGATCTGCGATTTTTATTGTGACTGTGACATTATGGCGGACACATCGGACACTTTTGACACATTTTTGGGACCATTCACATTTATACAGCGAACAGTGCTATAAATATGCACTGATTACTGTATAAATGTGACTGTCAGGGAAGGGGTTAACACTAGGGGGCGGGAAGGGGTTAAATGTGTACCCTGCTAGGTGATTGTTACTGTGGGGGGAGGGGACTGACTGGGGGAGGAGACCAATCTGTGTCCCTATGTACAAGGGACACAGCATCGGTCTCCTCTCTTCCTGACAGGACATGGATCTCTGTGTTTACACACAGAGATCCACGTCCCTGCTCTGTGACAGACGATCGCGTTTACCTGGCGGACATCGCGGCCGCCAGGCGTGACACAGCGGGCACAGCTTTTCCCCGATGCGCGCCCGCGGTGGCGCGCATTGCGGAAATAAACAGGAGGACGTCCATGGACGTCCTCTCGGCAATTGAGCGCCGCAATGCGGGTGTCTTTTGCCAATTGCCCGAGCGCGAAGTGGTTAATGAGGAAAAAAAATTAACTTAAATGATTTTAGCAAATGGCTGCAATATAACAAAGAGTGAACAATTTAAGGGGGTCTGATTACTTTCCGTACCCACTGTATATACAGTATATACTCTTGATTAACACTCTTTCTGTGTTAATCAATGGCTAACATAGTAAAACAATCTACAACACTTTAAAGTATCGCCTTTGTAGCAAATGCAAGAAGCTTGGGGGCATTTTTGTCTGGGGCACATCTTGAGATTGTGAAAAAAATCAGATTTTTTTATGGCTATGCAGGAGGAGTACCTTTCTTGTGGCTCTTAGTGCTCATAGACATTGTGTTCCTTCGAGAACAAATTATTAACATTTCATACTGAGCACATTCACTGTTTACTGATAGTAAGCTGGCCATTGTGTGAAAACACAGTAGATTCCCCCAAACAGTGTGGATAGATGAATCTCCCACTACAGGCTGTTGTATTGTATTGTACTGTCAGAATTCTTGAACAGTGACCTCAGCTGATTTGCTGTTCAGACAACTTTTTTTCTGCCTGGCTCCTTCGATTTCTCAGTTGAAGTTTGTCGAACCGGGTGGTGTTTGCAGGACCACCCACAGCTCCAATTCTTGCAGAGTCACAGGAATCGCGTATGACCAGCTTAAAGTGATTGTAAACGCAGAAGGTTTTTTATCTTGATGCACTCTATGCATTAAGATAAAAAGCCTTCTGTGTGCAGCTGCCCCCCTCAGCCTCCTAGTACTTACCTGAGGTCCATCTAGATCCAGCGATGTTGCACGAGAGACTCAGCTGTCCGGGACTCCCCTCCTCATTTACTGAGACAGCAGTGTAGCGCCATTGGCTCTCGCTGCTGTCATTCAATGTCAGTGAACCTATAAGGAGAGAAAGGGGGTGGGGGCGGACCGCGGCTTTGTGTCTGAATTGACACACGTAGCTGCAGCTTGACTCGGGTGCCCCCATAGCAAGCTGCTTGCTTTGGAGGCACTCAACAGGAGGGAGTGGCCAGGAGCACCAAAGAGGGACCCGAGAACAGGAGCATCTGGGCTGCTCTGTGCAAAACCACTGTACAGAGGAGGTAAGTATAACACGTTTATTATTTTTAACGAATAAAAGCCAAGACTTTAGTATCACTTTAAGTTGTCCAGCAACATGGAAGTGCCAGTTACAGGGTTTGGGTCAAGCCATATAACACTGATGGGGATTTTATATTGATCAACTTTTATTCGTATGGTTTAAACCTTTTCTCTAAGGCCCCATGCACACAGGACGCTGTTAAACTCGCGTTCAGAGGCAGTTGGACACTTTTTTCAACTGCCCCTGAACCCATTCAATGTTATCCTATGTGACCATGTACACAGTCTGGTTTATTGCCGTTTATATGCAGTTGCGTTTAACCTCGTTTTTCTGAAAGCAAAAAAATTAGTTCAGACGCAAAAATTTCCATGTTTCAGACGCAAAACGCAGCTAAACGCGGTATCGTCATTTTGCTGCGATTTAGTTTATAAGCGTTTTTAAAGGTGACCTATTTTTTTACATTAGAAATCTCAAAAATTATGACAAATGATGAAAAACCATAAAAAATAAATAAAAATGTAATTGCTTGAAGTGCATTGTGGACAGTCCACAACTTGTGGCAAGTGGACAATTCACAACTTGTGGCAGGTGACGTGGCAAGTGGACAATCCACAACTTGTGGCAGGTGACGTGGCAAGTGGACAATTCACAACTTGTGGCAGGTGACGTGGCCAGGTGACGTGGCAAGTGGACAATTCACAACTTGTGGCAGGTGACGTGGCCAGGTGACGTGGCAAGTGGACAATCCACAACTTGTGGCAAGTGGACAATCCACAACTTGTGGCAGGTGACGTGGCAAGTGGACAATCCACAACTTGTGGCAGGTGACGTGGCAAGTGGACAATTCACAACTTGTGGCAGGTGATGTGGCAAGTGGACAATCCACAACTTGTGGCAAGTGGACAATCCACAACTTGTGGCAGGTGATGTGGCCAGGTGACGTGGCAAGTGGACAATCCACAACTTGTGGCAGGTGACGTGGCAAGTGGACAATCCACAACTTGTGGCAGGTGACGTGGCCAGGTGACATGGCAAGTGGACAATCCACAACTTGTGGCAAGTGGACAATCCACAACTTGTGGCCAGGTGACGTGGCAAGTGGACAATCCACAACTTGTGGCAGGTGATGTGGCCAGGTGACGTGGCAAGTGGACAATCCACAACTTGTGGCAGGTGACGTGGCAAGTGGACAATCCACAACTTGTGGCAGGTGACGTGGCCAGGTGACATGGCAAGTGGACAATTCACAACTTGTGGCAAGTGGACAATCCACAACTTGTGGCCAGGTGACGTGGCAAGTGGACAATCCACAACTTGTGGCAGGTGACGTGGCAAGTGGACAATCCACAACTTGTGGCAGGTGACGTGGCAAGTGGACAATCCACAACTTGTGGCAAGTGGACAATCCACAACTTGTGGCAGGTGACGTGGCAAGTGGACAATCCACAACTTGTGGCAAGTGGACAATTCACAACTTGTGGCAGGTGACGTGGCAAGTGGACAATCCACAACTTGTGGCAGGTGACGTGGCAAGTGGACAATTCACAACTTGTGGCAGGTGACGTGGCCAGGTGACGTGGCACGTGGACAATTCACAACTTGTGGCAGGTGACGTGGCAAGTGGACAATCCACAACTTGTGGCAAGTGGACAATCCACAACTTGTGGCAGGTGACGTGGCAAGTGGACAATCCACAACTTGTGGCAGGTGACGTGGCAAGTGGACAATTCACAACTTGTGGCAGGTGATGTGGCAAGTGGACAATCCACAACTTGTGGCAAGTGGACAATCCACAACTTGTGGCAGGTGATGTGGCCAGGTGACGTGGCAAGTGGACAATCCACAACTTGTGGCAGGTGACGTGGCAAGTGGACAATCCACAACTTGTGGCAGGTGACGTGGCCAGGTGACATGGCAAGTGGACAATTCACAACTTGTGGCAAGTGGACAATCCACAACTTGTGGCCAGGTGACGTGGCAAGTGGACAATCCACAACTTGTGGCAGGTGACGTGGCAAGTGGACAATCCACAACTTGTGGCAGGTGACGTGGCAAGTGGACAATCCACAACTTGTGGCAGGTGATGTGGCAAGTGGACAATCCACAACTTGTGGCAAGTGGACAATCCACAACTTGTGGCAGGTGATGTGGCCAGGTGACGTGGCAAGTGGACAATCCACAACTTGCGGCAGCTGACGTGGTCAGGTGACGTGACAAGTGGACAATTCACAACTTGTGGCAGGTGACGTGGTCAGGTTACGTGGCCAGGTGATGTGGCAAGTGGACAATCCACAACTTGTGTCAGGTGACGTGGCAAGTTGACAATCCACAACTTGTGGCAGGTGACGTGGCCAGGTGACGTGGCAAGTGGACAATCCACAACTTGTGGCAGGTGACGTGGCCAGGTGACGTGGCAGCTGACGTGGCCAGGTGACGTGGCAAGTGGACAATTCACAACTTGTGGCCAGGTGACGTGACAAGTGGACAATCCACAGCTTGTGGCAGGTGATTTGGCAAGTGACACGCTAAATACAACTACACTACTGCTCTCTGTTCTCACAAAATAGCTGAAATGGTTAAATAATATTGTTTTTTGAGCTTAGGGAGGGTCTTTTGATGTTTCTTAACTAAACGCTTATAGACGCAAACGCGGTTAAACGCGGCTGCAATCGCGGCAAACCGGGCGTTTCTAAACGCCGGTTTCAGCTTTTAAAAAAATTAATTCAGCAGAGTTTGCACCAGCGTCCCGTGTATATGGGGCCTTAAAAAAATATAAATCTGTTACTGTAACTGAAAAGTGTTGGCTGGATTTAGCTATTTTTTTGTCGCTTCTGGGTTTGTTTTCTTTTGAGATACAACTCAAAAGAGAGAAAACTGTTGGCAACATTAGTGCAAAAAAATCATAATAAAAATGTAAAAAGTGTTATCTTTTAAAGTTAATGCTCAAAAAGGATAAAAAATTCATATTACACCCCCAGCTCCTACTTAGAAGTTACAGTGACCTTAGAGCAACAGACACCAAAGAACGTCGTCCTTTCCTGTCACAGCTATGCTATTCTTTATTTTTGCTGATGAGTCTTCCTCTGTGACAAAAGTTAAAAGAAAATAACAGATTATGAGATGTACAAATGGACTTGGATTTTGTAACGGAAAGAGGTCAAGTTTGTAGAAGATTGACAACAGTGACCTCTACACTCCCTGCAGCTCCTGTTTCCTTTGTAAGAAATCTCAGAGTCAGAAAACAATAAGTAGGAAAGGAAGTGTAAGAAAATAGTGCCCTATAGATTATCTGCATGCATGGATCTTGTCCGTAGCTTCTTTCTGGGAAAATATAAAAGACACAAATTAATTGCAGCTTTGTAATCATTAAAGTATATGTAAAGCAAAGCTTTTTGGGTTATAGTGGTTGCATCTCATGCACAATGGACGTTTAGCCGCAGCACATGGAGTTGCGGTATTTAGGTGCAGGCGGAGGGCACAGGTGCACCATTCAGTCCTACTGCCGGCAGCCTGTCAAACTCTAAGAGAGGTCACCATTACTGCGGCTGGACGGTGCACCTACCAGTACTTACATTTAGGTCATTATGCGTATATGAATAAATACTCCAAACTCATACTGCTTGTGTTCTGGGCATTCGTCTCTTGGCGCATACTGCCCTAAACATGGGATTAGTTAGGTGCACCATCCAGGCACAGCAACTCTCAGCCTCTCATAGAGTTTTAGAGGCTGCCGGCAGCAAGGCCTGGGCCCTCAGTAGACCCATGTTTAACCTTGGGGAGGTTCTTTATTTTTCTGTAGATCTATATACCATGTACTGTATGTATCCAGCAATTTGAGGGAATCCCTTAGACCCCTTTCACACTGAGGCATTTTTCAGGCGCTTTTGGGCTAAAAATTGCTCCTGTAAAGCGCCTAAAAAAAACCCTCCCCTGCAGCCCCAGTGTGAGAGCCCGAGTGCTTTCACACTGGGGCGGTGCGCTTGCAGGACGTTAGAAAAAGTCCTGCAAGCAGCATCTTTGGGGTGGTGGAGAAGCAGTGTATACACCGCTCCTCCACTGCCCCTGCCCATTGAAATGAATGGACAGCGTTGCCGAAGCGCCGCTTTTCAGCCGCATTTAACCCTTTCTTCGGCCACTAGTGGCCGAAAAGCACTGCTAAAACGACGGTAAAACGTTTCTAAAACTAGCAGCGCTTTACCGCTAACGCCCGGCGCGGCTCAGTGTGAAAGGGCTCTTAGACTGAATATGGTTTTCCTTTGCTTTCTCATTTTAAAGTAAAACATAAGAAAAACACCATATATGCTGCAGACTATCAATAGCATTAACACAGCAGTATTTGTTTATCGGAGTCTCTCTGTAACCTATTGATCCTGTTAGTATATCTGTTTTTTTATTTTTATCACTTTTCATTCTGCGGTGAAGATGCACAGCACGGGTGTCACCCTGTGGGCATGGTAGTCTTAAGCCTCGTACACACGGTCGGACTTCCATCGGACTTTTCCGTGTTTTTTTGTCCGAATGGAGTTGGTTGGGAACACCCATAGCATACACACGCTCTGACTTTTCTGCAAACTTTCTTAAAACTTCTTACAACATCGCGTGTTTTTTCTGCTCTTTTCTGCTCTTTACTGCCACCCTTTGGTCAACTTCTGCTATTGTTGGTTGATTTTAACATTAGTTGTTTTGTCCATCGGACTAAAGTCCGATGGTTATCTGTACACACGGTCGGACTTTGCTCCATTGGACTTTTGTTGGGCAAAAGTTTTTCCGTTTGCAGACCCAACTTTTGTCCGATGAAATCCAAAACCAAACGAAAAAAGTTTGTCCGATGGAGCGTACACACGGTCGGATTGTTGGTCCAACTTGCTTAAAACAAAGTTTGTTGGGCAAAAGTCCGACCGTGTGTACGGGGCTTTAGTAAGCTTTATGTAAAAGACAAACAATTTAACTTTCAACTCTAGCTAACACTTTTTTAAAAGCAGTTACAGCAACACAGAGCAAAAACAAAAAGGCACGCAACTATTATTTTCTTTATGTCTATAGTTACAGCAGTAGTTTTTTTCTTTTGAAAAAAAGATTTACATGAATATAATCTAATCAATGTAAACACCATTGGCAGTGCTTTCTTGTTTACAGTGCCTTGAAAAAGTATTCATACCCCTTGAAATTTTCCACATTTTGTCATGTTACAACTAAAACCATAAATGTATTTTATTGGGATTTTATGTTATATACCAACACAAAGTGGCACATAATTGTGAAGTGAAAGGAAAATGATAAATGTTTTTTACAAATAAATAAAAGCCCGCAAACAGTTTGCTGAAGACAAGCAAACAAAAAACATGGATTACTGGAACCATGTCCTGTGGTCTGATGAGACCAAGATAAAATTATTTGGTTCAGATGGTGTCCAGCGTGTGTGGCGGCAACCAGGTGAGGAGTACAAAGACAAGTGTGTCTTGTCTACAGTCAAGCACGGTGGTGGGAGTGTCATGGTCTGGGGCTGCATGAGTGCTGCTGGACTGGGGAGCTACAAGTCATTGAAGGAACCATGAATGCCAACATGTACTGTGACATACTAAAGCAAAAAATGATCCCCTCCCTTCGGAGACTGGGCCGCAGGGCAGTGTTTCAACATAATGACCCCAAACACACCTCCAAGACAACCACTGCCTTGCTAAAGAAGCTGAGGGTAAAGATGGTGGACTGGCCAAGCATGTCTCCAGCCTAAACCCTATTGAGCATCTGTGAGGCATCCTCAAATGGAAGGTGGAGGAGCGCAATGTCTCTAACATCCACCATGATGTCGTCATGGTGGAGTGGAAGAGGACTCCAGTGGCAACCTGTGAAGCTCTGGTGAACTCCATGCCCAAAAGGGTTAAGGCAGTGCTGGTAAATAATGTTGGCCTCACAAAATATTGACACTTTGGGCCCAATTTTCACTTAGGGGTGTACTCACTTTTGTTGCCAGCAGTTTAGACATTATTGGCTGTGTGTTGAGTTATTTTGGGGGGACAGCAAATTTACACTGTTATACAAGCTGTACACTCACTACTTTACATTGTAGCAAAGTGTCATTTCTTCAGTGTTGTCAAATGAAAAGATATAATAAAATATTTACAAAAATGTGAGGGGTGTACTCACTTTTCTGAGATACTATTTTTCCAATAGCTCCAATTTAAAATGTGTGTGTATATATAGCTAACACATATATATATATTTTTTTTTTTAAAGTAGGGAAAGGTCAACACCCCTATAAGGTTATTGTTTGCTGTCTGTATCCTGTACAAGAGATTTTTCTTCATTTCCTACCTTGGAGACACAGCAGAAAGTTATTGGACTGTTATTGTGTCCAGAACATTTGTCTGCATTAGAAGGGTTTGCCTCAGTTCTTGCCTAATATGTCTGAAATATTTCCACTTAATGTTTGTCACAATGACAATGGTCACTAGATTTTGCAGTGTGAGGGAAAAAAGAGTATTTGTGAGGTCCAGGTACTTGGACAAGAAAACCGGTTGCCTAAAGTTGAAATTTAGTTATGGCAATTTTTGCATATTTTCATTGGCCCACCATGGACCGATGTAAGCATGTATGTGCCATTCCTGTGGGATCCCCCTAGGCACGGCTACTACAGTAAAATTTGGGTCCTGTGCCGAGTGGCTGCCCTACTGCTTAGTGAACACAGCAGGTCAGCCATTTGGCACGAGCACCATTCAGCAAAAAATTTGCATTTTCTCAAGGAATGAAAATTGTTCTCTAATTGGATGAGGAGGAGATCTTAACATCACTGCCCTGCCTCTCCGCCTTGTTCAGTCAAGGAATACTTTGTATTTGAGAATTGTAAGCTAGTGGAGATTACTGTAGTAGCGGTACCTACTACAGGGATTTCCAGCTTCCACTGGGATCCCACGGACATTGCACATACTGAACATACTTACATTGGTCCATGCTGGACTAATTTAACTATAAAAAAATTGCTATACCTAAATGTCAGCTTCCGCTGGACTCCAAGATCAACTACATTTAAAAAAAAAAAATTTGTCCGTTCCCTAGGTTCAATAGAAACGCCAAAGAATATTTTCAAGAACAGGCTGTAGTGTTGAGAAAATGTTAGTATTAGTGGCCATAGCGTTATCTTTCCTCTGCTAGGATTGCAGCTCTCTTTGGCTGCCAGGAAAAGATCTGTGTGGTACACTTTGTCGCATGCTGCTAATATTGGGTGATCCTCAAAAAGGTGCCATGTTCTTTATGGGCTGTAATCATAGCATTGACATTTGCGTAATCTGTCAAACAACTGCTGGGGATGGGCATGGAGGAAAAGACTGGGGTGGAGGGATCACCCGACTGGGCCCAGCCACTGCAGGCAGTGCAGATTTATGGACATCAGTACTGTCCTGCAAAAACTACACATGAGCGCCAAGAAGACCAGTTGCCTGGGTCAGGTAGAGAGCATGGCGGCGATTGGTCTTAAAAACCAGAAACTGCAGCCAGTAAAACCTGTGGAGCACTACTTAAAAGGGGAATTACTCAAGCCCTTTGCAGATTCTGCCAAAGTAAGGGGATGATTTTACTAGGGATGATTATTTGATCTGCCTGGAGTTCGTTGGATCGAATTACTAGTACAGTACTTTTGTATTCTTTCTTGTAAGGAAATGTATAATTTTCATATACCGTAGTAGCCTTTTAAATTCGTTTTTTTGTTGCTGTGGCAGTGTATCTGCTGCATTTCACCATGTAGTAAACAAAACATCAACGCCATATCTGTAAATCTCTGCTTCCGGTGGCATCTTCCTCCCTATCAGACCCGTGGGAATGTTTGAGAAAACAAAGCAAAACAATCTTGTTAATAGGCTTATGAGAAACAGAAACCTGACTGTTTATTTTACGTTATGTGACTATGTTGATGTTGCAGTATACATGTTAGAATTGGTACGCCCATTATAATTTCATGGTTAAGGCTGAATTGTAAACACTACACTCTAATGCTGTATAAACAGTACATGTGATTGTATCAAACATTCATTTAAAATATAAATAATTCTTGTAAAATGTATTACATTTTCGGGAAGCCTCAAAGTCTTATATGGAGTCATGGGAGACATAAATGGAAGGTCCCAGCTGTTACGTCTACTACTTGAGTCTCTAGAAGCTAGGGTGTCTTTATGTGTCATAAGTCTCAGAGGCCTTCTAATGTCTATTCTCGGCTTCATCCCTAATTTCACATTTCCCACCAGAAGTGTAATGTTAGAACATCAATGGCCAGTAGAGGCGCTCACATTGTACTTTTGAATGAACAGATGTGGGCCAGTCAAGAGGACAGAAGATGACATAGGTCAGATTGTTTCCTAACATCCGACCCACCATGCTGGCTAATGACCAAGCAGATTTTCTTTGTCACTTTGTCACTGCAGATTTGTAATGATTGTTATCATGGGTTCTTTTTTGGGATTAAAGGACAGGATGTGTTTGGCTGACACACATTTCTCTGGTGAGATGTGTATTGTGTTTACAGTTCAAAAGATCGTTGCCCTTTAAAAACATTAGATTGGGCTTTTGGTGTAAATAGTGAGTTGATTTGCTTAGATGATTTTTGATTCTAAAGAGGTAATAAAACAAAATTGTATTAAATTGCAGCATACCAACCTTTAAATGCGGTGGCTGTATTTGTTTAATTTTTTGGGTCTTTTTTCCTTTATTTTTACCTGTGATCCGGCCAGTAACACACTTCCTGGCTTAGGGTGTCTCCATCCTGGATGGAGGAACAATGAGGACAACTTTGGACCGCATCATTGTCAATTGGGTAAGAGGGTAGTGTTAGGCTGGACATACATGGATCGAATCTCGGCTGGCTCAGCAGAAACTGGCCGAGATTCAAACCGTTAATGGGCAGGCTTAATGCACCAAGTTGATCAATTGATGTGTGAGGTTGCATAGAGTAAAGTCAGTTAAAAGATCTGGGCATAAAGTAATTCTTGATTCCTGACCCCACTGTGTGGGCTTCTAAAGGGATAAAATATCTTAGCCAAATCTGCGAGGAGGGTGTACTCCAGACGTTCGACTCCCTCAAGGTGAAATACGCCCTCCCCAATTCATATCTATTTAGGTTCCTTCAGTTGAGACATGCCTTTCAGACGCAATTTGTCAATCAGCCCATAACCTTAACCTTGTCCAGAACTGAAGCTATGCTACGGGTGGATAGTCTAGGTAAACCACTCTCTTCAATTTATAAGTCTCTTCAACCCTCCGTTCACGTTTGGCTCGACAAACTATTGTCGCAATGGCGGGAGGAAGTCCTTGAGCTAGATTCCAAAGACTGGGAGGATGTTTGGGACTACCCTATGCAAAGCCTGATATCAGCCAGAGACAGATTAATCCAATTTAAGATTCTTCATGGAGTATACAGTATCTCACACCTCAACGGTTACAGAAGATTTATCCCTCACACTCCTCACAATGTTGGCGCTGTACGGCCGACCCTGCCACGTTCCTGCATGTGTTTTGGGAGTGTCCGGGCATAAAATGATTCTGGACAGCGGTTTCTCGATGTATTTGCACAGTCACCACAATTGCAATACCTTTATCAATAGATATTTGCATCTTAGGTCTCGTTCACCTACTAGCTACCTCTAGATCTATAAGAACTTTGTAAGGGCCTCTTATTGTTTTACTCACCTAAGACTATTCTCCTTAAATGGAAATCTACCCATCCCCCCACATTCTATGAGAACTTTGTAAGGGCCTCTTATTGTTTTACTCACCTAAGACTATTCTCCTTAAATGGAAATCTACCCATCCCCCCACATTCTATGAGAACTTTGTAAGGGCCTCTTATTGTTTTACTCACCTAAGACTATTCTCCTTAAATGGAAATCTACCCATCCCCCCACATTCTATGAGAACTTTGTACTTTGTAAGGGCCTCTTATTCTTTTACTCACCTAAGACTATTCTCCTTAAAATTAAATCTACCTATAGTCAATAAAGCGGTTCCATTGTATAAATTTACATATGACTCTAGGGGATGTCCAAAAAAATTCTCCAAAGTATGGGATATTTGGACAGTGTCCAGAGATACTGTCGGATCCTCTGCAACCCCTTCATATGATACTCTGTTTTGCTTCTGTTTACTGCTTAGTTGTGGATCTGTATACAAAGAATGTACCACCCTACCCTTTTACTTTGCACACTCCAGATACCTTGCTTCCAGTTCCCCTAAGCCTTGGTTACCAACCACTTTGCCTTTTGTTGTTTTGTATTTTAATGTGTGTGTTTTTCACTTAAGCCTGGGTTTGCCCAATAGGCTTTGTTTTGTATTCCAATTTATATTTTTACAATAAAAATAAGAAAAAAAGATCTGGGCAGCCTGGTAGTATTTGGCCAAGTTAGGGACCCCCTCGCAATCTATACCTATAAAGGGTAGAGAGCGACACTCTCGGATGCCGGTAAGCCCAGATAAAGAATAAGATCCTATTCTGTAGTGGGCGTAGAAAAAAGGAGGGGACATGGACTGATGGGTGGTTTTCACTCCTTCAATGCTGGGAATGAACATTCAATACGTTCTAGCAACAAGTCAGGACATGGGGGTTGCAAACTAGGAGTTTTTTGGCCAGACTTGCAAAAGCAGGAATGAAGCAGCAAAAGAGCATCTTGGCTTGAAAAAGCAAGTCAAAGCATTAAATACCCCATATGACCCCACAAGATATTATCTAAAATAGGTTAAAAGTATACCTTAGGCTTTTTTTTTTTTGTTGGTGTGCCAGACACAGGACATTTTCCTTCACTTAGGCCTCATGCACACTGGATCCTAATAACAACTGCCCTGGACATTTTTTTTCTGGCAGTGCTTGACGCATTTAGCCACCTCAAATGCTTGAACGTTTATCCTTTTCATTGGCCAGAATAAATTTTGGCCATTGAAATGAAAAAACGCCCAAGCGTTAAACGTGCTCTGACCCTTTCCTAATCTAATCTAATTTGGCTTTAGATACAGTGCATCTGGAAAGTATTCACAGCGCTTCACTTTTTCTTTTTTTACAGCCTTATTCCAAAATGGATTAAATTCATTATTCTCCTTAAAATTCTACAAACAATACCCCACAATGACAATGTGAAAGAAGTTTGGAAACATTGCAAATGTATTTCAAATAAAAAATAAAAAGATCACATGTACATAAGTATTCTTAGCCTTTGCCATGGCACTCAAAATTGAGCTCAGGTGCATACTGTTTCCACTGATCATCCTTGAGAGGTTTCTACAGCTTGATTGGAGTCCACGTGTGGTAAACTCAGTTGATTGGACATGATTTGGAAAGGCACATACCTGTCTATATGAGGTCCCACAGTTAACAGTGCATGTCAGAGCACAAACCAAGCCATGAAGTCCAAGGAATTGTCTGTAGACCTCCAATACAGGATTGTATCAAAGCACAGATCTGGGGAAGGGTACAAATACATTTCTTACAGTGGCCTCTGGGGAAGAGTACAAATACATTTCATTCAGTGGCTCCAAGTTTGGAACCACCAGGACTCTTCTTAGAGTGGGCCGCCCGGCCATAAGGAGTGATTGGGGGGAGAAGGGCCTTAGTCAGAGAGGTGACCAAGAACCCGATGGTCACTCTGACAGAGCTCCAGCGTTTCTCTGTGAAGAGAGGAGAACCTTCCAGAAGAAAAACTATCTCTGCAGCACTCCACCAATCAGGTCTGTATGGTAAAGTGGCCAGAAAGGCACATGACAGCCCACCTGGAGTCTGCCAAAAAGCACCTGAAGGACTCTCAGACCATGAGAAACAAAATTATTTGGTCTGATGAAAAAAAAGATTAAACTCTTTGGCCTGAATGGCAAGCATCATGTCTGGAGGAAACCAGGCACCGCTCATACCATCTCTACAGTGAAGCATGGTGGTGGCAGCATCATGCTGTGGGGATGATTTTCAGCGGCAGGAACTGGGAGACTAGTCAGGATCGAAGGAAAGAGGAATGCAGCAATGTACAGAGACATCCTTAATGAAAACCTGTTTCAGAGCACTCTGGACCTCTGACTGGGGTGAAGGTTTATCTTCCAACAGGACAACGACCCTAAGATACAGCCAATATAACAAGGGAGTGACTAGGGGACAACTCTGTGAATGTCCTTGTGTGGCCAAGCCAGAGCCCAGACTTGAACCCGATTGAACATCCCTGGAGAGATCTAAAAATGGCTGTATATTGATGCTCCCCATCCAACCTGATGAAGCTTGAGGGATCCTGCGAAGAAGAATGGGAGAAACTGCCCAAAAATAGGTGTACCAAGCTTGTAGCACTATACTCAAAAAGACTTGAGGCTGTAATTGGTGCCAAAGGTATTTCAAGAAAGTATTGAGCAAAGGCTGTAAATACTTATGTACATAGAATTTGCAAAGATTTCAAACAAACTTCACATCATGTCTTAATGGGTTATTGTTTGTAGAATTTTGAGGAAAATATATAATTTAATACATTTTGGAATAAGGCTGTAACATACCAAAATGTGGACAAAGTGAAGTGCTGTGAATACTTTCTGGATGCACAAGCAAGAACCTAGCATACTTTCGTTGGGCTTTTCTTTTTCATGTCATCATTACAGCAATAAAAAAGACCAGCCATATAAAATCTTCTGATACGGGAGGAGAATCCTGGTTGTCATCAGAAATAGTGTTAGCATTGAAGGATTTCCCCTCTATTCTAGTACTGGTGACGACTTAAATTTTGGTATTTGTTTTCTTTTTACTCACATCGATAACACTAAACAGGACAAATTGAGAGGGTGGATCTTCCTAATGGGGACACAGACAGCAAAAAAAAAACAACCTGACAGAGGTTCTGATTCCTCTCCACTCTATCTAAAACAACCAAAAAGTTTAGTTATACTTTAAACCTCCACGGGGACTTTAGAAAAAAATAGCTTGGAATTGAGTCTTAAAGTGGTTGTACACCCTATACAACCACTTTTACCTACATGTATGCCTAGATTAAGGCATACCTGTAGGTACAGGAAATATCTCCTAAACCTCCACGGTTTAGGAGATATTTACAAAAGAGACGAGCGCCGATGTGTACGGCGCATGCGCCGTAGACAACGGCGCAGGTGCAATTAAAAAACGGCGATCGTGCCGTTTATAAAGGAAGGTCATGCCGTGACTGGCGGCTCCCACGCACATGCGCGGGAGTGACGTCACGCGACTCTGGCCAGTCACAGAGCTGGAGTTCGCGGCCCCGGAAGGAAGAGCGGTGAAGAATGGACGCTTCCTGCAACAGGGGACAGCGGTGACATTGCAGGCTTCGGTTTCAGGTAAGTGACACATAATGGGCTACTATGTGATGCATAGCAGCCCATTATGGTTTACCTTTGCAGGGAAATAAAGAGGAAGTAAAACCCATAAGGGTTTACTTCCTCTTTTCAACCTAATTCCAATAATACTATGACTTAGTTTGTTAGGACCATGGCAGCCTAAACTAACCCTTTACTAACTGATGCAGAGTCTGTCAACATTTATAAACTGTATGTAGCTTCAACTACATAAAGAATACACAGCATTGTGTTCCAGCAGTGGTACGGGGATTTTCTGTCCCGTTCCCAGAACAAAATCAAGTTAGGCTGCATGCTGCTCAGCTTTTCACAGGAAGCCTTATATTTTTATGAATGGATACAAGTCTTCCTCTCATTGGCTAAGGTCCACTTCCTCACCTTGGCCAATCAGAGGAAGCCTGGTACTCATTCATAAAAAACAGAGCAGCGCTCACCCCAACTCGATTTTGTACCGGGAATGGGAACGGAAGTCCTCATACCGCTTGCTAGATACAGTTTATACAGCATGACATCCACTGCACTCGATTAATAAAGGAAATAATTCATTTGGGTCAGACCAGTTTATCTAGCTGCTTGTGCCTGCCCAAAGTACATTTAATGTGAGCAGGCTGGCGGCACAGCCAGGCTGGAAAGCGTAGATGTACATCTTCTAGCTTCTTCCGGGTCCGGGGTGCACATGCGCATGCCCCCTGCTGACCAGCGCTCTCACTGGTTACAGAGCGATTTTGTCAGCATGTCCCGGCCAATGATTTTGGTTGTGGACCTGCTGTTCGGCTCTAGCCAATCACAGAACAGAGTCCTGTGTTTACAAACACATAGGACTCTGTACACAGAGCAGTGATCTTTCTGTTTCTTTTCTTTGCAAAGCAGGGCGAAAAAAACAGCCAGATCTGTAAGGCCCCTTTCACACTGAGGCGTTGAAAAAACGCAAAAAATAGTGCTAACGCATATGCGTTTTTACCGCGTTTTTTGCGGTAAAAAGGATTATTTGGTATCCCACAATCCTCCACTCTACTGCGGTCATGTGACCTTCCCACAGCTTCTGGGTGTTTTTTACCGCGGTACTCATTCATTTCAATGGGGATAGGCGTTTTTACAGCGCTATTTTATGCGCCCCAAAGATGCTCCAAAGAAGCTGTTTGCAGGATTTTTTCCAACGCACAGCCAGCAAAACGCCTCAGTGTGAAAGCCCTCAGGGCTTTCACATTGAGAATGATGGGGCAGGATTATTTCAGGCATTTTTACAGCGCTGTTTTTAGCGCGAAAACGCGGTAAAAACGCCTCAGTGTGAAAGGGGCTTAAGTAAAAGCAGCACATATTACACACATTACACTCGTTAGGCACACAGTTAACCCCTTGAGTGCCCCTAGATGTTAACCTCTTCCCAGCCAGTGTCACTAGTACAGTGTCAGTGTATAGTTCTACATCTGATCACTGTATTAGTGTCACTAGTGACATCAGTGTCAGTCAGATAGTCTACCTCCCAGTGAGGGAGCCAGATTGCCCCGCCACACTATCACAGTCCCACTATAAGTCACTGATCACCACCATTACAGTATAGCGTCTAAAGCTGTGTAAATTCCAGTATATACTGTATACCATAGTTTGTAGACACTCTAAATTTCATGCAAGCCAATTATTATACACTTATTGGGATTTTTTTTTAGGCAGAAGAAAACAAAAGAAGAAATTCAATCTTTTTGGATGTTTTATAACATGTTTTACTTACTAAAGCTGGAAGCAGGGAAAACACATGTAAGAGTCGACAATGCTGCATACCCCATAGGCGTACAAAAAAGCATGGAAAGTTTCCCCAGGAGGGGTTTTTAGCAGCAAAGTATTTATGAAAAATATGTTCAATTAAAAGTCTTTATTTTGTCATAGAATGAATTCAATGTACGAGAAATTACAGATATTTTCTCTGGTCTGCGACACAAATAACAACATATATCATACTTACTAAAGCTGGAAAGCGCAAAATCAAGCTCACTGCATAGAAACCAATGAGCTTCTAACCCCAACTTGTTCAATTAAGCTTTGGTGATAAAACCTGGAAGATCATTTGTTTTTATGCAGAAGTGAGCCTGATTTAGCGCTTTCCAGCTTTAGTAAATAAACCCCATTGTGTACTTAAAAGTGGGGTATGCCTGTATTGTCTTTTTTTAGTTTATATAACAAAAAATAAAAAAACCCAGTGGTGATCTAATACCACAAAAAGAAAGCTCTGTTTGTGTGATAAAAATGATCTAAATTTCATTTGCGTACAGAGTTGCAAAATCGAGCAGTTGCCAGTTAAAGTAGCGCAGTGCTGAATAGAAAAAAAATGCCCTGGTCATGAATGGGTAAAACCTCCCAGAACCCAAGTGGTTAAAATAATAGCATTCTGGGAGTTATTCTTTAACCAGCCTTCTCCTAATTTAGTTGCTGTAATAAATAAGGTCCATTTTGCATTGCTATATTCTTTGTCTGTTCTTTTTTTTTCATGTCGATGTGTGTATCTGACATGTTTTCTTTTAAAACAGACCTTAATTAGAGTGTGTTTGTGGTCGGTGGAGTCATTTTTCTTGGTATCATGTGACCAGTGGCGATTGTCAGGAGCCGTACAGATTTCTCAGTGTGGGAGCTGGCCCAAGTACTGAAATCCTTCTATGCATACACAAGCTTGGCACTGCTGGCAGGCAACAAAAGAGATTGTTACTGTTTGCTCTTGACAGTGTTATGAGAACAATTGAGGATTACGGAGTTATTAATTCATCCTGAGAAGTGTTTCCCTGTTTGATCAAATTACATTCTCCTGCCAGAACTAATGTATGTTTACTATCTCAAGCCAAAGCACACTGTAGAAAAATATTCTGCTAAATTTTGAACCATTGGGAACTGTAAAACAACTTGTAGAGACTTCCTTCTTTTCTTTTTTTTGTTTACAAAAATTTTTTATTAGGAAGTTCAGATGTACAGTAACATAGAGTGTTTATAAAGGTAATCAATATTAAAAGAAAAAAAAAAATCCAAAAGAAGAGGAGATAATCGAGCTCATACATGAAGATAGTAAATATATAAAAAGTTTTCTGGTACAAAGAGTTCCTACATGGGCGTATGTTATATATAAAAAGGGTAGGCACTATAGGTCAAAATTGCATGAATTTGCTAGAGTGTGTGGGTGGAAATTCAGGTTCTAGGGTAATGAGTTATGTTGTAGGCCAATATGACCATTTCCTTACAAAAACCTGGAAGGTATCGTGAAGTGTGTGAAAGATTCTTTCCGAAAGTTTTATCGTCTCCATCCGAGCTAGCACCTGCGCCCAAGGCAGATTGTTTGATCTCCAATTGGAGGCAATCATCCATTGGATGGAGCTACATAAAGTATGGAAAAGTCTTTTGCAAGGGATGGGAACATTGGGTATATCTGCATATAGAAGGCAAATCTGTGGGGAGATTGGGATTTTCTGTTTCAAGGTATTATCAAAAATTTCTGCGGCATTGCGCCATATATGATGCAGGTATTTGCAGCTCCAGAATGTATGTAGGATAGTGCCTGGTTCTGGACAGCCCCTGAAACAGTATGGAGAAATAGAAGGATAAAATGTGTTGAGCTTGGACGGGGTGAGATACCATCTAGAGTATATTTTAATGGGAGTTTCTCTGGAGGAGATAGCTATGTTACTCCTCCGGAGATTATCCGACATATTATGCCATTCATCTACTGTGAAGGTGTTATTTAGGTCAGTTTCCCAACGGAGCATCTGACCGGACTTGTCGAGTGAATGAAAAGTGTTTAGATAGCTATATAGATGGGATATGATACCTTTATCTCTAGAAGAAGAGATGCAGATCCGTTCAAATACAGTAACAGGGGGCTTGGTGGTGAGAGAGTAATGTTCTGCGTAAAAGGCTTTGATTTGGTTATAGTGTTGAAGTTCGGATGTGGGGATACTATATTTATCTTGCAGAGCGGTGAATGAGGAGAACTCCCCATTTATTTGTAATGATTTAAGTGAAGTGAGCTTATTATGGGTCCAATAGGTGAAAGAGTGGTGATCTCCGTGAGTACGGGTAAATCTCAGGTCACCTAGAAAGGAAGCAAGGGGAGGAGTGAGTGAAGACAATTCAAAAGTGTGTTGTGCTTTGAGCCACAATTGGTAGAAGTGTGCCACAATTTTGTTGTATTTCAAGAGTTTGCTGTATGAGGTTGTTTTGGACCAAAGGATTCCCTGTAAATACAAAGGGGAAATTGAGGACTCCTCAAATTTTTTCCATGGGATATTTTGATTGGGCGCGAACCATTGTGCTAATTGGGCAAGTCTGGCGGCCAGAAAATAATGCCATAGGTTAGGGAGACCCATCCCGCCCATGGATTGAGGTCTGTGCATATATGCATAGCTGCATCTGGGTTTCTTGTTGAACCATATAAATTTGTTGATTTCCCTTTGGAGTGAAGCTAGTTTGGATTTGGGGATGTTAATGGGGAGGGATCGGAAGTAGTATAGCAGTTTGGGGAGGATTGTCATTTTAATTGCGCAAATTCTGCCTAGGAATGATATATGGAAGGTTGACCAGGTCTTAAGGAGTGAGGATATATTATTGAATAAGGGAATATAATTGGTTTTGAAAAGTAGGTTGTGTGCTGGGGTGATAGAGATGCCCAGATATTTAAATGATTGAGAGCACCATATAAATGGGAAATTGTTTTTCAACATGGTCTTTAGGTGATCGGGGAGATTAATGGGTAGAGCCGAGCATTTGTTCATGTTAATTTTTAGACCTGATATGTCGTGAAACAGTTTTAGTTCCTTAAGAAGGGAGGGAATGGAAACGTGAGGTTCGGTAAGAAAGATTAACGCATCATCTGCGTAGAGGCTTATCTTAAACTCATCTTCACCTTTGACAACTCCCTTTATATCCGGGCTGTTCCTAATTTTGTGGGCAAGAGGTTCCATTGCTAGTGCGAACATTAATGGGGATAGTGGGCAGCCTTGTCTAGTACCCCTACTTAGAGGAAAGAATTCCGAGTTATGACCTGGAATTTTAATACGGGTCTGGGGGGAGTGGTATAGGGCATTAAAGCCACACATGAATTTATTAGGGATGCCAAATTTAGGAAGGATGTGATTGAGGTAAGACCAGGATACACTATCAAAGGCTTTATGAATATCCAGGCTGAGGAGGCATAGCTCTTTGTAGTGTATGTTGGCATCTTGTACGATATTGGTTACCAGCCTAATATTGTCAGTTATTTGGCGTCCAGGTATGAATCCTGTTTGATCTATGTGCACTATATTAGTAATAACTGCTGCTAACCTGTCAGCAAGAAGTCTCCCAAAGATCTTTAAGTCATTGTTAAGAACTGAAATGGGGCGGAAATTTTGTGGAAGAGAATGGTCCTTGAGTGGTTTAGGTATTAACGATAAGTTTGCTAGGAGCATTTCTTCTGGGAATTGATGACCATCTAGCACGTAATTGAAGAGTTTAGATAGGTTGGGGGCTAAAAGAGACGCAAATTTTTTGTAGTATGCAGAGGAGAACCCGTCCGAGCCTGGGGCTGTAGAGGTCTTCAGGGATTTAATTATGTTAATTATTTCTAAATCTGTACATGGTGCGCTAAGAGATTCTATTTGTTGGGGGTTGAGGGAGGGTAATGGGATATCATCCAGCCAAATTTGGGAGGGTTGTTTAGGTTGGGGTTGAGGTCCCGAGAGGAGGTCTTTATAAAAGGAGGAGAAGATGTTCAACACCTCTTGTGGATGAGTGACAATGTTCCCCGCATTATCTCTAAGTTTATAGACATGGGGTGGGTTATTAGCTTGATTTAGTTTTCTAGCAAACATGGTGGAGGTGGAATTGCTATGAAGGAAGAATTTAGCCTTAGAGAATCTGAGGGATCTCTCAGTGTTAGCTGATAAAATTTGATCTAAGGCCAGGCGTTTGGATTTGATTTGATCAGTTAAGGCCTGGGAAGGGGCTTGTTGAAGTTTATTGTACAGTCTATTTAGGTCCTTAGTGAGACATCTAATGTCTGAGAGCCTGTCTTTGTTTCTTTTTGCAGCGAGAGAAATCAGTTGCCCACGTAAGACTGCTTTATGGGCAACCCAGACGGAGGAGGGAGGGGTTTCGTCATTAATATTTTCGTTGAAATAGTTCTCTATATGAGTAGAGACCGATTGAGTGATTGTGGGATCCGAGAGTAAGGAGTCGTTTAGCCTCCAGTTGAAGGGGGATGGTTTAAGACCAATATATGCTGTCTCAAGAGATGTGATATCATGATCCGACCATGGACAGGGGTGAATGATCGCTTTAAAAGAGTTCGCCAACAGGATAGGGGTGCAGTAGATATAGTCTAATCTGGCATAAACATTATGAGGATGCGAGTAGTGAGTGTAAGCTTTGACGCCAACATTGTGGGCCCTCCATGAGTCTATAAGTTGAAAGTGGTTGAGGGAACGGTTTAGGGACTTCGGAAATG
This sequence comes from Rana muscosa, assembly GCA_029206835.1. Lineage (NCBI taxonomy): Eukaryota > Metazoa > Chordata > Amphibia > Anura > Ranidae > Rana > Rana muscosa. The sequence goes on from CM055117.1 coordinate 152,097,115, forward strand.
CCCTAGAAGATGGTGCGACCCTGCTCCTGTCCAGGGCCGGGTGTGAGGTTAGATTGAAATCCCCTCCGAGGATAATGTGGGGGGAGGCATATCGGTCTAGAGTCTCAAAAAAGTTAGTGAAAAAGGAGGACTGAGATTCATTGGGAGCGTATACTGAAGCTATTGTTATGGCCCTATTATCAATGATGCCTTTTAAGATAATATATCGGCTTTCAGTATCTCTGAAAATACTTTGTACATCGAATACAATCGAATTGCGTATAAAGACTGCGACTCCTCTTGTCTTATTGTTGTATGTTGTATAGAATACTTGGTTGTATGTCTTATTGAAGTATTTAGGGTGGTTGGATGCGCAAAAGTGGGATTCCTGGATGAGTATGATATCAGCCCCTATTCTCTTGTAGTGCTCAAAAGCTTTTTTACGTTTGTGGGGGGAATTAAATCCCTGCACATTGTGCGATATTATTTTAATACCCATTGGTGGGGTCTAGGGTGTGGGGGTTAATATTTTCGTGATGGGGGAAAAATAGGCAAGTATCAGAAGTATACAATACTTTATGGATAGAGTTAGTGTTTGGGTCTGATGCTAAGATTATGATCAGCGGTGTAGATAGAACGGGGATTGGTATACAAGCAGGGAGATGGGCGTTGTATCTTATGCAGTTACCAGAGTAGTCTAGAGCTATGAAATCTATGTCAAACAACGTTTTTGGTATGTACTTATCATTACTTCCTTTTTGTACATTGAACACAGTAGAAGCCTTATGGGCTAGGATTTCAAGAATGAGAAACAAAAACAAAAATAACAATGGGACAGGATAAAACCTGTCAAGAAAAAACTTCTTTTCATCTGACTTGCTTGCCATAATGATGTTGATTTTCTTTAAAGTGAATCAGTGCCCAGACTATGCAGAATAAAGTATTTACAAATTCTGAAAAGACGATAAAAGCACAAAAAAAGAGCCCTTATTTACCTCTGTAGCTATAGACATTGTGGGTGATTTCATCACCTACATTTAGGCCCCTTTCACACTGAGGCGTTAAAAAAAACGCTAACATTTTTTTTTTTTTTACCGCGTTTTTGCCGCGTTTTTACCGCGTTCGTGGCAAAAATAGCACTAACGTATATGCGTTTTTACTGCGTTTTTACCCCTTTTTTACGGTAAAAAGGATTATTTGGTATCCCACAATCCTCCACTCTACTGCGGTCATGTGACCTTCCCACAGCTTCTGGGTGTTTTTTACAGCGGTACTCATTCATTTCAATGGGGATAGGCGTTTTTACAGCGCTATTTTATGCTCCCCAAAGATGCTCCAAAAAAGCTGTTTGCAGGATTTTCTCCAACGCACAGCCAGCAAAACGCTTCAGTGTGAAAGCCCTCAGGGCTTTCACATTGAGAATGATGGGGCAGGATTATTTCAGGCATTTTTACAGCGCTGTTTTTACCGCGAAAACGCGGTAAAAACGCCTCAGTGTGAAAGGGGCCTTATAATAGAGGCAGTGAAACAATAGCTCTTTCCCTACTTCTTTTAGTTTGGGTTTATGAACTTTTATAAAACCGTATGGCTCATTTTACTTTGCTTTTATTGCAATGCAGTGGTTTAAAGAAAAAAGCTTGCAAATCATAAAAAGTTTAAGTAAAACTCCAGGAAAAGTGTATTTTTAAAAGTTAGTTTGGGCCAGCAGAATTTTCTGTAATGATTTATATGTAAAGTAGAAGAATGCAGAGAATGCTTACATTTTCATTTGTAATCAGTGTAAACCATAGGCGTGCGCACAGGGTGTGCCAGGTGTGCCCATGCACACCCTAATCACCCTGTGCAGCACAGATTCCCCCTACTGCCTAGGTTCCTCCCCTCCTTCCCCTTTGCAGCGCTGCTGGCTTCCATACTCTCCTCTCCCTCTGGCTATTGCTGCAGGGATGTTTTAGGATGAGTGGGGAAGGGGCTGGTAAATATGTAACTTACCGGCCCCTTCCCTTTCATCGTGAGTGATCGGTAGTATGTGTTTGAGCTTTTTGGGTGCACACCCTAATGCAATAGGCTGCGCACACCTATGGTGTAAACATACAGGGGTCGCTTTACTAAAACTTGAGAGTGCAAAATCTGGTGCAGCTCTGCATAGAAACTAATCAGCTCCCAGTTTTTTTTGTCAAAGGTTAAAGTGGTTGTAAACTCAAATAAAGATTACTGGCAGCCCCTCTTTTCTATCAAGCCATACTACACTATGTATATGTTTGTATAAAATGATGCCTTTAACCACTTAACGACCGCTCACTGTATATATACGTCGGCAGAATGGCACCGACAGGCACAATCACGTAGAGCATACGTGATCGCCTTTGTATAGTTGGGGGGTCCGATCGGACCCCCCTCCTATACAGTGAGCGGCTGTTTATCGTTGGGGAGCGATCAGAGATGAGGGGGTGACCATTCGATTTCGGCCACCCCCTAGCGATCGCTCCCGGCGAATGAAAATGCTTCCTCCGCCATGTGATGTAAACACAGGCAGGAGGAAGTGATGTCATCTCCCTCGCGGCGGTCTTTTCGATTCCGGCGCCGAGGAGAAAGGAAGCAGGTTAGTGCACCAACAGTCCACTGACACTTAGGTACACATAGGCACACATTTCACCCCCCAGTCACCCCAGATCACCCCCCAGGTCACCCCCCAGCCCCCAATCACAGTGTCACTGATTGCAGTGATCATTTATTTTACTGATCACTGCATTTAGTGTCATCTGTGATAGTAAAAAGTTGCAGGGCAGTTAGGATTAGGCCCCTTTAGGTCCAGGGTAGCCCCCTAACCCCCCCTAATAAAGGTTTAACCCCTTGATCGCCCCCCAGGTAACCCTTTCACCCCCTAATGCCAGCGTCACTAAGCGATCGTATTTTCGATCGCTGTATTTAGTGCCGGTGGTGCCCTAGATAGCCAGTTATTTATTTTTAGTTTCGCCGCAGGTTTTTAGAGCGTCAGGTACCCCCATATATTATTTTAACCCCCTGATTGCCCCTAGAGTTAACCCTTTCACCAGTGATCACTGTATAAGCGTCACTGGTGACACTGGTTACCCACTGGTTACCCAGTTAGTTATTTAGTTATTTAGGTAACCCGTCAGGTTTTTATATAGCGTCGGGTACCCCCATATTTAACCTAATAAAGGTTTCAACCCCCTAATTGCCCCTAGTTAACCCTTTCACCAGTGATCACCATATAAAGGTTACGGGTGACGCTGGTTGGTTAGTTTGCTTTTTATAGCATCAGGGCACCCGCCGTATATAACCCAATAAAGGTTTAACCCCCTGATCGCCCGGCGGGTGAGATCAATTAGGTTTTAGCGCCAGAGAGGGTCTGCGTTGCCCCAGGCAGCGTTAGGTTAGTGCCAGTAACGCTAACACCCACGCGCAAAGCATACACCTCCCTTAGTGGTATAGTATCTGATCAGATCTATACTAGCGTCCCCAGCGGTTTAGGGTTCCCAAAAATGCAGTGTTAGCGGGATCAGCCCAGATACCTGCTAGCACCTGCGTTTAGCCCCTCCGCCCAGCCCAGCCCAGCCCACCCAAGTGCAGTATCGATCGATCACTGTCACTTACCAAACACAAAACACATAACTGCAGCGTTCGCAGAGACAGTCCTGATCCCTGCGACCGCTAACAGTTTTTTTTGTAGCGTTTGATATATTTGCTGACGACAGTCAGGTGCTTTTTTTCCTGTGAATCTTACTAGTGTACCCCTAAATTTAGAGCCCAAAATGGCAAGTCGAAGGTACACTAGTAAAGAGGCCTACGAGATTCTGAGCATGACAGATAGTGAAGAGGAGGTCACGTATCTGTCAGATTCAGGCTCAGAATATCTTCCCGTAGAAGACAGTGACGTCAGCGGCCCCACGTCAGATAGCTCTGACGACGAAGTTGAGGTCCCTGCTAAGGTCAGGCGTACCCGATCCCGATCTTCTGAGGTTGTTAAGGAGCAAGAACCGCAGGGCTCTCTTATCATGGAGCAGAGTAGTACTAGCGCCGCTATTCCTTCTGGTGAATTGGCAAGCACCAGCGGCCTAGTACAGCCTGGGCGTACATCCAGCACTGCAGTATCACGTGGTGACGTGGCGAGTCCCATAAGTGCAGTTCAAGCTGGCGAGGTGGCAAGCACAAGTAGTGTCCCACTGCCACCAAGAAGACAAAGGCAGGCCCGTCGTGCCCATAGTGCCCTTCCTGCAGAATTCGCCTATCCTGATTGGGGCCCCACCACTTCTGCAGAACCCGTACTTCCCCCATTCACTGCCCAACCCGGTATTCAGGTGGAAACAGCTGATTTTATGCCAATTGATTTTTATTCGCTGTTTTTCACGGAAGATCTCTATAGATCTATTGTGGACCAGAGTAATTTATATGCTGGTCAATTCATCGCCGCTAATCCCCAGTTGCCTTCCATTGCCAAAGATTGGAAACCAATTACGGTTTACGAATTTAAGACCTTTCTGGGCCTTTCCCTCAACATGGGCACACATAAATTCCCGTCATTGCGTGCTTATTGGTCCACGCACCCAATTGACCACATGCCCGTGTTCTCTGCCTCCATGCCCAGGAAACGATACGAGCAGATTTTGCGGTTCATGCATTTCAACGACAATGAACTTTGTCGTCCACGTGGGGACCCTGAATACGACCGGCTCTATAAAATTCGGCCCCTCATAAACCACTTCAACAAACGTTTTGCAGCCTTGTTTATTCCTGATCAAGCTGTCTGCGTTGATGAGTCCCTGATTAAATTTTCTGGCCGCTTGGCTTTCAAGCAGTACCTTCCCAGCAAGCGTGCCAGATACGGGGTCAAGCTCTATAAGTGCTGTGACAGGGCAACAGGCTATGTAGTGAACTTTACGGTTTATGAGGGAAAAGATAGTCAGGTTGAACCGGTCAACTGCCCGGATTACATAGGGAGCGCTGGCAAGATAGTGTGGAACTTGGTGTCACCCTTATTCGGAAAGGGGTACCACTTGTATGTGGACAATTATTACACGAGCGTGCCACTGTTTAGTCACTTGTTTGATCATCAGATTGGAGCATGTGGCACCGTGCGACCTAATCGCCGGGGCTTTCCCCAGCGGCTTGTAGATGCCCGTCTTAGGCTGGGGGAGAGAGCCTGCTTGAAGTGTAATAACTTGCTCGCTATGAAGTGGAGGGACAATAAGAATGTTTTCCTTCTTACCTCCCTTCATGCAGACACGACAGTCCAAATTTGTACGGCGACTGGTGTTGTGGAGAAACCCCTCTGTGTCCACGAATATAACAAAAATATGGGAGGGGTGGACCTCAACGACCAGTTGATGGCGCCGTATCTAATTGACTGTAAGGCGAGACGCTGGTACAAAAAAGTGTCTCTATCCTTATTCCAATTGGCTTTGCTGAACGCTCATGTGCTATACAGAGCTTCAGGCGGGACTTTATCTCTTCTAAAATTCCAGAATGAGATAGTCACAAAACTCCTGTATCCAGGCGGTTCTGCACCTCACCATCCCCTATCAAATGCAGTAAGCCGGCTGCATAAGAGGCATTATACGCATCTCCTCCCGAGTACCCCTACCCAACGAACCCCCCAAAAAAGATGTCGTGTCTGTAGCAAGCGCGGATTTAGGCGTGACACCCATTATTATTGTCCACTCTGTCCTGACAAACCTGGTCTTTGCCTTGGTGAATGTTTTGAACGCTACCACTCAAAAGTGAAGTTTTAGCATAGGGTACAGCATTTCACAGACTAGGACACACTTACACAGGGTCTCCCAAGATGCCATTACATTTTGAGAGACCCGAACCATTACAGTTGTTAAAGTTTAAAAAAAAAAGTGTAAAAAAGAAAAAAAAAAAAAAAACACAAAAAAAAAAAAAAATAGTTGTCGTTTTATTGTTCTCTCTCTCTCTCTCTCTATTTTCTCTCTATTGTTCTGCTCTTTTTTACTGTATTCCATTCTGCAATGTTTTATCATGCTTGCTTTTCAGGTATGTAATTTTTTGTTTTCAGGTGCGCCATTCAGCTGCAGCGCGGAATTATTTATCTTGACAGCAACAGCGTTTGCTCCCACGATACATAAAGCCGTGACTCCAGTGCTGTAGGAGGTGATTTCACCACCACAGTTAAAAAAAAAGAGCATATATGCCGAAGCATGGGGGCAGCAGGGGCGGAGGAGCGATTTTGCTCCTAATGCCGCGTATATACGGTCGAAATTCCGACGGAGGCTTGCCCGTGGAAAAGTCCGACCGTGTGTACGCGGCATAACTTTTTTGCGGGAGGATGCCCCCATGCTTCGGCATATATATATTTTAGGCACAGGTTGCGTTAAAAAAATGTTTTATTTTTTACTAGGTTTTGTTTTGGTATTTGCTTTGCAGGTATGGTATGGTAAGGTCTTACTGTTGTACTGTAATGTTACTTTGTTTTAATGTTAACCATCATTTGCTTAGCAGGTACGCCATTCAGTTGCATCGCGGATTTATTTATCTTGACAGCAACAGCGTTTGCTCCCACGATACATAAAGCCGTGACTCCAACGCTGTAGGAGGTGATTTCACCACCACAGTTAAAAAAAGAGCATATATGCCGAAGCATGGGGGCAGCAGGGGCGGAGGAGCGATTTTGCTCCTAATGCCGCGTATATACGGTCGAAATTCCGACGAAGGCTTGCCCGTGGAAAAGTCCGACCGTGTGTACGCGGCATAACTTTTTTGCGGGAGGATGCCCCCATGCTTCGGCATATATATATTTTAGGCACAGGTTGCGTTAAAAAAATGTTTTATTTTTTACTAGGTTTTGTTTTGGTATTTGCTTTGCAGGTATGGTATGGTAAGGTCTTACTGTTGTACTGTAATGTTACTTTGTTTTAATGTTAACCATCATTTGCTTAGCAGGTACGCCATTCAGTTGCATCGCGGATTTATTTATCTTGACAGCAACAGCGTTTGCTCCTACGATACATAAAGCCGTGACTCCAACGCTGTAGGAGGTGATTTCACCACCACAGTTAAAAAAAGAGCATATATGCCGAAGCATGGGGGCAGCAGGGGCGGAGGAGCGATTTTGCTCCTAATGCCGCGTATATACGGTCAAAATTCCGACGGAGGCTTGCCCGTGGAAAAGTCCGACCGTGTGTACGCGGCATAACTTTTTTGCGAGAGGATGCCCCCATGCTTCGGCATATATGCCCATCATTAGAAGTGGGTGGATGAAGGGAGGTATTCTAATGGTGGGCATACCCACCGATCAATCTCTTTTTTTCGTTCAGCCAACAGGCTGCATGAAAAAAAAGATTACAATACATGTCCAACAAGGACCAGCAACGTACTGGTATGTTGCTGGACTTTGAATGTTTATACCAGAATGATGCCTGCAGGTTTAGGTATCATCTTGGTATCATTCTTTTCAGCCAGTGGCCGGCTTTCATGTAAAAGCAATTCTAGCAGATAATTAGCCTCTAGACTGCTTTTACAAGCAGTGGGAGGGAATGCCCCCCCCCGGATATAAACAGCGCCATTGGGAAATTGGGAAAGCATTTTATCACACCGATCTTGGTGTGGTCAGATACTTTGAGGGCAGAGGAAAGATCTAGGGTTTAACCCCCCATTTTTTTTCAAAAAAAGAGTACCTGTCACTACTTATTGCTATCATAGGGGATATTTACATTCCCTGAGATAACAATAAAAATGATTAAAAAAAAAAAATATGGAAGGAACAGTTTAAAAATAAAATAAAAAAGCAAAATAAATAATAAAAAAAAAAAAAAAAAAGCACCGCTGTCCCCCCCTGCTCTTGCGCAAAGGCGAACGCAAGCGTCGGTCTAGCGTCATATGTAAACAGCAATTGCATCATGCATGTGAGGTATCACCGCGAAGGTCAGATCGAGGGCAGTCATTTTAGCAGTAGACCTCCTCTGTAAATCTAACGTGGTAACCTGTAAGGGCTTTTAAATGCTTTTAAAAATGAATGTAGTTTCTCGCCGCTGCGCGTTTGTGCGCAATTTTAAAGCATGTCGTGTTTGGTATCCATGTACTCGGCCTAAGATCATCTTTTTTATTTCATCATACATTTGGGCAATATAGTGTTTTTTAGTGCATTAAAAATAAAAAAAGTGTGTTTTTCCCCCAAAAAATGCGTTTGAAAAATCGCTGCGCAAATACTGTGTGGAAAAAAAAATGCAACACCCACTATTTTAATCTGTAGGGCCTTTGCTTTAAAAATATATATAATGTTTGGGGGTTCAACATAATTTTCTTGCAAAAAAAAAAATGTTTTCATGTAAACAAAAAGTGTCAGAAAGGGCTTTGTCTTCAAGTGGTTAGAAGAGTGGATGATGTGTGACATAAGCTTCCTAATGTTGTGCATAAAATGCCAGGACAGTTCAAAACCCCCCCAAATGACCCCATTTTGGAAAGTAGACACCTCAAGCTACTTGCTGAGAGGCATGTTGAGCCCATTGAATATATATATTTTTTTTCCCAAGAGATTGAATAATGACAAAAAAAAAAAAATGTACAAAAAGTTGTCACTAAATTATATATTGCTCAAACATGCCATGCCATGGTTATATGTGGAATTGCACCCCAAAATACATTCTGTTGCTTCTCCTGAGTACGGGGATACCACATGTGTGAGACATTTTGGGAGCCTAGCCGCGTACAGGACCCCGAAAACCAAGCACCGCCTTCAGGATTTCTATGGGTGTAAATTTTTGATTTCACTCCTCACTGCCTATCACAGTTTCGGGGACCATGGAATGCCCAGATGGCACAAACCCCCCCAAATGACCCCATTTTGGAAAGTAGACACCCCAAGCTATTTGCTGAGAGGTATGTTGAGTATTTTGCAGATCTCGCTTTTTGTCACAAAGTTTTAAAAATTGAAAAAAAAAAAAATATATATATATATGTCTTTCTTCATTTTCAAAAACAAATGAGAGCTGTAAAATACTCACCATGTCTCTCGGCAAATAGCTTGGGGTGTCTACTTTCCAAAATGGGGTCATTTGTGGGGGTTTTGGGCTATCTTGGCATTTTATGGCCTTCAAAACTGTGATAGGTAGTGAGGAGTGAAATCAAAAATTTGTGCCCTTAGAAATCCTGAAGGCGGTGCTTGGTTTTCGGGGGCCCGTACGCGGCTAGGCTCTCAAAAAGTCCCACACATGTGGTATCCCCGTACTCAGGAGAAGCAGCCAAATGTATTTTGGGGTGCAATTCCGCATATAACCATGGCATGTTTGAGCAATATATCATTTAGTGACAACTTTTTGTACATTTTTTTTTTCTTTTTGTCATTATTCAATCACTTGGGACAAAAAAAAAATATTCAATGGGCTCAACATGCCTCTCAGCAATTTCCTTGGGGTGTCTACTTTCCAAAATGGGGTCATTTGGGGGGGTTTTGTGCTATTTTGGCATTTTATGGCCTTCGAAACTGTGATAGGTAGTGAGGAGTGAAATCAAAAATTTACGCCCTTAGAAATCCTGAAGGCGGTGCTTGGTTTTTGGGGCCCCGTACCCGGCTAGCCTCCCAAAAAGTCCCACACATGTGGTATCCCCGTACTCAGGAGAAGCAGCAAAATGTATTTTGGGGTGCAATTCCACATATAACCATGGCATGTGTGAGCAATATATCATTTGTGACAACTTTTTGTACATTTTTTTTTTTCTTTTTGTCATTATTCAATCATTTGGGACAAAAAAAAAATATTCAATGGGCTCAACATGCCTCTCAGCAAATAGCTTGGGGTGTCTACTTTCCAAAATGGGGTCATTTGGGGGGGTTTGTGCCATCTTGGCATTTTTTGGCCTTCAAAACTGTGATAGGTAGTGATAGGTAGTGAGGAGTGAAATCAAAAATTTATGCCCTTAGAAACCTTGAAGGCGGTGCTTGGTTTTTGGGGTCCCGTACGCGACTAGGCTCCCAAAAAGTCCCACACGTGTGGTATCCCCGTACTCAGGAGAAGCAGCAGAATGTATTTTGGGGTGTAATTTCACATATGCCCATGGCATGTGTGAGCAATATATCATTTAGTGACAACTTTGTGCAAAAAAAATAAAGTTTGTCATATTCCCGCAACTTGTGGCAAAATATAAAATATTCCATGGACTAATCATGCCTCTCAGTAAATAGCTTGGGTTGTCTACTTTCCAAAATGGGGTCATTTGGGGGGGTTTTGTGCTATTTTGGCATTTTATGGCCTTCGAAACTGTGATAGGTAGTGAGGAATGAAATCAAAAATTTGCGCCCTTAGAAATCCTGAAGGCGGTGCTTGGTTTCCGGGGTCCCATACGTGGCTAGGCTCCTAAAAAGTCCCACACATGTGGTATCCCCGTACTCAGGAGAAGCAGCAGAATGTATTTTGGGGTGCAATTCCACATATAACCATGGCATGTGTGAGCAATATATCATTTAGTGACAACTTTTTGTAATTTTTTTTTTTTTTTTGTCATTATTCAATCACTTGGCACAAAAAAAAAATATTCAATGGGCTCAACATGCCTCTCAGCAATTTCCTTGGGGTGTCTACTTTCCAAAATGGGGTCATTTGGGGGGTTTTGTACTGCCCTGCCATTTTAGCACCTCAAGAAATGAGATAGGCAGTCATAAATTTAAAGCTGTGTAAATTCCAGAAAATGTACCCTAGTTTGTAGACGCTATAACTTTTGCGCAAACCAATAAATATACGCTTATTGACATTTTTTTTACTAAAGACGTGGCTGAATACATTTTGGCCTAAATGTATGACTACAATTGAGTTTATTCGATTTTTCTTATAACAAAAAGTAGAAAATATCATTTTTTTTCAAAATTTTCGGTCTTTTTCCGTTTATATCGCAAAAAAAAAAATCGCAGAGGCAATCAAATACCATGAAAAGAAAGCTCTATTTGTGGGAAGAAAAGGACGCAAATTTCGTTTGGGTACAACATTGCATGTCCGCACAATTTACAGTTAAAGCAGCGCAGTGCAAAATTCTGAATTCACCTCTGGTCCTTTAGCTACCAAATGGTCCGGGGCTTAAGTAGTTAAATGCCTTCTTTCAGTTTGTTTCTGGCCGGTCACAAGACCTCCAGGCCGCTGTCCTCCTCCAATCTAAGGGCTATAGCCAGAGGGGCTGAGATCCCCCTCTGACATCAGCTGGGGAGGTCACGTGACCACTGTGCTGTCCACTCAGCACATCCCGCTGTAGCCCTTAGAGCAGGGGAGGATAGTGGCCGAAGGTCACGTGACCGGCCAGAAACAAACTGAAAAAAGGTGTTATACAAACATGCACACAGTGTAGTATGGCTTGATAAAACAGAGGGGCTGACAGTAATCTTTCTTTAACTTTGCTGGCAGCTACTAATCTACTAATCGTGGCAGGAGGGGACAGGGGGGGGGGGGTAGAGGAGACAGCTCACACACACACAGGAGCTGACATTCAGGGGGAGAGAGGAGAGCAGTGGGATGATGGAGGCACGTAACCTGTTCACGGTATCATGGATTAGCTGCATGATTACTAGACATGTGCACACTGAAATATTTCGTTTCGGAATTTCGTTTTCGTCCGAAAAATAAATTTATTAAGTTACTCCCGAAATTCGTTTTTATTTATTTCGTTTTTCGTTAAAAATTGCATTCGTCCGAAAATCTGAATTAATTAAGGTCGAATCTGTCATTGAAGGCTTATGGTGTCTGTCGAATGTTCCGCCCACAAAGAAGATTTGACGGTGCAGTGAAACTGTACGACTCTGCAATCATACATTTCCGGTCGAATGTTCCGCCCACAAGCAGTGATCTTTTCTCTCTATGTCGAATCTTTTCTCTCTATAATAACAAATCTTTTCTCTCTATAATGTCGAATCTTTTCTCTCTATAATGTCAAATCTTTTCTCTCCTATGTCGAATCTTTTCTCTCTATAATGTCGAATCTTTTCTCTCTATAATGTCAAATCTTTTCTCTCTATAATGTCGAATCTTTTCTCTCTATAATGTCAAATCTTTTCTCTCTATAATGTCAAATCTTTTCTCTCCTATGTCGAATCTTTTCTCTCTATAATGTCAAATCTTTTCTCTCCTATGTCGAATCTTTTCTCTCTATAATGTCAAATCTTCTCTCCTATGTCGAATCTTTTCTCTCCTATGTCGAATCTTTTCTCTCCTATGTCGAATCTTTCTCTCCTATGTCGAATCTTTCCTCTCCTATGTCGAATCTTTTCTCTCCTATGTCGAATCTTTCTCTCCTATGTCGAATCTTTTCTCTCTATAATGTCGAATCTTTTCTCTCCTATGTCGAATCTTTTCTCTATATAATGTCAAATCTTTTCTCTCCTATGTCGAATCTTTTCTCTCTATAATGTCAAATCTTCTCTCCTATGTCGAATCTTTTCTCTCCTATGTCGAATCTTTTCTCTCCTATGTCGAATCTTTCTCTCCTATGTCGAATCTTTCCTCTCCTATGTCGAATCTTTTCTCTCCTATGTCGAATCTTTCTCTCCTATGTCGAATCTTTTCTCTCTATAATGTCGAATCTTTTCTCTCCTATGTCGAATCTTTTCTCTATATAATGTCAAATCTTTTCTCTCCTATGTCGAATCTTTTCTCTCTATAATGTCAAATCTTCTCTCCTATGTCGAATCTTTTCTCTCCTATGTCGAATCTTTCCTCTCCTATGTCGAATCTTTCCTCTCCTATGTCGAATCTTTTCTCTCCTATGTCGAATCTTTCTCTCCTATGTCGAATCTTTTCTCTCTATAATGTCGAATCTTTTCTCTCCTATGTAGAATAATCTTGGACTAATAGAGTTAAGGTTAGGCACATTCGACCACAGGTTCGATAGACACAGATTGTTATTGTCAGCGTCACGTCGAATCTCCTATCTATATCGAACTGTTGTAGCAACGAAAACGAAAATAAAGCATTTGTTTATGTCGGATCTTTCGGTTTTCGGATTCTGTGCTTTCGTTTTCGTTTGTTAAAACGATAACGAAAATAGCTGAAATTCGGACGAAAATGCATTCGGACGAAAACGAATGCACATGTCTAATGATTACTGTGGTCAGCACACTATTGGGACACAGAAACAGGCAGGCTCAACCGGGTATTTTACAGCATAGAAAGGGACAGATTAGACAGCACAAGCACTGTGCTGTTTAACTTGCTATAAGGGAACAGGATCTTTTTTTTGTTTGTTTTTTTTGTTTTATGCTGCGTACACACGGTCGGAATTTCCGATGGAAAAAGTCAGAGGGGAGCTCTTCATCGGATATTCCGACCGTGTGTATGCCCCGACGGAATTAGATAGAGAACATGTCTGTATGCAAAAAAACACGCATGCTCTGAAACAATTAGACGCATGCTCGGAAGCATTGAACTTCTTTTTCTCGCCTCGTCATAGTGTTGTACGTCACTGCGTTCTTAGAGCCCTAAAGTTTGGAGAACTTTTGTGTGACCGTGTGTATGCAAGCCAAGCTTGAGCGTAATTCTGTCAGAAAAACCATGCAACTTTTTTCCGACGGAAATTCCGCTGGTTTGTACAGGGCATTAGAGTTACAACCTATTTAATTGAAGAAACTGAAGTTAGAAGCTGATTGGCTACCATGCACAGCTGCGCCAGTTTTAGTAAAACCACCCCACAGTGTATCCTTTGATTTTTTTGTCAGTACTGAAGAGATTTACCATCTTGTACAGTGAGGAAGAGAGTTGCTTGCTCATCAACTCATCCATTCAGAAAATGTCTTGTATTCTTTTCAATGAATATAAGGCATTCTCTGATTGGATAATGTGGAGAGGCGGTGTGGATGATGTCACAACCTATCCTTGTCCAACTAGAGAATGTCTTGTATTCATTGGAAAGAATACAAGATGTTTTCAGATTGGAGGACGTGTCGAGCAAGTGGCTTTTTATGTTGACTGTAAGAGATGGGAAGTCGCTGCAGCACCACGGAAATATCAAATAACAAACTGTATTATACACAGACTACAAATACAAATTTCAGCTTCCCCTGCAACCCTCTTGAGGTTATATAAATGTTATGACATTTTATTGACACTGGTTAGTACACCTACCTTGGGCAGTGGTACTTGTTTTTGAACCATCCTTAAGTCTCATAAGGGTGTGTAGTAGAACAGGTTCTTGGGTAGTGGCACTTGATAAGGTTTAATAAATATTTTTGTTGGTATCACACAGTTAGTGCATTTCAACTTCTTTCTGTGCAAATATCAAGTTTTAAATGTTATAAAGATGTAGTATATTTTGGGCCATTATCTAACCTGTATGTAGGCAGCAAACCTGGTGAGAACATAGGTTTAAGCTTTGCTACATTATCATCTATCTGCAACCAGATGACCTAGTCTCTGGCCAGATTCAGGCAAAGACATTCATCTTTTGCTTCAAATCTGGAGGAAGTCCTGTCTTTGTTTACAGGGGTACATACAGTTGTGCTCATAAGTTTACATACCCTGGCAGAATTTATGATTTCTTGTCCATTCTTGTCCATTTTTCAGAGAATATGAATGATAACACAAAAACTTTTCTTTCACTCATGGTTAGTGTTTGGCTGAAGCCATTTATTATCAATCAACTGTGTTTATTACTCTTTTTAACAGAAACTAGCCGAATGACCCTGATCAAAAGTTTACATACCCCAGTTCGTAGTACCATATATTGCCCCCTTTAACATCAATGACAGCTTGAAGTCTTTTGTGGTATTTGTGGATGAGGCTCTTTATCTTCTCAGATGGTAAAGCTGCCAATTTTTCTTGGCAAAAAGCCTCCAGTTCCTGTAAATTCTTGGGCTGTCTTCCATGAACTGCACGTTTGAGATCTCCCCAGAGTGGCTCAATGATATTGAGGTCAGTAGACTGAGATGGCCACTCCAGAACCTTCACTTTATTCCACTGTAGCCAATGACAGGTCGACTTGGCCTTGTGTTTTGGATCATAGTCATGTTGGAATGTCCAAGTACGTCCCATGCGCAGCTTCCTGGCTGATGAATGCAAATGTTCCTCCAGTATTTTTTGATAACATACTGCACTCATCTTGCCATAAATTTTGACCAAATTTCCTGTGCCTTAGTAGCTTACACATCCCCAAAACATCAGCGATCCACCTCCGTGTTTCACAGTAGGAATGGTGTATCTTTCATCATAGGCCTTGTTGACTCCTCTCCAAATGTAGTGTTTATGGTTGTGGCCAAAAAGCAAAATTTTGGTCTCATCACTCCAAATGACTGTGCCAGAAGGTTTGAGGCTTGTCTCTGTGCTGTTTGGTGTATTGTAAGCGATATACTTTGTGGCATTTGCGTAGTAATGGCTTTTTTCTGTCGACTCGACTATGCAACCCATCTTTCTTCAAGTGCCACCTTATTGTGCATTTTGAAACAGCCACACCACATGTTTTCAGAGAGTCCTGTATTTCACCTGAAGTTATTTGTGGGTTTTTCTTTGGATTCTGAACAATTTTCCTGGCAGTTTTAGTTGGTCTACCTGACCGTGGTTTGGTTTCAACAGAACCCCTCATTTTCCACTTCTTGATTATAGTTTGAACACTGCTGATTGGCTTTTTCAATTCCTTGGATATCTTTTTATATACCTTTCCTGTTTTTTACAGTTCAACTACCTTTTCCCACAGATCCTTTGACAATTGAGAACACCCATGCGATCCGATTCCAGTGCGGGGAAAAACAAGTCCCTGCACCTCTTTCTGTGCGACTCCAATGCGAGTTCAGCCATACAATTGTATGGCTGAACTCGCATTGCTTAGACATCGCATGTGATCGGCACCTGTGGTGCAGGTGCTAATCACATGCGATGTCTGAGGTCGCACTAGTCTGAACATAGGCTAAAGGCCCTTTCCTAAACCAATTACAGAATCTTCTTTTTCTTTACAAATTGATAATCCCCTTGTCCTTTAAAAAAAAAATAAAAAAATAAAACCCCTTGAAATATTCCACATTTTGTCATGTTACAACCAAAAACAATGTATTTTATTGGAATTTTATGTAATAGACCAATACAAGGTGGCACATAATTGTGAATTGGAAGGAGAATGATAAATGGTTTTCAATTTTTTTTTACAAATAAATATCTGAAAAGTGAGGCGTGTATTTGTATTCCGCCCCCTTTACTCTGATACACCTAACTAAGATCTAGTGGAACCAATTGCCTTCAGAAGTCACCTAATTAGTAAATAGAGTCCACCTGTGTGTAATTTGATCTCAGTATAAATACAGCTGTCCTGTGAAGCCCTCAGAGGTTTGTTAGAGAACCTTAGTGAGCAAACAGCATTATCACAGGACTGTCTTTTTGCATCATTGGCAACCACACAGCTTCTGCAGCCAGTCCCCTCCTGACTTGTGCAGTGTGCATCAATAGGAGTGTGTTCACATCTCAGCCTTCTCCACCTGTGAACCGTTGTGGAGTTATCAACAGGAGTGTGTTTACTTCCCAGCCTCCTCCACCTGTGAACCGCTGTGGATGTCTCCCCTTGTAGGCGTGTGATCCACGGCTCCCCCATCTGTGTTTGGCGGCTGTTCCCTGCATCCGTGTCAGTGCCTCAGCTGGTCTGACGTCACGACACACGCGGCTAGGAGTCCCATCTACATCTTCACGCTGCAGCGGCTCCGGCTCTCAATTCCCACACGTCGGATGGTATCTTCACGCTGGCTAACACAACTCACCGGTGACTTGTGATACAGGATCTGGCGGCCGTTTTCTCCCCCCCCTCTCTTTCCACCATACATCTCCCGTTGGAGGAGATTGGATGAGAACGTGAAGCTGTTGGCCCCTTGTTGCGCTATGGATCCCAGGTGATATGGCAAGCTTGCTTTTTTATACCAATTTGTGTTCATTCAAGACTGTGTTTTTTTATTTATGCTTTTGACAGAATAAACCAGGGGTATTGAATTACAATTCGCCGAGGTCCGGTCAGTAAAAAAAATTTCTAGCAGAGGTCCGAATATCATGTTGGTTCCCTGTCACGCATTTTTGTGTGCCCCAAACCACATGTTGCTGCAGCACCATGCGGCTTGGTGCGACGCAATTTTTATAAAAAAGGTCAAGGACTTCTTTCTCTCTGTTTCTTGTGGGTAGTGCAGCCCATTAAAATGGGCTGATCCACCTACGACGTGTGCACCTAATGCACATACACAGATCTGAACCCATTCTTATATCAGCATCCTCAGTCCCCAGTGCACATCACAGTCCCCTCCACCTTCACATCAAGATCCCCTCTTGATGAGTGTCTTCAGCTCCCCTTTACATCATCCCCCTCCACTCCTTCTACAGTAGTGTCCTCACACTTCCTTAACATCTACCCCCATTAACAGTACTGTCCTCTGCCCCTTTTACATCTTAACCCCACATTACTGTCCTCAGTCCCCCCCCTCCACACATTACAGTTCTCCCCTCTCCACTTTAATGTCCTCAGCCTCCCCTCACATGACAGTCCTTGGTCCCCCAAATTTACCCCCCCCCATATTCCAGTCCTCAGCTCCCCCACAATCCAGTCCTCAGTTCCCCCACACTCCAGTCCTCAGTTCCCCCACACTCCAGTCCTCAGCTCCCCCACACTCCAGTCCTCAGCTCCCCCACACCCCAGTCCTCAGCTCCCCCACACCCCAGTCCTCAGCTCCCCCACACTCCAGTCCTCAGCTCCCCCACACTCCAGTCCTCAGCTCCCCCACACTCCAGTCCTCAGCTCCCCCACACTCCAGTCCTCAGCTCCCCCACACCCCAGTCCTCAGCTCCCCCACATTCTAGTTCTCAGCTCCCCCACATTCTAGTCCTCAGCTCCCCCACACCCCAGTCCTCAGCTCCCCCACATTCTAGTCCTCAGCTCCCCCACACCCCAGTGCTCAGCTCCCCCACACCCCAGTGCTCAGCTCCCCCACGCCCCAGTCCTCATCTCCCCCACACCCCAGTCCTCATCTCCCCCACATTCTAGTCCTCAGCTCCCCCACACTCCAGTCCTCGGCTCCCCCACATTCTAGTCCTCAGCTCCCCCACACCCCAGTCCTCAGCTCCCCCACTCCCCAGTCCTCAGCTCCCCCACTCCCCAGTCCTCAGCTCCCCCACACCCCAGTCCTCAGCTCCCCCACACCCCAGTCCTCAGCTCCCCCACACCCCAGTCCTCAGCTCCCAACACCCCAGTCCTCAGCTCCCAACACCCCAGTCCTCAGCTCGGTCCGAATGGCAGAGTGCCGCGGGCCACATTTGTCCCGCGGTCCACCATTTAGTGATGCCCGGAATAAACCATCAGCTCTTTGCCATTATTATGAGACTACTTGACTTTTGTGCCCCATGAGCGCTGGATCACTGTGTTTTTAATTATTTTTCTGGGGACAACCCAAAATCCGTGTTTTTTTCTTACTTTCACTTTCAATGATCCATAGTAAACAAGACAAATAGGGTGAATACCCTTAAGGGGCACAGACAGCAATAAAAACGAACAAGCATTCCAATCCCTCTGCACTCTGTCCAAATACTGTATAAGAAAAAAAAATTACCCTTAGTTAAACTTTAGGGTGACAAAACAGTTTGCAGTTTGATCTGACATGCTTATCTAAGACCTGCTAAAGAGGAATAAATACAGAACATGAAGGCTGAGTGACAGTTCCAGGAACTATTTCCATAGCTATCAGTTGGATTAAAACTTTTAGACCCCACCAGTTATTTTCTAGGGCAGTTTTCTATTTCATGAGTGGATGGGGTGTTGGGGGAAGAGGGATTTGACATTTTCATACAATTTTTCCTCATATGTCTGACTGTCAGAGACACCCCATAATCGAAAATGTATTTTCACATTAGAAGTTGTTTTTAGAAATGTATAAAACCAGTTTATTTGAGCATCATGCTTGATGGAGTTTTTTAATGCTCTATAAATGACGTGGATCTCTTCAGATTGGTCTTTGAATACCCAAACTGTTTTAATTTGAGTGTTTTAATAGAAATAGTTTCCAGTAAATTGCTTTTTCAAATAACATGTTACTTTTCTGAAAAAAAATCCTTTCGTTATTAGCTATACAAAATTGTCCAGATTAAATGTTTTGCTGTCTGCAGAATAAATTCCGGTTCCTTCTGAAATTGTACAAAAGCAGGTATTACGGTCATGTATTACATTCCCACAAACTGGGCGGCTACTGCTTTTGTCTGCTTGGGTTGTGCAGACCGATCTGCTTGTAAACATTTTTCACCATATGCAGAACAAGACTTGACTTCCTGCCAGCGGTCAGAATTTGAATTTGGCAGCTGTAAACAGTCAGACATTTCCTCGCCTGCTCCCCTGGGGATGGTAAATGGGAAAAGAAGAGTTTCTCTGTGTGACATGAGCTGAGACCAT
The DNA here is from genome assembly GCA_029206835.1 of Rana muscosa. Taxonomy (NCBI): domain Eukaryota; kingdom Metazoa; phylum Chordata; class Amphibia; order Anura; family Ranidae; genus Rana; species Rana muscosa. Next base: position 152,116,441 of record CM055117.1, read on the forward strand.
AATTGCTGAACATTATCCACATAGAACAGCAAATCAGCTAACAGTGCATTTATTTCAGAACGCATAATAACTAACTGGGAGAGGAATGGAGGTGTGGCATATAGTACCCAGCCAGATGTTCTTCTCTGTTTTTAAAGTATAAAAACTTTGATTTTAGATACACTTTAAAGTGGTTGTAAAGCCTCAAGGTTTTTCACCTTAAAGGGGTTGTAAAGTTTTTTGTTTTTTCACCTTTATGCATCCTATGCATTAAAAGAGAAGTATGGGTTTCCTTTTTTTTGCTTACATCTATTCTATGTGAGCTGCTGATATCTATAAACCCTCCCAGCCCTCTCAAAAGTGCCCCCATTCTGTTAAAATCTAGATAAATACCTGTGGGAGGTTCTACAGTCTTTCATACAGCATCATCCAGACAATGGTCTGGACATGAAGTCTGGATACACCCCCATTCTAGTCATTTTGCTTGATTGATGTCCTCTCTCCTCCCTCTGCTCTCACAGAGCATAGCTGCTCCCCCTCCCTTTTCACTCCTCTCTCCTCCCCCTCCCTCCTCCTCTGCAGCCTGTTTCAATGATTAGAAGAGTTGGCAGAGATTTCAGCACTTCAGTGAGTGTAATGTGGGAGAAGTCACTGATAGTGCTGTGTATGAGAATCTACACTATATATTTCTATCTATCAGCACAGCCACGTCTCTTAGGGGAGGAGGGACAGATGTGTACATCTTCACCAACACACCCCCTGAAACTTTTCAAACTGAAAATGAATCGTTTTTGCCAGCTGAAGGAAAGTTCATGTGCACATGCTGTAAAAACTAAAAGAGGTAGGAAAAAAAACTAGCTGATATGTGACTAATGTGATATGTACTAGTTGTTTAACCCATCCCATACTTCTCCTTTAAGGTGAAAGAACACCTTGCACTCTCCGCCCCCCCCCCCCCGAGCCCCTGTTTTACTTACTTGAGCCCTGAATCTCTGGTCCTGCGTTGCTTTCCCCCAGCTCTTTATTGGATGATTGATAGCAGCGCAGCCATTGGCTCCCACTGCTGTCAATCAAATCAATGAAGCGGCGCGCCGGGGGGGGGGCAAGTGATACACTTGGGGGCTATGGCTGCACAGTGTATCACACGGGAGCGTGCCCACAAGCTAACCCCCTTGGGAGAGAGCTTCCCAGAGGGGGGTTAGTTCTTGCGGGGAGGAGTCGAGACAGCCACCGTGGGACCCCAGAAGACGAGGGCCACTCGGGGCCACTCTGGGCAAAACAAACTGCACAGTGGAGGTAAGTATGGTATGTTTGTTATTTAAAAAAAAAAAAAAATAAACCTTTACAACCCCTCTAATGCATTCTATGCATTAAAGGAGTAGTAAAGGTAAATGTTTTTTCACCTTAATGCATCCTATGCATTAAGGTGAAAAAACATTTGACAATACCGCCGCTCCCAGCCCCCCCCCCGTTTTACTTACCTGGCCCCTCGAATGTCCCGCGCTCGCTCCCGTCATCCTCCGAGTTCCTGTGCCTGCCCGTTGATTGGCTGCTGTGGATGGATTGAAAGCAGCGCAGCCATTGGCTGGCGCTGCTGTCAATCACATCCAATGACGCGGCACGTCGGGGGGGGCGGGGCCGAGTGATACAGTCGGTGGCTATGGCCGCCGCTGTATCACGGGAGCGCGCCCGCAGTCCTTGCGGGGAGAAGCCGAGACAGCCGCCGAGGGACCCCAGAAGCGGAGGATCGGGGCCACTGTGTGCAAAACGAGCTGCACAGTGGAGGTAAGTATAATATGTTTGTTATTTAAAAAAAAAAAACGGGAACCTGTAGTGTTCCTTTAAGGTGAAAAACCTTCTGTGCTGCAGCTACTCCCCCCTCCTTTCTTACCTGAGCCCAATCTGATCCAGCGATGTGCACAAGCTCAGTCACTCCAGCCTCTGTCCCTGGACAGATTGGCTCCTGCTGCTGTCAATCAAATCCTGTGACACAGGAGCGGGACTGAGACCCTCTGTCTGTGTCAATGGTATATATAAAAAAGCAGTGCAGCGCTAAAGACTAAACTAAAAATTTGCATCAAAAGTCCAAACAATATGCGGCAAGATTAGGCCAGAGGATGTTGAAGGGCAACAGAGGTGTAAAACTTCTTAGGTAGTAAATGGGGTGCTTCAATCAATCACCATGCATCCAGACATATGCGTCTCCTCCCCCAGAAGTGCAAACCGCTCACCTGAACATATGGACCTCTGAACAAACAGAAGGTCAATCACGCTGTCCCTTAACTAGGGTAGTGGTAAGATGTTGTCTTCACGTAAGGTCCTTCTCTATGACTCCTCAGTCGATAAATGGTCTCCAAATTCACTCATATATAGAATGGATCATGTAAAAATATAAAAGAAACGCATAGTGCTCTCCGTATGTAAAAGCAACACATTTAATAAGATGAAATAAAACTACTCACAAACACGGCACTATATCCTAGTGCACGGCATGAAGTACATATAAAAGAACCAGGTAGGTGGCTGTCCTGACATCACTATAAGCCCCCCCGCACGCGTATCGTCCGTGGTGCAGGACTTCCCCAGCGGATATGGAAAGGGCTAATGTGTCAGTGCTAAATTTATAACATTGATTCCTGGTTCAATCAATTACATGTCCCGCCCACTCCCAGCAAGAGGACTGTCCATCACAGATGATGCGAGCAACACAATCACTCGCATCAACATAAACACAACAACGCTTATAGAGATGCAGCGCTCTCCTCAATACTATAAGGCTCACCTGCATCCTAATAGAGATCAGTGCATTAACAATAACCCAAAAACAAGCAGCATGTAACATCCTGCAAAGATCTATTACAATGGGCGGTGTGTACATCAGATGCCAGAAAGAGGGTAATATCAAATCCCAGACTGTCCTAATGCTGGTGTCACTGACCATTCATAAAGCTGCCCACTTCCTCTCCGCCATGTCTGCAACAGGATAAACAAAAGTCTTCATTGGCGACGATGCCGTCCCCCATACCGCTCGTCATAGGGGGCGGCGCAATCAGTACGTCACATGTCCATCTAGTCATGTGACGTACTGATTGTGGAGATATGGATAGTAGCAATCAATCAAAGGTTCATTTTGTTTTTTATGCTTCTGTTAGAACACCTACAGTTGGATCTCATTGTTTTTTGTGCTTCCTTAGCTCAGTGTTGGGTTTATTTTCCCTGTGTGCTGCATGGTAGGGATGATGTTTGAATTCGCTGCTACCTTGTGTTTAAGGCAAATCCTGCAGGTTTAAGAATCGTGGTCCTAATAAATTTATGTGCCAATTCTCCCAGGAGGATTTTCTTACAGGCATAACATAGCCTTTGAACTATGGCCAGCAGGCTCAGAAGGGCCAGTAAGGGGGCTTTTGGATAAGCCAGCACCCTCACTATCAAAGAAGGGCACAGAGCAGCCAAAGTGTCAGTGTATTAGAAATTGTTGTAGGATATTCTGGACATACAAATCTTTTGGGCTGCGGTTACTCTGTTCATTGCTAAATTGACCACTGTGGTAGTTCCCCTAAGTATGAAGGTTTGCTTACTTGGCCTGGGGATATCCCTAGCCCCTCGCAGGGCACTTAGAGCCCTTCTTAGCCTACTCCTCTTTTATGCCTGTAAGGCTATGATCCTAAAATGGAAATCAAAGGAGGCCCCTACCGTGATCTTTTGGTAATCCTTGATTAATGCTGTGTTACATTTATATAACGCTACTTACCTCTCTCGTGGATGCCCCCACAAGTTCGATATTTGGCTCGACTCCCCCTTTATTGCCACATCCTAAAACACTAGGATCCCCCAGAAACTGTAGGGGAAAATGCTCTTGTGGATATTATATTTTACGTACCGTATATACTCGAGTATAAGCCGACCCGAATATAAGCCGAGGCACCTAATTTTACCACAAAAAACTGGGAAAACGTATTGACTCGAGTATAAGCCTAGGGTGTCCATCTGCATGCCTCACTGTGCCTCACTGTGTCCATGTGCATGCCTCACTGTGTCAATGCCTCACTGTGTCCATGCCTCACTGTGTCCATGACTAGACTGACGTTTAACATGGGAGTCTATAGAAGTGGTGCCCGGCTTTGAAAAATTGGTGCTCCTCGGCCGTAGGTCCCCCAAACAACAAACTTTGCACACTTGTAGAAGAGAAATGGTGCTATATGTGTCCCAAGTTTGGGTCCAGGGGTCCTACGACCGGCCGGTACCAGGTCCCCAAAGTCACCAGAGAAATTACTGTTTAACATGGGAGTCTATGGAAGGGGTGCCCGGCTTTGAAAAATCGGTGCTCCCCGACCGTAGGTTCCCCGGACAATAAACTTTGCACACTTGTAGAGGAAGAGTGGGGCTACATATGTGCCAGGTTTGGGACCCAGAAGACCTACGGCCGGCCGGTACCAGGTCCCCAAATTCCGGGAGATCAGGCGCAAAAAGATGACTCAAGTATAAGCCGAGGGGGGCATTTTCAGCACAAAAAAATGTGCTGGAAAACTCGGCTTATACTCGAGTATATACGGTATTAATCATATGTTTTGTGGGTGCATATATTCTCAACTAGTAAACCCTTGGAGATGTTCTGTACCAATCTCCTATATACCCTTTCATTCAGTAGAAGCTAGATATGATTATGTTGTGTAATTTTTCTGTTTTTCCTTTTTTGTTATTTTGGGGGCTGGGTGGTTGAGCTGGGGTATGCTCCGAGGCTCTGTTTTATGCTTAAAATGCCAAAACCAAATAAAAAATAAAAATAAAATACATTTTTGTAGGGAGAGATGAGGGTCACTAGGAAAACTAGTGTAGCCTAGTCTATCTGAGCGGAAGTTCTCCTCTCCCCCTCCCTCCCTGCAGTCTTCTGAGACACGTCACAGGTCCCAGAAGACTGCAGGACCATTAACAAGGCACAGCATTTGCTTGCGCAGAGGACAGTTGTAAAGACGAAAGCAGCATAGCCCACAGTTAGGATTCCGGCGCCGGGAACCTGAAGGCTAGTGAAGAACTAGCCGGGGTTAGGACGGCGCTGGATTCCAGGACAGGTAAGTGTCCTTTTATTAAAAGTCATCAGCTGCAGGATTTGTAGCTGCTGAATTATTTTTTCCCAGAGTGAACCTCCTTTTTTTTTATGCCCTATATAGAGCACTGCCTGACTTGTTACTTTGTTGTCTTCAACTAGGTTACGGGGAGCTCTGGTAAGCTGTACACCTGCTTCAAGGCATGTCACTACTGTTCCTGTCCTGCCTTCACTTTCTTAGTGCTCAGGAGAAGCGACAGCATGCTGGTAAGTGATATATGTATACCAGGGGACGATGTAAAGCCTATGGGGGAGATTTACTAAAACTGGCGCACACAGAATCTAGTACAGCTGTGCAAACTAACCAGTCAACTTCTAGGTTTTATTGTCAAAACTTAACCTTTAGTTAGAAGCTGATTGGTTACTATGCACAGCTGCACCGGATTCTGTGTACCATTTTTAGTAAATATCCCCCTATATGTACAACACATTTCCTGTTAAACATTTTAAAATTAAATAAAGTCTCACAATACATTATTTTCCAGATAGTTAAGCGATATTCAATAGGCTGCTGAAAAGAATAACATGTATTCCCAAAGACATGGCAAATTGATAGACCAGGGTCCTAAAAACAGTTCAGTGACTCTCGTAGTCACAACGAAGGGCATAGCAAACCATGAGAGTGCTGTGGCAAGGCCCGGGAGCACATGGGGCCTAAAGCATCTCTGGCTACTTGGTAATTTACAGTATCTAAGTACAATATAATTTGGCAAATTGAGATAAAATGAACATAAAGTTGATATAATTACTATGAAAAAATTTGTATTCTGTATCACTAGAGAAGCTACCTTTGTGATGGGGGTTAGAGAGACCGGAAGGCCCATTATTGGTTTTCCTATGCCCTATTGCACATAATTATTGCCCTGGTTACATGTAAACGTTGCAGCAAAATATTGTTTCTTAGTAGGTCAGTAGAGCCATTTTGTTACAATTGTCTTGAGAGAGAAATCATTTATTAAAGTATTTGCCACAATTTAAAATCTTAGCATTTGGCCCCATTCTGATCTGTGATTACATTGCGCAGAAAAGCACATTTTTAGTTCAGTTTGTGATGTGCTACAGCTCCACCCTAGGCTAAAATCCTATTTATGGGCATTCCCATGGGAAAAGTACAGCATAGCAATGTAGCCACCGCCCTCCTCTCCATGTGCTGTGAAATGCCTTTAAGTAAATATAGCACAGTGAAGCTCCTCTTTCTCAGAGAAAAAGTGGCCAAACTATACAGAGGTTCCCTAATACAAGCACGTGGTACACAAATAACATATATTGGCAGGCAGAGACAACTGTTACTACTGGAATATTGGAAACAGGTTGGCTGGGCAGCCAATACAACTGTGAAAGAAACAGTGGTGAAACCCTCTGTGAGCCCCTATGGTAAGTTTCTAGTGCTTACAAGTGGGATCAGGAATGAGCTGTGGTTAGGGAAGGCAAAAGTGGACAGACTATGCACTGCAGATTGTAAATTGAGGCTTGCATTACGATCTGGCACATTGAATTCCGTACTCTGGCAGCAGAGGTAGCTTGGAACAATGAGGCCCTCGTGGCTGCTTTTTCTCATGGTCTCTCGGATAACATCAAATATGAGATAGCAGCCCAAGACATACTGTACCTACGGATCTGGAGCAGTTGATCACGTTTGCCATTCTCATTGACTCCAGACTCCGAGAGAGACCTTCCTTTGAGGAGCACTTGCTGAAGCCTCCTGTACATTTGGCTCCGAGCTTTGTCCCACCCTTGCCTCTCTCACCTCCCCAGTTATCCTGAAGGATAAGACTTTAGTTCCTGTTACCCACTACTGGAGTCATCCATCGAGACACAGACTCTGATCGACTCTGGGGCTGCAGGCCTGTTCATAGATAGTGCCTTTGTGTCTAAGCACCTGATTCCGCAGCAGCTTCCTGCCACTCCACTTGCCATTGAGGCTATTGATGGGAGAGACCTCTACAGCCTGCCCATGTGACTCATGAGACTGCTCCATTGACCATGGCCATAGGGGCTCTTCACCATGAGATAATCCAATTCCAAGTAATTTCCTCACCTCAGTTTCCGTGGTTATTGGTTATCCTTGGTTACGAAGGCACAACCCCTCTTTTGATTGGCTTCGTGCGGAGGTTCTTTCCTGGTCGCCACTATACAGTGAAACATCTTTTCAGAAAGTGGCTAAGGTCTAGTGCACCTCTTCACTCTCCTCCTTACCAGAGGAGTAACGCAAATTTAGCGATGTCTTTGATAGAGGTCAAGCCAGTAGTTTTCCCCCACACCAGTCGTATGATTGCGCAATTGACCTTCAACCTGGTGCCATGCCCCCTCGTGGCCTGGTTTTCCCTTTTTCTGTCTTGGAGGTTAAAGCAATGGAGGAGTATGTTGCCGACGCACTCGAGGGTTCATCCTCAAATCCTCGTCTCCTGCTGGTGCTGGCTTCTTCTTTGTGAAAAAGAAGAGTGGTGAATTGAGACCTTGTATCGATTATAGGGGTCTCAATCGCTTCACGATTAAGAATGCGTATAATGATTCAGTTGATTACAGAATTATTTGACTGCCTCAAGAGAGGAACGGTTTTCACGAAGCTTGATCTGAGAGGGGCATACAATCTCGTGAGTATTAAGGAGGGCGACGAATGGAAAACTGCATTTAATACCAGGACAGGACATTACAAATACCTCGTAATGCCGTTTGGTCTTTGCAACACGTCTGCAGTTTTTCTAGGAATTTATCTACAATGTCGTCAGACATATGTTACAGCAATGTGTGGTGGTGTAGCTCGTCGATATCCTCATATATTCTAATTCCGAAGGAACAATCTTGGGTCTCATCCTCGGACATACATGCTCCTGTCCTCCTTCGTGCTTTCCATAAACATTTTCCCCTCAAACCAGGTGGTCCTCCAGGGGGGAGGGGTTGTTGAGGAGGGGGTACTGTCAGGGCTGGGCTCTCAGCCCTCCATTCTCAGTGCCCAGGTTGCTCAGCTGTCGGTTAATTGCCAGTACTCATTGTTCCACAGTGGCTCACCTGGTGATCATTTCCTGCTCGTCGGTCCAGCCTACAGCCAGCCTCTTCTGGCTATTTAAACTGCCTGGTTCATTTCTTCCATGCCTTCGTCTTGGTCAAACATATCTGAAAACTCTCTGCTGTGTTCCTGTTGAAAACTTGCCTGGCTGATGTCCCTACTGGTTCCTGGTCCTGTCTGCTGCCTCCGACTATGCTGATCTCTGGCTTCCTGATTTACTGGCTTGTAATTACCACCCGCTTTGGCTACCATACCTGGGCTATGTTTTGACTGCGTTTACTATTTGTACCATTTTTACCATTATAATAAAAGGTGTGCTTTTTATTGCATTTTCTGTCTCCATCTGATTCATGGCTCCTGACAATTAGATATATGTCTGCTTGCTAGCAGTGTCCTTGGACAGCGGGGGTGAGTTGTCAGGCCACGGTTGCTCAGTAACCAAAGCATAGATCTGAATATGATCTGGTCCTCTGAGGGATTTAACAAGTATTTTTAACTTATGATGATATTTCTTATTTATCATTGGCAGTAAAGACATCTTTCCCATGTGCTGTGGTGAATAATTATCCATGGGACACCTGCATATTTCAAGCAATGTGTGAACAGCTTCTGAAATGTTATCTGAAGAGATTTCTTTTTCTATATAATGCAAGTGGCTTAAAACCAATTCCATAACATTTTTCATAAAGTAGTACTTTATACATGTTGTGTACAAGTTTAAGAAAATTTAAATAGGCACTATGTGCAGCTATACTAAAAAGCCAAAAGTTTGTGGATACCTGACCATTACACCAAATTATTTAGTTATTTTGCTTCCAGTGAAATGTACTGGTGATGCTGCAGCATTCGATACAAAAACATTTCCACAGAGACACTCCACATCGGGGATGGCATGATGCCATCTCCTTGTCCAAGCACCGCCAGCGTCAACATTGGAGATTAGACATGTGTGGATGGTATAGCATTGAGGGAGTGTGGCTTGTTATGTATGCATGGGGTGGGTTATGTGCAGACTCTGTATGGGCACTGAATAAGCAATGTGACAATGTCTCTTTAAGGTATCGCCAGACAAAACTTCTTTCTTTACTGGAAAGCGTTGGAAAGGTTTTAAACCTCTTTTGGGTTTTAGTGTTCTCTGTGTCCCTATTTGGGAGATTTCCCTTTGTTTACATTACCAGATTCTTTGAATCCTTTATACAACAATTGTGAGGGGGTTAACTCGGTAGCGGGTGTGTGTGACCCCCTGGTTGGGCTCCCCACACAAAAACAGGGCCAGCAGACGGAGGTTGTGGTTTTCAAAATCAAAAGGTGCGGTTTATTTCTCTATGTACAGTGACAAAAACACAGCAAAGCCAAAAAGAAACAAACAAAATAAATCCTGGTCAGTTTGACCTCTGACTAAACATGCAGGTTTCCTAAACTAACAACTGGGATCAGCCTGGTGCTGTCCTAGTCCCTAAGTCCCTGTTTTAGTAAAAGTCCAAACAAATAGCCACACAGGCTTTGCCTCACCGCACAGGGGTTAACTCTCCCTAGACAGTCCACACAGGTCTGGTTCCAGGCATGAGCTAACATCTAATGAAGCTGGGAGTTCTTATAGAGGCCTAAATGAGCTGACAAGCTTCAGCTGGTCTCATCAACTCCCTGTCTCACGACGCCCAGCACTCTCCCTAGAGGTATGAGTCATTCATGAGCCCACTAGCCTCAGCTGGGCTTCATCAACTCCCTAGTTGTATAAGTCGGCATAAAGCCTGAATCTGGGAGAAATATATCTACCCCCCTGGATGCAACCAGGTGACTTTACCTTCCTGCTGTCACATACCCCCCCCTCTTGTTTTAACCTCGGGGTTGGAACACCAGCAATCAGGCATTCATGTACTCGAGACAAAGCATCCACATTCCCCATTTGAACGCCAGGGCGATGCTTTACTGTGAAGTTGAATTCCTGTAGGGCCAGGAACCACCTATTCACTCTTCTATTTGTCTCCTTGTTTTGAGCCATCCACTTTAACGGAGCGTGATCCGTAACCATGTCAAAGTGCCTACCTAGCAGATAGTACCGAAGGGAATCTAGAGCCCACTTCACCGCTAAACACTCCTTTTCAACCGTGGCGTAATTTACCTCATGGGACTTCAACTTCCTGCTGAGGTAAATGACTGGGTGCTCTTCCCCGTTCCAGACCTGGGACAATACTGCTCCTAACCCCACATCTGACGCATCACTTTGTACGACAAAGTCTTTAGAGAAGTCGGGTGAGTACAACACTGGCTGGCTACATAAGGCTTGTTTCAAGAATTGGAATGCTGCCTCAGCCTCGGGGGTCCATTTAATCATGACCGACCCTTTCCCTTTCGTCAGGTTGGTTAGGGGCACAGCCTTAGAAGCAAAGTGGGGAATGAAGCGCCGATAATAACCCGCGATTCCCAGAAAGGCTCGTACCTGCTTCTTGCTGTTGGGACGTGGCCAACTCTGGATGGCCTCGACTTTGTTGAGTTGGGGTTTTATTACTCCCCTGCCAATGGTGTACCCAAGATATTTGGCCTCCTCCTGCCCAATGGTACACTTCTTGGGGTTAGCCGTAAACCCCGCTTCCCGGATAGAGTCTAGGACTGCTTGCACTTTTGGCAGATGTGAGGCCCAATCTGTGCTATGGACAATTACGTCATCCAGGTAAGCCGCAGCATACTTCCGATGGGGCCTCAGTATCTGGTCCATTTTCCGCTGGAATGTGGCCGGCGCATTCTGTAACCCGAACGGCATTCTCTTATATTGGAACGCCCCGTCTGGGGTTACAAATGCGGTTTTCTCTTTGGCCGACTTGGCCAGGGGAATTTGCCAATACCCTTTTGTGAGGTCAAGAGTCGTCATGTATCGGGCTGTTCCCAGCCGGTCGATCAACTCATCTATACGTGGCATGGGGTAGGTGTCAAATTTTGTAACTTTGTTCAACTGACGAAAATCGTTACAAAATCGCCAGCTCCCATCCGGTTTAGGCACCAACACAATGGGACTAGACCAATCACTTTGGGACTCCTCTATCACCCCTAAGTTCAGCATTTTCTGTACTTCCTCCCGTATTGCCTCCCGTCGGGCCTCTGGGATCCGATAGGGTTTTAACTTCACCCTTTCACCGGGCGGGGTAATAATATCATGCTCTACCCCAGATGTTTGTCCCGGCAGCTCAGAGAACACCTCCTTGTTGCGAAGCACAAACTCCTTAACCTCCTGTTGTTGGGGTTGTGACAAGGTGGCTGCTATTCCAACCTCCGGAATCACGCAACCAGTTTGAGCTGGTGACCAAGTTTCTGCGACTAGGGACTCTCTATCCCTCCAGGCTTTCAACAGATTAACGTGATATATCTGTTCGGGCTTTCGCCTTCCTGGTTGTCTGACCTTGTAATTCACTTCGCTCACTTTTTCCATTATCTCGTAGGGGCCTTGCCATTTGGCAAGGAATTTACTTTCAACCGTAGGGACAAGTACCAATATCCTATCCCCCGGGGAAAAGGTACGGGTCTTTGCTCCACGGTTGTACACTCTCTGCTGTGCCAACTGCGCTTGGGCCAAATGTTCCTTCACGATGGGCATTACCTGTGCAATTCGATCTTGCATCAGGGCGACATGCTCAATCACACTCCTGTGGGGAGAACTCTCACTTTCCCAAGTTTCCTTGGCAATATCCAACAGCCCTCTTGGGTGTCTCCCATACAGTAACTCAAAGGGGGAGAATCCCGTAGAGGATTGGGGCACCTCCCTAATAGCAAACATCAAATAAGGAAGTAGACAGTCCCAATCCTTTCCATCTCTATCCACCACTTTCTTCAACATTTGTTTTAGGGTTTTGTTGAATCTTTCAACCAGCCCATCGGTTTGGGGGTGATACACAGATGTACGCAATTGCGTCACTTTGAGCAATTTACACAGCTCTTTCATAACCCGGGACATAAAGGTTGTACCTTGGTCCGTAAGCAGTTCTTTACAAATACCCACCCGGCTAAAAACAAGAGATAGCTCTTTGGCTATGGTTTTGGCCGAGGTATTTCTGAGAGGGATCGCTTCTGGATAACGGGTGGCATAGTCCATTATAACCAATATGTACTGGTGCCCCCTAGCGGACTTGATTATAGGACCTACCAAATCCATTGCGATTCTCTCAAACGGGACCTCAATGATGGGTAGAGGGACCAGCGGGCTACGGAAATGTGGCATCGGGGCCGACCTCTGACACACAGGGCAGGAGGAACAATAATTTTCTATGTCCTTCATCACCCCAGGCCAATAGAATCTCTGTAATACCCTCTCTCGGGTTTTCTCTGTCCCCAGATGACCTCCAAGAATGTGCCCATGGGCCAACTCCAACACCAACTTCCTGTAAGGTTTGGGCACCACCAGCTGCTCAACGGTTTCTTCTGCCCTTTTTGCCACCCGATACAGTAGGTCCTTCTCTACGCTGAAGTATGGGTAAGTGCAGGTATTATCTGGGTTCACTAACTCGCCATCTATTTCCACTACGTTTTCCCGTGCCTTTATTAGGGCGGGGTCTTTTAACTGTTCTGTGGCAAAATTTTCCCTGTGAACCTCCAGATCAGAAAACTCCACAGACGGTAGGTTTTCGTCTTAGGAGGTGGGCTCCTCTCCAGTTTCTTGAGTCTCCCCTGCAAATACTGACAAGGGAAATTCTGGAGAGTCCTCACCACTCTCAGAGGAGTTCTGGCTATCACATTCCTGGTACATAGGGGCACCAGTGGGGGGCTCAGGATCATCCCACAGTTCCCAGAACTTCGGAAAATCCCTTCCCACAATGGCGTCATGCGGTAACTGAGATACTAAGCCCACTGGATGAGAGAGGGTACCTTTGGGGGTCTCGAAACACACTGTAGTCACTGGATACTCTCGGGTGTCCCCATGCACACAAATAACAGCTACCTTGCTATTCCCAGAGACCTCTGTTTTAACTAATTCAGCCTTTATCAGGGTTACAAGGCTACCTGAATCCAGTAATACCACAACATTTCTACCATTAATACACATTTTGCATAAATGTTTCTCAGTTCCTCGAATGGCAGTGCATGCGACTGTCGCACACAGCGGCTGACGTCTGCCCGTCAGAAAGTCACACTGCATGGGTTCCTCCACAACCGGGCAATTGGCTGCAATATGTCCCGCTTGCCGGCAGCGGTAGCAAACGATCCTTCTTGCGGCCTCTTGAGCCGCTGATTTCCCAGGCTGTTCTCGCCAAACTTGGGGTAGAGCTCCCACCCTCTCACTCTCTCCACCCTCACCCCTTGGAATCCTCTTATCCGCCCCTGGGGATGGTCTGGTCTTAGGGTGGAAAGTCCGAGTGTCTCTGGAAGAGGCCGTCAGGTTCTCTGTAGTCAAGTATTTCTCTACACGATCCACAAGACCACCGGCCGTCTCTGGGTCTCCATGGCTTACCCACTTTTGGATGGCAGTAGGAAGAGCTCTCAAAAACCGATCCATTACAACACGTTCCACAATCTCTGGTGCGGACAAAGTCTCTGGCTGTAGCCACTTCCTGCTCAGGTGAATGAGATCATACATTTGAGACCTGGGGGGTTTTCCAAGCTGGAAAGTCCAGTTATGCACACGCTGAGCCCGGACAGCCAGGGTGACACCCAGCCTTGCCAATATTTCAGCTTTTAGCATCACATAGTCTTTTGCTTGGTCAGGCTCTAGGTCATAGTAAGCCTTCTGCGATTCACCAGTTAACAGAGGAGCCACCAGTCCAGCCCACTGCTCCTCAGGCCACTTTTCTCTTTCAGCAGTCCTTTCAAATGTGGTCAAAAATACCTCTGGATCATCCTCTCCAGTCATTTTTGTCAATAAACGACTCACCCCAAAGGACGCGGTATTAGTGGGACGGCTTTCCTCACTGGTCTGCGGACGTTGCTGCATTACTGCTTCCATTTGTTGTAGTCTCTGCTCTTGCTTCTGTAACAGGTCTATGAAGCGGGCCTCAGATTGCTGCTGGGCTTGTTGATGAGCTTGCTGCTGGGCTGCAAGGCTCCTTTGCAAACCTGCATTTGTCTGCTGTTGATTGGCATTTGCTAGAGCCAGCTGTTTCAGTATCTCCTCCATGCTGGCTTAAAAAAAACTTGCCCGCATTCTCCACCAACTGTGAGGGGGTTAACTCGGTAGCGGGTGTGTGTGACCCCCTGGTTGGGCTCCCCACACAAAAACAGGGCCAGCAGACGGAGGTTGTGGTTTTCAAAATCAAAAGGTGCGGTTTATTTCTCTATGTACAGTGACAAAAACACAGCAAAGCCAAAAAGAAACAAACAAAATAAATCCTGGTCAGTTTGACCTCTGACTAAACATGCAGGTTTCCTAAACTAACAACTGGGATCAGCCTGGTGCTGTCCTAGTCCCTAAGTCCCTGGTTTAGTAAAAGTCCAAACAAATAGCCACACAGGCTTTGCCTCACCGCACAGGGGTTCACTCTCCCTAGACAGTCCACACAGGTCTGGTTCCAGGCATGAGCTAACATCTAATGAAGCTGGGAGTTCTTATAGAGGCCTAAATGAGCTGACAAGCTTCAGCTGGTCTCATCAACTCCCTGTCTCACGACGCCCAGCACTCTCCCTAGAGGTATGAGTCATTCATGAGCCCACTAGCCTCAGCTGGGCTTCATCAACTCCCTAGTTGTATAAGTCGGCATAAAGCCTGAATCTGGGAGAAATATATCTACCCCCCTGGATGCAACCAGGTGACTTTACCTTCCTGCTGTCACACAATATTACTTGGGAAAGAAGAGAAGGGAAATCTCATTGATGAATCCTTATACAGCAGTGCAACCTTGACAGACTCCAAAACTATAACAATAAAAACTTGTTTTAGACTTAACTCCACCACATTCTCTAAATATACTATGTAAACAGAAGTTAAAGTGTGATTAGGAACGCTCCAGTGACAACCTAAAATATTTAACCATGTTACATATTTATTACAAAAAAAATACAGAAAAAATATATGAAAATTCATAAAATACACATATATTTACCAATAATTAAAAACAACTGGACAACACCTCTGCCCCTTGTATGGCTGGGTGTTTTTTTACATTAAAACGGAGGACCTATGTATCCAGAATGATAAGGTAAATTTTCTATTCCACATGTAACATTATTGGGTCCCAACATCCATTGGATTGAACAGAAATTGTCTTATATTTAATTATATAATCACAGATCCTTCAAAGGGACGGCACAGATGAATTATTCACCTTTTGGATAGGTATGACATGGGTATTATGAATAAACGCCTAATTCAAAGCACCTAGAATGATTGGTGAAATATACTTCAGGCCCACAAACTGGTAACCCCACCGCTAGGGATGATGTTTCACTGTCCATTGACCAAACCAACTCCAAAGCAGAGCTCCGCCGAAAAAAAAAAAATATTAAAAGCCAGCAGCTACAAATACTGCAGCTGCTGACTTTTAATATTAGGACACTTACTTGTCCTGGAGTCCAGCAACGTCTGCAGCAGAGGACAAGCAATCGCTCGTCACTCTGCTGCCCCCCCCCCCCCGCCATCCTCGGTGAGGGAACCAGGATGTGAAGAGTTGCGGCTTCACTGCCCGGTTCCCTACGGCGCATGCGCGAATCGCGCTGCGCCGTTCTGACTGGTCCTCCTGTGTTCTGGGAAACGAGTGTCTCCCAGAACACTACGGGTATTCTGTGGGAATTGACGTGCTTCCCGCAGATTTTCCGCAGAGAGGACTCCCGGAAGTGGGTGAAAATACCTGTCTTAGACAGGTATCTTCACCCCCCTCCCCCCTGAAAGGTGTCAATTGTGACACCGGAGGGGGGGAGGGTTCCGATGAGTGGAAGTTCCACTTTAGAGTGGAGCTCCGCTTTAAGCACAGTAGGAGAGGTAACTGGTCATGCCCTGCTCAAGTAATAAGGACGTTATCGGCCATTGATGGATACACAAGAAAGTGCCTCATCCACATAATCTATCAATAAGGCTCAAAACTAGTATATGCAGTTTCTGTCTGTCAGGGGGAATGTGATCATGGGACAGTCCAGTTGTCACTCAGGGGCTAGGACACTGGCTGTGTGGAAAGTTGGAAGAGCTTCTTGAGTGGAGGAGGTAAAAAGTTGGACAGTTGGTCCAGAACTTTCCATGTACAATGTAGTAAGAGTGCAACACCTATCTCTAATGCCCTGTACACACGGTCGGTTTTTCAGATGAAAAAAGTCAGATGGACTTTTTTCATCGGAAAAAACGATTGTGTGTGGGCCCCACCTGACTTTTTTCCATCGGTGTTAAACAATAGAACATGTTTTAAATTTTTCCGATGGAAAAAAAAACGATAGGAAATTCTGATCGTCTGTGTGGAACTCCAACGGAGAAAAAACCCACGCATGCTCAGAATCAAGTCGACGCATGCTCAGAAGCATTGAACTTAATTTTTCTCGGCTCGTCTGAGTGTTTTACGTCACGTCATTTTGGACGGTCGGAATTTTGTCTGATGGTGTGTAGGCAAGACTGATGAAAGTCAGCTTCATCGGAATTCCGACTGAAAATTCCATCAGATTTTATTCCATCGGAAATCCGATTGTGTGTACAGGGCATTAGAGGGTAGGACATGCGTTGTGGCTAACCAAAATAGTAGAAATGCTTACTGAGCCAAGGATATAATGAATTGGACCATTGGTACAGGACTTTGTGTGAAAAGTGGTAAGGTGCGATATTTAAGGAGCAGATCACTGGCTAACCAGAATGGTAGAAGGACTTGCTGAGTGTAGGAGGTAACAAGTTGGACAGTTGGTCCAAGGCTTTTCCGATTACAAAGTGGTAAAGTGCAATGCCTATTTCCCAGGGGATATGGGACTGGCTGTGGCTGACCAGTACGATAGTAGGGCTTGTTGAGCACAGGAGGTAATAAGCTTGACAGTTGGTCCAGCGTTTTCCATATACAAAGTGGTAGGTTACAGCGCAGGGTAGGGACAGAGTTCTGTGCTCAGCATAGGTGTAAAGTGAGGGTGTACATTTCGGGAGGTCTGCTCAAAGAGCTTTTTAAACCTCTAAAAAAAGGCAGCTGGTAGGGCAGCTTAGCCTCCTGTTTAGGCTGCACCAAGCAAAGCCAGAGACTGTCAGGGCATTGGTGGTCCTCATGAACTCACATACTATACCTGTTCTAAGAATGATAGTGTTCAGAATTTTACTTGTAGTATACAAACTGGCAGCATCAAACATTTATAAAAAAACATGCTATTGCTGACCCTAAAACACTGTTTACATTATTCTGCTACAGTTTCCAGTTTTATGAAGGGGCTTTTCTGTGCTATCCTATTTTCTTTTTCGTACATCACGGGACACAGAGCGACATAGTCATTACTAATGGGTTATATAGTTACCGTCAGGTGCTGGCACTGGCAACTTCCAAAACCGGAAGTACCCTCCCCTATATAAGCCCCTCCCATCCGGGAGCACCTCAGTTTTTTGCCAGTGTCTAAGGTGTTGGCCAAGAAGAAACATGTGTTTTTCACTGAGCTTGCGTACAGGTTCTTTTGGGCCTCAGTAAGCTATTCCGGATCCGACCAAAAAAGCTTCATAGCTAAACGGTCGGTACCCGGGCCTTGCAGAGAAGAGCAAGGTTCTGCCTGTAATGCTTCTCTTAGGAGAGCTGGACCCTGGGATCCAGAGCTCTGGTCATACCCACGACCAAGATGTTTTCTGTGCAGGGTGCTATACAGGTCCAGGGGAGTGGAATCCTTGGGAACCCGGTCCCTGAAGGTTTGATTACAATGCCTGCCGTGATAGGTGAAGTTTGGGCTTTTGTGGACCAAACAAAGTCCTGCGGCGGGGAACAGGTAAGTGGGGGCCCCCAGGAACTTGGTTCTATTGGGGGACCCCCAAGCCTAATTTGTCTTTCTGTCTGTTACCTAATGGTATTCCCGCTAATATCTGTGCATGCCTGTAACTACTAAAAAAATGTAATAATTTTTAATAGTGGTCAAGAAAAAAAAAAAAAAAAAAAGAATGTTTTTTTATATATGTTTAGTATATTAAACTGCGGTGCCTGTGTTTGTCCACTAGAGGCCGCTGTGGAATGTTTTTCTTGTCATATGGACTAGTTTCTTCTCAGAGAGCAAAGTCCAGGCAGCTGGTGAGTTCTCCTACAGGAAACTGTTTCCTCTGCCATGTTGCAGTGTTCGTCTATCCCCCGGCCTGCGGCAAAAGGGGCCCTGGCTCCTGTCCCTGGTTTCCATGTTTGAAAATTAGCGCCGAGGCGCACGTGGCCGCGCGCGTGCGCGTGCCTCTATATATAGAGGTGGCCGGAAAAAGGGGCGGGGCCTGGGGGATGACGCTCTGTGCGCGCCGCA
The DNA here is from genome assembly GCA_029206835.1 of Rana muscosa. Classification (NCBI taxonomy): domain Eukaryota; kingdom Metazoa; phylum Chordata; class Amphibia; order Anura; family Ranidae; genus Rana; species Rana muscosa. The sequence goes on from CM055117.1 coordinate 152,134,887, forward strand.
GCGCTTCTGCGCATGTGCGGGCGTCCCAGCAGGTTTTAAAAAGCCACATTATTGCAGTAAGCTGGCTATGAAGTACAGAGACAGAGCTGACAACATTTAAAGGCATACAGCAAGCGGTTGATACAGGCATCCCCTAGAAAGGCACATTAGTAGACACCGACTGTTTATTATAGCAGCATTTATGCTAGACTATTATCAGTAACTGGTGTATTTTCGGCTGGAATACCTCAGCTTTGTGGCTTAGGAATATGCCGTCTAAAAACTCCGGGACTAGAAATTCCAGGAGGAATAGGGGGTCTCCATCGGGCTCTGAGGATCTTGGGCATGCTTTGGCTGCACCAGTCTCCCCTGAAGAATCAGAGGTTAGTGACCGTAGAGCACCCTCAGGAGTACCTGGTACTGTGGCTGTCCCCAGTTCACCTGCTCCTGTGTATGTAACAGAGGAGGTTTTTTCCTCAGCTCTGGGAGGGCTGGAAGAGAGATTGTCAGCACTAATTGCTGCTTCCCTGTCACAGGAGAAAAGTGCTCGATCTCCGTCTCCTCCCTCAGAGTGCCTGTTAACAGAGCAACAGTCCCATACAGAGGTCGACCTACCTGAGGGGGATCAGGATGAGGTTGATTCAGTTGTAGAGGAATCAACAGTGGAGGAGCCGTTCTCAGCATCACATGCTGAGAGGTTATGGGTTCAGTCCCTGACTAATATGGTCCGATCAGCATTTAAAATGCCACTTGCGGAGCCATCCTCCTCTTCTGTCTCCTCGTTGGGGTCGCTAAAAGCTCCCCAGACTGTTTGTTCTTTCCCGATCCATCCTTTATTGGAGGGGCTCATTTACCAGGATTGGGAGCATCCTGACAAAATATTTACTCCCCCCAAGAGATTTCCGGTGGTCTATCCTATGGAGGATAAGTTCGTCAGAAAATGGAAGGTCCCTACAGTGGACGCAGCCATCTCTTGTGTGAATAAATCACTGACATGTCCGGTGGAAAATTGTCCAAATGTTCAAGGACCCAATAGATAAAAAATTGGAGTCCTTATTGAAATCTGCTTTTTCTACAGCAGGATTGGTGACACAACCAGCAGTGGCAGCTATAGGGGTCTGCCAAGCAGTGAAGGATCAGTTGAAACAGGTCTTAAGGGACGTGCCAGATCAGCAGGCGCTTGCTCTAGCTGATCTACCTAGAGCCTTATGCTTTGCGGTGGACGCTATAAAGGATTCAATCCATCAGGCCTCCCGCCTTACGCTGTCTGTAGTACATATGCGCAGGCTTCTATGGCTCAAAAACTGGTCTGCTGAAGCTCCCTGTAAAAAATTGCTGGTCAGCTTCCCATTTCATGGGGAGCGTTTATTCGGGGAAGACCTGGACAAGTATATCCAGAGAATTTCCAGCGGTAAAAGTACACTCTTGCCGGTCAAAAATAGAGTTAGAGGTCCCTCTTTTAAGAGGCCGGCTTCTCCAGTCCCTAGGACATCGGCTGTGAAACAGTTCCGACGGCCTCCCCGGTCAAATCCCGGAGGTAAAAATCAGGGACAGTTGCAGGGTAACAAGAAGCCCTGGAGCAGGAGAGGTACAAAACCTCCCCCAAAGTCAAATGCATGAAGGGTTGCCCCCACCCAATCGGGTGGGGGGAAGACTTCAGTTGTTCACAGAAACCTGGCGGGACACGATCCGAGACAGATGGGTGCTCTCCGCAGTAAATCTGGGATACAAATTGGAGTTAAAAAACTCCCCTCCTTCCCGCTTTATAAGGTCGAACGTGCCAAGGGATCCCCAGAAGAGAGGATCCCTCCTGTTGGCACTGGAACAATTATTGCTTCAAGCAGTAATTATAGAGGTCCCCCTGGAAGAATGGGGGTTCGGGTTTTACTCAAACCTCTTTACAGTTCCGAAGCCAAACGGGGACGTGAGGCCCATATTAAATCTAAAAGGGCTAAACAAATTCCTGCATATCAGGACTTTCCGGATGGAGTCGATCCGATCGGTAGCCACTGCCCTACAAGGGGAGGAATGGTTAGCCTCGATCGACATCAAAGATGCGTATTTGCACATCCCCATCTTTCCAGCCCACCAAAAATTTCTACGCTTTGCGATAGAAGGGCGCCATTTTCAGTTCAGAGCCTTACCCTTCGGTCTGGCCACAGCACCAAGAGTGTTCACAAAAATTCTGGCCCCATTATTGGCCAATCTAAGAACACGAGGTGTAACGATAATGGCATATCTAGACGACTTGTTGCTGATAGACCACTCAGTGGAAAAACTAGAAGTGGTTGTTCACGAGACAATCAAGTATCTGGAATATCACGGTTGGATTATCAACCGAGACAAGTCAGCCCTAGAACCAGTCAAAAGTCTGGAATACTTGGGGCTAAGGCTGGATTCAGACCAGAGAAAAATTTTCTTGCCTCAAGAAAAGGGGTCGTCTTTGAGAGATTTGATCCACTTAGTGGGTTCAAAAAGACAGCCATCCATACGCCTGTGCATGAGGCTGCTGGGAAAAATGGTGGCATCATTCGAAGCAGTACCCTACGGTCAATTCCATTCAAGGAAGTTGCAAAGGGCCATACTGTCAGCCTGGAACAAAAAAGTTCAGGCTCTGGACGTACCAATGTCCTTGTCCCCTTCCGTTCGCAGAAGCCTCCGTTGGTGGTTGGTTCCCCGGAATCTGGAAAGAGGGAAATCCTTCAGTCCGATTTCCTGGAAGGTGGTCACTACAGATGCCAGCCTTTTAGGCTGGGGAGCAGTACTGGAGCAATGGTCTCTCCAGGGCAGATGGTCGGATGCGGAAAAGGCCCTGCCCATCAATCTCTTAGAGATACGAGCAGCCCGGTATGCCCTAGTAGCATGGACATCCAAACTCCAAGGGTCCCCTGTCAGAGTTCAGTCAGACAATGCCACAGCAGTGGCATATATCAATCGTCAGGGGGGCACCAGGAGTCGTGCAGCCCAAAGGGAAGTAAATTACATCCTGAGATGGGCAGAAAGATATGTCCCAGCCATATCTGCGGTATTCATTCCAGGGGTGGAGAATTGGAAGGCGGACTTTCTAAGTCGCCAACAATTATGCCCAGGGGAATGGTCCCTTCATCCCGAGGTTTTCCGGACAATATGTCAGCGGTGGGGAACACCGGATGTAGATCTGCTAGCATCCAGGTTCAACACGAAAGTGGACAGGTTTGTCTCTTGGACAAGGGATCCCCTAGCGTGCGGCTCGGATGCCCTAGTGTTCCCTTGGGATCAGTTCAAGCTGATATATGCATTCCCACCGCCACAATTGTTACCTCGATTACTCCGCAGAATCAGGGTAGAAAAGAAACCAGTGATTCTGGTGGCTCCAGCGTGGCCCCGAAGAGCATGGTACGCGGAGATCGTAAAAATGTCTGTGGGGAGTCCTTGGACCCTCCCACATCGTCCGGACCTGCTTTCGCAGGGACCAATATACCACCCTTCCTTACCAGCCCTAGGTTTGACGGCCTGGCTATTGAAGCCCACATTCTAAAAAAGAGAGGGCTCTCTAATGCTGTGGTGTCTACCATGATCAATGCCAGGAAACCGGTATCCAGGCAGATCTACTATAGAATCTGGAAGGCGTACATCGCCTGGTGTGAAGCCAAGAAATGGCATCCACGTAAATACGTAATAGGTAGAATTCTGGACTTCCTACAATGGGCTGTAGATAGGAAGCTTGCCTTGAGTACTATCAAAGGTCAGATTTCGGCCTTGTCAATATTTTTTCAAAGGCCCTTGGCTTCGCATTCACTAGTCAAAGCCTTTATACAAGGAGTGATGCGTATTAGTCCTCCGGTTAATATTCCCATATGTCCATGGGATCTAAACTTGGTTCTGTCGGTTCTACAGAAACAACCATTTGAACCATTACAGCATATTTCCTTGGTGCTTCTCACCAGGAAATTGATTTTTCTAGTAGCCATTTGTTCGGCTAAAAGAGTATCGGAATTAGCAGCTATGTCCTGTAAGGAGCCATATCTGGTTATCCATAAGGACAGAGTAGTGTTACGTCCTCATCCAGCCTTTCTTCCTAAGGTGGTATCGAGGTTTCATTTGAACCAAGATGTGGTTCTTCCTTCTTTTTTCCCCAAACCTACTTCGGTAGAGGAAAAGTTATTGCATTCTTTGGATGTAGTAAGAGCAGTTAAAGCTTATCTAAAAGCCACTGCTCAGATTCGCAGAACGGATACTTTGTTTATACTGCCGGAAGGCCCCAGAAAGGGTCAGGCAGCGTCAAAATCTACTTTAGCCAAGTGGATTCGACAGGTCATTATGCAAGCTTATGGCTTGAGAAGGAGACCGCCTCCGTTCGAAGTTAGAGCGCACTCCACGAGAGCAGTTGGAACTTCATGGGCAGTGCATCACCAGGCCTCCCTGGCTCAAATCTGTAAGGCCGCAACATGGTCTTCAGTTCACACGTTTACTAGGTTCTACCAGGTGGACGTTAGAAGTCAGGAGGATGTCGCCTTTGGGCGCAGTGTGTTGCAGGCCGCAAAAGATCCTCATGTCTGATAGCGCTCAGCTTATATATGGTGTATCCCCCCCCTCATTTGGCATTGCTTTAGGACATCCCATTAGTAATGACTATGTCGCTCTGTGTCCCGTGATGTACGAAAAAGAAAATAGGATTTTTATAACAGCTTACCTGTAAAATCCTTTTCTTGGAGTACATCACGGGACACAGAGCTCCCGCCCCTCTTTGGGGACACTTATTGCTTTGCTACAAAACTGAGGTGCTCCCGGATGGGAGGGGCTTATATAGGGGAGGGTACTTCCGGTTTTGGAAGTTGCCAGTGCCAGCACCTGACGGTAACTATATAACCCATTAGTAATGACTATGTCGCTCTGTGTCCCGTGATGTACTCCAAGAAAAGGATTTTACAGGTAAGCTGTTATAAAAATCCTATTATTTAAACCGCCAGGCTATCCTTTACCTCTGTATGCCTAAGGCAATATGGTATAGCTCTTTTGTTATGACCTGTTATAATTTGTTAATATTGTGCTCTATGCTGTGCCTGGCAAAAATTATCAAGCTAATGAAATAATTCTCTTCCACGTGATATAGTAAATAAGCCAGGCTCAAGGGCTTGATCAATATAGAATTAATGTGAATACATCATTCAGACATCAGATTCTTCCTGCGTATAATATCAGTGTAATTTAATGCCATAAGTAAGACATTAAGAAATGCTGTTAAAAGAAAAATCTGAGTTCATTAGGGCCATTTGGCTGGCCTCATTGATAGCCGTTGCTATGGTGACAGGGTGAATAACAGCTCCATTTGTGTCAACCTAAAACATAATGGTAGCCATGAAGAGAAAGTCCAGCTGCAGTATGTCATCAGTCTGGAGCCTGGATCCCAGAGAACCAGTGAACCATATATATGAAACAACAAATCCTTACAGATGGCGTATTGTTATTTCTGCCACAAAATAACTGTAAAATACAACAAACTGACCACATATATGGGAACTAAACTCATCCAAGACCCCACAAGAAAACCTTCCTGTCTATAGGAACAATAAATTGTCACATAGTACCAGCCCTTCATGCAAATCCTTATTTTTAAGGACTAAATCACTCAACTGCTTCTTATTTCATACATATCTTATATCTGTGTGTACAGATTTTTTTTTTAATTGACTGTAACTGCCATTTATGTACAGTGCAGCTCACGGTAGTCTCAGAAAAGAAACAGAGATGTCTGCATGTTCAGTTATCAGAAATAACAGATCCAGAATTTTATATGGATTTAAATGAATAAAAGCATTATTTAATTTGAATTATTATAAATATTCAAATGAAATGTATGAACATATGGGAAGCATTTATGTATGTTTTATTTGGGGGGGGGGGGGTTTCACTTTTAAAGACTAATTCTACCCAAAACTGATAATCACTTGTTGGGTGATTACCAACAGGTTAAAGTGGACCTTTACGCAACCTAAATAACTTTACTTCCATGCACTGCCCACCCCTCAGTAAAGTAATAGCTAGGTTTTTTTTGGCCCTGCACATCCTATATCCCAGGAGGCTTCAGGCTCAGGGACACATAGAAGCCTGTGGAATGACCTGTGTGCAACATCAGACTGAGAGGGACAGGCACAGGACAGCTGATCTGCAGATCACAGAAGGATAAAATACAAAACAGGAGAGAGAGGGGGTTAAAAAAGGAAATAGGAGGGGTATGACGTTCCTCTTTAAGGCCTCGTTCATCCCATGGTGCAGAGACATCAGTTTTTCTGCACGTGTTCTGCAAGGGCACAAAAAAATAATTGTTCTCTATGTGCCCTGTTCACACCACAACACTGGTATCACGCGCAGATTTTTTCTGCGCAGCACCTGACATGACAGTAACATTGGTGTGAATAGGGCACATAACTGCCGCACATGAAAACTGATGTAAAATGATGTCTCTGCAAGTTAAATCTGTGCAGTTTTCCCATCAGTTCCCATCAGTTTTCATGCAGGTATGGTGTAAACGAGCCTTTAAAGCGGAACTTTACCCATAACAACTTGGTTCTTGAGGCTGCCATTTTGCCAGAACCCCCAAACAGCAGTAAATCATAAAGTGGAACTAAACCCACTGATTTAAAGTGGAAGAAAAAACCCTCCTATTGTTTTCAGCCAAGGAAGCTGCCATCATGGCCTCTGTTTAATCTTCAACTGCCATGATGCTGCACACATGATCAGTTATGACACCAGCCATTGGATAGTTTGACAGTAGGGATGAGCTCAGGCGTGTTCACATAGAACATGTACAGAGCCCGCCAAGGAAGTCGGCACCGTCGGAACCTCACTGCTCTAATCACAGGCAGGGAGACATTTCCCGATCTCTGCAGCCGAGCATCGGGACAATGTCTCCCTGCCTGTGATTAGTGCAGCGCGGTTCCGACGGTGCCGACTTCCTTGGCGGGCTCTGCACGTGTTCAATGCGAAAACACGCCTGAGCTCATCCCTATTTGACAGTTTGGTTGAGAGCACAACCAATGTGACAGTTGGCAATTCCGGCATGGCGGGAATGTAAAGGTTTTTTGAAACTGTTAAATTGATGGTTTTACTTCCGCTTTAACGTTTCAAAAACAGTTACATTCCTGGAATATTGGGATTGCTAACTGTCACATTTTCTTGTGTCCTCTACCAAACTGTCAAACCATCAAATGGCTGGTGTCATAACTGACCACATGTGCAGCACAATGGCAGTTGCAGCTTCCTTGGCTGTAAATGTAAAGGAAAGGAGGGTTTAATTCCACTTTTAGGCTCCTTTCACTTGGGCGGCTGTTCTGCCGCAGTTAAAAGCATTTTTTGTTATTTTGAGAATCCTGGCACAGCGTTCACTTGCAGTTGTACATTGCGATTATCTGTGTTTATGTGCATTTACGTGCGGCTGCGTTTAGCTGCGTTGGAACATTCTTGCCATTTCTGATGTGCTTCCTGTTGTTTTTCTTTCCTTGTTGCCACTGCTATCTGCAGGTGAAATAGTGCACAGCGATTACCTGCAGTTATGTGTAGCACTTACCCCCAAAGGAGGGGCTGGTTTTGTTTTGGGTCATACAAACTACCTCCAAGGCTTCCGTTGTCAGGGTAAAGAGTCTTTAGAAAAGTCAATGTCCACACAAATGTAAAACCTAAACAGCAAGGCTTTATTTTCCTTTTGCAGTGGGAACTTGAGGAGAAAGCAGGAAACGAGAGAAGTATAGTGGAATGTTCAGGCACGCAGCACTAAAAGCACACTGAAATTGCAACGTCGCCACTCAAGCCTGAGTGGGTATTGCTCACCCGGATAGTCCCCCTTTTTCTGGACCTAGCAGCCGGGATGATGCACGGATTTATTCTTAACGGTCTCTGTTACAGACCTTGAGCTGAACCTGAGGAATGCGTCCAGGAATCCTCTGCCACAGGATTGTTAAAGTCCCGAACCTCCTAGCCAAACAAATAAAGAGAACCTTTATGGCGTATTGCAGGGCCTTTAAGTTCTTGGATCCCTCCTTGAGTAGGTCACCATGCCTCTCCCGAGACAGCAGTATCGTCGCTAGTCTCCTCTAGGGAAGGTCCTCCCCCGGCTTTCCTCTTCAAGAGCTGACTTTCCGAATATGGGTAGCATGGGATCCTCCTCAGAGGCATAGGCCCCAGCCAACGAAGCCGGGCCTACCAGGCAGCGATGCAGCCTCAGGCTGAAGGTGCCCAGGGCTGGAACACACACGCGCACCCCGTGCCATGCGGGCCACGGGGTGCACCAGAAGAACAAGAAACAGAACCCCCAATTAAATGGCGTCTGCCCCTTATGTACCCTCTCCCAGCATGCACAGCTGGTTCACCACACCCACTGCACGGCTGCCGAGAAAGGACACCAAATGTGCTGTGTCATGCCTGTATTCCAACCTGAGTCTGTGGCGGCAGTGCCACCTACCGACCAAGGGGAATAACTGCCAGGCAATGTCACAGCCAGAGCAGAAACTGTATTTAAACACAATGAACAAGTCTGAGTCTAACTATGGCTCAGACATCACATACCCCTAAGTTTAACATAGCGTCTCAACTATTTGGGAGGGAAGCTACACATGTGCAGATAGCTGCAGATAGCTGCAATAAATCGTTCCTAAATGCAGTCAAATTTATTTTTTCTAACCGCACCAAACCCCATGTAACGAAACCGTTGCTAAACGCAGTGTTTAAATGGGGACAGGAAAGCATTGTCTGAGTTTAGCTGTGGAAGATAACTTGATCTATCCGCAGCTAAAAGCTGAATTCTATCCGCCCGTGTTAAAGGAGCTTAATGCCCCATACACACGATCTTTTATTTTCTTCGGAAAAACCTTGGATGGTACACATGGTCTCACAAAAGTTTCTGAACTTTCGACCGTCAATAATGCAGTGACGTACCACACTACGACGAGCCGAGAAAATTAAGTTCAATGCTTCCAAAAATGCGTCGAATTGTTTCCGAGCATGCGTCGGAATTTAGCCCGTCGGAATTGCTACAGACGATCGGAATTTCCAATCAGAATTTTTCCCGTCTGAAAAATTGTGAACCTGCTCTCAATCTTTTGCTGGCGGAAATTCCAACAGAAAAAGTCCGATGGAGCATACACACGGTCGGAATTTCGGACGAAAAGCTCACATCGGACTTTTGCTGCCGGAAGATCCAACCGTGTTTACGCGGCATAAGGCTGTCAGCAGATCGGCCTCTACAAACTCAGCAGTGCCTAAAATGGGAGAGCAATTGAGCATGTGCAGAGCAGAGTGAAATTGGTGTATTACTGGATTTTAAACAGTATAGATCAGGGGTCTCAAACTGGTGACCCTCCAGCTGTTGCGGAACTACAAGTCCCATCATGCCTCTGCCTTTTTGAGTCATGCTTGTAACTGTCAGCTGTGCAATGCCTCATGGGACTTGTAGTTTCACAACAGCTGGAGGGCCCTCAGTTTGAGACCCCTGGTATAGATACTTATTTTTAATTTTTTCCATAGCTATACCTGCAAAATGATCTACCCTGAAGTGATATAGCAGGACTTCATTTTCTGACTAAAGTTCCACTTTAATCAATGGTAGGTGTCATAGATGTTCAGGTACTCCAATGGTGAGGTCTCCTCTCAGTAGTGGCAACCTCCATTCTTTGTCCCACTTATGCTTCTGTTTGATCTGCAACTGCCATATTGCTGCACATGTGATCAGTTATGACACCAGCTATTCAATGGTTTGATAGTTTGGTCGATAGCACAAGCAAATGTGACCATTATCACACCAGCATGCTGAGAATGTATCTGTTTTTTTAAACTCGCTAATTGAAAAACAGATTGGCACTCCAAGGCTGCAGTATTAGTCTACCAGGTTTACACTCTGCATTCAGGTGCTGGCAGAGATAGAGCACATCTCGCTTCAAAATGACCTCTACGATTAGGCACAGTGTGGGTGGAACATGTTAGAAGGGCGTGACTGATGGGCTGGGAACAGAGCTGAAACCAGTTTTTTCAATTACCTTACATTGGAGTTGAAAACAGTGTGCGGCGGTTCCTGCGTGTTATATTGTTTTTTGGAAACAGTTAAATCGATGGGTTTAGTTCCGCTTTGAAGAAAACACACAAATACAACTATACAGTGAACCGATGTGACCTGACACACACTATAAGGCCTCATGCCCACGGACGTTTTTACAGCCGCGTTTTTGAGCGTTTTTTACAGCTTAAAAACGCCTGTCCATGTTGGTCTATAGCTTCATGCCCACCTAGACGTTTTTGAGCTGCAAATAGCATAGACGTTTTTAAGCTGTAAAAAAAACCCAGGACCAGTGCGTTCCTCAGCGTCAGAATTAGGCAGAAAAAAACGCGAGCGTCAAAAAACGCGCACTAACGCGCAAAAACGCGCACTAACGCGCGGTCGCGTTTTTAGCTCCGACGTGTTTTTTTTTGTTTTTTTAAAAAAAATAAAAATATTTAAAATAACATGGACAGGCGTTTTTAAGCTGCAAAAAACGCAGCTGTAAAACCGCCAGTGGGCATGAGGCCTATAAAAAACACATGGCGGCCTCCATTCCTAATTTGTATAGTAGGAAGAGAGAGTTTGTGGGACTTTAAATGAGGTACCGCCATGTGAGGTAAGAATAATAGCATAGAAATTAAGTTACAGTACATGATTTATTTATTACAATCTAGAATTCCTATCAGATATTTTGTATCAAATAGATAGGTAGTCACGAGACTTACACTAAATATGCTGCACATAGCATGCAATACAAATAGGAAATAGACATGGTATATGTACATGATCAAATAAATCGATTAAAGAACATATATAATAGAAAAAAGCAACTGTTGTCATCTAGTGGCACTCAACGCGTTTCCTGGCATTACAGCCATTCATCAGGAGTGTTATGAAGTAATATACTGGAAAGGAAAATGGACAGGGGTTAATGATAATGCCCTTAGAATAAGGGAGGACAAGGAGACTATGTCCCAACAAGGTGGGGACAAATTGGGAAACTTACTGCACAGCCTCAAAGCCAAGGAAAGCGGGGGTGACGGGCATGATGTCTCCCCCGGGGTTGAGACGTGGGAACCCTCCAAGGATGGAGAACAGTGCCCAGAGCACAACACGGTGGTCACAGCATGATCCAATATACTACGTGTACACAAGGAGTGCATGGCGTTCCTGGAAAAAATGTGTCTAAAAGTGAATTAATAAAAAAATTCAGAATATAAAAAATAAAAAAGTGTTAGCAAGATATCTATGTGTTCCCACAAGGGGACTACATGAAGGGGTGTGTGTATGAAATGAAACCAAATAGAGGGAGGAAACAACATACCAATGATAGGAAGCACACACTGATCCCACACACAGGTCACCCTCTTCGCTGGGAGCTCAGCCAATATCATTGGTATGTTGTTTCCTCCCTCTATTTGGTTTCATTTCACACACACACCCCTTCATGTAGTCCCCTTGTGGGAACACATAGATATCTTACTACGCTTTTTTTTTTATATTCTATATGTTTTTATTAATTCACTTTTTGACACATTTTTTTCCAGGAACACTATGCAATCCTTGTGTACACGTAGTATATTGGATCATGCTGTGACCACCATGTTGTGCTCTGGGCACTGTTCCCTGTCCTTGGAGGGTTCCCCCGTCGCAACCCCAGGGGAGACATCTTGCCCATCACCCCCGCTTTCCTTGGCAGATACCGGACTTGGCTTTGAGGCTGTGCAGTAAGTTTCCCAATTTGTCCCCCTGTTGTTGGGACATAGTCTCCTTGTCCTCCCTTATTCTAAGGGCATTATCATTAATCCCTGTCCATTTTCCTTTCCAGTCTATAACTTCATAACATTCATCAGGAGATGAATGGCTGTAATGCCAAGAAACGCGTTGAGTGCCACTAGATGACAACAGATTTATTTTAGCATGTACATATACCCTGTCTATTTCCTATTTGTATTGCATGCTATGTGCAGCATATTTAGTGTAAGTCTCGTGACTACCTATCTATTTGATACAAAATATCTGATATGAATTCTAGATTGTAATAAATAAATCATGTACTGTAACTTTCTTTCTATGCTATTATTCTTACCTGACATGGCGGTACCTCATTTAAAGTCCCACAAACTCTCTCTTCCTACTACAGAAATACAACTGTTAAAATGCAAATTTGTGAACTGTTTTACCTGACAGTACTAATTCCATTTAGCCGATTTTGTAGTTCACAAAATCTGCCACTGCTTAACCAGGCAGGTAACACCCCTGTGTCTAGGTTCAGCTTTGCAATTTCCATTGTCCAAGCTCAACTCCCTGTCTATCCATTGTCTCTGTCCAATGAGCAGCAGGTGACCCAAGAAGCTGTAAAGTTGAATCAGGAAAGAGTGGCTTTATATTGTGGCACAGGTGTGTAACTCACAATGTGGGCTGAACAGAATTACAAATCCCTTGGAAGGTAAAACAGTAAGCATATACAGTGCCTTGAAAAAGTATTCCTACCCCTTGAAATTTTCCACATTTTGTCATGTTACAACCAAAAACGTAAATGTATTTTTTGGAATTTTATGTGATAGACCAACACAAAGTGGCAAATTATTGTAAAGTGGAAGGAAAATGATAAATGGTTTTCAATTTTTTTTACAAATAAACTTCTGAAAAGCGTAGCGTGCATTTGTATTCAGCCCACTTTACTCTGATACCCATAAATAAAATCTAGTGGAACCAATTGCTTTCAGAAGTCACATAATTAGCAAATAGAGGCCACCTGTGTGTAATTTAATCTCAGTATAAAAACAGCTTTTCTGTGAAGCCCTCAGAGGTTTGTTAGAGATTCTTAGTGAACAAACAGCATTGTGAAGGCCAAGGAACACACCAGACAGGTCAGGGATAAAGTTGTGGAGAAGTTTAAAGCAGGGTTAGGTTCTAAATAAATATTCAAAGCTTTGAACATCTCACGGAGCACTGGGACGCTTTTTTTTTCTTTTTTATGTAGCGGGGTCTTTAAATTTAGTTGGGGTACACCTGGGTGGTAGTATGACCCAGCTGTGTAATTGTGAGAGGTTTTGGACCCCTTTGTATTCGTGGAGGATTGGGTGGTGTATTATTCTCCTTGGCCTGTGGGTGGCGGTGTACCCGCAGGCTCAGGGTAGAATCACTACCACAGTGCTACCCTTTTTGTCCTTTTCCGGAGACGGTACGGCGAGGGCGGGGAACCTGCCGTGGTGTCGATGGGAGGGGATAAAAGGGGGAGACGCCCTCGCCACGAGGTCTTCGAGGATCTTCTCTTCACGCACCCAGGCACCTTAGGCCTGGGTGCGGGCGGTTTGGAGTTCTGGCCCAGGCGCCCTAGGCCTGGCCGGAATGGAGTTGGAGTCCATCCTAGGCACCTTCAGCCTGGGGTGAGGTACTAGATCGTAGGCCTGGGGCTCAGTAACTTCGACTGGGTCCCGCAAGGGCGAAGTGATCCGAGGGTCCCCGAGGTGGACGGGACCCGCATCTGAGGTGAGGAGGCCGGGGAGGTCACCCGTCCGGAGAGTCCGGAGCAGCATCAACCCGGTGACGGATGGGCCTCCGATAACTCCCTTAGAGGGACATCTTCCCCTGATAGGGGCCACAGCGCAGCGAAGGTACTCCTAAATACATTCTCTCGAGTTGCTGGTAGAGACTCACAAGTTCCATGTTATGTGCTAATCAAGGCTATGATAACCGCTGGTGAAATCACAGTGGTTTAGATTGAAATTAGGATAGTGCCTCGATCTGCTCATCCCACCGTATCAGGCTGTTAAAACGTTCCAACCAGTTGGCTACAGAAGCACTGTTTATTGTGGAGCTTACAATAAAACAAGAGTTGGACTGTGATCGGTGTGTGGACTCTGGTTAATGGGAGCAAAGGAGGGTGCCAGCATAGCAGGACTGAGTTTCATAACTAAAGCACATTGGCCCTAGGAAGATACTGATACTGGCCTTCACCTCACCCACAGCCATGGGGAGGACATGGGCCGTAGCGCATCTCACCCTGTCGTGTGACATACCCCTGGAGGAAGGAGATGGGGTGAGGCCGCTACACGTGGGGGCTCGTGAGTCCGGGATGAAATGTGTATTGACTTTGAAATTTGAAATGGCTGTGTCTGGACTTTGCTGCCCGGAGGAGTTCCGAGCAGGTCGGCCATGTGATTGGCCCGAAGTGCGTCCCTGTGCTCGAAGGTGTGGAAATGACCCCAAGACGTGAAAGGCCCATGCAGAAAGAGCGGGAAGAGGGAGAAGTCCAGCCGTGTGAAGTACTACATGTGGGGACTTTTGCTGCACTGCGCCATGAGGCACCCCGTGACTGTGCAATTCGTGAGCGGAGACTGGAGAAAGCCCGCGAAGACGTGCAAGTCATGGGAGGAGTCTGGCCATGTGAGGAGATACACGTGGAGACTCCGGCGCGTGGTCAGTGCGTGATGGAGCAGCAGATAGTCGGGATGGCCTCAAGCTCCCCGTGGATTCCAGTTCCCTACCCCACGAAGATGACTGCTTTTGCTGCTCCCCTTACAGACACGGGGATAAGACTCAAGCCCTGAGGGCAGTTGGCTTTGTACTCATGCAGAGACACGGAGGCCCTCGGCATGATCTGTCCCGGATGCTCGGGACTGGTGGTCCACCTGAAGCCATTCGGGCGTTGTGAGGCGTGCAAAGAGTTCTTGTTCGAGGTGGAGCCATCCACAGTAAGGCCCCGGGCCCTTCGCCTCAACAGCCTTACAGGTACCGCTACTCCGGAAGGGGAGATCCAGGCCTTTGCGGAGGTCCCCGTACGCACTGACCAGGGCGACGTGACTGCCCAACCAGAGACTGAGAGAGAAAAATCCGAGGATGCTGCTTCGGTCACCACAGATTCCCTGCTCCCACCTTCGAAGAGTTAAGTTGGCCTGGTGCAGGCCTCCTATGGTCGTGGTCGAGTTTCACCCCGTCGCTTGCCGGGCCTGGATGGGTCCGGTTGGAAGAGTCCTGGACATCCCAGTTCTACAAAAGGTCAAGGTGAGCCAGGGGCTGGGACTGTGGTGGTGGTTGGAGGTGTCGGGAGTCCACAGTCGGTGGAGCCCGTAAGGGAGGGTAGTTCCACGTCTACTAGAGACTACCTTCCCGCCGAGATGTATGACACCCTCGACCTGGAATCGCTGTCAGACTGCGGAGATGACGGGGAAATAGATGAACTGTTCCACCGAAAGGGCTGGGACAAACGCCCGTTACCCGTGCTACGTGAACCGCAGGATTCCCCTATGTCTATAGGAGACAGCACGCCCCGGGTGCAGGTCCCGGAGCTTACGAGGAAGTCTAGTCCTCCGGCCAAGTTTCCACATTCCACAACATCACCCGTTTTGGTAGCGGGGATGCCGCGTGCTTCACTGCGGGCACCGAGAGCGAAGCTGCCCGAGGTAGTGAAAGTACCTCGGCACCCGGAGGCCATCGTTCAACCAGGAGAAGGTGAGCGGGATTCCATGCCTCCTTTTGCCAGATTGCAAAGACTTTTATCCCAGAGAGTCGCTCGTGAGTACGGATGGGAATATCCCTACTTGCCTCGGGACTTACTTTACGAAGTTGAGGTCCTGCGACAGAGATGGTACGACAAATTCGTTTGGGAAAAACTCAAAGTGCCTCATGCCCGGCGATACTTGTCCTGTTCGCCACCAGTGTCGAAAAAGTTCAAAGACTGCAGGGCAGACTGGATGTTGGGGCGCCACATTTATGCGGACAAGGTGCTTATCTGCCGAAAGGATAAAGAGGATGTCAACTATTCGATTGAGGTTTTCGATAAGCACCTAAAGCCTTTGTTCTTGCCTGACCCGAAGTTCTATCTGTGAGAAGAGACTCACTTGTTTTCCCTGCAGTTTCTGGAAATGTCCTTGCTGGAACATTTGAACTGTACCCTGGTTTTTTATTTGGGTTTGTTTTTCTACTCTTTGGAGGAATAAGAGCAGTTTTTGTTGTTCGTTCTCTCTTCTTCCAGACATCAAGGACAGAGACTTTTTGGGGGTAGAATCAGTGTAGGGAGGCAGGAAGAAGGAAGACTTCACCAAGTGTCATTACCGCGGCACTGTCACCAGGTGGCAGTGTTGCGCAACGGTTGTTGGAATTCTACACTTGCATTACTTTGCCATTGAAGCGAATGGGTTTCTCGGCTGATAGACTCATTCGTTTCAAGTCAACACACAATGTTAGGATGTTTTTCTGTGTTTCTTTTTTTTTTTTTTTCCCTCATGCAGGAGATTCGTCCGTCAAGACTACTGAGTTGGGGTGGTTCTTAGACAGTGACGGGAGGGATTGTATATATGTGAATGTTCAGATGGTTTTATGAAAAAGTTTTTGTTATATACCCCTTCCCCTTGAGCAGATCTTGGCACAAACAGGGTTTAAATTTTTTTTTAGGGATAGCCTCTGGGGCCAGGCTTGTGTCACCACTCCATGGGAGACATGGGTTTGCACCAGACGCTGGGGACCAGCGTCAAATCACAGGGGGGAGTATGTAGCGGGGTCTTTAAATTTAGTTGGGGTACACCTGGGTGGTAGTATGACCCAGGTGTGTAATTGTGAGAGGTTTTGGACCCCTTTGTATTCGTGGAGGATTGGGTGGTGTATACAGTAATTCTCCTTGGCCTGTGGGTGGCGGTGTACCCGCAGGCTCAGGGTAGAATCACTACCACAGTGCTACCCTTTTTGTCCTTTTCCGGAGATGGTACAGCGAGGGCGGGGAACCTGCCGTGGTGTCGATGGGATAAAAGGGGGAGACGCCCTCGCCACGAGGTCTTCGAGGATCTTCTCTTCACGCACCCAGGCACCTTAGGCCTGGGTGCGGGCGGTTTGGAGTTCTGGCCCAGGCGCCCTAGGCCTGGCCGGAATGGAGTTGGAGTCCATCCCAGGCACCTTCAGCCTGGGGTGAGGTACTAGATCGTAGGCCTGGGGCTCAGTATCTTCGACTGGGTCCCGCAAGGGCGAAGTGATCCGAGGGTCCCCGAGGTGGACGGGACCCGCATCTGAGGTGAGGAGGCCGGGGAGGTCACCCGTCCGGAGAGTCCGGAGCAGCATCAACCCGGTGACGGATGGGCCTCCGGTAACTCCCTTAGAGGGACATCTTCCCCTGATAGGGGCCACAGCGCAGCGAAGGTACTCCTAAATACGTTCTCTCGAGTTGCTGGTAGAGACTCACAAGTTCCATGTTATGTGCTAATCAAGGCCATGATAACCGCTGGTGAAATCACAGTGGTTTAGATTGAAATTAGGATAGTGCCTCGATCTGCTCATCCCACCGTATCAGGCTGGTAAAACGTTCCAACCAGTTGGCTACAGAAGCACTGTTTATTGTGGAGCTTACAATAAAACAAGAGTTGGACTGTGATCGGTGTGTGGACTCTGGTTAATGGGAGCAAAGGAGGGTGCCAGCATAGCAGGACTGAGTTTCATAACTAAAGCACATTGGCCCGAGGAAGATACTGATACTGGCCTTCACCTCACCCACAGCCAAGGGGAGGACATGGGCCGTAGCGCATCTCACCCTGTCGTGTGACATACCCCTGGAGGAAGGAGATGGGGTGAGGCCGCTACATTTAAAAAAGCACTTGTCAAAAACTGTTTACTGTGTTTCTTACTTTTTGACACTTTTTTTGGGGGGGGGGTGGAATCTGCCCCCCCCTTTCCTGGCCTGCAAGGCTGCATGCTCAGATTAGGGGCTGGTATGGATTCTAAGGGGGACCCCACGCGTTTTTTTTTTGGAGTGGAGTTCCCCTTAAAGTCTTTACCAGATCCAAAGGGCCTGGTATGGATTTTGGGGGGAACCCCACGCCGTTTCTTTTTTCCTAATTCTGTCATAGGGTTCCTCTTCACCAAAGACGTGGTGATGCAGAAGGAAGACCACCCGCAACTCAGAAGAAGGAACAGCAATTACGGATACTTTTTTTTTTCTTTTTGCTGCTGCTGAAAAAAAAAAGATTAAAAAAGCCCCCCCCCCCCAAAAAAAAAAAGGAACGACTGCTGACACAGAAAGAGAAACACCTGTGACGCAGAAAGGGGGGGGCAGAAATTATGCCCTAAATTTTCTAAGTGCTGCTGCGCCGCTGACAAAAAAATAATAGTATACCACTGCTGTCCGGAGTACTAATAATGCAGCAACAGAACCTGATACTGCAAAAAAATAAAAAATTAATGAAAAAAAAAAAAGGGATCAGAGTGGTGACAGAGAAGTGTTGTACACACCGAAACTTCATTAGCACTACAACACTGTGTTTTTCACACTACACTGTATTATATTAACTGCACTACACTGTGTTATATACTCTGCACTGCACTGTATTATATACTCTGCACGGCACTATATACTCTGCACTGTATCATATACTCTGCATTGCACTATATACACAACACTGCCTGCACTGTATATTATATACACTACACTGACTGCACTGTATTATATATTCTACACTGAGTGCACTGTATTATATACACTACACTGACTGCACTGTATTATATACAACCCTGGCTCTCACAGCACATTGCGCTGTGATTGGCCAAAGCATACAGGTCAAGTGCATGCTTTCGCCAATCAGCAGCCATCAATTCTGAGAGTTTTATGGTGCAGGAAGCTTACGGTAGTTAATTCCCCAGCATGTATTTTAATGGTGTATTGAGCTGGTGTCTCTATTTCACTTGGGATGAAGTAGGTGAAGTTGTGTGAAATAATGCAGATTTCACTTGCCATTGTGCCCATTCTCTTACTGTGGACTGTTAAGCTTTGCATTGGCAACCCAATTTATCTTCTTAATTCACCTTCATGTGGCAAACGCCACCCATAGAAACGTTTATGAAAAATGTTTAAAAGATGCAAGCCAAAGTATTGAGAACAGAGCCTCGGAGGCGAATGAAATTTGCCTACGAGCAAAGTTCTCATATATGTACCTTTTTAAAGCTAAAAAATGTTTATTAAAACATATTTGGAGAATTTGGCAGGTCTGTCAGAAATGTAGGCGAGTCAGAGGTATGCATGGCATCTGTGTCAGAACCAGCCTGTGTGATTAATTATTTTTAATTATCATTTCCTGGTACTGTACCTATTCATCAAGTACTTCGGCCAAAGACATAAACTGAAATAGACAGTGACAGAGGCATTGTAGGTTGAGTTTGGATAGGATGTCATGACTATCATTCCTTCAGCAGTTCTTACACCCATTTACATATTGCATGTTTACCATCCCTGTTACACATTCCTTCATTTATGCTGCAGATGATGTAGGGTTGCCACCTTTTCTTCAAGCCAAACACGAACACTTTAGTGGCGCACAGCAATTATTTTTTTTAAGGGCGATCGCTGTGTAAATGGAAACTCTGATGTAAGGGTGTTTCTGCTTACCAAAGCTCCCACTTTAGAGTTTCCAGCACTCCTCCTTAAGTTAGGGTTCCCAAAGCGCCCCTTACATCAGAGTCCACAGGGCACCCCCTACATCTGAGTCCCCCTTACCTTAGTGTACTCACTCGCTCAGAGGCAGGAGAGAGAAGGAAGGCAGGGGGGAGACTTCAATCACAAACATTGGATGGTGAGCTCACTCACCCGAGGATGGAGGCTCAGGCATCAACACCTTTCATTCACAATGTATCTCTTGGCTGCTGAGCTTAAAATTTCTAGCTCACCCATCCCTTTCCTGAGGCACAGAACACTAGGGATTGGAGTGTGGGTGCAAGGGTGGGAGGAGGAGCAGATTAAACCCTCTCTCCTTTCCTTGTATAGAGGTGGGGCCCGTGTGCACACCCATGTATTTGGTGGTTGTGGTGATCGGTTACTTGGGGATTTGTAGTCCATTCTGAATAATCTGTCCGGGTTTCAGGCGGTCTGAAACCTGGACACACGATTCCAAACCCGGACTGTCCGGGTCAATCCTGGACAGGTGGCAACCCTAAAATGATGTTTGATTCTGTTTGTTCTATATTGTATTATGCCTTAAAGTGTGTGGATTCCAAGCAGAAAGAAAGCCCCCAGATTGAGCCCCAACTATGTGAAACCATTTGTAGTGAGCAGTAGCCCTTCCACCATTTTTCAATTGTAATCCCAAATTTTCTCAGCAGTTGGCTCTGCAAATTAAATCCTGAATTTCTACCTTAAAGTCAGCCATACAAGAATCGAAATCTGCTGAACCAGCTGAATTTTGATCTATGTATGGGCAGGGTGGTTGTACAGAAGTTGATCTACTGATCAACTACTGTACAACTGCCTTGTCAGATTTTTGCTGTAGCCAACAACATTTATTCTGATGGCAGGGAACTCTCCCCCACTGTCAGAATACAAGGTTTGTTTTTTTTTACAGTTTGTGTGTGTGTGTATATATATATATATATATATATATATATATATATATATATATAAAAAACATTTTGGGGGGGGGGGTCTGATGAGATATCCGGGGTCTAAACAGACCCCCATATCTCTTGTTTTGAGACAGAGAAAGGGACTGAAGATAGCCCCTTTCTCTGTAGCACTTTACTTGAACGAATAAGGAATCTGTATAGAGATTCCTCATTCATTCAGAAAATGACAGTCTGATACATTTTAACACTCGCAGTTTACTATGTATCAGCTGTCAGTGGGACATATAAGAGCGATCTGTAGTGATCGCTGCTGCGCCCACTGTACTACAGGGGGGCTTGGTAAACACATGGCAGTAAAAGGGTTAAAGTGGACCTAAACTTACATAAAAAAAGTGCTTTGTAATGTCTGCAAGTACCAGTGGTAAGTTGGCCCTACACCTGTAGATTTTTATGTGAAAACTCTCATTTCTTTCTCGTACATCACGGGACACAGAGCGGCATAGTCATTACTATGTGGGTTATATAGATACCTTCAGGTGCTGGCACTGGCAACTTCCAAAACCGGAAGTACCCTCCCCTATATAAGCCCCTCCCATCCGGAAGCACCTCAATTTTTTGCCAGTGTCTAAGGTGTTGGCCAAGAAGTAACATGTGTTTTTCACTGAGCTTGCGTACAGGTTCTTTTGGGCCTCAGTAAGCTATTCCGGATCCGACCAAAAAAGCTTCATAGCTAAACGGTCGGTACCCGGGCCTTGCAGAGAAGAGCAAGGTTTTGCCTGTAATGCTTCTCTTAGGAGAGCTGGACCCTGGGATCCAGAGCTCTGGTCATACCCACGACCAAGATGTTTTCTGTGCAGGGTGCTATACAGGTCCAGGGGAGTGGAATCCTTGGGAACCCGGTCCCTGAAGGTTTAATTACAATGTCTGCCGTGATAGGTGAAGTTTGGGCTTCTGTGGACCAAACAGAGTCCTGCGGCGGGGAAAAGGTAAGTGGGGGCCCCTCAGGAACTTGGTTCTATTGAGGGGACCCCCAAGCCTAATATGTCTTTCTGCCTGTTACCTAACGGTATTCCCGCTAAATATTTATGCATGCCTGTAACTACTAAAAAATGTAATATTTTTAATAGTGGTCAAGAAAAAATAAAATAAAATATAGACTGCGGTACCTGTGTTAATCCACTAGAGGCCGCTGTGGAACGTTTCTTGTCATGTGGACTAGTTTCTTTTCATCAGAGCAAGTCCAGGCAGATGGTGAGTTCTCTTGTGGGAAACTGCTTCCTCTGCCATGTTGCAATGCTCGTCCATCCCCCGGCCTGCGGCAAAAGGGGCCCTGTCTATTGTCCCTAGTTTCCCTTTTCAAAAAAGAGCGCCGAAGGCGCACGTGCCCGCGCGCGTGCACGCGCCTCTATATATAGAGGTGAGCTGGGAAAGGGGGCGGAGCTTGGGGGATGACGCTCTGTGCGCGCCGCAGCGCTTCTGCGCATGTGCGGGCGTCCCAGCATGTTAAAAAGCACAATTATGTGTTGTGAGCTGGCTATGGAGTGCAGAGACAGAGCTGGCAACATTTAAAAAAAGGCATACAGCAAGCGGTTGATGCAGGCATCCCCATAGAAAGGCACATTAGTAGACACCAACTGTTTTTATAGCAGCAATTGTGCTAGACTATTGTCAGTAAGTGGTGTATTTCGGCTGGAATACCTCAGCTTTGGGCTTAGGAATATGCCGTCTAAAAACTCCGGGACTAAAAATCCCAGGAAGCATAGGGGGTCTCCATCGGGCTCTGAGGATCTTGGGCATGCTTCGGCTGCACCAATCTCCCCTGAAGAATCAGAGGTTAGTGACCGTAGAGCACCCTCAGGAGTACCTGGTACTGTGGCTGTCCTCAGTTCACCTGCTCCTGTGTATGTAACAGAGGAGGTTTTTTCCTCAGCTCTGGGAGGGCTGGAAGAGAGATTGTCAGCATTGATCGCTGCTTCCCTGTCACAGGGAAAAAGCGCTCGATCTCCGTCTCCTCCCTCAGAGTGCCTGTTAGCGGAGCAACAGTCCCATACAGGGATCGACCTACCTGAGGGGGATCAGGATGAGGTCGATTCTGTTGTAGAGGAATCAACAGTGGAAGAGCCATTCTCAGCATCACATGCTGAAAGATTATGGGTTCAGTCCCTGACTAACATGGTCCGATCAGCATTTAAAATGCCCCTTGCGGAGCCATCATCCACTTCTGTCTCCTCGTTGGGGTCGCTAAAAGCTCCCCAGACTGTTTGTTCCTTTCCGATCCATCCTTTACTGGAAGGGCTCATTTACCAGGATTGGGAGCATCCTGATAAAATATTTACTCCTCCCAAGAGATTTCAGGTGATCTATCCCATGGAGGATAAGTTCGTCAAAAAATGGAGGGTCCCTACAGTGGACGCAGCCATCTCTTGTGTGAATAAATCACTGACATGTCCAGTGGATAATGTCCAAATGTTCAAGGACCCAATAGATAAAAAATTAGAGTCCTTATTAAAATCTGCTTTTGCTACAGGCTTGGTGACACAACCAGCAGTGGCAGCTATTGGGGTCTGCCAAGCAGTGAAGGATCAGTTGAAACAGGTCTTAAGGGACTTGCCAGATCAGCAGGCTCTTGCCCTAGCTGATCTACCTAGAGCCTTATGCTTTGCGGTGGACGCTATAAAGGATTCAATCCATCAGGCCTCCCGCCTTACGCTGTCTGTAGTACATATGCGCAGGCTTCTGTGGCTCAAAAACTGGTCTGCTGAAGCTCCCTGTAAAAAATTGCTGGTCAGCTTCCCATTTCATGGTGAACGCTTATTCGGGGAAGACCTGGACAAATATATCCAGAAAATTTCCAGCGGTAAAAGTACACTTTTGCCGGTTAAAAACAGAGTTAGAGGTCCCTCTTTTAAGAGGCCTGCTTCTCCAGTCCCTAGGACATCGGCTGTGAAACAGTTCCGACGGCCTCCTCGGTCAAATCCCGGAGGTAAAAATCAGGGACAATTTCAGGGTAACAAGAAGCCCTGGATCAGGAGAGGTACAAAACCTCCCCCAAAGTCAAATGCATGAAGGGTTGCCCCCACTCAATCGGGTGGGGGGAAGACTTCAGTTGTTCAGAGACCTGGCGGGACACGATCAGAGACAATAGGATTTTTATAACAGCTTACCTGTAAAATCCTTTTCTTGGAGTACATCACGGGACACAGAGCGACATAGTCATTACTAATGGGTTATATAGTTACCGTCAGGTGCTGGCACTGGCAACTTCCAAAACCGGAAGTACCCTCCCCTATATAAGCCCCTCCCATCCGGGAGCACCTCAGTTTTGTAGCAAAGCAATAAGTGTCCCCAAAGAGGGGCGGGAGCTCTGTGTCCCGTGATGTACTCCAAGAAAAGGATTTTACAGGTAAGCTGTTATAAAAATCCTATTTTCTTTTTCGTACATCACGGGACACAGAGCGACATAGTCATTACTAATGGGATGTCCTAAAGCAATGCCAAATGAGGGGGGGGGATACACCATATATAAGCTGAGCGCTATCAGACATGAGGATCTTTTGCGGCCTGCAACACACTGCGCCCAAAGGCGACATCCTCCTGACTTCTAACGTCCACCTGGTAGAACCTAGTAAACGTGTGTACCGAAGACCATGTTGCGGCCTTACAGATTTGAGCCAGGGAGGCCTGGTGATGCACTGCCCATGAAGTTCCAACTGCTCTCGTGGAGTGCGCCCTAACTTTGAACGGAGGCGGTCTACTTCTCAAGCTATAGGCTTGTATTATGACCTGTCGAATCCACTTGGCTAAAGTAGATTTTGACGCTGCCTGACCCTTTTTGGGGCCTTCCGGCAGAATGAACAAAGTATCCGTTCTGCGAATCTGAGCAGTGGCTTTTAGATAAGCTTTAACTGCTCTTACTACATCCAAAGAATGCAATAACTTTTCCTCTACCGAAGTAGGCTTGGGGAAAAAAGAAGGAAGAACCACATCTTGGTTCAAATGAAAACTCGATACCACCTTAGGAAGAAAGGCTGGATGAGGACGTAACACTACTCTGTCCTTATGGATAACCAGATATGGCTCCTTACAGGACATAGCTGCTAATTCCGATACTCTTTTAGCCGAACAAATGGCTACTAGAAAAATCAATTTCCTGGTGAGAAGCACTAAGGAAATATGCTGTAATGGTTCAAATGGTTGTTTCTGTAGAACCGACAGAACCAAGTTTAGATCCCATGGACATATGGGAATATTAACCGGAGGACTAATACGCATCACTCCTTGTATAAAGGCTTTGACTAGTGAATGCGAAGCCAAGGGCCTTTGAAAAAATATTGACAAGGCCGAAATCTGACCTTTGATAGTACTCAAGGCAAGCTTCCTATCTACAGCCCATTGTAGGAAGTCCAGAATTCTACCTATTACGTATTTACGTGGATGCCATTTCCTGGCCTCACACCAGGCGATGTACGCCTTCCAGATTCTATAGTAGATCTGCCTGGATACCGGTTTCCTGGCATTGATCATGGTAGACACCACAGCATTAGAGAGCCCTCTCCTTTTTAGAATGTGGGCTTCAATAGCCAGGCCGTCAAACCTAGGGCTGGTAAGGAAGGGTGGTATATCGGTCCCTGCGAAAGCAGGTCCGGACGATGTGGGAGGGTCCAAGGACTCCCCACAGACATTTTTACAATCTCCGCGTACCATGCTCTTCGGGGCCACGCTGGAGCCACCAGAATCACTGGTTTCTTTTCTACCCTGATTCTGCGGAGTAATCGAGGTAACAATTGTGGCGGTGGGAATGCATATATCAGCTTGAACTGATCCCAAGGGAACACTAGGGCATCCGAGCCGCACGCTAGGGGATCCCTTGTCCAAGAGACAAACCTGTCCACTTTCGTGTTGAACCTGGATGCTAGCAGATCTACATCCGGTGTTCCCCACCGCTGACATATTGTCCGGAAAACCTCGGGATGAAGGGACCATTCCCCTGGGCATAATTGTTGGCGACTTAGAAAGTCCGCCTTCCAATTCTCCACCCCTGGAATGAATACCGCAGATATGGCTGGGACATATCTTTCTGCCCATCTCAGGATGTAATTTACTTCCCTTTGGGCTGCACGACTCCTGGTGCCCCCCTGACGATTGATATATGCCACTGCTGTGGCATTGTCTGACTGAACTCTGACAGGGGACCCTTGGAGTTTGGATGTCCATGCTACTAGGGCATACCGGGCTGCTCGTATCTCTAAGAGATTGATGGGCAGGGCCTTTTCCGCATCCGACCATCTGCCCTGGAGAGACCATTGCTCCAGTACTGCTCCCCAGCCTAAAAGGCTGGCATCTGTAGTGACCACCTTCCAAGAAATCGGACTGAAGGATTTCCCTCTTTCCAGATTCCGGGGAACCAACCACCAACGGAGGCTTCTGCGAACGGAAGGGGACAAGGATATTGGTACGTCCAGAGCCTGAACTTTTTTGTTCCAGGCTGACAGTATGGCCCTTTGCAACTTCCTTGAATGGAATTGACCGTAGGGTACTGCTTCGAATGATGCCACCATTTTTCCCAGCAGCCTCATGCATAGGCGTATGGATGGCTGTCTTTTTGAACCCACTAAGTGGATCAAATCTCTCAAAGACGACCCCTTTTCTTGAGGCAAGAAAATTTTTCTCTGGTCTGAATCCAGCCTTAGCCCCAAGTATTCCAGACTTTTGACTGGTTTTAGGGCTGACTTGTCTCGGTTGATAATCCAACCGTGATATTCCAGATACTTGATTGTCTCGTGAACAACCACTTCTAGTTTTTCCACTGAGTGGTCTATCAGCAACAAGTCGTCTAGATATGCCATTATCGTTACACCTCGTGTTCTTAGATTGGCCAATAATGGGGCCAGAATTTTTGTGAACACTCTTGGTGCTGTGGCCAGACCGAAGGGTAAGGCTCTGAACTGAAAATGGCGCCCTTCTATCGCAAAGCGTAGAAATTTCTGGTGGGCTGGAAAGATGGGGATGTGTAAATACGCATCTTTGATGTCGATCGAGGCTAACCATTCCTCCCCTTGTAGGGCAGTGGCTACCGATCGGATCGACTCCATCCGGAAAGTCCTGATATGCAGGAATTTGTTTAGCCCTTTTAGATTTAATATGGGCCTCATGTCCCCGTTTGGCTTCGGAACTGTAAAGAGGTTTGAGTAAAACCCGAACCCCCATTCTTCCAGGGGGACCTCTATAATTACTGCTTGAAGCAATAATTGTTCCAGTGCCAACAGGAGGGATCCTCTCTTCTGGGGATCCCTTGGCACGTTCGACCTTATAAAGCGGGAAGGAGGGGAGTTTTTTAACTCCAATTTGTATCCCAGATTTACTGCGGAGAGCACCCATCTGTCTCGGATCGTGTCCCGCCAGGTCTCTGTGAACAACTGAAGTCTTCCCCCCACCCGATTGGGTGGGGGCAACCCTTCATGCATTTGACTTTGGGGGAGGTTTTGTACCTCTCCTGCTCCAGGGCTTCTTGTTACCCTGCAACTGTCCCTGATTTTTACCTCCGGGATTTGACCGGGGAGGCCGTCGGAACTGTTTCACAGCCGATGTCCTCGGGACTGGAGAAGCCGGCCTCTTAAAAGAGGGACCTCTAACTCTATTTTTGACCGGCAAGAGTGTACTTTTACCGCTGGAAATTCTCTGGATATACTTGTCCAGGTCTTCCCCGAATAAACGCTCCCCATGAAATGGGAAGCTGACCAGCAATTTTTTACAGGGAGCTTCAGCAGACCAGTTTTTGAGCCATAGAAGCCTGCGCATATGTACTATAGACAGCGTAAGGCGGGAGGCCTGATGGATTGAATCCTTTATAGCGTCCACCGCAAAGCATAAGGCTCTAGGTAGATCAGCTAGAGCAAGAGCCTGCTGATCTGGTACGTCCCTTAAGACCTGTTTCAACTGATCCTTCACTGCTTGGCAGACCCCTATAGCTGCCACTGCTGGTTGTGTCACCAATCCTGCTGTAGAAAAAGCAGATTTCAATAAGGACTCCAATTTTTTATCTATTGGGTCCTTGAACATTTGGACATTTTCCACCGGACATGTCAGTGATTTATTCACACAAGAGATGGCTGCGTCCACTGTAGGGACCTTCCATTTTCTGACGAACTTATCCTCCATAGGATAGACCACCGGAAATCTCTTGGGGGGAGTAAATATTTTGTCAGGATGCTCCCAATCCTGGTAAATGAGCCCCTCCAATAAAGGATGGATCGGGAAAGAACAAACAGTCTGGGGAGCTTTTAGCGACCCCAACGAGGAGACAGAAGAGGAGGATGGCTCCGCAAGTGGCATTTTAAATGCTGATCGGACCATATTAGTCAGGGACTGAACCCATAACCTCTCAGCATGTGATGCTGAGAACGGCTCCTCCACTGTTGATTCCTCTACAACCGAATCAACCTCATCCTGATCCCCCTCAGGTAGGTCGACCTCTGTATGGGACTGTTGCTCTGTTAACAGGCACTCTGAGGGAGGAGACGGAGATCGAGCGCTTTTCTCCTGTGACAGGGAAGCAGCAATTAGTGCTGACAATCTCTCTTCCAGCCCTCCCAGAGCTGAGGAAAAAACCTCCTCTGTTACATACACAGGAGCAGGTGAACTGGGGACAGCCACAGTACCAGGTACTCCTGGGGGTGCCCTACGGTCACTAACCTCTGATTCTTCAGGGGAGACTGGTGCAGCCAAAGCATGCCCAAGATCCTCAGAGCCCGATGGAGACCCCCTATTCCTCCTGGAATTTCTAGTCCCGGAGTTTTTAGACGGCATATTCCTAAGCCACAAAGCTGAGGTATTCCAGCCGAAAATACACCAGTTACTGATAATAGTCTAGCATAAATGCTGCTATAATAAACAGTTGGTGTCTACTAATGTGCCTTTCTAGGGGATGCCTGTATCAACCGCTTGCTGTATGCCTTTAAATGTTGTCAGCTCTGTCTCTGTACTTCATAGCCAGCTTACTGCAATAATGTGGCTTTTTAAAACCTGCTGGGACGCCCGCACATGCGCAGAAGCGCTGCGGCGCGCACAGAGCGTCATCCCCCAGGCCCCGCCCCTTTTTCCGGCCACCTCTATATATAGAGGCGCGTGCACGCGCACGCGCGCGGCCACGTGCGCCTCGGCGCTAATTTCAAACATGGAAACCAGGGACAGGAGCCAGGGCCCCCTTTGCCGCAGGCCGGGGGATAGACGAACACTGCAACATGGCAGAGGAAACAGTTTCCTGTAGGAGAACTCACCAGCTGCCTGGACTTTGCTCTCTGAGAAGAAACTAGTCCATATGACAAGAAAAACATTCTACAGCGGCCTCTAGTGGACAAACACAGGTACCGCAGTTTAATATACTAAACATATATAAAAAAACATTCTTTTTTTTTTTTTTTTTTCTTGACCACCATTAAAAATTATTACATTTTTTTAGTAGTTACAGGCATGCACAGATATTAGCGGGAATACCGTTAGGTAACAGACAGAAAGACAAATTAGGCTTGGGGGTCCCCCAATAGAACCAAGTTCCTGGGGGCCCCCACTTACCTGTTCCCCGCCGCAGGACTTTGTTTGGTCCACAAAAGCCCAAACTTCACCTATCACGGCAGGCATTGTAATCAAACCTTCAGGGACCGGGTTCCCAAGGATTCCACTCCCCTGGACCTGTATAGCACCCTGCACAGAAAACATCTTGGTCGTGGGTATGACCAGAGCTCTGGATCCCAGGGTCCAGCTCTCCTAAGAGAAGCATTACAGGCAGAACCTTGCTCTTCTCTGCAAGGCCCGGGTACCGACCGTTTAGCTATGAAGCTTTTTTGGTCGGATCCGGAATAGCTTACTGAGGCCCAAAAGAACCTGTACGCAAGCTCAGTGAAAAACACATGTTTCTTCTTGGCCAACACCTTAGACACTGGCAAAAAACTGAGGTGCTCCCGGATGGGAGGGGCTTATATAGGGGAGGGTACTTCCGGTTTTGGAAGTTGCCAGTGCCAGCACCTGACGGTAACTATATAACCCATTAGTAATGACTATGTCGCTCTGTGTCCCGTGATGTACGAAAAAGAAAGATGGGTGCTCTCCGCAGTAAGTCTGGGATACAAATTGGAGTTAAAAGACTCCCCTCCTTCCCACTTTATAAGGTCAAACGTGCCAAGGGATCCCCAGAAGAGAGGATCCCTCCTGTTGGCACTAGAACAATTATTGCTCCAAGCAGTAATTATAGAGGTTCCCCTGGAAGAATGGGGGTTCAGGTTTTACTCAAACCTCTTTACAGTCCCGAAGCCAAACGGGGACGTGAGGCCCATATTAAATCTAAAAGGGCTAAACAAATTCCTACATATCAGGACTTAGCGGATGGAGTCGATCCGATCGGTGGCCACTGCCCTACAAGGGGAGGAATGGTTAGCCTCGATCGACATCAAAGATGCTTATTTGCACATTCCTATCTTTCCAGCCCACCAAAAATTTCTACGCTTTGCGGTAGAAGGGCGCCATTTTCAGTTCAGAGCCTTACCCTTCGGTCTGGCCACAGCACCAGGAGTGTTCACAAAAATTCTGGCCCCATTATTGGCCAATCTAAGAACACGAGGTGTAACGATAATGGCATATCTAGACGACTTGTTGCTGATAGACCACTCAGTGGAAAAACTAGAAGTGGTTGTTCACGAGACAATCGAGTATCTGGAATATCACGGTTGGATTATCAACCGAGACAAGTCAGCCCTAAAACCAGTCAAAAGTCTGGAATACTTGGGGCTAAGGCTGGATTCAGACCAGAGAAAAATTTTCTTGCCTCAAGAAAAGGGGTCGTCTTTGAGAGATTTGATCCACCTAGTGGGTACAAAAAGACAGCCATCCATACGCCTGTGCATGAGGCTGCTGGGAAAAATGGTGGCATCATTCGAAGCAGTACCCTACGGTCAATTCCATTCAAGGAATTTGCAAAGGGCCATACTGTCAGCCTGGAACAAAAAAGTTCAGGCCCTAGACTTACCAATGTCCTTGTCCCCTTCCGTTCGCAAGAGCCTCCGTTGGTGGTTGGTTCCCCAGAATCTGGAAAAAGGGAAATCCTTCAGTCCGATTTCTTGGAAGGTGGTCACTACAGATGCCAGCCTTATAGGCTGGGGAGCAGTACTGGAGCAATGGTCTCTCCAGGGCAGATGGTCGGATGCAGAAAAGGCCCTGCCCATCAATCTCTTAGAGATACGAGCAGCCCGGTATGCCCTAGTAGCATGGACATCCAAACTCCAAGGGTCCCCTGTCAGAATTCAATCGGACAATGCCACGGCAGTGGCATATATCAATCATCAGGGTGGCACCAGGAGTCGTGCAGCCCAGAGGGAAGTAAATTGCATCCTGAAATGGGCAGAAAGATATGTCCCAGCCATATCTGCGGTATTCATTCCAGGAGTGGAGAATTGGAAGGCGGACTTTCTAAGTCTCCAACAATTATGCCCAGGGGAATGGTCCCTTCATCCCGAGGTTTTCCGGACAATATGTCAGCGGTGGGGAACACCGGATGTAGATCTGCTAGCATCCAGATTCAACGCAAAGGTGGACAGGTTTGTCTCTTGGACAAGGGATCCCCTAGCTTGCGGCTCGGATGCCCTAGTGTTCCCTTGGGATCAGTTCAAGCTGATATATGCATTCCCACCGCCACAATTGTTACCTCGATTACTCCGCAGAATCAGGGTAGAAAAGAAACCAGTGATTCTGGTGGCTCCAGCGTGGCCCCGAAGGGCATGGTACGCGGAGATTGTAAAAATGTCAGTGGGGAGTCCTTGGACCCTCCCACATCGTCCGGACCTGCTTTCGCAAGGACCGATATACCACCCTTCCTTACCAGCCCTAGGTTTGACGGCCTGGCTATTGAAGCTCACATTCTAAAAAAGAGAGGTCTCTCTAATCCTGTGGTATCTACCATGATCAATGCCAGGAAGCCGGTATCCAGGCAGATCTACTATAGAATCTGGAAGGCGTACATCGCCTGGTGTGAAGCCAAGAAATGGCATCCACGTAAGTACGTAATAGGTAGGATTCTGGACTTCCTACAATGGGCTGAATATAGGAAGCTTGCCTTGAGTACTATCAAGGGTCAGATTTCGGCCTTGTCAATATTTTTTCAAAGGCCCTTGGCTTCGCATTCACTAGTCAAACCCTTTATACAAGGAGTGATGCGTATTAGCCCTCCGGTTAATATTCCCATATGTCCATGGGACTTAAACCTGGTTCTGTCGGTTCTACAGAAACAACCATTTGAACCATTACAGCATATTTCCCTGGTTCTTCTCACCAGGAAATTGATTTTTCTAGTAGCCATTTGTTCGACTAAAAGAGTGTCGGAATTAGCCGCTATGTCCTGTAGGGAGCCATATCTGGTTATCCATAAGGACAGAGTAGTATTACGTCCTCATCCAGCCTTTCTTCCTAAGGTGGTATCGAGGTTTCATTTGAACCAAGATGTGGTTCTTCCTTCCTTTTTCCCCAAGCCTAGTTCGGTAGAGGAAAAGTTATTGCATTCTTTGGATGTAGTAAGAGCAGTTAAAGCTTATCTAAAAGCCACTGCTCAGATTTGCAGAACGGATACTTTGTTTATTCTGCCGGAAGGCCCCAGAAGGGGTCAGGCAGCGTCAAAATCTACTTTAGCCAAGTGGATTCGACAGGTCATAATGCAAGCCTATGGCTTGAGAAGGAGACCACCTCCGTTCAAAGTTAGGGCGCACTCCACGAGAGCAGTTGGAACTTCGTGGGCAGTGCATCACCAGGCCTCCCTGGCTCAGATCTGTAAGGCCGCAACATGGTCTTCAGTACACACGTTTACTAGGTTCTACCAGGTGGACGTTAGAAGTCAGGAGGATGTCGCCTTTGGGCGCAGTGTGTTGCAGGCCGCAAAAGATCCTCATGTCTGATAGCGCTCAGCTTATGTATGGTGTATCCCCCCCCCTCATTGGGCATTGCTTTAGGACATCCCACATAGTAATGACTATGCCGCTCTGTGTCCCGTGATGTACGAGAAAGAAAATAGGATTTTTATAACAGCTTACCTGTAAAATCCTTTTCTTGGAGTACATCACGGGACACAGAGCTCCCACCCCTCTTTGGGGACACTTATTGCTTTGCTACAAAACTGAGGTGCTCCCGGATGGGAGGGGCTTATATAGGGGAGGGTACTTCCGGTTTGGAAGTTGCCAGTGCCAGCACCTGAAGGTATCTATATAACCCACGTAGTAATGACTATGCCGCTCGGTGTCCCGTGATGTACTCCAAGAAAAGGATTTTACAGGTAAGCTGTTATAAAAATCCTATTTTTTGGAACGTTCATTCGATTACTTAAGAATTAATTTGGTCAATTCGACAACCACTTTTGAGCAGAGTTAGCAGAAAAATTAAAGGATAATGATGGAAAATGTTTCTCAAATCTAATGGAAACCAACAAATTTCTATTTGATAAATTGGTTCCCTGCCTGGAAACATCTTAAAGGAGCACTATACCTTTTTTTTTTTTTTGCTTAAAAATAACAAACATGTTATACTTACCTCCACTGTGCAGCTCGTTTTGCACACAGTGGCCCCGATCCTGGTCTTCTGGGGTCCCTCGGCGGCTGTCTTGGCTCCTCCCCGCAAGGACTCCACACCTTAATGCGAGTGAGCTCGCATGGTGTGGAGTGATTGCGGGCGCGCTCCCGTGATACAGCGGCGGCCATAGCCGCCGACTGTATCACTCGGCCCCGCCCCCCGGCGTGCCGCGTCATTGGATGTGATTGACAGCAGCGCCAGCCAATGGCTGCGCTGCTTTCAATCTATCCAGTGTAGCCAATCGGCGGCCAGGCAGAAAAACGAAGAGGATGACGGGGACGAGCATGGGACTTTCGAGGGGCCAGGTAAGAAAAACGGGGGCTCGGGGGGGGGCGGTATTGTCGAATGTTTTTTCAGCATAGGATGCATTAAGGTGAAAAAACATGTAACTTTACTACTCCTTTAACAAGTGTTATACACATTCATTTGTCAAAGTTAACCCAGATCATCAATAAAAAATCAAGACATTGACATGGTACTCAAATGAAAAGTTAGTTGAGTCTTGTGGCCCGCCTGATTTTCCCGAGTCCATATCCCAACTACCCTTTTTTACCCCTTTTGAAGTGTGATACTGATTCATGTTGGCATCTCAAGCCCCTTTGTTTGAAGATTGGACACTTTACTGTCATACCTTTAAATTGAATAAAATAATTGTACCAGAAAATAGTCAAGGAAAGT
This sequence comes from Rana muscosa, assembly GCA_029206835.1. Classification (NCBI taxonomy): domain Eukaryota; kingdom Metazoa; phylum Chordata; class Amphibia; order Anura; family Ranidae; genus Rana; species Rana muscosa. The sequence continues at coordinate 152,168,470 of CM055117.1, forward strand.
ACCATTGAATGCGCTGATTAAGGATTTAGATTTTTTCACATTTGAATGAAAATCTTCAGGCGTAAGGCCAGCTTTAGCCTTTATATAATTTTTTTGTGTCCCTGTGGACACCCTCTTGAATCCTAGCTCCAGTGTGTACACAGGTTTTTAACTTCTCTGCCAGTTACTCTGAGGTCTGCCCACTCATGGCATTAAACCTCAGTGGATAGTGACAGCTGTGGCATTTGACAGTTGAATGGCTGGAAAACGACAGCGGGATTGATCTGAAGACTAACAGGCATGTGTAAATACTACAGATTTTCTTAACCTAGGCACTTCTATTACTATAGCCACATAAGGTCAGTTTCACTCTAATTTCCATTATCTATACACCTAGAAAAGAGTACAGTGACCCAGTCAGGCTGTGATGCATTTTACTGTATTGTCTGCCTAACATAGGACGTTTCTAACTGGAGAGAATGCAGAGTGATGATTTATGCATGTGCTTCTGCTCCTTTGCTGCGAGCTGGATAGATCGTAGATCACGCTGTATTGCTCAACTGCAGTATAGCTTGCAGAAAGGTCCAGGAACTGGCTGTGCTATATTTTGGCACGTAAGGCAGCTTGCATGTTTGTATTTCAGCTGTTTGCCTGAATTCAACTTTAACATTTAAAGCATAACTAATCCCAAGAACAAATTAAAATATTAAATAGCCGTTTTCCATCATTTACCATCATTACGCTTAAAAAAAGGACATTAATTTTGTTTGGGTGCAACGTCACACGACCACGCAATTGTCAGTTAAAGCGAAGCAGTGCGTATTGCAAAAAATGGCCTGGTCATTAAGGGGGCTAATCTTCCGGTCCTTAAGTGGTTAAGTCCATTCTGATGATGGTTTTCAAAACCAGCATCAAACACTCTGTAAATGCTATCCTTCAGTAAGGTATTGTGGATCAGTGAATGCACATTGTTAAAAGGCAAGTGTGTCCACTGGTATGTAAATCTTTTTTTGTATTGTGTAGTTTCTTGGCTGTTGTAAAGCTCCAGTGGTGTCCTAAACCCCTGACATCTTTAGCTGCTTATTCACATTGCCCGTCCAAGCAGTATAAGCTACAATAAAGGTTCTTTAGGAGATGCCCCCTCTCACTGTTTCAAGTTGTTTCCATTTAGGAGTTTAAACGTGCACAGGAAAATGTATACTTCTTATACACAATGCATTCTCGCATCAAAAATGCCGCTCTCACTTTTGCATAATAATAATAAAAATAAAAGCAGGCATAAATAATGTAGGGCCCATTAACATTTTAGCACTATCATGTGTCACTCATTAATATACTTTGCGCAAAACAGCCCATTTATTTTAAATAGGCCGCCACCGCACCACAATAAAGACAAAAATCAATATGCACCATTTCTCATGCCTTGTGGAGTGCTGCAGCGTGGGTGAGTTGCTCACTACATTATTAGTGCGTTGGGGTGGCATTCAAAAAAAAATGTGTGTTAACACAAAGTGTAAGTATGAAGGGGCCCCCTTAGGTCATAATTAGAAACTACAAATACCACAATGTTTAGAAGTCTTCTGTAATATATGTGTATCATAATTGTTACTATTGAATTTTTGCACGACCCAAATCTTTATATGCTATAAATAGAATATTCATTGCGTGACAACAAGTCTGACAGCCACCTACCAGTAGCTTTCTCCTACTGAAAGCCATATTACATATAACCTCCTGATTCCTTCCTTCTGTTTTGATGGTGAGAACCATCCCCCTGACTAAAGACTGTACTGCTGTAGACTCAATATAGCTTGCCCCAAATTTGTTATTTTCATAGCTCAGTTCTCCAATGAAATCATGAAATCTTTGTGCAAGATAGATAGCTTTTGGCAAATATGATTCAGGCACTGTATACACTAAAGTATGCTGGTCCGACCCCTCACCCCCTTCAGTGCAACAATGGAGATCCCTGGTAGCTGCAGCCCTGCCTCTGTACAAATTAACCTATACGGGACGCAACTGCCCCAAAAAGTTTGATTGGATATGGGCGGCATGGGTTAAGGAGCGACGGTTGAATTTGGAGTAGGTTTTGGAGTCAGGCACTGAAGATCCTGGACCTGTTGAATTGTTAAACTTGAAGGGCGGCTTCTCCCCCCCCCCCCTTACTCCTCTCCAATACTTTATACTCAATGTAGATCCAGATCTATACTGAACCTTTGGGACCCCCATTCAGTGGTTTTGCCGATTTAGGCTTCGAACTGGTTGGGCCAACAGGCATGGAATTTTTACGCTATACTGTACTGCCAAGTTGCTTTTGCTTTTATCGGCACTGTATTTGTGAACTGTCGAGGTGGGAGAACACAGGACAACTATTAGTCATGCACTCCACAAATCTGGCCTTTGTGGAGGAGTGGCAAGAAGAAACATGTGGAAGATGCATGGTGCTCTGGTCAGATGAGACCAAAATTAAACTTTTTGGCCTAAAAGCGGAAAACGAACACTGCATATAACCCTGAACACACTATCCCCACCGTGAAACATGGTGGTGGCAGCATCACGTTGTGGGAATGCTTTTTCTTCAGCAGGAACAGGGAATCTGGTCAGAGTTGATGGGAAGATGAATGGAGCCAAATACAGGACAATATAAAGCCGTGTACACACGATAGGTTTTACCAATGAAAACAGTCCGATTAACTTTTTTCATCGGACAAACCGATCGTGTATGGGCCCCATCGGTCTTTTTTCCATCGGTGTTTTAAAATAGAACATGTTTTAAATTTATCCGATGGTTAAAAAACCGATAGCAAATTACTATCGTCTGTGGGGAACTTCATCGGATAAAAACCCCACGCATGCTCAGAATCAAGTCGACGCATGCTCAGAAGCATTGAACTTCATTTTTCTCGGCTCATCGGAGTGTTTTACGTCACCGCGTTTGGAACGGTCGGTTTTTTGACTGATGGTGTGTAGGCAAGACTGATGGAAGACAGCTTCATCGGTTTTCCGATGGAAAAATCCATCGGTTTAAAAACCATAGGAAATCCGATCGTGTGTACAGGGCTTTAGAAGAAAACCTGCAAAAGACTTGAGACTGGGAGTTCATCTTCCAGCAGGACAATGACCCTAAACATACAGCCAGAACTATAATGGAATGGTTTAGATCAAAGCATATTCATGTGTTAGAATGGCCCAGTCAAAGTGCAGATTTAAATCCAATTGAGAATCTGTGGCAAGACTTGAAAATTTCTGTTCACAGATGCTCTCCATCCAATCTGACAGAGGTTGAGTTATTTTTCCCAAGAAGAATGGGCAAAAATGTCACTCTCTAAATGTACAAAGCTGGTAGAGACATCCCCAAAAAGACTTGAAGCTGTAATTGCAGCGAAAGGTGGTTCTACAAAGTATTGACTCAGGGGGGCTGAATACAAATGCACACTGCACTTTTCAGATATTTATTTGTAAACAAATTTGAAAACTATCATTTTTCTTCCACTTCACAATTATGTGCCACTTTGTGTTGGTCTATCACATAAAATCCCAATAAAATACATTTACATATTTGGTTGTAACATAACAAAATGTGGAAAATTTCAAGGGGTATGGATACTTTTTCAAGGTACTGTATGTGTGTGTGTGTATAATATATATATAAATATAAAGTTTAAGAGGGTGGACAGCACCAACAGGTAAATCTAGTTATCCATGCAAATAACCAGGTGGATCCCAAAATAACCACCAAAATCTATATAATAATACAAATGGGTTACAGCACAGGGTTGAGCATACACTTATATTCAGTAAATTAGAAACTTCAGGCATCCCTGCCCTTTAGGCCCCTTTCACACTGGGGCAGGAGTGGCGTCGGCGGTAAAGCGGCGCTATTTTTAGCGGCGCTTCACCGCTAATTTTGCTGCGCTATTCGGCCGCTAGCGGGGTGGTTTAACCCCTGCTTATTACCGAAAAAGGGTTAAAAACCACAGCAAAGTGCTGGCGCTAAAGCCGCGGTGCCCCATTGCTTTCCATGGGCAGGAGCGGTAAACACACCGCCCCTTCACCGCTCCAAAGATGTGGCTAGCAGGACTTTTTTTTCTGTCCTGCTAGCGCACCGCTCCAGTGTGAAAGCCCTCTGGGCTTTCACACTGGAGAAACAGCAGCCGCTGTTTCAGGTCGGTTCATAGAAAGGGGGGGGGGGGATTCCGGCACTCCTAGCGATGTGATGCCTTTAAAATGAATGTAATAGTGGCTCTAATGGCACTTCTAAGTCAATCTGTATATTAAAAAACAAGAGGTGGCAGCCATCCTCAGAGGGTGTCCATGTCCTCTGTCAGCAAGAAGTGTAAAAAAGAAGGGGATGGAGGCGCCAACTAAATTAATCCTACTGTAATCATTAATGTAAGTATAGTATATATACTTACAGGTTCACTTGAAAATGATATCCATTGAGGATGGGGGTGTTCTGAGGTCTGTTGGTGCCGCTCCGCTGGCTCTGGCAAAGTTCCCCTCTTCTGGCAGAGAAGCCTGTGCAAACGAAAATCTACATCTCCTACACCTCACGGCCGAGGGGAACTTTGCCAGAGCCAGCAGAGCGGCACCAACAGACCTCAGAACACCCCCATCCTCGATTGATATCATTTTCAAGTGAACCTGTAAGTATATATACTATACTTACATTAATGATTACAGTAGGATTAATTTAGTTGGCGCCTCCACCCCCTTCTTTTTTACACTTCTTGCTGTTTCAGGTTGGTTTGCAGGTGCTATTTTTAGCGCAATAGCGTCTGAAAACCGCCCCAGTGTGAAAGGGGTCTAATAGTTACAAACTTGCACCATGCAGTGAAAATAGTTAGAATGCATGTTCAGCTCCAAATAGCTTCATATATACAACACACGAGAAACTGAATTGGTGTTACCACTTTCGTGGGTATAACCACAAGTTTCTAATTTACTGAATATAAGTGTATGCTCACTGTGCTGTAACACCTTTGTATTATATATAGATTTTGGTATTTTTTGGGGATCCACCTGATTATTCACATTGATTATTAGCTTTACCTGTTGGTGCTGTCCATCCTCTTAAACTTGTATTTTATCCCATTGTGGATGTGCATGGCTTTATTCTGGTCCTGAGCTGTTTCCACCTCCAGCTGTGTCTACCCCAAATTGACACTATATGTCCGCATTCTCAAGAGTTGCTATTTTAGCAAATAAGAGTTGGAAAATCTGCAAGAGAGAGTTAGGACTGGCCCCACGGGTGAGATCTTGCATGGAGCTCCAGATCGAGGGAGATTATCAGTGGTCTTGTATGTCTTCCATTTTCTAATAATTGCTCCCACAGTTGATTTCTTCACACCAAGCTGCTTGCCTATTGCAGATTCAGTCTTCCCAGCCTGGTGCAAGTCTACAATTTTGTTTCTGGTGTCCTTCGACAGCTCTTTGGTCTTCACCATAGTGGAGTTTGGAGTGTGACTGTTTGAGGTTGTGAACAGGTGTCTTTTATACTGATAACAAGTTCAAACAGGTGCCATTAATACAGGTAATGAGTGGAGGACAGAGGAGCCTCTTAAAGAAGAAGATACAGGTCTGTGAGAGCCAGAAATCTTGCTTGTTTGTAGGTGACCAAATACTTATTTTCCACCATAATTTGCAAATAAATTCTTTCCAAATCAGACAATGTGATTGTCTGGATTTGTTTCCACATTTTGTCTCTCATAGTTGAGGTATACCTATGATGACAATTACAGGCCTCTCTCATCTTTTTAAGTGGGAAAACTTGCACAATTGGTGGCTGACTAAATACTTTTTTGACCCACTGTATATATACAGTGCAGAATGAACTGCACTCATTTGATCCATAGGAGAAGTATGGTCCAAAAAAGCTTTGGCCATACTTCTCCTTTAATAAAATGGAAAGTAAATGAACAGAAGATATTTGATGTGACCATCCTTTGCCTTCAAAACAGCATCTAGGTACACTAGCACACAGTTTTTGAAGGATCTCTGAGGGTAGGTTGTTCCAGACATCTTTGAGAACTAACCACAGATCTTCTGTGGATGTAGGTTGCCTCAAATCATTCTGTCTCTTCGTGTAATCCCAGACAGATGTTGAGATCAGGGCTCTGTGGGAGCCAAACTATCACTTCCAGGACTCCTTGTTCTTCTTTACACTCAAGATAGTTCTTATTGACATTGACTGTATTGGGGTCATTGTCCTGCTCCCTTTTGACTCAGCCCAGAGCACCTACTGCCATTTTTTTGCAACCCAGTTGCTATGTTTTGGTGCATACTGTAGTTGAGTTGCTTAGCCTTGTTTCCATGTCCTATGCATGAAAACATAGGAACTGGGGTACAGAAAAATAGCAGCACGTGGTCTGGACTGATGAGTCAAAATTTGGCTTATAGGCATCCAGTTTGGCCCCTCACACCCCTTGTTACTTACCTGTGCCCTCATTTGATTCAGCGCGTGTCTCATTGGCTTTGCTGCAGAATCAGGAGCCATTGACTCCCGCTGCTGTCAATCAAAGCCAGAGACAAGGGAGATGCAGGCGGGGCCTCTCTGTTTCCATTGCACAGAGCAGGTAAGTATTGTTTGTTATTTAATTAAAAAAATCCTTTACAATCACTCAGAATGAAACCTATTTTTGGTCTGATTACTAACTTTTTCTTGTCTTTTTTTCAGTGCAAACATATCCTTGCCATCTACCTCAGCCAGGCCTTAGGAGTGTGCCAGGAAATCACAGTGTCCGACAAGCAGATGATTGACATTCTACTGGCCAGAGAAGACTAAATTGCCTTAATGCTCTGTGATTACTCTTTTTTATGTGATCTTTTAGCCAGAGCTGTAGAATCATAACTCTACCGGTTACATTAATCCACCATACATTTCACTTCTATCTTCCTTCAGACATCATGAAATCACTACAGAGTCAGGCTTACAGCATTGGTAAAGGCTCTGTCACCTGAGAAGCAGGAGGGGTTGGTGTCACCATTGTGGTTGTGTGCATTAATTATCCAAAGAGAAAATAGGAGTCAGGGTGGTAACTCTGGAGAGCGTTGTCACTTTACTTATTATAGACACTGATGTAGCTCAAAAGGCATTCAAACTTCTTTTTTTGTCAGGTAAAATTGTAGATATATGTATGTTTTTAGTTTTGTTGTTTTTCTTTACATTTGTCCTTAGGCATAAGTCCTCCAGATCAGCTCAGGTTGTGCAACTTTTTTCTTGTAAGTAAGTACTTGAATACAGGGATTTCTTCATACTTGTGTTTATAAATAACAATTCGTCTATTAATTGTTTTTTTTTAAATAAAATAAAAACAGTTTATTTTTATTTTTTAACATACGCTATGGGTGACCTATACATTTATCAGCAGGATGGAACAATTAATTTCTAAACAATGCTGTTACATGATAAGACACTACACCTACTGTTATGTAAGGGAGATCTGCCTATATACAAACAGCTGTGAACTAAGATTTCCTAGGAAGAGATAGAAGTGTTTGCCATACACCTGTTTATTCCAGATGTTCATCCATCAGTGACAGACTCCCACAAAATGGTGTTTATTCAATGAATTTAACAGGATGTTTAGGCTGATGAAGATACATAGTAGTGATCTGTTTCTCTTTTGCACAGTCGGGAAGAGTTAGTTTTTTGTTTTTTATCATGGTCAGTGTCCTCATTCAGGAGATGTCCCCTGATATTCTGTTGTGGTAACACCCTTTCATACCTTATACACCCATTCTCAACCAGGGTTCTTCCAGAGGTTTCTAGGGTTCCTTGAGCTGTGGCGCATTGATCTCTTATTTGATGGTAAAATTCCAGGGGCAATGCCATTTGGCATAACCAGCAGCATCACACCAATGATCTTTTTAGCTCAACGTAAAGGAGATATTCTTCCTACTAGCTACCAAAGTAAGGGGTATTTTTGAGGTTGACCCTCATTGAATCAGTGTGGGTCCTGTGGGGTAAAAAGGTTGAGAAAGGCTGCCATAATATATACTCTCAATAGAACAGAAATGGAAAGGAAAATCTGCAGTTGTTCTTTAGTTATAGACTTCGCTAATCCCTTCTTGAACCACTCAATAGGGTAAGTCCATCCAAAACTGATGTTTCAAATTGCTGGAGGAAGACATAATTAAATGGTTGTGACAGATGACATCCAGGCCTCGTCAATGATATAGTAAGCAAAAAGAGTGTTGGCTTTTGGTGTTAACTGTCACAGTTGGACAACCATCACTGTAGAACAGTGGTCTCCAAACTGCGGCCCTTTGCCTGCCTTTATCCGGCCCTTGGGTCACTACTCCCAAATATACAAGACACTATTCTGCCAACTGACATCAGCAATGAAACACAATATCTCCCACTGACACCAATAATAGGACACTATTCCTCCCACTGATACTAATGATGGGGCATTATTGCTTTCCAATGATACCATTGATGGGGTATTATTCCTCCCCTCCCAATGATACCAATGAAGGGGCACTGTTCCTTCCAATTAAACCAATGACAGGGCACTATTCCTCCCAATGATGGGGCACTGCTTCTCCCCCAATACCAATTATGGCGATGTTTACTCCCACCGATGCCAAGAAAACTTCCACTACCACTGGTCATAGTCCGGCCCCCCTAAAGTCTGAAGGTCAATAAACTGGCCCTTTGTTTAGAAAGTTTGGAGACCCCTGCTGTAGACAATACATGCACAGCAGTTGTTAGGCCATGCAAGAGGGCAAATATTGTATCTTAATCATACAGTACAGGACACAGGCTGGATATTCATAGACCCTGGGTTATAGACTGGTACCTTCAGGTGATTGGACACTGGCAAAGATTTGCTGGAAATGTCCCCTGAGCATAGCCCTATAACCCTACCCCACCCCATGAGACCTGTTGTATGCTTGTGTCCTTGGGTAATGGGCTTCTTCTCTTTTATGGAGAAATAATTTATTATTCTACTTCAGAATCTTAAATCAATTCCTCATTCTCTTCTTATACAAGAATAGAAGCAGTGCATTCGGGTTGGTACAACGTTGCTAAAACTCAGAGAACCAGTCCCGGACCCACACGGTGTGGACAGCCTGTAATGTTGCTTCAGGCACTGTATCCTGCATAGTCGCTTATATCTATCTGCACTTAGTACAGCAGTGTGTGTAGTTAACCAAGGGGTGCTAGTTCAGTGGACTGTCCCTATTGAACCCACACCCTGAAGACCCTGCAGGGGTGAGCAAAATAATATTTGTGACACAAGGTCGATTTTTAATGTAAAATCTGTATTAACTTTTATATAAGTGTCAAGTAATGTGAATGTACAATGTATATGTAAAGAGCTGCGTAAATTCACAGCGCTATATAAGTACCTGAAATAATAATAATAACAGACATTACAACAATGAGACACATGCTTACAGGTATATGACTAAAAAACAATAGTGGCAAAACACCGGAGATGAAATGTTTTTTATGAACATATCTGTTAAAAGCAGTTCTACACACACTCAGGTCTAACAGTTACATCCAAAAACCCACACTTTCTGCAGCAAGTCACAGAACCACATGGGAGAAAAAAAGTAAATGACTTGGAGTTAGATGATACACCATGTAGCCCAGGTAGAAGAAGACACATTTAATAGCAGCAAATAATCAGTAATGGTAAGTGCTAATATATCAGCTACAAGCAAGGTGAAAGAATAGAATTGCTGGTTAGGAACGGGATGTGTATCAAAGGAAATGCATTTAAGGGGGATATGTCAAATACCGGTATTAAAGTACATGTATAAAAAGCTGCCATTCTCTGACTAGCAGAACACAGTGAAGTTGCAACTATTCAGATTGATTTCAAGCGACGTCCCTAGATCCCCTTGAAGTAAGTAAAATTATTATTTTTTGTTACCTGCAATGGAACGTGTCCAAAGCAAACGATAATGTTGAATTTTTTTTTACTGAAGCAGTATCTGTAAAAATGTTTTACCAATTCATCAGAACACACCATCATCATTGAATCATCATCATCTTTATGGACTTTTAGTACATATCCATCAGTCAGATGTTTTTATTTTCCCAGCGTAGGTTGACAGTTAAAGCCATGGCTCTCTCTACCCATGTGCAGGGGCTATAGGGTCTTCCCATCCCAGTAGCGGTCACTTTGACTACTGTTTGCATGTGGTTCTCATGCTACCTATTTTTAATGCAAGTTTAAAAAGTTTGATCAGTATCTCCTATGCTGGCATAAATAAACTACATATTGTGCATAATCTGCAGTACTGTACAGGAATCTTCTGAACCCCACTGTCTCCCTGATTATACAGTATACGCCATACTATGTTATATAGCAGTGGTCTCCAATCTGCGGGCCGGGGGCCAGATGTGGCCCTTTGCCAGCCTTTATCTGGCCCTTGGGGCACAATTCCTTCCACCGATTTGAGGCACTATTCCTCCCACTGACACCAACAAAGGGACACGGTTTCTTCCACTGATACCAACGATGGGTTACTATTCCTATTACTAAAAGGGGCACTACTACTCCTCCTACTGACCACCAGCCTTAAGGCCATATTTATTCTCACTGATGCTGGGCCCAGGACATTTTCTGCCCCTGCTTGCCAGAATCTGGCCCTCCAAATGTCTGAAGGACAATAAACTGGCCCTTGGTTTGAAAAGTTTGAAGACCCCTGTTATATAGGAATCCCCTACACCCCACTGTCTCCCTGATTATAGAGTATTTACCATACAGAGTTATATAGGCTTCCCCTGCATCCCAGTTTCTCCCTAATTGTAGAGAATATGCCGTACAATGTTTTCTTTTTCGTACATCACGGGACACAGAGCGACTTAGTCATTACTAATGGGTTATATAGATACCTTCAGGTGCTGGCACTGGCAACTTCCAAAACCGGAAGTACCCTCCCCTATATAAGCCCCTCCCATCCGGGAGCACCTCAGTTTTTTGCCAGTGTCTAAGGTGTTGGCCAAAGAGTAACATGTGTTTTCACTGGGCTTGCGTACAGGTTCTTTTACGGGCCTTAGTAAGCTGTTCCGGATCCGACCAAAAAAGCTTCATAGCTAAACGGTCGGTACCCGGGCCTTGCAAGAGAAGAGCAAGGTTTTGCCTGTAATGCCTCTCTTAGGAGGGCTGGACCCTGGGATACAGAGCTCTGGTCATACCCACGACCAAGATGTTTTCTGTGCAGGGTGCTATACAGGTCCAGGGGAGTGGAATCCTTGGGAACCTGGTCCCTGAAGGTTTAATTACAATGCCTGCCGTGATAGGTGAAGTTTGGGCTTCTGTGGACCAAACAGAGTCCTGCGGCGGGGAACAGGTAAGTGGGGTTCCCCCAGGAACTTGGTTCTATTGGGGGACCCCCAAGCCTAATTTGTCTTTCTGTCTGTTACCTAACGGTATTCCCGCTAATATCTGTGTATGCCTGTAACTACTGGAAAATGTAAAATTTTAATAGTAGTCAAGAAAAAAAAAAAAAAGAGGACCGCGGTACCTGTGTTAAATCACTAGAGGCCGCTGTGGTCCATTTTTTCTTGTCATGTGGATCTTTGGTTTTCTCAAGTCAAAAGATCCAGGCAGTTGGTAAGTTTCTCTGTGGGAATCCACTTCCTCTGCCCTGTTGCTGCGCTCATCCACCGCACAGGCCCTCCGGCAAAAAGGGCCCTGGCTCCTAGTCCCTGCTTGGTTTCGAAAAGGGCGCCAATGGCGCACGGGCGCGCGCGCGGGCGCGTGCACGCGCCTCCTATGAAAAAAAGGGGCGGGGTGGGTGGATGACGCTCGATGCGCGCCGCAGCGCTTCTGCGCATGTGCAGGCGTCCCAGCATGTATAAAAGACACAGTACAAGTGTCAGCTGGATGCAAACAGGGCTAGCAACAAAACGGTGGCACACAGAGGCGGTTGATGCAGGCATCCCCATAGAAAGGCACTTTAGTGGACACCAGCTGGTATATAGCAGCAACTGTGTTAGACTATTACCAGCAAAATTGGTGTATGACGACGGGAATACCTCAGCTTTGTGCTTAAAGGATATGTCGTCCAGACGCTCCGGAAATAAGTCTTCCAGGAAGCCAAAGGGGTCTCCATCGGGCTCTGAGGATATTGGGCATGCTTGTACTGCACCAATCTCCCCTGAAAATTCAGAGGTCAGTAGCCGTAGGAACCCCGCAGGAGTACCTGGTGCTGCGGCTGTCCCCAGTCCACCTGCTCCTGTATATATAACAGAGGAGGTTTTATCCTCAACTCTGGGAGGATTGGAAGAGAGATTAACAGCATTGATCGCTGCTTCCCTGTCACAGGGAAAGCGCGTCCGATCTCCATCTCCTCCTTCAGAGTGCCTGTTAGTGGAGGAACAGCCCCACACAGAGATCGACCTACCTGAAGGGGATCAGGATGAGGTTGATTCAGTTATAGAGGAATCAACAGTGGAAGAACCTTTCTCAGCATCTCAGGCTGAAAGATTATGGGTTCAGTCTCTGACTAACATGGTCCGATCAGCATTTAAAATGCCTCTGGCGAAACCATCAACCACTACGGTTTCCTCGCTGGGGTCGCTGAAAGCTCCCCAGGCTGTCTGTTCCTTCCCAATCCACCCTTTATTGGAAGGGCTTATTTACCAGGATTGGGAGCATCCTGACAAAATATTTACTCCCCCCAAGAGATTTCCAGTGATCTATCCCATGGAGGATAAGTTCATAAAAAATGGAGGGTCCCTACAGTGGACACAGCCATCTCTTGTGTAAATAAATCACTGACATGTCCAGTAGATAATGTTCCAATGTTCAAAGACCCAATAGATAAAAAATTGGAGTCTTTACTAAAATCTGCTTTCTCTACAGCAAGCATGGTGACACAACCTGCAGTAGCAGCGATTGGAGTCTGCCAAGCAATGAAAGATCAGTTGAAACAAGTCTTAAGGGACTTACCAGATCAGCAGGCTCTTGCCCTAGCTGACCTACCTAGAGCCTTGTGTTGCGGTGGACGCCATAAAGGATACAATCCAACAGGCCTCCCGCTTTACGCTGTCTGTAGACATATGCGTAGGATTCTATGGCTCAAAAACTGGTCTGCTGAAGCTCCCTGTAAGAAATTGCTGATTAGCTTCCTATTTCATGGAGAACGCTTATCTGGAGAAGAGCTGGACAAATATATCCAGAAAACTTCTGCCGGTAAAAGTACACTCTTGCCGGTTAAGAACAAGGGTAGAAGTCCTTCTTTTAAGAGGCCTACTTCTCCAGTCCCTGGCACATCGGCTGTGAAACAGTTCCGACGGCCTCCGCGGTCAAATCCAGGGGGCAGAAATCAGGGACAATCACAGGGTAACAAGAAACCCTGAGTCAAGAGAGGTACAAAACCTCCCCCCAAGTCATGAAGGGTTGCCCCCACTCAATCGGGTGAGGGGAAGACTTCAGTTGTTCACAGAGACCTGGCGGGACACCATCAGAGACAGATGGGTGATCTCCGCAGTAAGTCTGGGATACAGGCTGGAGTTAAAAGACATTCCTCCTGCCCATTTTATGAGGTCAAACGTGCCAAGCGATCCCCAGAAGAGAGGATCCCTCCTTCTGGCACTAGAACAACTATTGCTCCAAGGGTAATCATGAAGGTTCCCTTGGAAGAAAGCGGGTTCGGGTTTTACTCGAACCTTGTTACAGTCCCCAAACCAAATGGGGACGTGAGGCCCATATTAAATATAAAAGGGCTAAACAAGTTCCTACATATCAGGACTTTTTCGGATGGAGTCAATCCGATCGGTGGCCACCGCCCTACAAGGGCAGGAATGGTTAGCCTTGATCGACATAAGGGATGCTTATTTGCATATTCCCATCTGTCCGGCCCACCAGAAATTTCTACGCTTTGCAGTAGAAGGGCGCCATTTTCAGTTCAGAGCCTTACCTTTCGGTCTGGCCACAGCACCACGAGTGTTCACAAAAATTCTGGCCCTACGATTGGCCAAACTAGGAACACAAGGTGTAACGATAATGGCATATCTAGACGACTTGTTGCTGATAGACCACTCAGTGAAAAAAACTAGAAGTGGTCGTTCACAAGACAATCAAGTATCTGGAATCTCACGGTTGTATTATCAACCGAGACAAGTCAGCCCTAAACCAGTCAAAAGTCTGGAATACTTGGGGGCTAAGACTGGATTCAAATCAGAGAAAGATTTTCTTACCTCCAGAGAAGGTGTCGTCTTTGAAAGATTTGACCCACTTAGTGGGTACAAAAAAGAAAACCATCCATACGCCTGTGTATGAGGCTGCTGGGAAAAATGGTGGCTTCATTCGAAGCAGTACCCTACGGTCAATTCCATTCAAGGAACTTGCAGAGGGCCATACTGTCAGCCTGGAACAAAAAAGTTCAGGCTTTAGACTTACCAATGTCCCTGTCCTCTTCCGTTCGCAAGAGCCTCCATTGGTGGTTGGTGCCCCAGAATCTGGAAAAAGGGAAACCCTTCAGTCCGGTTTCTTGGAAGGTGGTCACTACAGATGCCAGCCTCATAGGCTGGGGGGCAGTACTGGAGCAATGGTCTCTCCAGGGCAAGTGGTCAGAAGCAGAGAAGGCCCTGCCCATCAATCTCTTAGAGATACGAGCAGCCCGGTATGCCCTAGTAGCATGGACATCCAAACTCCAAGGGTCCCCTGTCAGAATTCAATCAGACAATGCCACAGCAGTGGCATATATCAATCACCAGGGTGGCACCAGGAGTCGTGCAGCCCAGAGGGAAGCGAATTGCATCCTGGAATGGGCAGAAAGATATGTCCCAGCCATATCCGCGGTTTTCATCCCAGGAGTGGAAAATTGGAGAGCGGACTTTTTAAGTCGCCAGCAATTATGCCCGGGGGAATGGTCTCTTCACCCCGAGGTTTTCCAGGCAATATGCCAGCGGCGGGGAACACCGGATGTAGATCTGCTAGCATCCAGATTCAACGCAAAGGTGGACAGATTTGTGTCTCGCACAAGGGATCCCCTAGCTTGCGGTTCGGATGCCCTAGTGTTCTCTTGGGATCAGTTCAAGCTGATATATGCATTCCCACCGCGATTAATCCGCAGAATCAGGGTAGAAAAGAAACCAGTGATTCTGGTGGCTCCAGCGTGGCCCCGAAGGGCATGGTACGCGGAGATTGTAAAAATGTCAGTGGGAAGTCCTTGGACCCTCCCACATCGTCCGGACCTGCTTTCGCAAGGACCAATATACTACCCTTCCTTACCAGCCCTAGGTTTGACGGCCTGGCTATTGAAGCCCACATTCTAAAAAAGAGAGGGCTCTCTAATCCTGTGGTATCTACCATGATCAATGCCAGGAAGCCGGTATCCAGGCAGATCTATTATAGGATCTAGAAGGCGTACATCACGTGGTGTGAGGCCAAGAAATGGCATCCACGTAAGTACGTAATAGGTAGGATTCTGGACTTCCTACAGTGGGCTGTACATAGGAAGCTTGCCTTGAGTACTATCAAGGGTCAGACGGCCTTGTCAATATTTTTTCAAAGGCCCTTGGCTTTGCATTCATTAGTCAAAGCTTTCATACAAGGAGTGATGCGTATTAGCCCTCCGGTTAGTATTCCCATATGTCCATGGGACTTAAACCTGGTTCTGTGGGTTCTACAGAAACAACCATTTGAACCATTGCGGCACATTTCCTTGGTTCTTCTCACCAGGAAATAAATTTTCTTAGTAGCCATTTGTTCGGCTAAAAGAGTATCGGAATTAGCCGCCTTGTCCTGTAAGGAGCCATATCTGGTTGTCCATAAGGACAGTGTAGTATTACGTCCTCATCCAGCCTTTCTTTCTAAGGTGGTATCGAGGTTCCATTTGAACCAAGATGTGGTTCTTCCTTCCTTTTTCCCCAAACCTAGCTCGGTAGAGGAAAAGTTATTGCATTCTTTGGATGTAGTAAGAGCAGTTAAAGCTTATCTTAAAGCCACTGCTCAGATTCGTAGAACAGATACTTTGTTTGTTCTGCCGGAAGGCCCCAGAAAGGGTCAGGCAGCATCAAAAATCTACTTTAGCCAAGTGGATTCGACAGGTCATAATACAAGCCTATGGCTTGAAAAGGAGACCGTCTCCGTTCAAAGTTAGGGCGCACTCCACAAGAGCAGTTGGAACTTCATGGGCAGTGCATCACCAAGCCTCCCTGGCTCAAGTCTGTAAGGCCACAACATGGTCCTTAGTACACACGTTTACTAGATTCTACCAGGTAGACGTTAGAAGTCAGGAGGATGTCGCCTTTGGGCGCAGTGTGTTGCAGGCCGCAAAAGAGCCTCATGCCTGATGGCGCCCAGCTTATGTATAGTGTATCCCTCCCCTCATTTGGCATTGCTTTGGGACGTCCCATTAGTAATGACTAAGTCGCTCTGTGTCCCGTGATGTACGAAAAAGAAAAAGGGATTTTTATAACAGCTTACCTGTAAAATCCTTTTCTTTGGAGTACATCACGGGACACAGAGCTCCCACCCCTCTTTTTGGGACACTTATTGCTTTGCTACAAAACTGAGGTGCTCCCGGATGGGAGGGGCTTATATAGGGGAGGGTACTTCCGGTTTTGGAAGTTGCCAGTGCCAGCACCTGAAGGTATCTATATAACCCATTAGTAATGACTAAGTCGCTCTGTGTCCCGTGATGTACTCCAAGAAAAGGATTTTACAGGTAAGCTGTTATAAAAATCCCTTTATACAGGCATCCCCTTAACCCCACTGCTTCCTTGATTTTAAATATATACCAGACAGTGTTTTTTCAAGCATCTGCTGAATGCCACTGTATCCCTAATTGTGTGTGTGTGTGTATATATATATATATATATATATATATATATATATATATATATATATACATACAGTCAGGTCCATAAATATTGGGACATGGACACAATTCTAATCTTTTTGGCTCTATACACTACCACAATGGATTTGAAATGAAACGAACAAGATGTTATTTAACTGCAGACTTTCAGTTTTAATTTGAGGGTATTTACATCCAAATCAGGTGAACGGTGTAGGAATTACAACAGTTTGTATATGTGCCTCCCAGATTTTAAGGGACCAAAAGTAATGGGACAATTGGCTGCTCAGCTGTTCCATGGCCAGGTGTGTGTTATTCCCTCATTATCCCATTTACAAGGAGCAGATAAAAGGTCCAGAGTTCATTTCAAGTGTGCTATTTGCATTTGGAATCTGTTGCTGTCAACTCTCAATATGAGATCCAAAGAGCTTTCACTATCAGTGAAGCAAGCCATCATTAGGCTGAAAAAACAAAAAAAAACCATCAGAGAGATAGCAAAAACATTAGGTGTTGCCAAATCAACTGCTTGGAACATTCTTAAAAATAAAGAACACACTGGTGAGCTCAACAACACCAAAAGACCCGGAAGACCACGGAAAACAACTGTGGTGGATGACCGAAGAATTATTTCTCTGGTGAAGAAAACACCCTTCACAACAGTTGGCCAGATCAAGAACACTCTCCAGGAGGTAGGTGTATGTGTGTCAAAGTCAAAAATCAAGAGAAGACTTTACCAGAGTGAATACAGAGGGTTTACCACAAGATGTAAACCATTGGTGAGCCTCAAAAACAGGAAGGCCAGATTAGAGTTTGCCAAACAACATCTAAAAAAGCCTTTACAGTTCTGGAACAACATCCTATGGACAGATGAGACCAAGATCAACTTGTACCAGAGTGATGGGAAGAGAAGAGTATGGAGAATGAAAGGAACTGCTCATGATCCAAAGCATACCACCTCATCAGTGAAGAATGGTGGTGGTAGTGTCATGGCGTGGGCATGTATGGCTGCCAAAGGAACTGGTTCTCTTGTATTTATTGATGATGTGACTGCTGACAAAAGCAGCAGGATGTATTCTGAAGTGTTTTTCTGCTCATATTCAGCCAAATGCTTTAGAACTCATTGGACGGCGCTTCACAGTGCAGATGGACAATGACCCGAAGCATACTGCGAAAGCAACCAAAGAGTTTTTTAAGGGAAAGAAGTGGAATGTTATGCAATGGCCAAGTCAATCACCTGACCTGAATCCGATTGAGCATGCATTTCACTTGCTGCAGACAAAACTGAAGGGAAAATGCCCCAAGAACAAGCAGGAACTGAAGACAGTTGCAGTAGAGGCCTGGCAGAGCATCACCAGGGATGAAACCCAGCGTCTGGTGATGTCTATGCGTTCCAGACTTCAGGCTGTAATTGACTGCAAAGGATTTGCATCCAAATATTAAAAAGTGAAAGTTTGATTGATGATTGTTAATCTGTCCCATTACTTTTGGTCCCTTAAAAAGTGGGAGGCACATATACAAACTGTTGTAATTCCTACACCATTCACCTGATTTGGATGTAAATACCCTCAAATTAAAGCTGCAAGTTTGCAGTTAAAGCACATCTTGTTCATTTCAAATCCATTGTGGTGGTGTAAAGAGCTAAAAAGATTAGAATTGTGGCGATGTCCCAATATTTATGGACCTGACTGTATATATACAGTGGGTATGGAAAGTATTCAGATCCCCTTAAATTTTTCACTCTTTGTTAAATTGCAGCCAGTTGCTAAAATCAATTAAGTTCATTTTTTCCTCAATGTACACACAGCACCCCATATTGACAGAAAAACACAGAATTGTTGACATTTTTGCAGATTTATTAAAAAAGAAAAACTAAAATATCACATGGTCCTAAGTATTCAGACCCTTTGCTGTGACACTCATATATTTAACTCTGTTGTGCTGTCCATTTCTTCTGATCGTCCTTGAGATGGTTCTACGCCTTCATTTGAGTCCTGCTGTGTTTGATTATACTGATTTGACTTGATTAGGAAAGCCACACACCTGTCTATATAAGACCTTACAGCTCACAGTGCATGTCAGAGCAAATGAGAATCATGAGGTCAAAGGAACTGCCTGAAGAGCTCAGAGACAGAATTGTGGCAAGGCACAGATCTGGCCATGGTTACAAAAATATTTCAGTTGCACTTAAGGTTCCTAAGAGTACAGTGGTCTCCATAATCCTTAAATGGAGGACATTTGGGACGACCAGAACCCTTCCTAGAGCTGGTCGTCCGGCCAAACTGAGCTATCGGGGGAGAAGAGCCTTGGTGAGAGAGGTAAAGAAGAACCCAAAGATTACTGTGGCTGAGCTCCAGAGATGCAGTCAGGAGATGGGAGAAAGTTGTAGAAAGTCAACCATCACTGTCGGGGCTTTATGGCAGAGTGGCCCGACGGAAGCCTTTCCTCAGGGCAAGACACTGAAAGCCTGCATGGAGTTTGCTAAAAAAACACCTGAAGGACTCCAAGATGGTGAGAAATAAGATTCTCTGGTCTGATGAGACCAAGATAGAACTTTTTGGCCTTAATTCTAAGCGGTATGTGTGGAGAAAACCAGGCACTGCTCATCACCTGTCCAATACAGTCCCAACAGTGAAGCATGGTGGTGGCAGCATCATGCTGTGGGGGTGTTTTTCAGCTGCAGGGACAGGACGACCAGTTGCAATCGAGGGAAAGATGAATGCGGATATCCTGGATGAAAACCTTCTTCAGAGTGCTCAGGATCTCAGACTGGGCCGAAGGTTTACCTTCCAACAAGACAATGACCCTAAGCACACAGCTAAAATAACGAAGGAGTGGCTTCACAACAACTCTGTGACTGTTCTTGAATGGCCCAGCCAGAGCCCTGACTTAAACCCAATTGAGCATCTCTGGAGAGACCTAAAAATGGCTGTCCACCAACGTTTACCATCCAACCTGACAGAACTGGAGAGGATCTGCAAGGAGGAATGGCAGAGGATCCCCAAATCCAGGTGTTAAAAACTTATTGCATCTTTCCCAAAAAGACTCATGGCTGTATTAGATCAAAAGGGTGCTTCTAATGAATACTGAGCAAAGGGTCTGAATACTTAGGACGATGTGATATTTCAGTTTTTCTTTTTTAATAAATCTGCAAAAAATGTCAACAATTCTGTGTTTTTCTGTCAATATGGGGTGCTGTGTGTACATTAATGAGGGAAAAAATAAACGTAAATGATTTTAGCAAATGGCTGCAATATAACAAAGAGTGAAAAATGTAAGGGGGTCTGAATACTTTCTGTACCCACTGTGTATGTATGTATGTATATATATATATATATATATATATATATATATATATATATATATATATATTGTGACAGCAGGAAGGTAAAGTCACCTGGTTGCATCCAGGGGGGTAGATATATTTCGCCCAGATTCAGGCTTTACGCCGACTTATACAACTAGCTGGAGAGTTGTATAAGGCTAGTGGGCTCATGGATGACTCATACCTCTAGGGAGAGTGTGGGGCGTCGTGCAGACAGAGATGAGGAGACCAGCTGAACCTTGTCAGCTCATTTAGGCCTCTATAAGAACTCCCAGCTTCATTAGATGTTAGCTCATGCCTGGAACCAGACCTGTGTGGACTGTCTAGGGAGAGTGAACCCCTGTGCGGTGAGAAAAAGCCTGTGTGGCTATTTGCTTGGACATTTAAAACCAGGGACTTAGGGACTAGGACAGCACTAGGCTGATCCCAGTTGTTAGTTAGGAAACCTGTATGTTTAGTCAGAGGTCAAGTTGACCAGGATTTATTTTGTTTATATGTTTCTTTTGGCTTTGCTGTGTTTTGTCACTGTAAATAGAAAATAAACCGCACCTTTTTTTTGATTTTGAAAACCACAACCTCCGTTTGCTGGGCCTGTTTTTGTGTGGGGAGCCCATCCCGGGGGTCACACACACCCGCTGCCGAGCTAACCCCCTCACAGTTGGTGGAGAACCAGTGGCAGTTTTTTTTAAGCCAGCATGGAGGAGATACTGAAGCAGCTGGCTCTAGCAAATGCCAATCAACAGCAGACAAATGCAGGTTTGCAAAAGAGCCTTGCAGCTCAACAACAGAACTTCGCAGCCCAGCAGCAAGCTCATCAACAGAGCCTTGCAGCCCAGCAGCAAGCTCACCAACAGAGTCTGGAAGCTCAGCAACAAGCCCAGCAGCAATCTGAGGCCCGCTTCATAGACCTGTTACAGAAGCAAGAGCAGAGACTACAACAAATGGAAGCAGTAATGCAGCAACGTCCGCAGACCAGTGAGGAAAGCCGTCCCACTAATACCGCGTCCTTTGGGGTGAGTCGTTTATTGACAAAAATGACTGGAGAGGATGATCCAGAGGTATTTTTGACCACATTTGAAAGGACTGCTGAAAGAGAAAAGTGGCCTGAGGAGCAGTGGGCTGGACTGGTGGCTCCTCTGTTAACTGGTGAATCGCAGAAGGCTTACTATGACCTAGAGCCTGACCAAGCAAAAGACTATGTGATGCTAAAAGCTGAAATATTGGCAAGGCTGGGTGTCACCCAGGCTGTCCGGGCTCAGCGTGTGCATAACTGGACTTTCCAGCTTGGAAAACCCCCCAGGTCTCAAATGTATGATCTCATTCACCTGAGCAGAAAGTGGCTACAGCCAGAGACTTTGTCCGCACCAAAGATTGTGGAACGTGTTGTAATGGATCGGTTTTTGAGAGCTCTTCCTACTGCCATCCAAAGGTGGGTAAGCCATGGAGACCCAGAGACGGCCGATGGTCTTGTGGATCGTGTGGAGAAATACTTGGCTACAGAGAACCTGACGGCCTCTTCCAGAGACACTCGGACTTTCCACCCTAAGACCAGACCATCCCCAGGGGCGGATAAGAGGATTCCAAGGGGTAAGGGTGGAGAGAGTGAGAGGGTGGGAGCTCTACCCCAAGTTTGGCGAGAACAGCCTGGGAAATCAGCGGCTCAAGAGGCGGCAAGAAGGATCGTTTGCTACCGCTGCCGGCAAGCGGGACATATTGCAGCCAATTGCCCGGTTGTGGAGGAACCCATGCAGTGTGACTTTCTGACGGGCAGATGTCAGTCGCTGTGTGCGACAGTCGCATGCACTGCCATTCGAGGAACTGAGAAACATTTATGCAAAATGTGTGTTAATGGTAGAAATGTTGTGGTATTGCTGGATTCAGGTAGCCTTGTGACCCTGATAAAGGCTGAGTTAGTTAAAACAGAGGTCTCTGGGAATAGCAAGGTAGCTGTTATTTGTGTGCATGGGGACACCCGAGAGTATCCAGTGACTACAGTGTGTTTCGAGACCCCCAAAGGTACCCTCTCTCATCCAGTGGGCTTAGTATCTCAGTTACCGTATGACGCCATTGTGGGAAGGGATTTTCCGAAGTTCTGGGAACTGTGGGATGATCCTGAGCCCCCCACTGGTGCCCCTATGTACCAGGAATGTGATAGCCAGAACTCCCCTGAGAGTGGTGAGGACTCTCCGGAATTTCCCTTATCAGTATTGGCAGGGGAGACTCAAGAAACTGGAGAGGAGCCCACCTCCTCAGACGAAAACCTACCGTCTGTGGAGTTTTCTGATCTTGAGGTTCACAGGGAAAACTTTGCCACAGAACAGTTGAAAGACCCCGCCCTAATAAAGGCACGGGAAAACGTAGTGAAAATAGATGGCGAGTTAGTGAACCCAGATAATACCTGCACTTACCCATACTTCAGCGTAGAGAAGGACCTACTGTATCGGGTGGCAAAAAGGGCAGAAGAAACCGTTGAGCAGCTTGTGGTGCCCAAACCTTACAGGAAGTTGGTGTTGGAATTGGCCCATGGGCACATTCTTGGAGGTCATCTGGGGACAGAGAAAACCCGAGAGAGGGTATTACAGAGATTCTATTGGCCGGGGGTGATGAAGGACATAGAAAATTATTGTTCCTCCTGCCCTGTGTGTCAGAGGTCGGCCCCGATGCCACATTTCCGTAGCCCGCTGGTCCCTCTACCCATCATTGAGGTCCCGTTTGAGAGGATCGCCATGGATTTGGTAGGTCCTATAATCAAGTCCGCTAGGGGGCACCAGTACATATTAGTTATAATGGACTATGCCACCCGTTATCCAGAAGCGATCCCTCTCCGAAATACCTCGGCCAAAACCATAGCCAAAGAGCTATCTCTTGTGTTTAGCCGGGTGGGTATTTGTAAAGAACTGCTTACGGACCAAGGTACACCCTTTATGTCCCGGGTTATGAAGGAGCTGTGTAAATTGTTCAAAGTGACGCAATTACGTACATCTGTGTATCACCCCCAAACCGATGGGCTGGTTGAAAGATTCAACAAAACCCTAAAACAAATGTTGAAGAAAGTGGTGGATAGAGATGGAAAGGATTGGGACTGTCTACTTCCTTATCTGATGTTTGCTATTAGGGAGGTGCCCCAATCCTCTAGGGGATTCTCCCCCTTTGAGTTACTGTATGGGAGACACCCAAGAGGGCTGTTGGATATTGCCAAGGAAACTTGGGAAAGTGAGAGTTCTCCCCACAGGAGTGTGATTGAGCATGTCGCCCTGATGCAAGACCGAATTGCACAGGTAATGCCCATCGTGAAGGAACATTTGGCCCAAGCGCAGTTAGCACAGCAGAGAGTGTACAACCGTGGAGCCAAGACCCGTACCTTTTCCCCAGGGGATAGGATACTGGTACTTGTCCCTACAGTTGAAAGTAAATTCCTTGCCAAATGGCAAGGCCCCTACGAGATAATGGAAAAAGTGAGCGAAGTGAATTACAAGGTCAGACAACCAGGAAGGCGAAAGCCTGAACAGATCTATCACGTTAATCTGTTGAAAGCCTGGAGGGATAGAGAGTCCCTAGTCGCAGACACTTGGTCACCAGCTCAAACTGGTTGCGTGATTCCTGAGGTTGGAATAGCAGCCACCTTGTCACAACCCCAACAACAGGAGGTTAAGGAGTTTGTGCTTCGCAACAAGGAGGTATTCTCTGAGCTGCCGGGACAAACATCTGGGGTAGAGCATGACATCATTACCCCGCCCGGTGAAAGGGTGAAGTTAAAACCCTATCGGATCCCAGAGGCCCGACGGGAGGCAATACGGGAGGAAGTACAGAAAATGCTGAACTTAGGGGTGATAGAGGAGTCCCAAAGTGATTGGTCTAGTCCCATTGTGTTGGTGCCTAAACCGGATGGGAGCTGGCGATTTTGTAACGATTTTCGTCAGTTGAACAAAGTTACAAAATTTGACACCTACCCCATGCCACGTATAGATGAGTTGATCGACCGGCTGGGAACAGCCCGATACATGACGACTCTTGACCTCACAAAAGGGTATTGGCAAATCCCCCTGGCCAAATTGGCCAAAGAGAAAACCGCATTTGTAACCCCAGACGGGGCGTTCCAATATAAGAGAATGCCGTTCGGGTTACAGAATGCGCCGGCCACATTCCAGCGGAAAATGGACCAGATGCTGAGGCCCCATCGGAAGTATGCTGCGGCTTACCTGGATGACGTAATTATCCATAGCACAGATTGGGCCACACATCTGCCAAAAGTGCAAGCAGTCCTGGACTCTGTTCGGGAAGCGGGGTTTACGGCTAACCCCAAGAAGTGTACCATTGGGCAGGAGGAGGCCAAATATCTTGGGTACACCATTGGGAGGGGAGTAATAAAACCCCAACTCAACAAAGTCGAGGCCATCCAGAGTTGGCCACGTCCCAACAGCAAGAAGCAGGTACGAGCCTTTCTGGGAATCGCTGGGTATTATCGGCGATTCATTCCCCACTTTGCTTCTAAGGCTGTGCCCCTAACCAACCTAACGAAGGGGAAAGGGTCGGTCATGATTAAATGGACCCCCGAGGCTGAGGCAGCATTCCAATTCTTGAAACAAGCCTTATGTAGCCAGCCAGTGTTGTACTCACCCGACTTCTCTAAAGACTTTGTCGTACAAAGTGATGCGTCAGATGTGGGGTTAGGAGCAGTATTGTCCCAGGTCTGGAACGGGGAAGAGCACCCAGTCATTTACCTCAGCAGGAAGTTGAAGTCCCATGAGGTAAATTACGCCACCGTTGAAAAGGAGTGTTTAGCGGTGAAGTGGGCTCTAGATTCCCTTCGGTACTACCTGCTAGGTAGGCACTTTGACATGGTTACGGATCACGCTCCGTTAAAGTGGATGGCTCAAAACAAGGAAACAAATAGAAGAGTGAATAGGTGGTTCCTGGCCCTCCAGGAATTCAACTTCACAGTAAAGCATCGCCCTGGCGTTCAAATGGGGAATGTGGATGCTTTGTCTCGAGTACATGAATGCCTGATTGCTGGTGTTCCAACCCCGAGGTTAAAACAAGAGGGGGGGGTATGTGACAGCAGGAAGGTAAAGTCACCTGGTTGCATCCAGGGGGGTAGATATATTTCGCCCAGATTCAGGCTTTACGCCGACTTATACAACTAGGTGGAGAGTTGTATAAGCCCAGCTAAGGCTAGTGGGCTCATGGATGACTCATACCTCTAGGGAGAGTGTGGGGCGTCGTGCAGACAGGGAGTTGATGAGACCAGCTGAAGCTTGTCAGCTCGTTTAAGGCCTCTATAAAAACTCCCAGATTCATTAGGTGTTTGCTCATGCCTGGAACCAGACCTGTGTGGACTGTCTAGGGAGAGTGAACCCCTGTGCGGTGAGACAAAGCCTGTGTGGCTATTTGCTTGGACATTTAAAACCAGGGACTTAGGGACTAGGACAGCACTAGGCTGATCCCAGTTGTTAGTTAGGAAACCTGTATGTTTAGTCAGAGGTCAAGTTGACCAGGATTTATTTTGTTTATGTTTCTTTTGGCTTTGCTGTGTTTTGTCACTGTAAATAGAAAATAAACCGCACCTTTTTTTGATTTTGAAAACCACAACCTCCGTTTGCTGGGCCTGTTTTTGTGTGGGGAGCCCATCCCGGGGGTCACACACACCCGCTGCCGAGCTAACCCCCTCACAATATATATATACACACATTGTTATACAGGCATCCCCTGAACCTACCGTGTTTCCCAAAAATTAGACCTACCCCAAAAATAAGCCCTACTGTGATTTTTGGGAAGGACTGCAATATAAGCCCTACCCCAAAAATAAGCCCTAGTTTAAAGTGCTTGTAAAATCCTAGAATGCACTATATTATAGTATTATATAATGTAAACTGTGTATGTTTCTGTAATCTTATTTTCGGGGAAACATGGTATCTGTATTCCGAATTGTATACAATGTAATACCGGCATCTCCTGAACCCCACTGTCTCCATGATTGTAGAGTATACACTTTACAATGTTATGTAGGTATCCTCTGACCCCAATGAGTATATACAATGCAATGTTTTACAAACATCCTCTGCACCCTATCCTTTCAGTCATACAAAACAGTACTCTTCCATGATTAAATATGACTTGGTATTTACACCTTTGCGGGCGGTAGCTTTTCTGTGCTTTTAGTGTATGAGCTGATGTAATGAAGGTGTGTAGATTGTGGCGTCCCACATCCTTCACATATACAGGGTGTATGCAGGGTCAATGCGTTATGCAGATGGAATGCAACTATACCAGTTAAAGTTATTTTCAATTGAAGATTAAATTATGCAAATTTGATTTACACATACATTTTCTGAAACATGTCCATGGTGTGAATTGAGACAGCCCTTTATGTAACTGAACTTTTATAAGCAGGAATGTAAAATGTAAGCGTTTTTTCAATAATTAGTTCATGGTAAACATCAGAATAATAAATCAAGATACCGTATATACTCGAGTATAAGCTGAGTTTTTCAGCACATTTTTTTGTGCTGAAAATGCCCCCCTTGGCTTATTCTCGAGTCACCTTTTTGCGCCTGATCTCCCGGAATTTGGGGACCTGGTACCGGCCGGCCGTAGGTCCCCTGGATCCCAAACCTGGCACACATATAGCCCCACTCTTTAGCTACAAGTGTGCAGAGTTTGTTGTCAGGGGGGACCTACTGCCGGGGAGCACAGATTTTTCAAAGCCGGGCTCCCCTTCCATAGACTCCTATGTTAAATGGTCATTTCTCGGGTAGCTTTGGGGACCCGGTACTGGCTGGCCATAGGTTCTCTGAAACTTGGCACACATGTAGCCCCAGTTCTCCTCTACAAGTGTGCAAAGTTTTCTGTCTGGGGGACCTACGGCCGGGGAGCAATGATTTTTCAAACCCGGGCATCCCTTCCATATACTCCCATGTTAAACGTAAGTCTAGGCATGGGCGCAGTGAGGCATGGGCACAGTGAGGCATGCACATGGACACAGTGAGGCATGCAGATGGACACCCTAGGCTTATACTCGAGTCAATACGTTTTCCCAGTTTTTTGTGGTAAAATTAGGTGCCACGGCTTATATTCGGGTCGGCTTATACTCGAGTATATACGGTATGTAATCTGTTCTCACCGAACTAGCACAATCAGATCCCTTACATCCAATTAAATTCTATATATATCATAAAGAAATGGCAATTGTGCTAACTCTGTAAAGCCCCCGTACACACAGTCGGACTTTTAGCCAACAAACTTCATTTTGAGCAAGTTGGACCAACAATCCGAGTGTGTGTACGCTCCATCGGACAAACTTTTTTTGCTTTTTTCTTGTTTTCATCGGACAAAAGTTGGGTCTGCAAACGGACAAACTTTTGCCCAACAAAAGTCCGATGGAGCAAAGTCTGACCGTGTGTACAGAAAACCATCGGACTTTTGTCCGATGGACAAAACAACTAATGTTTAAATTTAACCAACAATAGCAGAAGTTGACCAAAGGGTGGCGGTAAAGAGCAGAAAAACCACGTGATGTTGCAAAAATTTATGGGAAAGTTTACAGAAAAGTCCTGTGGTGTGTATGCTATGGGTGTTCCCGACCAACTCCGTTCGGACAAAAAAACCACGGAAAAGTCAGATGGAAGTCCGACCGTGTGTATGGGGCTTAAGGCAAAAAGCAAATGTGATCTGGTTACTCTGTTTCCACACACTACAGTGAGTGAAAAAAGTATTTGATCCCCTGCTGATTTTGTACATTTGCCCACTGACAATGAAATGATCAGTCTATAATTTTAATGATAGGTTTATTTTAACAGTAATGCCGTGTACACACGCTCGGAAAGTCAGATGGAATTTTTTCATCGGATATTCCGACCGTGTGTATGCCCCATCTGACTTTTTCCGTCGGACATTTAGACGGACTTAGAAAGAGAACATGTTCTCTTTTTTTCCATAGAAAAAAAATTATATCGGAATTTCTGTTCATCTGGATGCAATTCCGACGGACTAAAAACCACGCATGCGCAGAATCATGTTGACGCATGCTCGGAAGCATTAAACTTCATTTTTCTCGGCTCGTCGTAGTGTACGTCACCGCATTCTTGACGGTTGGAATTTGGTGTGACCGTGTGTATGCAAGACAGCTTGAGCGGAATTCTGTCGGAAAAACCCATTGGAGTGTGTACGAGGCATTAGAGACAGAATAACAACAGAAATTCCATCCAGAAAAACGAATTTCAAAAAAGTTATAAATTGATTTGCATTTTAATGAGTGAAATAAGTATTTGACCCCTTCGCAAAACAAGACTTGGCCAAACTCTCGAGGTCAGACATTTCTTGTAGTTGACCACTAGGTTTGCACACATCTCAGGAGGGATTTTGTCCCACTCCTCTTTGCAGATCCTCTCTAAGTCATTAAAGTTTTGAGGCTGATGTTTGGTAACTCGAACCTTGAGCTCCCTCCACATATTTTCTATGGGATTAAGGTGTGGAGACTGGCTAGGCCACTCCAGGACCTTAATGTGCTTAATTTTGAGCCACTCCTTTGTTGCCTTGGCCGTGTGTTTTGGGTCATTGTCATGCTGGAATACCAATCCATGACCCATTTTCAATGCCCTGGTTGAGGGAAGGAGGTTCTCACCCAAGATTTGATGGGACATGGCCCCGTCCATCGTTCCCTTGATGCAGTGAAGTTGTCCTGTCCACTTAGCAGAAAAACACCCCCAAAGCATAATGTTTCCACCTCCATGTTTGACGGTGGGGATGGTGTTCTTGGGATCATAGGCAGTATTCCTCCTCCAAACATGGAGAGTTGAGTTGGTGCCAAAGAGCTAGATTTTGGCCTCATCTGACAACAACACTTTCACCCAGTTCTTCCTGAAATCATTCAGATGTTCATTAGCAAACTTCAGATGGGCCTGTACATGTGCTTTCTTGACAGAGGGACCTTGCAGGCGCTGCAGGATTTCAGTCCTTCACGGCGTAGTGTGTTACCAATTGTTTTCTTGGTGACAATGGTCCCAGCTGTCTTCAGAACAATGACAAAATTCTCCCGTGTAGTTCTGGGCTAATTCCTCACTGTTCTCACAATCATTTAAACTCCACAAGGTGAGATCTTGCATGGAGCCCCAGACAGTTATTTTGTGTTTCTTCCATTTGCGAATAATCACACCAGCTGTTGTCACCCTCTCACCAAGCTGCTTGGCGATTGTCTTGTAGCCCATTCCAGCCTTCTGTAGGTCTACAATTTTGTCCATGTCATCCTTGGGTATAGAAAAAGTAGCGCTGTGCAGTGTAAGTGAAAACAAATCAATGTCTCTTTAGGAAAGTGACACCTTGGTGAAAAAATATTAATGAATATCTAATCCTAAAGTGTATACGTAAGTGTAAAGTCCATGATATCTATCATAGAAAATCATGAAATAAAGAAAAAATGTCCATTCAAAACATATATCCCTTGTGATGAAAAAAAGGACGTGCAGGCTTTATGGGTCATCAAGGAAAAGACATCTTCCAACTCTATATAGAATTAGGTGGAGTACTCTTACCAGAACCCGTGGATCTGCCTGTCGATGACAGCAGATCGCGTAAGCATAGAGAATCCAACACCGGGACCAGTCAGCTTGTCTGATGACTCGTAAATTTTGGGATCTCGATCTCAGTCGTGACAACTCAGTAGTCCTCAGCTCCAAATCTTGGTAGAAAATCCAGAGTATTGGGGACCAACCTGGATTCACCGGATGTCAGCCGTATTCACGTAGGTGTCGAGGGGGTTAAACCCAAACGTACCCCCAATGGGGGGTGACTTAAAATGTAAAGTGGTTCCAAAGGAAGCTCTCTCCGACTCACATGCAGAAAGAAAGAGACAATGCTCCAATGGTGCAGGTCAAAAAATATAGTATACGGTTTTATTGAAATAAAACCACAAAATTTGACATTATAAAAAAGTGATCACATAGAACAGAATAAAAAGCAGTATGGGAAGTGGCGTACCAAGCCCTACACGTTTCGTCCAAGTGGGACTTCTACTGGGGCATCAACCTGCTCCCCCATACTGCACATGTATTTATACAACAAACACCAAGCTAAAAGGAAAACCAGCCAATCAGATGGCCTTCCACTGAATAAGTTCACGATAGGAGGAGAGTAGACCGGATCACCAATCAGACTCGCAGCCTCCAACAATAAACCAATTGAATACGGCATGGATGAAAGACTCCTCCCAGGTCGGCTGTCCCAGCCCTTTTGACCCCGGAAGTAGTATTACACCAGCCAATGGTAACCGTTAAAAGACCCGCCAAAAGAAAAAGGGAGAGGTGATGTGCAGTATGAACCACCTACACACTCAACCCCCATTCCCTTATTGGTCAGGTCCCGTGTAATGTATGACATATACCACCCATCAACCCTGAGTGGATGGACGGAATATGGGGGTATGTCAAAGAAATATGGCAAAATACCTGCATAATGAAACAGTAAATGGGTACCATACCTTCTATGAACCCATCGAGCATGTATGTGCTCGTGTGAGCGTTAAATGGCATGTCCCGAGATCTTCCCTCGCCGGCACAAGAAATGAAGCAAAAAGTCGAATTCTTCCTTATAATCACTAATGAATAGTACCCTAATCTTTAGAGCCAAAGTCCAACATGCGCCTTCAGGCATACTTGCAGTGCTGGAAACTGGCATAATCCCTATTTATAGCCCAGACACACATGAATCGAAAAGTTTGTGGGGAGTTAGCCCCCAACTGGATATAGATAGCAATAAAGCAGTGATATTAGAATTGGAGATGGAAATTAAATAAGTAGACCCAAAGTAAACAATGATGTCCCGCATGGTCGTATATAAAACGGTCATGCCAAATTAATAAACAAATTTATATCCCATTCGACATTCATACCAAAAGGTTGGTACGTGCGAAGTTCGTAAATCCAAAAAGTTTCCAAACGGGATACTCCACGTATGTGAGACTCGCCCCTCCAATGTGGGACAAATTGATCGATCACCAGACTATTACAGCGTTTGGCTGTCCCGGCGAGGGAAGATCTCGGGACATGCCATTTAACGCTCACACGAGCACATACATGCTCGATGGGTTCATAGAAGGTATGGTACCCATTTACTGTTTCATTATGCAGGTATTTTGCCATATTTCTTTGACATACCCCCATATTCCGTCCATCCACTCAGGGTTGATGGGTGGTATATGTCATACATTACATGGGACCTGACCAATAAGGGAATGGGGGTTGAGTGTGTAGGTGGTTCATACTGCACATCACCACTCCCTTTTTCTTTTGGCGGGTCTTTTAACGGTTACCATTGGCTGGTGTAATACTACTTCCGGGGTCAAAAGGGCTGGGACAGCCAACCTGGGAGGAGTCTTTCATCCATGCCGTATTCAATTGGTTTATTGTTGGAGGCTGCGAGTCTGATTGGTGATCCGGTCTACTCTCCTCCTATCGTGAACTTATTCAGTGGAAGGCCATCTGATTGGCTGGTTTTCCTTTTAGCTTGGTGTTTGTTGTATAAATACATGTGCAGTATGGGGGAGCAGGTTGATGCCCCAGTAGAAGTCCCACTTGGACGAAACGCGTAGGGCTTGGTACGCCACTTCCCATACTGCTTTTTATTCTGTTCTATGTGATCACTTTTTTATAATGTCAAATTTTGTGGTTTTATTTCAATAAAACCGTATACTATATTTTTTGACCTGCACCATTGGAGCATTGTCTCTTTCTTTCTGCATGTGAGTCGGAGAGAGCTTCCTTTGGAACCACTTTACATTTTAAGTCACCCCCCATTGGGGGTACGTTTGGGTTTAACCCCCTCGACACCTACGTGAATACGGCTGACATCCGGTGAATCCAGGTTGGTCCCCAATACTCTGGATTTTCTACCAAGATTTGGAGCTGAGGACTACTGAGTTGTCACGACTGAGATCGAGATCCCAAAATTTACGAGTCATCAGACAAGCTGACTGGTCCCGGTGTTGGATTCTCTATGCTTACGCGATCTGCTGTCATCGACAGGCAGATCCACGGGTTCTGGTAAGAGTACTCCACCTAATTCTATATAGAGTTGGAAGATGTCTTTTCCTTGATGACCCATAAAGCCTGCACGTCCTTTTTTTCATCACAAGGGATATATGTTTTGAATGGACATTTTTTCTTTATTTCATGATTTTCTATGATAGATATCATGGACTTTACACTTACGTATACACTTTAGGATTAGATATTCATTAATATTTTTTCACCAAGGTGTCACTTTCCTAAAGAGACATTGATTTGTTTTCACTTACACTGCACAGCGCTACTTTTTCAATACCCATTTTGTTTATAATCTTAGTCACATTGTTGTGTAGCTGCTTGTTTTGATATACACTTTTTTGGTTTTTATTTTTCACATTAGCGCAATATTTACCCTTATTTCCATGTCATCCTTGGACAGCTCTTTGGTCTTGGCCATGGTGGAAAGATTGGAATCTGATTGATTGATTGCTTCTGTGGATAAGAGAGAAATCTTGCTGATTGATAGGGGATCAAATACTTATTTCACTCATTAAAATACAAATCAATTTATAACTTTTAAAAGTTACCAAACAGCCTCAAAACTTTAATGGCTTGGAAAGGATCTGCAAAGAGGAGTGGGACAGAATCCCTCCTGAGATGTGTGCAAACCTGGTGGCCAACTACAAGAAACATCTGACCTCTGTGATTGCCAACAAGGGTTTTGCCACCAAGTACCAAGTCATGTTTTGCGTGGGGGTCAAATACTTATTTCATTCATTAAAATGCAAATCAATTTATAACTTTTTTGAAATGCGTTTTTCTGGATATTTTTGTTGTTATTCTGTCTCTCACTGTTAAAAGAAACCTGATAATTTCTTTGTCAGTGGACAATCGTACAAAATCAGCAGGGGATCAAATACTTTTTCCCCTCACTGTATCATTACTCTCTGCTGTATTAAGTACACTCTGTATGTGCTGTTCTTGTAGGAAAAAAATTGGACTAGAGCTGGTGTAGCTACAGACAGTGCAATCAATGTTTTCAGAAGACGAAACCTGATGAGTACTTGGACTGATAGAGAAACAGTAGCAACTACACCTAGAAAAAACATAGGGCCATTTTCAGTAAAATAGAACACACAATAGGCTAGGTTGCCTTCATCAAGAAGACCTAAACTGAGCTATAAAAAGATAATATAATTCCTAACATTAGCGAGCATTCACTGATAACTAAAATAAACACTGCCCATGCTGTACAGAAACCCAAAGTAGCACTGTCGGCCTTGCCTGGGTGGTCTGTTGCTGGACTACTGAACTGAACTGAATTGGGAGCAACGCTGCACCAAGAAACTTGACAATCAATCAGATATACAGTAATTTTTTAGCAGCTTGGAGTGGGCAGACTAAACTAATAAAATCTGAGTTCTGATTGGTCACTACAGATCACTGCACTTTGTGCTACTGTTCATTCTTGTACATTGGTACAAGTGTTTGTGCATGTATCGCTGTATACCAGCATGGAACTGCATCCTGTCATTTCTTTCTATAGGTCGCTGTATGCATCGTCTGAGGCTCCCAGGGAAGATTTAAGCATATTCTGTAAGCTCTTGCATGCTGTACGACCCCCTTGCAGCCATGTGCATGAGCCCTTATTGTATGTCTCGGTGCTCTTCTACACCTTAGGTAGAGTATTTAAATAAGGGTATTTTATTATAATATATTTACACCCAATCACTAAAATCTCATAAGTCTAACATGGCACAATCTATATGTAAAGCGCTTTGTAAATTGACGGAGCTATATAAGTACAGTGGAACCTCGGATTGCGAGTAATGCGGTTAAAGAGCGTTTCGCAATACGAGCACTGTATTTTAAAAAATCGGAACTCGGTTTGCGAGTGTTGTCTCGCAAAACAAGCACGATTCAGGCCAAAGTGGTGTGCAGTACCGCGTTTGGCCTGTGGTGGGGGGGCGCCGGAGCTGAGCCGAGCCGAACATCGCCGTTCGGAAATGCGCGGAAAGGCCCGAGGACAGCTCTGCTGACCTCGGCAAATCTCGGGAACAAAGTCTTGCAGAGGTGTCCTCGGGCCTTTTCCAAGGCTCTCTGGCCGCATGCGGTATTGCATGCCATTGAAGTCAATGCGGAACAAATTAATTTTGTTTCCATTGACTTCAATGGGGAAACTCGCTTTGATATGCGAGTACTTTGGATTACGAGCATTCTCCTGGAATGGATTATTCTCGTAATCTGAGGTTCCACTGTACTTGAAACATATAAATAAAATAAATACATTTTCAATGTCTTAAAACCTCTGGATTTAAAATAATAATTGGCGATCCTGACAAAATATATTTTCTTTCTGTTGTAGTGTGACAACACTCTGTCCCGGTCTCCCAATTGTGTTTATGCAGCTTTATCTTGTCACGTAAGCTTCTAATGGAGACTAAAATTTGCGGTTTTAACTAGCTTGGCAAAGGAAGCCTACCCTGAGAATTGCGATGTAGCCATCACTGGAGTGCATGTATGTAGACAACAAGTGGCTGCAAAGGTGCTGAAGAAGATCATCAGCACAGGAGATGCAACAAAAGATAAAAAAAGGTAAAAACAAGTATTTTATTTAAAAAAAAAATGTTTATGATACACAGTGCTTTAGCAAACAATGTAATTCAGTTAGGGTTTACATTTTAAATGTTAAGACTGGTGGCCAATATTTCACTCATACAGATTCATTCATTTCATATGCATCATGTGGTAATCTGTAGTGTATTTTATAACTGACATTTACCAATATGTGTAATAGTTAAATAATAATAATTAAAAAAAAAACTAGTACAGTCATTAGCAATTACATTTTCTTTGGTGTTTTACTATGTTTTTTATACTTGGCATTTTTACTTGTTTAGGGGAGTGTATGTACCAAGCCTTGATGTTTGCCTGTTCTCTTGACAGGATGTTACAAGTAGCGCAAATAGATTTGCAAAACACTGGTAAAAGGCATGTGATAAACATGCCACCAGTTTTCATCTATTGTTACATGTATATCCACATATTAAAATATTTTAAATTCAAAGTTTTTACAAAAAGAAATTCTGAAATACTTATTTATCAAGGGGAAAATCTTGCCCTGAAGTTGCAAGGCAGCTTGTCATATGGCCAAATTTCAAGGCATTAAGATTTAATAAATAAATGATAAGTTCACCTTTTATAAAAAATAAATAAATGCACATCTTTTTGCATGTAAAAACAATGTGCATTTACTGTATTATTATTTTTACTTGGAGCCTGTAAGGCATTGCACCCACGGTCAGCAGATTGCAGATGCTGTGTAGGACTCCTATAGACTTCTCAGTGTATCTGTCTGTTCGTACCTCGTACGGGCAGGCAGATGCACACTATAAGAAGAGACAATGAACTACCAGAGTGCTCAAAAGGGCCATGGTAGTTCATTGAGCCAAGCCAACAGCCACAAAGGCTGTCGGTACTTATAGTTTCTCATTCACAAAACTCATACTATGTGAATGAATGACACGGCCGGGCAGGCAGAGGCCCACACGGCTATGTTATTTTAAAACAGTGACAGTGGGCACCTGGAGAAAATACCTTCTCGTTGTCACTGAGAAGGGGGGAGGCTACAGCTGCTGGAACATGTTACATGTTCCACCCTATATATTGGTGGAACATGTAACATGTTCCAGAAGGTGAACTTATCCCTTAAGGCTCCATTTACATTAGCACGTCTCCAAAGTCTCATAATTTCCAGTGCGACTTTGTAACGCTAACTTTAATTTGAGTTTTGGTCTGATTTTGATTAGACTTTACATTCTATGGATCAAAGTCACATCAAAAGTCGCACCAAAGTAGTGCAAACATCTTTTCAAAGTCACTGCGACTTTAAGTTGCACCAATTTGAATTGGTGCCGTTGAAAAGAAAAGAATGGGGTGCGACTTGTCATGACAAAAAGTGCAAGTGTGAGTGGAGCCTAAAGCTAAATTCCAGGCATAACATCTTCAATTTAAATATTTTCTCTAACAGCCACAAAGAATATAATTTCCTTTTGAGTGCACCAAATGTCCTTACAAACACAGATGACTATAGCAGTGTCATCATCATGACTGTGCAGAGAGCAGAGCTGTGGTAGGAGTCCAGCAGGCCTCGCCCACCACAGGCTGCCTGCAGAAATCTACAGGAGAGGGCGGGTACAAGACCAGTCAGCATGCACAAGAAGAGGGAGCAGCAGTGACCGGACTTTATTACAGGAAGCTTCTGAACAGAGGTGAATGGGTTGATTTACTAAAACTGGAAATTGCACAATCTTCTGCAGCTGTGCATGGTAGCCAATCAGCTTCTAACTTCAGCTTGTTCAATTAAAGCGGAGTTTCACCCTTTTTTTATGTTTATTAAAAGTCAGCAGCTACAAAAAGTGTAGCTGCTGGCTTTTAATAAACATACACTTACCTGGTCCACTGTCCAGCGACGCGTCCATTCACAGTGTGGGCACCCAGCCGTGACAGCTTTCGGCTTCACGGCCGGGCACTCACTGCGCATGCGCGAACGGCGCAGCACTCTGTGAGTGGACAGGCGATCGCCTGGGACCTGTCACGTCCCAGGTGATTGCCTACAGGGAGGAGCCGCCACAAGGCGATATGACGTATCGCCTAGGCGGCTCCAGGGCGGTAGGAGGAAGTGGGACAGGAAGTCCCACTCCTACTGAAGCCCCCACTCCCCCCTCAAAAAAATTACATGCCAAATGTGGCATGTAAGGGGGTGAGGAGTGGAATAAAAAAAAGTAAAAAAAATTGGGTGGAACTCCGCTTTAAGCTTTGACAATAAAACCTGGAAGTTGATTGGTTTCTATACAGAGCTGCACCAGATTTTGCACTCTCCAGTTTTAGTAAATCAACCTGGATTACTGCACAGATCTGGAAGATGTACACAGAGCACACCAAGATTCAGGTAAGAATATTCAAGCAATGTTGGCTGGATTTCACTTTTAAATGAGGAGATCTCCTTGGAAGGAAAGGATCAGCCATTCCCCTTTGGCAGAGATCAGGTCAGATGCTTAGGATTTTAACTGACCATTGTGGGATTTTGGAACAGTGGTTTCTCACAGTCAGGTAGGTATTCCATATATTCTTTAGGTATATTTTAATTAAGTTCAGTGGTATTAGAGGGGATGTTATTTTACCTGCCATCTGCTTTAAATTGGTAATTGTATCTATTAACTGTATGCAAAGTGCATTATTCACTTGTTTAACCATTTTCTCATCTTTAGAACTCCATCAGTCTTTTATATTAGACAGGGCAGCAACCCATACCAGCCAACCAGAGCTGACATTTCAAAACTGATACACTGTGAGATGGAATCTAACTGGTTGCTATGTGTACTACAAACGTGTTCCTTGAGTATTTTATTAACCAAGCCTAAATACATAAGTAGAGGAAAATACACTTTAATAAATAAGGCGACCAGGTTTCTAAGCATTCATACTATAGCTTTGTACATCATTCAGACAACAGTATATATTTAGTAAAGGTTCTTTTCTTCTCCTGTCATATATACAATTACATTGTTAGTGCTTATAATTGTACATAAAAGATAAAAAGCCTAATATCGATATGTTGGAACTGTCCACAGAGTATTACACCAGATTGTTCTGCCTAAGAACATCAATTCAAGACAAGTTGGCTTTTTTTCCTTCAGTAAAATCTTCTTGATCTGAGGCATCATACAGTATATCAAAAGTTCAATACCAATGCTTTTAGTGTGTGCAAAACAGTAATGACAAGAACAGTTAAATGTTGTCTTGTGCTGAATAGTTCCAGAACGTCCACTGTTATCACAGTTATTTTTTTTC
The DNA here is from genome assembly GCA_029206835.1 of Rana muscosa. NCBI lineage: Eukaryota > Metazoa > Chordata > Amphibia > Anura > Ranidae > Rana > Rana muscosa. The sequence goes on from CM055117.1 coordinate 152,206,396, forward strand.
TCAACTTTTTGAAAGTATTTAACCTCTTGATAAAATCAATTTTCAAAATAAAGGGCTCCGCACAAAGAAACGATTTAATATCCACCCATTTTGCCCTTCTGCCTGTAACTTTTGGGAATTCCAGTTTCCTGGTCCCTTGCCACACTCAATGTCCTCCGTCTTCTATATCACTACTGTAAGGATTGACAGGAAGAACCACAGCATGTGGTGGGGGACCAGAAAACTGACACTCCTGGAAAAGTCAGGTTCAGAAAGGATCTTCAGCCACCATGTGCAGAGATCTAAGACGAGGGCAATAGGAGAGGTGAGCAATTTATGTCTTCTTTGCATGGGTCTCTTTTTTGTAAGTGCTGATTTTTAACAACAGTCTCTTAAAGCATCAAATGGGCCCTTTACATTGTGCAAAAAAGGCTACTGCAGCCTGTTTACAAAGTACGGACCCCTGACAATGGGTCATTATATTCTAATAAAGATCACATTACAAGGGTTATGATTGACATCTCTGTGCAGGAACAATTACACAAAAACATACAGTGGATGAAGCATTTTTTTCCAATTTTTTTCTTATTTACATTTTATGTAAAATAAAGTTATATTTAAAAATCAACTTGACACATATATAGCTTGTATATTTCCAGGGAATGTACATAACTAAAACCAATATATCCTTTATAAATATTGTAAAATTCTGCATTTTTTTCCATTAAAGTGCAAAACAGTACAGTATTAAAAAAAAAAAATCACAGTATTCAAATAAAGATACATTATCAAAAAGTTAACAGTAGAAGATGTGAAATGTGTTGTATGGATTTAGACTGGTAGATGTGATACGATCTTTTGCGTCCTTTTTTGTCTGTGTTTCCACATGGCAATCCATCAAAATCCTACTGCTACCAAAAGGTAGCTTTGGAGTGTTTCATTTTAACAATGTTATCATATACAGTGAAGGGGAACAATACCAAAATAGGTAAGGCTTAGTATTTTGTAATATGCATAGCTGAATAACTTAGACAATGCCACGGACTATCAGAAGAAAAATTCAACGGGAAGCAGCAATTTTGTGGATTGCAGACCTCGTGTGAGGTAGTGGAGTCATTTATCAAGTTTTGCACAATCAGGGAAGTAAAAAAAAGGTAGTTTCACCTGAATCTGGCATTACTTGTAAAATATGGAATTGAATAGTGGAAAAATGATCGTATTTTAAAGGTATAGTTCTCCTTTAAGGGACCACTAAACATAAAGTACAGGCTGCTCTTTTTACAAAAGATATACCCTCCTTTATGGTGTGATGATGTTAGTATTCTATTGGCTAAAATACATCCAGAGACTTTGCAACTTTCAGGCAGATTAGTTTTAAAGTCCCCTATGGACCATCCATATGTGACTAAAATGGGCTTCCTAGTTGCTTTACGATGTAATTGTATACAGATGCTTCATTTGCTTTCTGATCGTTCCGGAATCTCCAAGTGATACCATTCTTGGAGGTCTAAATGTCTCCTTTCTCACAAGCTAGCTACAGTGTGATTTAGGGAGGCCCACTGCAGTCAGTGATTCTCTTTAAGGTGTGCTGGTACATTACCAAAACTAGCCATGAAAGGCCTAAACTGGAAATAAACTTTTTTTATTATTATTAAAGCCTAACAAGTTTTCTTTTCCTGAGTTTACACAGGGCCACGCTTGTGCAGCTCAGTGTACAGTTTTGGCACAACTCTATGCTGTCCTGCACACACAAAGGAGTTACATCATCCTGACCCAGCCAACAAAGGTGACCAAAGACTCCGAAATCAGAAGACCAAGTAAAGATGGACATCACAACGCAGGAGGAGATTGCTTTGCTAGGTTAGTGTGCCAACATTTTAAAGTAAAAAGCTCCTTTTTTTATTTTTATTTTTTTTACATTTTTCTAAAGCTTTACTTTTGATTTGAATTATGATAATTGTATAGGTTCACCTCGTGGTCATGTTATTTAAAGAGGGTTTACTAACCCTCAGGAGTTAGTAGATTCTGCATGAGGTAATAAGAAAGATGGCAGGGCAGTAACTCTCCATCTTCAGGTTACCTCTGATCCCCGACACTCAACCTAAAGTCATGAGAATGCTGCACGTCACATGTATAGACCATCCTCAAAAACCATCATCGATCCAGGAAGATGTTGAAGACAAGACCCTCCCTGGATCACCCCACTCTGACAATTTTTACGCAACATGTGGGCTTAAAGGCTAATTCCACCTTTTGAACAAAAAATAATAAATGCACCCACATTGATCCCAACTTGTGCATTTAATATTTTAATGCATCACAACCTGAAAAGCATTGCAACTGCAATCAGTGGATCATGGGTGCAATGCACAGGCTTCTATAGACCATTATTTCAGCCATAGGTCTGTACCTCTCAAATTATGGGGCTAGAAGGAATCTCTATGGACTACAAGTGCGATGACGTCACTGCACTCATGCTCAATTCAAATTTAGGAGTTCTTCTGCTGGGGTGCTTGTTTCATGTTACACTTTAAATATGAATGTAACATGAAGCATGGTCAAAAAGGTGGACTCTGCTTTTAATCGTAAGGACCTCTACGATTACTAGCAGGGTTGAGCTCCTGAGCAGAACCGACACTTGTTACTCAGGAACAGGAGCCATTTGAGGATTGGGAACAGTGTCACATTCTGCTTCAACCAAATCTGATGTGTCAGGCTAAAAAAAAACAAAAAACAGCCTAAATATGGAAGTAAAGATAGATCTTCTATAATGAAGTTCAAAGTCAGCATAGGCCTAATTGTGACTAGTTCTTCTTAGGTTAGCAAGCCAAATGTAAACATAAGAAACTAGAAAAATCATAGGCAGTTGGCCAGTTTGAAAATCAGTGATGTTTCACAGAGCAAAAATTCCCTAGGATTGAAAATCTGGAACTGTTACTGGAATAAAGGATTTATTTGTGATAAATATGAGCAAGCACGCACACAAACACTCATTCTTGTGTGATCATAGGAACCGGCCAATATTTGACCACTGAAGTGTCAGTGACTTACTAATCCATGAGGCAAGGATAAGGATGATGGTCTGAACATTTGCGCCTTTAAAAGCAGGTCAGGAATGAAATCCCTGTAAGGCAACATGCAATAATCCTAGCAACACATTATAAATAATCTCTCAATGATCTGACTTCAAAAAACTAAAATCTGATTGGTTGCTATGTGATCCTATACTCTGTGTTCTGCTCTCTTTAATCTCATGTACCTTTTGATAATGGCAGCCTGTATTTTATGTCTCCTTCCCTTTAAGAACTTTTACAGTACAGCTTCATCCATTTTCTTTATATAGTGTAACTGGTGAATGGTCAGTTTTCAAAAATGGGTAGCCCTTCACCAAAGCAGTGAACCTCAGATTGTCTTTAACACAATGAATTTACAAGAGACTTAACCACACAAAGGTTTTCAACTCAGTGACCTGCTCTGTGTTTTGTACATCATTTACAAGATTTCCTTCTGCAACACAGAAATAGTACAAATATATAAATATAGATCTATTTACAGCAAAGTGTAGACTTTGCTCTTGGATTCTTAGGAGTTGTGCTATTCCCCTTGGACCTTGTCTCAGCATTGCCTTTTTTTGGTTCCAGTCTAATTTGAGCCTTCACTGTTCCTAGACTCAACCCACTGAAAGGCAATGTAGGACAAAGCCAGATAATTATGTTCCCTGCTCCAATCATTGTAAAGTAAGAGTTAAAAATCAGATTATATGGATGGAGTAAGATGTCCATCCTTACATGTCTCTGATGTTTTCTTCTGCACTGAACGCAGGAAGGATTCTGTTGTAATATTAAGTCCAGGGCTGATCTATAGAAGTACAAAAACTTTAGTTTTGGAAATCATTTATTGCCTGTTTTGTTCCTTTATGCTTGAAATAGACTCCTAAATGATCCACTGTGTTAAATGGAAAATCTCACCATTTGTCTAAACCAGAGGTCTCCAAACTTTTTAAACAAAGGGCTAGTTTACTGTCCTTCAGACTTCAGGAGGGTCAGAGTGTGGCAAGTGAGAGTAGAAAATGCCTCAGCATTAGGCTTGGTGATCAGTGGGAATAAATAAATTACATATTGCCTGTGGTTAGTAAGAGGAGGAAGGATGCCTCATAATTGGTATTAGTTGTAGGAATAGTGCCCCATCATTGGTGTCAGTGGGAGGAATGATCCCTCGTTGGTGTCAGTGGGAGAAATGGTGCCACATACAGGTAGGCAAAGGGTCACAGTTTGAAGACCACTGGTCTAAATGGATGACATGCATACAGCATGTGGAGATGCCATATTGGTTGAGGAAATTTTAAAGAAAATCTGTACTGAGAGAAATATGTAGGCTGATTCACAATCCAAGGAGATGTATGCTGATTCACAGATCAAGGTGACATGCAGGTCAGAAAAGGCATACTAAAGTCTCTATTCCTCACACTTGTTCCTCATTCTATGAAAGAGGTTCAACACGACAACTGGCAGCTAGCGTTTTAGGAAGGTAAGCAATGTTAGGCTCTATATTTCTCTCAAACAGCTTTGTTTAAAAAGGAAATATTGCCAATGTGTTTTAAGGGGCTGTCACTCCTACATTTAATAGCTGACTTGAAACAAGTAGGCAAGTCTGGTGTCTGAACATTGGCTGCATGCAAACACAGAGTCTGCACCATTAAAGAATATAGTCACAAATAATAAAAGCACATTTTCATTGAGAGCTACAAGCTGCTTGCGGTGGGCTTGTAGTTCATTCATTTAAAGATGGCTGTAAATGAATAATGTGGCTGGGTGGGAGGAACCCCTGCCCACTGTCACAATGGGGGATCAGGGGGTGCAGGGCTGCTGCTTTAGCAACATGTTCATTTTATACCCTGAATATAGGTTTAACATGTAACTAAAGATGAACTTTGCTTTTAAAAAAGTCAGCAGTGACAGCTCCCATGTAGATATTTCCACTTGGGTACAATGCATGACAATAAATAGGTTCCTATGAAAGAATAAGGGAACAGAATAGGCAATAATACTTTCTCAAATGCTGACTTTTCACTTAAGTCATTCTAAGTTTGTTAGAAGCTGGGCTTTAACACCATCTAATGTATCTAATGTATCCAGATGACGTAATTTCCCCCAGGTTTTCTACCCTCTGTTATCTTTACATATACTATGACTGTATGCATAAGATTACAGATGGATAACTTCAGCATACAGTCTGACATATATGGCAGATGTGACTATATGCTTAATCCTAACAAATAATGGATCTAAATACAGAAATTACCTTTACATTCAAAAACATATATGACATGAGTTATATGATGTATCCTAAAAAATGTAAGTAGCTATGGATAATTCTTTCCATCATTTCTAAACATGATTTTAATTGCTTAGTCTAAGAATGTTTACCTGTTAAAAAAAAAAAAAAAGTGAAAACACCAGTTTAGGGATTATGTGCACAGCCCTCTAAGTAATGTATCTGTTTTTAAATAAAGTTCCTTAACATATTACGTGCATCAATGAGTAGGTATCTCATGGCTTCGGTAAAATTAGTAAGACTGTCAACAGTGCAGAGAAGACTGGAAATTTTAGTTATACCTTCATAGTAAAAGTAAAGGTGAACATTTTGTATGAACAAAGTGCAGCAGCAAAGTGGTCAGTCAGGAAACCCTTCATGATCTCAGAAATAAGTTCTCATAATGTGTCCAGGAAACTAAACTACAGAAGATTCCTTCGCCCAGTTGAAGGCACCAGGGAGTCTATGAAGTCACATAAAAACATTGCCAGCACTTACGCTGCTGATATGCGTTTGTCTGGCATGCCCAATGCTACCATTAGGAAACTTAGAGAAGTTGTCCTTCTTGCAGAGAAGATTCTTAGAGATAATCTTACGAAAGGTGTAACGAAAGTCTCTTATTTTGTAAGCATATATGATTGGATTGACCACAGAGTTGGCATGAGACAAGATGATGGCTACGTACATGACCCAGCCTGGCTTTCTCTTGTGGAACTCAGGGTCAAAGAGGGTGATGCAGTTCAAGATGTGAATGGGCAACCAGCAAAAAGCAAAGAGACCCACAATGATGGCCAATGACTTGGCTGCATTCACCTCCTTCTGAAGAGTGGTCCTTGAGTTTTCAGCACCGATACATTTCATTTCAATTTGTCTTAGCTGTTTTCGGGCCACCATGAAAATCTTGATGTATATTCCCAGCATGATTAACAATGGAAGTAAAACGCACCCAAAAAAATTGAAGTACACCATGTAAGTCATTGTAACCACTTTTTCGAACAAACAGGAAATCGTTCTGTTGCGGCTAGATATAGTTTCATTTGAACCACAGTCTCCTTCCATGCAGTTCCAGCCCATCAGGGGAGTTAGGCCAATGCCAAAGGATAGAATCCAGAAGACAGCAATGATGGTTCTTGCTCTTTTTCCAGTGACCAGGCTCTTGTACCTGCAAGGGAAAAAAGATGTTCATGTTAAAAAGTAAAATGTCTCAAAGTAAAGAAGTAATTTTCATCAGTAAAATTCACAATTCCCAAAAATACGCAAGTATTACTCATTTTAGGACTTGGGAAATTCAAGAAAATCATTCCTTTATATGCCTGTTGGTTAACAGTACATCAGAATACAGCCTAATATTAGATAACCATTTAATATCCCATTATCCCAAGATGAGAAAAAAACATTTATTTTTGGTATTTGTGATAAAATGACACCATTTATTTTAAGAAAGCTTTGCCGTGGGTCGCAACAGGTAATTTAAAGACAGATCTGTCCATTTTTAAATAGGGGTAGATTTTGAGCTACAATCTACAAATTATATATTTTTGTGAGTACATTTTGAATAGCAAACTCCAGCTTTTTTTGTGGGCTCAAATGCAAAATGTTTACGTTCACCTTGAGTGTTAATTAAGCAGGATATACATGCAGAGATTTATTTTTTTTCGTTCAACCAGTATTCTAACTTAAAGCTGGTTTTCCTGCTGGTGGTCAACCAGAAGGCTGATTGACTGTAGGCTCACATCTGTGCAGGTGGTTCCCGCTGCGAACCTTTACCTGTTCCTGCAGCTGCAATTAACTACACAAAAAAACACGCTGGATGGGTGCTGGTGCCGTTAGTCCTAATGGCACACCGTGCACATTGGAAATTGCACCCGCATCGGGAACTCCACTGCACTTGCAGTTCCCATACGGGCTGCAATTTCTAAAATGCTGCAGTGACCTTTGCCCTGTGTTTCAGGAGGCACTGCAGCTTATTCAAATAAATGGACTGTTGTACCTGCTGAAAATGTGGCTGGCAAAGCTGCATATGTGTGAACCCAGCCTTAATGCTGGTTTTCCAGCAGGACAATTCAGCAGAAGCTGGTCTAACGACCAGCTTCTGTTGAACAGACAGGGCTACACATGCACCAAAATTCATCTGGTTCCTGCTGAACCAGCTGAATTTCAATGCGTGTATACCCAGCTTAATTTTAATCATTTGATCACTACAATCTGTAGATCAACCATCTCAAAAAAGATTTCCTGTACTTAGGAAACCATATATATTCTTTTTTTTTTGAAAAATTATGTTTATTAAAGCATTTTTTATAAGACATACAAACAATAAAAAGGGTGGCCTTGGCAAGCCGCCAGGCCCCACTATGACCAACATGGTCGACAAACCACATATAGTACATTCTACTTAACATAGGCAGCTGACTACGTGCATTAACTGAGAAAAACTTCCCCACTACCAACTAACCCCACCCTTCCACCCTTCCCCCCCCCCCACCCCCCAACCACCCAAAAACTCAGTTTACCACATTTCTCAGGAGACAAGTACCTAATAATAGGGGGATACACAGTTCCACCAACCGCGGGTCTTCATTCAGGAGTTATAAAATAGAACAGCAGATACATGACAATACACTCCCATCATCAGCAGAATGCTACCATTACCATAGGACTGACCAGCATGCTTAAATACCACCCTTCAGTGCAGTGTTTCTCAACTCCAGTCCTCAAGGCGCCCCAACAGGTCATGTTTTCAGGCCTTCCATTATTTTGCACAGGTGATTTGACCAGTTTCACTGCCTTCGTAATTACCACAGCAGTTTCATCTGAGGGAAATCCTGAAAACATGACCTGTTGGGGGCGCCTTGAGGACTGGAGTTGAGAAACACTGCTTCAGTGTATCAGGGCAGTATCGAAACCATATATATTCTGACTGTGAACTAGCATTGCACGCCTGTGCACTCATCCAGATCAATGTCCAGGCTGTTAGCTGTAGGTCTCAGGCCAGCAATCAGCAGTGTTCCTAATCATGTGATCAAACGGCAGCAAATCACAGTGATCAAATGCTGGTTTGCTGACAAATGTCTTAAGCCGGAAAATGGCATTGTGTCTCTCTCCGTGCACAAAGAGATACATTGTTAGAAATAATGAGAATGTAATTTATTAAAAGTGTATCAAATGAAAGCCTTATATTTCCTTAAAAAATTTAAATGTTAGGCAAATTAGTCATTGCCTAGTTTATCAATGCATACTAAAGCTGCTTAATTCGCTCTTTGCATAATAGCTTTAATGACCTCTGCTCATGGGCTGATATCCAGATTTACATTATACATGCAATAAAAAATTAACTTTCCATTTTGTTCATATGCCACTTCCTTGTAACCAGGACGACACTGTTTTGTATACTGTGTACTGTGTATACTGTGTACAAAATTGCTATTTTCATTTCATGTGATTGTCTTGCTGCTTTTCCCTGCACTGTTTTTTTTACAGTAATGGGGCAGCTCATGTGATTATAGCAGGCAAACCCTCTACTGAGCTCTCAGGAAGAAGGAAATTAAAGAGATTTTTTTTTTTGTTTAGAAAAAAAAAGCAGGTAAAAAAAAATCTATTAAAGTATAACTTAAGAGCCCATTCACACAGGGGCGACTTTGGATCCAACTTGAAGTCGCCCCAAGTCGCGCTGCATGAGAAAATCAATGTAAGTGAATGAGAGCCGTCTTAATGCACACTACTAAAGTTGCTCCGACTTCAAAAAAGGTTCCTGTACTACTTCAATCCGACTTCTAGGCAACTTGTACCCAAAGATTTCAATGGAAGTTGCCTCCAAGTCAGATCCCCTGTCTTAACTGAAGCAACTTTCCAGGAAGTAAAAATAGTTTTCCAGGCAAACCCCTCCCTCCGAGCTGATTATTGTTTGATTGGCCACTTTAAAGTAGCCTGTCCTGGAGGCAACTTGAAGTTGCCTCATGTCGCGCTGTGATTCATGCTCAAGTCGTGTCCAAGTTGCCTCCCAAAGTCGTGCTGAAAGTCGTGTTGCCCCTGTGTGAATGGGCTCTAAGGCAAAACTTCTCTTTTCGTTTTGGATTGAGGGGAGAGGGATTAGAACACCTGTCAGGTTTTTATTGCTGTCTGTGCCCTCGTTAAAGAGATTCACCCTCTCTATTTGTCCTGTTTACCATTATCACTGAAAGTGAAAGTAAAAGAAAATCCCAACGTTTGGGCTGTCCCCAGAAAAGTAATAGAGGGGAAATCTTCCAATATGGACAATAGTTCTGGTGACTTGGGGGTCCCCACGGGATCCCCTTAATATGCAGGGGTTTTCTCTCACTTCCTATGAATGGGACAGGAAGTGAAGGGAAATCTCTGCAATAGGACACAGATGGCGAAAAAAAAATCTGACAGAGGTTAAACCTTCCCTTGCTCTATCCAAATAAAAAAAAAAGTTTTGCCTACAGTTCTACTTTTTATTATTATACACTATATTACCAAAAGTATTGGGACGCCTGCCTTTACACACGCGTGAACTTTAATGGCATCCCAGTCTTAGTCCGTAGGGTTCAATATTGAGTTGACTCACCCTTTGCAGCTATAAAAGTTTCAACTCTTCTGGGAAGGCTGTCCACAAGGTTGAGGAGTGTCTCTATGAGATTGTTTGACCATTCTTCCAGAAGTACATTTGTGAGTTTAGGCACTAATGTGGAAGAGAAGGCCTGGCTCACACTCTCTGCTCTAATTCCTCCCAAAGGTGTTCTATTGGGTTGAGGTCAGGCCAGTCAAGTTCCCCCACCCCAAACTCGCTCTTCCATGTCTTAATGGACCTTGCTTTGTGTACTGGTCCAAATCATTTGGTGGAGGGGGGATTATGGTGTGGGGCTGCTTTTCAGGGGTTGGGCCTGTCTACTTAGTTCCAGTGAAGGGAACTCTTAAGGCATCAGCATACCAAGATATTTTGGACAATTTAATGCTCCCAACTTTGTGGGTACAGTTTGGGGCTGGCCCTTTCCTGTTCCAACATGACTGTGCACAAAGCAAGGTCCATAAAGACATGAATGAGCGAGTTTGGGGTGGAGGAACTTGACTGGTCTGCACAGAGTCCTGACCTTAACCTGATAGAACACATTTGGGATGAAATAGAGCTGAGACCTTTTCGTCTAACATCAGTGCCTGACCTCACAAATGCACTTCTGGAAAAATGGTCAAACATTCCCATAGACACACTCCTAAACCTTGTGGACAGCCTTCCCAGAAGAGTTGAAGCTGTTATAGCTGCAAAGGGTGAGCCAGCCAACTCCATATTGAACCCTACAGACTAAAGCCTCGTACACACGACCGGTTTTCTCGGCAAGAACCAGCAAGAAAATTGCTGGCAGAGCTTTCTTGCCGAGTAAACCGTGCATGTGTACGAGGCTTTCAGGTTTCTCATCAAGAAAACTGGCCAGAATCTCGACAAGAAAAATAGAGAACCTGCTCTCTATTTTCTCGTCGGGATTCTTGTCGGCCTGTTTCCTGATGAGAAACCCGAGAGTGTGTATACTTACCTGTCGCCGTGGAAACCCGTGCATGCTCGAAATGACTTTGACGCATGTGCGGTAGCTTCCTAGGCATAGGTAGGGTGTAGCAAGATGGCGGCGGCGGCATCGAATGTGACGAGCGCACGCTCGTCGTAGGCGATGACGTCACCGCGTTCGTTCCATTCAAAAGAACGGCGGTTCTTTTGAATCGAGTGTGTGTACACTCGGCCGGGACAAGATTCTTGTCAAGAATCTCGTCAGGGAAAAACAACGGATTTTTTCCTGACGAGATTCTCGGTCGTGTGTACTAGGCTTGAGACTGGGATGCCATTAAAGTTTATGTGTGTGTAAAGTCAGGCGGTCCAATACTTTTGGTAATATACGGTAGTGTATCTGTTTTTTTTTTTTATCTGAACTAAATTTACAGAATAAAATGCATAATGTTCACATTTGTCTGGAGTGTAAACCTAACATGCAGATTTACTTTCTAAATGTTCCCATCAGTTTATATTCTGTTTGCCGCAACTTCATCACACTTTCAACTTGTCAATATGCAACCAAGGTATGGATCTGCAATTTCTGGGTTTTTATAAACTAAACTAATCTGTGGTGTGATAAGCAACAGTCATATTGTAACAAACTAGATTTCACAATGCATTACTGCCCGCAATACTGCCCTGAATTGTCAGCAGTGCCTCTCCATAAAGTCCACTGAACTGAGAAAATTTTTATTATATATGGTGCTGGTGCTGGTGACTTCACATACCAAGACAGCCTTTTCACCTCAGTCCAGAAGTGGGGTCAGATATTAAAGTATGTATTAGTATGGATTATCACGCCTCAGAGAAAAAATAAATAACCGCAAACCTCTGGCAGAAAATAGAAGGATTGAGGAGAAGCTGTGACATTTTTTTTTATGGCATGTTGTCAGTCTTTTAGTATTAGCCATTTAATTTCTCAAGTGATTAACATTCAACAGCTTAATGTAAGCTGTTTTCCTTTTGTTCTCTTGTCAGCAAATCAGGTAAAAAATTTATAGAGAATGTGATCCATATAAAGGACATTAATTAGGTGATATTTTTGTTATACCAGTCAATAATTATCTATTCAAACTGAAGACTGCTCTCAATAATGGTCAATTAGTGCAATGATTTCTCCTCGGAGTGATGCTTTAGTGACTTTTGCTACTTTAGCCTTTTGCCAGCAAACCATTATTGTTTTGAACAGGTGAATTAACACGCACGCTTGGATTGCCTGAACGAGTATACTGACACTAATGGCTATGCAAGAAGGTGCATCTTCCACCTTATCTGCACCTATCATGCACAGAGGAAAGAATATTAACAACACTTTTTGCTTTCAGTATTACTGCCAAGTGCATGAGTACATGATAGAAGAACTTAAAGTACAATTGAACTTTCAGTTTAAATTGGCTAATTCAATTCTAGGTTCTTTTTTTTAAAGCAAAAGGGGTATAACGATGAGTGGATAAACCCAATAGCCTACCCTTCTATCTTGATGGCTAACCTTTTTACTTTCCTGTTCAGAAGATATTATTGTTATTACTTTGCCTCTAGCTTCCTCCTGTAACCACATTGGAGGAGATTTACTAAAACTGGAGCACTCAGAATCTGGTGCAGCTGTGCATAGCAGCCAATTAGCTTCTAAATTCAGCTTGTTCAATTAAGATTTGGCAATAAAACCTGGAAGCTAATTGGTTTCTATGCAGAGCTGCACCAGATTCTGCACGCTCCAGATTTTGCACTCTCCAGCTTTAGTAAATAACCCCCATTGTATTATTATGCTTTTTTAGCAAGACAATTTCGTATTGTGGTCAACCATGGTCACTACACTTGTACATAGTGTTGTTACTTAATTTCTCTTACATGTAAACTGATGAAAAACAATAATGAAGAATGCATAAGAAACAAAAGGCGTGCTACAGCCTGAGTAGAAAAGCCTATTCCCGGACAGCATGCTGTAGAAAAGGACTTTTAATTTCTGTGTGAAAGCAGTGGTCTCTCTGCAAATGTCCAACACATCCCTGCCAAGTCAGACTTACAGCTCCCATATCTGCAGTGATCGTGAGCACAGAGGACAAGAGTCCTTCCCTACAGCATGCTGGTAGGGGAAGGGTTTTACTACTCGGGATGTGGCAACTTTGTAAAGAAAGTGTACTATAAAACGTGGCACACCATTTGTTTTGATGCACCTCAAATTTACTTAGCTGGTTTACCACTTGCCAGCTAGGCCAATTCTGACTTTTTTCTCATATATGTAAAAATCTTTTTTGCTAGAAAATTACTTAGAACCCCCAAACAATATATATATATACAGTGGAACCTCGGATTGCGAGCATAATCCGTTCCAGGAGAATGCTCGTAATCCAAAGTACTCGCATATCAAAGCGAGTTTCCCCATTGAAGTCAATGGAAACGAAAATAATTTGTTCTGCATTGACTTCAATGGCATGCAATACCACATGCAGCCAGAGGTGGGGGGCACCGGAGAGCCTCTAAAACGGCCGGAAAGGCTCAAGGACACCTCGGCTGACCTTGGCAAACCTCGGAAAGGCTTGGAGACTGAGTATTTCCGTGTCTTTCCAAGCATTTCCGAACGGCGAAGAACGGCTGCGATCGGCGCCATTCAGCTCCGCTCGTCTCTGGCGCCCCCCCACCTCAGGCCAAATGCGGTACTGCACACCGCTTTGGCCTGAATCCTGCTCGTTTTGCAAGATAACACTCGCAAACCGAGTTAGGATTTTTTCAAATAAAGTGCTCGTATTGCGAAACGCCCGTTAACCGCGTTACTCGCAATCCTAGGTTCCACTGTATATATATTTTAGCAGAGACCATCGGGAATAAAATGGCGGCCATTGCAATTTTTTATTTCATACGGTATATGCGCAGCAATTTTAAAATTGCGTTTAAAAAAAAAAAATGTCATGAATTAAAACAAAACACAATATTTACCCCATTCTTTTGTATAATGTGAAGGCTGATGTTACACCGAGTAAATAGATACCCAACTTGTCACATTTTAAAATTGCGTGCGCTTGTGAAATGGCGACAAACTACGATACTTAAAAATCTCCATAGACCACGCTTTCAATTTTTTTACAGGTTATGATTTTAGAGTTACAGACGAATCAGGCTAGACCTATTGCTCTCGCTCTAACATTCGTGTCGATACCTCACATGTGTGGTTTGAATGGCATTCACATATGCGGGTGCGACCTACGTATGCATTCTGTCATTTCTTTTTTCTTTTTTTTATTGATTATTTAATTTTTACACTTTCCCTTTAATTTTCTTTTTAATAATTTTTATTCTTATTAGGGCATGACAGATCCTCTTTACAGAGAGATATGGGGTCCCCAGATCTCTCCTCCCTCTATGCTGGAAGCCTGAGATCAATTAAAAAAAAAACGATCTCAGGCTTTCCAGCAAAAAAAAAACATATTTATATCTACTGACACCGGAAGTGATATTATGACATCACTTCCTGCCTATGAGGATCATAGAGCTGGCTTGGGACCATCTGGTCCCTGGCCAGCTCTATGGTAAACTGCCACTAACGGCGGTTTCATTCTCCAGTTCCCCGATCGTACAGGAGAGACTGGAGAATCACCGGAGGGGGGTGTCCTCTCCCACCGCCTGTAAAAGCAATCAAGCAGCTAAACAGAAGCTATGATGGCTTTTACATTGCAGGGAATCGCAGGCTGAAAAAAATATATCTGAATGATGCCTGCAGCTGCACCCATCATTCAGATATCTCCACTTCAAGTCCAGGGTATCATATGACAGCCTACGGTGGGCAAGTTTAAACTGAGAGATTGTTTAGATTTTAACTATTAAAATAATTGAAGATGAAAAATGTACTTAACACAGGAAAGACAAGAAATCTTTGCAGTTCATAGTCCAGCAGCTTAAATATACCTCAGGGTCAGTGGTTTGGAAGGAAAGGTTATAGAGGAAAGGATAAACCGAGGCAAATGGACAGACACGGAAATCAATACTAGATCGCTTTGTAGGTAGAGTTGATTTCCCTTTGTGAACCATATTGATTTTTTTTTCTACCTCAATAGCAAGCAGCGATCTATTCTTTCAAACATATAGAAGTTCTTTAGCCACTGTGAATAATCTCATTTCTCATGGGTCACAATCCACGGCATAATCTACTGTCAAGTGACTTCCCAAGATGAATACAAATCTCATGGTCAGCCCAGGTTACCTTTACAAATGAAAATCAATAATCAAATGCAGCAACAACACATTTATGTATGTATTTGTATATAGGCGTTTGTGTATAAGCCACAATGACGTCTACCAATTGCGTGACTCTGTGATCATAATTATTTTACTAGAAACTCTAAACTCACTCTTCATGGCTCACTCTGCATCAGTGCACCCAAACCAAGATGTTCTCCACTTTCCATGGGGAGATCACAACTAGATGTAGATTTATTACTATGTCCTTTGTAGCTCCTTCTGTTATTCAGCATCCACAACCTGTCCAAGACAAGTCCAGCACTACTCCTCTATCACGTGATTATCTATCAAAAAATTGTCCCATCCACTTCCCAATCTTTGTATCCATTGATCTATTCTGGTGCTATTTATTTTAGTAATATGCACACAATTACCTATGCTATTTAAAGTCACCTTTACTATATACTACCATTTATAAACATCTAAACGGGTTAAATAATATATCACTGTTCTCCTTTTAACTCTCTCCATGACAAGGAGGGGAAAGCATGGGCAGGTGTATATAGCTAAACTGAGTAAATTGCATTATTACCTAGAACTTTTAACTAGATTTGAAACCTCTTTACCAAATGTAATAACTTCTCTCCGCTAAACAGAGCATGTTCCAAAAAGTCTGACAAAGCATGGTTTCACCGGGCAGGTCATTACCATACCGTAACAATGATGCTGTTCTTTAAGCCTATTTTGTATTTTGATGAGGCTCTGATTTGACAACTATAACTCCAAATGTTCCTCTTCTCTTTCCTCCAGTATTCACATGATCTATGATGAGTCTTCCAGGTTGTCTAGGATCTCCACTATCACCAGAACTTCTGGAGTTCCCAGAAACTATACTGGGTGTGTCCTCTGACCAGAAGGGTATTTAACCACTTCCATACAGGGCTTTTTATACCACTTCCATACCGGGCCTATTCTGGCACTTCTCTCCTACATGTACAAATCATCATTCTTTTGCTAGAAAATTACTCAGAACCCCCAAACATTATATTTGTTTTTTTTAGCAGACACCCTAGGAAATAAAATGACGGTCGTTGCAACTTTTTATCTTGCACGGTATTTGCGCAATAATTTTTCAAACGCCTTTTTTTGGGGGAAAAAATGGTTTCATGAATTAAAAAATAACAAAACAGTAAAGTTAACCCAATTTTTTTGTAAAATATAAAAGCTTATGTTACGCCGAGAAAAAGATACCCAACATGTCACGCTTTAAAATTGTGCACACTCATGGAATGGCGCCAAACTTCGGTACTTAAAAATCCCCATAGGCGACGCTTTGAAAATTTTTACAGGTTACCAGGTTAGAGTTACAGAGGAGGTCTAGTGCTAGAATTGTTGCACGTGCTCTAATGCACGCGGCGATACCTCACATATGTGGTTTGAACGGCGTTTACATATGCGAGCGGGACTTACGTGTGTAGCGCAAGCTATTGGGGACGGGCGTTTTAAAAAAAAATGTTTTTGTTTTTTTTTATTATTTTACCTATTTTTTTTTATTTTTACTTTTTTTTTTTTACACTTTTTTTTTTTTTATCACTTTTATTCCTATTACAAGGAATGTAAACATCCCTTGTAATAGGAATGTGTGTGACAGGTCCTCTTTATGGAGAGATGCGGGGTCAATAAGACCCCACATCTCTCCTCCAGGCTGGAAAGTATGAGATTGTGAAAAAAAATTCACTGATCTCATACTTACAGCCGCAATGGCGGCTTTGTTTACATTTAAGGACCCGTGCGTAACGTCATCACATCGCGCCCGGGCCTCCGACGATCATAGAGATGACTGGTGACCATCTGGTCACCAGTCATCTCTATGCTCGTCACGTGACCCACCACCGGCGCCGACGATTCTCTCCGGGTCCCCGATCGCACGGGAGAGCCCGGAGAAGCACCGGATGGCGGCGGGAGGGGGGGATGTCCCCTCCCGCTGCCTATAAGAACGATCAAGCGGCGGAACCGCCACTATGATCATTCCTATGGTGCGCAGGATCGCCGGCTCTAAACAAGGATATCTGAATGATGCCTCTAGCTGCAGGCATCATTCAGATATCCCCCCTCAAAGCGGAGGACGTCATATGACGTCCACCCGGAGGGAGAGAGGGTTCCTTCCGGCATCATATTCCAATGGCCCGGTATGGAAGGGGTTAAGCACCAGCCTTTGAAGTGGCTTATCGCCAGCTACCTGAGCGCTAAAGCACTATAATACTTACCTGCCAGATGCCTGTTTGTTGTCAACCCGGATTTTCCTGACTACTCTCTTGCTTGCCACCTGCCAACCCGGATTTTCCTGACTACTCTCTTGCTTGCCACCTGCCAAAACTCCTACCTCTACCTGACTAGTCTCTCGTTTGCTACCTGCTTAGACCTTTTCCCAGATCTGAATTCTTTCCTGCCCTAATGCCTTGTGAATAGTCTACGCATTGTAACCATCTCATTCCAGCCACCCCTTGATGGGGTGAACCTGTTAACACCAGGTGCAGAAAACGGGTGACCACTAGGGTCTTGGCCCATCATTATTGCTTGTAGGGTGCTCTTGTGAAGACCAACTGTCATTTAGACATTATATAAACAAAACAACTGTGCTATAATAGAGGGATAAAAAGGCAGCAACTCTAATGAGATACACACATTAACAGATTATGGAAAAAGAAGGAGCTGCGCCAATTAGGATTAAAAAAGGGGGGGGGGTTTGTTGTTATTATATCAGTCATCAAACTGACATAATTATAGTGACCACTATCACCGGTAGGTCATAAAAAATAACCCATATAGCAGCACACCAATAGTAGAAAAGTCCAAAAATAAAATTGATCCATAGGCTAAAAAAAACAGCCCAAAGGCTTGTATTAACATCAACAATGCTTGATATGATGACACCACCGTGCTTGATATCATATGAAGTGGCCACCACCGCAAAACAAATGACTGCTTACCAGAAGGCAAGCAAAGACATGCAGTCGGCTGTGACCCAGCCACGGCCTTTAGCTTGCAGGTAGATTGATACCGGGACATGGATCAGACATAGGTGTATCCAGCACACACTCACTCCCTGGCTTGGCCTCACAACTCCAATGTGATGGATCACGTGGGAAGAAGAAAAAGGACCAATAGGGTGATAACGTTTTAAACTGGTTTATTTTAAAAAAAAGTAATCACCCTATTGGTCCTTTTTCTCCTTCCCACGTGATCCATCACATTGGAGTTGTGAGGCCAAGCCAGGGAGTGAGTGTGTGCTGGATACACCTATGTCTGATCCGTGTCCCGGTATCAATCTACCTGCAAGCTAAAGGCCGCGGCTGGGTCACAGCCGACTGCATGTCTTTGCTTGCCTTCTGGTAAGCAGCCATTTGTTTTGCGGTGGTGGGCACTTCATATGAATATCAAGCACGGTGGTGTCATCATATCAAGCACTGTTGGTGTTAATACTAGCCTTTGGACTGTTTTTTTAGCCTATGGATCAATTTTATTTGTGGACTTTTCTACTATTGGTCTGCTGCTATATGGGTTATTTTTTATGACCTACCGGTGATAGTGGTCACTATAATTATGTCAGTTTGATGACTGTCATTTAGACCTCTTGCGTCCGGTGAGCTTCTGTCACCTGCCAGGGGGCAGTTCCAACTTTTAACTTTTTTCTTTTTCACTCCCTGTGTTTTGCTTTCTAACCAGTGCCAGTCTTTGTTGTGCAAAGGGCCAAGCAGTATAACTTTAGTTTGCATTGTCTTTCTTTTTTTAAATTTATGTCAGGTACTTATATAGCGCCACCAATTTACATATATATATAGTGTACATTCACATCAGTTCCTGCCCTTAAAGCAGAGGTCCCACTAAAAAAAATATTAAAAGCCAGCAGCTACAAAAACAGCAGCTGCTGACTTTTAATATATGGACACTTAACTGTCCAGGTCGCCTGCGATGTCGGCAGCCAAAGCCGATCTGTCGCTCGAGGATCAGCTGCTGCCGCTGCTATGCTCGGTAAGGGAAACAGGAAGTGAAGCGTTGGGGCTTCACTTCCCGGTTCCCTACTGCGCATGCGCGAGTTGCGCTGCGCGTCTTCACTGGTCCCCGCTGTGTTCTGGGAGCAGGTACAGAGTAGGCGCTGGAAGTGGCGTGGATCACCGAGGTGATCTATGCCAGGAAGTGGGAGCAAATACCTGTATTAGACAGGTATCTGCTCCCCCCGTCCCCCCTGAAAGGTGCCAAATGTGAAACCGGAGGGGGGGGGGAGGGTTCCAAAAAGTGGAAGTTCCATTTTTGGGTGGAACTCCACTTTAAGAAGCTTCCAATTTAAAGTCCCTAACTCGCATTCATACCTACACAGACTAGGGCCAATTTACCTATCAGCGTGTCTTTGGAATGTAGGTAGAAACCCACGCAAGAACAGGGAGGACATGCAAACTCCATGTAGGTAGGGCCATGGTTGGGATTCAAAATTCTACAGCACAGCCAGACACAATTATTCCAAACTATTTTTGAAGAAAACATGGTTTAAAATATTTGCAAAGCTATATGTACACACTTGCTAGTGCAGCTCGACAGCTTCCTGACTTGGCTATGCAAATTGTGACTTTATCAGAGACATTATTTGCATAAAAATAGTCATGCCTCCAGCATGACAGTTCTCGGGCCTGCTAACAGGTAGTTCAGACTTCAGATATTGCACGGTGGGGTAATAACACATCTCCATTATCGGTAAGTGGAGAATTTCCTGCAGGCTGGGTGAAGCGTATGTACAGCCGCAGGTTTGTGCTGATAACACTCCATCAGCTACTTGCTACTGCTAATAACCAGCGGCTGATTTCAAAGAAGTGGAATCAGGAAGGTAAATTTTAGTGTTTGTCTTTCTATAATGAAGAAAACATTTCTTAATAATGACTATATAAGTAGCTCTGTATATTTATGTAATAGCCCTGCCAGCGTGTACTCATATGAGCCTATGTATCATTGTCCTCTGTAGTTCAGTGTTAATGCCTCGACCCTGTACAGTGACAATGATAAATGGGGTCAGCCTGTTTTCTAAGCACATATGATAAATTAGCCATGCGTTATAACAAGTGAACCAGCACAGAGAGGGTCTGCAACTGCAAATTGGTATTTCCATATTTACACATCAGACATTAGCTCTCTAGGCTCTCTCTAATCCAGACAGCTTTTCCCCCTATATAATGACTGTTATCTTTATAACAAGGATTCCTGGGTGCTCCCCTCTCCAACCACAACCCAGGAACACAATTAGGATAATAGGCTTTAACTCAAACCAACCATGTAATGTACGTGCTCGTATGACTGTTATAGGGACATTAGCTTGTCAGCTCCATGGAAACCAGTGGAGGGTTTGGTCTACTCTGTAAACACGCATTATGTTGGCCATATATACACAGTATATATACTGTATAAATACTGTATATGTAAATAAATAAATATGATTATTTACCTTTTTCCACATCCTCATGCACTAATGCTGACGACATATTTGCTAAATTTGTTGCTAGTTTTGGAGCATATCATCCGTGCTCCCCCACCACTCTGTTCTGCTACTAGGAGCGGAGATGCTGCCCTGACAAAGGCCTATAGACTCTGCCCATTTTACAGTGCTTGATGATTGGCCCAGCGCTGACCCATGCTCCTCAATATCGAGAAGTAACATTGGCCCAGCACTCTCACATGCTCTTCCATATCCAGAAGTACCCAGAGGTATTTTCTTTGCTCTTGGCATTTGAACAGTGAAAGATCCAATGTGAAGTTCAAGTAGCCAAAGTGCAAGAGTAAGTAAAAACATTGTATCATTTATTAAAAAGACAAATATCCACACTTACAATAGTTTTCTACTTGATCGTGCATTAGAAACCAATGTGTGTGCAGATGGAGCTCTGGGTCGGCTGGATTGCAGCCACTGACAGACACTGACATGGGAGACCCGTCGACAGGATGGATCAGCAGCGGCGTCCATAGCCGTCCTCTACAAAAAAAAGCTACACCGGGGGTTGAGCAGGGGGCATGCACAATGTGTTTCAGAGGACTCCGACTCCCATGTCAAGTACAGGCAATGATGAGGCAGGAACGACATTTATACCGGCAGCTGCGAGCTGCTGGAGTGAAAAGGGAAGAACGGGCGGGAATTGTCCATATAATGACAGGTTCAAATTGGCCAATCAGCAGGAAGTGTTAAGAATGCCAGTGGGAGCAGCCAATTGTGGAGCTTCAAAATGCCCGTTCTGCAGGCGACATGCCAATGGGGAGGAAAAAAAAGGGGGTGGGGGGGGGGGGGGGAGAGAACAAAGACACGGGACATACAAAAAAACAAAGACCACCAAGACATGTGAAAAGTGAAACACAAAAATAAAAAGTAAAAACCCTAGCAAAGGGACATAAGGCAGATTGGAAACCAATCGCTAAAAAACAAGCAGCAGATCCCAAAAAGGAGAAAGAACAAGACTGAGGCTCCATTCACACTTGTACGACTTGTCGTGCAACTTTGAACATCAAATTCGCATGGCAAGTCGTTTCCCATGTTTTCCAATGATAACCATTCATATACTGTATGTGCGACTTAAAGTTGCAGCGACTTCAAAGTAGTTCATGCACTATTTTGGTCCAACTTTCATGTAACTTGAGGGCCATAGACTTCAATGTTAACCCTCAAAAGTTGCATGAAAGTTGTACCTAAATGTTATACAATGCAACAGTTGTCCATTATTACTGGTCAAAGCCAAAATCGTATCCAAGTTGCACCCATCCAAAGTTGCACTCCAAAGTCGGCACAACTTTAGAGTCGTACAACTGTGAATGGAGCCTTAGAGCTTGAGATGCATAGGCAAACACACAAAGCAGTTATAGATGGGATATACATTATATACGTATATACAGAGGCGTAACTAGAATCTTCAGGGCCCCGGTGCAAGAAACCATGAAGGGCCCCTAGCAGTGTAGCAAGAAAGTAAAGAAAGTCATACGCTTGGGCATATACAATATACGTGTGTGTGTGTGTGTGTGTATATATATTGTGACAGCAGGAAGATAAAGTCACCTGGTTGCATCCAGGGGGGTAGATATATTTCGCCCAGATTCAGGCTTTACGCCGACTTATACAACTAGGTGGAGAGTTGTATAAGGCTAGTGGGCTCATGGATGACTCATACCTCTAGGGAAAGTGTGGGGCGTCGTGCAGACAGGGAGTTGATGAGACCAGCTGAAGCTTGTCAGCTCATTTAGGCCTCTATAAGAACTCCCAGCTTCATTAGATGTTAGCTCATGCCTGGACCCAGACCTGTGTGGACTGTCTAGGGAGAGTGAACCCCTGTGCGGTGAGACAAAGCCTGTGTGGCTATTTGCTTGGACATTTAAAACCAGGGACTTAGGGACTAGGACAGCACTAGGCTGATCCCAGTTGTTAGTTAGGAAACCTGTATGTTTAGTCAGAGGTCAAGTTGACCAGGATTTATTTTGTTTGTTTCTTTTGCTTTGCTGTGTTTTGTCACTGTAAATAGAAAATAAACCGCACCTTTTTGATTTTGAAAACCACAACCTCCGTTTGCTGGGCCTGTTTTGTGTGGGGAGCCCATCCCGGGGGTCACACACACCCGCTGCCGAGCTAACCCCCTCACAGTTGGTGGAGAACCAGTGGCAGTTTTTTTTTAAGCCAGCATGGAGGAGATACTGAAGCAGCTGGCTCTAGCAAATGCCAATCAACAGCAGACAAATGCAGGTTTGCAAAAGAGCCTTGCAGCTCATCAACAGAGCCTTGCAGCTCAACAACAGAACTTCGCAGCCCAGCAGCAAGCTCATCAACAGAGCCTTGCAGCCCAGCAGCAGACAAACGCAACTTTGCAACAGAGTCTGGAGGCTCAGCAACGAGCCCAGCAGCAATCTGAGGCCCGCTTCATAGACCTGTTGCAGAAGCAAGAGCAGAGACTACAACAACAGATGGAAGCAGTAATGCAGCAACGTCCGCAGACCAGTGAGGAAAGCCGTCCCACTAATACCGCGTCCTTTGGGGTGAGTCGTTTATTGACAAAAATGACTGGAGAGGATGATCCAGAGGTATTTTTGACCACATTTGAAAGGACCGCTGAAAGAGAAAAGTGGCCTGAGGAGCAGTGGGCTGGACTGGTGGCTTCTCTGTTAACTGGTGAATCGCAGAAAGCTTACTATGACCTAGAGCCTAACCAAGCAAAAGACTATGTGATGCTAAAAGCTGAAATATTGGCAAGGCTGAGTGTCACCCAGGCTGTCCGGGCTCAGCGTGTGCATAACTGGACTTTCCAGCTTGGAAAACCCCCCAGGTCTCAAATGTATGATCTCATTCACCTGAGCAGAAAGTGGCTACAGCCAGAGACTTTGTCCGCACCAAAGATTGTGGAACGTGTTGTAATGGATCGGTTTTTGAGAGCTCTTCCTACTGCCATCCAAAAGTGGGTAAGCCATGGAGACCCAGAGACGGCCGATGGTCTTGTGGATCGTGTGGAGAAATACTTGGCTACAGAGAACCTGACGGCCTCTTCCAGAGACACTCGGACTTTCCACCCTAAGACCAGACCATCCCCAGGGGCGGATAAGAGGATTCCAAGGGGTGAGGGTGGAGAGAGTGAGAGGGTGGGAGCTCTACCCCAAGTTTGGCGAGAACAGCCTGGGAAATCAGCGGCTCAAGAGGCGGCAAGAAGGATCGTTTGCTACCGCTGCCGGCAAGCGGGACATATTGCAGCCAATTGCCCGGTTGTGGAGGAACCCATGCAGTGTGACTTTCTGACGGGCAGACGTCAGTCGCTGTGTGCGACAGTCGCATGCACTGCCATTCGAGGAACTGAGAAACATTTATGCAAAATGTGTGTTAATGGTAGAAATGTTGTGGTATTGCTGGATTCAGGTAGCCTTGTGACCCTGATAAAGGCTGAGTTAGTTAAAACAGAGGTTTCTGGGAATAGCAAGGTAGCTGTTATTTGTGTGCATGGGGACACCCGAGAGTATCCAGTGACTACAGTGTGTTTCGAGACCCCCAAAGGTACCCTCTCTCATCCAGTGGGCTTAGTATCTCAGTTACCGCATGACGCCATTGTGGGAAGGGATTTTCCGAAGTTCTGGGAACTGTGGGATGATCCTGAGCCCCCCACTGGTGCCCCTATGTACCAGGAATGTGATAGCCAGAACTCCCCTGAGAGTGGTGAGGACTCTCCGGAATTTCCCTTATCAGTATTGGCAGGGGAGACTCAAGAAACTGGAGAGGAGCCCACCTCCTCAGACGAAAACCTACCGTCTGTGGAGTTTTCTGATCTTGAGGTTCACAGGGAAAACTTTGCCACAGAACAGTTGAAAGATCCCGCCCTAATAAAGGCACGGGAAAACGTAGTGAAAATAGATGGCGAGTTAGTGAACCCAGATAATACCTGCTGTGAGGGGGCTAGCTCGGCAGCGGGTATGTGTGACCCCCGGGATGGGCTCCCCACCCAAAACAGGCCCAGCAGACGGAGGTTGTGGTTTTCAAAATCAAAAAGGTGCGGTTTATTTTCTATTTACAGTGACAAAAACACAGCAAGGCAAAAAAAACATAAACAAAATAAATCCTGGTCAACTTGACCTCTGACTAAACTTACAGGTTTCCTAACTAACGACTGGGATCAGCCTAGTGCTGTCCTAGTCCCTGGTTTTAAATGTCCAAGCAAAATATAGCCACACAGGCTTTCTCTCACCGCACAGGGGTTCACTCTCCCTAGACAGTCCACACAGGTCTGCTTCCAGGCATGAGCTAACATCTAATGAATCTGGGAGTTTTTTATAGAGGCCTAAATGAGCTGACAAGCTTCAGCTGGCCTCATCAACTCCCTGTCTGCACGACGCCCAGCCCTCTCCCTAGAGGTATGAGTCATCAATGAGCCCACTAGTCTCAGCTGGGCTTATACAACTCTCCACCTAGCTGTACAAGTCAGCGTAAAGCCTGAATCTGGGCGAAATATATCTACCCCCCTGGATGCAACCAGGTGACTTTACCTTCCTGCTGTCACATACCCCCCCCTCTTGTTTTAACCTCGGGGTTGGAACACCAGCAATCAGGCATTCATGTACTCGAGACAAAGCATCCACATTCCCCATTTGAACGCCAGGGCGATGCTTTACTGTGAAGTTGAATTCCTGGAGGGCCAGGAACCACCTATTCACTCTTCTATTTGTTTCCTTGTTTTGAGCCATCCACTTTAACGGAGCGTGATCCGTAACCATGTCAAAGTGCCTACCTAGCAGGTAGTACCGAAGGGAATCTAGAGCCCACTTCACCGCTAAACACTCCTTTTCAACGGTGGCGTAATTTACCTCATGGGACTTCAACTTCCTGCTGAGGTAAATGACTGGGTGCTCTTCCCCGTTCCAGACCTGGGACAATACTGCTCCTAACCCCACATCTGACGCATCACTTTGTACGACAAAGTCTCTAGAGAAGTCGGGTGAGTACAACACTGGCTGGCTACATAAGGCTTGTTTCAAGAATTGGAATGCTGCCTCAGCCTCGGGGGTCCATTTAATCATGACCGACCCTTTCCCCTTCGTCAGGTTGGTTAGGGGCACAGCCTTAGAAGCAAAGTGGGGAATGAATCGCCGATAATACCCAGCGATTCCCAGAAAGGCTCGTACCTGCTTCTTGCTGTTGGGACGTGGCCAACTCTGGATGGCCTCGACTTTGTTGAGTTGGGGTTTTATTACTCCCCTCCCAATGGTGTACCCAAGATATTTGGCCTCCTCCTGCCCAATGGTACACTTCTTGGGGTTAGCCGTAAACCCTGCTTCCCGAACAGAGTCCAGGACTGCTTGCACTTTTGGCAGATGTGAGGCCCAATCTGTGCTATGGACAATTATGTCATCCAGGTAAGCCGCAGCATACTTCCGATGGGGCCTCAGCATCTGGTCCATTTTCCGCTGGAATGTGGCCGGCGCATTCTGTAACCCGAACGGCATTCTTTTATATTGGAACGCCCCGTCTGGGGTTACAAATGCGGTTTTCTCTTTGGCCGACTTGGCCAGGGGGATTTGCCAATACCCTTTTGTGAGGTCAAGAGTCGTCATGTATCGGGCTGTTCCCAGCCGGTCGATCAACTCATCTATACGTGGCATGGGGTAGGTGTCAAATTTTGTAACTTTGTTCAACTGACGAAAATCGTTACAAAATCGCCAGCTCCCATCCGGTTTAGGCACCAACACAATGGGACTAGACCAATCACTTTGGGACTCCTCTATCACCCCTAAGTTCAGCATTCTCTGTACTTCCTCCCGTATTGCCTCCCGTCGGGCCTCTGGGATCCGATAGGGTTTTAACTTCACCCTTTCACCGGGCGGGGTAATAATGTCATGCTCTACCCCAGATGTTTGTCCCGGCAGCTCAGAGAATACCTCCTTGTTGCGAAGTACAAACTCCTTAACCTCCTGTTGTTGGGGTTGTGACAAGGTGGCTGCGATTCCAACCTCAGGAATCACGCAACCAGTTTGAGCTGGTGACCAAGTGTCTGCGACTAGGGACTCTCTATCCCTCCAGGCTTTCAACAGATTAACGTGATAGATCTGTTCGGGCTTTCGCCTTCCTGGTTGTCT
Organism: Rana muscosa; assembly: GCA_029206835.1. Lineage (NCBI taxonomy): Eukaryota > Metazoa > Chordata > Amphibia > Anura > Ranidae > Rana > Rana muscosa. The sequence continues at coordinate 152,233,025 of CM055117.1, forward strand.
GACCTTGTAATTCACTTCGCTCACTTTTTCCATTATCTCGTAGGGGCCTTGCCATTTGGCAAGGAATTTACTTTCAACCGTAGGGACAAGTACCAATATCCTATCCCCCGGGGAAAAGGTACGGGTCTTGGCTCCACGGTTGTACACTCTCTGCTGTGCCAACTGCGCTTGGGCCAAATGTTCCTTCACGATGGGCATTACCTGTGCAATTCGATCTTGCATCAGGGCGACATGCTCAATCACACTCCTGTGGGGAGAACTCTCACTTTCCCAAGTTTCCTTGGCAATATCCAACAGCCCTCTTGGGTGTCTCCCATACAGTAACTCAAAGGGGGAGAATCCCGTAGAGGATTGGGGCACCTCCCTAATAGCAAACATCAAATAAGGAAGTAGACAGTCCCAATCCCTTCCATCTCTATCCACCACTTTCTTCAACATTTGTTTTAGGGTTTTGTTGAATCTTTCAACCAGCCCATCGGTTTGGGGGTGATACACAGATGTACGCAATTGCGTCACTTTGAACAATTTACACAGCTCTTTCATAACCCGGGACATAAAGGGTGTACCTTGGTCCGTAAGCAGTTCTTTACAAATACCCACCCGGCTAAAAACAAGAGATAGCTCTTTGGCTATGGTTTTGGCCGAGGTATTTCTGAGAGGGATCGCTTCTGGATAACGGGTGGCATAGTCCATTATAACCAATATGTACTGGTGCCCCCTAGCGGACTTGATTATAGGACCTACCAAATCCATTGCGATTCTCTCAAACGGGACCTCAATGATGGGTAGAGGGACCAGCGGGCTACGGAAATGTGGCATCGGGGCCGACCTCTGACACACAGGGCAGGAGGAACAATAATTTTCTATGTCCTTCATCACCCCAGGCCAATAGAATCTCTGTAATACCCTCTCTCGGGTTTTCTCTGTCCCCAGATGACCTCCAAGAATGTGCCCATGGGCCAACTCCAACACCAACTTCCTGTAAGGTTTGGGCACCACAAGCTGCTCAACGGTTTCTTCTGCCCTTTTTGCCACCCGATACAGTAGGTCCTTCTCTACGCTGAAGTATGGGTAAGTGCCAGTATTATCTGGGTTCACTAACTCGCCATCTATTTTCACTACGTTTTCCCGTGCCTTTATTAGGGCGGGGTCTTTCAACTGTTCTGTGGCAAAGTTTTCCCTGTGAACCTCAAGATCAGAAAACTCCACAGACGGTAGGTTTTCGTCTGAGGAGGTGGGCTCCTCTCCAGTTTCTTGAGTCTCCCCTGCCAATACTGACAAGGGAAATTCCGGAGAGTCCTCACCACTCTCAGGGGAGTTCTGGCTATCACATTCCTGGTACATAGGGGCACCAGTGGGGGACTCAGGATCATCCCACAGTTCCCAGAACTTCGGAAAATCCCTTCCCACAATGGCGTCATGCGGTAACTGAGATACTAAGCCCACTGGATGAGAGAGGGTACCTTTGGGGGTCTCGAAACACACCGTGGTCACTGGATACTCTCGGGTGTCCCCATGCACACAAATAACGGCTACCTTGCTATTCCCAGAGACCTCTGTTTTAACTAACTCAGCCTTTATCAGGGTCACAAGGCTACCTGAATCCAGCAATACCACAACATTTCTACCATTAATACACATTTTGCATAAATGTTTCTCAGTTCCCCGAATGGCAGTGCATGCGACTGTCGCACACAGCGACTGACGTCTGCCCGTCAGAAAGTCACACTGCATGGGTTCCTCCACAACCGGGCAATTTGCTGCAATATGTCCCGCTTGCCGGCAGCGGTAGCAAACGATCCTTCTTGCGGCCTCTTGAGCCGCTGATTTCCCAGGCTGTTCTCGCCAAACTTGGGGTAGAGCTCCCACCCTCTCACTCTCTCCACCCTCACCCCTTGGAATCCTCTTATCCGCCCCTGGGGATGGTCTGGTCTTAGGGTGGAAAGTCCGAGTGTCTCTGGAAGAGGCCGTCAGGTTCTCTGTAGCCAAGTATTTCTCCACACGATCCACAAGACCATCGGCCGTCTCTGGGTCTCCATGGCTTACCCACTTTTGGATGGCAGTAGGAAGAGCTCTCAAAAACCGATCCATTACAACACGTTCCACAATCTTTGGTGCGGACAAAGTCTCTGGCTGTAGCCACTTTCTGCTCAGGTGAATGAGATCATACATTTGAGACCTGGGGGGTTTTCCAAGCTGGAAAGTCCAGTTATGCACACGCTGAGCCCGGACAGCCAGGGTGACACCCAGCCTTGCCAATATTTCAGCTTTTAGCATCACATAGTCTTTTGCTTGGTTAGGCTCTAGGTCATAGTAAGCTTTCTGCGATTCACCAGTTAACAGAGGAGCCACTAGTCCAGCCCACTGCTCCTCAGGCCACTTTTCTCTTTCAGCGGTCCTTTCAAATGTGGTCAAAAATACCTCTGGATCATCCTCTCCAGTCATTTTTGTCAATAAACGACTCACCCCAAAGGACGCGGTATTAGTGGGACGGCTTTCCTCACTGGTCTGCGGACGTTGCTGCATTACTGCTTCCATCTGTTGTTGTAGTCTCTGCTCTTGCTTCTGCAACAGGTCTATGAAGCGGGCCTCAGATTGCTGTTGGGCTTGTTGCTGAGCCTCCAGACTCTGTTGTAAAGTTGCAAGGCTCTGTTGATGAGCTTGCTGCTGGGCTGCAAGGCTCCTTTGCAAACCTGCATTTGTCTGCTGTTGATTGGCATTTGCTAGAGCCAGCTGTTTCAGTATCTCCTCCATGCTGGCTTAAAAAAAAACTGCCACTGGTTCTCCACCAACTGTGAGGGGGCTAGCTCGGCAGCGGGTATGTGTGACCCCCGGGATGGGCTCCCCACCCAAAACAGGCCCAGCAGACGGAGGTTGTGGTTTTCAAAATCAAAAAGGTGCGGTTTATTTTCTATTTACAGTGACAAAAACACAGCAAGGCAAAAAAAACATAAACAAAATAAATCCTGGTCAACTTGACCTCTGACTAAACTTACAGGTTTCCTAACTAACGACTGGGATCAGCCTAGTGCTGTCCTAGTCCCTGGTTTTAAATGTCCAAGCAAAATATAGCCACACAGGCTTTCTCTCACCGCACAGGGGTTCACTCTCCCTAGACAGTCCACACAGGTCTGCTTCCAGGCATGAGCTAACATCTAATGAATCTGGGAGTTTTTTATAGAGGCCTAAATGAGCTGACAAGCTTCAGCTGGCCTCATCAACTCCCTGTCTGCACGACGCCCAGCCCTCTCCCTAGAGGTATGAGTCATCAATGAGCCCACTAGTCTCAGCTGGGCTTATACAACTCTCCACCTAGCTGTACAAGTCAGCGTAAAGCCTGAATCTGGGCGAAATATATCTACCCCCCTGGATGCAACCAGGTGACTTTACCTTCCTGCTGTCACACTGCACTTACCCATACTTCAGCGTAGAGAAGGACCTACTGTATCGGGTGGCAAAAAGGGCAGAAGAAACCGTTGAGCAGCTTGTGGTGCCCAAACCTTACAGGAAGTTGGTGTTGGAGTTGGCCCATGGGCACATTCTTGGAGGTCATCTGGGGACAGAGAAAACCCGAGAGAGGGTATTACAGAGATTCTATTGGCCGGGGGTGATGAAGGACGTAGAAAATTATTGTTCCTCCTGCCCTGTGTGTCAGAGGTCGGCCCCGATGCCACATTTCCGTAGCCCGCTGGTCCCTCTACCCATCATTGAGGTCCCGTTTGAGAGGATCGCCATGGATTTGGTAGGTCCTATAATCAAGTCCGCTAGGGGGCACCAGTACATATTAGTTATAATGGACTATGCCACCCGTTATCCAGAAGCGATCCCTCTCCGAAATACCTCGGCCAAAACCATAGCCAAAGAGCTATCTCTTGTGTTTAGCCGGGTGGGTATTTGTAAAGAACTGCTTACGGACCAAGGTACACCCTTTATGTCCCGGGTTATGAAGGAGCTGTGTAAATTATTCAAAGTGACGCAATTACGTACATCTGTGTATCACCCCCAAACCGATGGGCTGGTTGAAAGATTCAACAAAACCCTAAAACAAATGTTGAAGAAAGTGGTGGATAGAGATGGAAAGGATTGGGACTGTCTACTTCCTTATCTGATGTTTGCTATTAGGGAGGTGCCCCAATCCTCTACGGGATTCTCCCCCTTTGAGTTACTGTATGGGAGACACCCAAGAGGGCTGTTGGATATTGCCAAGGAAACTTGGGAAAGTGAGAGTTCTCCCCACAGGAGTGTGATTGAGCATGTCGCCCTGATGCAAGACCGAATTGCACAGGTAATGCCCATCGTGAAGGAACATTTGGCCCAAGCGCAGTTAGCACAGCAGAGAGTGTACAACCGTGGAGCCAAGACCCGTACCTTTTCCCCGGGGGATAGGATACTGGTACTTGTCCCTACGGTTGAAAGTAAATTCCTTGCCAAATGGCAAGGCCCCTACGAGATAATGGAAAAAGTGAGCGAAGTGAATTACAAGGTCAGACAACCAGGAAGGCGAAAGCCCGAACAGATCTATCACGTTAATCTGTTGAAAGCCTGGAGGGATAGAGAGTCCCTAGTCGCAGACACTTGGTCACCAGCTCAAACTGGTTGCGTGATTCCTGAGGTTGGAATAGCAGCCACCTTGTCACAACCCCAACAACAGGAGGTTAAGGAGTTTGTGCTTCGCAACAAGGAGGTATTCTCTGAGCTGCCGGGACAAACATCTGGGGTAGAGCATGACATCATTACCCCGCCCGGTGAAAGGGTGAAGTTAAAACCCTATCGGATCCCAGAGGCCCGACGGGAGGCAATACGGGAGGAAGTACAGAAAATGCTGAACTTAGGCCTGATAGAGGAGTCCCAAAGTGATTGGTCTAGTCCCATCGTGTTGGTGCCTAAACCGGATGGGAGCTGGCGATTTTGTAACGATTTTCGTCAGTTGAACAAAGTTACAAAATTTGACACCTACCCCATGCCACGTATAGATGAGTTGATCGACCGGCTGGGAACAGCCCGATACATGACGACTCTTGACCTCACAAAAGGGTATTGGCAAATCCCCCTGGCCAAGTCGGCCAAAGAGAAAACCGCATTTGTAACCCCAGACGGGGCGTTCCAATATAAAAGAATGCCGTTCGGGTTACAGAATGCGCCGGCCACATTCCAGCGGAAAATGGACCAGATGCTGAGGCCCCATCGGAAGTATGCTGCGGCTTACCTGGATGACATAATTGTCCATAGCACAGATTGGGCCTCACATCTGCCAAAAGTGCAAGCAGTCCTGGACTCTGTTCGGGAAGCGGGGTTTACGGCTAACCCCAAGAAGTGTACCATTGGGCAGGAGGAGGCCAAATATCTTGGGTACACCATTGGGAGGGGAGTAATAAAACCCCAACTCAACAAAATCGAGGCCATCCAGAGTTGGCCACGTCCCAACAGCAAGAAGCAGGTACGAGCCTTTCTGGGAATCGCTGGGTATTATCGGCGATTCATTCCCCACTTTGCTTCTAAGGCTGTGCCCCTAACCAACCTGACGAAGGGGAAAGGGTCGGTCATGATTAAATGGACCCCCGAGGCTGAGGCAGCATTCCAATTCTTGAAACAAGCCTTATGTAGCCAGCCAGTGTTGTACTCACCCGACTTCTCTAAAGACTTTGTCGTACAAAGTGATGCGTCAGATGTGGGGTTAGGAGCAGTATTGTCCCAGGTCTGGAACGGGGAAGAGCACCCAGTCATTTACCTCAGCAGGAAGTTGAAGTCCCATGAGGTAAATTACGCCACCGTTGAAAAGGAGTGTTTAGCGGTGAAGTGGGCTCTAGATTCCCTTCGGTACTACCTGCTAGGTAGGCACTTTGACATGGTTACGGATCACGCTCCGTTAAAGTGGATGGCTCAAAACAAGGAAACAAATAGAAGAGTGAATAGGTGGTTCCTGGCCCTCCAGGAATTCAACTTCACAGTAAAGCATCGCCCTGGCGTTCAAATGGGGAATGTGGATGCTTTGTCTCGAGTACATGAATGCCTGATTGCTGGTGTTCCAACCCCGAGGTTAAAACAAGAGGGGGGGGGGTATGTGACAGCAGGAAGATAAAGTCACCTGGTTGCATCCAGGGGGGTAGATATATTTCGCCCAGATTCAGGCTTTACGCCGACTTATACAACTAGGTGGAGAGTTGTATAAGGCTAGTGGGCTCATGGATGACTCATACCTCTAGGGAAAGTGTGGGGCGTCGTGCAGACAGGGAGTTGATTAGACCAGCTGAAGCTTGTCAGCTCATTTAGGCCTCTATAAGAACTCCCAGCTTCATTAGATGTTAGCTCATGCCTGGACCCAGACCTGTGTGGACTGTCTAGGGAGAGTGAACCCCTGTGCGGTGAGACAAAGCCTGTGTGGCTATTTGCTTGGACATTTAAAACCAGGGACTTAGGGACTAGGACAGCACTAGGCTGATCCCAGTTGTTAGTTAGGAAACCTGTATGTTTAGTCAGAGGTCAAGTTGACCAGGATTTATTTTGTTTATGTTTCTTTTGCTTTGCTGTGTTTTGTCACTGTAAATAGAAAATAAACCGCACCTTTTTGATTTTGAAAACCACAACCTCCGTTTGCTGGGCCTGTTTTGTGTGGGGAGCCCATCCCGGGGGTCACACACACCCGCTGCCGAGCTAACCCCCTCACAATATATATATATATATATATATATATATATCTCGTTACATATCTGAGTGCTGATCCTCCTTGCATCAGGGTCCCCAGAGAGCCCCTCCTTACATCAGGGTCCCCAGAGAACCAATTCCTTACATAAGGGTGCCCAAAGAGCCTCCCGACTTACATCAGGGTCCCCGGAGAGTCCTCCCTTACATCAGGGTCCCCAGAGAGCCCTCCCTTATATCAGTGTCCTTAGAGAGCCCTCCCTTACATCAGGGTCCTCAGAGAGCCTCCCCCCATACATCAGGGTCCCCAGAGTCTCCCCTCCCATACATCAGGGTCCCCAAAGAGCCTCCTCCACTTACATCAGGGTCCCCAGAGAGCCTCCCTTACATCAGGGTCCCCAGAGAGTTTCCCCTTACATCAGGGTCCCCAGAGAGCCCCCCCATACATCAAGGTCCCCAGAGAGCCCCCCTTACATCAGGGTTCCCAGAGAGCCCCCCATACATCATGGTTCCCAGAGCCCCCCATACATCAGGGTTCCCAGAGCCCCCCCATACATCAGGGTTCCCAGAGCCCCCCCATACACAAGGGTCCCTAGAGAGCCCCCCATACATAAGTATCCCCAGAGAGCCCCCACCATACATCAGGGTTCCCAGAGAGCCCCCCCATACATCATGGTTCCCAGAGCCCCTTCCATACATCAGGGTCCCCAGAGAGCCCCCCATACATCAGGGTCCCCAGAGAGCCCCCCCATGCATGAGGGTTCACAGACAGCCCCCCCATACATCAGGGTTCACAGAGAGCCCCCCCATACATCAGGGTTCACAGAGAGCCCCCCAAACATCAGGGTTCACAGAGAGCCCCCCCATACATCAGGGTCCCTAGAGAGCCCCCCATACATCAGTATCCCCAGAGAGCCCCCCCATACATCAGGGTTCCCAGAGAGCCCCCCATACATCATGGTTCCCAGAGCCCCTTCCATACATCAGGGTCCCCAGAGAGCCCCCCATACATCAGGGTCCCCAGAGAGCCCCCCCATACATCAGGGTTCACAGACAGCCCCCCATACATCAGGGTTTACAGAGAGACCCCCATACATCAGGGTTCAGAGAGCCCCCCAAACATCAGGGTTCACAGAGAGCCCCCCCACAAACATCAGGGTTCACAGAGAGCCCCCACCATACATCAGGGTTCATAGAGAGCCACCCACACATCAGAGTCCCCAGAGAGCCCCCCCATACATCAGGGTTCAGAGAGCCCCCCATACATCAGGGTTCACAGAGAGCCCCCCCACAAACATCAGGGTTCACAGAGAGCCCCCACCATACATCAGGGTTCATAGAGAGCCACCCACACATCAGAGTCCCCAGAGAGCCCCCCCATACATCAGGGTTCACAGAGAGCCCCCCCCATAAATCAGAGTCCCCAGAGAGCCCCCCATACATCAGAGTGCCCAGAATTAAACATCCCCCCAGAGGTTCCCCTGTACCTGGCTGGCTGTGCACCTCCAACCCCCAGCACAGGGGGAGGTGGGAGGCGGCGATCGGCAGCTCTATGATGTCCATGGGCAGGGGGATCTCCCTGGGGCTTGTAATTCTCATCCTGGGTCTGTACAGTGAAGGAGGGAGGGGCCTCTGACCCAAGCAACTAACTTTTACACTGAGAGTGAAACTTGTAGCTGCCCGGGTCAGAGGCCCCTCCCCTCACCACTGTATACATGCTGAAGGAGAAATACAAGCCCCAGGGAGATGCCGCGAGCACCATACAGCTGCCGATCGCCGCCTCCCACTCTCCCCACTGCATCCCAAACTGAAAGACGGAGATGCAGGGGAAATGCCGACTCTCGCACCCTTTCACGCTACGCGCCTGCGTAAATATATATATATATATATATATATATATATATATGTATATATATATATATATATATATATATATATATATATGTGTATAAAAGATTAATACATATATGTATGACAATAGGATCTTAAAATATAAAAAACACACACATTACTCTTAGAGAAACAGAAGCCCATGTGCCCATGTGCACATGGCCCTAGATTTGAACAAACTTTAAAGTGGAACTTCATCCAGAACCTTAGTTTTGGATAAAGTAGAGAAGGGTTTCCTGTCCTGGTAAAAGCCATAATAATCATATACACCAAGGATGTTTTTAGTGTTTTTCTGCAGCCTTGGGTACTGTATCCATGACTGGTCTTGAGCACCTCTCTATAGACTGTTAACTAATGTTTGTGCTAGATAAAGGGATTTTTATAACAGCTTACCTGTAAAATCCTTTTCTTGGAGTACATCACGGGACACAGAGCGACTTAGTCATTACTAATGGGTTATATAGATTACCTTCAGGTGTTGGCACTGGCCAATTCCAAACCGGAAGTACCCTCCCCTATATAAGCCCCTCCCATCCGGGAGCACCTCAGTTTTGTAGCCAAGCAATAAGTGTCCCAAAAAGAGGGGTGGGAGCTCTGTGTCCCGTGATGTACTCCAAGAAAAGGATTTTACAGGTAAGCTGTTATAAAAATCCCTTTTTCTTTTTCGTACATCACGGGACACAGAGCGACTTAGTCATTACTAATGGGACGTCCCAAAGCAATGCCAAATGAGGGGAGGGATACATAAGCTGGGCGCCATCAGGCATGAGGATCTTTTGCGGCCTGCAACACACTGCGCCCAAAGGCGACATCCTCCTGACTTCTAACGTCTACCTGGTAGAATCTAGTAAACGTGTGTACCGAAGACCATGTTGCGGCCTTACATACTTGAGCCAGGGAGGCCTGGTGATGCACTGCCCATGAAGTTCCAACTGCTCTTGTGGAGTGCGCCCTAACTTTGAACGGAGGCGGTCTCTTTCTCAAGCCATAGGCTTGTATTATGACCTGTCGAATCCACTTGGCTAAAGTGGATTTTGATGCTGCCTGACCCTTTTTAGGGCCTTCCGGCAGAATAAACAAAGTATCCGTTCTGCGAATCTGAGCAGTGGCTTTTAGATAAGCTTTAACTGCTCTTACTACATCCAAGGAATGTAATAACTTTTCCTCTACCGAGCTAGGTTTGGGGAAAAAAGAAGGAAGAACCACATCTTGGTTCAAATGAAACCTCGATACCACCTTAGGAAGAAAGGCTGGATGAGGACGTAATACTACTCTGTCCTTATGGACAACCAGATATGGCTCCTTACAGGACAAGGCGGCTAATTCCGATACTCTTTTAGCCGAACAAACGGCTACTAAGAAAATCAATTTCCTGGTGAGAAGAACCAAGGAAATGTGTTGCAATGGTTCAAACGGTTGTTTCTGTAGAACTGACAGAACCAGGTTTAAGTCCCAAGGACATATGGGAATACTAACCGGAGGGCTAATACGCATCACTCCTTGTATGAAAGCTTTGACTAGTGAATGCGAAGCCAAGGGCCTTTGAAAAAATATTGACAAGGCCGAAATCTGACCCTTGATAGTACTCAAGGCCAGCTTCCTATCTACAGCCCACTGTAGGAAGTCCAAAATCCTCCCTATCACGTACTTACGTGGATGCCATTTCTTGGCCTCACACCACGTAATGTACGCTTTCCAGATCCTATAATAGATCTGCCTGGATACCGGCTTCCTGGCATTGATCATGGTAGATACCACAGAATTAGAGAGCCCTCTCTTTTTCAGAATGTGGGCTTCAATAGCCAGGCCGTCAAACCTAGGGCTGGTAAGGAAGGGTGGTATATCGGTCCCTGCGACAGCAGGTCCGGACGATGTGGGAGGGTCCAAGGACTCCTCACTGACATTTTTACAATCTCCGCATACCATGCCCTTCGGGGCCACGCTGGAGCCACCAGAATCACTGGTTTCTTTTCTACCCTGATTCTGCGGAGTAATCGCTGTAACAATTGTGGCGGTGGGAATGCATATATCAGCTTGAACTGATCCCAAGGGAACACTAGGGCATCCGAGCCGCAAGCTAGGGGATCCCTTGTGCGAGACACAAATCTGTCCACCTTTGCGTTGAATCTGGATGCTAGCAGGTCTACATCCGGTGTTCCCCACCGCTGGCATATTGCCTGGAAAACCTCGGGGTGAAGAGACCATTCCCCCGGGCATAATTGTTGGCGACTTAGAAAGTCCGCTCTCCAATTTTCCACTCCTGGGATGAAAACCGCGGATATGGCTGGGACATATTTTTCTGCCCACTCCAGGATGCAATTTGCTTCCCTCTGGGCTGCACGACTCCTGGTGCCACCCTGGTGATTGATATATGCCACTGCTGTGGCATTGTCTGATTGAATTCTGACAGGGGACCCTTGGAGTTTGGATGTCCATGCTACTAGGGCATACCGGGCTGCTCGTATCTCTAAGAGATTGATGGGCAGGGCCTTTTCTGCTTCTGACCACTTGCCCTGGAGAGACCATTGCTCCAGTACTGCCCCCCAGCCTATGAGGCTGGCATCTGTAGTGACTACCTTCCAAGAAACCGGACTGAAGGGTTTCCCTTTTTCCAGATTCTGGGGCACCAACCACCAATGGAGGCTCTTGCGAACGGAAGGGGACAGGGACATTGGTAAGTCTAAAGCCTGAACTTTTTTGTTCCAGGCTGACAGTATGGCCCTTTGCAAATTCCTTGAATGGAATTGACCGTAGGGTACCGCTTCGAATGAAGCCACCATTTTTCCCAGCAGCCTCATGCAGAGGCGTATGGATGGTTTTCTTTTTGTACCCACTAAGTGGGTCAAATCTTTTAAAGACGACACCTTTTCTGGAGGTAAGAAAATCTTTCTCTGATTTGAATCCAGCCTTAGCCCTAAGTATTCCAGACTTTTGACTGGTCTTAGAGCTGACTTGTCCTGGTTGATAATCCAACCGTGATATTCCAGATACTTGATTGTCTTGTGAATAGCTACTTCCAGCTTTTCCACTGAGTGGTCTATTAGTAGCAGGTCGTCTAGATATGCCATTATCGTTACACCCTGTGTTCTTAGATTGGCCAATAATGGGGCCAGAATTTTTGTGAACACTCGTGGTGCTGTGGCCAGACCGAAAGGTAAGGCTCTGAACTGAAAATGGCGCCCTTCTACTGCAAAGCGTAGAAATTTCTGGTGGGCCGGAAAGATGGGAATATGCAGATAAGCATCCTTTATGTCGATCGAGGCTAACCATTCCTGCCCTTGTAGGGCGGTGGCCACCGTTCGGATCGACTCCATCCGAAAAGTCCTGATATTTAGGAACTTGTTTAGCCCTTTTAGATTTAATATGGGCCTCACGTCCCCATTTGGTTTGGGGACTGTGAAAAGGTTCGAGTAAAACCCGAATCCGCTTTCTTCCAGGGGAACCTTCATGATTACACCTTGGAGCAATAGTTGTTCTAGTGCCAGAAGGAGGGATCCTCTCTTCTGGGGATCTCTTGGCACGTTTGACCTCATAAATTGGGCAGGAGGAGTGCCTTTTAACTCCAGCTTGTATCCCAGACTTACTGCGGAGAGCACCCATCTGTCTCTGATGGTGTCCCGCCAGGTCTCTGTGAACAACTGAAGTCTTCCCCCCACCCGATTGAGTGGGGGCAACGCTTCATGCCTTGGGGGGAGGTTTTGTACCTCTCTTGATCCAGGGCTTCTTGTTACCCTGTGATTGTCCCTGATTTCTGCCCCCTGAATTTGACCGCGGAGGCCGTCGAAACTGCTTCACAGCCGATGTGCCCGGGACTGGAGAAGTAGGCCTCTTAAAAGACGGACTTCTACCCTTGTTCTTAACCGGTAAGAGTGAACTTTTACCGGCAGAAATTTTCTGGATATATTTGTCCAGATCTTCTCCAAATAAGCGTTCTCCATGAAATGGGAAGCTAACCAGCAGTTTTTTACAGGGAGCTTCAGCAGACCAGTTTTTGAGCCACAGAAGCCTACGCATATGTACTATAGACAGCGTAAAGCGGGAGGCCTGTTGGATTGTATCCTTTATGGCGTCCACCGCAAAACACAAGGCTCTTGGCTGGTCAGCTAGGGCAAGAGCCTGCTGATCTGGTAAGTCCCTTAAGACTTGTTTCAACTGATCTTTCACTGCTTGGCAGACTCCAATCGCTGCTACCGCAGGTTGTGTCACCATGCTTGCTGTAGAGAAAGCAGATTTTAGTAAAGACTCCAATTTTTTATCTATTGGGTCTTTGAACATTGGAACATTATCTACTGGACATGTCAGTGATTTGTTAACAGAAGAGATGGCTGCGTCCACTGTAGGGACCCTCCATTTTTTTATGAACTTATCCTCCATGGGATAGATCACCGGAAATCTCTTGGGGGGAGCAAATATTTTATCAGGATGCTCCCAATCCTGGTAAATAAGCCCTTCTAATAAAGGGTGGATTGGGAAGGAACAGACAGCCTGGGGAGCTTTTAGCGACCCCAGCGAGGAAACCGTAGTGGATGGTGGTTCCGCCAGAGGCATTTTAAATGCTGATCGGACCATGTTAGTCAGAGACTGAACCCATAATCTTTCAGCCTGAGATGCTGAGAAAGGTTCTTCCACTGTTGATTCCTCCATAACTGAATCAACCTCATCCTGATCCCCTTCAGGTAGGTCGATCTCTGTGTGGGGCTGTTCCTCCACTAACAGGCACTCTGAAGGAGGAGACGGAGATCGGACGCGCTTTTCCTGTGACAGGGAAGCAGCGATCAATGCTGTTAATCTCTCTTCCAATCCTCCCAGAGTTGAGGATAAAACCTCCTCTGTTATATATACAGGAGCAGGTGGACTGGGGACAGCCGCAGCACCAGGCATTCCTGCGGGGTTTCTACGGCTACTGACCTCTGAATTCTCAGGGGAGATTGGTGCAGTACAAGCATGCCCAATATCCTCAGAGCCCAATGGAGACCCCTTTGGCTTCCTGGAAGACCTATTTCCGGAGCGTCTGGACGACATATCCTTTAAGCACAAAGCTGAGGTATTCCCGTCGTCATACACCAATTTTTGCTGGTAATAGTCTAACACAGTTGCTGCTATATACCAGCTGGTGTCCACTAAAGTGCCTTTCTATGGGGATGCCTGCATCAACCGCCTCTGTGTGCCACTGTTTGTTGCTAGCTCTGTTTGCATCCAGCTGACACTTGTACTGTGTCTTTTAACCATGCTGGGACGCCTGCACATGCGCAGAAGCGCCGCAGCGCGAATCGAGCGTCATCCACCCGCCCCGCCCCTTTTTTTCATAGGAGGCGGGTGCACGCGCCCGCGTGCGCGCCCGTGCGCCATTGGCGCCCTTTTCGAAATCAAACAGGGACTAGGAGCCAGGACCCTTTTTTGCCGGAGGGCCTGTGCGGTGGATGAGCGCAGCAACAGGGCAGAGGAAGTGGATTCCCACAGAGAAACTTACCAACTGCCTGGATCTTTTGACTTGAGAAAACCAAAGATCCACATGACAAGAAAAATGGACTACAGCGGCCTCTAGTGGTTTAACACAGGTACCGCGGTCCCTTTTTTTTTTTTTTTTCTTGACTACTATTAAAATTTTACATTTTCAGTAGTTACAGGCATACACAGATATTAGCGGGAATACCGTTAGGTAACAGACAGAAAGACAAATTAGGCTTGGGGGTCCCCCAATAGAACCAAGTTCCTGGGGGCCCCCACTTACCTGATCCCCGCCGCAGGACTTTGTTTGGTCCACAGAAGTCCAAACTTCACCTATCACGGCAGGCATTGTAATTAAACCTTCAGGGACCGGGTTCCCAAGGATTCCACTCCCCTGGACCTGTATAGCACCCTGCACAGACAACATCTTGGTCGTGGGTATGACCAGAGCTCTGGATCCCAGGGTCCAGCCCTCCTAAGAGAGGCATTACAGGCAAAACCTTGCTCTTCTGCTGCAAGGCCCGGGTACCGACCGTTTAGCTATGAAGCTTTTTTGGTGGGATCCGGAACAGCTTACTAAGGCCCAAAAGAACCTGTACGCAAGCCCAGTGAAAACACATGTTACTCTTTGGCCAACACCTTAGACACTGGCAAAAAACTGAGGTGCTCCCGGATGGGAGGGGCTTATATAGGGGAGGGTACTTCCGGTTTGGAATTGGCCAGTGCCAACACCTGAAGGTAATCTATATAACCCATTAGTAATGACTAAGTCGCTCTGTGTCCCGTGATGTACGAAAAAGAAAAATGATGTAATACCTTTTTGGCAAGCAGGAATAGACACATCCCTAAATATCCAATATACCGTATATGCCACCATAAACTCCAGCTGCCTAGGCACTGACAGAAAAATAAAACCATATAAAAGAAGGGGAATTGGGGTGAGTGACAGAATGCAAACCTGAAATTTGCAAGACCAGACACCTTCTTCCTTTAACTTCCAACAAACTGAAAAGGAGATTGGGGCCTATGGCTGGCCATACATTATACAATGTTCTTGTACAAGTTTTCTTCAGATTTACCAAAACCATATAATGGGAGGTCAAACCTAAACACTTTCAATTTGTTTGGAATCAGGCAGGCCCTTACATAATAAAAGAAAATCAAAAGGATAATATCAACACCAAATTAATTATGCCTAATCATCTGTTAGGTGTTGCCAAATAACCAAACACAGCATATACAAAACCACGTGCACTACATAAATGAAGGCAAATCTAAAGGAAATTGCATAAGAAAACTATATAATGTATGGCCAGCTTAAAGGGGTTGTAAAGGTTAATTTTTTATTTTCTAAATAGGTTCCTTTAAGCTAGTGCATTGTTGGTTCACTTACTTTTCCTTAGATTTACCTTCTAAATATTTTTTTTCTTTGTTTTCTTTGTCTGAATTTCTCACTTCCTGTTCCTCCTCAGTAAGCTGTTCAGTAAGCTGTTCTGGGTGACTCCACACCACTCGGATGATGGTGTGAAGTTTAGTGAGGAGAAACAGGAAGTGAGAAATTCAGACAAAGAAAAAAAACATTTAGAAGGGAAATCGAAGGAAAAGGTAAGTGAACCAACAATGCACTAGCTTAAAGGAACCTATTTAGAAAATAAAAAACAAACCTTTACAACCCCTTTAAAGAGGAAGTAAAGTCAAATATATATAGATTTTTTTTAAAACCCTGCAAAAGAAAGGCATAATGAGCTAGTATGCATAGCATACTAGCTCATTATGAATGACTTACCTGAGATCGAAGCCCCCGCAGCGGTCCTCGGTCACCTCCGCCGCCATCTTGCCTCGATGTCCCGTCCCTCCTGTTAGTATATCGCCGCTCCGGCGCTGTGATTGGCCAGAGCGGCGATGACGTCACGCGCATGTGCGCTCGGGCCGGCAAGCTCCCATTCAGAAAACCGGCAATGACACCAGCCCGCTATTGCGCATGCGTGTGACGTCATCGGCGATGCATTTAATAGTAAATATCTCCTTAACCGTGTGGGTTAAGGAGATATTTCTTGCACCTACAGGTAAGCCTTAATCTAGGCTTACCTGTAGGTGCAAGTTGTCTAAGTGGGTTTACAAGCACTTTAAGAAAAACTGTATATTGTTGGGAGTCACATGTGCTTGAAAACGTTTGCTATACAGGGTATAAAACATATAATAGGAACTACGTTCATGCAGCTTCCTTTGCATGCAATGTATTACACGATCCCTGCTATGCACTGTGTAAGGGACCTTTCAGGTGCACAACACTGGCCAGCAGTCTGTAAATCACATGTTATTATTGGACTCATACAGATGATTTCTGTTTGAGCTTCTAAGAAGTTGCAATAAATGTGTTAAAGCGGAGTTCCACCCACAAATGGAACTTCCGCTTTTCAGAATCCCCCCCTCCGGTGTCACATTTGGCACCTTTCAGGGGGGAGAAGGGAGCAGATACCTGTGTAATCCAGGTATTTGCTCCCACTTCCGGGCATAGGTCGACCTAGGCCACGTCCGGCACCTTCTCCACCCCCCCCGCTGTCTTTTGGGAGACACACATGTCCCAGAAGACAGCAGGGACCAGTGGGATCGCTCAGCGCTGCTCGCACATGCATAGTAGGGAACCAGGAAGTGAAGCCGCAAGGCTTCGCTTTTTGATTTCTTTACCGAAGATGGCAGTGGCAGCACCTGAGAGCCGAGGGACAGATCGGCTTCGGGTGCCGACATCGCGGGCGCCTTACGACAGGTAAGTGTCCATTTATTAAAAGTCAGCAGCTGCAGTATTTGTAGCTGCTGACTTTTATTTAATTTTTTTTTCGGCGGAACTCCGCTTTAAGTTGCACCTCGAACAGTCTCACCAGCTATTTAAGACTTTCTTTCTTTTTAGGTAGCTAGACTGTTGTGATGTGCATAAATGCCAATTCTTAAGCAAAGCCAGCATGCTACAAACCGCTGTCTGGTCCAGTGGCCTGAATAGCCTCATTTAATCAGCAGGATCATTTCTGGCATATAGGACAACTAGTCATTCTGGAGGCACCTGCTGCCTGACACCATGGAACACTGTCTCTATTATAGAAGTCTGCCAGGGGAGGGATTAACTGGCATTACCATGACATCTTCTGGATCCAGGAGCTTCTATTTTTCTATATGTTCTAAATAACTCTCACTAGAACAAATCTTTGATACACAGGGATGACAGCCCTTGGTTGTGTTTATGCTTCTGGCTGCAAATCGCCCAGAATGCAAAGGAGATCCCTATCCAAAGAATGGGCTTACTATGAGATTGATCTGGAATTGAGAGGTTTACTGTAAATTATCACACTAAGCTGACCCAGGATAAGCATAACAAGTTTTATGGGAATTTTTATGGGTTTTACAGGCAATGTCTATTAATGTTAGAAAATATGACTTTCCTGAAAGTGTAGAAAATTCTAGCCACTTGGAGATTGGGTGTTTAAAGATGGTTGCAGTACAAAAATATTAAATAGGAAAACCACTCAAGACACTCAGACGGGATGTGATTCCCTACTGGGTCTTCACTGGTATACAGAAATCCAACAGGAGTGTCAGAGGGTTGGTTAGTCTTCCCAAATCCTTTTTTTTTTTCTAGTTTACATTCATTTTTTATTGTGTGTTTTTTTTTTAAATATATATATTGTTTATTATATCACCTGCTGAAGTTTTTGGTTCCCTTTGTGTTGCTTTTATACAGGATAACAACATGTGCTAGGCAAATGCAGGTTTTTTGTCTCACATCCTAAAGGTGGTCCATGCATGCCTTACCAGGAAGTCCCAGTGCTGGAAAACATGCATTTTAGTGTCTGGGGTCAATTTACCTGCCTCCGTCATCCGCTGCTCCCCTTTCTCCCCCTCCCTGCCTGTCAGCTCCTGCGTGTGTGCATGTGTGAGCCGTCTCTCTGCTGCTATAAATAGTAAGTTAAACTTTAAAAAGTGTCACTGCCAGCCCCTCTCTTTTATGCAGCCATAACACACTGTGTAAGTGTTTGTTGAAAACGAAGCCTCAGAATACCTTTTTTCAGATATCTTTAGGCTGGTCACTGACTCCTGGCCGCTGTCCTCCCCCATCTAAGGGCTACAGCGGGAGGGGCTGAGTGGCCAGCATAACGGTCACGTGACCTCCCCAGATGATGTCAGAAAGAGATCTCGGCTCCCCCTGTTGCCCGTAAATCAGAGTAGGAGAGCGGTCGGGAGTCACGTAACCGGCCTGAAGATCTCTGAAAAAAGGTATTTGGAGGCATAGTTTTAAACAAACACTTACACTGTGTGTTATGGCTGCATAAAAGAGAGGGGCTGGCAGTGATAGGTTTTGTAAGCTTACAACCACTTTAACGTCCCTGGCGGTATGATTCTGTCTGGAATTTTGTATCAAAAGCGGTACAATTATTTTGCATTGAAATTTGGTGTTATGTATTGTAGGCCTGCAATTCTTACTAATTACTTACTAAAACCTGACCAAACAAGAGTCCAATAGACATCCCGGGTATGATAAAGTTTGAAACAAAAAATCATAAATTATAATATAATAAATAACTATAAATAATTATAACAAATAATAATGTAATTATAATAAAAATTATTCAATAATGTAATCAAATAAAAAACACTGAAATTTGCTCAGTTGCAGAATTGTCGCTGTTATTACTTTCAGTGTTTGATGACGAATTTCTCCACAAATTGCGATCGCTCAATTCTGCGAGTGATTCTAATTTATTATCGCTGTTTTCTAGCTGGTCTAAAACCACTTTTGACATAAAGGGACACTTTTTGGTTGCTATGGACAATCTCCAGTTTCCAGGCAGAAAGAACAGTTTTTATAATATAAAAGTTCATGCAGGACACTGGACAGACCACTAGGGACAAAGGGGATGTGTTATTATTTGATACAGTACTGTAATCAGTAAGATTACAGTATACTGTATGTATACTGTCTTTTTGAATTTGCCGCAGAACTCCGCCCCCGTGCGCCGCGCCGCTCGGGAACGGAGCTCGGCGGCACTCGACAGTCACTAGTGTGAATCGAGCGAGGAGACAGCTCGCACAAACACAGCGGGACACATCGCAGGATCCATGGGACAAGGTAAGTAACTTCCCCTGTATCCTGCAATGCAGCCCGAGTCTGGCTCGGGTTACCGCTTCTGGTATGTAAAACTCACCCCGAGCCAGACTCGGGATTACCGCCAGGGAGGTTAAGCAGTGCATATGTATAAATTATTTTTGGAGAAGAGGGATATCGTTTAGTGTCACTTTAAGGCAAAATAAAATAACGTAAATAAAGTATGACCCTTCCAAGCACCCCTGACAATGTTATAATTGACCCAACCCTTGTAACTGTTACATTTCCTGGACAGCTGGGTCTTTAGACCCCTTTCACACTGGAGGCGTTTTTCAGGTGCTTTAGCGCTAAAAATAGCGCCTGTAAAGCGCCTGAAAAAAAGCCTCATCTGCAATCCCAGTGTGAAAGCCTGAGTGCTGAGTGCTGGCATGACGTCAAAAAAAGTCCTGCAAGCAGCTTCTTTGAGGCGCTTTAGGAGCGGTGTGAAAGGGCTCTTAATGTCAATATGGAGGAAATTATACTTAAAGGCACTTGAAAATAAAAAGTACAGACGTCATGGTGATCTGGCATAGATTTGTGCCATAATACTTGAACTTTGTAATAAAAACATTAACAACTGTCCACCACTTCTTCTTCTTTTTTTTTAAACTCTTTATTTATAATTTTCTATAACACAACATACAGAAAGAAAGAAAAGGCATGAAAGAAAAATAAATATATACATATATATATATATATATATATACATACATACACACATACACATACATACATACACACATATATATATATATACATATACACATATACACACACATACACATACACACATACATACATATGAAAAATAAATAAGTAAATACATAAATAAATAAATAAGAGCAGCTGCTCATGTCAATGTTCCACACATCACATATGACCTACTTAATCAACATTATAAGAATATAAATATTTTACTGTAGCTTCCGAAAATATAAAGGTAATCAATTAACCAATATTTTCATTTTCCAAGTTAGTAGGTCTCGCCCACCCCATATTGGGAACAAACTGTAGGCGAAGACCCATCAACCTGTTGCTAAATTCGTTATAACAAATGTATTATCTACTTAGCTAAGCTTGAGATAGGTAACTAAAGAACTACAAAGAACAGTTTTTTAGATATTTAGAAGCTCTAGGGTGGACCATCCAATTTTGCCATTTTTCTTTAAAGTTATCTGTGTTGTAATTTTTGTATGCCAACATCAGTTCATATTGAGCTTGAATATTCAGTCTAATTATGACATTGGTTAGGTTTGGAGTTTCAAAGGATTTCCATAGACTGGATATTGTGAGTCTGGCTGCTATCAGTGTATGGGCTACAATAGTTCTATACATTATAGGGTATATGTCTAGATTTATTCCTAGAAGGGCCATGGCAGGGGTGAGATCCAGCAAATTGCCAGTGAGATCCGCTAAAAACACTGAGACAGAATTCCAGAAACTGTGTATATTTTTACAGCTCCATAGGGTATGATGAAGATTCCCTATTTGCTCATTGCATCTCCAACAGATCGGTGAAGCTGTGGGATATATCTTTGATAGTCTATATGGCGTCATGTACCATCTGTTTAAAATTTTTTGGGAGTTATCCCAGTGATCAGTACAAGAGGAAGCCTTCCTGAATATTAAAATTGCTTTCCTCCATTGGGTACCTGTGAACGTCTCAGATAAATCTTTTTCCCACTTGAGCATATGGGGGTTTTTGTAGTCTGTGGGGTATGTGGTGAGAAGGTCATAAAATAAAGAGATACCCCTCACTTTTTGGTCTTTATTGTTTGTTAAATAATGCCAAATTGAGGCCGGAATATTTATATTGTTATGGGGAAGGAAGTTTTTTAGTCTAGAACATTTTGCTATTTTACCCATTACCAACTCTTTATAGCTTACAGGTAGTTCATTATAAATGTTGTATCCCTGTTTGACCCATTCTTTTGATGTAATGCGGATTTTGCAGTAATCTATTATTTTCACTGGTATTTGTACTGTAACATTATTGTCCCAATTTTTTGTTTTGGATAACACGTGTTTCCATGCTATCAAGGTGGCTCTAATACTAATTAGGTTGGGGATGTTGATTTTTTTAAGTAAGTGGCTAGCCATAGAAAGTGCATACAGGTCGTATCCTAGTGTTGCCTCCCTTTCAATAGTTGCCCATAATTTATCCTCTGAAGGGGAGAACCAGTGTTTCATTTGATCTAGTAGTGAGGCGTAATAGTAACTTTTTACTTCCGGTAATCCCATTCCTCCCACTGTTTTATTGGAAGTCAGTATGGAAAATGCCACTCTAGGTTTTTTCCCATTCCAGATAACATTTTTGAGTTTCTTATTAATTTGTGTGAAAAATTTATTGGGAATAATAGTAGGGAGGGAGCGGAAATAATATAATATTTTGGGTAGTGTTTGCATTTTAAAGGCTGCTATTCTCCCTACCCATGTGAGTTGAGTTTTTTGTATATTTTGAAGATCTTTTTGTACTATTTCTAGGAGTGTGGGGAAGTTAATTTCATACATTTTGGAGGGCGGGTAAGTAAGTTTAATCCCTAAATATGATAAAGAAGTTGTATCCCAGTTAAAACCATATTTTTCTTGCATACTTTTAATTTGGTCAGGAGATAAGTTCATTGGTAATACATTGCATTTATTTTTGTTAATTTTGTAGTAGGATATTTTGCCATAATGGTCTAGTATATTTTGTGCAGCAGGTAATGATGCGTCTGGGTTAGTTAATGATAATATGATATCGTCCGCAAATAGTCCGATTTTGTGTTCGTATTTTCCTATTTTTATACCTTTAATGTATGGGTTTATTCGTATGGATTCTGCCAAAGGTTCTATCGCTAATGAAAATATCAGGGGGGATAGAGGGCACCCTTGTCTAGTTCCGTTAGTGAGATTAAATCTTTTAGAGATTGAGCCTGATGTAGATACTCTGGCTGAAGGTTGTGTATAGAGTGACATAATAGCAGTATGTATAAATCCCTTGAATCCAAATTTTGTTAATGCCTTAGATATGTAGTCCCAGTGCATTCTATCAAATGCCTTTTCGGCGTCTATAGCTAATAGAAGGGAAGGTGTTCTTTCGTTATCTATCTGGTTAATCAGGTTTAGAATTCTTCTCGTACCATCTGGTGCTTGTCTGCCCTTAATAAATCCTACTTGGTCAGGTTTAATGAGATAGGGGGTAGTTTCTAGCAGTCTATTTGCCAATATTTTAGCGTAAATTTTCAGGTCTGTATTCAATAACGAAATGGGACGGTAGTTAATGGGGGATGTAGGGTCTTTTTCTGTTTTAGGTATTGTAATTATGATTGCCTCTAACATTTCCTTAGGAAATTGACTGGTATTTGCTACATGGTTAAATAGATTGGTTAGATATGGAACTAAAATATCCACACAGGCTTTATAATATTCTGCTGATAAACCATCACTACCTGGCGCTTTATTTATGGGTAAATGTTTGATAACATTGAAAATTTCTATTCGCGATATTGGTTCATTGAGTTTTTCAAGGGTGGTAGGGTCAATTTCAGGAAGGTTTACTGATTTCAGGAAGTCAGAAATACTCTCGGGAGTAGGTTGAAAGGTATTGTTGTCCTCCCGAAGGTTATATAGAGAAGTATAATAATCTGCCAGTGAATCTGCTATTTCTTGGGGGTTATAATGGGTATTTCCTGTTTTATGGTGTATTATTTTAGATATTTTATTATTGTTTTGTCGTTGACGTAGTAGATTTGCTAATAGTCTACCAGCTTTATTATTCTGGGAATAATAATTTAGTTTTATTCTTTTTAGGTATCTGTCATGGTCTTCTAGCAAGGCACATCTCAGTTCTAACCTGAGTTTGGTTAATTGTTGTATCAAATTGGAATCTTTGGGGGTTTTTTTATGAATTTCTTCCACACTTGCTATATCTTTTAATAAATTATTTATAATATTTTGTTTCTTTTTTTTTTCCCTTGCTGCTACCTGTATAAGAATCCCTCTAACAAAAGCTTTATGGGTACACCATAAATTTGCAATATTCAGAGATTCACCTTTATGGATATCAAAAAATTCAGTTAAATTCCTTTTTATTACAGACAGGTTCCTCTTTTGAGATAGAATGAACGTATTGTTTCTCCATAAGGAATTATTAGGACAGGTACCTCCTGTCTGGATTTCTAGTGTAATTGGTGCATGGTCAGACCAGGTTATATTATGTATTTTGGCATCTATTACTCTTTGTAGCAGGTGTTTGTCTGTAATAAAATAGTCTATCCTGGAAAATGATTTATGAACCTGTGAAAAAAAAGTGTAGTCTCTTTCAGTTGTGTGTAGACATCTCCAGGGGTCATAGAGGTCTTCATCTTGAAGCATCTTGTTCAGTCCATATCTGGTGGAATTTTCTTTTTTGGAAGTGTCCATAATGGGATCCAGAGGTGCATTAAAGTCCCCGCAGAGAATAAGTGGTCCTTTTTGTAGTTTCCTTGCAACCGTTATTATTTTCCGTATAAATCTTTGTGGGTGTTTATTTGGAGCATATATATTTATAATTGTATAATCTGAGTTGTTAATGGTTGCTACCAGGATTATATATCTACCTTGGTTGTCCATTTTAAGGTCCAATAGTTGAAAGGTGACCGTATCTTTAATTGCAATTACAACTCCTTTTTTCTTCTTCTTATTGTTAGAAGTAAAAATTTTTGGGAACTTATGATGTGAGAATTTGGGAATTTTGTCTTTTGCAAAATGCGATTCCTGTATACACACTATATCGCTTTTGTGTTTTAGTGCGTCAGTCCAGAGAGCTCTTCTTTTATATGGGCTATTGAGACCTTTGGTGTTGATTGACAGCAGTTTAAGGCCCATATTGAAGGAATTTGGTGCTTATTAATTTTGTCTTGTCATTATGCGATAAGAATATTATCTCAATACTGTTATTCTTACTGATACCTTTCTTGTCCTGTAGATGGTGGTAATGCATCTGAAAACTTATGAAGTGAAAACGCAACAATAAAACAAACAGTTTTAACAAAAAATAAAAATAAGAAATTTGGAGTTGGTATGCAACTCCTGTGTACATTGTGAATGTACCCTTTATCCTTAGGGAGGGGGAGTAACAAGACCTCCCAGACTTAGGGCCCCCCCCTGGATTTGAATCCCTGAGAATAGGATTTGGTATATATAGTGAACTGGAAATGGAGCATTTCTGTGTAAGTGAAATATATTTTTCAGTCAAAAGTTTCCTTGGCGGCAGCGGCCAAGGTTCTTCCTTGGTTAGTATGCCTTTGGGTCATTTTCCCTGATGGGGGATTATCCGAGATGTCCTCACTGTCGGTAGGAAGTATCCCCCATAGCTGTACAGTTTTTAGACCCTCCTCCAGGGTATGTATGGAATGCATCTTGCCCTCACGTTCTATCAGTAATTTTGTGGGGAAACCCCATCTATAAAGTATTTTATGGTTTCGGAGAATTTTTGTTATCGGGTTCAAGTTCTTGCGTGCCAATAATGTAGCTTGCGATAGGTCTGAGTAAAGTTTGATTCCTGCATATGGGTCAGGTAGCGGTAAGTGGTGACGTGCATACTGCATTACTTGGTCCTTCACTTGGAAAAAATGTATTTTTGCAATTACATCTCTGGGTAAGTGCTCTGGTATATGCGAGGGCTTAGGCAATCTGTGTGCCCGATCAATTGACAGTTCATGTTGAGGGACCATTGGTAATAGTGCTGTTATCATGCCTTTTATAAATGTCTTCAATTCCTGGGGCTTAACACTTTCTGGTATACCACGAAATTTAACATTGTTCCTTCTACTTCTGTCTTCAAGGTCTGAGATCTTTAATTTTAGGTTTTTTAATTCCTCTTCCACATCAAAGTGGGCTTCAACTAGGTCATTGTGTGCCTCAGTAAAGTCGCACATCTTATTTTCTATGTAGTCTACTCTGTCACCAATTGCGTCAAAATCTCCCTTGGACTGTTGCATGAAATTAAACATATCTTGTTGCAGAGCCCCCCTTAATGACATGACTATCTCTTTAAGTGTGGAGTCTGAGACAGGCTGACCTGAGGTGGGAATGGCATGCAGTTTTTCATCAAATGGATTGTTGTATACTGTCATGTCAAAGTTATGAGGAGATTCACTTACATTCTCTTCTGAATTGTCTAATCTTCTTTTCTGAGAAGGAGGGCTGTGAATTTCAGCTTGTGAGAGAGTGCTGTTTGGAAGCTGTATTTCCATAGCTGATTTCTGCTTATTCTCCTGAAGTGCAGAGTAGCGCCTTAAATTGTGCTGAGAGGCTGAGGGACCTGCGCCATCTTGTTTTCCCTGAGTTCTGTCAGGGCTCAGGAAATCACTCAATTTAAGGGGTTTCTCCTTCTTCTTTTTGTTCCCCATCTGCACCTTATGTTCTCCGCCGCTACCGGAGCTTATCTGGGTTCTCAGGGCTGCTTTTTGTTTGCTTCTAGCCGCTCAGGGGATTCCCGTTATCCTGGAGCAGGTTACAGAGCGACCATTCTCCCTCACCTCAGGCCACGCCCCCCACCACTTCTTCTTCTAAACACTAGAAGTAATCATTTGGCACATAGCTGTAACATTTCTGCACTGGAAAGAGTCGTTTAGACTATTGCTAGAGTTGTATTCCAAGTAATAGTTTAGGAACTTTTGGTTAAGTATTAGTCCTATTATTATTTAAAACATACAAAATCACTTCTGTGACCTACAAATAAGAGGTTTTAAAAACATTTGTTATTTCTATTTCACTCTGAATTATCAGCGCCTGCAGTAACATGGGGGTTATTTACGAAAGGCAAATCCGCTTTGCACTACAAGTGCAAACTACAAAGTGCAAAGTGCACTTGAAATTGCACTGAAAGTGCACTTGGAAGTGCAGTCACTGTAGATCCGAGGGGGACATGCAAGGAAAATAAAAAACAGCATTTTAGTTTGCACATGATTGGATGATAAAATCAGCAGAGCTTCCCCTCATTTCAGATCTACCCCTCAGATTTACAGCGACTGCACTTCCAAGTGCAATTTCAAGTGCACTTTGCACTTGTAGTTTGCACTTGTAGTGAAAAGTGGATTTGCCTTTCGTAAATAATCCCCAATGTAACAATTTATTGACTCAAGACGACAATGACTGTTGTACAAAATATCGCAGGTTAAGCGGTATTAAACCCACAAACAAACATTTATTATATTGCAGCCTACCAGTTCTTAGATGTGATAGGTGCATTTGTTTTCTTTTTAGGCTTTGTGTTCTTTATTTTCATCTGGTAATCCAACCAGTAAATCTGTTTTTCAAAAGAACAAGCTCTCTTTCAAATGTATCAACAGGGATGGGATAACACTGGGGTGCTTACAAAGATCAGCTTTTATTTTTTGTAAAACCTTTATCCCAAAAGAAAAAAAAACTGTTTGCTATGACTTACAAATTAAACCAGTGCAGCGCAACAAAATTAAATATACATACACATACAGTTGTGCTCATAAGTTTACATACCCTGGCAGAATTTATGATTTGTTGGCCATTTTTCAGAGAATATGAATGATAACACAAAAACATTTCCTTCATAAGCTCAAGCCATTTATTATCAATCAACTGTGTTTACTCTTTTTAAATCATCATGGCAACAGAAACTACCCAAATTACCCTGATCAAAAGTTTACATACCCTGGTGATTTTGATCTGATAACATGCACACAAGTTGACACAAAGGGGTTTGAATGGCTATTAAAGTTAATTATCCTCACCTGTGATCTGTTTGCTTGAAAAAAGAAAGCCATTAATACGCAAATGCCACAAAGTATCCCTCTTACAATACGCCAAGCAGTACAGAGAGAAGCCCCAAATCTTCTGGCACAAAGTCATTTGGAGTGATGAGACCAAAATTTAGCTTTTTGGCCACAACCATAAACACTACATTTGGAGAGGAGTCAACAAGGCCTATAATAAAAGGTGCACCATTCCTACTGTGAAACACGGAGGTGGATCGTTGATGTTTTGGGGATGTGTGAGCTACAAAGGCACAGGAAATTTGGTCAAAATTGATGGCAAGATGAATGCAGTATGTTATCAAAAAATACTGGAGGAACATTTGCATTCATCAGCCAGGAAGCTGCGC
Source organism: Rana muscosa (assembly GCA_029206835.1). Lineage (NCBI taxonomy): Eukaryota > Metazoa > Chordata > Amphibia > Anura > Ranidae > Rana > Rana muscosa. The sequence goes on from CM055117.1 coordinate 152,260,240, forward strand.
ATGGGACGTACTTAGACATTCTAACATGACTATGATCCAAAACACAAGGCCAAGTCGACCTGTCATTGGCTACAGCAGAATAAAGTGAAGGTTCTGGAGTGGCCATCTCAGTCTCCTGACCTCAATATCATTGAGCCACTCTGGGGAGATCTGAAACGTGCCGTTCATGTAAGACAGCCCAAGAATTTACAGGAACTGGAGGCTTTTGCCAAGAGGAATGGGCAGCTTTACTATCTGAGAAGATAAAGAGCCTCATCCACAAATACCACAAAAGACTTCAATCTGTCATTGATGTTAACTACTTCCCACCCGGCCACTGTATATATACGGCCGGGTGGGCACTCTCTCCTTCTGAGTGGACGTTCAGGAACGTCCCTCAGAAGAAGGGGGATCGTGCGCGCGCGTTCCCGCGCAGCGACGCGATCACGATGCGCGCGTGTCACCCGGACACAGCGCATCTCGATTCGGCAGGAGGGCTCTGTGATTGGCCCTCCTGATCACATGACGGCCGTGTCAAATCACAGCCGTCATGTGATGTAAACAGAGAGCCGGTTGCTAGGCAATCAGCTCTCCTCACACAGAAGTCGTCGGTGAGGAGAGGAGAGCGGATCGCTGCAGCTGGCTGGTGATCAGTGAGTATGAGCTGTTTTTTTCAGCTTTTTACTCACTGATCACCAGCCTAGTGTCCCCACATAGTGTAAAACACAAACATGTCCCCAAAATACATGTCCCTAAAATACATGTCCCCAAAATACATGTCCCCACACACACACACATGTCCCCACATAGTAAAAACACCTGTCCCCCACATATGTGACAGTAAAATCATATGTCCTGATGATCATTTGCACACATATGTCCGTGATCACCTGCGCACATCTGTACATGATCATTTGCGTACATATGTCCGTGATCACACGAACCAATTATTATACACTTAACGGATTTTTTTTTACCAAAAACATGTATTAGAATACATTTTGGCTTAAATTTATAACAAAATTCGATTTTATTGGATTTTTTAAAAATAGAAAGACGAAAATATATATTTTTTTCCAAATTTCCGCTCTTTTTTCGCGTATATCGCAAAAAATAAAAAACGTAGTCATGAATAAATACCACCAATAGAAAGCTCTATTTGTGTGAACAAACTGATAAAAATGTCATTTGGGTACAGTGTAGCATGACCGCGCAATTGTCATTGAAAATGCGAGAGCGCTGAAAATTGGTCTGGGAAGGAAGGGGGCTAAAGTGCCCAGTATTGATGTGGTTAAAGGGGGCAATACACGGTATTAAGAACTGGGGTGTGTAAACTTTTGATCAACGTCATTTGGGTAGTTTCTGTTGCCATTATGATTTAAAAAGCGTAAACACAGTTGAATGATAATAAATGGTCAAACACTAACCATGAGTGAAAGAAAAGTTTTTGTGTTATCATTCATATTGTCTGAAAAATTAGCAAGAAATCACAAATTCTGTCGGGGGATGTAAACTTGAGCACAACTGTAATATATTATAATAATATGTAAAAAGTCTGATACTGCTATTCCAAAGTCCTCTGGGACTTTCTATTAATTTATAGAAAGTCACAGAGGACTTTGGAATAGCACTCTCAGACTTTCACATATCATTATAATATATACCGGTATGTATGTACTTTGAATTTTGTTGCGCTGCACTGGTTTAATTTGTCATTTTCAGAAAAGTGTTGTGAAATCACTATAGAGGGTGCAACTAGCAACTTTTTTGATACATTGTTGATTTTATTATTTTATTATAGATTTTTACGGTAGTGGGGGTTCCGCTGATTCTATATAGAAAGTTTTTACAATGTTTGCTATAACTGCTTATGAATTATTGGCTTCAACTTGTTAGTGTATTTAAAGAGGAAGTAAACCCTGGAAAAAAAAAAAAAAAACCCTGCAAAAGAAAGCCATAATGAGCTAGTATGCATAGCATACTAGCTCATTATGAATCACTTACCTGAGATCGAAGCCCCCGCAGCGGTCCTCGGTCGCCGCCGCCACCATCTTGCCTCGATGCCCCGTCACGCATGTCAATGTATCGCGGCTCCGGGGCTGCGATTGGCCAGAGCGGCGATGACGTCACACGTATGCACGCTCGGGCCGGCAAGAGCCCATTCAGAAAACCGGCAATGAAGCCGGCCCGCTAGTGCGCATACACGTGACGTCATCGGCGCATCGATATATAGTAAATATCTCCTTAAAGCGGAGCTCCACCCTAAAGTGGAACTTCCGCTCATCGGAACCCTCCCCCCCTCCGGTGTCACAATTGACACCTTTCAGGGGGGAGGGGGGTGCAGATACCTGTCTAAGACAGGTATTTGCACCCACTTCCGGGAGTCCTCTCTGCAGGAAATCTGCGGGAAGCACGTCACTTCCCGCAGAATACCCGTTGTGTTCTGGGAGACACTCGGCTCCCAGAACAAAGGGGGGACCAGTCAGAACGGCGCAGCGCAACTCGCACATGCGCCGTAGGGAACCGGGCAGTGAATCCGCAAGGCTTCACTTCCTGGTTCCCTCACCGAGGATGGCGGTGGGGGCAGCAGAGTGACGAGCGGTTGCTCATCCTCTGCTGTGGACGTCGCTGGACTCCAGGACAGGTAGGTGTCCTAGTATTAAAAGTCAGCAGCTGCAGTATTTGTAGCTGCCGGCTTTTAATATTTTTTTTTTTCGGCGGAGCTCCGCTTTAACCATGTAGGTTAAGGAGATATTTCTTGCACCTACAGGTAAGCCTTAATCTAGGTAGCCTTAATCTAATGATAGTAATAATTAGGGATGAGCTTCGAGTTCGAGTCGAACTCATGTTCAACTCGAACATTGCCTGTTCGCCGAACAGCGAACAATTTGGGTTGTTCGCGGCAAATTCTAAAAGCTGCGGAACACCCTGTAAAAGTCTATGGGAGAAATCTAAAGTGCTAATTTTAAAGGCTTATATGCAAGTTATTGTCATAAAAAGTGTTTGGGGACCCGGGTCCTGCCCCAGTGGACATTTATCTATGCAAAAAATTGTTTTAAAAACGGCCGTTTTTTCGGGAGCAGTGATTTAAATAATGCTTAAAGTGAAACAATAAAAGTGAAATATTCCTTTAAATTTCGTACCTGGAAGGTGTGTATAGTATGCCTGTAAAGCAGCGCTTGTTTCCCGTGCTTAGAACTGTCCCTGCACAAAACGTAATTTAAAGGTACTCGCGGCTATAATGAATTGTCGGCTCCCGGCAATACAGAGAAAAGTCATTGAAAGTCATTGATAAAAAAAAAAAAATGCGTAGGGGTCCCCCCAAATTCAATTACCAGGCCCTTCAGGTCTGGTATGGATATTAAGGGGAACCCTGCGTCAAAAAAAAAAAATGGAGTGGAGTTCCCCCAAAAAATCCACACCAGACCCTTTATCCAAGCACGCATCCTGGCAGGCCGCAGGAAAAGAGGGGGGAACGAGAGAGCGCCCCCCCCTCCTCCTGAACCGTACCAGGCCACATGCCCTCAACATGGGGAGGATGCTTTGGGGGTCTGTGACAAGGGCCTCATCCCCACAACCCTTGCCCGGTGGTTGTGGGGGTTTGCGGGCGGGGGGCTTATCGGAGTAAAAAAACACACAGACACCTTTGGGACAAGTCCTTTATTAAAAATAAAAAAAAGATTCCAGTGGGGGTAATCCACTCTCAGTCTCCACTCCAATGCTGTCGGTATCCTGCGATGGATGATCTCCTCTCCAGGTCCAGGCTCCAGCAATGAGATGTCCAGCGCAGCGAGGAACAGCATCCTGTCTCCACCGGAGACACCCCGGGAATAACGTTGCGGCAGCCTGACAGGTCTTGTATGTAGCTGAGGACGGGGCCACATCGCAAGGGGAAACCCGGGCTTTCCCAGTGACGTGCGGGTGACCCCGCCCCCCTCTGATGTAACGCAGGTTTCCCGGTGCCTGTGTTTTAAAAAAAATAATAATTTTACAATGTACCAATTCACATAGGGGGGGCCGAGATCTGGTGGTCCCCTTTGTTAAAGAGGTCTTCCAGATTCCGATAAGCCCCCCGCCCGCAGACCTCCACAACCACTGGGCAAGGGTTGTGGGGATGAGGCCCTTGTCCCCATCAACATGGGGACATGGTGCTTTGAGGGGTCAAAGACCCCCAAAGCATCCTCCCCATGTTAAGGGCATGTGGCCTGGTACGGTGCAGGAGGGGGGGCGCTCTCTCGTCCCCCCTTTTTTCCTGCGGCCTGCCAGGTTGCATGCTCGGATAAAGGGTCTGGTATGGATTTTTGGGGGGAACTCCACGCCATTTTTTTTTATTTTGCGCGGAGTTCCCCTTAAAATCCATACCAGACCTGAAGGGTCTGGTGTGGATATTTGGGGGGAACCCAACATAATTTTTTTTTAATTTTACGCAGGGTTCCCCTTAATATCTATACCAGACCTGAAGGGCCTGGTAATTGAATTTGGGGGGGCCCCAACGCATTTTTTTTTTATCAATGACTTTTCTCTGTATTGCCCGGAAGCCGACAATTCATTACAGCCGTGAGTACTTTTAAATGACTTTTTTTCCTTCAGAAATTACACTTTGTTCAGGGACAGTTCTAAGCACGGGCAACAAGCGCTACTTTACAGGCATACTATACACACCCCCTAGGTACGAAATTTAAAGGAATATTTCACTTTTATTGTTTCACTTTAAGCATTATTAAAATCACTGCTCCCGAAAAAACTGCCATTTTTAAAACTTTTTTTTGCATTGATACATGTTCCCTGGGGCAGGACCCGGGTCCCCAAACACTTTATATGACAATAACTTGCATATAAGCCTTTAAAATTAGCACTTTAGATTTTTCATGTTCGAGTCCCATAGACTTTAACGGTGTTCGGATGTTCGAACAAATTTATTGCCTGTTCGCATGTTCTGATGCGAACCGAACTGGGGGGTGTTCGGCTCATCCCTAGTGATAATCCAGCAGGCTGGTTGTACCCAAGTTGATCAATCAACTTGGTACATTTAGCTTTCCCATTAACAGTTCAAGTCTAGGCCGGTTCAGCAGGAGATTTGAACCGTGTATGGTCCGGCCTAAGAAAAATATTTCAGCTTGACATACACTTTACCTGCCCAGGTGGCGACCATTCATTGTGTGGCCAGTTTGAATCTTTAAAAATTCAGGAAGAATGTGCACCTTTTTCTCCTTATAAATGTCCATCTCAGCACCCTTTTCAATGAGCGCTCATTTGGCTTCTAAGCATGAATTCTAGGAGCCGGTTCCATCACATCTTGTGTGAACTGACTAATGTGATTGGGCTCCTCAAATGTAATTGCTTCTGCAGGAAGCCAAATGTAATGATCAAAGCTCATTTACAACAGGTTTGTTCTAATCCAGAAGGGGTTTTTAATAAGACAAGGGTAAAGATTTATCAAACAGAGTGAACAGCAAATCCAGGGCAATATCAAGGGGATAAAAATCTATAGCTAATAAATCAAAGTAAAGAAAATCCAATCTCTTATTTGCACCATTTGTTCATTTGTTGTGTATTGTGTGTCATTATTGGATTGAAGCATGGCTCTTATCTGTCCTCTTTCACCTCTGCTGTCACTAATGGTTATATCAGTTCCCTTTATGTAGCACCAAAACAGCTTTTTTTTTTACATTATAAGACAACTGTGGTCAAGACAAAAACACCAAGCAAACCTACATAGGGCCGAGATGTGATGTACATAAGTGTCTGTAACGGCACCCCAAATACGAAAGGGGGTTAACGCCGTTTAAGATGTTCCCTCTCCTGGACACACATTCGCTGTCGATCCTCCACAGCCAGCCGACCACTTCCCCTAGGAATTAATCCTTCTGGAAGAATGAGACGTACTCTGTAGCTTCCAGGATCGAGTCTCTTTATTGAAGAAGATATTGTAACTTTTATACACATCTACTACTGCATTAGTTTAACATGAACAATGGCCCAGCTCCACCCACACATAACAAGGCCCAATACCCATTATTTTGACGTCTGTTAGGCTTCAAAAGACTTTACACAATAGAACGTAACGACCTTCAATACACATCTTATAATGAAAGGGTTGGTAGACAGTCCGTCTGTCGAGTACAATGCACACAGGCATAGAGTTAACTATCCCTTTCACACCAAAAGGGTCTCCAGACCCTCCTAGACTCATTTACAACACAAGCAGGCAGGTGATTAACCTGTCTGCTGCTAGTTCCACAACCTATAATTATAGGCTTAATTCCCACAAGCCACAATAGACAATAGAATGCAAATCACCTTAACTCCTCACAGCAATGATTACACAACCCCCCCCCCCTCACAGTACACATCCAATCTAGATACAATGTATGTGCAGCATTGAATATGGCTATCATAGACCATATTGGGGTTTTCATTCACCCTGTGCCCCTAATAGAGACACAGGGTGGTTGACACATAAGAGGCATTGGGGAAGCTGAAGCAAGGGTATCTCATACTTTCTAAGCGATTCTGAGTTCCCCGGGCCTTCCCGTTACAGTGTCTGTATAGAATTAGGTTTCAATGGGTGTGCAGGTTGGAGTACTGTACAGATTGGACCTACCATTGTAGGGAAGAAAGGGACACATAGGAGAGAAGAAAGAAGGGACTGAAGCCAGCCATAGATGGATCGAAATTTGGCCGGTTAAGCAGAGACTGGATGAATTTTGATCTATTGATCCATAATTGGCTGTTACCGCTCAAAAGAAGTCAATCTAAATCCACGTACACACGGTCGGACTTCAAACAAACTTTTCCGTGGATTTTTGTCCGAAGGGAGTTGGCCGAGCACACCCATAGCATACACACGGCAGGACTTTTCTGCAAACTTTCCAAAAACATTCCCAACATCAAGTAGTTTTTCTGCTCTTTTCTGCTCTTTACCGCCACCCTTTGGTCAACTGCTATTGTTGGTTGATTTTAACATTGGTTCTGGGCATGCGTATTTGTACTTCGGACAAAAGTCTGATGGATTTCTGTACACACGGTCGGACTTTGCACCATCAGACTTTTGTTGCAAAAAAGTTTGTCCGTTTGCAGAGCGAACTTTTGTCCGATGAAAATCGAAAAAGTTTGCCTGATGGAGCGTACACACGGTCGGATTTTGGGGAAAACTTGCTAATTTTGTTGGCAAAAAGTCTGACCGTGTGTATGGGGCTTTATGATCAACTTCTGTCGAAAGAGACTGCAGCTGCCGATCAGTGTATTCTGACAGCTAGGGAGGGTTCCTCCACCCATCTCACTTCTGTGGACGGGGGAATCCAATCATTTTAGCGGGATGATGAACAAAAATAACAAGACATCAATGTCCAGCCTAAAGCTGGCAATAAACGAGTAAAATTGTGGTCAAAAGTCTTTTACGAATGTTCGTGGGAATGAATGTTTGCAAAAATGTTCATTTGATTTTCTAATCATTAGTGGGATGAATTGTTTTTGACTGCAGTGACAAGAAAATTATGGGATAAAAATTTTTCTAATAAGAAAAAACTTCTAACTGTGTGGTTTTTGTTTGGTATAGTCAATTTGTTCCAAAATCGAATGTTAAAAGCAAAGGAAATTGTGAAGTATTTTCAAAGGACAATCATAAAGCCGTTGAATGTACTATTTATTTTTAATATGAATATTCATACAACCATCCATTCAAAAATCTACTAGTGTATGGCTACCCTAACAATGTGACACGTATAGCTCCTAATTTCTTTGGCATTACTGGGTGAAACAATATACAGTGGGGAAAATAAGTATTTGATCCCCTGCAGATTTTGTCTATTGTCTACAGTCAAGTATATAGGTGGAAACATTATGCTTTGGGGCTGTTTCTCTGTTAAAGGAAGTACAGGCCGACTTTGCCACACTGAGGGACCAATGGACGGGGTCATGTATTGTAAAAACTTGGATGAGAACCTTCTTCCCTCAACCAGAACACTGAAGATGGGTCGTGGATGTGTCCTCTAGCATGACAATGACCCAAAACATACCGCCAAGGCAACAAAGGAGTGGCTCAAGAAAAAGCACATTAAGGTCATGGAGTGGCCTAGCCAGTCTCCAGACCTTTATCCTATAGAAAATTTATGGAGGGAGCTGACACTTTGAGTTGCCAAGCGACACTTAAAAAACCCTAAAGGATTTAGAAAAGATCTGTAAAGAAGAGTGGACCAAAATCCCTCCTGAAATGTGTGCAAACCTGCAACCAACTACAAGAAATGTCTTACCCCTGTGCTTGCCAACAAAGGTTTCTCCACCAAGTACTAAGTCATGATTTTCTTGGGGATCAATTACTTATTTTACTCACTGAACTGCAACTCATTTTATACATTTGTATCAGTTTTTTTCTGGATTTTTGGTTTATATTCTGTCTCTATCATTTAAAATACACCTATGACCCTTCATTTCTGCAAACTTACAAAATTTGCAGGGGATCAAATAATTATTTTCCCCACTATATACATAAAGTTTATTCCCATATTCTTGTACATAGTGCCATGCCAATAATCCTGTTTTCAACAGGAAAATAAGGTTTGTATTGTACCCATAGAACATGGAAGGAAGAGGAATCCAACTGGACCAAGGCTAAACCCATCAATTTAACTGTTTCCCAAAACAGTTACATTCTGGTATAAGGAAACCAGATAACAAATCCCCACGCAGGGAGGGGGGACAACGCAAAAAACACACACACAACAATGGGGGAGGTGAGTGGAGAGCAGAGCGGTGGGCAAGAGGCCCGGAAACAGAAAGAGTAATGGGAAAAAGAAAAAAAAGGTCCCTCAGGCTTGGGATGAGGTCAAGTTAGTTTGAGAGTCCTAGACTGGTCGGGTGCTAAGTGGGGAATGCATGGGACCATCATGGGGCCCACACCTTAAGAAATTTGGCATGAGAGTCCTGGAGGATACTTGACATTTTTTCATGAATCATGATGGTCGTCAAGGTGTTTTAAGCCTCCGGAAAAGAAATAGCAGGCTTTTTCCAGTCCCTTGCTATTGTGCGTTTAGCTGCGATAAGTAGGTACGTGGCTAGATTATGCTGGTGAGAGAAGAGGCCTGGGATCGGGTAATGAAGCAATGCAAATTTGGGGTCCTTGCGGAAGGGTATGTGAAAGAGGGAAGATAGAAGGCCCTTGACCAGAATCCCACAAGACGGGGGCAAGACCACTATATATGCATTTCATCTCCTCGCTGACCAGAAGCATCCATCACCGCAGGATGGGTTTGATTTGGCAATGCGGGCTGGGACCCAGTACCAGTGTAGGAGAACGTTATAGGCTGCCCCCAACGGAGCTGTGTTAAAAGAGCATTTTGCTATGCTGAACCAGGCTTTACTCCAGTCTGCAAGTTCCCATTTAAGCACATAGGAGAGGGTAGTGGAGGTGCCGCCGGCAGTGAGTGTGGAGTTGATCATGGAGATGGTGCCACGAGCGCCTGGGCTATGCTGGCAGGTGTTTTCAAAGACAGTAATTTGATATGTGAAGGAGTCAAGATGTCAAAGGGATGTTTTTCAGTGTCGCAGCTGGTTGAATTCAGCTTCGTGGATCTCTTGGATCGAGGACTATGTGGGGACAGCGCTGAAAAACCAAGAAAGTGATGAACCTGTGAAAACCCATGGGCAGGCCACCACGAGAAGATGTGAGGTTGTTCCGAGCCAGGTGGAAACATAGGATTATCCAGGAGAGGGAGTAGAGGCAAGAATGGAGAAATTAGTTTGCCAGAGTCCAAAACAGTTACATTCAACACATATAGTAAATGATAACTGTCACAGTTGCTTGCTCAACCAGACTGTCAAGACATCAAATGGCCGATGTTATAACTGATCACATGTTCAGCACCATGGCAACTGCCGATCAAAGGCTAGGATGGCAGCTTCCTTGGCTGTAAAGTGTAGGAGGGTTTAGTTCTCCTTGACTTGTAGAGCCTTGCCCTCAGGATTCTACTCTGGGATCACAAAGTAGCAATATGCACCCAGTCACCTTCCCCAGTAGAAGCAATGTTTGAACCTGAGGACTAGCTTTATTAGAATGACCCTTGTGTGACTGAGGACAAATTTGCTGCTAATTTCCAACAGAAGTATAAGCAACAACTTGGCAGTGTCCCTCACTCATGTCAAAGCTAGGCTTCATTTCCAGCTATAGGCTAAGACTTTAGGAAGTGTTACCGTTTCTTCAGTACCAAGCAACCAAAACCAAACAATAGTAAAGAGCTCTTTGCTTTGTACAAACTTTTATTCTGAAGTTCTTGGTGACCTAATCTATGTAAATTTTGCCTTTAATCTAACCTGTTCAGTAATAGCTCTTACTTTTGTATTCTTAGTATGTGACATATAAATGTCCAAAGTTTGTACATATTTTCTCCGTGACGCAAGTGAACACTGGAAAATTTCAGTTTCCTAATCACAGATCATTGTTCGCATTCATGAAACTCTCAGTACGATTACACTATATGCACGTTGCAATTACTGTATGTGAAGTATGATAATGCTGTATATTTGTTTTTAATCTTAGTTTATTACCATTTTTTTCCAGCATGCACAATATACAGTAGGTGCCGCCGATATTGTGTTTCTATCGCGCTCCCATCGCCGAGATTCTCGGCGACAGGAGTGCCGAGATGTCGGCAGCAGGGTGGCGACACGTGTCGCGCTCGCTGCAATGGCGAGGAGACGCGACACTGTATTGAGCGGGGATCCGACGCGGATTCCCGCCAATAGCAGGCACTGCGTTTGGTATGAATCCTGAGCGGGAACTCCACGCCAATTTTTAAAGAAAAAAACGGCGTGGGTTCCCCCTCCAGGGGCACACCAGGCCCTTGGGTCTGGTCTGGATTTGAAGGGGAACCCTACGCCGAAAAAACGGCGTGGGGGTCCCCCTCAAGATCCAAACCAGACCCTTATCCGAGCACGCAACCTGGCAGGCCGCAGGGGAAGAGGGGGGGACGAGAGCGGCCCCCCCTCCCTCCTGAACCGTACCAGGCCACATGCCCTCAACATGGGGGGTTTGGTGCTCTGGGGCAGGGGGGTGACCTGCGGCCCCCCCACCCCAGAGCACCCTGCCCCCATGTTGATGAGGACAGGGCCTCTTCCCGACAACCCTGGCCGTTGGTTGTCGGGGTCTGCGGGCGGGGGGCTTATCGGAATCCGGGAGCCCCGTTTAATAAGGGGGCCCCCAGATACCGGCCCCCCCACCCTATGTGAATGAGTATGGAGTACATCGTACCCCTACCCATTCACCTGGTGGAAAATAAATGGAAATAAAAACACAACACAGTTTTTAAAAGTATTTTATTGCACCGCTCCGGAGGTCTTCTTCCGACTTCGGGGGTCTCCGGTGTCGTCGCCGCGCTCTCCGGTTCTTTCTTCTGCCAGGCCTCCGCTAACTTCTTTTTAGCTCTTTTGCTAACGGAGGCCCGGTCTTCTCCGTCGTCTTCTTCTTCTCCCGCTCTCCGGTTCTTCTCCCGCTCTCCGGTGTCGTCGCCGCGTTCTCCGGTTCTTTCTTCCGCCGGGCCTCCGCTAACTTCTTTTTAGCTCTTTTGCTAGCGGAGGCCCGGTCTTCTCCGTCGTCGCCGTCGGCGTCTTCTTCCCTCTTCTCCTCCTCGATGTTGACTCGTCGCTTCCTCTCGCAGTAATGGTAAATCTTCGGTCCGCAGAGATTAATATAGATTTCTCATGACGTCACAGTCACATGCTCCGGGGCACATGTGCCCTGGAGCATGTGACTGTGACGTCATGTGCACATGTGCCCTGGAGCATGTGACTGTGACGTCATGTGCACATGTGCCCTGGAGCATGTGACTGTGACGTCATGTGCACATGTGCCCCGGAGCATGTGACTGTGACGTCATGAGAAATCTATATTAATCTCTGCGGACCGAAGATTTACTATTACTGCGAGGGGAAGCGACGAGTCAACATCGAGGAGGAGAAGAGGGAAGAAGACGCCGACGGCGACGACGGAGAAGACCGGGCCTCTGCTAGCAAAAGAGCTAAAAAGAAGTTAGCGGAGGCCCGGCGGAAGAAAGAACCGGAGAACGCGGCGACGACACCGGAGAGCGGGAGAAGAACCGGAGAGCGGGAGAAGAAGAAGAAGACGACGGAGAAGACCGGGCCTCCGTTAGCAAAAGAGCTAAAAAGAAGTTAGCGGAGGCCCGGCAGAAGAAAGAACCGGAGAGCGCGGCGACGACACCGGAGACCCCCGAAGTCGGAAGAAGACCTCCGGAGCTGTGCAATAAAATACTTTTAAAAACTGTGTTGTGTTTTTATTTCCATTTATTTTCCACCAGGTGAATGGGTAGGGGTACGATGTACCCCATACTCATTCATATAGGGTGGGGGGGGCCGGTATCTGGGGGCCCCCTTATTAAAGGGGGCTCCCGGATTCCGATAAGCCCCCCACCCGCAGACCCCGACAACCAACGGCCAGGGTTGTCGGGAAGAGGCCCTGTCCTCATCAACATGGGGGCAGGGTGCTCTGGGGTGGGGGGGCCGCAGGTCGCCCCCCTGCCCCAGAGCACCAAACCCCCCATGTTGAGGGCATGTGGCCTGGTACGGTTCAGGAGGGAGGGGGGCCGCTCTCGTGCCCCCCTCTTCCCCTGCGGCCTGCCAGGTTGCAGGTTGCGTGCTCGGATAAGGGTCTGGTTTGGATCTTGAGGGGGACCCCCACGCCGTTTTATCGGCGTAGGGTTCCCCTTCAAATCCAGACCAGACCTAAGGGCCTGGTATGCACCTGGAGGGGGAACCCACGCCGGTTTTTTCTTTAAAAATTGGCGTGGAGTTCCCGCTCAGGATTCATACCAAACGCAGTGCCTGCTATTGGCGGGAATCCGCGTCGGATCCCCGCCTATCGGCAATGCGTGTCGCTCATTGTGAAAGGAACATTTTTTCCTTTCCCGATGACGAGACAGCTCGGCGCTGGCTCTCGCGACGGAGCTCATAGGGTGTCAATATCGCCGCTAGAAGCGGCGATATTGACACAATATCGGCGGCACCTACTGTAGATAAAGTACTTAACATATAGATGTTAAGTCCATCCTGCTGCGACATATAGGAACTTAGATATCACACTGCTTTCTGGAATATGGACAGGCCAAACAAAATATCATTCACATATAGATAAAAAATAATACAGGAAATACAACTACTGTATATTGTGACAGCAGGAAGGTAAAGTCACCTGGTTGCATCCAGGGGGGTAGATATATTTCGCCCAGATTCAGGCTTTACGCCGATTTATACAACTAGGTGGAGAGTTGTATAAGGCTAGTGGGCTCATGGATGACTCATACCTCTAGGGAGAGGGCTGGGCGTCGTACAGACAGGGAGTTGATGAGATCAGCTGAACCTTGTCAGCTCATTTAGGCCTCTATAAGAAATCCCAGCTTCATTAGATGTTAGCTCATGCCTGGAAGCAGACCTGTGTGGACTGTCTAGGGAGAGTGAACCCCTGTGCGGTGAGAGAAAGCCTGTGTGGCTATATTTTGCTTGGACATTTAAAACCAGGGACTTAGGGACTGGGACAGCACTAGGCTGATCCCAGTTGTTAGTTAGGAAACCTGTAAGTTTAGTCAGAGGTCAAGTTGACCAGGATTTATTTTGTTTATGTGTTTTTTGCCTTGCTGTGTTTTTGTCACTGTAAATAGAAAATAAACCGCACCTTTTTGATTTTGAAAACCACAACCTCCGTCTGCTGGGCCTGTTTTTGGGTGGGGAGCCCATCCCGGGGGTCACACATACCCGCTGCCGAGCTAACCCCCTCACAGTTGGTGGAGAATGCGGGCAGTTTTTTTTTAAGCCAGCATGGAGGAGATACTGAAACAGCTGGCTCTAGCAAATGCCAATCAACAGCAGACAAATGCAGGTTTGCAAAGGAGCCTTGCAGCCCAGCAGCAAGCTCATCAACAGAGCCTTGCAACTTTACAACAGAGTCTGGAGGCTCAGCAACAAGCCCAACAGCAATCTGAGGCCCGCTTCATAGACCTGTTGCAGAAGCAAGAGCAGAGACTACAACAACAGATGGAAGCAGTAATGCAGCAACGTCCGCAGACCAGTGAGGAAAGCCGTCCCACTAATACCGCGTCCTTTGGGGTGAGTCGTTTATTGACAAAAATGACTGGAGAGGATGATCCAGAGGTATTTTTGACCACATTTGAAAGGACCGCTGAAAGAGAAAAGTGGCCTGAGGAGCAGTGGGCTGGACTAGTGGCTCCTCTGTTATCTGGTGAATCGCAGAAAGCTTACTATGACCTAGAGCCTAACCAAGCAAAAGACTATGTGATGCTAAAAGCTGAAATATTGGCAAGGCTGGGTGTCACCCTGGCTGTCCGGGCTCAGCGTGTGCATAACTGGACTTTCCAGCTTGGAAAACCCCCCAGGTCTCAAATGTATGATCTCATTCACCTGAGCAGAAAGTGGCTACAGCCAGAGACTTTGTCCGCACCAAAGATTGTGGAACGTGTTGTAATGGATCGGTTTTTGAGAGCTCTTCCTACTGCCATCCAAAAGTGGGTAAGCCATGGAGACCCAGAGACGGCCGATGGTCTTGTGGATCGTGTGGAGAAATACTTGGCTACAGAGAACCTGACGGCCTCTTCCAGAGACACTCGGACTTTCCACCCTAAGACCAGACCATCCCCAGGGGCGGATAAGAGGATTCCAAGGGGTGAGGGTGGAGAGAGTGAGAGGGTGGGAGCTCTACCCCAAGTTTGGCGAGAACAGCCTGGGAAATCAGCGGCTCAAGAGGCCGCAAGAAGGATCGTTTGCTACCGCTGCCGGCAAGCGGGACATATTGCAGCAAATTGCCCGGTTGTGGAGGAACCCATGCAGTGTGACTTTCTGACGGGCAGACGTCAGTCGCTGTGTGCGACAGTCGCATGCACTGCCATTCGGGGAACTGAGAAACATTTATGCAAAATGTGTATTAATGGTAGAAATGTTGTGGTATTGCTGGATTCAGGTAGCCTTGTGACCCTGATAAAGGCTGAGTTAGTTAAAACAGAGGTCTCTGGGAATAGCAAGGTAGCCGTTATTTGTGTGCATGGGGACACCCGAGAGTATCCAGTGACTACAGTGTGTTTCGAGACCCCCAAAGGTACCCTCTCTCATCCAGTGGGCTTAGTATCTCAGTTACCGCATGACGCCATTGTGGGAAGGGATTTTCCGAAGTTCTGGGAACTGTGGGATGATCCTGAGCCCCCCACTGGTGCCCCTATGTACCAGGAATGTGATAGCCAGAACTCCCCTGAGAGTGGTGAGGACTCTCCGGAATTTCCCTTGTCAGTATTGGCAGGGGAGACTCAAGAAACTGGAGAGGAGCCCACCTCCTCAGACGAAAACCTACCGTCTGTGGAGTTTTCTGATCTTGAGGTTCACAGGGAAAACTTTGCCACAGAACAGTTGAAAGACCCCGCCCTAATAAAGGCACGGGAAAACGTAGTGAAAATAGATGGCGAGTTAGTGAACCCAGATAATACCGGCACTTACCCATACTTCAGCGTAGAGAAGGACCTACTGTATCGGGTGGCAAAAAGGGCAGAAGAAACCGTTGAGCAGCTTGTGGTGCCCAAACCTTACAGGAAGTTGGTGTTGGAGTTGGCCCATGGGCACATTCTTGGAGGTCATCTGGGGACAGAGAAAACCCGAGAGAGGGTATTACAGAGATTCTATTGGCCTGGGGTGATGAAGGACATAGAAAATTATTGTTCCTCCTGCCCTGTGTGTCAGAGGTCGGCCCCGATGCCACATTTCCGTAGCCCGCTGGTCCCTCTACCCATCATTGAGGTCCCGTTTGAGAGAATCGCAATGGATTTGGTAGGTCCTATAATCAAGTCCGCTAGGGGGCACCAGTACATATTGGTTATAATGGACTATGCCACCCGTTATCCAGAAGCGATCCCTCTCAGAAATACCTCGGCCAAAACCATAGCCAAAGAGCTATCTCTTGTTTTCAGCCGGGTGGGTATTTGTAAAGAACTGCTTACGGACCAAGGTACACCCTTTATGTCCCGGGTTATGAAAGAGCTGTGTAAATTGTTCAAAGTGACGCAATTGCGTACATCTGTGTATCACCCCCAAACCGATGGGCTGGTTGAAAGATTCAACAAAACCCTAAAACAAATGTTGAAGAAAGTGGTGGATAGAGATGGAAGGGATTGGGACTGTCTACTTCCTTATTTGATGTTTGCTATTAGGGAGGTGCCCCAATCCTCTACGGGATTCTCCCCCTTTGAGTTACTGTATGGGAGACACCCAAGAGGGCTGTTGGATATTGCCAAGGAAACTTGGGAAAGTGAGAGTTCTCCCCACAGGAGTGTGATTGAGCATGTCGCCCTGATGCAAGATCGAATTGCACAGGTAATGCCCATCGTGAAGGAACATTTGGCCCAAGCGCAGTTGGCACAGCAGAGAGTGTACAACCGTGGAGCCAAGACCCGTACCTTTTCCCCGGGGGATAGGATATTGGTACTTGTCCCTACGGTTGAAAGTAAATTCCTTGCCAAATGGCAAGGCCCCTACGAGATAATGGAAAAAGTGAGCGAAGTGAATTACAAGGTCAGACAACCAGGAAGGCGAAAGCCCGAACAGATCTATCACGTTAATCTGTTGAAAGCCTGGAGGGATAGAGAGTCCCTAGTCGCAGACACTTGGTCACCAGCTCAAACTGGTTGCGTGATTCCTGAGGTTGGAATCGCAGCCACCTTGTCACAACCCCAACAACAGGAGGTTAAGGAGTTTGTGCTTCGCAACAAGGAGGTATTCTCTGAGCTGCCGGGACAAACATCTGGGGTAGAGCATGACATTATTACCCCGCCCGGTGAAAGGGTGAAGTTAAAACCCTATCGGATCCCAGAGGCCCGACGGGAGGCAATACGGGAGGAAATACAGAAAATGCTGAACTTAGGGGTGATAGAGGAGTCCCAAAGTGATTGGTCTAGTCCCATTGTGTTGGTGCCTAAACCGGATGGGAGCTGGCGATTTTGTAACGATTTTCGTCAGTTGAACAAAGTTACAAAATTTGACACCTACCCCATGCCACGTATAGATGAGTTGATCGACCGGCTGGGAACAGCCCGATACATGACGACTCTTGACCTCACAAAAGGGTATTGGCAAATCCCCCTGGCCAAGTCGGCCAAAGAGAAAACCGCATTTGTAACCCCAGACGGGGCGTTCCAATATAAAAGAATGCCGTTCGGGTTACAGAATGCGCCGGCCACATTCCAGCGGAAAATGGACCAGATGCTGAGGCCCCATCGGAAGTATGCTGCGGCTTACCTGGATGACATAATTGTCCATAGCACAGATTGGGCCTCACATCTGCCAAAAGTGCAAGCAGTCCTGGACTCTGTTCGGGAAGCAGGGTTTACGGCTAACCCCAAGAAGTGTACCATTGGGCAGGAGGAGGCCAAATATCTTGGGTACACCATTGGGAGGGGAGTAATAAAACCCCAACTCAACAAAGTCGAGGCCATCCAGAGTTGGCCACGTCCCAACAGCAAGAAGCAGGTACGAGCCTTTCTGGGAATCGCTGGGTATTATCGGCGATTCATTCCCCACTTTGCTTCTAAGGCTGTGCCCCTAACCAACCTGACGAAGGGGAAAGGGTCGGTCATGATTAAATGGACCCCCGAGGCTGAGGCAGCATTCCAATTCTTGAAACAAGCCTTATGTAGCCAGCCAGTGTTGTACTCACCCGACTTCTCTAGAGACTTTGTCGTACAAAGTGATGCGTCAGATGTGGGGTTAGGAGCAGTATTGTCCCAGGTCTGGAACGGGGAAGAGCACCCAGTCATTTACCTCAGCAGGAAGTTGAAGTCCCATGAGGTAAATTACGCCACCGTTGAAAAGGAGTGTTTAGCGGTGAAGTGGGCTCTAGATTCCCTTCGGTACTACCTGCTAGGTAGGCACTTTGACATGGTAACGGATCACGCTCCGTTAAAGTGGATGGCTCAAAACAAGGAAACAAATAGAAGAGTGAATAGGTGGTTCCTGGCCCTCCAGGAATTCAACTTCACAGTAAAGCATCGCCCTGGCGTTCAAATGGGGAATGTGGATGCTTTGTCTCGAGTACATGAATGCCTGATTGCTGGTGTTCCAACCCCGAGGTTAAAACAAGAGGGGGGGGTATGTGACAGCAGGAAGGTAAAGTCACCTGGTTGCATCCAGGGGGGTAGATATATTTCGCCCAGATTCAGGCTTTACGCCGATTTATACAACTAGGTGGAGAGTTGTATAAGGCTAGTGGGCTCATGGATGACTCATACCTCTAGGGAGAGGGCTGGGCGTCGTACAGACAGGGAGTTGATGAGATCAGCTGAACCTTGTCAGCTCATTTAGGCCTCTATAAGAAATCCCAGCTTCATTAGATGTTAGCTCATGCCTGGAAGCAGACCTGTGTGGACTGTCTAGGGAGAGTGAACCCCTGTGCGGTGAGAGAAAGCCTGTGTGGCTATATTTTGCTTGGACATTTAAAACCAGGGACTTAGGGACTGGGACAGCACTAGGCTGATCCCAGTTGTTAGTTAGGAAACCTGTAAGTTTAGTCAGAGGTCAAGTTGACCAGGATTTATTTTGTTTATGTTTTTTTTGCCTTGCTGTGTTTTTGTCACTGTAAATAGAAAATAAACCGCACCTTTTTGATTTTGAAAACCACAACCTCCGTCTGCTGGGCCTGTTTTTGGGTGGGGAGCCCATCCCGGGGGTCACACATACCCGCTGCCGAGCTAACCCCCTCACAATATATATGGTAAGAAATATAATTTAATCTGTGACACAGACAGGCCTTTCTAATGCACATACCATATAACTGGAATCAGAAGTGAATCCTCAGAAAACTACTGCATGGAGAGGACAGGAAGCAGCACCCCACGTAGGAACGCCTGTGAACCGATTACAAGGCCAATGGGCGCAATTAAACAGAAAGGAAAAGAAAAAAGGGGGGGGAGATTCCTAAAATAGAAGACAAGGGGGGGAGAAAGCGAAATAGTGGGAGAGAGAAAAAATGGAGGGATTGGAGGGAGGGGGTGGGCAGGACCCCAAGGGGATAATACCATGCAAAAAAGAGGGTGGTAGGTGTCAGTTTAATATGCTGCAAGGAGGTCTTTTAATTCTTGAGATAATCTAAAAATCCTCCAGAAAAGCCAGGTTTGATTACATCAGTCATAAGTGTCCAGTTCACATACGGTTAATGTGGTCCATCTTGGAAACCCATTCCAGAAGAGTTAGGGATTGTATTGATTTTTATAGGTGACGGATAACCGCCCAAGCCACTGTCAGGAAGTTTCATACAATAACTTTCTTGATGCATTAAGGAGAACCAAAAATAATGGAGAGCAGTACAATCTGGGGAGAATTTGGAAACGTTGTATCTGTTATATTTGCATATACCTCCAAGATTGAGGTCCAGAACCTATAAACGGGGGCTAGCTCACCAAAGGTGGGTCAGGGTACCCTGACTGCTGACAACACCAGCAGAGGTATGTCACAGATGGGTAAAGATGAAGAAGGGTCAGGCTCCTGTACCACCTAGTTAGTAGTTTGAAGCTAGTCTCTAATTGCTGCACAGTTCAAAATGGTAAAACTCTTGCAACACAGATGTCATTGAAATATTAGTTAATGGTGACAAAGACCAAGAGATCATCTGAAAATATGGCAAGTTTTGCTGGCTGTGATCCCAAGGTAATGCCAAGATCAATTGATTATTACGAATAGTAACTGCTAAGTGTTCCATCACCAGTGCATACAACAGGGGGGACAAGGGACACCCTTGTCGGGTGCCATTACTCTTAGAGAACCCCGGAGTTAGAAAACCATTGATGCAAACTGTAACGGGTCCCCAAATATCAAGGGGGTTAACGCCGTTTACGATGTTCCCTCTCCTAGACACACATCCACTCGCTACCAATATCCACAGCCAAACGACCCTTTCCCATAGGAACCAATCCCTCTGGAAGAAAACGAGACGCACTCTGTCTTCTTCTGAAATAGGAAAGACTTTATTATTGAGAAACATTGTAACTTTATACACAATTCAATTTACATGATTTAACATGAACAAGGGCCCAGCTCCACCCACACATCCCAAGACTCAACACCTCATCCTGACGTCTGCTAGGCTTCAAAAGATCCCACACAATACACATCTTCTCACAAAGGGTTGGCAGCCAGCCTGTCTGGCACTTTACAATACACACAAGGACAGACTTAATTTCTATTCACACCAGACCTTCCCCAGTCATAATGAACAATAGAATGCAAAACACCTTAATTTCTCACAGCAATGATTACATAACCCCCACACACAGTATACATCCAATCTATATACAATGTATATACAGCCTTGAATATGGCTATCACAGACCATATCGGGGGTTTCTTTTATTCACCCTGTGTCCAAAGTGACCCCACTGTCACACATCTCCCCTTTCGGCAGGGGACTAACAGAGGAGGGGACCCCAGACGGGTCTACTCCGAAGTTAGTCCATGGGTCCATTCTTCCAATGCTGGTATCCACCCAGTACCACAAATGAATTGCTCCAAGCAGAGCATTACTTACCCAGCCAACCTCTGCCTCTCTCAGAGAACATACCCGCCGCTGGGGAGAAGACAGGGTGACTGGGCTCAGTCCGTCATGCTGTTGGGGATCTGGGTCGACTGCCCGGCATCCCTGGGGTATACAAGTGGAGACTGAAGTCCCATCCACTTGTGGTAGGTGGAAATCCCCCAGTGCTTGCAAAGCAAGGCTGACATCCTCCTGTCTCAGTGTCACACCATTTTCTGGGGTTGTGTCAGTGAGGACTGAACTCCCATCTACTACCACAGGAACTCTCTCTTCTGTTAGTTGAGAGCAGAGGCCCGTGGCACTCGGCTCTGTTGCCAGCTCTTCTGCTGGGTTGCTGTGAGTGGAGACCGCAGTCCCATCCACCGATATCCGCTCAAGTGGCAGTTGTGTGCAGCGGCCAGTAGCATTCTGCCCTGCTGCCAGTGATTCAGCTGGGGGTGAAAGCTTTACCCCCTCAGCTTGTTGCTGGAGAGAGGGGCCAACTGCCCCGGCTCCCTGAAACTCCCCAGTTGTTTCCGGTGCTGGGCAGAGGTTGCTATCACTCTGCCCTGTTGCCAGCACTTCTGCTGGGGACTCCACACCATCTGCTCTGGCTAGCTGTTGGGGAGGGAAAATGGCTGCTTCTCCTCCCTGTATCTCTGAAATCCACTCGGAAAGAGGAACCATCACCTTCTCAACTCGGGCCTCCAAAACTGCCACGGGTGTAGAGCAGGGGTCTGCAGTACTTTGTCATGCTGTCAGTACTTGAGCGGGCGATGCATAATCCATGACATCCTCTGAACAGTCCCTTAAGTCCATATCTTCTGTAATATGTGGCTGGGGAGATGAGCCAACTGCCCTAGCTCCCTGGAACTCCATATCATCCACTTCGGCTTTAAGGGTGGCAATCTTCAGCTTTTCCACTGCCGATTCTTCAGCCAGGCTAGCTCCCTGGAACTCTGTATCATTCACTTTGGCTTTAGGGATGGCCATCTTCAGATTTTCCACTGCTGATTCTTCAGCCAGGATTTCATAGTTGTCAACTGGTATTTCCTGATAGTCCCAGGCAAAGGGAGCCCCACCCTGCTGCTGAGCAGATTCTCGCAGCTGTCTGTAGGCGATCTCCGATTGTCGTATTTCCGCCATTCTCCACTCATGTTGCCGCTCTAGTTCTCTATTTTGTCACGCATCCTGCAGCTGGATGCCTCTAATGGCTTCCTGAATGGCGGTCTCTGATGGGTTAGCACCATATAATGCCAACCGCTGTCGCACTCGTTGCTGAAACAAATCTTCAACTGACCGGGGTCCTGCATCACCATCTCTCTGGTCCATCTGGGCTCTCAAGTAAGTCTTTCAGCGTGACTTTCCTGCAGGCTGCATAGCTGGTCATTCACTGTGGTGGTTTGAAGTGTCCCAGTAACTGGAGGGAAGATCCCACTGCTGCCACCAATGTAACGGGTCCCCAAATATCAAGGGGATTAACGCCGTTTACGATGTTCCCTCCCCTAGACACACATCCACTCGCTACCAATATCCACAGCCAAACGACCCTTTCCCATAGGAACCAATCCCTCTGGAAGAAAACGAGACGCACTCTGTCTTCTTCTGTAATAGGAAAGACTTTATTATTGAGAAACATTGTAACTTTATACACAATTCAATTTACATGATTTAACATGAACAAGGGCCCAGCTCCACCCACACATCCCAAGACTCAACACCTCATCCTGACGTCTGCTAGGCTTCAAAAGATCCCACACAATACACATCTTCTCACAAAGGGTTGGCAGCCAGTCTGTCTGGCACTTTACAATACACACAAGGACAGACTTAATTTCTATTCACACCAGACCTTCCCCAGTCATAATGAACAATAGAATGCAAAACACCTTAATTCCTCACAGCAATGATTACATAACCCCCACACACAGTATACATCCAATCTATATACAATGTATATACAGCCTTGAATATGGCTATCACAGACCATATCGGGGGTTTCTTTTATTCACCCTGTGTCCAAAGTGACCCCACTGTCACACAAACCCTTGCATTTGGTTTGAAATATAAAGCCAGGATTTTGTGCAATAGGCAAGAACCCACTCCTATTTACAGGAGCATTTGTCTGAGAAAGAGCCAGCTAACCCAATAAAATTACTTCTCCTCATCTAGGAAGAGAAGGCAAGACGGGATATTAGAAATTTGAGGGTAGTGTCCCTTGCCTCCCTCTCCTGGACAAACCCTAAGGGCTTGTTCACAACTATGCATTTCGTTTTGCAGACACACACTGCAGTCCATTTATCATGGTTTCCTATGGGTCACGTTCACATCTATGCATTTTATGGAAAGGCTCAGGGACTTTTTTCTGGTTCCATAGACTTCAATAAATCAAAGACGTGTATTGAAAAATGCAAAATGCACCTGGAACATGCAAACTGCAACCTGCATAGGTGTGAACCAGGCCTTACTGGTCTGTATGTATAAGCGTGGGTAAAAGAGGCTGCAGTTGGGAGGCGATCACCCTGGAGATAAAGTTAAAAGTTTTCAGCAAAAAAGGTGCGAGGTGTTCCTTATATGTTATGTCGAACTTAGAGGTAAATACGTCTGGGCCTGGGCTTTTTCCCAGTCCTTCCATAGTAAATGGACAATCCAGACAGTCCTTAGTGGTAATGTCTAAGTTAGGAGCACAATGTTCACAACGTAATCACAAAGGTGGTGGGTATAAGTGTCAGAGTCTGCAGAAGGTCAGGGGTAATTTATAGAGGAAGGAGAACAAGTCCTGAAGGGTTTCGAGGAGCAATGGGGGCAAGGAAGTAAGGTCACCCCCTTGAGTCCTGATGCTGGGAATGTAGGTTTGTGAGATATGCAAGTGAAGGGAGCAAGCCAAGGGTCTTTAAAATTTGTTCCCGCACCTTTATCTGCTGAGAGATCCGCTCACAGTAAATGTGGTGGGTGACATTGTATAGTTGTAAGAGAGATGATATAGTAGAGGAAATATCAGCCAGCAATTCAGAGAGAAAGAGAGAAAGTTTTCCTGTAACGTATGTAAGAACTAAAAAATTCCACGCTATGGGTATTCCTGTAAAGTATATCTAGACCTAAAACCAATTTTTAATATAGCAGTTTCCTTTTTTCAGGTTTTTCCTCCTTAATTTTGAGCTGCTATCCTTCCAATAACACACTTCCTGTCCCAGGGTGGCTACACTCACTTGTCCACTGTATCTATGGAGGGAGCCATGGCTGTCACTATGCTCTTTTAAGCTGGCCATAAACTGGTAGATTTTCAAACTAATGTTTGTAAGAAAATTTGTACGAACATTACATTTTCAGTACATTTAATGACTTGATGAATGCTGTTCAGAAGTACTTTAAAATTGTATTTGCTGAAAAAAAAAAAAATGTCATCCTGTTCATTCAAATTTCCTTGTATTTAAAGTAAAAAATTAACGTCACTTGGACCCCCAATAATGACCAAAAATTCGAACAAACATTCTTAAAACAAAAAATTTCGAATGAAATATTGCTAGTGTATGGCCAACTTTAGAAACCTAGGTTACTACTTCAGAATCTCATCCATTTCTCCTCTTCACTTCATATGGAGGTGTTTATTTGTAGTTCACAGAAGGTAGCTGGGAAAACCGATAATATTATTTGATTTATCAGTTATATGTCCAGGAAATTACAAGGACATTGACATTTTGGTAAGATAACGTTTTTTCTTTTGCACTAATGCGGTCGTGCGACGTGGTTTCCAAACAAAATTTATGTCCTTTTTTTTCCCACAAAAAGCTTTCTTTTGGTGGTATTTGATCACCTCTGTGGTTTTTATTTTTTGCGCTTAGATCAAAAATAGAGCGACAATTTTGAAAAAAAAAGCAATATTTTTTACTTTTTGCTATAATAAATATCCCCAGTTTAGGCCGATACGTATTCTTCTACGTATTTTTGGTAAAAAAAATCAAATCGCAATAAGCATTTATTGATTACTGTTTAAATGTGACTGGCAGTGAAGGGGTTAAGCACTAGGGGGCTAGGAAGGGGTTAAGTGTGTCCTAGGGAGTGATTCTAACTGTGTGTGGGCGGGGCTTACTGTGACACGACACTGATCGCTGCTCCCGATGAGAGGGAGCAGATGATCAGTGTCCTGTCACTAGGCATCCCCCCGTTCTGCCATTCCGTGACCCGATCGCGGGACACTGGCGGACATCGAGTCCGCGGGTTCCACGGGCACGGTCACAGAGACCGCGGCGCGCGCGCTTCCGCTAGGCGGCAGATTCAAAGCAACTCACTGTATATATACGTTGCTTTGCCTGTCTGTGCCATTCTGCTGATGTTGAAGTGCGTGAAGCAAGCGGTAAAGCCCAGTTGTACATGCAAGGCAAAATTACAGTGTCTCTGCACAGCTCCCCCCCTCCCCTGGACCCCTAATCACCTTGACTTCTCTCCTCTGTATTAACAAGGTGGCAGTGTCTCTTTAAAAAGTCTTCACTTAATAAAGCAGTGTACCTATTGTAGTATAATGAAGCAAATTTGTCCATCTTGTTCATGTCACACCATGTCAAATAAAAACCGAATAGAAACTCTACGGGCTCGCTAATGATTAACAGTTCAATAGTCTGGACAGAGTATTTGAAGCACTCAGCAGCCTCCCCTCAAGGTCCTCCTGGTGTAAATGAAACGTCTATTTCACAAGGAATGTCTCATGCTTTTAATAGTGCTCTGGCTGCAGTGTATAAGTGGTAAATCACCCCCCTGCCCTCCCCGTATATTTACACAATCCGGTCAAGGTTAAACATTACCTGGTGCCTGCACATGCAGAGCGAATTAAGTTATCCCAATAATTATCTACAACCCCAATTCCAAAAAAGTTGTGACATTGTGTAAAATCAACATAAAAAACAGAATGCAATGATTTGCAAATCTTTTTTATCATTTTCTTCCCACAAATAGAGCTTTCTTTTGGTGGTATTTGATCACCTCTGGGGTTTTTATTTTTTGCTAAACAAACTAAAAAAGGCCAACATTTTTTAATTATAAAAAAAAGTTTTTCTTTGTTTCTGTTATAAAATTGTGTTTTCTCCTTCACTGACGGGCACTGATGAGGCGGCACTGATGAGGAGGCACTGATATGTAGAACTGATGGGCACTGATATGCAGCACTGATGGGCACCGATAGGCAGCACTGATATACAGCACTGATGGGCACTGCTAGGCGGCACTGATGGGCACTGAAAGGTTGCACTGATGGGCACTGACAGGCAGAACTGATGGGCACTGATTTTTACTGACAAGTGGCAGTGATGGACACTAATAGATGGCATTGATGGGCAGCACTGATGATGAGGTACTGACATGTATTACTGATGGGCACTGATTGGCACTGTGATGGGCACTGCCTGGCGTTAATGATGGGGCACTGACTAGCAGCTGATCTGCACCTCTCATGGGGGCTGTGCTGATAATGAGCTAATTATCAGCACAGACCCCCCCCTCTTTAGGGAGAGCCGCCAACCGCCTCTCCCTGTCAGCGCAAACCGAGGAAAGTCGTTTACCAGCACTTCCTGGTTCATGCTGTAATCAGCCGTGATTGGTCACAGTTGATCACGTGGTAAGGAGCCTCTGTCAGAGGCTCCTTACCACGATCGGAGATGCAGTGTGTCAGACTGACAGACAGCACCACTGACCACCACGCTGCGCACCCCTGCAGGCGCTGTCTGCCATGTTATTCTGCTGGACA
This sequence comes from Rana muscosa, assembly GCA_029206835.1. Classification (NCBI taxonomy): domain Eukaryota; kingdom Metazoa; phylum Chordata; class Amphibia; order Anura; family Ranidae; genus Rana; species Rana muscosa. The sequence goes on from CM055117.1 coordinate 152,286,516, forward strand.
TCATATGGCACCCAGTCAGGATAACTGAACCACCGCCCAGCGGTCATTCTGCTATAGGATGGGTGGGAAGTGGTTAAACTGATCAAATTTACCATTTTAAGAAAAAAAAAAGGTAATTTTGAAATTGAGTAACATCTCATCAAACATAAGATAGTGCAGCGCAATAAAAATCAAAATAACATGAAAAGTCCATATAAGTTTTGAGTGGTGTCAACTCGTATATATGAACACATAAGAGGCCTCCTTAGTGCAATTAAGACGGTGATTAAAATCCCTCCAACACAGATATTCAAGCCTCTCACCTCATATATTCGACCTGAAACAGGTCACTCAGCTTAGTAACCCACACCTGGGGCAACGGTATAAACAGGATCCAACCGGTGGTTTCCCAAAACATATAGATGAAAAAAAGGGGACAATCTAGTGCTCTCTGTTTTAAAAATGTATTTCAATATAAAAGTAAAGATGCAATCTACTCACAAATATCGCAGTCCAGCCGAGTACAGGCAAATAAGCATGTAAAAATGTGTTTCAAACCAAGAAGATGGCCGCTGGTGACGTCAGACGTGACTCCTTCCCCCCATACGCGTTACGTCCATAGGCGGGGCTTCTTTAGAGTGGGGTTGGATACACGTCGACGGCCCGCTTCTATAAATAACATGTCAGCAACATGTCTCAAAAAAGTTGGGACAGCAGATAGTTTTGTATGTATCCAAATGCAACACTATAGTAATCAATGAGCCCATACACACAGCTACATTTACATATGTGTCACGTACCTGACGGTGACGAGCCCGGATCTGCAGAGGGAGGCCTCTCTTACGGCTTCCACCGGCGGCCCCTGGTACTGAAGACAGGAGGCACGGAGGTAGAAGGGGTACGAGTGCCTGGCAGGATGGATCAAGGTAGAGTAGAGTCTGAAGACTGGGACGGATCCAGGCACCCAGGAAGTATGGCAGGCTGAACCGGAACCAGGAACACAGCAACTGGACTGGAACTGAAGAGACTGGCTGGACTGGAACCAGGATACAGCAACTGGACTGGAACCAGGAACAAGCAACTGGACTGGAACTAGGAACAAGCAGCTGGACTGGAACTGATGAGGCTGACTGGACTGGAACCAGGACACAGCAACTGGAGAGATTGGTCGGACAAGCCGGGTCGGTAGTATTGGCTGACGGCAAGGTACTGGAGGATCAGGCAGAAGATTGGTCAAACAAAGCCGGGGGTCAGAGGCAGGCAGGAAACTGGAAGGGTCAAGGCAAGCCGGGTCGGATACAGGTAAATACACGAATCAGGTCTCTTTGGGTACTACACGCTGTAGAGCAGACAGCAGGGACTGTCTGTCACAGGCATGTTTAAATAGCTCTTCTGGCGCGCTTTGTGCCCGAGATTCGGAATCAGGAAGTCCAGGAATCCTGTAGCTGACAGGATTTCTATGACATTGCCCCCCCCAAGGGGCAGCCTCCGGATGCCCAGCCGGGTGAACCTTCCAGGGTGAGTCCTTTTGAAAGCCTGTATCAAACTCCTGGCATGGATATTCTCCTCGGGTTCCCATGAGTTTTCCTCGGGTCCGTAGCCCTTCCATTTAATTAGGAATTGGTTCTGGTTATTTCTTCTCCTGAAGTTCATGATAGCTTCTACTTCGAATTCCTGCTCACCGTCAATAATGATCGGATCAGGGTGATCCGGCTTCCGATCTGGAAACGGATTAGAGACTGTGGGTTTTAGGAGAGAGACATGAAAAACTGGATGGATTCTAAGAGAGTCAGGAAGTTCCAATTCATAAGCTACTTCATTAATTTTCCTCTTAACAGGGAATGGACCTAAAAATTTGGGGCCCAGTTTTTTAGAAGGGCATGCCATTCTTAGGTTTGTGGTAGATAGCCATACTTGGTCGTCGGGTACCAACACTAATTCACCCCGTCTCTTCTTGTCATAAATTGTCTTGTTGCGTTCTTGAGTCTTGGTCATGGTCTCTTGTAAAAGCTGGTTATTGACCGAGAAAAAATTTAACTTTTCCTGGACTGCAGGTACAGGACACTCAGGAAGGGAGTTAGGCAGAAAAGTAGGATGAAAACCATAGTTTGCAAAGAAAGGAGTCTGGCAGGTAGCGGAGTGGATGGAATTGTTATACGCAAACTCGGCCAACGGAAGTAGGGAAACCCAGTTGTCCTGAGCAAAAGAGGAGAAGCATCGCAGGTATTGCTCGAGCGTCTGATTCGTTCTCTCCGTCTGTCCGTTGGTCTGTGGATGGTAAGCAGAGGAAAACGATAATTCGATTTTCAAGGTTTTGCAAAGGGATCTCCAGAATCGAGAGGTAAATTGAACCCCGCGATCGGAAACAATATTGGCTGGTACCCCGTGGAGTCTGACTATTTCTCTGATGAATACCTGTGCGGTTTTAGGAGCGGAGGGAGTCCCTTTCATAGGGATGAAGTGTGCCATCTTGGACAGACGGTCCACAATAACGAAGATGGTGGAATGGTTCTCGGCCGGGGGTAACTCGACAATGAAGTCGATGGACAACATTCTCCAGGGCCTATCTGGAACGGGTAAGGGTTTTAGTAGTCCCCAGGCCTTGGATCTGGAACCCTTGTTTCGGGTACAAGTTGTACAAGAATCTACAAACCTCCTACAGTCTTCACGTACTCGAGGCCACCAGAAGGTGCGCTGTACCAGGTCAGTGGTCTTGGCAACGCCAAAATGCCCGGCCAGGGCGTGGTCGTGGCAGAGTTCTAATGCGGTTACTCTTAGTTTCTCAGGTACGTAGATTCTGTCTTGGTACCACAATAGTCCATCCTTAACCTGCAATTCCGGCTCGGAGAACTGTCTCTGCCCGGTGGAAGCTTGTTTGATTTGAGTGAACAGGTTCTCCTGTAGAAGAAGGAAATTTCCGGGGGCAAGGATGGTATCAGGCGGAGAAGTCTCCTTGGACTTATGGAACATCCGAGACAGGGCGTCAGGCTTAATATTCTTGGCCCCAGGACGATAAGTAACATGAAAAGAGAACCGGGAGAAGAAGAGTGCCCACCTGGCTTGCCGTGGATTCAATCTTCTCGCGGCTTTCAGGTACTCCAGGTTCTTGTGGTCAGTGAATATTAGGATCGGATGAGCCGCGCCCTCCAGCAGGTACCGCCATTCTTCTAGTGCAGACTTGATCGCTAGTAGCTCCCGATCCCCCACGTCGTAGTTCCTCTCTGCTGCAGAAAGCTTGCGGGAGAAGAAGGCTACTGGGTGGAGCAAGGCTTTGACTCCCTGTCTTTGGGACAGTATTGCTCCTACCGCTATTTCGGAGGCGTCTACCTCAAGTACGAATGGTAGTGAGGAGTCTGGGTGTTTCAAGATAGAGGCTGAGGTAAATAGGGCCTTCAAGCGTTCAAAAGCTTCTTGGGCTTCAGGAGACCAGTGAAAACGTGTTCCTTGCTTGGTGAGTTGAGTAATGGGTGCGATAATAGCTGAAAACCCCCTGATGAACTTGCGGTAGAAGTTGGCGAATCCAACGAAACGTTGGATTCCCTTCTTGTCCACCGGTTCTGGCCAGTCCAGGATTGCGGTAATCTTTTGAGGATCCATCTTGATGCCCTCGCTGGAAATGATTAACCCCAGAAATGATATACTCTCTTGCTCGAACTCGCATTTTTCGGCCTTCGCATACAGGCCATGCTGGCGGAGCCGACCCAACACATTTTTGACATGTCTGCGATGAGAATCAAGGGAGGAAGAAAAAATTAAGATATCATCAAGATAAACAATAACAAAGAGGTCTAGGAAGTCCCGTAGAACATCGTTGATAAAATACTGGAAAGTGGCAGGGGCGTTACACAACCCGAATGGCATTACCAAGTACTCAAAATGTCCATACCGGGTACGGAAGGCGGTCTTCCATTCGTCACCTTCTTTGATACGGATCAAGTTGTAGGCTCCGCGGAGGTCAAGTTTGGTAAAGATGGTGGCAGTACCTAGTCTCTGAAATAACTCTGGTACCAGGGGGAGAGGGTAGCGATTTTTTACTGTAATTTTATTCAATTCCCGGTAATCCACACAAGGTCGAAGGGTGTGGTCCTTTTTCTCTACAAAAAAGATGCCTGCGCCTGCTGGGGATGTGGAAGGGCGGATGAACCCTTTTTGCAAGTTCTCATCAACATAATTTTTTAAAGCCCCTTGTTCCACCTCCGTTAAAGGGAAGACTCTACCGAACGGAATCTTTGCTCCAGGAAGTAGGTCGATGGGGCAATCGTAGGCCCGATGGGGTGGTAGAGTCTCTGCCTTTTGTTTACTAAATACGTCAAGAAAGTCGTGGTAAACTTCTGGGATGGATTGACGGGTGCCATCTTCGGTGTCAATGCATAGTAACGAGGCCGGCCCAGGAGGTTTATATGAGCCACAGGACTGTTGGCAATAGGAAGAAGGAAAGGCAACTATTCCCGTAGTCCAGTTGATAGTGGGATTGTGGGCTTGTAACCAAGGCATACCAAGGATCAAGGGGAACAACAGGGAAGAGATGATGTCCAGACACAAGCATTCTTGGTGGGTTCCAGAGGTGGTAAAGATGGTAGCGGGTATAGGAGTGGTCTCCTGAGTCACAGGTCCGGACTTAATGACGGAACCATCAGCCAGATGGACACGAAGTCCGTGGGTCTTGGTACGAAGGGGAATTTGGTGTTTAATGGCAAAGGCTGAGTCCATAAAGTAGCTGCATGCTCCGGAATCAATAATGGCGGGTACTTGCAAAGTCCTTCCTGGGAGCTGTAATGAAACAGAGAGGGCAAGGTGAGATGTGGTTTTGGCTTGTAGGTTAGTCATGTTAGAAGAAACTGAAAGAAACTTACGAAGCTTCAGGGGACAGGTTCTAACGAAATGTCCGGGGTCCCCGCAGTACAGGCACAGATTATTTATTCGGCGGCGCTGGCGTTCCTCAGGAGCGAGGGATCGACGAAGGAGCCCGAGCTGCATTGGTTCAGGCGTGTCAGATGTGGGAGTTGGAGGTGTAGCAGGAGCCGAGTACAGGTGACTAGGAGCCCGAGGAAGCATCCAGGTTGGGCGGGAGAAGCCAGTGGTCCTCTCAGCCCTCCGTTCCCTCAGACGTCGGTCAATCTGGATGGTTAGATCAATCAACAGGTTGAGTGTCTGTGGTACACCAACTCTAGCTAGCTCGTCCTTCAAGGAATCGGAAAGTCCTAAGCGAAACTGATGGCGGAGGGCGGCATCATTCCAATTGGTATCCGCACTCCACCGCCTGAATTCTGCCACATAGTCCTCCGCTGGTCTGCGTCCTTGTTGAAGGGAACGCAAGGCGGCTTCTGCGGTTACTGAGAGTTGGGGATCTTCGTATAGCTGGGCCAGGGCATCGAAAAAAGCAGCGAGGTTGTTTAGTGATACATCCTTCTGTTCAAAGAGACGGTGGGCCCAGCTCTGAGGGTCTCCAGCGAGCAAAGAGACCACAAAGCCCACCTTGGTGGCCTCTAGAGAAAAGGTACGGGGCTGTAGGGCAAAATACAGTTCACACGAATTCCGGAAGGCCCTAAACTTGCTCCGATCCCCGGAAAATCTTTCGGGTGTAGGAACCTTAGGTTCAGGAGGAAGCATGACCACTGTGGGTGAGGAACTTGTTCCGGCTGTGGAAGCAGAGGCGTGGGGCCCCTCTTGGATGGCAGAGGGATTGGTGAGGACCCGCACTTGTTCTTCCAAGCGGGTGTATCCTTGTTGAAGACTCTTGACTGCTTCAGACAAACCTGCCAGGTGCCGACAGAGTTCCTCCATAGGTGAGGCTCCCTGCCCGGGCTCAGACATGGCTGTCTGCTACTGACACGTACCTGACGGTGACGAGCCCGGATCTGCAGAGGGAGGCCTCTCTTACGGCTTCCACCGGCGGCCCCTGGTACTGAAGACAGGAGGCACGGAGGTAGAAGGGGTACGAGTGCCTGGCAGGATGGATCAAGGTAGAGTAGAGTCTGAAGACTGGGACGGATCCAGGCACCCAGGAAGTATGGCAGGCTGAACCGGAACCAGGAACACAGCAACTGGACTGGAACTGAAGAGACTGGCTGGACTGGAACCAGGATACAGCAACTGGACTGGAACCAGGAACAAGCAACTGGACTGGAACTAGGAACAAGCAGCTGGACTGGAACTGATGAGGCTGACTGGACTGGAACCAGGACACAGCAACTGGAGAGATTGGTCGGACAAGCCGGGTCGGTAGTATTGGCTGACGGCAAGGTACTGGAGGATCAGGCAGAAGATTGGTCAAACAAAGCCGGGGGTCAGAGGCAGGCAGGAAACTGGAAGGGTCAAGGCAGGCGGGTCGGATACAGGTAAATACACAAATCAGGTCTCTTTGGGTACTACACGCTGTAGAGCAGACAGCAGGGACTGTCTGTCACAGGCATGTTTAAATAGCTCTTCTGGCGCGCTTTGTGGAGCGTGCGCGCGCCCCCGCTAAGCGCGTGCGTGCGCACGTGCTCGCCATCGCGCGCGCACGTGCCCGCGCGCGTGGACGTGCCCGAGATTCGGAATCAGGAAGTCCAGGAATCCTGTAGCTGACAGGATTTCTATGACAATATGAAAATGTGCTCCGCTTTTAGTTGCGCACTAAAAAAAGTAGGACACAGCTGCAGATTTTACGTGCGTAGATCTGCAGATTTTATGCAAGTACTCACATAAACACGCATAAACGCAAGCACTTTAGGTGCATATTTTATGCAGGATCTTTCTTTCATGCAAAAGATACACTTCAAAATGCAGCTAAACAAAGCGTTTTTCTGTTGGTGTGAATGAGCTCTAGCTCTGACAGCAAGAACCTTTATTTCATGCAGAAAGTAAGTGTCTAAACGAAGCTAGATGAAGCGTTTTTTCTGTCCGTCTGAATGAGCCCAAAATTATTTAGACATATAAAACATATATAAAAATGTTGGGATAGCAATTCTTTGTACATGAGTATGTCTGCACTACCCTGATGTTATAATAGGGAAATCCTAATGTTTTTCAGTCCTGGGGTGAACACACAAAATCAGGTTCCCTGTCATTATATACATATTACATGGATTTATTTTATATAGTTTAAAAGAGTTATGGTAACAATACATGCTTTGATTTGTTTATATGATTGATGTTTGATCAAAACGGTCAATTCCACAAACGATCAAATAGCCATAATTTCTCTTTCAATCAATTTAGACTCAATTGCGATTGTATTCTACCAAACTGAGTCAATCGGCCAAAGGCAGAATCAATCGACAGTACTGTAATATTTTGATCATGATTACAATCATATTTTGATCGATCCAATTATGAGACAACATGGTACAAACAGAGATGTGATCAGTAACTTATGATCGTACCTTAACTATAGATCAAAATACAATTTCCAGTGTGTGGCATTTCAATCAAGTGAGTTGTCGAATCTAGATTGATTATTACAATTGGATGAGATTAAACGGAAAATAAATCGATCACTTATTAAAGTGTAGCGCACCAACCCCAGACTTTACCTGCTTTTCTTCTGCTTGGCTCCTCCGCAGGAAAGAATGAGGCACACCGCACCACAAGCCCGTACCCTCCTGAACAGGGAGGTTGAGCGGTGTTAGTTTCTCGGGCCTGCTTGCAGCCAGTGTTTAAAAACCTCCAGTGCTGACCTTGTTTCTGTGGTAGTCAGAAACAAGCCTTTAGTTCTCCCCAGTAAGCAACTGTCCACACCAACTGAAAGGTCCAACTATTTATTTTTCTCAGCACAATAAACAGTCTCTTTGAGAGCAGACGGGTTGGGACAAACACAGGTCAGATAAGGTGGGAGGAGGTCCAGGCACAAACTTGAATTGGGTTTTCTCCTGCTCTGATTAGCACGAACAGGCTTGGCGCACGGTCCCTGCCACAGACCATGAGGTTGGTCACTGCCACTGACCGGGTGGAAAAAGATGAAAGCCACTGCCACTGACCTTGGGTGCGTAGTATCACTGCCACTGTGACTTAAAGAACACGCACTTCCTTCCTTTAGTAACTTGGCCCCTTTTTAAGACAAGAACATCCCTCCGGAGAGTTACCAGAGGCCCCATTTGTCACCACGACTCTGCGCTGGGTCTTCAGAAAGGGTCACCTCCCTGGCCTCCTCGTCCTGGATACGGGCCCCCTTGCAAGGCAGATCCCTGGGAGTCTCGGTCTTCGGCGGATCCCAGCCGAAGGCTGCTGGGCTCCGGGCCTTTCTCCAAAGTACCTCACCCCAGACTGAAGGTGTCTGGGATGGAACAGCAGCTCCTTCGCGGAACCGACCACGACCCCCTCTGGAAGATGGCCGCGCCCTTTTATATCCTCTCCAGACAGGAGAAGCCCGGAAACAATGTCACAATGTCACTTCCGGTTTACTCGGCAGCCAACGGCACCGATTTCCAAAAAATGACAGTGTTAAAAAAACACAGATCTTGCCGTTTTGAATACTTTTAAGTGCATAGGAGGGATTTAGGGTCTTTTAGACCCCCGATCTCCCTCTAATAAAGAGTACCTGTCACTGCCTATTTCTGTCGCAAGGGATGTTTACATTCCTTGTGACAACAATAAATGTGGTCAGAAAACTTTTTTTAAAGGGACAGTCTAAAAATAAAATGAATAAGAAAAAAGAAAAACATTTTTAAAGTGCCCCCTCCCTCCGTGCTTACGCGCCAAAGCAAGAAGCACATATGTAAGTCATGCCCGCAAATGTAAACAGTGTTTAAACGACACATGTGAGGTATTGCCGCGATCGTTAGAGCGAGTGCAATAATTCTAGCACAAGACCTCCTATGTAACTCCAAACAGGTAACCGTTAAATTTTTTGAAATTGTCCCCTATGGAGATTTTTAAATACCGTAGTTCTTCGCTATTCCACAAATGTGCGCAGTTTTAAAGCGTGACATGTTAGGCATCTATTTACTCAGCGTAACATCATCTTTCACATTTTACAAAAAAAAAATCGGCCTTACGTTACTGTTTATTTTTTTTAATTTTTTTTATTGAAGTGTATTTTTTCCCAGTGTTTGAAAGACCCCTGCGCAAGTACAGTGTGACATAAAATACTTCAACAACTGCCATTTTATTCTCTAGGGTCTCTGCTAATATATATATATATATATATATATATATATATATTAAAGTGGTTAATCATGAATATGGATCCAAAAGATAACTTAGTTGTATGGATTTACACGATGTAACAATTGCCTCCCTATTATTTTTTATAGTGTTGGGAACTAAGAATCCCACACAGTTTGCTGTTACTGGGGAACAGGGGGCACACATAGGCCCAGCCAAAACAGATTTCAATTACAGTTCTAATACAGATTATATAATATATGTGTATGGGCCAAAGATTTCCTATTTTTTTTCATTTTCTATATATATTTTTTTATAAATTCCTTATTTTTTTAATAGGAGAACAACAATGGTTGCAACCTGTTGGGTCTGTGAAATATAAAAAATGGTAGGTAGTAGACAGACTTCAGAAGAAACCATTCCAAACAAATCCCATGTAGAGGAGGACGTTTTGACAGAGGCGGCTGAATAAACAACTTTTAGAAGAAAGCAGAGAAAGAGGGAGCAGGTGATCCAGATTGAAATGAAATGTCCCTATTGGACTTCTGCCTATATTTTTATAAATGGCCTAAATTGCTATGGGTTTACACACCTGTCTTGTGTGCATAGAGGTGCATTTTTTGTAGTATTAGACAGATGCATTGTCATGCATCAAAAATTTACCAAATGGGGCAGAGACAGTGACAGAAACTTGATTTCCTATCCCTTCCCATGAAGTTCAAAGCTGTGAAAACATTTAACTGGAATTCCACCTTGAGGTTTGATAATTCGCCAGCATTTTTTTTTTACATTTTGAATAGAGTAAACCCCGTCCATGCTGGAGAGATTTACTCTTTTTACTTGTCATGGAAACTTCTAAAATTTCGAGCTGTCACTACAAAAAAAGTAGAGGGAAAATCTTCTGAGGACACTTATTCTGGTGACAACTGTCTACTTTGGAGAGATTTCCTATTACTTCCTGTTGTGTCAGAGTGGAAGAGAAGGGAAATCTCCCTACTGGGACACTTGATGGCAAAACATGACCTTTCACCATTCCATATGCTATAAAAGAGTTAAAGGAACTGTTTGGGTTTTAGACATATTCTAAAGAAAAGGCTCCCAACCTCGGTGGAGGTCTGTGGCCTGTTGAGGGCTGGACCATGCAGCGATGGGAGGGCAGCGGGTGAGAGAGCCACTGCCACCCTCCAACCACCAGAGGGCACCCACTCCCCTCCTCCCAGCACCATTACTTCATTCCCTCTCTGTGGTCATGTCGGCAACATGCAGGAAAAAGAGGAAGAGAGATGAGGAGAAGAAGGAGAAAAGAATGGTGAAGAGTCAGGCCGGGGACAGAATCATCACAGAGCACTGGTGAGACCCGTACAACGTTACGGTCTATGGGAGAGAGAGATCACCGTCCCATAGCGGTCTTATACTCTGGGGGAATATGACTATGAATGTCAATTTTGTGTGGTATAAAAGATCTCTGTCGTGAACATCAAACCTGTGTGAGAAGCCTCAAAATGGAAGCTGCTATTCACAGCAATCACAGGACTCACATTAAAGCTATTTTTTTCATAAGATTTCCACTTAAACTAATACATATCTGTAAACCACAGATTATCATATTCAGCTTGGAAAATAATTTTTCAAGCTGGGTTTTATCTTTATTCTAAAACTTCTGGGGATGCTTTTCTTCAAACTTTCATCAAATTATCACTATTTTCCCAGAAGGCATACTGCACTCCAAAACATTTTCTTTGTATGCAGAAAGCAGATGGTTTGATCTAAAATACATATTTATATTTCAATTTTCGAGATCTGGGTCATTGCATTGTGACAACTCATCAGAATTCCGCTTTGTATACATATGAATTAACTAGAAACAAAAAAAGGCATGTATTGGAAATGGTCAAGATTGCAATTGAACAAGAATCCACAATCTGACCTTGGCATAAACTGTATTGAATATATTAGGTCATGAACATTCAAATTCATAATTCCCAAGGATGCACATATATATACTAACACCCCATGGCAGCTTCATCCCCAAGAACTTCTGCGTGGTCTACTACAATCAACCATAAGAATCATGATTAGATGTGATCCAGACTATTTCCAGTGTCTTTGGGTACAGTTACAAGACCATTCTGATTCATTGGCTATGGGCGTGGTTTCAGTAAGGCTGTTGCCACAAGGGATCTAACACACAGCACTTCTTTTAATATACAAAAGTGCTGCATGTTTCACCATGGGTGAGCTATATTAGCTCCACGATGAATAAAATATGAAATACACCCCGACCCTTAGCATGATCATATGGGAAAGGTGGTGAAGGAAAGATCAACTCCAATTCATTCCAACTGGGTGCAGTTGGGAGACAATAGATTGCCCATTAGAAAATCATATTTTACGATGTTTGGGTTTTAAGGTGTCAACTTCCAGTTACATGGTTCCACTGGGCACACTTTTGCCTGCACCTCCTCTACTGGCCCTGTGTGCACCTCCTTGGTTTTCTGCCCACACCCATACGGCGTATCGCTACTCCCCTGCTCCTTCCTGCCCCAAGAGAATGATTACTGTGATGTAATCACAGTTAGAGGAAGCAGCACTTTGGGGCCTGGAGCCAGTGGCAGTGAAAAACCAAGACTGTAAGTATATTTTAACCTAGAGGTATGACGTTTTTACAGGAGATGGTTTTACAGGCACCCTAGAATGCGTTAGGGCAGTGGTCTCCAAACTGCAGCCCGGGGGCCAGATGCGGCCCTTTGCTTGCTTTTATCTGGCCCTTGGGGCAAAATTTTATCCTCTGACACCAAAATTGGGACATAATTGCCCCTACTGACACCAACAAAAGAGCACAATATCTCCTAATGACACCAATGATGGGGCACAGTTCCTCTCAGTAACACCAATGATGGGGCTTGATTCCTCCCACCAATTACCACCAACAATGGGGCACAATTCCTTTCAGAGAAAAAAACAAGGAGAGAGGCGCCTCTGGGTGCAGTAGTTTTTAACAAGCTTTAATAAAACATAATAGGTCAAACTCACATTTAGCAGAGAGTGACAGGCATAACAGTATGAACGTTATATGTCAAACGTGACGATCCTGAGTCCTGGGCCATCTGGATACTCTGACACTGTGTTTGGATCCATCGGAAATCCGATCGTGTGTACAGGGCATAAGACATGACAATTTAAAGTCCCTGCAATAACCATAAGGGGTATCTGAAAGTGTGAACAGTATTACAAATGGTCTACCTGGTGAAAAAGAATCTACAGACCTGGTAAAATGGTTGTTAGATTTACATTTTATTTTACTGTATGTTTATCCCTCTATAGGTAACAAGAAATCCGATCCAAAATGTTGCCACCTGAAATGTACGGAAGTACTTTTGAAGCTCATTTGATTGTGTATCACTCAGTAGGTGAAGTAAATTACCTCTCTTTGGTTTCACGTTTCCCCTTCAGGATTTAACCAGCTAACCAGCAGCTATCTTGGAGGCTGAGGAATCTTTCTTGTTTCAGCTCAACAGAGCATAAGACAAATTACATAAAACATTCAGGAAACATACAGAGATTCTCTCCTACCACAACAGGATTGTTCTACAAGGACATGAAGTGCAATGGATGAAAAGCAGAGCATGCACAGACTAGCACTGTTCTGTGTCTGGTGCCCGTCTAAAGGACTAAAATGCAGAGTCAGTCTAGACAAAGCAGGTGAAAACTTGATCCTCCTATACTGCTGGACAGTTACCAGAAACCACGAATGTTTAATCCAGGAAAAAATATGACTGAGAATCGTTTTGTTCCGCAGAACATTCAACGCCTTATGAAGTGCTCTGCTGCGTAGATGTAATAATGTAAACCACATGTCCAGAATGGACTTTTCCTGAAGTTTATAGAGCTGCGTAATGAGAAGTATAGAAGGGTCTGTGGCAATCATAATCATGTCTATTGCCACCCTGAAGCAAAGTATGAATTTCTCATGCTGTGTCCTGGAGGAGTAACATCAGATGATGCTTCTTGCTAGTATGTACTGGAGAAACAGCACAGGAATGCAGAAACAGTGTTGTTGTACCAATACAAAAAAAACTAATATAAACATTCGTGGGTATGAAGGATGGGTTTTTCTTGCTGGGGTTGGAGTGGCACTTTAATGGTTGCCCCTGGCTGCACTTCTGATCTTAACTGACAAAAGGGAACGCCTACAAGTCTGCATTTAGCATTCATGCTGCTCTAGCAGGCACAAGAGAACCATATCAATTTCATGCTATATAGGCAACCCTTTTCTCACCACTTATTATGCCCCTTATTGTTATTACAAAATTAAGGAACGTGTTCGTGTTCAAAATAATATTCTACTAATTTACCATTCATGAGCCTTCATAGAAAAAGTGGAAGACTGCGGGTCCCCTAGGTCCATAGATTTAGATTGTCTAGCAATGTCCCCCAACTCAACCACCCTGCAAGTTCCAATTTACAGTTCTCCTGCTAACACCACGTGTTGAAAGGAGAGGACACAAGGAAGAATAAAAGACAAGGTGACCAAAAATTGGCTTCATTTTTACATGCTGCTCTAAAAGCTCGAAAGTCTTATAATAAACCCCCTTGACCATACTGCAACATCCCACCAACCAGTGCTTCACTAGCTTGAACATACAGTGATATTAAAGTCTTGTTATTTTTTCAAACATGTTATACTTACCTACTCTGTGTATTGGTTTTACACAGAGCAGCCCAGATTCTTCTCAGGTCCCTCACCGGCCCTTCTGGCCCCTCCCTCCTACCAAGTGCCCCCACAGCAAGCAGTTTGCTATGGGACACCCGAGCCAAGCCACTGCTCTGTGTGTCCATTCAGACATGTAGCTGCGGGTTGGCCCCTCCCCTCTTTCTCCTCATTGGCTCACTGACTTTGATTGGCAGCAGTGGAAGCCAATTCATTATGGTCCTAATCATTTAATTCCATAAAGTATTTTCAATGTCTATAGGGCACCTCTGGCATGCAAGGATGTGTTTTGTCATCCTTGTAGCATTTGGAAAATAATATTTCTTCTCATAATATTTGCATATTGCAGCTTTGCTCTCACCAGACATTGCACTGTGGAAATGTTTCCAAACTCTAGATGTTGAGCTCCGCATTTTACTGAGAGGAGGAAAAGAAAAACATATCTACTGATCAGACTATATGGAAATAGTATACTGTGATGGTGGAGAACATAAATAGGAAATCATTTAAAGGTTATAAAAATAAACTAATTTGTCAGACAAATTTACACTCTTACCTGTCAATTAAGGCCTGAGAGGTCAAAAATTACTGTATTCCAACAATCACCCAACTGTAGGGGGTCCAGGATGGAGCCCGCAAACAAACCACACTGAAGCCTTTTCCCTGCAGTGCCCCTAGTGGCAGAAATGCACACTTCTCTTGTTTGTAAACTGCATTGAGAAGTACAGTGTTACTTGAATTGTATTCGAGGATTTGCTTGTCTTCAGCTGAGAGAACTTGCAATAATTTAAGACTTTACATTAAGTCTCAGAAATCTTTCATTAAGGTCTTCACGTTATATAGTTTAAATACCATGTCATAGATATATTATTTATCATTGTAAAAGAACATATTCCACACTTTTCCGGAAAAAAACAAAAAAGGCTTCCATCTCTAGGTGGAACCCCATGGATGGAAACAGCACTAGTGGAATCAGTGCAAACCTGGCAACAAATTTTTTTTCCTAACGGATCCAAATTCGGTAGTTTAAAATAAGATTGGTTACTTTGTGTTCGAACACTTCCCTGCACATAGACAGAATCAGTTGTAAGTTCCAGACTGATGACAGGAGGTGTTTATATGGAGATACACAGTGAGGCGTGAACTTAGGGACTGAGCTACATCACCAAAACACACATGTGCTTAATGAGCCAGTAAATGTTGACCGGCCACTATGAATAAACATACAGGAGACCTGTTACTGCAGGTTTCTCTCCACTGTCATATTCCCCAATACTCTTTAGTCTGGGTTTAGCACTGTATGTGAGTTTGTCACAGCACAAACATATAGAAAACAAAAGATTGTAACAGCATTATTTACAGCAGTATTGATTAACAGTCATTTTATCTGCCAAAATACAACTATTGACTGTGCAACGCATTAACTACAGGTCAGCGTGTTCATTCATCTTTTCAACATTTGCTCTTTACCATTGAAGAGTACTGGTCATTTGTAAAATACATAACACCTATATTATAATTTAGTACTATAGTGAAGATAAGAGCTCATATTTATCTTGGTGCAGCATGACAAATCGAGCAGTTTGCCGAGAGCTTAAATGTATTGTGCTGTTCACCCCAATACACTCTCTAATCCAGGTGTGTCAAGGATTGTGCTCCAAGGATGATTTTCAAGTAAAAGACTGGCTCTTCAGTAAAGATCCTTAAAGTATGTTGTCAAAAATGGATAAATCCACCCTGACAGAGACTCTAACATATTTCGGCTGTTAAGGCTATAATCAAAGCTGGTCTTTTACTATGAAGATTGTGCTTGTGATAACCTAAAATTGTATATGGAGGTTGAGCTCTGTTCATTTTATGCCTGAGTGTACGAAGTCTGAATGTAACATATATGGAGGACTAATGCGGCTGGATATGGATATCAAATTCCATCAAATCCAAAGTGCAGCAAGTTTGTTTAAAGAGGTCAAGTTACATAGCGAAGCATACCTCCCCATAACCAGAAGAAAATACCTTGCTGAAACCTATGGTGGCTACAGACATCAGATGATAGCTGGACGTGCATGTACAAATTGGCCACTGAATGATCTTCCCTACAAAGGATCTTTCTGTGACTGTGAACAGGTATTTTTGTTTACATCAGGTGACCGCACATGTTTGGCCTATGGAGGAAGCGTAATGTACCTGAGCTCCTGTTTATTTCAGGAGAACGCAATAACAATCAGGTGAAGAAATCCTTCATGACCATGTCCCTGAGGATAGGTATGGAACAACAGACATGATATTGGTAACTAATCTATCCATAACTCTTGGGTGAGTATTCTTTTCTGTCTGTAGCAGTGGTGGTCGACATACTTGATATAGAATACAGTACCTCAAGTGTAGGCCCTGAATGAAGGGAATAATATTAGGGGTCCTTTCACACATGAGGACCATTTGTCTGTTTTTCACCCATCCATTGACAGATAAAAAATGGACATCAATGCATCTCTATGGAAAAAGGGATGTAAACAGAAGATCCACTTCTGTCAACATCCGTTTTTTTGGAATGGAACAAAGCCCTATTTTTCTTCCATTAAAAACTGTATTGGATGAAAAACGGATGTAAACAGACAAACGGTCCATTTTTGCATAGAAAAAAATGGGTCCGGGACGAGTGGTTAAGGACTCTAGCTGGTGGATGTAAAAAACTGATGTAAAAACGGATGAAAAACTGACATAAACTTCATCCATTTTTTCTTTGAAAAAACCTTACTGAACTGATGAAATGAATGCTCCTTATTTGTGAAAGGGGCTTATTTATCAATATTTTTATCCAAGATTCACACACTTTCAGCCAATTTCTACATTATTTACGGGTAAATTTGGTGACTCTTGAGTGAATACATTGATAAACAGATCTCTTTATGTATGTTATACTACAGAGAACTGTAATGCCCTGTAAACACGATCGGATTTCCGATGGAATAAAATCCGATGGAATTTTCCGTCGGAATTCCGATGAAGCTGACTTCCATCAGTCTTGCCTACACACCATCAGACAAAATTCCGACCGTCCAGAACGCCGTGAGGTACAACACGTACGACGGCACTATAAATGGGAAGTTCAAATCCAATGGCGCCACCCTTTGGGCTGCTTTTGCTGATTTTGTGTTACCGTGTGTTAGTAAAAGTTTGGTGTTAGCCGATTCGCGCTTTTCAGTCTCCATGCTTTTCAGTCCGTTACAGCATGATGAATGTGCTATCTCCATTATGAACGCTAGTTTTACCAGAACGAGCGCTCCCGTCTTGTAATTTAGTCTGAGCATGCGTGGATTTTTCTCCGATGGAGTTCCAAGCAGATCGGAATTTCCTATTGGTTTTTTTTCCATCGGAAAAATTTAAAACAGGTTCTATTTTTTTACACCGATGGAAAAAAGTCCAATGGGGCCCACACACGATTGTTTTTTCCGATGAAAAAAGTCCATCAGACTTTTTTTAATCGGAAAAAACGATAGTGTGTACAGGGCATTAGAGACTGTAGCAGGTCAGAAACTAGAGGCATACTAAAGGAGATGGATAGAAACAGAGGGCATGCTGCAGGGGGACAAGCAGAGGACAGGCTACAAGGGATTACCAGAAGAAGGGGCATGCAACAAAAGTCAAAAACCAAGGGAATGTTACAGGAGATGGTCAGAAACCAAGGGCATGTTACAAGAGATGGTCAGAAACCAAGGGCATGCAACAGAGAATGTACAGAAACAGAGGGCATGCTACAGAAGATGATCAGAATCCAAGGGCTCCAGTAGATGGTCAAAGACTGCAGACATAATACAGACATGGCTGGAGATAAAGAACATGGTAGGGCTTTCAGAGACGAGGGACATGTTACATATGAGACTGCTACTGTAGTGATCACTATTTACAGTAGCTTTCCAAATCACTGCATGCATGTATAACCATACAGCCAGTTTTAGTGCTGGAGAGAATATGGAGGCTTCCCTGCTAAACACTCCTCCTGAAAAATGCTCGTTGTCTGGCTGTCGAGCTGATCCAATGGTCTTTGTATTTTCTGTGGCACTGGCTTGAAACAATTATGCATACCAGGCATTCTGACTTCATTTTGGCTTTTTAATCAACCTGTGAGTTTGGGCAGTACAGTACTGTATAGAACCTAGAAACAGGCAACTAGCATTTTCAGAAGAATGTCAGCAACTGTAGTCTCCATAGTTCTCATAATATAGGTTTCTTTTTAAGATTTCTGGACTCTGCCCCTCCTCTTCTCTATACCACCACCAGAGACCCATATATTGATATGAATAAAACACTAATAAAATTAATACAAAAAAAATAGCCTAATTGATTCTTTAAAAATGTCACTGTTTTATCTGCAGTGGTTTAATCGTCAAATAACTTGAAGGTGTCCCACTAAAGAATCTTTAGCCAATAATATCTCTAAACTGCACATTAATGCCCCATTCACATAACCAGAACACTACAGACAGTTGAAAGATCTTAAAACAACTACATTGATGGTATCTAAAAGCAAGACGTTCCGAAACCGATACATCAAAAGAGTGATAGCAGTCTCAGACTAACTCTGTCTTGGCCACGCCCCCAACACCTTTCACCCTACTATCGGGGCTTAGTCATGGACTTGAGAAAGGGGCCACACCCCGAAACATGTTGCCTTGGTAACAAGCTTAGTCTATTCCTGGCGCCCTCAAGAGTGTTTCCCCACCTGTTGCATTGAGAATCGGCACACTAGATGTCTTAGTACAATACTAGCTCCTTCCTTGTCATCATTGGAACAGTGCCATTTCCCTCTGCTTCATTGATGACTGTGGATGTCATGTACCATGTAAGATATCATTAGTATGGAATGTTTTTCTTGGTGTTTTTTCATTCAATATACTTGTTTTGCCTTGTGTATATGACAGAGACACACACACCTGAACTATTCCTACACGTGGATTATCCAGAGCCCATTGCCTATCGTCATTCATTTGAGCGTTTAATTAAAGTTTATTTGGTGTGAGGCTTTCGGGTCATTCCTTTTACTTTCAAACACCGCAAGTAGTCAAGACGGGACACTTTACCCAGTCAGCACCCTTATGTCGTGTACACACGATCGTTTTTTCTGATGAAAAAAGACCGATGGACTATTTTCATCGGAAAAACCGATCGTGTGTGGGCCCCATCTGTCTTTTTTCCATCGGTGTAAAAAAATAGAACATATTTTACATTTTACTGATGAAAAAAAAAAACAATAGCACATTCCGATTGTCTGTGGGGAACTCCATCGGAGAAAAACCCACGCATGCTCAGAATCAAGTCGACGCATGCTCAGGAGCATTGAACTTAATTTTTCTCGGCTTGTCTGAGTGTTTTACGTCACCACGTTTTGAATGGTTGGAATTTTGTCTGATGGTGTGTAGGCAAGACTGATGAAAGTCAGCTTCATCGGAATTCCGATGGAAAAATCCATCGGAAATCCGATCGTGTGGGCATTAGTGGAACCTACTGGATTTGGCTGTATTAGCTGAAGCAGGGACCCAAAGTTTTTATCAGGTTTACATTGATGGTATGTTAAAGGTATGTATGGCAGACTGACTACAATATTTTACCAATAAAAGTACAACATGCATGTTTCATGTCAAAATCCACCAAAAACTGGTAATTAGGCTTTTGGTGGGCACTAGTGCGTTGACTCACACAGCATATTTTTTTTTATTGGGAATATCAGTATCTCTTATTACTTAAAGCAGTTCTTGACTTCACCCCTCCTTCCCACAGGACAAATAAGTCATTTTTAACAATGGTAAATTTACTGCAGGAGTGCGATAATTTGGCTTCCCTACATATTATGGGCATTTGGCTGCCATGGTCAGTTTTGGCCATCATACATAAGAAATAGTGTAGGGCAGCTCCACCTGTATAAGTTTTTCATTTGGGTCACAGCAAACACCTGCTATAGGTCAGACAGGCATGGTGCTCTCTGCCATACAGCAATCAGGCTGATGATGATGAAGATGATGATGATGATGGTGACATCAATGTTCTTATGACAGAGGTAATGGAACTAAACATATCAATGTGTTCTTAGCAAAAATTCTCTCTAGTCCTTACAAGACGGTAATATGAGTCAGAGCTGTTGGATCCCTGACTGCTCATTATACCTGTGCTTCTCTCATCAGTGCTACAGAAATTGATTAGCCATCTTGCAAATATCCCCAGAGGCTAATCATAATGGGGATTGGATGATCTGTATTGGCAAGGCTCTGCAGGCTTTTGTTGCTGCTATTACACTTTACTGAAATTTTAAAGCAGCCCTGTATTTTTCCTGTGTGTATTTTTTTAATGTGAACTACTTAGAGATATCTCACCAGTGCATAGTCAGTGAATAAAAGCACTGACACTGTGCCTCTCACACATCATGAAGAAGTTGAAGCTGTACAGCCACACAATAAGGACATCTCTGCCCTTCCTGCATATGACAGCAGTCAGGATGAGTGCTTAGTGATGGAGATGAAGGCTTAAAGTGTATGCAAATGCTTACAATGAACTTCTCCTTTTTGCTTCCCTTTGGTTTGTAAAATGGAAGCTGTTTTATTTTATATGTTTTTGATCCAGCCAGAAATCTAGTGCTTTTGTGTGCCCTTTGCGGTCTGCAGTGTTATCAAGCCTGCAATGGTTAATTCTGTTATCCACAGTACACCTCCACCATGTGTTTTGGGGATGAGAAGACGGGAAGGTCTTCTGTCACCCCAAAGTATAGAAACACTTTAACAAATTACTTTTTACTAAAAGTCAAAAATTTCATATCAGTTATGCCACGTACACACGATCGGATTTCCCGTTGAAAAAAGTCAGATGTGAGCTTTTGAACGGAAATTCCGACCGTGTGTATGCTCCATCTGACTTTTTCTGTCGGAATTCCCACCAGCAAAAGTTTGAGAGCAGGTTCTCTATTTTTCCGACGGAAAAAATTCCTATCGGAAAATCCGATCGTCTGTAGCAATTCCTACGTGCAAAATTCCGATGCATTCTCGGAAACAATTAGACGCATGCTCAGAAGCATTGAACTTAATTTTCTCGGCTCATAGTGTTGTACGTCACTGCGTTCTTGATGGTCGAAAGTTCAGAGAACTTTTGTGTGACCGTGTGTATGCAAGTCAAGCTTGAGCGGAATTCCGTCGGAAAAACCATCCAAGGTTTTTCCGACGGGAAATCCGATTGTGTGTATGCGGCATAACAGTTGCATTTCATTAAGAAGGGCTATACTGACTCCCGGCACTTACGTCAACTATATATTTGAGAATGGTTGGTGGAGTGAGAGGGAGATGTCAGGTATCTCTATAGACAAAGCTATCATTACCAAATACTTCCATAATCAGATGGATCAGTGATGGACCATCTTATACTTTTGGGTACCTTTAAAGGAAACAGAAAACCTTTGGAGATAATATACCAGTGAATCACTTTGTTATGCAATGGTATGTAATGTTCTCTTGATGACAAGTTATGTTAAAGTTATCTAAAAAGAAGGTGCGGTTATGGTGTATGTGTAGAGAAGCTGCCTTCCTTGTGAGTGTCCACAGATCAGGTATGTAGACTTGGCACATTCTGTGCTTTCTGGCTCTTGTCTTAGGTACACAGTTTATGTAATCAGCTCTGAACCTCCTTAGGGATGTTTACACAGAGGATTTAGGTGACATATAACACCACCGGGTGCTAAAAGTGTAATTCAATATCTTGAGCAATACAAACATAATTCTTTTTTAATTGTTCCTGTTTATACGCAATGAATAGAAAATCCCTCTGTTCTCTATCATCACGGATGGCCCTCCGGTATATGATGGGCTTATATTTTGGGTAAAAGCCATAGAGAAGCAGAAAACTTTACTGTTGCTTTCTATAAAGCCTATATATATATATATATATATATATATATATATATATATATATATATATATATACAGTATATATATATATATATATATATATATATATATATACATGTGTATATATATATATATATATACGTGTATATATATACATGTATATATATATATATATATATATATATATGTGTGTGTATATATATATATATATATATATATATATATATGTGTGTATATATATATATATGTGTATATATATATATATATATATATATATATATATATATATATATACACACAAACACAATTGATATATCTATTACCTTACCTCTCAAAATATTATATTGTCTTATTCTTGAGACAATGCATTATTATTATTAATTTTATGATACAGGATTTATGCAGCATCAACAACAGATTGCACAGCGCATTACAATCTAAAGGAAAATAGTACAGTTACAATACAATAAAGCACAAAGGGTTAAGAGGGCCCTGCTCTGAAGAGCTTACAATCTAATAGAGTGGACGAAGTGGTACAAAGGGTAACAACTGTGGAGGATGAACTGATGGAAGAGTAAAAGGTTCAGATGTTAGTTGGAGGCATTTTAGGCTTCCCTGACGATATGACTTTTCAGGGATCGCCTAAAAGTGGCCAGAGTACGAGATAGCCGGAGAGCTTGAGGACAGTTCCAGAGAATGGGAGGGACTTTGTAGAAGTCCCGAAGACAAGCAAGGGAGGAGGAGACAAGAGAGCTAGAAAGCAGGAAGTTTTGGGAAGAGCGGAGATGACGGTTTGGGTGATATTTGGAGACAAAATTGGTGATGTAGCTTGGGGCAGCTACATGAGCTATAAGATACCTAATAAAGAAGGAAAGGGTTGTAGTCTATAATATGAGAGTTTCAATAGTTCCTCCTTTTTTACCTTTTACATATTTATTTATTTCCTAGATTTTCTTCCTCTCATCGGTGATATAAATTCCATTTACCTCTATGTTTAATTCTACCACTTACTAAAGTAACCCAATAAATGGCCATGCCTGGGGTCCATCTTCCTACTTTCTTGTCTAACTGGTTATTAGAAATTTTGCCATAAGCTTCAAGCTTTCTTAATCCCAACATATATACAGTTACCTCACAAAACTGAGTACACCCCTCACATTTTTGTAAATATTTTATTATATATTTTTCATGTGACAACACTGAAGAAATGACACTTTGTTACAATGTAAAGTAGTGAGTGTACAGATTGTACAGGTCCTTCTCAAAAAATTTGCATATTGTGATAAAGTTCATTATTTTCTGTAATGTACTGATAAACATTAGACTTTCATATATTTTAGATTCATTACACACAACTGAAGTAGTTCAAGCCTTTTCTTGTTTTAATATTGATGATTTTGGCATACAGCTCATGAAAACCCCCAAATCCTATCTCAAAAAATTAGCATATTTCATCCGACCAATAAAAGAAAAGTGTTTTTAATACAAAAAAAGTCAACCTTCAAATAATTATGTTCAGTTATGCACTCAATACTTGGTCGGGAATCCTTTTGCAGAAATGACTGCTTCAATGCGGCGTGGCATGGAGGCAACCAGCCTGTGGCACTGCTGAGGTGTTATGGAGGCCCAGGATGCTTCGATAGCGGCCTTAAGCTCATCCAGAGTGTTGGGTCTTGCGTCTCTCAACTTTCTCTTCCCAATATCCCACAGATTCTCTATGGGGTTCAGGTCAGGAGAGTTGGCAGGCCAATTGAGCACAGTAATACCATGGTCAGTAAACCATTTACCAGTGGTTTTGGCACTGTGAGCAGGTGCCAGGTCGTGCTGAAAAATGAAATCTTCATCTCCATAAAGCTTTTCAGCAGATGGAAGCATAAAGTGCTCCAAAATCTCCTGATAGCTAGCTGCATTGACCCTGCCCTTGATAAAACACAGTGGACCAACACCAGCAGCTGACATGGCACCCCAGACCATCACTGACTGTGGGTACTTGACACTGGACTTCAGGCATTTTGGCATTTCCCTCTCCCCAGTCTTCCTCCAGACTCTGGCACCTTGATTTCCGAATGTACTTTGGACCACTGAGCAACAGTCCAGTGCTGCTTCTCTGTAGCCCAGGTCAGGCGCTTCTGCCGCTGTTTCTGGTTCAAAAGTGGCTTGACCTGGGGAATGCGGCACCTGTAGCCCATTTCCTGCACACGCCTGTTCACGGTGGCTCTGGATGTTTCTACTCCAGACTCAGTCCACTGCTTCCGCAGGTCCTCCAAGGTCTGGAATCGGTCCTTCTCCACAATCTTCTTCAGGGTCCGGTCACCTCTTCTCGTTGTGCAGCGTTTTCTGCCACACTTTTTCCTTCCCACAGACTTCCCACTGAGGTGCCTTGATACAGCACTCTGGGAACAGCCTATTCGTTCAGAAATTTCTTTCTGTGTCTTACCCTCTTGCTTGAGGGTGTCAATGATGGCCTTCTAGACAGCAGTCAGGTCGGCAGTCTTACCCATGATTGCGGTTTTGAGTAATGAACCAGGCTGGGAGTTTTTAAAAGCCTCAGGAATCTTTTGCAGGTGTTTAGAGTTAATTAGTTGATTCAGATGATTAGGTTAATAGCTCGTTTAGAGAACCTTTTCATGATATGCTAATTTTTTGAGATAGGATTTTTGGGTTTTCATGAGCTGTATGCCAAAATCATCAATATTAAAACAAGAAAAGGCTTGAACTACTTCAGTTGTGTGTAATGAATCTAAAATATATGAAAGTCTAATGTTTATCAGTACATTACAGAAAATAATGAACTTTATCACAATATGCTAATTTTTTGAGAAGGACCTGTATAACAGTGTAAATTTGCTGTCCCCTCAAAATAACTCAAACACATAGCCATTAATGTCTAAACTGCTGGCAACAAAAGTGAATACACCCCTAAGTGAAAATGTCCAAATTAAGTCCAATTAGCCATTTTCCCTCCCCGGTGTCATGTGACTCATAGTGTTACAAGGTCTCAGGTATGAATGGGGAGCAGGTGTGTTAAATTTTGTGTTATCACTCTCACTCTCTAATATTGGTCACTGGAAGTTCAACATGGCACCTCATGGCAAAGAACTCTCTGAGGATCTGAAAAAAAAGAATTGTTGCTCTACATAAAGATGGCCTAGGCTATAAGAAGATTGCCAAGACCCTGAAGCTGAGCTGCAGCATGGTGGCCAAGACCATACAGCGGTTTAAAAGGACAGGTTACACTCAGAACAGGCCTCGCCATCAAAGTAGTTGAGGGCACGTGCTCAGCGTCATATCCAGAGGTTGTCTTTGGGAAATAAACGTTTAGGTGCTGGCAGGCCACAACCATAAACGCTACATTTGGAGAGAAGTCAACAAGGCCTATGATGAAAGGTACACCCTTCCTATTGTGAAACACGGAGGTGGGTCTCTGATGTTTTGGGGATGTGTGAGCTACAAAGGCACCAAAAAATTTGGTCAAAATTCATGGCAAGCAACTGGCTCACAGCCCTCCGCATATCTTCCTTTTGTTCTGACCTCTTTTCATCTTCTCAAACTCATAGATCCCTGACAGGATACGAACAGCTGTGCTCTCTCTCGGAAACACCCAGACATTTACTCTCTACCATGTACACGTTACAGCACGCACTGATACATGATCAACCCCCCTCTTACACCAGGAAGTGGTCCACGGATCTGGGAAGAGGACTCCACTTGGTAGACTGGCAAAAGTCCTACCACTTTACGCACAAATCCTCAGTCTCCTGTTATTCCCAGGAGAAAAACTTTAAACTTATCTCTCGGTGGTACAGGGACCCTCAATCTCTACATAAAATATTTCCATCCATACCTCCCTCATGTTGGAGATGCAGCACGGCAGATGGAAGCTATCTCCACATATAGTGGGATTATCAGTCCATTCAACCCCTCTGGTCACAGGTTTATGCCATATACAGCAGTCTATACAATCGGCCTTTGATGCCCTCCCCAGAGATAGCTTTATTGTCCATGCTTCCTGGCTCCATAGCCTCCCAGAAACGCACCCTACTGCGCTTCTTCAGCTGCCAGGCAGCTTATCCCCCTGTTTTGGAAAACCACTACCACCCCCCCCTTGACCTTGTGGGTCTCCACAGTCAATGATATCATGCGCATGGAGGAGATGCTGGCCTTTGATACTGACACCTTCGACAAATTTAAGACCTTATGGCTCATTTGGATTGACTACTCTGACTCGGACTCCCTGAAAACATTATTGACACCTTTGGGTCAACCCGGTCGTCCACCCTGATTCCATCATGCAGGTTTGAAACGTCGAGGTCTGCTCGGTCCCCCCTTTCTCTCTGTCTTCTCTATCTTCTTTTCTTTCTCCCTCTATTTTCTATTGTTCTCTTTCCCTCTGTCTGTTTGTAATTTCATTTTAATAGTCAAATGTCATACTATATAATTTTATCAGCCCTCACTGTCCTTTATATGGAGTGACACCGTCTGCTCCTAGAGGACGGCGGTGTGTTAGTGTTTATGTTGAAAATGTTTCCTGCGATGAGCAGACAGTGTGATTTGTATGATAATACCCTAAATTGTGGACATTTGACAGTTGTCTGTATTTTTTTCACTCTATTAAATGCAATAAAAATATATTTGACTCCAAAATTCATGGCAAGCTGAATGCAGTATGTTATCAAAAAATACTGGAGGAACATTTGCATTCATCAACCAGGAAGCTGCGTATGGGACGTACTTGGACATTCCAACATGACAATGATTCAAAACACAAGGCCAAGTCGACCTGTCATTGGCTACAGCAGAATAAAGTGAAGGTTCAGGAGTGGCCATCTCAGTCTCCTGACCTCAATATCATTGAGCCACTCTGGGGAGATCTCAAACATGCAGTTCATGCAAGACAGCCCAAGAATTTACAGGAACTGGAGGCTTTTTGCCAAGAGGAATGGGCAGCTTTACTATCTGAGAACATAAAGAGTCTCATCCACAAATACCACAAAAGACTTCAAGCTGTGATTGATGTTAAAGGGGGCAATACACGGTATTAAGAAATGGGGTATGTAAACCTTTGATCAGGGTCATTTGGGTAGTTTCTGTTGTGATTATGATTTTAAAAAGAGTAAACATAGTTGATTGATAATAAATGGCTTCAGCCAAACACTAACCATGAGTGAAAGAAAAGTTTTTTGTTATCATTCATATTCTCAGAAAAATGGCCAAGAAATCATAAATTCTGACAGGGTATGTAAATTTGGGAGCACAACTGTATATCCTGTATAATAATAATAATAATATAATAATAATATATTTCCTTCCTTCCATTAGTGAAATAATTTTCACGAATTTTCACTAATAAATAAAAGGGCAGAGACATATTCCTGGGAAAATATAGGCCAGCCAGCTTAAAGCGGAGGTGCAGCCAAAAAAAAAAAGTCAGCAGCTACTAACAGTGTAGCTGCTGACTTTTAATAAGGACACTTACCTGTCCTACTCGCCAACGATGTCGGTCCCGCCACGGCGATCGATCGCTGCTGGCAGGTTCCCGGCTCCTCCATCCTGAGTAAGGGAAACAGGCAGTGAAGCCGTAAGGCTTCACTGCCCGTTTCCTACTGCGCATGCGCCACTTGCACGGCGCTTTGTGAATGGGCGGCTTGCCTCCTGGGATACACACAGTTCCCAGAAGGCAGCGGGGCCCATTCACAAGAAGAGGAAGTGGAAGGAGACCCACCGCGGACGAGAAGAGGAACATTAGAGCCAGATTAGGGGACTTCCGCATAGCAACAGGCATTTAGGGTGAGTATAAAAATTTTTTTCCTATTAATTAATTAATTTATTTTTTAGGATTTTTAATGTAAAGATTTTTTCAGGGTGGACCTCCACTTTAACATCAATAGTGGGTAAATTATTGGAAGGGATGATTAGGGACTATATCCAGAGGAAAAGAATATCATTAGTGGTAATCAGCATGGGTTTACGAAAGGTCGTACCTGCAGACCAATCTGCTAACATTCTACGAAGAAGTGAGCTGCCATCTAGATAGGGGGAGGCCTGTGGACTTAAGCCTTGTACATACGATTGGTTTTACCGATGAAACCAGTCCGATGGACTTTTTTAATTGGGCAAACCGATCGTGTATGGGCCCCATCTGTCTTTTTTCCATCGGTGAGAAAAAATAGAACATGTTTTAAACTTATCCGATGGGCAAAAAAACGATAGCAAATTCCAATCGCCTGTGGGGAACTCCATTGGAGAAAAACCCGCACATGCTCAGAATCAAGTCGACGCATGCTCAGAAGCATTGAACTTCATTTTTCTCGGCTTGTCGGAGTGTTTTACGTCACAGCGTTTGGGACGGTCGGATTTTTGACTGATGGTGTGTAGGCAAGACTGATGGAAGTCAGCTTCATCAGATTTCCGATGGAAAAATCCATCGGATTAGAATCCATAGGAAATCCGATCGTGTGTACAGGGCTTTAGTGTATTTGGATTTTGCTAAAGCATTTGATACAGTCCCCCATAAACGCTTAATATACAAGCTGAGATCTGCAGGCATGGACCATAAGGTTTGTTCTTGGATAAAAACCTGTTTACAGGGACGAGTCCAAAGGGTGGTGAAAACATGTACTCAAACTGGTCTGGTGAGTGAAGTACCCCAGGGTTCTGTGTTGGGACCAATACTATTCAATTTATTTATAAATTATATACTGTAGAAAACGGGATAAATAGCTCAGTTCCAGTTTTTGCAGATGACACAAAGATAAGTAGAGCAATAAACTCACATCAGGACATAGAAATTTTGCAGAGTGACCTGAAAAAAATAATGGAGTGGGCAGACAAATGGCAAATGAGGTTTAATGTGGAGAAATTTAAAGTAATGTACTTGGGGGCAAAAAACATAAATGCAAATTATTCACTAGATGGAAAACCTCTGAGAGAATCAAGGATGAAGAAGGATCTAGGGGTCCTAATAGATGACAGATTAAGTAATAGCATGCAATGCCAAGCTGCAGATAATTAGCATGCATAAGAAAAGGGATATACTCCAGGGATAAAACTATAATTCTGCCACTGTATAAAACCCTGGTTAGGCTACATCTGGAGTATTCGGTCCAGTTCTGGTCACCGGTTCTCAGAAAGGATGTGCTGGAGAGAGTCCAAAAAAGGGCAATGAAATTAATAAGAGGACTGGAGAACCTCAATTACGAGGACCGGCTGCAAACACTAAATTTATTCTCGCTGGAGAAGAGACACTTGAGGGTGGACATGATAACAATCTACAAATGCCTCAATGGGGATCTCAGCATAGGAAAAAACTATTCAGTCCCAGGGAGTGTATGAGGACACGGGGCCACACATTAAGACTGGAAGAGAAGCGGTTTAACATTAACCACTTAAGCCCCGGACCATTTGGTAGCTAGAGGACCAGAGGTGAATTCAGAATTTTGCACTGCGCTGCTTTAACTGTAAATTGTGCGGACATGCAATGTTGTACCCAAACGAAATTTGCGTCCTTTTCTTCCCACAAATAGAGCTTTCTTTTAATGGTATTTGATTGCCTCTGTGATTTTTATTTTTTGCGATATAAACGGAAAAAGACCGAAAATTTTGAAAAAAAATGATATTTTCTAATTTTTGTTATAAGAAAAATCGAATAAACTCAATTGTAGTCATACATTTAGGCCAAAATGTATTCAGCCACATGTTTTTAGTAAAAAAAATGTCAATAAGCGTATATTTATTGGTTTGCGCAAAAGTTATAGAGTTTACAAACTAGGGTACATTTTCTGAAATTTACACAGCTTTAAATTTATGACTGCCTATCTCATTTCTTGAGGTGCTAAAATGACAGGGCAGTACAAACCCCCCCCAAATGACCCCATTTTGGAAAGTAGACACCCCAAGGAAATTGCTGAGAGGCATGTTGAGCCCATTGAATTTTTTATTTTTTTGTCCCAAGTGATTGAATAATGACAAAAAAAAAAAAAGAAATTACAAAAAGTTGTCACTAAATGATATATTGCTCACACATGCCATGGTTATATGTGGAATTTCACCCCAAAATACATTTTGCTGCTTCTCCTGAGTACGGGGATACCACATGTGTGGGACTTTTTGGGAGCCTAGCCGCGTACGGGACCCGGAAACCAAGCACCGCCTTCAGGATTTCTAAGGGCGCAAATTTTTGATTTCACTCCTCACTACCTATCACAGTTTCGAAGGCCATAAAATGCCAAAATAGCACAAAACCCCCCCAAATGACCCCATTTTAGAAAGTAGACACCCCAAGGAAATTGCTGAGAGGCCTGTTGAGCCCATTGAATATAATTTTTTTTGTCCCAAGTGATTGAATAATGACAAAAAAAAAAAAAAAATTATAAAAAGTTGTCACTAAATGATATATTGCTCACACATGCCATGGTTATATGTGGAATTACACCCCAAAATACATTTTTCTGCTTCTCCTGAGTACGGGGATACCACATGTGTGGGACTTTTTAGGAGCCTAGCCGCGTACGGGACCCCGAAAACCAAGCACCGCCTTCAGGATTTCTAGGCACAAATTTTTGATTTCACTCCTCACTACCTATCACCGTTTCGAAGGCCATAAAATGCCAAAATCGCACAAAACCCCCCCAAATGACCCCATTTTGGAATATAGACACCCCAAGCTATTTGCTGAGAGGAATGGCGAGTATTTTACAGCTCTCATTTGTTTTTGAAAATGAAGAAAGAAAATATATATATATATATTTTTTTTTTTTTTTTCAATTTTCAAAACTTTGTGACAAAAAGCGAGATCTGCAAAATACTCACAATACCTCTCAGCAAATAGCTTGGGGTGTCTACTTTCCAAAATGGGGTCATTTGGGGGGGGGGGGTTTTGTGCTATCTGGGCATTCCATGGCCTCCGAAACTGTGATAGGCAGTGAGAAGTGAAATCAAAAATTTACACCCTTAGAAAGCCTGAAGGCGGTGCTTGGTTTTTGGGGTCCCGTACATGGCTAGGCTCCCAAAAAGTCTCACACATGTGGTATCCCCGTACTCAGGAGAAGCAACAGAATGTATTTTGGGGTGTAATTCCACATATGCCCATGGCATGTTTGAGCAATATATCATTTAGTGACAACTTTGTGCAAAAAAAAAAAATTAAAAAAAAAAATTGTCGTTTTTCCGCAACTTGTGTCAACATATAAAATATTCCATGGACTCGACATGCCTCTCAGTATATAGCTTGGGGTGTCTACTTTCCAAAATGGGGTCATTTGGGGGGGTTTTGAACTGTTCTGGCATTTTATACACAACATTAGGAAGCTTACATCCACTCTTCTAACCACTTGAAGACAAAGCCCTTTTTGACACTTTTTGTTTACATGAAAACATTTTTTTTTTTTTGCAAGAAAATTATGTTGAACCCCCAAACATTATATATATTTTTAAAGCAAAGGCCCTACAGATTAAAATGGTGGGTGTTGCATTTTTTTCTTTCTACACAGTATTTGCGCAGCGATTTTTCAAACGCATTTTTTGGGTTAAAAAATACACTTTTTTTAATTTTAATGCACTAAAACACACTATATTGCCCAAATGTTTGATGAAATAAAAAAGATGATCTTAGGCCGAGTACATAGATACCAAACACGACATGCTTTAAAATTTCGCACAAACGCGCATTGGCGACAAACTACATACATTTTTAAAAGCCTTTAAAAGCCTTTACAGGTTACCCCAGTAGATTTACAGAGGAGGTCTACTGCTAAAATGATTGCCCTCGATCTGACCTTCGCGGTGATACCTCACATGCATGGTGCAATTGCTGTTTACATATGACGCCAGACCGACGCTTGCGTTCGCCATTGGGCAAGAGCAGGGCAGGACAGGGGTGCTTTTTTTTTTTTTTTATTATTAATTTTGCTTTTTTATTTTATTTTTAAATTGTTCCTTCCAAGTATTTTTTTTTTTTATAATTTTTATTGTTATCTCAGGGAATGTAAATATCCCCTATGATAGCATTAGGTAGTGACAGGTACTCTTTTTTTGAAAAAACTGGGGTCTTCTAGACCCTAGATTTTTCCTCTGCACTCAAAGCATCTGACCACACCAAGATCGGTGTGATAAAATGCTTTCCCAATTTCCCAATGGCGCTTTTTATATCCGGGGGGGGGGCATTCCCTCCCACTGCTTGTAAAAGCAGTCCAGAGGCTAATTAGCCGCTAGGATTGCTTTTACATGAAAGCCGGCCGCAGGCTGAAAAGAATGATACCAAGATGATACCTAAACCCGCAGGCATCATTCTGGTATAAACATTCAAAGTCCAGCAACATACCAGTACGTTGCTGGTCCTTGTTGGACATGTATTGTAATCTGTTTATTTCATGCAGCCAGTTGGCTGAACGAAAAAAGAGATTGATCGGTGGGTATGCCCAACATTAGAATACCGCCCTTCATCCACCCACTTCCAATGATGGGCATACACGCACCATTTATATATGCCGAAGCATGGGGGCATCCTCCCGCAAAAAAGTTATGCCGCACACACATGGTCGGACTTTTCCACGGGCAAGCCTCCGTCGGAATTTCGACCGTATGTACGCGGCATTAGGAGCAAAATCGCTCCTCCGCCCCTGCTGCCCCAATGCTTCGGCATATTTGCTTTTTTTTTTTAACTGTGGTGGTGGAAGCACTGGAGTCGCAGGGATCAGGCCTGTCTCTGCGAACGCTGCAGTTATGTGTGTTTTTGTTTTGTAAGTGACAGTGATCGATCGATACTGCACTTGGGTGGCCTGGGCTGGACGGAGGGGCAAAACACAGGTGCCAGCAGGTATCTGGGCTGATCCCGCTAACACTGCGTTTTTGGGAACCCTAAACTGCTGGGGACGCTAGTATAGATCTGATCAGATCAGATATTGATCTGTTCAGATACTATACCACTAAGGGGGGTGTATGCTTCACGCGTGGGTGTTAGCGTTACTGGCACTAACCTGACGCTGCCTGGGGTGTGACTCAGACCCTCTCTGACGCTAAAACCTAATTGATATCACCCGCCGGGCGATCAGGGGGTTAAACCTTTATTGGGTTATATACACGGCGGGTGCCCTGACACTATAAAAAGCAAACTAACTAACCAGCGTCACCCGTAACACTTATATGGTGATCACTGGTGAAAGGGTTAACTAGGGGCAATCAGGGGGTTAAAACCTTTATTAGATAATATATGGGGGTACCTGACGCTATAAAAACCTGCGGCGAACCTAAAAAAAATTACCAGCTACTGATCTGCATCACCGACACTAAGACAGCGTTTAGAAAAACGATTGCTTAGCGACAGTGGTGATGGGGGTGAAAGGGTTACCTGGGGGCGATCAAGGGGGTTAAACCTTTATTAGATAATATATTGGGGTACCTGACGCTATAAAAACATGCGGCGAACCTAAAAAAAATTACCCGCTACCGATCTGCATCACAGACACTAAGACAGCGTTTAGAAAAACGATCGCTTAGTGATAGTGGTGATAGGGGGTGAAAGGGTTACCTGGGGGGCGATCAAGGGGGTTAAACCTTTATTAGATAATATATTGGGGTACCTGACGCTATAAAAACCTGCGGCGAACCTAAAAAAAATTAC
The DNA here is from genome assembly GCA_029206835.1 of Rana muscosa. Classification (NCBI taxonomy): domain Eukaryota; kingdom Metazoa; phylum Chordata; class Amphibia; order Anura; family Ranidae; genus Rana; species Rana muscosa. Next base: position 152,319,790 of record CM055117.1, read on the forward strand.
TGACTGCCGATCGGCATCACTGACGCTAAGACAGCGATCAGAAAAATGATTGCTAAGCGACAGTGGTGATAGGGGGTGAAAGGGTTATCTGGGGGGTGATCAGGGGGTTAAACCTTTATTGGGGGGGTTAGGGGGCTACACTGGACCTAAGACTAAACTTTGGTGACACTTTTACAGTCACAAATGTCACTGATTGCAGTGATCACTAAATAAATGGTCACTGCAATCAGTGACACTGTGACTGGGGGCTGGGGGGGTGATCTGGGGGGTGATCTGGGGTGTCTGGGGGGGCGATTTATGTCCCTATGTGTCCTGGTGTCAGTGTAGTGTTGTGTGCACTGACCTGATATCTTCTCTTGTACGGCGCTCGGTATATGTGAGCGCCGCACCAGAGATGACATCACTTCCTCCTGCTCCCTCTGTCTGACACAGACAGAGGGGGCATTTCCATTCGCCGGGAGCGATCGCGAGGGGGTGGCCAGAAACGAATGGCTGCCCCCTCATCCCGGAACGCTCCCGGACACTTAGCCACCGCTCACTGTACAGAAGGGGGGTCCGATTGGACCCCCCAACTGTACAAAGGCAATCACGTACACTCTACGTGATTGTGCCTGTCTGTGCCATTCTGCCGACGTATATATACAGTGAGCGGTCGTTAAGTGGTTAAACTGCGCAGGGGGTTCTTCACTGTCAGGGCAATAAGGATGTGGAACTCTCTCCAACAATTGGTGGTGGCTGCGGGGAGTATGGATATTTTTAAAAGACTCTTGGATGTACATCTTAAAAAAAACACTACATACAGGGATATGGGAAATATTATAGACATTGACACACGTACACCTACACAGGTTGAACTGGATGGACTATTGTCTTTTTTCAGCCTTGCCTACTATTTAACTATGTAATTTACAATTACCTCTGTTTCTTTTTTTTACCTCAAAGTCCTAACTCAAAGAAATAGCCATGCCTGGGGTCCATCGTCCAACTTTCCTTTCTTACTGGTTGTCAGAAATTCTCCATCAACTTCTGCCTCCTAGTATATGAAGATAAAGGGCAGAATGGAAATGCCCAACAGCCATTTGGATTCAGCCTGGAGCTAAACTAAGTTGCTCCTTCTCTACAAATTCTTGCTCCATGGGGTTGCCTTTTACAGCTGGAAAGACTATGCTGCTATTTATCTTCTTAAATTTTGAGTTTCTTGGGTTTCATGCTGACCATTGTTTCAATGCCCAATGATCATATGCAGAATTCAGACTTCACCCTAACTTTATTTTCTGCATACTTGTCCAAGGTCAGTGATTTAAAAACTGTTGAAGCCAGAGGGTCAACATGACAACCAGGCAGCTGACATCCTCAGAAGGTGGTTGACAATGGCAGAGTACATATTTTCTTTAAGACACATTACAATCAGAGCTGGAAATTTTGTGTTCACTCAGGGGATAACGCCTGCCTCTTCACTGGCCCTATGCCTTTGCAGCTGACCGAATAATGCTGATTGCAGCCATGTGGAAATTAATAGACTTTCTGTGTTTAGCACACTGTAATGTTTCCTGAGAAGCAGAAGAAATTCACATGGCTTTTCATATTGCATGGAGTTGCTCTTTTACTTTTCCCACTTGGTTTAAGTCTGTGATTAAGGAACCCTACTTACATCCTTACATGTTGTTTTGCTACAGCAGGGGTAGGCAACCTGGGGCCCTCCAGCTGTTGTGGAACTACATTTCCCATGAGGCATTGCAAGGCTGGCAGTTACAATTACTCCCAGAGGCATGATGGGACTTGTAGTTCTGTAACAGCTGGAGGGCCCCAGGTTGCCTACCCCTGTGCTAGAGAAAGGCATGCTTCATTGTATCCATAAAATATCAGTTAAAAAAAAAAAAACTCACTGCCAAAGGTCTAAAGATATACATATAGCAACATTTTGCTACAAATACTTGTATAATATGGTATTAATTCTCATAATAAAATAACTCTCAGACAAAATGTTTGAAATAGGCTTCCTATTACTGGCTCCAAACACATTCCCAGAGTTCACATTCATTCTGGAGTCCCCTGTGGTTATATAGGATTGCTACAGATTGTGCTTTATTAAAAATGCAGCAATATACCTAGTTTACTGATTGCAGATCGGCGATCACGTGACATGCCACCTCTCTTCTCTAGGCCCGACAGATGCAGCAAGCGGGGCCATGGATCCCCCACTGACATCATTCAGGAGGGGAGGAGGAGAGGATGGGAGAGGCCGCTGCATCTGTCATGCTAGAGAAGAGAGGCTGCATGTCAAGTGATCGCCAATCTAAACAAGGTATATATCTGCATTTTTAATAAAGCAGAGTCACAGGGGGACATTAGATTAATCATCAAAGAGGATCAGTGCTTTTTTCTCAGACAATAGGTGCAGGAACTTCCCTTTTTTTCCGAGTCACCCCTTTTCTCCGCCCCTACCCACCTTCGAGCGCCATCCCTTGGTTCCATCCCCTACCCACCTCCCAGTACCGCCCCTTTTAGACAATACAGAACCAAGTATCATTTTGTAGTGCTAAGTAATTTGTATGGAATTTGATAATGATATCAAGAAAAGCAGTAAAATAGATCCCCTTCAGCCAGCAACAATAGATCCCCTAACAATAATGTACCACCCACAATAAAATTTCCCCCCAGCAACAATAGACTCCCGGCAGCATCAACAGATCTCCGCACAGCCAGCATTATTAGACTCTCTGGCAGCCATCAACAATAGACCCCTTCCCCCAACAGTAGATCTCCTTCAGCAACAACTGACCCCCCAGCAACATAAGACCCACCCCCAGCAACAATAGGTCCCCCACCAGCAACAATAGACCTCCTCAGCAGCAATAGACCCCCCTGCAAAAATAGATACCCTCCATCTAGAATAGATACCCTAGCAGTGAGCATCAATACCCTGCAGCACACCCCAGCACCCCTTGCGATTACATACAGTCAGTCAAGGAGGTGCCAGGACTGCGTTCCCCCACGTTCCTACTGAAAAAAAGCCCTGAAGAGGATAATGTAAAGTTAACCCTAATTTGAGCATCAGGACGGGAGGGGGCGGCGCGGACACAGAGCAGACAGTCAGGGGAGGGGGAGAGGCGACACAGAGCAGGGCTGCGGATGACGGAGACACGTACACTGACTCCGATGTCAGAGCAGAGAGGGGAGGGTAGAAACTGTGTCAGGAACCATGAATCAGACTGAGAAAGAAGTGCAGTAAAAAACAAACTATTTAATAAAATGATAAAAAGGTATAAACAGAGCAAACATAATCAAAACATAGCCAGAGTTTGGTAACCTGGACAGGTAGTCAGAACAAGCCAGAGAAACAGGAGTCCAGAGATCAGCGAAGTCAGGTGCAGCAAACAGGATCAGGAACCAGAAGGGAAGTCAACCAAGCAAAAGTCTTTCACAAGAAAAAACAGCAGAGGGAGTCTGGATATGTTGACCAAGGCAAAGGCACAGAAGATCTTATCCAAGGAGTTTATACAACTAAAAGCTCTAGCTGATGAGCAGGAAATAAAGAGCAGGTGAATGACTGTGGAAGGAAGAGTCTTTGCCAATTAACCGACAGCTGAGCACAAAGAAGCTCTGAGAAGGAAGAGCCGGCCCTGACAAACTGGCAGGATCAGCCAGGTATTACTGGTGATAAAGGGGGCCAAATGGCACAGCACAAGCACTGTGCTGTATATAATGCTTTAAAGGAACAGGACCTTTATTTATTTTTTGGGGTTAATAAACACTTTAAGCTGGCCATATACCAGTAGAATTTTGTTTTGTTTCAGTGCATTAATTCGTTTTTTTAATAGTTAATTGGGTCAAATTGATAATTATTTCAATTGTAGTGACAAGGACAATTGAGGGCAAAGAATATATTTTTTTTTTCTCAAAAGGACAAAATTCTGTTAATGTGGTTTTCATTTAGGGAAAATCATACTTACTGTAGAACATGTGTGCATCCCAAAATTGAACGTAGAATTCAAAACTATGGTATGACAATGGAACATAATTTTAAAGGTTTTTTTTATGCAAAATTTGCCAAGTCCATCAAATGCTCTGATAAAAAAAAAATCTGAATTTCCGCATGAATGTTCAAACCAAATTCTACTAGTGCATGGCCAGCTTTAGGCCTATTACTATCTTACACTCTGTTTTATGGTAATCTAGGGAGCTATCTAACCAGGTTGACATATTAATCCAATGTTATCACTACCTAAAACTGTGCGCAGAGAATAGCTCTGGTACTTTCCCAGCTGCCTGAAGTTGGATGTTATTCAGGTTTTCATTAGTGGCAATGTTTTACCATGTCGGTGTCATGTCACATCAAGATTGTAACCACTGAAATCCCCTTTCATAAAGGACTGTAGGGGATTTCCTACCATCTCTTAGATTCACTTATATTATTTCCTTCTATCGTATGACCTTTGAGGGTTGCGATAAAGTTACAGAGAGGTGTGTGCCCATGCTGCTAAAAATGACAGGAACTTACATATTAGAACAGGGGGTTCTAATACCCCCTGTTATGGTACTTTTTATGATAAGAGACCCCTAATGGATTGCCCAATATGTCCCCATATCTCTATACTCACTTCTTCAGACTTTCAAAACTAGGGTTGTCCCGATACCACTTTTTTAAGACCGAGTACAAGTACCGATACTTTTTTTCAAGTACTCGCCGATACCGAATACCGATACTTTTTTTTAATCTCATGTGTCAGTATTTTTTTTTTTTTTTTACTATTTATTTTATTTATTTATTTTTTACAATGCTTTATTTTTTTAAGGGGGGGGGGGGGGGTGGACAGTGTCAGTGTGTGTGTTTTCTTTTCTTTTCTTTTTTTTACAATTCATTTTTATTTTATTCTTTTTTTTTTTATCAGCCCTGTTGTGGGGGGCTTTGGTGAGATATCAGGGGTCTTAACAGACCTCTGACATCTCCCCTTTGAGACAGAGAAAGGGACTAGGGACACATATTCCCCAGTCCCTTTCTCAGCAGCCTCTGCTGCGCTGAAAATGAATGGAGAGAAGACAGCGGCTCCTCTCCATTCATAAACTGAAACATTGTAAACACAGTTTACGATGTTTCAGTTATGTGAATGGACAGAGTCAGTGATGACTCGGTACATTCCGACAAGTAAGGAGCCGGATTTATCGGCTCCTACCTCCGCTCTCCATCCTGAGATACCAAGGCGGTGGAGGAGGAGCACGGAGGGGGCGGCAGCACGGAGGGGGACGGCGGCATGGAGGTGAAGGGGGAACAGGTAGCATTTGAGCAGCAGACAGGCAAGGCAATTGGATCAGATTAATTTTACTTACCCGCCTGAAGACCCGCTCTGCTCTCCGCTCTGGTCTCTGCCACGCTCTCCGTCTTGGTCTCCGCCCCCCGCCCCGCTCTCCGCCCTGGTCTCCGCCCCCGCCACGCTCTCCGCCCTGCTCTCCGTCCCGCACCGCACACTCTCCGCCCCGGTCTCCGCCCTGCTCTCCACCCCCCGCTCTGAGAAAAAAAAAAAAAAAAGTATCGGACTGGGCATCGGGAGCATTTGCGCGAGTACAAGTACTCGCGCAAATGCTTGGTATCGGTCCCGATACCGATAATAGTATCGGTATCGGGACAACCCTATTCAAAACCATTATCACTATCTCCAGCCCCGTACACACGATCAGAATATCTTACAAAAATAATACCGCTTTCGAATCAATTGTATGATAATCTAATCGTTAGTTCACAGATTTTGTCTGAAATTTTCCGAAGAGACAAACATGAAAATGTTTCTCGTACGATAACAGATTGTACAATTTTCGTTTAATCAGTACAGTTTTCGTCCGAAAATACAATACAAATACATTACATCACTTCCGAATTATTATTCTGTCGCATGAGAATTTTCATACTTTAGTAACCTATTAGTTTTTCATATGGAGTCTAGCATGCAAAAAAAAAAAAAAAGGGACGATAATTAGTCTCTCATCGTGTGTACAAGGCTTTAGGTACCAGTATGACTTCAAAAGATGGCAATAGCTTAGTTTTATTTTCCATATAATTAGCTAAGAATAGAACACCTGAAAGTAAATCACATTTACTTATATTAGCCCTGGTTCACATTGGTACGATTTGACATGCGAACTGACACCGCCCTAATCGGTGCGACGCTGCATCTGCGGCGCTGCACCTATTTCAAAAAGTAGTTTCTGTACTACTTTTTGCGATTTTGGGCCGTGATTTACATTGACATCTGTCCAGAAACCTGCACAGATGTCTCTGAAATCGCGGCCGAAATCGGGACTGACATGCGGGAGTGAAATCGTGTGAGTTCAGCTAAACTCGCACGGCTTCATTCCCGCAAGCCCAGTGTGAACCTGGGCTAAAACAGCGAATTATTGATGTGTCATGGTCTGCTCGGTCCACCCTTCCCTTTATCCTCTCCCCCCCCTTCCTCTTCTTCTTCCCGCTACCTCCTTTCCCCCCCTTCTCTTTATATCTATTCTCTTTCATCTAGTAGTCAGAGGTCATGCTGATCGATTTATTGGCCTTCACTGCTTTCTGTTTAGCATATCGCTGCCTTTCTGGAAAAGGCGGCGACTTGTCCAGCCTTACTTTGGACACGCTCCATACCGTATATGGAAAACGTGATTTACAATGTATCATTTTATGTCATGGACGTCTGACATTTGTATGTGCTATTTTGTCTTATTGAAAAACAATAAACATATATTTGACTCTAAAACAGCGAATTAACCTCATTACGTTGATTTCCTTGCTTGTTTCAATTTCTTTATTATTCAGAGATCCATACCACTATTATTCGGTACCCAAACCCCCCCGGATCAGAACCCCTGAATTAGATTGCCAACCTTGGTATTCCATGCACATATCCCACACTGTGTTCAAAACGCACTGGATGTGCGATCTGCTGCAGGTATCAGTGTACTCCCAATGACACCCCAAACGCAGTGTGTCTGCCTACACTGGATCGCATGGTACAGTGGTACCATGCAATCCGGTTGCAGTGCGTTTTTTAAAAAGTAGTGCATGCACACAATCCATTGCGATTTCAGCCAATTCAAATGAATGGGGTAAAAAAATTGCACCACACTGAATAGCACAGGAACACAGACTGCATTCCTTTGGGATTCATGTGTGAACCAACCCTAATGTAGTTAATCTAAATGTTCTATTAGGCCCCTTTCACACTGGGGCGGGAGGTGCAGTGGCGGTAAAGCGCCGCTATTTTTAGCGGCACTTTACTATCGGAATTGCGGCAGTATTCGGCCGCTAGCGGTGCGGTTTCCCCCCCCGCGCTAGCGGACGAAAAAGGGTTAATACTGCCCGCAATGTGCCTCTGCAGAGGCGCATTACGGGAGGTATAGCCGCAGATTCCCATTGCTTTCAATGGAAAGGAACGGTGGAGGAGCGGTAAACACACCACTCCTCTCACCGCTCCAAAGATGCTGCTAGCAGGACTTTTGGAGCGGTCCTGCTAGCGCACCGCTCCAGTGTGAAAGCCCTCGGGGCTTTCACACTGGAGAAACAGCAGCCGCTGTTTAGGGTCGGTTTGCAGGCGCTATTTTTAGCGCAATAGCGCCTGCAAACCTCCCCAGTGTGAAAGGGGTCTAAGAGTTGAGAGAGAATAGGAGAATATATTGAATAGCCGGTAGCATGTTCATAGCAAACAACAGTTAGCACCATCACCAAACATATTCCCCAGTTATGTTTACCTACTGTTTCTTTTAATTAATTTTGAGCTGTAGCAATACAGGAGCTAAAAGTTCATAAAGTTCATAAAAGTTCATAATTGCAGCATATTGTGAATAGGGGTATGGCAGGGTTCACCTCTGTATCAAAATCACATTTTGTGTACAGCCAGATGAGCACATGACTGCATAGGCTTCAATTACTGCATTGTGTCCAATATTAAATTTCACGTATTTCCTATCAATACATTGAAAATGAAAAGGCAATCATGTGCAAGTTGATTATCATTTTAGATATTCAATACTGAAGAACTGTCAGTGTCATCCTTGATCAACCAGTTAGCTTTCCACTCACATGTAAAAGCAGGGAGGTGGCTAAGTGCCACCTGGCAGTGCTAGTCTTGTTGGTTTGAATCCTGACCACAGCACTACCCACATGGAGTTTGCATGCTTCCCCTATGCCTGAATGGTTTCCACTCAAACTCCAACCATGCGATTCAAGGTTAATTTGCTCCGTACAAATTTGCCATACTGTGTGTTTGTATGAATGTGAGTTAGGAACATTAGATTGTAAGCTCCTTGAAGGAACTGATGTGAATGTACAATATATATGTAAAATATTTCATATATTGTCAGTTCTATAAAAATACTTGTAATAAATTAGTGTCAGGGAAAATCTCATGGGTAGCTCTATCATGCGCAAAGCTGTGCTGGAATACTCCATGACACACAACTAGTTGCGCAATGAGTCACATTCTCATTTTCCACGACCACACTAAGAAAATGAAAGCGAAAATCTAATCTCAATCTTTTAAATATGGAGGAACCCTTCAAAGAACTTTCAGATCCTTTAAAACCCTTGTTGATTACAGTGCTCCCGCTAACGATACATTAGTATGAACAGTAAGTTTAGATATAAGAGAAAATGAAAAAATAACTAATGTGGCATGTGCGCTGGACAACCATGGCTGCTATATATGACAACATTATTTTCAGTATTTATAATGAAATTTAAAAAAAGCTAATAATAATAACAGCCAGGAAAGAGAAGGAATTTTATAATGCTCTCTACACTGGTGGTCACTGGGAAGAATCCCCCCCCCCCCCCCCCCCCCCCGTAAAGATGGCTTGACAGATAACTGGCATCTGTGGTTTATCTGAGAGGTGAGACACATGAGATAAAATGATCTGCAGATAATCATAACAACAGGATGCCAAGGGCAGGACAGGATATTTAAGTTCAGCCAACTCCTGTGTATCTCTGATTAGGCAAATGTACGAAACAATAATTCAGGCCAAGATGTAACTAATCCCTTCAGCTAAGCATAAGATAACTACACAATATAATACCCAATATTTATAAAATAGATTACAAGCACTCTGCAACTTAGTAAAAGTTTGGTGTTAGCCGATTCGCGCTTTTCAGTCTCTGTGCTTTTCAGTCCGTTACAGCATGACGAATGTGCTATCTCCATTACGAACGCTAGTTTTACCAGAACGAGCGCTCCCATCTTCTAATTTAGTCTGAGCATGCGTGGATTTTTCTCCGATGGAGTTCCACACAGACGATCGGAATTTCCTATCGGTTTTTTTTTCATCTGAAAAATTTAAAACATGTTCTATTTTTTTTAACACCGATAGAAAAAAGTCTGATGGGGCCCACACAATCGTTTTTTCATCAGAAAAACCGATCGTATGTACTGGGCATAAGGGTTTCCTCCCAACGCCAAAGACATGCTGGTAGGTATACATGCGGCAGTACTTAAAATTATAAATTAATGCGTGGCTAAGCTGAAGTGTAGCTATCAGCACATACCCCAAAAATGAAACAAAATTATGAACACAGTGGAAACTTCCCCCCTCGTCCTCTAGTTAATAATCCCTGTAGTAGCATATCAGGATGCTGAGTTCCAAACAACTATATACAACAAGCGAAGACCACCAACTAATGCCCCGTACACACAATTGGAAATTCCAACAAGAAAATCATGGATTTTTTCTGACGAAATGTTGGCTCAAACTTGTGTCTACACACGGTCACACAAATCTTGTCTGAAATTCCGACCGTCAAGAACGCGGTGACGTACAAGACGTGCGACGAGCCGAGATCAATGAAGTTCAATAGGCAGTTTGGCTCTTCTGCTTGATTCTGAGCATCCGTGTTTTTTTTGTGAGTCGGAATTGCATACAGACGAGCGGAATTTACAACAAGAACTTTTTCATTCGGAAAAATAGAGAACCTGCTTTCAATCTTTTACTGGCGGAAATTCTGACAGAAAATGTTGGATGGAGCATACACACGGTCGGAATATCCGACCAAAAGCTCACATCCAACTTTTTTTGACGGAAAATCCTATCATGTGTACATGGCATTACAGGTAAGAAAGTAAAATATTTGAGACCTGCTCAATAAGTCCATTAAAAGCTTAATTGTTAATAAAACAAGTATGCTGCAAGAATATGTTGCAAGCAAAACCTCAACTGGTTTGGCTATACACTTAGAGCCGGTTCACACAGGGGCGACTCGGGAGGCGACTTGAAGTCGCCCCAAGTCGCGCTGTTTTTAAAACGAATTGAAGTGAATGGAGCCGTCTTAATGTACACGACTGCAGTCGCTCCGACTTCAAAAAAGGTTCCTGTACGACTTCAATCCGACTTCTAGGCGACTTGTATGGGAGAAAAAGAAACCCTGGACTGCCGCACTCTGTATAGACAGTTATTTATTCCAAAATTTCAAGTAAAAAATCCAAATTCAAAATAAATCCATAAATCCAAAACAACAAATGCAGATAGTATGCATGCAGGGAAGGGTGGCTAATGCGTTTCACGTCACGAATTGACGCTTACTCATAGCTCTAGGCGACTTGTACCCATTGATTTCAATGGAAGTTGCCTCAGAAGTCGGATCACTGTCTTTACTGCAGCGACTTTTCAGGAAGTGAAAATAGTTTTTAGGGCAAACCCCTCCCTCCCCCCTCTCTCCCACAGAGCTGATTCAAGGTTGATTGGCCACTGGAATGCCTCCTGTCCTATAGGCGACTTGTAAGTCGCCCCATGTCGCGCTGTGGTTCAGGCTCAGGTCGCTTCCAGGTCGCCTCCAAAGAGTCGTGTTGCCCCTGTGTGAACCGGCTCTAAGTATATAGTTTAGTAATAATGGAAGCTTTCAATGACTTATTGCATGAATCCAAGAGGTGGTGAGTATCTGATATGTAAGGTATACCTGTTAGCTGGTGGTGCTCACTGATGCCGCGTACACACGATCGGTTTTTCTGATGAAAAAAGACCAATTGACTTTTTTCATCGGAAAAACCGATCATGTGTGGGCCCCATCGGTCTTTTTTCCATTGGTGTAAAAAAATAGAACATGTTTTAATATTTACAGATGGAAAAAAAAACTAGGGATGTCCCGATACCGATACTAGTATCGGTATCGGCACCGATACCGAGCATTTGCCTGAGTACTTGTACTCGGGCAAATGCTCCCGATGCTTCACCCGATACTTGCCATCCCAATCAGTGTCCTCCTCCGTGCCGCCGTCCCAATAGGTGTCCCCCTCCGTGCTGCCATCTCAATCAGTGTCCTCCTCCGTGCCGCTGTCCCAATAGGTGTCCCCCTCCGTGCTGCCATCCCAATCAGTGTCCCTCTCCGTGCTGCCATCCCCCTCTGTTCTCCTCCTCCACCCCCTCGATCTGTCAGGATGGAGAGCGGAGGTAGGAGCCGGTAACTCTGGCTCCTTACCGTTCGGAATGTACAGAGTCAGTGATCACTGACTCTGTCCATTCACATAACTGAAACATCGTAAACTGTGTTTACAATGTTTTAGTTTATGAATGAAGAGAAGCCGCGGTCTTCTCTCCATTCATTTTCAGCGCAGCAGAGGCTGCTGAGAAAGGGACTGGGGAATCTGTCCCTAGTCCCTTTCTCTGTCTCAAAGGGGAGATGTCAGAGGTCTGTTAAGACCCCTGATATCTCACCAAAGCCCCCCAACAGGGCTGATAAAAAAATAAAAAATTTAATAAAAAAATAAATAATAAAGAAATGAATTGTAAAAAATAAATAAAATAAAATAGAAGAAAAAACACACTGACACTGTCCACCCCCCACCCCTTAAAAAAAGAAAACATTATAAAAAATCAATAAATAAATAAATAAAAAAAATTGTAAAAAAAAAAAAAAAAAATTGTAAAAAAAAAAATTTTTTTTTTTTTAAAAGAGATAAAAAAAAAAGTATCGGTATTCGGTATCGGCGAGTACTTGGAAAAAAGTATCGGTACTTGTACTCGGTCTTAAAAAAGTGGTATCGGGACAACCCTAAAAAAAACGATAGCAAATTCCGATCGTCTGTGGGGAACTCCATCGGAGAAAAACCCACGCATGCTCAGAATCAAGTCGACGCACGCTCAGAAGCATTGAACTTAATATTTCTCGGCTCGTCGGAGTGTTTTACGTCACTGCGTTTTGGACGGTCGGAATTTTGTCTGATGGTGTATAGGCAAGACCGATGAAAGTCAGCTTCATCGGAATTCCGATGGAAAAATCCATCGGATTTTATTCCATTGGAAATCCGATCGTGTGTACAGGGCATTAGTGTGTCTAGATATACTTTTACTTGTAAGATCTGACAGAGAAACACCAAGGAACGTCCCAAAGCAGCTAAGGAAATAGTGACTTTCTTATGGTCCCTGTCCGCATAGTCATAAGTAGATCCTCATCCCTCTTCTCCCTGGTATAAGTGTACAGTTGACTGGTTGAGACAAGCACAGGGAATAAAAACCAGGAAATTTTATATTTTCATCTGATGGGTTTTTATCGAAATTTAGTATTTCAAAATGATAGACTGGACACCCCACCTACCTCTCTGTTACTGAGCCACTCTTCATGCTAAGAACCAAAAGCTAGGTTCAGGAGGGATCAGACCAGTCATTAGCTTCAGAAAGTAAAGTTTTCAGCATTCCTGATTTACATAACTATGGCTAGTTTACATTGTTCTTTTTTATGCTGCTGACCCTGGAAATCCGGCTATTATGATTATCATCAGAATTCCTGCTGTGGACCTTAGTATGAATTTATAATTTTTATGGTACCCACAATTAGATCACTCCCTGACAATTTATAAAAAGTAGAAAACACAAGGTGATGAAAAGACAAAATTCTGCAAAATCAAGACTAAAAGACAATAAATTATACAAATACATAGGAAAAATTCATTACTTTACATTTCCATGGAAATGTAACTTTTTTGGTTAGTGTAAATCATTGGAAATAAAAGTTTTTATAAGTTGGTTATGTCTATTAAGACGTGGATTTCTCTAGGTTGTTTTCACTTTAGTGGAAATATCAGAAAGACAAATGGACAGATTGCCCAGAGCAGCTTTATAAATGGGCAAAACTGCCAGAAACAATGAGCAGAAATATTAGTTTCGATTTTTGTAATTGGCCTCCGGTGGTTCATGGTAAGGCCTCCTTCTCCTAGCTGATCTAGTAGCCTGAACTCATCTACCATCCACCTAGCAAATATCTATCTGAGAGGGGAAGCCCCAGGTCCACACAAGTTCAATGTCCTTCTGTACTGCTGGAGGGCTATGTCATTGTGCGTTCACAGCTTAGAATTAATTCAAAGAAGAAAGTCACTTGAAAAGCCGAAAATAAAAACCTACAAACTCAAGCTTCATGCAGGCTTACACATTTATTTTTGAAGCACAACCACCCACGTCAGCTTGTAGTAATTGCAGAAAATGTAAGTAAAATTAGAGTTTACTATAAGCATAACACACCACCATTTATTTTGTTCTTAATATATCTTATATTATAGCATAACAGCATACTTGTGGCTGGTTTCTATACGGCTGTTTAATTATAACAGTATACAGATCACTGATTCCACCAGTGATAATTAAAAGAATTAAAGTCTGTTGATATTTTAATACACATGGGAATTATTTTTAGAGTTTAAATTTAAAAGGCATACGGTAATTGTATTTATTATTATCTGATGAAAAGCTGACCTACATGTTTATGAGTTCTTTACAGAAGCAAATAATTCTCCTCCTGCATACATCCTAGTTTTCTAAGATAGGAATTTAGGTAAACTATATGCTTTTTCCACACTCCTGCTTACATGGACCAATTTTTTTAACTGAATTTTTCCATAATAGCACTGTTTAAAAATAAACTATGCAATTATCTGAAGGGTGCAATATAAATAACTCTGGATGTAAAATGCATTTATTTATATACATTGCTACACCAGAGTAAAAAGGGGGCAATCTGAGGAGGAATGAGAAACAGAGGGATTTGGTTCCAAAAGAAGAACAGTAAGGAATTATGCCTCATGTTTCTAAAGCTGCCCATACACTGTAATGCCGCGTACACACGGCGAGACTTTGCCACGGGCAAAACTCAGTCGGAATTGCCGACGGAAAAATAGAGAACTTGCAACGGGAAAAGTCTGATGGGGCATACACACGGTCGGAATATCCGATGAAAAGCTCCCATCTGACTTTTTCCATTCGAAATTCCGACCGTGTGTACGCGGCCTAAGGCCCCTTTCACACGGTTGTTAGCGGACAATCTGCTTACATCCAGTTCGCTGACATCCGTTCTTCAACCCCTTTTACACTGTATACTGTATAAAGCTGGTTGCTAAGGAGGGGGCCAGAAAGCCGGCCGCCGCATCCTTAACAACCGATGAGTCATCAGGTGTCAGCGGGGAGCTGAATGTAAAAGAAAATTGCCAGCAAAGAAAAAAAATCGCAAAAAAATGGCGTGAGGTTCCCCCCAGGTCCATTCCAGGCCCTTTGGGTCTAATATGGGTTCAGAGGGGACCCTCCATGCAGCCCGGTAGGTTAGAAAAGGGTGGGGGCGAGCGAGCGCCCACCCTCCTGAACTATACCAGGCCACATGCCCTCAACATGGGGGGGTGGGTGTTCTGCACCCCTCACCACCATGTTGATGGCGACAAGGACCTCTTCCCAACAACCCTGGCCGGTGGTTGTCGGGGTCTGCAGGTGGGGGGCTTATTGGAATCTGGAAGCCCCCTTTAACAAGGAGGCCCCCAGATCCCGCCCCCCTATGTGAATGGGTATCGGGTACATCGCCGGTTTTTGACAAGTCCTTTATTAATAGCTCTGAGCTGTCTTCTCCCGCTGCTGTCTCTCCCGATGCCGTCTCTCCCAGGGCCATCTTCTCCCGCCGCCATTCCTTCCGGTGCCATCTCTCCCTCCGCCGTCTCTCCTGGTGTTGTCTCTCCCGCCGCTGTCTTCTCCCTCTGCTAAAAAAAAAAAAGCTGCTGTTGTTCTCTGGCTGTCTTCCTCCATTGTGTTGTCGCTTGCTGTCTGACATCTATTATATAGCCATGGGCGTGGCTATCCGATGACGTCACCTGGAGAGCCCGCCCTTGTGACGTTCCAGGGGGCGACCTCTCCGGGTGACTTCATCTGATGACCACGCCCCATGGCTATATAACAGATGCCTCATCGGTTGTTGAGGATGCGACGGTCGGCTTCCCGGCCCCCTCCTTAGCAACCAGCTATATATAGTGTTTGAAGTTCTGTAAGTTTTTTTTTTTGTTGAAAAAAAAACGATGTCAGCGGACATGAAAACAGATGTAAAAATTGACATATTGACGTATCCGTTTTTTATCAGTTTTTTTTTTTACAAAAAAAAACGTGACTGAACAAAAAAAACAGAACACCCGTGTCAAGCCAGCCTAAGATTATTCTAGCTGTATGGATCGCTCAGTTTCTCCAGCCACAATAAATAGTTTGGATAGACAAATCTCTCCTGCTGGCCATTGTATTCTGACAGCCAGCACCTGTGGCTATCAAAATACCCATACAATGGCTGCATCTGATTGAAAGCAGTCCCAGTTTGGCTGTTGAATTTCTGTCAAATAGTAAATGTTCAGCGCTAATATAGTGACAAGAATAACATATAGGGACCCCCACTGATAGGGATCCTCAACAATTATACACTGGTGTAACTAAGTGTATCTCCTTGCAAGAGCTAAATTAAAAAAGTAAATTATTTGTGAAATGAAGAAAAAATTATAACCAAAGGTTTACATATAGTAAAGTGTCATGTGCAATTAATATGCAAATGGTAAGACAATCCAAAATGTGTTATATAAACAAAATAACATCATATGTTCATAAATGTTGATCATTATTTAAATGCTAATAGTAAAAATTATTTGAAAGTCCAAAGTAGTGTTGCAGAAAATTCCTGATATAAAAAGGAAGAAAATATTCCAATGGGAATGCCTGGCAATCACAAATCACAATATTCATACATAGGTCACCTCCGTGAAGAATATCCAGGTAGCGGTGAATATACATCAGCAGAGAGATGTTTTCATAGCCACTCTCCAAAGGACACACTTTAAGCCGACTTTAAGGGACCACCAACTCCACTATCAAGCATGGGTCATTTCCTCTTAATAACACACAAGTAGTAGTCCATCCAAAAAGGAAACAAAACACCTCCACATAGTGTAAAACTGTAATGTTGAGGATTTATTTAAAAGTCGGAACACTTACATTCAGCTGGTAGGAAAAGCGTTTATCGATAAAATCATACAGCAAACAGCATAAAGGACACATTGGCCTGGACCTGGACTCCACCCGACGCGTTTCATCTACGTAGACATCATCTAGGGTGAGAGTCTGGAGTGGTCATTGCTTATATATAAATTGCGCTGATTTTCTGTCCAGCTTCTTGAATTTCCAAAAGGATGAAGAGCGGGAGGATGCTGTCAAGACTACCTATGGCTTAAAGTGGTTGTAAACCCCTTTTGACTACTTCTACCTATAGGTAAGCCTAGAATAAGGCTTACTTATAGGTAGTGGAAATATCTCCTAAACGTGCGCCGTTAAGGAGATATTGCACTTGAAGTCCGCCGAAAATGTTAACGGCACATGCGCGGGGAAGAACCGAAACTAAGTGTCGTTTCTTCCCCAGCCTGTGCCGTTAATGACGGCTCTCGTGCGCATGCGTGGGAGTTACATCACGCGGCTCCGGCGAATCACAGAGCCGGAGTCCGCAGCCCGGAAGGAAGAGAAGACAGAAGATGGACGATGCCTACACAGGGGACATCGCTGGATTCTTTTGCAGGTAAGTGTCACATAATGGGCTAGTATGCAATGCATACTAGCCCATTATGCTTTTAATTTGCAGGCTTTTCAGGTAGCAAAAGAGGAAGTAAAACCCATCAGGGTTTAATTCCTCTTTAAGTTCCATCCAGCTCACCAGGAACTAACCAAAATCCACTCCATGTAAGGCCAGCTTAAGAACCTTGTTTGAACATGTGAATAATTCCCAGCACCCACCACAGGTCCTGCCACGTGGAATAAAGATGGTAGCAGAAAGCTCTGTGACTGCAGGGAAGTCCACAGAGAAACCAACATTTCCACAGGTATCGATCTCCTGGCTTCCCTGAAGTTCTCACTGGTTCCTCCTGCTAACCTCAAAGTCACTACTGTTTTCTGTAAAGCTGTGGACGTCAGCATGAGGAATCAGTAAGCGATTTGGGAGACCTAGGAGATCGACACTTCTGGGAGTGTCAGTTTCCCTACAGACTTCACATGAGGATTTCCCAGGAATGGCATGGTGTTTGGCAGTGCAGGCAGCAGGAATGGTGAGTTTGTACCAGGGTTGCCAACTTTCACAAAATTTTTGAACAGTTTGTAAAATCCGCAATTTCTGCATCTGTTCGTAAATGTCCATTACAAACATGCAGACTGTATGTCCTCAACGGACATTCGTGGACAGATGCAAAAATTACAGATTTTCCAAACTGTTCGTAAATTTTCTGAAAGTTGGCAACCCTGGTATGTACTGTCATTCTTATTGGGCAGGTAAAACTTTTCTATAGTAACAGGGTCACTTTAAAGCTACATTCACATGGCTGTAACATAGCTGTAAACATTTTACTGATCTTTAGGCCAGGAACAAAAGTTTCTGTGTAAATAGATCAGTTTTTTAATGCATAAAAATTGTCCCATTCTCTTTTTTCATGGTGTACATGTATGCACATGCCACAGAAGCAGGGTTTTGGGTTACGGATTTGAATGCAGTGCATGTTTACGTACCTGTGTGAATGTCTCCATTGAAAACAATGCAGTTGCATTCAGATCTGTAAATAAAAAATGTTTATTAATGTATTTTTTATGGCCGTGTGAATGAGGCCTAATGATACCTATCCATAGGGATGTATTTAGACATCATCCTGCCCTTGCTACAGTTGAATGGTGACACCCTTTTGTACAAGTCCCTACCCCTTGTGTCATGTAATTATTTTAGTAAAAATAACGCTAGGATGTGCTAATGGAACAAACATTTGAGAAGCAGACTTTTAGCAAAAAGGCTCAAAACATGAATATCATTACCAATGTTGTTTAGTCTGCTTAGAATGAACATTTTTGGAAATAGAAGAAGTGCATTTGAAATAGCTGATGGACCAGATTAGGGGGCCACTCAATATACATACTTAAAGTGGTTGTAAACCTGGTTGTAAACCCTGTTAAATTTTTTTTTTTTTTAAACTAACCTGCAAGACAAAGGCATAATGAGCTAGTATGACTAGAATAATAGCTCATTATGCATCAATTACCTTAGATCGGGGCCCCCGAAGGCGTCCTCGTCTCCCTCTCCAGCCGCAAGGTTACATCCAGCTATCGCCGCTCCAGCCAATCACAGCGCCGCTCCGGCGCTGTGATTGGTCGGAGCGGCGAAGTCGTGACTCCGCGCATGCGCGCGGGAGCCGTCAAATCCGGCTAAGCCGGATTTGTGAATGGGATTAACCCTATGAATGCGCCGTTGTCTACGGCGCGCATGCGCCGTAGACACCGACGCATGTCATTTTTAGCAAATATCTCCTAAACCGTGTAGGTTTAGGAGATATTTCTTGCACCTACAGGTAAGCCTTAATCTAGGCTTACCTGTAGGTGCAAGTTGCAAAAGTGGGTTTACAACCACTTTAAGGAAAAGAAAGGTTCACAATAAGGTTTGTTATATCACAAAAAGCAGTCCTGGTGAGCTAAAGAGTTTACACATACTGTATGTGAATACATTTGACTTTAACAATGTTTACCTGTGGTAAAATAAATGATATTATACTACAGGCAGACACAGAGATGTGATGGGCCCTAATTGATACAGCCAATCTGAGCATCATTCGTTCTAATCAAGTAATGCTGTTGTCAACCGTCAGTATTTTTACTGGCAGCCAATAAAAAACAGGCATTTTTTTTCCTGCCAGTGACAGGAAAAGGTTGCCAGTAAAATACAGAGCTGTGACACTCGGCTCGGAACTGCGCATACGCAGTTTAAGTCCAGAGCCGGCCGAGACCATACGAGTGCCTGCTACAGTGTGTTCGGGTGGCACTGGTGGGGGTGGGTCTGATGGAGGCAGTGACTGAGCGTGTCGTGTGATGTCATGGTGCAAGGGAGCGGAGCAGACAGAGCCTCGTGTTCGGGTCTGTGGGATGGGAGCAAGGCAAGCTAGGTGCGGGACTGTCAGTGCTTTTTAGATTGGAGTGGACTGAAGGCACTGTGGCCCAGGAGGGGACGTGTCGTGTTGGTGAGGTGTCATCATCTGTGCTGCTGCACACTCAAGTGTGTGTGCCTGCCCATTCTAATTTCTTGCCCTACTGCGTCCTGTCCTTGAACTACTTACTTACTAAATAGGAAATCAAATAAAATAAAAAAGTTTTTTGCTTAATATTAACCTTAAATCTAATTGCTATTAGCATATTGTATTTGTTTATAGTCTAAATACTGAAATTTGCACTTAAAACTATAATCTTGTAACTTTTGGAAATGCCAGTAAAAAGTTGGCTCTGCTAGTAAATTTTGGGCATTGTGTCAGTAAATTTAAATCTGATAGGTTGGCAACACTGGTGATGTGGCAATAACAAAAAACAGAATTGAGAGCTTGTAAGTCCCAGAGATATTTAAGTATGTTCACCCATTCAGAAAAACAGATCGATAATAACTGTGACAATTTTAACCAATAAGAATACTTAAAAAATTTGAGTTCTTTGAAAAATACCGTCTATTAGTAAACTGATGGAAAGTAAGTAAACTAAATATCTACACAATCCCTTGGGCTACAAAAACGTATTCCTCTATTAGTCAGTACAGTGTAACCATATTCACAGCGAGGAGGCAATTTCTGACAAATTGGCGCAGGCTCCTTAAAATCTGTAAATTAAACCAGACAGGTCACCAGTAAATAAAAGTGTTCGCACCCACACTTGTGGGTGGATTAACAAAGCATACATTAACATAACCAGTTCCTCGCAACAGCCAGAGCTTTTCTGATTGCAAGCAGCATGTGGTAATCAGACTATATTCTAAGAGAGAGTACCCTATACAATACATAATGCATAGAAAGCATTGAATCAAATGAAGTGTGGTCCAATATTAGTCCTGGAATAGACCCAAAATTGTACTATTTGTCAAAACAGCAAAAGCAGCAGAGTAAGTAAATCACACCCTCCGATAAGACCCTTCTGTAAGGTTCAGAATACTCTACTTATAGAAGGTGTATCTTTCTGACCTCTCATCCTAGCAAACTCTTTACTATTCTCACAAGAGATATTTGAATAAACGCACATGACTGTAGTCAGAAGAGAAAAGAGATGTTTAGGAGAAGAGTAGGGCATGGTAAAGGGTCTGGAAATGCTGGTCATTGAAACAAGAAGGCATCTCTGTGTTTGTGTGCAGAAACAGGAGCTGTAGCATCTGATGACCATTTCTGTTTACCTTATTTAGAGGGGTGCGGAAATAGTGCTATAGACACAGCAAGCGCCTGTTCATTGGGGAAAATAAAACCGATCACATAAGCTTTACTAACCTGTCTAATTGATAATTTGCCTGCCAAGTTCTGGTCACTTGTGTTTATGATTGTCCTAAAGCCCGGTCCGATCAAGAGACTGTCATCTAATGTTCATATTATCTTAGGAATTGATCACACTGGACACGTTACCATGCATTTTGGTACATTTCCTGAACGGAAAGTATTTGCAAGAGAAAAGTCGACTTCCCTGGAATTTATAAAGAGTCTAGGGCTGGGCGATTTTCCCCCCCAAAAAATCTGCGATTTTTTTTATAAAAAACTCGATTTACGATTCGATGTTTTTTTTTAATTATATTAATTAAAGTGCATCAACAAACAAAATTGCAAAGGCAAACCCTTTCTCTAACTGCAAAGTCAGTGTGCAGTGTGCAACAAAGATTGTTAAACATCCAAATTATTAATACTGTATTTGGATTTAGCTAATAAAACAACAAAAAATCCTGAGGTTACTCTTAGTTGAATTGAACTGTGCCCATGCCTTACTGTGCCCATGCCTCACTGTGCCCGTGTCTCACTGTGCCCATGCTTCACTGTGCCCGTGTCTCACTGTACCCATTGCCTCACTGTGCCCGTGCTTCACTGTGCCCATGCTTCAATCACTGTTCCCGTATCTGATGCAGATTTTCATGGGATATGGATTTTACTGCTACACCGGCGGCCATTCCAGTATTCAAAAGCCGCGCCTCCTCCTCGTCTGTGATAGGCGGAACACTCAATTTCCCAGCATTCAGTGTTCCGCCTATCATGGACATCCGCTCATCCTCATAACACAGACGAGGATGAGAGGATGTCCGTGATAGGCTGAACACTGCCTGCTGTGAAATTGAGTGTTCCGCCTATCACAGATGACGAGGACTCGGGAGGCGCGGCTTTTGAACACTGCAATGGCCGCCGTCTGTCTGCATGACACGCTGATCAGGTAGGCAGACGGCGGCTTGCGGTTAGTTAGTGTTACATTACATCTACTCGCGGCGGCTGCGGCGAGTAGATGTAATTGGGGTAACGCCGCCCAGTGCCATTCCGGATACGCCCTCTGCAGCCCTGCTACGGAAACTTTGAAGGAAAAAAAAAATCTAAAAAAATCGATTTTCTTCAAATCTGAATCGATTTGAACTCAAAACTCGATTCAAGATTAAAATCGATTTTTTTCCCAGCCCTAAAAGAGTCTCATATTTATTCTTTAGAAATCTGTCTCACAGTAGTTTGACAAATGGTGACAGATTAATGTACGTGTCAGTAAGGTGTATTTGAATATGAAGTAATCCTGATAGAACTGTCGCAATCATTTTTCTGGTGAAGTGGTGGGGTTTTACAAGCAGAGAAGCTATTTGGAGAAGTTGGGATAGTAATGGAAACGTATCAAATATGAGTTCCAGAGGACAGTAAAGAGGAGATCCAACCAGGTTCCAAAAATTTTAAGTCAGCAGCTACTACAACTTTAGACCCCCCCTCTGTCAGTACAGACCCCCCTCCAAGTAGAGTCCCCCCTCAGTACAGACCCCCCCACTAAGTACAGACCCACCTCCCTCAGTATAGATCTCCCTCAGTATAGACACTCCCTCAGTATAGACCCCCTCAGTATAGACCCTCCCTCAGTATAGACCCTCCCTCAGTATAGACCCCCCTCAGTATAGACCCTCCCTCAGTATAGACTCCCCTCAGTATAGACCCTCCCTCAGTATAGACCCTCCCTCAGTATAGACCCTCCCTCAGTATAGACCCTCCCTCAGTATAGACCCTCCCTCTGTATAGACCTCCCTCAGTATAGACCACCCTCAGTATAGACCCTCCATCAGTATAAACCCTCCCTCAGTATAGACCCCCCTCAGTATAGACCACCCTCAGTATAGACCCTCCATCAGTATAGACCCTCCCTCAGTATAGACCCTCCCTCAGTATAGACCCCCCTCAGTATAGACCCTCCCTCAGTATAGACCCCCCTCAGTATAGACCCTCCCTCAGTATAGACCCTCCCTCAGTATAGACCCTCCCTCTGTATAGACCTCCCTCAGTATAGACCACCCTCAGTATAGACCCTCCATCAGTATAAACCCTCCCTCAGTATAGACCCCCCTCAGTATAGACCACCCTCAGTATAGACCCTCCATCAGTATAGACCCTCCCTCAGTATAGACCCCCCTCAGTATAGACCCTTTCTCAGTATAGACCCTCCCTCAGTATAGACCTCCCTCAGTATAGACCTCCCCCTCAGTATAGACCCCTCTCCATCAGTATAGACCCCCTTCAGTACAGACCCCCTCAGGACAAACCGCCCCCCTCAATAAGTACAGACCCCCCTCAGGACAAACCACCCCCCTCCATCAGTACAGACCCCCCTCAGGACAAACCACCCCCTTTCATAAGTACCGACTCCCCTCAGGACAAACCACCCCCCTCAGGACAAACCACCCCCCTCCATAAGTACCGACCCCCCTCAGGACAAACCACCCCCCCCATCAGTACAGACCTCCCTCAGGACAAACCACCCCCCTCCATCAGTACAGACTCCCCTCAGGACAAACCACCCTCCTCCGGCTCAGGTAAATGGAACACCCGGTGGCAGCTGGAGAGGAGAGGACAGTGTGCAGCCGTGCCGCCGGGCGGATAATAGATAGTAACAGGCTCAGGTAGCAGATCAGTAGTGAGAGACTGAGAGGTGTTCCGGGTGAAAAATAAATAAATGCCAAAGGGAGCCAGGGCTTTCGTCACCCTCGGGATGGTGTCACCCCTGTAGCGGGTGGCACCCAGATGCAGACTGCACCCCCCTAGCAATGCCACTGGTGAAATCCAGTGCAATTTCAAAATTGCATTGCACTGAATAGCAAAGGGTTCTCACTGAGAGCGTTCCTTTGCAATTCCGTTGTGAACAGCACTTACTGCGGTGTGTTGGAAAAAAGTATGCTTCAGTTTGAATGTGATATTCCATTTAACTGAAGTGAAAGTCTTTATGCAACACAAATCAATACATGGAAATCCACAGTAATACATTAATTATACATTTCTTGTGTGAACTCTATAGCCTTAATAGGTATCTGCACAGGAAACATAGCAAGCTTTCAAGGCCCCCATGTCCAGATTATAACAAATGACGTACAGAGGAATAGTTATTCCTCATGCACACTCATAACTAACAACTGTGCATTGTTTGGAATCAAATACCTCTATCCCTTTTTCTTCCTTTTCTGGTCTGATTTACAAAAATGTATAATTTAAAGTGGTTGTAATGACTCAAGGTTTTTAACCTTCATGCATTCTATGCATAAAGGTAAAAAACCTTATGTGTGCAGCAGGCTCCCCCCCCCCCCACTTCTCGATCCAGCGATGTGCGCGAGAGCAGCAGCTCCCCGGGTCTCTTCCTCCTCATTGGCTGAGAAAAAATGCACCTTACCCAGCCATGTTTCATGTACAGTGGGGAAAATAATTATTTGATCCCCTGCAGATTTTGTAAGTTTGCTCACTTACAAAGAATTTATAACATTTGTATCATGTGTTTTCTTAGGATTTTCGGTTGATATACTGTCTCTATCATTTAAAATACACCTATGATAACAATTAGACATGTGCAATTCATTTAGTTCCGAATTCGTTTTTTAACTGATTTTGACAAATTTGTTCATTCGGAATATCCAAATTAACGAAAACCCGTTCAACACGTTTTTCCGAATATTCGAAAATTTGTAAATTCGAAAATTTGTACATTCGTAAATTTGAAAATTCGGAAATTTGAAATATGAAAATCCAAAAACCCGAAAATCTGAAATACCGTAATAACTAACTATACATAACTTAACTATTACTGACTATTAAATTATAGGTATTGGAATTTCCTTTCAAATTTGGCTGTTAGTGAATGTAATAAATACGAATTTATCTGAAGTTCCGAATTATCCAAAATAACGAATGCCGTATCTAAACAAACGGAACGTAACAAATTAATAATAATAAATAACAATAATAATAATATTTTTTTTAATTATTATTATTATTTATTATTAAATATTTCCGTTTCATTCGTTTAGATGCGGCATTCGTTATTTTGGTTAATTCGTAACTTTGGATAAATTCATATTTATTACATTCACTAACAGCCAAATTTGAAAGGAAATTCCAATATCTATAATTGAATGGTTAGTTATTATTAGTTAGTTACCATAGTTATTCTTTAGAATATTCTTTCTTTTTTTATTTTTCTGGACAAATTATAGGAACTGGCACAGGAAATGAGGGAAAATCTTCAACAAACTGCAATAAAAATATCAGAGTTCGTCCTGGCTCTATTCAAACCTGCAAGTAAGTTTTGGTGGAGTTACACTTTAAGTAGACTTAGCTATAGAGAGTGAACTCTCTGGTGAATGCGCAAAGCCAGCAATAAGTAATAACTCACTGCTGTCCAAATGAGTGTTTAATATGCAAGCAATTAATGGTCCATTTCATGTTGCTGGACTTGTAGTATTGATCAGTCTGCACTCTGTATGCTGTTTCACTACACATTGTGGTTGTTAAATAGATGCGAAGAATGACTCAGAAATCTGTGCAAAGACATAGTGTCTGCTAGCCTGTTTAATAAATGAGTTACAGTATTAATAACTGCTCAAGCACTGGATAATGAGGAGTTAACCTCTGAATGGCCACTGTAGGCTGGAACAAGGACAGTAGGCACCAGATATATAGAAACAGCACCTACAGAGATGGAAATAACTAAAAGGACCTTTGTTCAAAATCTTTACATGTGTTCCCCCAAACTCACTAGTCATGTTCAACATAATAAATGCTCAAACAGGAGCAAACAAAAAAAACAGAAGGACCAACTTCATAAAAAAATCATATTCTTGGGATTTTACATCCTATGCTCTATTCTAAAAGTGTTAAGAAACCCCCAGGTGCAACCTTTAACACCAGGTCACCCTCTCCATGAAAATCTTGATAATGCTGAGTATACCTGTCCAAATCTAAGTACACCAGTACAGGTGATTACAGGAAGGTGATAAAAATACAGAATCATCAACCCATACTGGCTTTATTTAACCACCTGCCTACTGGGCACTTTCATCCCCTTCCTGCCCAGGCCATTTTTCAGCTTTCAGCGCTGTCACACTTTGAATGACAATTGCGCGGTCGTGCGACGCTGTACCCAAACGAAACGTGCGTAATTTTTTTCCCACAAATAGAGATTTCTTTTGTTGGTATTTGATCAACTCTGCGGTTTAAATTTTTTGCGCTATAAACAAAAGAAGAGCGTCAAGTTTGAAAAAAAAACACAATATTTTTTACTTTTTGCTATAATAAATACCGTATTTATCGGCGTATAACACGCACCCCAAGTTTAGGAGGGAATTTTAAGGAAAAAAACTTTTAGGAGGGAAATTCAAGGAAAAAAAACTTACATTTAAATGCAGCATGCAGCCTTGCCCAGTGTCCATCTGCAGCCTTGCCCAGTGTCCATCTGTCCATCTGCAGCCTTGCCCAGTGTCCATCTGTCCATCTGCAGCCTTGCCCAGTGTCCATCTGCAGCCTTGCCCAGTGTCCATCTGCAGCCTTGCCCAGTGTCCATCTGCAGCCTTGCCCAGTGTCCATCTGTCCATCTGCAGCCTTGCCCAGTGTCCATCTGCAGCCTTGCCCAGTGTCCATCTGTCCATCTGCAGCCTTGCCCAGTGTCCATCTGTCCATCTGCAGCCTTGCCCAGTGTCCATCTGTCCATCTGCAGCCTTGCCCAGTGTCCATCTGTCCATCTGCAGCCTTGCCCAGTGCCTTTGCGATCTTGTCAGTCTCGGCGTTTTTTTAAATTTGGCGCCGATTTCTGTGGAGAGGAGCGAGCGGGGCCGAGTGTACTTCGGCTAGACTCGGCTCCTCTCGCAGTCCCGCCCATCTCCACTGACTGTGCCGCTGACGGAGAAAGCCAAGTGTACTTCGGCTAGACTCGGCTCTTCTCACAGTCAGGGGCAGGACTGCGAGAGGAGCCGAGACTAGCCGAAGTACACTCGGCTTTCTCTATGTCAGCGGCGCAGTCAGAGATGGGCGGGACTGCGAGAGGAGCCGAGTAAAGCCGAGTGTACTTCGGCTTCGGCTCCGCTCGCTCCTCTCGCTCGTTTTCAGCAGGGGAATTCGACGGAGTATCGATTTTCCCCTGATTTTAAGGGGAAAAAAGTGCGTGTTATACGCCGATAAATACGGTATCCATTTTTTTTTTTTTTTTTCCTCAGTTTAGGCCGATACGTATTCTTCTACAAATTTTTGGTAAAAAAAAAAAATCGCAATAAGCGTATATTGATTGGTTTGCGCAAAAGTTATTGCAGTTACAAAATAGGGGATAGATTTATAGCATTTTTTTTTTTTTTTTTTTTTTTGCTAGTAATGGCCGCGATCAAGGATTTTTATCATGACTGCGATATTGCGGCGGACACATCGGACACTTTTGACACATTTTTGGGACCATTCACATTTATACAGCGATCCCTGCTATAAAAATGCATTGATTACAGTATAAACATGACTGGCAGCGAAGGGGTTAACACTAGGGGGCGAGGAAGAGGTTAAATGTATTCCCTGGAAGTGATTCTTACTGTGGGGGGAGGGGACTGACTGGGGGAGGAGACCGATGGTTGTCCCTATGTACAAGGGACACACCATTGGTCTCCTCTCCCTGACAGGACGTGGATCTGTGTGTTTACACACACAGACCCACGGTCCTGCTCAGTTACTTGGCAATCGTGGGTGCCCGGGGGCCATCACGCCCCCTAGTGGCTCTTAAAGGCGCGACGTCATATGACGTCCTGTCAGAACAAGAGAGTCTTCTGCCCGCCGTCATTTGACGGTGGGAGGTGGACAAGTGGTTAAATTACATTACTATGCAAATGAGCATAAAAGTGACACCAGGTTCTCAAAGCTGCAGTTTGAGAAGCTCTGGCAGGTTGATTGTGAACATAGAAAATGATTGTAGCAAAATACTGAAACTGAGAAATGGTTTGGAGCACTTCAACGGTGACAGCAAAGATTCATTCCAGGAAATGTAGAGACAGAATGTCTACTGATGTCTGAATAAGCAAATTGGGTTAATTGGGGGTCTGAGGTAGCGTTCCATTCATCTATTGTTCAGTGTGTTAATGAAGTCACCTATTATCTGCTACGGGATGTAATTACACTCCTAGTAATGTGTCTGGCACGGTTCCATTGTTATGGGTAAATATGTGGAGCTCTGTTCATGGGGAGACAAACGTCTCACGCATACCAAATGTGTTAGAAATAGTCCCAGGTAATTAAATCACTGTCATCTGTTAATTGTTGAAGGGAATGCCCCTGTAAAATGAGTTAAGAAAACCCTTGCATGGGAAATGATATAAAAAGCCAGCCTGGGCAAAATAAGGCGTTGATTTACTACCAGAACTGTGTGTCGTCCAGTTACTGGGGGGGGGGGGGGGTAACAGGTTGCCTTGGATAAGTCAGTACTTCCTCAGCTTCAAGGATTTCCCAGCGGACGTTGGAGCTCCGCAACACTGGTGGCAGCAGTGGGATTAAAGCCTTGCAGCAAGAGGAAGCAGCGTTCATGCAAATTCGGCTACACGAATGGAAGTGTGAATGGAGACAAACTATGCTGGATTAAAACGAGCGACGTTAAAGGATTTGCTGGAAGCAAGAGGGAAGATCGCCAGCAATAAAACCAAAGCAGAGCTGATTGCAGAACTGACCGAGGGAGATCGGGCACACAGTATGGGTACAGAAGCCATGGAGACCGAGTTTAACCAAGAAGTGAAACGCAGGCTAGCGTTTTATGGAGAAAACCCCTCCACCGAGCTGGTACAGGCAACGTTAGCCCAAGTGGATGCCTTTATCACGGCGAGAGAAGAAAGGGAGACCCAACTCTGGCTGGCGGAACAGCATGCCTCTGAGAGACTGCTAACGACTACACCGGCACCAGAGACAAAACTAAAAGTACCCCATGATGCCTTTAAAAAGTTTATGGAAGCAGAGGAAGAGATCGATAGCTTCCTGCAAGATTTTGAACGGCAATGCAAGCTGTACCAGGTACCCCAGACAGACTGGGTACGGATCTTAGCTGGTAAGCTGTCAGGCCGTGCAGCAGAAGCCTACAGAGCCATGCCAGAGGAGGAAATCGCAAGCTATAGCCGGGTAAAGGAAGTTATTTTGGCAAGGTATGCCATCACCCCAGAAGCATACAGGAGACGCTTCCGGGACACAAAGAAACAGGAGAAGGACTCCAACACCGAATGGGCTTGCCGAATGCAGAGGGCAGCCCTAGCTTGGCTACAAGCCAGTCAGGCAACCACAGCAGACGCGATCACCCAGCTGATTTTACTGGAGCAATTCTTTAATGGACTAAACCCAGAGGTACAGGAGTGGGTAAGGGATCGCAAACCTACCACTCTCTCGGAAGCGGCCAGGCAAGCTGATGAATATCAAGATGCCCGCCGGCCATCGCAGACTAGCTTCCGACCAAGCACCAAACCACTGAACCATAACCCAGGGCCCCCAGCTACACAACGACCCGGGCTAATCCCTAACTCCCCTGCAAATCGATACCTCGGGCGCAAGGGAGTGCAGTGCTATTCATGCAAGCAATTTGGGCACTATCAGAGAGACTGCACTCAGAACCAGGACCAAGCTGCATGGATTCGACCAGGGCCACCCCCTCCAGCACGGGCTGCTGCTCATTGCTATCACACGGAAGCGGCCCCGGTCAACCGAGGAGCAGGAGAATTGGAGGAACACTGGAGTATCCTACACGAGGCTGACCCAGTACAGGCGGCTACTGACAACAGGCAACACCATCGCCAGTCAGTACAGCTGAACGGGAAGACTGCTCAAGGTCTACGAGATTCCGGCGCCACCCTCACACTGGTCAAACGTCACCTGGTTCCAGAGGCCGACCACACCGGGAGTTCCGTAATTGTGCGGGTTGCAGGGGGAGCAGTACACAGGCTACCCACGGCAAGAGTACACCTGAACTGGGGTGCCGGCTCCGGATTAATTAAGGTGGGGTTGATCCAGGAACTTTCCGCTGATGTCCTGCTGGGGAACGATCTTGGCCAGTTGACTTCTGCTTTTGCATCAGCCCCGGTTACCAACGAGATCTACCCAGTTACCACCCGGTCCCAGGCCCCCACCACGGAAAACAGAGCATCCTCTGAGGCTCGGATGCTTCAATGTTTGGATTGGGCGCAGTATTGAGCCAGGTAGGAGCAGATGGCGGAGAACACCCCGTAGTTTACTTGAGCAGGAAGCTTCTCCCCAGGGAAGTGAGCTACGCCGCCATAGAAAAATAATGCCTGGCTGTGGTGTGGGCCCTAAAGAAGCTTCAGCCCTACTTGTACGGACAACAGTTCACCCTACTCACAGACCACAACCCGTTGGTATGGCTAAATCGAGTGGCAGGGGACAATGCCCGGTTGTTGCGCTGGAGTCTGGCGTTACAACCGTATGACTTTACTATCCACTGCTGACCCGGGAAACAGAACGGCAATGCTGACGGATTATCGCGGCAACTGAACTGGAAAAGTGATCCGTGAGTACTCTCCGGACATCCCCAAGCCGATCCGTTAAGGATCAGACTGTGTATGCCGGCTTGTGGGTAAGGGGGAGCAGTGTAGCAAAATACTGAAACTGAGAAATGGTTTGGAGCACTTCAACGGTGACAGCAAAGATTCATTCCAGGAAATGTAGAGACAGAATGTCTACTGATGTCTGAATAAGCAAATTGGGTTAATTGGGGGTCTGAGGTAGCGTTCCATTCATCTATTGTTCAGTGTGTTAATGAAGTCACCTATTATCTGCTACGGGATGTAATTACACTCCTAGTAATGTGTCTGGCACGGTTCCATTGTTATGGGTAAATATGTGGAGCTCTGTTCATGGGGAGACAAACGTCTCACGCATACCAAATGTGTTAGAAATAGTCCCAGGTAATTAAATCACTGTCATCTGTTAATTGTTGAAGGGAATGCCCCTGTAAAATGAGTTAAGAAAACCCTTGCATGGGAAATGATATAAAAAGCCAGCCTGGGCAAAATAAGGTGTTGATTTACTACCAGAACTGTGTGTCGTCCAGTTACTGGGGGGGGGGGGGGGGGTAACAGGTTGCCTTGGATAAGTCAGTACTTCCTCAGCTTCAAGGATTTCCCAGCGGACGTTGGAGCTCCGCAACAATGATGTTCTGTGTTTTCTCTGGATTTGGTAGTTCTGGATCGGGTTCAGAAGCTTGAAGGTTCGAAAGAGTATTGGGTGGGACAGAACCTTCAACGCGGTGTCCAGGTTTTGCTTGACTCTTGCAGCCTGTGTGAGGGCACAGGTGTGCAGGGTCATTATAGAACAGATCTGAGCATAGCTCAAAGCATTCGGAGCTGGAGTTGTTGCAGTTGCTGCAGCCAGGAGGGAGATGTGCTCCTGTCTTGAGACAACAGAAATATCCTTGAGACAGCATTCCATGTGGAAGAGGTTCCAGGCCATTGGACTGAGAGAGATGGGCCAGATGACCGAGCCTGGGAGACTACAAAAGTCTGGGAGACTAGAGCTGAGGCAACCGAGACAGTGCTCAGGGAAGCCAGAAGAATCTGTGAGTCTCGGAGGAGTGAGAGTGCCTGGGACATCAGGAGAACCTCTACCTAGGGGCTAAGAGTGGCCCGTCCAGCAAGGTACTCCAACTAAAGCTGAGTATGCTTTGGAGCCAAGTAGTCAGGCATTTTCGTTTGGTGTGAAGATGAAACCCCTGCGTGGGAAACCTGATGTTGTAAGGACTTTCTTTTCTGTTTCCTTTATCTAAAACTGGGCTACCAACCCTCTACTATAGTTCCTGTCTCCCGGGGACTCACTGTATAATTGCATCTACTACGAGAGCTAACATCCCCAAGATCACACAAGACTTTTTTTTCTTTTAATATTTGCCTGCAGTTCCAGTTTGGTGCTTGTTACCCCTGACCTCGTGGGCTAAGTGGCATACTCCCCCTTTATATGACTAAATAGAAGAAAAAAAATGCTCAAAGCCCAAATCTACACTGTTTTTTTTTTCAATTACGCCCCCCCCCCCCACCCGCTTGTGTAAAAGAAAAAAAAGCAGCTCAGGCTGCAATACTAAGCTGTCCCCCGCAGTACTCTTTCCCCACACGGTGTCCTAATTTTTCTGCTTTGAATAATGCTCAGCTACACTCCATTCAGAAGACTGAGGACTTTCAATGAGTGAAGGGCTTCACCCAACTACCCTGCATTAACTATGTAGTGGTGCATAGAGCAGTGTGACACCATTATGTCAGCATTGCTCTCTACATAGAAGATAGCCTGGAGAAGAGATGAAGAGGAAGAAGACCAGCATCAGGTGACCAGCCGTAAGACTTTGGAAAAGGTAAGTACTGTATAAAGAAAATAGTTCCCTTGAAGGAGCAACTGGGGGGGGGGGGGCCTTTAAAGGGTGACTATACAACATCAAACATTTCATTTCAAACTCTTGGGAACTACAAGAACAGATGAAGATTTAAACCAGATTTATTAATTAACATGTAAACCAGAGGCATTTTCAAGAGGAACGAACGTCTTAATTTAGATCAGCTTTAATCGAACAAACAGGCATTTGGAAGGGAAGGTAAAAATTTGAGATCTCAAACTGAAAAAACATGTGTATCAACTGTAAAAACAGTTCCTGCTGTCCTTTTCTGCCTGAAGCCGGCACATTACTCCATGTAATTTGCAGCGGCTTGGCATTCGTCTTTGTTCACTTTGATGTAGGCATGATCACCCAACATCTAAAGGTCACATGACCTGGAAACAACAGACAGAAAGATGTGCATCTCACAGCTGTGCAGGCTAGTGTAGACAGGCTTCAAGGCTTGAGATCAGTTAAAGGGGTTGCTCCACCGGAAAAAAATTTTTTAAAGCCAGCAGCTACAGCTACAGCAGCTGCTGGCTTTTAATATTTGGACACTTACCTGTCCTGGAGTCCAGCGACGTCCGCAGCAGAGGACGAGCGAACCGCTCGTCGCTCTGCTGCTCCCTCCGCCATCCTCGCTGAGGGAACCGGGAAGTGAAGCCCTGCGGCTTCATGCCCGGTTCCCTACGGCGCATGCGCGAGTCGCGCTGCGCCGTTCTGATTGGTGCTCCTGTGTTCTGGGAGCCGAGTGTCTCCCAGAACACCAAGGGAAGTCTGCGGGAAGTGACGTAACTCCCGCAGATTCCCGGAGAGAGGACTCCCGGATGTGGGTGAAAATACCTGTCTTAGACAGGTATCTTCACCCCCCTCCCCCCTGAAAGGTGTCAATTGTGACACCGGAGGGGGGGAGGGTTCCAAATAGCAAAAGTTGCTATTTAGGGTGGAGCTCCACTTTAAGTTCAGTTTAAAGCAGAACTTAAAAAGTATTATATACAAATTTAAAATGTGAGAACAGGCAGGTGTTTTATTCAAGAGACATATTGGGGTTGATTTACTAATGGCAAGTGTGTCCTTTGCACGTGCAGTTACTCCACAGCTTATTAGATGAGGGGAAGCTCTGCTGACTTCCATCATCCAATCATGTGTAAGCAAAAATGCATTTTTTTCCATGCATGTGATTAGGTATTCCTTGCTTCACCTCATTTACTAAGCACTTGCAGAGTGGACGGTCTATCTGCCTTAAGTAAACCAATCCCATTATGTCTCATCTGCAGTAAAGGATTCCTACTTGTCTGGTCATTTTCTTTTCTTTATAATGTACACTGAGCTGTGTTTGCGTCTGTCAGGATACGCATGCGTGGATGTTATATCATTCAGGCGTTGTCAATCAAGATGGATGAAGATCCTACACTTGGAAGGAGACCAGGTGAAGATGTAAGGACCGGCAAGGGAGTTAGCAGACATTGCATCACTGGAGGGGGAGATGAGTACAGTTCTGCTTTAAGATCAGTTTGTGCTTTTCATTTATTCCTCCATACAGCTATGTTTAGATCAACAATTATCCCCCTCGTTGCATTCAACATTAGCTAAATGCAACCTGTTTAACTGAATGGGGCCGTGCAAAGCTCGTGGTTGCAATGCAGTGGTGAGTTTTTAGGCATTAAAACAGGTGGTAAGAAGGCAACATAATTCCTCCTTACCAGCTGTCAAATGCTCTCTGAAAAGTGAGCCACCACAGATCATTTCTCAGAAGGTGGGCCCATGTAAATGAGCCCCAAAAAGTCAGTGTGAATGCATATCAAAGGTATATACATAGTTAGTCAGGTTGAAAAAAGACAAAGTCCATCCAGTTCAACCTAAAAAAAAAAATATCGTACAATCCCATATACCCAATTTTATACCCACAGTTGATCCAGAGGAAGGCGAAAAACCCCAGCAGAGCATGATCCAATTTGCTACAGCAGGGGGAAAAATTCCTTCCTGATCCCCCGAGAGGCAATCGGATTTACCCTGGATCAACTTTACCTATAAATGTTAGTACTCAAGGTATAGAAAATACAAACACTTGGAAAATGCAATGTAAATGGATCACACATGCTCATGTAAACCATCCCTTAGGCGAGTTTCTGTAGAGTTTCAAACCCCTCTCCATCCTCCCTAATGACTGGCTGTGTCACTAATATTTAGGTCCCCTTTAGAAAAGTCATTTTGTCATTTGCGCTGTCACTAAAGTGTAAATGACCAATTTGGGAATGGTTGGATAACTGGTTAACCCAAAGTTGAAAATCTGTCATCTCTGTGATTGCATCTAAGGAAAAATTAGTGTAAGGCCTCGTACACACGACCGATTTTCTCGTCGTAAACAGTCAAAAAAAGTGCCGCGAGAGTT
The DNA here is from genome assembly GCA_029206835.1 of Rana muscosa. NCBI lineage: Eukaryota > Metazoa > Chordata > Amphibia > Anura > Ranidae > Rana > Rana muscosa. The sequence goes on from CM055117.1 coordinate 152,354,111, forward strand.
TTTTTGTCTAGAAAAACGTTCGTGTGTATGGTTTTACGACGAGAAACTTGACGAGAATCTCGACGAGAAAATAGAGAACCTGCTCTCTATTTTCTCGTCAGGAGTCCAGATTTCCTCGTCGTGTTTCTCGTCGGCCTGTTTTGTGACGAGAAAATGGTTCGTGTGTATGCTTTTACGACTCTTCAAAAAGCGCGCATGCTCAGAATCAAGTATGAGACGGGAGCGCATCTTCTGGTAAAACAAGCCTTCGTAATGGAAATAGCACATTCGTCACGCTAAAACGAACTGAAAGCACGAAGACTGAAAAGCGCGAATCGTCTCTTCCCAAACTTTTACTTCACACGCGGTAACACGAGATCAGCAAAAGCAGCCCAAGGGGTGGCGCCAAGAAAAAAGATCTTCCCCTTTATAGTGCCGTCGTACGTGCTGGACGTGAGCGCAGAGAACCACGAGGAAATTGGAAAATGACAGTGTGTACGCATAGAAAGCTTGACGAGAAAATCGACAAGCTTAACAAGAATCTCGTCGTAAAAAACACGTCGTTTTTTTCGACGAGATTCTTGTTAAGCTTGTCGATTTTCTCGTCAAGCTTTCTATGCGTACACACTGTCATTTTCCAATTTCCTCGTGGTTCTCTGCGCTCACGTCCAGCACGTACGACGGCACTATAAAGGGGAAGATCTTTTTTCTTGGCGCCACCCCTTGGGCTGCTTTTGCTGATCTCGTGTTACCGCGTGTGAAGTAAAAGTTTGGGAAGAGACGATTCGCGCTTTTCAGTCTTCGTGCTTTCAGTTCGTTTTAGCGTGACGAATGTGCTATTTCCATTACGAAGGCTTGTTTTACCAGAAGATGCGCTCCCGTCTCATACTTGATTCTGAGCATGCGCGCTTTTTGAAGAGTCGTAAAAGCATACACACGAACCATTTTCTCGTCACAAAACAGGCCGACGAGAAACACGACGAGGAAATCTGGACTCCTGACGAGAAAATAGAGAGCAGGTTCTCTATTTTCTCGTCGAGATTCTCGTCAAGTTTCTCGTCGTAAAACCATACACACGAACGTTTTTCTAGACAAAAAAACTCTCGCGGCACTTTTTTTGACTGTTTACGACGAGAAAATCGGTCGTGTGTACGAGGCCTAACTCTGCATCAAGTTTGAAAATGTAAAAGAACAGGCAACTCATTATTCAGCATGTCACATAGCAAGGACTTTTCACTAAACCCAAGGGTGACAAGGGAACAGGTCATGTAAATGACCAACAGCTGACCACCCAACCTCACTATGGGCAGTAAAAATTTGATTTGTCCGAATCGAAAATATCTGCATTTTTGACCCTTGAGATGAACCTCCAAGTCATACAGAATACAAAAGAATGGTTCCCATATCAGATACAAGATTTGCTCCAAGCAATGAATGAAAGGTTAAGCCTAAAAACGGAAAACGCTCTCTGGAGAGAGATATGATGTCATTGGTGCAAGGGACATTTTTTTACCTTTCAGCAATTACTTCTTGCTTTTCCATACAGATGCAAAATCTCCACTAGTATACGTCAAAAGATGGGCTGCACCTTTCATTTCCGCAATACCGATAGCTGCTATGCCCACTGTTCCCCCGTCCGCTGGTCTTGTAAAATGCATTCAGTGTAGTTCCTCTTCAGTGAGCGGGAGTAGTAGTCTAACCCTAAAATAACATTGCATTGATTGATTGATAGACTAGGATACTCCTTGTCTGTTCCGCACACCAATATTAGCATTAATGTTGCACCATGGCATGGTGCAAATTAACAACTATACTGGAGGTCAGCTTTAACTTTCTCATTGATCACCACACAACTTTTGTATGTATATCATAGTACCTGTCTCTGGGGTTTGATGGTTATCATGCATTTTATATATTAGATTAGGGGTACTGCTGGACTCCTGTCATTGAGTTACAACCATAGGCATTCCTATTGTGTTTTGTAAATAGATATTATATTGCTTGTAATTTATTATAGACGATGTATATGATTGGTTGTAAACAGCTAGCAGTGGAATTTGGATAGTTTTAAGGGGATATTACTAGTGTATTTGAAGTATATATTGATAGTAATTATTAACTCCACTGTATGTGGTATTACATAGTACATGTACTATAATTAGGAATGTACATATCACAGTCTTTTACTGGAAAATATGAAGTGGTAAAGAAAAATGTGATGTGTATTTGTATGTATAATTATTAGTTATTGTATACAATAACCACTTCTCTACTGGGCACTTAAACCCCCTTCCTGCCCAGGCCATTTTCAGCTTTCAGCGCTGTCACACTTTGAATGACAATTGCGCGGTCGTGTGACACTGTACCCAAACAAAATTTGCGTCCTTTTATTCCCACAAATAGAGCTTTCTTTTGGTGTAACTTGATCACCTCTGCGATTTGTATTTTTTGCGCTATAAACAAAAGAAGAGCGGCAAGTTTGAAAAAAAACACAATATTTTTTACTTTTTATCCATTTTTTAAAATTTTCCTCAGTTTAGGCCGATACGTATTCCTCTACATATTTTTGGTAAAAAAAAAACGCAATAAGCGTATATTGATTGGTTTGTGCAAAAGTTATAGCGTCTACAAAATAGGGGATGGATTTATAGCATTTTTATTATTATTTTTTTTTTTTTACTAGTAATGGCGGCGATCAGCAATTTTTATCATGACTGCGATATTGCGGCGGACACATCGGACACTTTTGACATATTTTTGGGACCATTCACATTTATACAGCGATCTGTGCTATAAAAATGCATTGATTACTGTATAAACATGACTGGCAGGGAAGGGGTTAACACCAGGGGGCGAGGAAGGGGTTAAATGTGTTCCTTATTAGTGATTCTTACTGTGGGGGGAGGGGACTGACTGGGAGAGGTGACCGATGGTTGTCCCTATGTACAAGGGACACACCATTAGTCTCCTCTCCCTGACAGGATGCGGATCTGTGTGTTTACACACACAGATCCACAGTCCTGCTCGGTTACTGGGCAATCGCGGGTGCCCGGCGGGCATCGCGGCCGCCAGGCACGCTCATCAGGTGCCCAGTGACGCGGTGCGCGCGCCCCCTAGTGGATTTTAAAGGCGCGACGTCATATGACGTCCGCCCAGGATAACAGTGTCTTCCTGCTGCCGTCAATTGACGGCTGCCGGCTGACAACTGGTTAAAGTGATTGTAAAGTATCGTTTTTTTTTTTCTTCAATAAAAATAACAAACATGTCATACTTACCTGCTATGTGCAGTTGGTTTTGCACAGAGCAGCCAGGATCCTCCTCTTCTCGGGTCCCTCTTTGGCTCTCCTGGCCCCTCCCTCCCTTTAAGTGCCCACACAGCCAGTAGCTTGCTATGGGGGCACCCAAGCTGAGCTGCAGCTCTGGGTGTCCCTTTTAGACATGGAGCTACGGTTCGGCCCTTCTCCCTCTCTCTCCTCATTGGCTAACTGTCTTTGATTGACAGCAGCGGAAGCCAATGGCGCTGCTGCTATGTCTCAGTCAATGGTGCCACTGCTGTGTCTCAGCCAATGAGGAGGGGAGTCCCAGACGGCCGAGGCAGTCATGGACATTGCTGGATGGAGATCGGGCTCAGGTAAGTATTAGGGGGGCTGCCGCACACAGAAGGCTTTTTATCTTCATGCATAGATTGCATTAAGATAAGATAAAAAACCTTCTGCCGTTACAACTCTATTAACTGTTGTATGCTTTATAGATTGAAATATAGATTCTGAAATGTACTGCTCTTGATGAAGCAGCTTGGACCGTGAAACGTGTAGAGCTCATCAGTGACCCTCTTCTCCTCCCTTTTTGTATAGAATTTATTTATTTATAGCACTATAAATGGTCAATTTTTGGACAGGGAAGTTGGTTATTTTGACTTACAAGTGTAATAAGCTTGTAGAGGGCTGGATATTTGTTTTGGGTACACCTATATCAATGATCCAGAATATTTTCTCCTCCTTTTGTAAGGTGTTTTATGTACACTCTTTTTATATTATGTAAAATAAAATTATGTATGTTGATACGTGTCTGTTATTATTTAATACTTGGTGCCTTAAAGTGCTTTAGTATTTTGTGATTGTAACTAGGGATGAGCTTCGTGTTCGAGTCGAACATACGTTCGACTCGAACATCGGCTGTTCGATCGTTCGACGAAGATCGAACGATTTGGGCCGTTCGCGCCAAATTCGAGTGACGCGAACGGCCCACAATGCACTACGCCATCGCAGTGTCATCCAGGCGCTGTGATTGGCCTAACATGCACTGTGACCCCGCATGCTTGGCCAATCACAGCGCCGGCAGCGAGGAGAGCAATGATTGGCCACAGGCAGGATGCCTGTGGCCAATTATTGCTGAGGGTGTTTAGTACACGCCCCACACTATAAAAGGCCGCCAGCACGGCGGCCTAGTGTAGTGTGTTCCGGAGCAGGGAAAGAGCAGCATAGGCAGGGACAGTGACATTTATTTCTTTCTTGCTTAACCTGGATTCCTTTAGTTTAGGGAAAGAGAAGGATAGGTAGGGAGAGTGTCAGTGTGTTTTACTGTTCGAGTCCTTGTTTCTAGGGACAGGGAAGGACAGTGAGTGAATTCTCCTTGTGCTATAGTGTGCTTTAAAAAAACATTTTTTCTAGGGACAGAAAACTCTAGGTAGGGAGAGTGTCAGTTTCTTTCACTGTGCAAGTCCTTGTTTCTAGGGACAGGGAAGGACAGTGAGTGAATTCTCCTTGTGCTATAGTGTGCTTTAAAAAAACATTTTTTCTAGGGACAGAAAACTCTAGGTAGGGAGAGTGTCAGTTTCTTTCACTGTGCAAGTCCTTGTTTCTAGGGACAGGGAAGGACAGTGAGTGAATTCTCCTTGTGCTATAGTGTGCTTTAAAAAAACATTTTTTCTAGGGACAGAAAACTCTAGGTAGGGAGAGTGTCAGTTTCTTTCACTGTGCAAGTCCTTGTTTCTAGGGACAGGGAAGGACAGTGAGTGAATTCTCCTTGTGCTATAAAAAAACATTTTTTCTAGGGACAGAAAACTCTAGGTAGGGAGAGTGTCAGTTTCTTTCACTGTGCAAGTCCTTGTTTCTAGGGACAGGGAAGGACAGTGAGTGAATTCTCCTTGTGCTATAGTGTGCTTTAAAAAAACATTTTTTCTAGGGACAGAAAACTCTAGGTAGGGAGAGTGTCAGTTTCTTTCACTGTGCAAGTCCTTGTTTCTAGGGACAGGGAAGGACAGTGAGTGAATTCTCCTTGTGCTATAGTGTGCTTTAAAAAAACATTTTTTCTAGGGACAGAAAACTCTAGGTAGGGAGAGTGTCAGTTTCTTTCACTGTGCAAGTCCTTGTTTCTAGGGACAGGGAAGGACAGTGAGTGAATTCTCCTTGTGCTATAGTGTGCTTTAAAAAAACATTTTTTCTAGGGACAGAAAACTCTAGGTAGGGAGAGTGTCAGTTTCTTTCACTGTGCAAGTCCTTGTTTCTAGGGACAGGGAAGGACAGTGAGTGAATTCTCCTTGTGCTATAGTGTGCTAAAGCATTCCTCATCAACCATCTTTGAAATCCTTGTTTTTTGGACAGTCAGGGAAATTGTCGTTGTGCTATTCTGTGCAAAAGCAATCATCCTCAACCATATTTAGAAATCCTTAAGTAAAGGGACAGAGAAGGACACCTGAAGGTAGCCCTTATTGCTTTTTTCCCATCTCCCTGCAGGCCATCTATTAGAATGTCTGGAAGGCAAACAAGGAGAGGCAGACAGTCAGGAGGCAATAAAAGAGGGCAAGCAGGCTCTGTGTCTGGGGGCAACAGTGCTGGTCGTGGACGCGGTGCATTGTCATCAGCACATGGCCATGGGACACGCTTGTCCTTCTTTTCGGCAGCTGGACATGTTGAGCCACATCATGCCGAAGACTTGGTAGAGTGGATGACCAAGCCCTCCTCCTCCTCCTCATCCTCTCTCACCCAGGCTCAGGGTACTGGCAAAGCAGCTGCCAAAGCGTCCTCTTCCCTGGTATCAATGTCAGACTCATCATCAGTCACTCCTTCCCTAGACCCACCATGTCCTCCTCCTGAGGAGTCCCCCGAACTGTTTGAGCACAGTGTTGGGTACATGCTCCAGGAGGATGCCCAGCGTTTCGAAGGGTCTGATGATGAAACCCAGCTACAGGAAGGCAGTAGGGTGAGAGCAGACAGAGGGGATGCTCAAGAAGGACACCAATCTGGCAGTCATGTTCCAGCAGCTGCAGCATACTGCCAGATTGGCTCCAGTGATGAGGAGGGAGGGGATGATGAGGTCACTGACTCCACGTGGGTGCCTAATAGGAGAGAGGAGGAGGAGGAGGATGAGGAGGAGGCACATCTCCAACGAGGCAGGATGCCCTTTGGTGGCCAGCGTAAGGGCAGTACACCGACGGAATCACACCGCAGAGCTCCGCCTGTGCAGGGCGCTGCCTCTGCCCGTCATTCAAAAAGTTCCTTGGTGTGGGCCTTTTTTGAGGCTAGTGCATCAGATCGCACAGCTGCTGTTTGCAACATATGTCTCAAGCGTATATCGCGTGGCCAAAACATCAGCCGCTTGGGTACCACATGCCTGACCAGACATATGTTGACCTGCCATGCAGCTCGTTGGCAAGCCTACCTCAAAGACCCACACCAAAGAACAAAGCGGACCTCTCCTTGCACCGCATCAGCTGGGATCTCCAACCCCACTATAACTTCAGTCCTCTCTGAAACATGCACTGAGAGGAATGAAGGTGTAGAATTAGGTGTGTCACAGCCAAGTACTTGCGGCCACTCTGCTAGCAGTACACCGACGTCCGATTCTAGCAGGCAAATTTCCCTGCCCCAGCTGCTGGACCGTCGAAAGAAGTTCACTCCCAGCCATCCACATGCCCAGCGGTTGAATGCTAGCTTGGCTAAATTGCTAGCGCTTCAACTGCTGCCTTTTCAGTTGGTAGACTCGGCCCCCTTCCGTGAGTTTGTGCAATGTGCGGTTCCTCAGTGGCAGGTTCCCAAACGCCACTTTTTCTCACGGAAGGCTATTCCGGCTCTCTACCGGCATGTGGAAGGCAATGTCTTGGCCTCGCTGGACAGGGCGGTCAGCGGTAAGGTGCATATTACCGCTGACTCATGGTCCAGCAGGCATGGACAGGGACGTTACCTTTCTTTCACGGCCCATTGGGTCACTCTTTTGGCAGCTGGGAAGGATGCAGGACAAGGTGCAGTAGTGTTGGAGGTTGTCCCACCGCCACGCCTCCAAAATGCTACTACTGGTTGTGACACACCTCTCTCCTCCACCCCCTCCTCTTCTTCTTCCTCCATGGCCTCTTCCTGTGGTTTGTCCTATGAACCAGCGGTGCTCCGTAGCCGTTCACGGGGCTACGCAAGTACGCAGGCAAAAAGATGCCATGCCGTGCTTGCGCTGGTGTGTTTGGGGGACAGAAGCCACACTGGGGCAGAGGTCCTGTCTGCTCTGCAGGGCCAGGCCGAGAGGTGGTTGACGCCACGCCAGCTTAAGCCAGGAATGGTGGTTTGCGTCAATGGCACCAACCTCCTCTCCGCCCTTCGACAGGGACAACTGACCCATGTGCCCTGTGTGGCTCACGTCCTTAACCTGGTGGTGCAGCGGTTCTTGGGCAGGTACCCGGGCTTACAGGATGTCCTGAGGCAGGCCAGGAAAGTCTGTGTGCATTGCCGCAGATCTTATAATGCCAGTGCTCGCCTGGCTGAGCTGCAAAAGGAGTTGAACCTGCCCAAGAACCGCCTTATATGTGACATGCCCACCAGGTGGAACTCAACGTTGGCCATGCTGCAGCGGCTGCACACGCAGCAGAGGGCCATCAATGAGTACCTGTGCGACTACGGCACCAGGACAGGGTCAGGGGAGCTTGGTTTTTTTTCTCCACGCCAGTGGGGCATGATCAGGGATGCATGCACTGTCCTGGCACCATTTGAGGAGGCCACGAGGATGGTGAGCAGTGACAGTGCATGCATCAGTGACACTGTACCTCTTGTCCACCTGTTGGAGCACACGCTGCGTGGAATAATGGACAGGGCACTTGAGGCAGAACAGAGGCAGGAAGAGGAGGACTTCCTTGCCTCTCAAGGCCCCCTTTACCCAGACAGTGTTCCTTCTGTCCCACCCATCGCACAGGAAGAGGAGGAGGAGGAGGAGGAGGAGGAGGAGGATTGTGTCAGCATGGAGGTGGAGGCTGGCACTCAGCATCATCAGCAGCAGTCTTTTAGGGATGATTTACAGTCCCAAGAAACCAGTGGACTTGTACGTGGCTGGGAGGAGGTGACTGCGGATCATGTCGTCCTTAGTGACCCAGAGGACTCCGGAGCGAATGCCTCAGCAAACCTACGCTGCATGGCCTCCCTGATCCTGCAAAGTCTGCGGAAGGATCCTCGTATTCTTCGGATCAAGGAGAGGGACCATTACTGGCTGGCCACTCTCCTTGATCCACGGTACAAGGGTAAGGTTGCGGACCTTATGTTACCGTCGCAGAGGGAGCAGAGGATGAGACAACTCCGGGAGGCCTTGCAGAAAGGTCTGTGCAACGCGTTCCCAGAGACTGGGAGGTTACAAACTCCTGGTCCTGGACAACGAGTTGCTGAGGCTTCGGCCAGTCAAAGAAGGAGCGGTGGGGAAGGTGGCCGTCTGACCGATGCGTTCAGACAATTCTTTAGTCCGCAGCCCCAAAGTATGATCGGTTCCAGCAACCATCGCCAGCGTCTGATAAACATGGTGCAGGAATATCTAGGGGCAAGGTCAGACTTGGACACCTTCCCCACCGAAAATCCTCTGGCTTACTGGGTCTTGAGGATGGATCACTGGCCAGAGCTTGCACAGTATGCAATTGAGCTACTGGCCTGTCCTGCATCCAGCGTTCTTTCGGAACGCACATTCAGTGCTGCTGGAGGATTTGTCACGGATCACAGGGTGCGCCTGTCCACCGACTCGGTTGATCGACTGACTTTCATCAAGATGAACCAGTCTTGGATCACCACCAGCTACCACACACCTGATGCTGATATAACAGACTAATTGATTTTAACATGTCACATCCCTTCAAGACTGATGCTGATGCTGAGTGCCTGTGCTGTTATGTTGACTGGCTATCCTCCTCCTCCGAGTCCTCAATGATACGATTGATGATGATAGCTTGGAAGATCATTTTTGTTTATGGGTGCCGCCACCAGTGGCTAAGGCCCAATTTTTCAGCCCCTGTTTTACAGGGGCGTGTAATTACAATTTTTTTAGCAATAATTTGCCATAGGGCTCATTGCTGTGCTCCAAGTACAGTATCTGTGAGGGGTTGGAGTGTTGTGGCACCAGTGCCTAAGGCCCAATTTTTCAGCCCCTGTTTAACAGGGGCGTGTCATTACAATTTTTGAAGCAATACTTTGCAACAGGGCTCATTGCTGTGCTCCAAGTACAGTATCTGTGAGGGGTTGTAGTGTTGTGCCACCAGTGCCTAAGGCCCAATTTTTCAGCCCCTGTTTAACAGGGGCGTGTCATTACAATTTTTGAAGCAATACTTTGCAACAGGGCTCATTGCTGTGCTCCAAGTACAGTATCTGTGAGGGGTTGTAGTGTTGAGCCACCAGTGCCTAAGGCCCAATTTTTCAGCCCCTGTTCAACAGGGGCATGCAATTACAATTCTTGATGTAATAATTCACAGCAGGGCCCATTGCTGCACCCACCAAGAGTAACTCTGAGGGCTTACAGTGTTGTGGCAACGCCACCACCACCACCACCACGAAAGGCCCAATTTTTCAGCCCCTGTTCAAAAGGGGCATGTAATTACAATTCTTGATCTAATAATTCACAGCAGGGCCCATTGCTGCACCCACCAAGAGTAACTCTGAGGGCTTACAGTGTTGTGGCAACGCCACCACCACCACCACCACGAAAGGCCCAATTTTTCAGCCCCTGTTCAAAAGGGGCGTGTAATTACAATTCTTGATCTAATAATTCACAGCAGGGCCCATTGCTGCACCCACCAAGAGTAACTCTGAGGGCTTACAGTGTTGTGGCAACGCCACCACCACCACCACCACGAAAGGCCCAATTTTTCAGCCCCTGTTCAAAAGGGGCATGTAATTACAATTCTTGATCTAATAATTCACAGCAGGGCCCATTCCTGCACCCACCAAGAGTAACTCTGAGGGCTTACAGTGTTGTGGCAACACCACCACCACCACCACCACCACGAAAGGCCCAATTTTTCAGCCCCTGTTCAACAGGGGCATGCAATTACAATTCTTGATCTAATAATTCACAGCAGGGCCCATTGCTGCACCCACCAAGAGTAACTGTCAGGGCTTACAGTGTTGTGGCACCAGCACCACCATCAAAGCCCCAATTTTTACTACCACTGTTCAACAATTATATGTAATTAAAATTCCTGATATAATAGTTGACAGCAGGGCGTTCCAGCACCAACCAAGAGTAACTGTGAGTGCTTACAGTGTTGTGCCAACACCAACAACTAAGGGGCCTATTTCTGCAGAGTATATACGGCAGGTCCCTACTTTCAAACATCCAACTTACAAACGACTCCTGCTTGCAAACGCAAGAAGACAACAGGAAGTGAGAGGAAATCTACCCCTAGGAAGGAAAATTATCTCCTGTAAGAATTAATATGGGAGAAAGGTGTCTCCTCTGTACTGATGCTTTATCAGCAATCCTTGTTTCAAGAAAAACACCACATTTCAAAAACAGTTGACATTGGGACGGAAAGTGAGGTGAAATGTTCTGAACAGGGGCACAGACAGCAAAACAAATGTTACAGGGGTGATAACCCTTACCTATGTTTTCCAAAAAGTTTAAAAATAGATTTTTGGGCTGGAGCTACACTTCAACAATGTACCTGTTCAAAATTACAAACAGATTCTACATAAGAACAAACCTACAGTCCCTGTCTTGTATGCACCGCCTGTATACGGCTGTTCAGAGTATATAGGGCCTTTTTTATTTTATGTGCGGGGTTCCCCTTAATATCCATACAAGACCCAAAGGGGCTGGTAATGGGCTGGGGTAGGGGGGGGGGGGGGTCATGGGGTAGCTATGCCATTTTTCTTAAAGATTTTCATCCATATTACCGGGACCAGACATTACATTAAAGCCGCAAGCAGTTTTAAATGGCTTTTTTTTCCTTTAGAAGTGTCATTTTGTGCAGGGACAGTTCTAAACACGGGAAACACGTGGCACTTCACAGGCATACTTTAGACACCCCCCAGGTACGATATTTAAAGGAATATTTGACTTTTTTTTTTCACTTTATGCATCATTAAAATGACTGCTCCCGAAAAACGACCGTTTTTAAAACTTCTTTTTGCATTGATACATGTCCCCTGGTGCAGAACCCGGGTTCCCAAACCCTTTTTAGGACAATAACATGCATAATAGTTGTTATAATTAGCACTTTAGAATTCGAACGTTCGCATCCATTGTATTTAATAGGGTTCTAATGTTCGTACGAACTTTCGGTCCGTTCGCGGGTTCTGGTGCGAACCGAACCCGGGGGTGTTCGGCTCATCACTAATTGTAACTAATAATAGTGTGTAGCACCTTTTATACCACCCATGTTTTGAATTTGTAATGCACCCATGGCATGGAAGTAATGGTGCAAATTAACAACTATACTGGAGTTCAGCTTTAACTTTCTCATTGATTACCACCCAACTGCTCAGGCAAGCCAGAAAGCCAGAAAGGTTGTAAAGTGACTTTACTGAAGCTCAGCAGCTAGTCCAGTGGTAGTATCTTAGCATAAGGCCTCTTGCACATGGGAGTAAAAAACACTTTTTTTTACTGATCTGTAATCAGATATATTGCTATCTTTAACACAATGCACACTGCTGAGTAAAGATGAGCAAAGCAGCACTGAGTACAGAGGTATAAAAAAAATAAAAATAAAAAATTACGCCTATACACAGTGAGGGGAAAAAGTATTTGACCCCCTGCTGATTTTGCACGTTTGCCCACTGACAAAGAAATGATCAGTCTATAATTTTATTGGTAGGTTTATTTTAACATTGAGAGACAGAATAACAACAAAAATATCCAGAAAAACGCATTTCAAAAAAGTTATAAATTGATTTGTATTTTAATGAGTGAAATAAGTATTTGTTCCCCTATCAATCAGCAAGATTTCTGGCTCCCGGATGTCTTCTATACAGGTAACGAGCTGAGATTAGGAGCACTCTCTTGAAGGGAGTGCTCTTAATCTCAGTTTGTTACCTGTATAAAAGATACCTGTCCACAGAAGCAATCCATCAATCTATCCACCATGGCCAAGACCAAAGAAGATTGTAGACCTACAAAAAGTTGGAATGGGCTACAAGACCATTGCCAAGCAGCTTGGTGAGAGAGTGACAACTAGACATGTGCATTTCGTTTCGTTCCGAATCGAAATTCGGACGAATTTTTCATTATTCGGACATTCGGATGCATCCGAATTACCGAATTACAATACTAACGAATTTAACCGAATCCGAATTTTTTCGAATCTAAAAATATTTTTGACCCGACTTTGGGTCCATGTATCTCGGGGTTCCTTGGTGATAGAAACCCCAAATTTGGAGATGTTGTAGGGCTAGTTTTTCTGTGTTTGCATACCAAATTTGGTGTTTCTATCACTAAGTGACCCCGAGATACGTGGACCCAAAGTCGGGTCGCAAAATGTCAAGCACTTTACTGGAGCAGAGAATGACATTTTGCGACCCGATTTTGGGGCCACATATCTCGGGGCCACTTGTAGCTAGAAACCCCAAATTTGGTATGCAAACACAGTAGAACTAGCACTACAACATTTCCAAATTTTGGGTTTCTATCACCAAGTAACCCCAAAATACATGGACCCAAAGTCGGGTCGCAAAATATTTTCGAATCCGGTTGAAATAGTATCAACATGATTCGAAATTATTTCAACTGCATTTGAAACTATTTCAACCGGATTCGAAAATATTTTGTGACCCGAATTTGGGTCCATGTATCTCGGGGTTACTTGGTGATAGAAACCCCAAATTTGGGGTTATTGTTTTTCTAGTCTATTTTCTATTTTATTATAATCTTTTCTATCCAAAGTTAAAATTAATTAATTAATTAAAAAATTTGAATTCATACTATTCGAAATTCAAATTTATTCTATTCGAAATTCGAATTTCAGAAGATGGTTGTATATTCTTTCTATTTTATTCTTCTAAATTATATTTTTTTTCTATTCTGTTCTAATCTTTTCTATTTGAATTATAAATTTTGGAAGAAGGTTATTTACTTACTTATATACATCTGTCACATAAAAAAAAAGATGTGAAATGGCTGTCACGGATGTCGATCGCAAGGCAAGTACATATGCTGTATGTCATTGTCCACTTACCACAACACCTGCCATGAGTGCCACGTGACCAAGTTGTGGATTGTCCACTTGCCACGTCACCTGCCACAAGTTATGGGGTTCCTAGCACCAAGTGACCCCCAGATAGGGGCGATCTGTCAAGTGCTTTTCTGCAGCAGAGAATTAAATTTTGTGACCCGACTTTGAGGCCACGTATCTCGGGGCCACTTATAGCTAGAAATCCCAAAATATTTGGTATGTAAACACATTACAACTGGCACTACAATAACCCCAAATTTGGGGTTTCTATCACCAAGTAACCCCGTTGTAATGCTAGTTCTACTGTGTTTGCATACCAAATTTGGGGTTTCTAGCTATAAGTGGCCCCGAGATACGTGGCCCCAAAGTCGGGTCACAAAATGTAATTCTCTGCTGCAGAAAAGTACTTGAAATATCGCCCATATCTGGGGGTCACTTGGTGCTAGGAGCCCCATAACTTGTGGCAGGTGACGTGGCAAGTAGACAATCCACAACTAGGTCACGTGGCAGGTCACGTGGCACTCGTGGCCGTTCACGTGGCACTCGTGGCAGGTCACGTGGCACTCGTGGCCGGTGTCGTGGCACTCGTGGCCGGTGTCGTGGCACTCATGGCAGGTGTTGTGGTAAGTGGACAATGACATACAGCATATGTACTTGCCTTGCGATCGACATCCGTGACAGCCATTTCACATCTTTTTTTTTATGTGACAGATGTATATAAGTAAGTAAATAACCTTCTTCCAAAATTTATAATTCAAATAGAAAAGATTAGAACAGAATAGAAAAAAAATATAATTTAGAAGAATAAAATAGAAAGAATATACAACCATCTTCTGAAATTCGAATTTCGAATAGAATAAATTTGAATTTCGAATAGTATGAATTCAAATTTTTTAATTATTTAATTAATTTTAACTTTGGATAGAAAAGATTATAATAAAATAGAAAATAGACTAGAAAAACAATAACCCCAAATTTGGGGTTTCTATCACCAAGTAACCCCGAGATACATGGACCCAAATTCGGGTCACAAAATATTTTCGAATCCGGTTGAAATAGTTTCAAATGCAGTTGAAATAATTTCGAATCATGTTGATACTATTTCAACCGGATTAGAAAATATTTTGCGACCCGACTTTGGGTCCATGTATTTTGGGGTTACTTGGTGATAGAAACCCAAAATTTGGAGATGTTGTAGTGCTAGTTCTACTGTGTTTGCATACCAAATTTGGGGTTTCTAGCTACAAGTGGCCCCGAGATATGTGGCCCCAAAATCGGGTCGCAAAATGTCATTCTCTGCTCCAGTAAAGTGCTTGACATTTTGCGACCCGACTTTGGGTCCACGTATCTCGGGGTCACTTAGTGATAGAAACACCAAATTTGGTATGCAAACACAGAAAAACTAGCCCTACAACATCTCCAAATTTGGGGTTTCTATCACCAAGGAACCCCGAGATACATGGACCCAAAGTCGGGTCAAAAATATTTTTAGATTCGAAAAAATTCGGATTCGGTTAAATTCGTTAGTATTGTAATTCGGGTCGCAAAATATTTTCGAATCCGGTTGAAATAGTATCAACATGATTCGAAATTATTTCAACTGCATTTGAAACTATTTCAACCGGATTCGAAAATATTTTGTGACCCGAATTTGGGTCCATGTATCTCGGGGTTACTTGGTGATAGAAACCCCAAATTTGGGGTTATTGTTTTTCTAGTCTATTTTCTATTTTATTATAATCTTTTCTATCCAAAGTTAAAATTAATTAATTAATTAAAAAATTTGAATTCATACTATTCGAAATTCAAATTTATTCTATTCGAAATTCGAATTTCAGAAGATGGTTGTATATTCTTTCTATTTTATTCTTCTAAATTATATTTTTTTTTCTATTCTGTTCTAATCTTTTCTATTTGAATTATAAATTTTGGAAGAAGGTTATTTACTTACTTATATACATCTGTCACATAAAAAAAAAAGATGTGAAATGGCTGTCACGGATGTCGATCGCAAGGCAAGTACATATGCTGTATGTCATTGTCCACTTACCACAACACCTGCCACGAGTGCCACGACACCGGCCACGAGTGCCACGTGACCTGCCATGAGTGCCACGTGAACGGCCACGAGTGCCACGTGACCTGCCACGAGACCAAGTTGTGGATTGTCCATTTGCCACGTCACCTGCCACAAGTTATGGGGTTCCTAGCACCAAGTGACCCCCAGATATGGGCGATATGTCAAGTACTTTTCTGCAGCAGAGAATGACATTTTGTGACCCGACTTTGGGGCCACGTATCTTGGGGCCACTTATAGCTAGAAACCCCAAATTTGGTATGCAAACACAGTAGAACTAGCATTACAACGGGGTTACTTGGTGATAGAAACCCCAAATTTGTGGTTATTGTAGTGCCAGTTGTAATGTGTTTGCATACCAAATATTTTGGGATTTCTAGCTATAAGTGGCCCCGAGATACGTGGCCTCAAAGTCGGGTCGCAAAATTTAATTCTCTGCTGCAGAAAAGCACTTGACATATCGCCCATATCTGGGGGTCACTTGGTGCTAGGAACCCCATAACTTGTGGCAAGTGGACAATCCACAACTTGGTCACGTGGCCGGTCACGTGGCACTCGGACAATGACATACAGCATATGTACTTGCCTTGCGATCGACATCCATGACAGCCATTTCACATCTTTTTTTTTATGTGACAGATGTATATAAGTAAGTAACTAACCATCTTTCAAAATGTATAATTCAAATAGAAAAGATTAGAACAGAATAGAAAAAAAAATAATTTAATAGAATAAAATAGAAAGAATATGCAACCATCTTATGAAATTCGAATTTCGAATAGAATACATTTGAATTTCGAATAGTAGGAATTAAAAAAAATGTAATTAATTAATTTTAACTTTGGATAGAATAGATTAGAATAGAAATAGAGAATACACTAGAAAAACAATAGAATAGAATAGAATATAGATGCTATCTATTTCATGTTTAATTTTTTTTTGCAGATTACTATTTTTTACATAAGATCTCCTGCAGACTATTAGCATTTATTTTATTTTTTTTTTGCAGATCTCCTGCAGACTATTAGTATCTATTTAGTTTTCTCACCAGGTCTCCTGCAGACTATTAGCATCTATTTCTTTTTTAGCAGATCTCCTGTAGACTATTAACAGCCATTTCACTTCTTTTTTTTTGCAGATCTCCTGCAGACTGTTAGAATCAATTTCATTTTTTTTTTCAAAGTCGGGTCGCAAAATATTTTCGAATCCGCTTTAAATAGTATCAACATGATTCGAAATTATTTCAACCGCATTTAAAACTATTTCAACCGCATTTGAAACTATTTCAACCGGATTCAAAAATATTTTGCGACCCGACTTTGGGTCCACATATCTCGGGGTTAGTTGGTGATAGAAACCCCAAATTTGGGGATGTTTTAGTGCTAGTTCTCCTGTGTTTGCACACAAAATTTGGGGTTTCTATCACTAAGTGACCCCGAGATACGTGGACCCAAAATCGGGTCGCAAAATGTCAAACACTTTTCTGCAGCAGAGAATGACATTTTGCGACCCGAATTTGGGGCCACATATCTCGGGGCCACTTGTAGCTAGAAACCCCAAATTTGGTATGCAAACACAGTAGAACTAGCACTATAACATCTCCAAATTTGGGGTTTCTATTACTAAGTGACCCTGAGATACGTGGACCCAAAGTCGGGTCGCAAAATATTTTCGAATCCGGTTGAAATAGTTTCAAATGCGGTTGAAATAATTTCGAATCATGTTGAAATAATTTCGAATCCGGTAGAAATATTTTCGAATTCGGTTGAAATATTTTCGAATGCGACCGATTTTCGAATTCAGTCGAAAACAAAACGAAATCCGAAAACGAATTTAACAAATTTAACGAATCTAACTAAACGAAATTAATTAATTAACGAATTAAAACGAAACGAAACTAATTTTTTCCTTTTGCACATGTCTAGTGACAACAGTTGGTGTGATTATTCGCAAATGGAAGAAACACAACTGTAAATCTCCCTCAGTCTGGGGCTCCATGCAAGATCTCACCTCGTGGAGTTTTAATGATCATGAGAACGATGAGGAATCAGCCAAGAACTACACAGGAAAATCTTGTCAATGATCTCAAGGCAGCTGGGACCATTGTCACCAAGAAAACAATTGGTAACACACTATGCCGTGAAGGACTGAAATCCTGCAGTGCCCGCAAGGTCCCCCTGCTCAAGAAAGCACATGTACAGGCCCGTCTAAAGTGTGCTAATGAATATCCAAATTATTCAGAGGAGAACTGGGTGAAAGTGTTGTGGTCAGATGAGACCAAAATCTAGCTCTTTGGCATCAACTCAACTTGCCATGTTTGGAGGAGGAGGAATGCTGCCTATAACCCTAAGAACACCATCCCCACCAGCCAGGGCATTAAAAATGGGTCGTGGATGGGTATTCCAGTATAACAATGACCCCAAACACACAGCCAAGGCAACAATGGAGTGGCTCAAGAAGAAGCACATTAAGGTCCTAGAGTTGCCTAGCCAGTCTCTAGACCTCAAGAAAATATGTGGAGGGAGTTGAAGGTTCGAGTTACCAAACGTCACCCTCAATACCTTAATGACTTGGGGAGGATCTGCAAAGAGGAGTGGGACAAAATCCCTCCTGAAATGTGTGCAAACCTGGTGGCCAACTACAAGAAACATCTGACCTCTGTGATTGCCAACAAGGGTTTTGCCACTAAGTACTAAGTCATGTTTTGCAAAGAAGTCAAATACTTATTTCACTCATTAAAATGAAAATCAATTTATAAGTTTTTTGAAATGCGGTTTTCTGGATATTTTTGTTGTTATTCTGTCTCTCACTGTTAAAATAAACCTACCATTAAAATTATAGACTGATCATTTCTTTGTCAGTGGGCAAATGTACAAAATCAGCAGGGGATTAAATTAAAATTTTCCCTCACTGTGCTTAAATACATAGAGACAAGAGGATGGGTGTATAGTCGTAAATTACAGTGCTGGCTGAATCAGGTTCCCTCCGACTGCCTGGGAAGGAGGGTTGGAAAGTAAAGGGGTGATCAGAGTGTCGGGAAGGGGGTGGGTGCCACAATTATTGGAACCAATTCCCCTCCCTAATGTGCATCAGCTTTTTAGTTTTCTTCCTGCCCACCAGCTTACAGTCACTGTAGAGAGGGCCACACATGGGGATTGGTTCTAGTAATTGTGGCACTCACCCCCATTCCGGCACTCTGATCACCCCCGGTGAACTTTACTCCTACCCTTGCAGCTCTGATCCCCGTGTGCCCCCCACAGTGTTGCCAGCTTCCCTCCTCTCCGACTGCCGATTGCTGCAGGGCACCAGGAGCATCGGGTTCATGATGGAGAGCAGGGGGGCCCTTTCTTTCCTGAATGAACTCAGTGAGCGATCAATACCGATCACTGCTGTGTCCATTCGTAACTGAAGCATAGTAACCTAACTTTACTCTGCTTCAGTTTGTGAATAACACTGGAAGCCACTCTGTACAGAGCGCTTCCCATTCATTCACTGTCCAGTGCAGCTGACAGTGAATGATAGGAATTGAAGAATCTGTGTCCTCAATTCCTTTCTCTGTCTGAATATTTCAGACCCCGATTGAAAAAAAAAATTAAGACGTTTTTAATTTAAAAAACATAATTAAAGTTTAACTTTAGGCCCATTTCACACGCGATCTGATCAGGTATGCCTGTCAGTTTTTCAGGTGGACCTGACCGGACCCTCCATTCTGATCCAGTCTGCTAAAAGAAAAAGAGGGGATCTGTCCCCCTCTAGGCAGATCAGATTGGCGGGCAGTTGGGTGTAAACAGACAGCAGAGTCCACTCTGTCCATGTTTGCTCTGCATAAACGGAGCTGACATGGACCTGTCATCCGCCCGCTCTGCTCTTATCAGCAGGGCACCAGCAGACAGATCCCCTGCAGATGAAAATGGAGTCCTCCCCATGTGGAAGGGGCCTTAGTGTGAAAAAATAGCAAAACAGGCAGGGGTTTTTAATGCAGAAGGCCCCTTTCACACAAAGGGTCCTATAGGTCCACCTGTCAGTTTTTCACTTGTCCAACTAGCGAGGTGGGGGACATTATAGGGGTATATAAGGGCTTTCTCCAACTAGCGAGGTGGGGGACATTATAGGGGTATATAAGGGCTTTCTCCGCTCTCTTTAGGATTCTTTTGCTGTCAAGATTAGTGTGACATGGCACTTAGTGATGCCCCACAGGACTGAGAAATTTACAGCCCCATTTATTGTTAACCTCTTCCTGACTATATAATGGCCAGCCACTGTACATGTGCATCCACAGTGGCCTGAGATGAGAACGCACACACTGTGTATACCCAGCACACTGACTGAGCCTTCACCAACACCTCTCGGTCACGACTTCTGATCAGGAATCAATGAGACAGGCACCTGATCATGTGACTGATGTGAGAGCCAATCACAGTGGTCACATGACAGAAGAGGTTAAAGGTAACCTATTGTCAGAGAAATATTGAGGCTGCCATTGCTGATGTCATCTTCTGAAAATGCTGGTTGTCTGGATATCATGCTGGTCCTCTGATTTTAATACTTTGAGTATTGAATACGTATTTAGATAACAGGCACTGACTTTCACTGATATATCCCAGATAGCAAGCAATTGTGCTTCAAGTTTGAAAATGATTTGCTAAGCTATTGCTAGACTTGTCAGGCTTCACAAGTTTGTTGCACAATTGCAGCAAGTCCGCATTGTATGACTCCAGATCAACTGTCTTTGCAAACATTCTGCAAGTCTGAGGCAAGTTCACATTCTGCAAGTCTGAGGCAAGTTCACATTCTGCAAGTCTGAGGCAAGTTCTGGTTCAGTTATGTTGTGCAATAGTCATCTCACCACAGGGGTCACTGTGGCTGAATTTTCATGCTGTAGACTTGCAGAGCTCTTGCTGTAGACTCACCACTGCAACTTTGCTCTTGCTAGCTTCTTGCCACGCAAATTTTCTACAAATTGGAAAAGTGTCAACTAGAACTTGTGCTTCAAGTGCTCTGCAAGTGTACAACTTGCCAGTGAAAATGTGCAGCAAATTAACAGACTTACAATTCTTTACTGTCACAAATTTATGACAAGTCACCCTTGCTATCTGGGATCTTATCTGCATCTTTGTTTTAGGTCAGCAAAAGCAGTCAGAAGGTCGGGATGGGGATGTCAGCCGGTCAACAAGCACAGGTAAGCTATGGCAGCTGTATTTCTCTCATGACAGGTTCACTTTATTGTGGTTCCAGTTTGTCTAGACAAACATTGTTAATAACTCTGAATGATCCGACCCATCCAGACGATTTGTATTTTGGTATTACGGGATTTTTACAGCCGTGCAATAACAAAGAACATAAACTGTGCACTTACTATGCCACATCTACTGCTAAATGTATTGTTTCACATTTGTGGCTGGCTTTTATCGTTTCTGCCTGACACTGCATGGCCCGTCATCTGATAAGGAGGCTGTAATGTTATTACTTGTCATATAATTACACACAAGACAAAAAAAAATGTTTTTTAGTGACTGCAGGTGCTTCACCTAACTGGAAGTTACATCAGAGTAATAGGATTTTAAATGACAAGGGTGTAATTGTAAAGGGCAAAAGGCTACAAGCGGCCATGGTAACTAACTAATACTTTACGTGGCATGCAAAACATACGTGGTCACCGCATACCCAGATCAGTGTCAAATTCTACTCCACGTCTGTCTCTTATGTCATATGAGCATCTTATGGAGCTGTATTTATTTTTCTGATCCTATTTATATGTAAGAAAATTATCTTCTGATGTTAACACTGAAAATACAGACGTATTCAATAAAGCAACGGGAATCCAATCTGGTTTTGGTTTACTGTGGTCAGCTCACTTAAAGGGACACTAAAGGTTCCAGTTTAAAAAAAAAAAAAAATAACAAACATGTTATACTTACCTCCACTGTGCAGCTTGTTTTGCACACAGTGGCCCCGATCCTGGTCTTCTGGGGTCCCTCGGCGGCTGTCTCGGCTCCTCCCCGCAAGGACTCTCGCATGGTGTGGAGTTATTACGGGCGCGCTCCCGTGATACAGCGGCGGCCATAGCCGCCGACTGTATCACTCGGCCCCGCCCCCGGCGTCATTGGATGTGATTGACAGCAGCGCCAGCCAATGGCTGCGCTGCTTTAATCCATCCACTGTAGCCAATCAACGGCCAGGCTCAGGAACGAGGAGGATGACGGGGGCGAGCGTGGGACTTTCGAGGGGTCAGGTAAGTAAAACGGGGGCTCAGGGGGGGGGGGGGAGGGCGGTATTGTCGGATGTTTTTTCACCCTAATGCATAGGATGCATTAAGGTGAAAAAACATTTACCTTTACAACCCCTTTACAGTATGTGTAAACTCTTTAGCTCACCAGGACAGCTTTTTGTGATACAACAAACCATATTGTGAACCTTTCTTTTCCTTAAAGGGGTTGTAAAGGTTTGTTTTTTATTTTCTAAATAGGTCCCTTTAAGCTAGTGCATTGTTGGTTCACTTACCTTTTCCTTCGATTTCCCTTCTAAATGTTTTTTTTCTTTGTCTGAATTTCTCACTTCCTGTAAGCTTGCCCCCCTCATCCGAGCCCTTCTGGCTGGGGGTTAGTCAGCGTGCTCGCCCCCTCCCTTGGGAATACATTATTTTAATAAAATGCTTTTGGAGTAAAAATCTATCTAAAGATAGTTTTATATTTAAGATACATTAATAATTTTGTTTATTCAGCATGAAATTAAGCTTAGTTATGTAGCATGAGGCTGTATATTCTTCATTCAATGAATCCAAGCTCTGCAAGCAGAGATAACCATGCACTGCATTAATGCATTCACACAATTTCACAGTAACCATGAGATAAAACATAGTTCAGGAATATTCCTTTATCCCATTGTTTTGCAAATCTATGTACACAACAAACTGTATGATTGAATCGGTTCTGATATCGCTGTTTTACTAACCTGACAGCTTATTATTCTAAATAGGAAACCTTAATTTTGTTTGCAAGTATTAAAGATTCTAACTACCAGCAAGAATGAGTCCTTAGATTTAAAGAGCACCTGTCATTTAAGATCCATCATGGCAGTGCCTGTTAGTGGGCATCCACTCACCTGCTGCCGCCACGTCCCTCACCTTGTTGTGTCACCGCCGCATCCCCAGCCGTCCTATTAAAGTGAATAGGACTGTCGGTGAGTCAACAGCGGGACAGAGGAGGAGCCGCTGCCGGACAGAGATGACAGTTGCTCTTTAAAAATGATGCATAGACTTGCATGGAGGTTAGTGAAATCAGCAATGCTAACTATAGCAACTTCATATATATCTAAAATTACAAACTATAAAACAACTTTAAAAAAATACTTTAACACACACTGATAATCTTACTTTCACATAAAAGACTCTTCTAATAGTCATAAGCTGTATGACAAAACACGACAAGAATGTTTCTACAAGGTTGCTAGGAATCTTGTGTAAGGCAATAAGACAGCAGACACACAACGCCAACAGGTATGACAAGTTACTCTTATGTTTCCCGTCTGGAGAATCTGGATCTTGGGTGGCTGCCCATAACTTGAGAAAGGCACAATTCATGTTCAAACATTACTGGTGCTGGACCATTTAATTAACAGTTTGTAACAGTTTTTTTCTGACAATGTATACAGTACTCAATAGTAAAGTCATTGCTAGAAACAAATTCTCAAATGACACCATTTAATAGGACCCTCTTGTTCCGTCACCAGCTGAATTACATGATTGTTAAGCTGAATGCATCATTGTGAAGCCTCGCACACACGGGCGGGAATCTCGTCAAGAAAAAAAACGTCAGTTTTCCCGACGAGATTCCTGGCAAACTTGTCTTGCCAAGCCCTGTGTACACACGCGCCATTCAAAAGAACCGCCATTCTTTTGAATGATAAGAACGCAGTAACGTCATCGACTACGGCGAGCATGCGCTTGTCACATTCAATGCCGTCGCCGCCATCTTGCTACACCCTACACTACCCTTGTATGCTACCGCGCATGCGTCAAAGTCTTTTCAAGCATGCACGGGTTTACCTGGAGACAGGTAAGCATACACACGCACGGTTTTCTCGTCGGGAAACAGGCCGACAAGAATCCCGACGAGAAAATAGAGAGCAGGTTCTCTATTTTTCTCGTCAAGATTCCCAGCAGTTTTCCCGACGAGAAACCATACACACGACCGGTTTTCTCAGCAAAAAGCTCTCCCAGCAGTTTTCTTGCGGAGAAAACCGGCCGTGTGTACGAGGCTTAAGTGAAAGTTCTCATTTATCCGGGTCATGGTATATCTCTAGTAGTAGTAGTAAGTAGTATTAGTAGTAATTCAACTAGACTTGTTCAGTTCCTAGAGTAGTAGGAAAATACTCCAGCTGAGATATCTTCATGACACTCTAGGAACTAAAGAAGTTCCTTCCCGCACAAGACTGATCCCTGTGGCTCCTGCACCCCCCCCCCCCCCCCCACACACACACAGTCTTGTGAAATGGACGGTTCCTGGTGTCATCAAATCCATAGCCCTGCTCTGGACGTAAAGTCCACCGCTGGATTGTGGGGGAGTGCTGTTTGCCTTTGGAACGGTGGATTGGATGAGTATAGGTTTTCCGCTCTCCATTGGACAATGTGAGCAGTTAACCCTTGCAGTGCGGGCACAGCTTCACTGCAAGGGGAAACTTTTGCCTGGAGTTGGGCTTTACATGCTGAATCGCACCAAAAAAAAGTTTCCAAAATTGCGCAAAGTTGAATTGCATTGATGTGAACGGGCATCATTGAAAACAATGTGATTTCCATTGTCATGCGATTCTGTGCAACTCAAGTCACGCTAGTGTGAAAGGAGCATTAAAAACCGAAAATACCATGTTTTGCCACTGGATGGCATTAAGAATCATAGATACTTAGCATCATCTAGTGGCCATATGCAGTACTTTACATTTTACATTAAAGCAAAAACATTCAACCAGCTTAGGAAATAGCTTATTAACATTATTTTTCCACTGCGAATTCGCACAGAACGAACATGCACTCTCACTGGGCAAATTGCTTTTCAAACTTTTTATAAATAGACCCTGTCCTTTTTGAGCTTGGGGGAGGGGGGAAAGACCAAAGAACTTTGTTTCTTTTGTAATGGACAGAATTCATAAAAATAAGAGGGGAGGGGACTTGAATAAGCTCCTCTTACTAAGAGTATGAATGGATATACAAATGAAGGGCTTGAGAAATTAATGGCACTATAAATGTTCGATTTTTTTATTTTTTTGATATACCAGATGGTTTCCACATGTCTTTTGACCTCCTTTTTAAAAAAAAATACTTTCGATTTTTGGCTGGAGCTTTGGGTCTATATGTACGCTAAAAAAAAAACATTACATTGATATATGTGATCGTTGTCATTCACCAAATACTATGCATAGGGATAAATACATAAATTAAATAATTATGGTAGATTTTTCAATATAAATATTTGTAACCAATGGGTTATAAATGAATGATTGTAGTGACCAGCGGCTACCACACTGTAACTGTGGGTTATAATCCAGAGATTATACATTTTTAATTAGCAGTGTTCATAATATATGCACATAAAGATAATGAAATGATTTAGTTGATGTCATTTCTTTTAAAAGACTACTTTACCACTTCATACTACAAAAAATAATTGTCCACTGATTTTTGTGTAGCGCCCTCCCCAATTTAGGGGGCCCTATGTTCAAATTTAGGTATTAGTCTGAGCCGATAGTTGGGCTCAGACTGTTATTTTCCTAAAAACTTGCTTCTGCTCTGGTGTGATATTGCCTGGCTGTAGTGTTCCCTGTTGCCTGTAGGTGGCATTGTCATCTCCGGCTCAGGTAGAACCATGGGGAGTATCGCAACACCATTGGGTGTCCTCTCTCGGCAGCTGTGCAGTGGGAGTGGTCAACCCGCTGTGCATGCTGGGAGAGCATACTTCAGGGGCAGACGCCATTATTCAGGGAGCAGTTTGCGCCTCCCAGCCCTTCAGGCCAGGGGCGTGTGTGGTATACCAGCCCCAGGCACCTTTAGCCTGAGGCTGCATCGCTGTAAGTAGGCCCAGCACCTTTAGCTGAGGCCTACACCCGAAGAGGAGTCCCAGGATACCCAAGTGAGGGGTGACCCACTCTGAAGGAGAAGGAGAGGAAACCAGGGGAGGCTCCCGCTGCTATCAATCTGTCCGATGAGGATCTGAGACAGCGGCTGGAGCTGCTGTGCTCAATCTCGTCACTGGAACAATTGGGTTCAGGTAAGAAAAAGGGGGGCTCTGGGGGGCTGCTGCGCTACGGAAGGTTTTTCACCTTAATGCAGGGGTGCCCAACCTTTTTAAGAGCAAGGGCCACTTAAGCAACTTGGTAACCGGTCTCAGAACACAATGAGCGGAGTGGGTGGATGGCAGCCCACTCTACTCTATAGAGCCCACGCTACTCTTTTTTTTTTTTTCCTGGATTGGATTGGTGGTAGGCGTTTGTAAACGGACACAAGTCCATTTACATCTGCCACTCCTTAGAGGTGAATGGAGGGTCCAATTGGGTCGGACTGACCGTGTGAAAGGGGCCTAAGGCTGCTTTCATACTGATGCGCCGTTGTTTACCTGCACTGCGGGTGCAGCACAGTTCACCTGTGGCTTTCCTGTAGGTGTTGTGCACTTTCAGAAAGCACACCAAACTCGCAGGTAATAGAAGTCTATGGCTCAGTGCAGGTAACCCGCACGTGCACTGCTCTGCACCTGCGGATCAGCTTAAAAGCAGGCCAGTAACCACTGCAGAACAGATATGCCCATAAATACAATGGGATTTTAGTAATAAACTGACCTTTAATAACAGTATTCTATTCTATTTTATTCCATCCCTGAGCAGGAGGTCACCGGCCACATCAGAGGGCTCCGCGGGCCACATGTGGCCCCAGGGCCACTGGTTGAGCACCCCTGCCTTAATGCATAGATTGCATAAAGGTGAAAAATCATGAGACTTTACAACTCCTTTAACCTTTTTTATTTCAGTTCTCCTTTATTTGCACATTTTAAAATAAGCCCTTACTAACCTCTCTAGCTGCTTTTAATGTGATGTTATTCCTCCTCAAAGATCGCAACAAAGACTTTAGAATCAGTTTCAGTTGGTTTTGAACAGTCAAGAAACATCTGCTGTGTGTTTACATTAGAGTGCTGGCAGACTGCCATTATTTTGTTCCCTTAGAAAAACACAAAACTTGAACCAAATTTCTTCACAAAGCTTATAGATTCAGAGATGAGTATGGGCTTGTTTAAGGGCTCGTTTACATGTGTGGCTATTGTTGCTCCTCTAAAAAGCTATTAGTGGTAGACTGCTTTTAGCACTTGTTCACATTGACTGTGACTTTAAAATCATGCAACTTCATCTGAAATCGCACGATTTCAAAGCCGCATGTCAGTGCGAATTGGAAGACATCTGTGCGGCCTCATGCAGAGATGTCTATGCAGGTCGCACCCGAAATCGCCAAAAGTAGTGCAGGAACTACTTTTTCAAATCAGTGCGGCACTGCAAAGTCGGCAATGCACCGATTTGAATCGCGCACTTGCCGGTGTTTCATCAGATTAGGTGACCCGTCAGAATGTGTAATGGAAGTGACGTTTTGTCGCCGCCATCTTGCTACACCCCGCACTCCTCCACAGTAAGGATACACTGAGCAAGCGGACATCTTGTTACACCCACAGGAGTTTTGCATTTTACACTTATTTTTAACAGTAAATGGATTTTATATAGTGAAATACAGTACTTGAACCTCCCTAGCAGTATTCCCAAGTGTGGCTTGGGGTTAAATTTCAGTACCATTAGCGGTAACCCCGAGCCACACTCGGGATTGCATTGCAGGATCCTGGTGCAGATTACTTCCCTTGTCCCCTGCGATCCTGCGATGTCCCCCCGATGTGTCCTCGGGCTGTGTCCTCGGCCCAATGCCTTTGTGTGCCAGGCTCCGTTCCCTGCGAGCGTCGCAACGCATGGGGGCGGAGCCTGGCGGCAAATTCAAAAATGACAAAATTCATAATACATACAGTACACTGTAATCTTATAGATTACATTACTGTATGAAATTATTTCATATCCCATTTGTCCCTAGTGTTTTGTCCAGTGCTCTGCATGCACTTTTATATTATAAATACTGTTCTTTCTGCCTGGAAACATGAGATTGTCCATAGCAACCAAAAAGTGTCCTTTATGTCAAAAGTGGTTTGAGACCAGCTAGAAAACAGCGATAGTAAATAAGAACACTTGCAGAATTAAGCGATAGTGAATAGTGGGGAAATTCATTTTATTATAACTATTATATTATTATTTTTTATAATTATTTATAGTTATATTATAATTAATGATTTCAAACGTTATCATACCCGGGATGTCTACTAGACTTTTGTTCGGACAGATTTATGTGAGTTATTACTAAGAATTACAGGCCTAAAATATAAAACGCCAAATTTCTATGCAAAACATTTGTACCGCTTTGAGATGCAAAAATCTGACATAATCATACCGCCAGGGTGGCTACAACTCCATCTGACTGGCTAGATGTTGAATTTTAAAAGCAGCGTCAAGCCTGCTCATCACATTCTGACGGGTCGTCTAATCTGATGAAACACCGGCAATAGAATGCGACTTGTCATGCAATTTGACCTATCAAATCGCATGACAAGTTTCTCCAATGTGAACAAGGGCTTAAGAGGGTGTTTTAATGCCAGCGAGGAGCCAATATGTTGCCTCCTCTCCACCTGTTTTAACCCCTCAATATACTGACCAACTGCCCCACAACTGTGTGCATTGCACATGTTCCCAGGGCTGTTGTGACATTGCCCTATTTTCCTGAATGGGTCACCCTCGGCTACAGTACTGCACACCGAATACAACACACCACTGAATTTTTGTAAAGAATAGCAACTGTGGCATGTGTACAGTCCTGAGTGGCTGCACTTCTGTGTATAGATGGGCAAGGGGTAAAAAAAACATGGCTCAACCTCCTGCTTTTACCACCCCCCAGGACGCCGGTGAGGACAAGTGCTTACATTGCTTTTACTGCTTGTTCAGAATATATAAAAACTTTAGTGTGAATGATCTGAGCACAGGTTCACTTTAACACATGCTAATTTGTTGCACGTAATGTGCTAGGACGTGTTTTCTTGCACCTTACTGCAAGTTTTTAATTACCTTTGCACTACTTTCTTTATTAAATTGTAGATTTATTGATACTGTTCTATTTACTAAACAAGAAAAAGGGGCCACTGATGAGGAAAGGGGTTCACTTGGGAGCAAAGTATTGAAAAGGCTTATGTCCTGGTGACTTGTCTAAACAAAGGATGGATGCTGGCAACACTTTATACACACATTATAATCACATCCAATATACTGACAGTAAAGGCATTTGTAAAACTGACAATGTGCAGACAGACTTTTGCTCATTATGAAGACACAACAAAAAACTGACAGCTCTCAAAACATTTGCCAGGTAATATCTGTGTCTGCTAGCTCTAAGCTAGAACAATTATCTATTTTTCTGAATGAATAATTTAATGACCAGTGAAATAAATGGCCATAGAGTAAACTTGATTTGAGCCACGAGGATGCTGGGGATGCCACCGTATTCCAGCATCTGGCTGATACCATCCATCGAGAATCCAGGATGGACTTCTGGCCATAGATGGAGCGATTTCCTTTCCTGCAACTCCATGGGTTGCAGGAAAGAAAATCACCCAATTCCCCCATCAACACAGTCAGTGTTGACGGGGGAATTCCTCCTGCGGAGCTATTGTGTTCTACCTGCAGGGAGGGCGGGGGGAAGCAACATACAGCGATTGGCAATAATTGCATGGAAAATCAGACAGGCTGGCTGTACCCAAGCTGAGCTTAACGCTGGCCATACACTGCTCTGAGGCCCCTTTCACACTGGGGCGGTTTACAGGCGCTATTTTGCTAAAAATAGCGCCTGCAAACCGAGCCTAAACAGCGGCTCCTGTCTCTCCAATGTGAAAGCCCCGAGGGCTTTCACACTGGAGCGGTGCGCTAACAGGACGTGAAAAAAAGTCCTGCTAGCCGCATCTTTGGAGCGGTGAGAGGAGCGGTGTGTTTACCGCTCCTTCCCATTTAAGTGAATGGGATACCGCGTTAATACCGCCCGCAAACCGCGGCTGTAGCCGTGGTTTGCGGGTGGTATTAACCCTTTTTCGGCCGCTAGCGGGGGTTAAAACCGCACCGCTAGCGGCCGAATACCTCTGCAATCCTGACGGTATAGCACCGCTAAAAATAGCGGTGCTATACCGCCACCGCCCCCATCGCCCCAGTGTGAAACCGGCCTAAAAAAAATTTGAGCTGTGGGTGGACCTGCTGCCTATACCTGGCATTACAACTTTCAATTGAGAAACCAAAGGAGTCAGGCAGAAAAACGTCAGTTGAACAGTGACGGCAGCCAATCAGCTGCAGTCACTGTTTGGGTATTCTGACAGTCCCAGGTGCAGGATATCCGAATACAATAACCAGCAGCAAGAGATTAACAAAAAAAAAAAAAAAAAAACGATTTGATGTGGATGGAGGAATCTATGGATTTCTCTCGCTCAGCCCAGCATAGAAACGTGTATGGCCAGGTTAATATTGGCCATAGGAGAACTGTCAGCTCTCCATAGAAAATGTGAATGATGAGGAAACCATAAGTGGTAAGCATAGACATAGACATAGATTAATCTTGATAAACATCAGCAGGTTAAAGTTAACGTTTTTCAGGGTAACAAGTTCATCAGACAAAGACATGCTGGTAGGTTAATTGGCTTCTGTTTAAATTGGCCCTGATATATGAATGTGAGTTAGGAACCGTAGAGTGTAAGCTCCTTGAGGGTAGGGACCGATGTGAATGTACAATGTATATGTAAAGCGCTGAGTAAATTGACGGCACTATATAAGTACCCAAATAAAAACAAAAAGAAAAGATACATTGAATGTAAACAGTTGCAGAACTGGTGACAATCTGACAGCCTGTACTGTCTCTCTAATCTTTGGTTACCATGGGTATCCACAGTGATACCCCAAATGCAGGGCCAGGACAAGGGTTAGGGAGGGGCGGCTGCCCTGGGCACTATGGTATCATGTGAGGTGGGGAGCGCCACAAAGAGATTGGGGGGAGGGGATTTGTGTTGGAAGGGGGAATTTGGGTTTTGGCGGGGGGCAAGAATTGTTCTAGGAGGGGATTTTGGAGGGGGGGGTTTAGGGAAGATTTGTGATAGGAGGGGGGATTTGGCGGAAATTTGTGCTGGAAGAGGGACTTGAAGGGGGAGGGGGCAGATTTGTACTAGGAAAGGAAATTTTACGGGTAGAGGATTTGTGCTGAAAGGGGTGATTTTTTTTGGGGGGGGCATTTGAGCTGGGGTGATTTGGGCAATGGGGTGCAAAGATTTGTGCTAGGAGGGGTGATTTTTTTAGGGGGGTGGATTTGTACTGGGAGAAGGGGGTAAGCATGCAGATTAGTGCTCAGTGTTTTTGTAGGGGGATTTTGCTGACACGTACACTGTGTGCACAATTATTAGGCAAGTTGTATTTTTGAGGATTCATTTAATTATTGAACAACTACAGTGCTCTCGCTTAAACCAAATTGTTAATAAACCTCAAACCTGAATATTTAAGAAAGTAAAAGTGAGGTTTTGGCTTTCTTAGGCCCCTTTCACACGGAGGTCCGTTCAGGTCCGCCTGTCAGTTTTTTAGGCGGACCTGAAACGGATCCTCCATGTACCCCTATGGAGGCACGGATGTCAGCGGAGACATGTCCGCTGACATCCGCTCCGCTCCGCCAAAGTGTGACGGAGGAAAACCCTATTTTTCCTTCCGTCGGCGGAGCGGATCGGATGACAACGGACTCTACGGTCCGTCATCATCCGATCCCCCATAGGGGAGAGCGGCGCTCTGACAGGGCGGTCCCTGCACAGTGTGCGGGGACCGCCCAGTCATCCGTCGGCTCAGCGGGGATCAACGGAGCGATCCCCGCTGAGCAAGCGGAGCTTCACGGGGCGGATCTGCACGGATCCGCACCGTGTGAAAGGACCCTTAGGAGAATATCTATGTGTGCACAATTATTGGGCAACTATTAGTGTCAGTATTATTGTGCAACTAAATGAAAAACGAAAATGTTCCCATCTCACTTAATTATTTTCATCTGTTAAATTGAGAATAATAAACAAACAACAACAAACAAATAAACATTTCTGACATTTAAAAAAACTGAAAGTGACCAATATAGCCACCCTTCTTTTCAAAAACAGTCATAAGCATTCCATTCATGGAGTCTGTCAGTTTCTTGATCTGTTGACGATCAACTTTTTGTGCAGCAGCAACCACAGCCTCCCAGACACTGTTCAGAGAGGTGTACTGTTCCTTCACCGTAAAGCCGCGTACACACGATCGGTTTTACCGATGAAAACAGTCCGATGGATTTTTTTCATCGGACAAACCGATCGTGTATGGGCCCCATCGGTCTTTTTTCCATCAGTGTCAAAAAATAGAACATGTTTTAAATTTTTCTGATGGATAAAAAAACGATAGCAAATTCCGATCGTCTATGGGCAAGTCCATCGGTTAAAAAACCCACGCATGCTCAGAATCAAGTCGACGCATGCTCAGAAGTATTGAACTTCATTTTTCTCGGCTCATCGGAGTGTTTTACGTCACCGCGTTTGGAACAGTCGATTTTTTGACTGATGGTGTGTAGGCAAGACTGAAGAAAGTCAGCTTCATCGGTTTTCCGATGGAAAAATCCATCGGTTTAAAAACCATAGGAAATCCGATCGTGTGTTCAGGGCTTAAGTCTCCCATTTAAGAAGGGCCCACAAGTTCTCAATAGGATTTAGGTCAGGTAAGGAAGGGGCCCATGTCATTATTCTTTCATCTGGCTAGACAAACAGTGGAGTACTTGGATGCATGCGATGGAGCATTGTTCAGCATAAATATCATAGCCTTCCCGTACCACTGCTTGAAGAAAGTGTCTTCTAAAAACTGGCAGTAGGTTTGGGAGCTGATCTTGAGTCCATCTTCAACCCAAAAAGGTCCAACTAGCTCATCTTTAATAATACCAGCCCATACCAGTACTCCGTCTCCACCTTGCTGGCATCTGAGTCAATGTGGAGCTCTGTGCCCATTACTGATCCATCCACAGGCCCATCCATCTGGTCTATCAAGAGTCACTCTCATCTCATCAGTCCATAAAACCTTTGAAAAATCTGTCTTCAGATACTTCTTGGCCCAGTCTTGACGTTTTAACTTATGTGTCTTGTTCAGTGGTGGTCAGGATTCAGCCTTCCTTACCTTGGCCATGTCTCTGAGCACTGAACACCTTGTACTTCTGGGCACTCCCGGTAGGTTGCAGTTCTGGAATATGAAAGCAGTGGAAAATAATGGGTTCTTGGTAGCTTCCCATTTGATTCTTCCCAAATCTTTGGCAGTTAATTTGTGTCTTTTTTTTCTCAACACGTTTCTTGCAACCCTGTTAACTATTTTCAACAAAACGTTTGATGGTTCTAGGATCACGCCCCAATATCTTAGCAATTTCAAGAGTGATGCATCCCTCTAAAAAACTTTTTTTAAATTTTTGACTTTTTCAGAAAGTTAAATCTCTTTTTTTGGCCCATTTTGCCTGAGGAAAAGAAGCTGCCTAATAATTATGCACACCTTGATATAGGGTGTTGATCTTCTTAGGCCACACCATCCCTCATTGCAGAAA
Organism: Rana muscosa; assembly: GCA_029206835.1. NCBI lineage: Eukaryota > Metazoa > Chordata > Amphibia > Anura > Ranidae > Rana > Rana muscosa. The sequence goes on from CM055117.1 coordinate 152,387,300, forward strand.
TAAACATCACATGATATGCTTAAATTCAGTGAGCTTTTAAGTTTATACAGCTTGGACTTGGACAATATGCATAAAAATGATGACTTGGATAAAATACTCACTTGCCTAATAAATGTGCACACAGTGTAATGCTCATACATCTTGGGAGGGGGGCACAGTTTGGCATAGTCGCCCTGGGCTCTAGATGACCTTGTCCCAACACTGCCCATATGTGACAGAGTTGGCGCTTGAAAATAGAGATCACATCTAATTATATTTACTTTGGGGTGCAGCCTACCACCAACATTCCTTCTAAACCTTCTCCATAGGGTCATGATAAACGGTTTCACTCCCTACTATTTTTTATTATTCATTAAAGGCCATGTGTATTTTACATCACCAATTTGTCCCCTATTATCTGTTTTTATAGCCCTCATCACCCCATTGGTGACCCCCCCCCCCTTTTCTCCTCCAGCTGTGGATGGGTTTTTATATGTGTCTTCCTTTCTCCATTTTCCAATAAAGCACTTCTCTTGTTTTTCTATACTAGCATAGGTATCATTTCAGTCATATGGCAACACAATGTATGCATTGTCAGCCAATACACAAACGGAAACAAATGATAACAATAAGCCTAAAGAAGTGAGAACATCTACAAAATGATTACAGCAGCGACAAGCCAGTATATGTTCCACATTGGCTTTGTCTCTAGGAGTATACAATGCGACTTTCATAACTGGGATGTAATACAGGGGAGACTTCAGTATGATTTACTGTTTCTGCCGTGACAGCACGTGATCACATTGTGTCGAGAACAGATACCAGAAAAAAACAACTGTTATATTTATAGAGATTGAAGAAATGGAAAATTAAAGACCTGTTTGTGGTAAATGAAAACACAGATATAAAATGTAGTAAAACGATTATGATATAAAAGATAACTCTCTCAATGAACATTGACTATTTTTAATCCTCATGATGCGCGCCTTAATCAATAGATAGGAAGTTATAATGTATTTACTTGTTTTAACTTTTTTTTTTTTTTCTCAGTTCCTGTTATACATCCCAGGAGTCTTCATGGGCATTTTTTTTTCATCTTGAGGAGGGAGGAGAGGAGCTTTCTCAACTAAGCACACTCTCCTGCATGCATGCCTGAACTAAGGGTAGATGGATTTAGTTTGTGGTGCTCAGTAACAGTTAAAGTGATACTAAAGTCTTGTTTTTTTTTTTTTTTTTTGCTTTAAAAATAACAAACATGTTATACTTACCTCCTCTGTGCAGTGGATATGCATAGAGCAGCCTGGATCCTCCTCTTCTTGGGTCTCTCATCGGTGCTCCTGGCCCCTCCCTCCTGCCAAGTACCCCACAGCAAGCAGCTTGCTATAGGGGCACCCAAACCGCAGCTCTGTGTGCCCGCCCCCGCCCCTTCTCTCTCCTGATTGGCTAACTAACTTTGATTGACAGCAGCGGGAGCCAATGGCGCAGCTGCTGTATCTCAGCCAATCAGGAGGGAGAGTCCCGGATAGCCGAGGCACTGGTGCCACATCGCTGGATAGAGATGGGGCTCAGGTAAGTATTAGGGGGGCAAAGAATGCATTAAGATTAAAAAACCTTCTGACTTTACAATCTCTTTAAGTTCTGCTTTAAAGCCCTTGTAAGTCTTTTTCTTTTTATAGTTATATACTGCTGATTTTCACTTGAAAATGCCTTAAAGAAGAAATTTGGGTATGGATTTTTTATACATAGTTACAATGATCCAACTTGAACCAATGTAACTATGCATAAACTACATCTGTGGGATTTCCCTGGAAACTGCAAATCGCAGACACTGCTACTCCATTGATCTCCACTTGTTTCCTGGTCTGTGCCGAGCGACTCTCCTGCATTCTGAACACAGGTGGTCGGCCACTCGGCCATTCAGAGAATGCTCTGTATGTTCTGAATGAATGTAAACCTGCTCCAGAGTGCTCTGGACCTCAGACTGGGGCAAAGGTTCATCTTCCAACAGGACAACGACTCTAAGCACACAGCTAAGATAACAAAGGAGTGGCTACGGGACAACTCTGTGAATGTCCTTGAGTGGCCCAGCCAGAGCCCAGACTTGAACCAGATTGAACAACTTTGGAGAGATCTGAAAATGTCTTTCCACCGACGCTCCCCATCCAACCTGATGGGGCTTGAGAGCTCCTGCAAAGAAGAATGGGAGAAACTGCCCACAAATAGGTGTGCCAAGCTTGTAGCATCGAGACTCAAAAATACTTGAGGCTGTAATTGGTGCCAAAGGTACTTCAACAAAGTATTGAGCAAAGGCTGTGAATACTTGTATACATGGGATTGTTTTTTCATTTTTTATTTTTAATAAATCTGCAAAGATTTCAAACTTCTTTCATGTTGTCATTATGGGGTTTTGTTTGTAGAATTTGGAGGAAAATTATTAATTTAATCCATTTTGGATTAAGGCTGTAACATAACAAAATGTGAAAAAAGGGAAGCGCTGTGAATAAATCCTGGATGCACTGTACTAGTATGTAGTGCATACTAGTACAGTATGACCTAAGCCTGCACAGGGGACCGTTTTTTTTTTAAAGGAAGAGACTTTACTACCACTTTAAAGCTACACCAGACATCCACTACCAATCAGACAATATGAAATAAAGACTCTATGCTCAGAAAACACTCACAAAGATACCAAACACCCCTCAAAATACACCTCACTTCCTGTCCTGGGGACCACTGTTACTGGGACAGAAATGGAGTTGCACTCTAAAGCTAAGAGTTGTCACTGAAACAGAAGGAGAAGCCCTTTAGTGGGGACACTTGTTTCAGTGACACTGACAGGAGCACAATCAACAATTGCTAATCTGGCCAGTACCTTTTTTTTCTATATATTGATCTGACTTTTCCTGTTTCAGTCCACAGAACTGACTCATTTACAATCTGCATGCTCCAGATTTGTGACTCAAAAAGTATTGATGACAGACATAGCCAGTATTTCCGAGAGCCAGCCAGCAATGGCAGCCCCATATTTCTCCCACACAGGGTCACTGCAAACTGGCAGGATTATATACCGTATATACTCGAGTATAAGCCGAGTTTTTCAGCCCTTTTTTAGGGCTGAAAGTATACCCCTCGGCTTATACTCGAGTCAGTACCTCAAAATCGTGAAATTCCGCAGCCAGCGTCCATTGTTCAAATCTCGCGCCGTTCTCCCTGTCCCTTCCGCGATAGGCGTTTCCAGAAAACACTGTGATGAGTGTTTGCGCCTATCACGGAGGTCCTCTTGTCCGACGTCCGTGATTGGCCAAGCACTGAACACAGTGCCTGCTGGGAAACGGAGTCGGCGAATGAGAGGACCTCCGTGATAGGCGCAAACACTCAACACAGTGTTTGCTGGAAACGCCTATCACGGAAGGGACAGGGAGAACGGCGCGAGATTTGAACAATGGACGCCGGCCGCGGAATTACAAGATTTTGAGGTACACTGACTCGGGCACAGGGAGGCTGCAATGGACACAGTAAGGGGGCACAGTGAGGTGACAATGGGCAGTGAGATGGCAATGGGCACAGTAAGGGGGCACAGTGAGACGACAATGGGCACAGTGAGGTGACAATGGGCAGTGAGGTGGCAGAGTGAGATGGCAATGGGCACAGTAAGGTTGGGCAATGGGCACATCCCCCCCCCCCCCCTCGGCTTATACTCGAGTCAATAAATTTTCCCAGTTTTTTGTGGTAAAAGTAGGTACCTCGGCTTATACTCAAGTCGGCTTATACTCGAGTATATACGGTAACTGGTATTTGGTATTGTAACATTGGTGGGCATTTTACATTTGTTCAGATAGTAAGCAGTGCACTGTGACCGTTTAAAGAAACCCTGTCATCACACTATTCATTTCATCAAAGATTTAATAAGAATGTACTGTATATACTCGAGTATAAACCGAGTTTTTCAGCACATTTTTTTGTGCTAAAAATGCCCCCCTCGGCTTATACTCGAGTCACCTTTTTCCGCCTGATTTCCTGGACTTTGGGGGCCGGTCGTAGGTCCCCTGGACCCAAAACTTGGCACACATGTAGCCCCACTCTTCCTCTACAAGTGTGCAAAGTTTGTTGTCCGGGGGACCTAGGGCCGGGGAGCACAGATTTTTCAAAACCGGGCACCCCTTCCATAGACTTCCATGTTAAACGGTAATTTCTCTGGTGACTTTGGGGACCCGGTACCGGCCGTTCGTAGGTCCCCTGGACCCGAAACATGGCACACATATAGCCCCAGTTTTTCAAAACCGGGCACCCCTTCCATAGACTCCCATATTAAACGTCAGTCTAGTCATGGACACAGTGAGGCATGGGCACAGTGATGCATGGGCACAGTGAGGCATGCACATGGACACAGTTGGGCAAAGTAAGGCACAGTGAGGCATGCAGATGGACACCCTAGGCTTATACTCGAGTCAATACGTTTTCCAATTTTTTCATGGTAAAATTATGTCCCTCGGCTTATATTCGGGTCGGCTTATACTCGAGTATATACGGTATGTACTTTTAACATATTTTATGCATGGTATTATCTGTAAAAGCCTCCCTTTTGTATACATACAAAAAACCCTGAGACTACTGCTAGGTGCCATCATCTTGGATGTGATGTCAGTAGACTCAGAGCTGTCACTCAAGAGACATTCTTTCCTTTCTCTCCTCCCCCAGCGCTACATAAAATGTTATGTAGTAATGTGATGGGAGTGTTGGAGAAGCTAGGCCAGCATAGAGAGTAATTAAACCCTCCCAGAACCGTGGCTCAGCAAGGGATTCCTCGGTTTTTAAAAAAGTTTAATGCAGATTGCAAGTGAAAAATCATTTAGATGTTGGGTGGATGCCCCCAGCTTCGCAGCAGTGTTTCATAATGTACTGGGGACCCTTAAATGCATAGACAATTTAAGGGCTCAAATAGGCGGACATGTGAGCTGTGGGTAGCCCCGTCGGCCCCACTCAGCTCGACAAACTTCCATCTGAAAATCAGATGACGTCTTTCCGGTGAAATGCATTGAGGTCTTGGCAGTGGCGGAACTTCCGGGTCTTGCTGACATCACGTCTGGCTCAGGTGGAACGCACCCCGGCTCAGAGGCAAGCGGCAAGGATTTTCATTTTACAGGAGATTTCAGCTTGTGCCAGTTTGGGACATGGAAAATTAAGTGCATTGGCATATGTTTTTAATAAGGATGTTTTAAATAAACGTATTGCACAATTGTTGTTTTCTATCCTGGGACTTCCCTATACTGGTGGATATGAGAGGAGAGGAGATGGATACCAAGCACATACCATTTAAGGTACCATTTAAGGATTGTAACTATCTAAGCTGAGAGGGTCCTGGTGGCCAAAGATATCTAGTGAGTGACTGTGGCACCCCATATTATTGGTGGTGGAGCACTGAAGGTGGAACACTATTGGAATTTGAAGAGCATGTTTCACTAGTCTTACACGTGGGGAAGGAAAGAAGGCAAACTAGAAGAGTTGTGTTTAAAATTTCACAATAAATGGACTTTTATTTGTTTATAATTTTCATGGTGCACTTATTTGTTTTGATGCTTTTTTGATTGTATGGTTAAGAGCCCATTCACACAGGGGTGGCACGACTTTGGGGGCGACTCGACAAGGCGATCTGAAGACGACTTTAGAGGCGACTTGCAAAATGACTTCTGTATAGAAGTCAGTGCAAGTCGCCCCGAGTCGCCCCCAAAGTAGTACAAGAACCTTTTTCTAAGTCGGAGCGACTTGCATCGCTCCTATTAGAATGGTTCTATTGAACAGAGCGGGACGCGTCATGTCAGGCGGCTGAGTGAATGGGCTCTAACTGTGTCAGGTTAAAGCTAGAGCCTCAACATACAGTTTAGTTATAATTTTTGGAGTAATGCCAAAAAAGATGGCAGCACCTTACTAAGAGCACTATTATGTATTTTCATGTAGCGGGCACCATTTCTTCTATTTTATATTTATATGAAAATCAAGGAGGCGGGTGGAAAAATCTCAGCTAATCAGGTCACAGTTTGGTTATTCTGACAGTCGCAGGAGCAGCGTCTGTCAGAATACTATAGCCTGCAGAGGGGAGTCCTCCATCCAAACTGCTTAAATTGGATGGGGGAATCTTTTGGTGTACTTAATGTGGCTGGCCTACTTTTAACCCAAAAATCTAGGAATTGAAAGAAATGGGGAAAAATACGGAAACATGCTGTGTGATGTGAAAAGCGTGAAAAAAAAAAAGATACCATATTTACAACAGTTTGTAAATGCCGAGATTTGGAGCTGACCCTCTCTCCTTGATCCCTAGGCTCTGGACTGTGAGTGTCATTATGGTAAACATAGCCCTCCACAAAGCCAGAATGAATTCTGTATTACACTGAAACATTCATGTAGATATTACTAAAAAGGAAAAAGCCTCTTACGTTTCTTTTTTTCTTTTTTTAATAGACTAGAGTTAAAATTGACGACCTTCGTTATTTCTGCTTACAGATTATTATATTTAATTATTGATCACCTGCACATCTATGCACTTTTTTTTCTTTTGATAGATTCCTTGTCCTCATCACTAAAACCCTGAAAACAAAAACCTTCTAAGAGTAGTCTAGGCATTGTCAAGTGTTGATGGGAACTAGAGACACGAAAAATAATGAAAACTTCCTGAATATCCAAACCATGGTTCCTCATGACTTTTACCAGCTTTTATACAATGCCTTTGGAATACAAAATTTCAAAACTGTCAGTGTAGGGGAGGGTGAGGGCAAATCTTCCAATGGGTGCACCTATTCTGGTAATAACTGTATCAAAATAGATTTCCCTTCACTCTTAAGCCTCGTACACACGATCGGATTTCCATCGGACAAATCCGTGGAATTTTGTGCGAAGGGCGTTGGCCCTGAACTTGGTATGCATACAGATGGCAAAACTTTCTCAGACAACAAAGACGAAACTACGTGGTTTTTCAGCTCTTTAGCGCCACCCTTTGGGCAACTTCTGCTAATGTTGTGCTATGGTTAGCATTGCTTTTGAGCATGCATGTTTGTACTTTGAATTTATTTCCGACGGATTTGTGTACACAAGATCGGATAATCTGACATCACACATTTGTTGTCGGACAGTTTTAAAGCATGCTATAAAACATTTGTTGTCGGAAAATCCGACAACAATTGTCCGATGGAGCATACAAACGGTCGGATTTTCCAACAAAACCCTGCCATCACACATTTGTTGTCGGAAAATCCGATCGTGTGTACGAGGCTTTAGAACCTTCACATACTATCCCACACAGTAAAACGCATAGGAAGCTGGTGTATGTCATGTAAAGCTGGTGCAATTTTTGTGTTACTTTTTGACTTTTTAAAACTTTATTGAAGCATCGTAAAATAAAACTTTATTCACCCCTATGCATCCCAGCGTGATTTTTACGCAGCATTCACCACCACACATGGTGTGATCGGGACACATAGAAAACAATTGTACGCTAAGCTTACGTTGATCTGTGCAGATCAACAGAGCTCAGCTGGTGTGAACAAGCAAGACTGGATCAGCAACATTTCCTTGCTAACCCTTCCTACGGGGGTCATACTAAAGTCGTCATCCTCTTGCAGCTGGGTCCCCTTGTTATTTCTCTGTTTTCCAGCTTGTGATTCAGTTTGCCAGCATTCACCCAAAGCTGAAATATCTACTTTTGGGTGGAATTTTCTTTTAATTCTTAAAAAACGATTGATCCATTTTGTATTTATTCACAAATATACCTGTGTGAGTTTTTACATTTTACATTGTATTCCTATTTTTACTATTTTATAAATGGCCTTGTACAAGAAATATTCACCCAGATTATAAGCCTTATTGCAGATCAGATTAAATACACTCCCTCGTCAACACATGTGTGCGCAGAGATGCAAAAACAAGCGGGCGTGATTTTATCAACAAGGGAAAGCCAATATTTCCCATCCTCATTGGCAGGGTGAGCCTGCCAAATCATACTGTGCATGAACTGGCATCCCTCCATTCACAGCCCTGTACTTAAGTCATAAAGTTAGAGTTTCCATCCCATAAAGTTTCTATTGTTCTTTTCACTATGAAACAAAACAAATGCTCCGTGCTGCAAACTGGTTGGAAAATGTTTATGGTAAACAGGCAAAAAACAGATGAAAACTATTTAGCCTGTGTGTTGTTCTCATTGCTTAATCATCCCCGAAAGGAAAGCTATCTCTGGAGAAGTACTTAGCCACAGAAAGAGATCTGAGGACAGGCAACCTCCATAGGACCCACAATATGGGATGCACTTGTTGGGTAAATAAAGCAAAACAAAAAAAGACAGTTATATTTTAAGACACATTGGTTGGCCAATGCTAAAAACTGAATGATGTTTAATAAGTTGAATACATTTACATGGTTATGAGATTGCAGGTAATAATAATGACATGTCAGATGTCATAGGTAATGCAAAGACATTGATCACCTGGATTGCATTTTTTGAGAAATAGCCATTGCTCCAGATTATGAGATAGGAAGAAAATCTCTTCCTTGGACCTGTACATACATTATAAAGGGATGTTGCAATGTCTGAGCAGATCTCTACTAAAAGAGCTTGGAGGATTGTTTGGTAACAGATGATGACGTAGTCTGGGACTATGTACAAAGTGCGGTATGCCTCTATATATAATAAGATACATCCATCAAAGGAGCAGATCTACTATACTAGAAGAGGATTCTTTGGTAACACATAATGACATGGCCTGGGGATTGTGTGCATAAAAAAGATATACACAACACAGTTTTTGAGCAAGTCCACCATACTAGAAGATCTTGGAGGATTGTTTGGAAACAGATGTTAACATAGTCTGGGACTATGTACAAATAGTTGTGCTCATAAGTTTACATACCCTGGCAGAATTTATGATTTCTTGGCCATTTTCAGAGAATATGAATAACACAAAAACTTTTCTTAGGCCCCTTTCACACTGGGGCGTTTTTCATGCGGTTTAGCGCTAATATTAGCGCTATTATACCGCATGAAAAAATCATGCCCTTTAGTCTTCAATGTGAAAGCCCGAAGGCTTTCACACTGAAGCGGTGCGCCAGCAGGACCGCTCCAAAAGTCCTGCTAGCCGCTTCTTTACAGCGGTAAAGGAGCGGTGTGTTCACCGCTCCTTTACCGCGGTCTCCCATTGAAATCAATGGGACAGCGCGGTAATACCACCCGCAAACCGCGGCAACCGCGGTTTGCGGGCGGTATTAACCCTTTTTCGGCCGCTAGCGGGGGTTAAATTCACCCCCCTAGCGACCGCATACCGCGGTAAGAACGACGGTATAGCAGCGCTGAAAATCGCGCTGCTATACCGCCACCGCTCCTGCCCGCCCCAGTGTGAAAGGGGCCTTACACTCATGGTTAGTGTTTGGCTCAAGCCATTTATTATCAATCAACTGTGTTTACTCTTTTTAAATCGTAATCACAACAGAAACTACCCAAATAAACCTGATCAAAAGTTTACATACCCTGGTGATTTTGGCCTGATAACATGCACACAAGTTGACACAAAGGTGTTTGAATGGCTATTAAAGGTAACCATCCTCACCTGTGATCTGTTTGCTTGTAATTAGTGTGTGTGTATAAAAAGGTCAATGAGTTTCTGGACTCCTGACAGACCCTTGCATCTGTCATCCATTGCTGCACTGACGTTTCTGGATTCTGAGTCATGGGGAAAGCAAAAGAATTGTCAAAGGATCTGCAGGAAAAAGTAGTTGAACTGTATAAAACAGGAAAGGGATATAAAAAGATATCCAAGGAATTAAGAATGCTAATCAGCAGTGTTCAAACTCTAATCAAGAAGTGGAAAATGAGGGGTTCTGTTGAATCCAAACCACGGTCAGGAAGACCAACTAAAATTTCAGCCACAACTGCCAGGAAAATTGTTTGGGATGCAAAGAAAAACCCACAAATAACTGCAGGTGAAATACAGGACTCTCTGAAAACGTGGTGTGGCTGTTTCAAGATGCACATTAAGGAGGCACTTGAAGAAAGATGGGTTGCATGGTCGAGTTGCCAGAAGAAAGCCATTGATACGCAAATGCCACAAAGTTTTCTGCTTACAATACGCCAAACAGCACAGAGAGAAGCCTCAAACCTTCTGGCACAAAGTCATTTGGAGTGATGACACCAAAATGTAGCTTTTTGGCCACAACCATAAATGCTTTATTTGGAGAAGAGTCAACAAGGCCTATGATGAAAGGTACACCATTCCTACTGTGAAACACGGAGGTGGATCGCTGATGTTTTGGGGATATTTGAGCTACAAAGGCATAGAAAATTTGTTCAAAATTGATGGAAAGATGAATGCAGTATGTTATCAAAAAATACCGGAGGAACATTTGCATTCATCAGCCAGGAAGCTGCGCATGGGACGTACTTGGACATTCCAACATGACAATGATCCAAAACACAAGGCCAAGTTGACCTGTCATTAGCTACAGCAGAACAAAGTGAAGGTTCTGGAGTGGCCATCTCAGTCTCCTGACCTCAATATCATTGAGCCATTTTGGGGAGATCTCAAATGTGCAGTACATGTAAGACAGCCCAAGAATTTACAGGAACTGGAGGCTTTTTGCCAAGAAGAATGGGCAGCTTTACCATCTGAGAAGATAAAGAGCCTCATCCACAAATACCACAAATGACTTCAAGCTGTCATTGATGTTAAAGGGGGCAATACACGGTATTAAGAACTGGGGTATGTATACTTTTGATCAGGGTCATTTTGGTAGTTTCTGTTGTGATTATGATTTAAAAAGAGTAAACAAAGTTGATTGATAATAAATGGCTTCAGCCAAACACTAACCATGAGTGAAAGAAAAGTTTTTGTGTTATCATTCATATTCTCAGAAAAATAGCCAAGAAATCATAAATTCTGCAAGGGTATGTAAACTTATGGGCACAACTGTATAAGGGCTTGACAAATAGAAATTGCATCCTGGCGCCTGGGTTTTTGTCAGCCATTCACTGTTGCAGGGATGCACAGTTTGTATCGACCGACGCCCGGGACATGCAGTTCTGGGTGCCAGGCAGGTAGTTTTTTTCTAAATTTAGCCCTGCTCGGGCAAGCAGCAGGGCTCACTTGCACAAACAAGGTCCATAAAGACATGGATGAGTGAGTTTGGGGTGGAGTAAATTGATTGGGTCATGACCTTATCCTGACAGAACACCTTTGGGGTGAATTAGAGAGGAGGCTGCGAGACAGGCCTTCTTGTCCAACTTTAGTTCCTGACCTCACAAATGCGCTTCTGGAAGAATGGTCAAACATTACCATAGACACACTCCTAAACCTTGTGGACAGCCTTCCCAGAAGATTTGAAGCTGTTATAGCTGCAAAGGGTGGGCCAACTCAATATTGAACCCTAAGACTAAGACTGGGATGCCATTAAAAATTCATGTACGTGTAAAGGCAGGTGCCCCAATACTTTTGGTAATATAGTGTATTATTAGATATATGCAATGCAGTGTTTGAGCATGGCCACCATACTAGAAGATCTTGGAATATTGTTTGGTAACAGATTATAACATAGGGACTAGACAGGGATAAGATACAAGCGACATGGTGTCTAAGCAGGTCCACCATACTAGAAAATCTTGGAGAATTGTTCGGTAACAGATGATGACAAGGCCTGTGGCTATGTACCTAATATAAGATATATGCAGTGCAGTGTTTGAGCAGGTCCACCATACAGAAGATATTGGAAGATTGTTTGGTATCAGATGATCCCCATCTTGTGGGCCTGGGTTCCTTCAAGAGTCAGTTCACCCAAAACTAATTTTTACGTTTTTAGTAGATACTTAAAGATTGTTGAGTGTTTCTAATATTTTCTGGGAGATCTAGTGGTGAGATTTCCATGCTTGTGTTTCAGGTTGAAACACCTGCTGTGGCCATCAAAAGGGGTTGTCTCTCCCTATAGGATTTTCAATTAATTTTATATTTTGGTGGAATGCCCAAGGTCTAGGCAAAAGAATTATGGTACAAGAGGTCACCATTGGACCTCTTGAAAGATATAATGTGCCAGGAGGTGACTCATTCCAATAGGCTTCAACTATAACTGAAATATTACTTTTGGGCGGGCTGCCCCTTCAGCGTTGTTTTAATGCATTAATCATTCCTCTACAGGATGAACAGAAAATGTGGTTAAGCTGTACTCTGAAGCTTACTGTACATCATTACTGCAAATGTTTTTACTGCAAGCACTGCCATTAATTATCTGATTTACACATGAAAATCATTCCTTGAAGGTTCTAGTGCAGCATTGTAGAATAGACGGCACTGGGATTATTAGACTATACGATAATGTTTGCACTGGTAATAATAATGTGCTAAGCTGATGACCCCTTATCACCCCACATTCTGTGTATGATAAATCCTTGCACTGGATTTTACCACATTGCATGTATACCGGTATATTGCATACATACAAGGCACAGCAAATACATGCATAGATTGTTTATATCTACGTGTGACTGCTCACGCCTCTGTTTTGCTGTGTTGTCTCTGCATCACTTCCATTGTTGAAGTGTTTGCTGATAGTGATGGAAATATGGTCACCATGTGCAACAGATATCTAGGGTTGAAGGACATGACTGGCTGGGAAAGGCAGATGGAAGTGGGTGCCTGTGTGATGCCACGTTATAGGGTACACCAACATAATCCCAGTCCTGTTCAGATTCAGTCTTTTGCCAATTTTACTGGAACGGTTGTTGAACTACAAGTCCAAGGATGGTGTGTGTCAAGCTGCAGGTCGAAAAAGACTACTAATAGTGACATTAGTAAAATAAATGAAATCCCTAAGCTTTATCTGGCAGAAGTTCACTAAGTCCCTGACAGATGTGACCTCATTTTAGGATGGCCATAGACGGTATAAGAAGACGGAGTGTCCGATCCGACTCTTATGCCTCGTACACACGACCGGTTTTCCCGGCAGGAAAACTGCCATGAGAGCTTTTGGCCGGGAATCCCGGCCGTGTCTATGCTCCATCGCAGTTTTCCCGACAGGAAAACTGCGGGAAAAAAAAAGATAACATGTTCTGTGATGGAGCATACACACTGCCGGGATTCCTGGCCAAAGCTCTCACGGCGGTTTTCCCGACGGGAAAACTTCTTGTGTGTACAGGGGGAAAGTTACCAAGCAGGTTCTCGGTTTTCCCCTAAAGGTTTCCTGGTGGACTTTTTACCGCCGGGAATTCCGGTCGTGCGTACGAGGCATTAGCAGCACAATCAGATTTAGCCATACATGTGTGTGGTATGTGGTTAGGGTTGTACAATGCAGTTCTCCGGTGTCACCAGACTTTCAGATTGTAGGACACAATGAAACTTTCAGGATAAGCAAATACATGTGTCAATGCAATTATCATCTGACCAGATCTTTCCTAAACAATATAAAAAGCAGGGCCAATGTAAACCAATTATTAGTTCTAACAGGATTGTTATCTGCAGATGAATGGTGCATGCACAATCACCTTTATGTTTGAAATTTGCAAGTTATCCCAACAAGTTCCATTTGCAAAAAAAAAAGATTCAAAACACCACTGCCAACAGTTTCTATCAGAACCATACCAGCCTTTCCTTCTTTCTTAACCATTTTACCTTGGAGGAACCCTCAAAATAAATGTCATGCCTCAGGGAACCTCAACTATAAATACTAGTGGATTCCTTCCTTTATACACTGTATACACTGTACCATCTAATATGATCCTTGACCTTGGAGTCTGTTCGCACATGCCCACTGTCATTATATGCATCTGATTATTATTTTTTCTTTACACACATTCCCTTTTCTCTGATATCTGACAAAGTCCTGAGGAAGCCACAAGCGAAACGTAGACGAATTTTCAGAGTTATATCACTAGCAAATGACACATTGTCATAGATATACTAACAGGGAATTGTCATTTAATGTATGACTCCTACTCAGAGTATTTTATCTGTGTTTTTTAAAGCGGAGCTCCGCCGGAAAAAAAATTATTAAAAGCCAGCAGCTACAGCTACAGCAGCTGCTGGCTTTTAATATTTGGACACTTACCTGTCCTGGAGTCTAGCCACGTCCGCAGCAGAGGACGAGCGATCGCTCGTCACTCTGCTGCTCCCTCCGCCATCCTCGCTGAGGGAACCAGGAAGTGAAGCCCTGCGGCTTCATGCCCGGTTCCCTACGGCACATGCGCGAGTCGCGCTGCGCCGTTCTGATTGTGCTCCTGTGTTCTGGGAGCCGAGTGTCTCCCAGAACACTACGGGAAGTCTGCGGGAAGTGACGTCACTCCCGCAGATTCCCGGAGAGAGGACTCCCGGATGTGGGTGAAAATACCTGTCTTAGACAGGTATCTTCACCCCCCTTGCCCCTGAAAGGTGTCAATTGTGACACCGGAGGGGGGGAGGGTTCCAAATAGCAAAAGTTGCTATTTAGGGTGGAGCTCCACTTTAACAATGTTATATTGTATTCATTATTTATATGTACATTAAATTTATATATTTTTTCTATATTTTGAGATTTCCTTTTTCTGGTACCTTCAAAGTCCGCCCACAAGTCCTGCCTTTTTTCAAATTACAGTTCATATGGATGTGGTACACCCTTAGCCCTTTTCTTTTACATATAAATACTAATACCTACAACTCACAACACGTTAGTGTCATCAGTACGCTGTAGAAAGCTTTAAATAAAAAGGAGTACGGAACTTGGTGAACTTTAAGTATTTCACACCCAAGGCAACCACCTGCTGTGAATATCAAAACTAGTTTCAGTATTAATCTTTAAATTATTTAAATAATAGCAGAAAAAACACACAGTGAAAACTGTGGTGTGCACAAACTTTTGTGCTCAGTGTAGAACAGACCCATTTGCATTGGTTGTTAGTGGAAAACTGCCCCCTTGTATTGGTGGTCAGTGTAAGTAGACGATGAATTCATTACTACTCACTACCCAAATTACCCCAAGCAGCCTCAGGAGGAACCCTAGGGGTCTATGGAACCCTGACTGGGAAAGGCTGGTCTATTCTGTTGGCTGCCTTGATCCACTTAGACAACACAGTGGTTTAGAGGTTAGCACACCTGCCATGAAGAAATGGGACCATCAGTACCAACCAGGACACTATCTGCATGGAGTTCTTGTTTTGTTTTCCTCCCATAACCCAAAGACATGCTAACAGGTTAAACAATATAGGTTGTATCAGCACAGAAGGGTCCTGTGGATACCTCTAAAGTAATAAGTGCTGCGTCCTATTGATTGGAATATAACAAACATTTGAAAAAAGGCTTGGACAGGTTAGTTAGCTCCTGTCCAAACTGGCGAATATTTATGAGATAGAGACCTTTGGGCGTGAGGTCAGGGACTGATGCTAAAATGTAAATTCTTAGCGCTCTATAAATACCAGTAATAAATAAAAATCCATTGATAGCTAGTTCAAATTTCTGCATTTTCATGGAAAACATCAGCGTGATAACTTCCAAAATTTCTAAGTAGCTTTCAAGCATACTGCTGCTGGACCTGGTAAAAATAAACTTGCCAACTTGCTATGCTTTTTGATACAGAGGGATGCCAGGTCACTCTATACTCAATTTTATATTAAGTTGGCAATGCCCTTCTTTCATAGGTGACATGGACCTTACACAGAGGGGTGCAAAGTCGCCCTATACCTAACTCCACATTGAGTTGGAAATGCCTCTCTTCAGTAGGTTACATGGACCGTACAAGAAAGTAAGCCAGGCCATCCTATACCCAATTACACATTGAGCTGGAAATGCCCTTCTTCAGTAGGTGACATGGACCTTCTACAGAGGGATTCCAGGTCACAATATAACCCCATTATACATTGAGTTGGAAATGCCCTTCTTCAGTAGGTGACATGGAACTTGCAAAGAGGGATTTCAGGTCACCTTACGCCCAAATCTATAGTGAGTTGGAAATGCCCTTCTTCAGTAGGTGACAGGTGACATGGAACTTACACAGAAAGATTCCAGGCCACCCTATCCCCATATCCCCAATTCTACATTGAGTTGGAAAAAGCCTTCTTCAGTAGGTGACACTGACATGGAACTTGCAAAGAGGGATTTCAGGTCACCTTCCGCCCAAATCTATAGTGAGTTGGAAATACCCTTTGATGACATGGACCGTACAAGAAAGTATGCCAGGCCATCCTATACCCAATTACACATTGAGCTGCAAATGCCCATCAGTAGGTGACATGGACCTTCTACAGAGGGATTCCAGGTCACACTATAACCCCATTATACATTGACTTGGAAATGCCCTTCTTCAGTTGTGACATAGATCTTAAACAAAATATGTTGGGTTGGAAATGCCCTTCTTCAGTAGGTGACATGGACCTCTACCTAGAGACAATGAACAGCGCAGTAACTACCCCATCTGGGCCCCTCCACAATTCACCTACCTGAGAGGAATCTTGATGGCCAGGTACCTGTCTATAGCCACAGCCAACAGACTAAAGATGGAGCTTTGGGTCAGAACCAAAACAAAGCAGGCCAAGAACAGGCAGCTGTGGAAATCAGTCTCAAAGCCGATGCTGATGGTGATGGCGAACGGAATGGCGAGCAGTCCCACCGCTATATCAGCCACGGCCAACGAGACCAGGAAATAGTTGGTGGCATTTTTCAAAGTGCTGTTGATGGCCACAGCCCAGCAGACCAGGACATTCCCTGCGATGGACAGGACTGCGATGATCACCTCCAGAGCAATGTAAGGGGCACTTATTGTCATTTCCACTACTGGTTGAGAAGATCACATCAGGAGACAGTTGGAGGCATGTGTGGTGGGAGGATGGGATGGACCCCCTTCTAGGAGGACTCAATGGGCTGATCAGAGCCCAGCAGTAGGAATGCGACTCTTTATGTAGAAGGTGCCCAGCTGTCACAGTCCTCGCAGGAATGCTCACAGCGATCCCATGATATGCAGCCAGTCATAGGGGACCCTCCTGGATGTGGGCACTTAGCACCATGTCACCTCTTCTTCACATCTCTCCACAGTCCCAGCGGGAGGGCACTCTGATCCCGGGCAGGTGAGCCACCTGTGCCACCTACTACAAGACAACATCACCCACACCACAGGGGAGGCGAGCCGCCATCCGGGGACCCGCATCTGGACACAGCCAATCCGATCCGGAGGAGCTCCGTGCAGACCCGGCTCAGCGCTGCGCGCACATGGGACACTTATACACTATACAGAAGACTTTAGGAAACGCGTCAGTGGATGCTGGCTGTGCTGCCGCCCCGCCCCTCTGTGCTTTATGCTTCTCCTATAGGTCACAGTTCCCATAACACACGCCCCCACCTCCCACTGACACCCAAATTACACCTTATTGTGCGGAGAGCGGAGAGAAGTCACATAGTTATCAGAGCGATCAGAGCGATCCCAGCGCACCATCAATGCGATCAGAGCGATCCCAGCGCACCATCAATGCGATCAGAGCGATCCCAGCGCACCATCAATGCGATCACTGCCTGCCCGATCCTCCCGCACTCCCACATCACTGGCCGGGTGATCAATACCGACATGATCCCTCTACACTGACCGGGGACTACATCATCACAACACGTTATTATTACTGAGTTTTTTGGAGTGACAATGTGAATAGTATAAATAATACCTACCTATATACCCACCAACATTTCTACCTATATACCCACCAACATATCTACCTATATACCTACCAATATCTACCTATATACCCACCAATTAACCTACAAATATATACCCACCAACATATCTAACTATATATACCCACCAATATACCTACCAATATCTACCTATATACCCACAAATATACCTACCTACATACCTACCTATATACCCACTAACACATCTACCTATATACCTACCAATATCTACCTATATACCCACCAATTAACCTACAAATATATACCTACCAACATATCTACCTATATACCCACCAACATACCTACCAATATCTACCTATATACCCACCAATATACCTACCTATATACCCACCAATATACCTACCTATATACCACCAACATACCTACCTTTATCTACCTATATACCCACCAATATACCTACCTATATCTAACTATATGCCCATCAATATACCTACCAATATACCCACCTATATACTCACCAACATATCTACCTATATACCCACCAACATACCTACCAATATACCTACCAATATCTACCTATATACCCACCAACATATCTAACTATATACCCACCAACATATCTACCTATATACCCACCAATATATCTAACTATATACCCACCAACATATCTACCTATATACCCACCAATATACCTACCTATATACCCACCAACATATCTACCAATATACCTACCAATATCTACCTATATACCCACCAACATATCTAACTATATACCCACCAACATATCTACCTATATACCCACCAACATACCTACCAATATCTACCTATATACCCACCAATATACCTACCTATATAACCACCAATATACCTACATATATACCTACCACCAACATATCTACCAATATACCCACCAATTAACCTACAAATATATACCTACCAATAAGCAGCTCATTCAGAGAGGAGGCATATCATCATCATCATTAGGGATGAGCTTCGTGTTCGAGTCGAACATACGTTCGACTCGAACATCGGCTGTTCGATCGTTCGACGAAGATCGAACGATTTGGGCCGTTCGCGCCAAATTCAAGTGACGCGAACGGCCCACAATGCACTACGCCATCGCAGTGTCATCCAGGCGCTGTGATTGGCCAAGCATGCACTGTGACCCCGCATGCTTGGCCAATCACAGCGCCGGCAGCGAGGAGAGCAATGATTGGCCACAGGCAGGATGCCTGTGGCCAATTATTGCTGAGGGGGTTTAGTACACGCCCCACACTATAAAAGGCCGCCAGCGCGGCGGCCTTGTGTAGTGTGTTCCGGAGCAGGGAAAGAGAAGCATAGGCAGGGACAGTGTCATTATTTTTCCTTTACTAATCCTGGATTCCTTGTGTTTAGGGACAAATAAGGATAGGTAGGGAGAGTGTCAGTGACAGTGTGCTATTCTGTGCTAATCCTTGTTTGTAGGGACAGAGAGGTACAGTGAGGGAAAGTGTCAGTGTGCTATTCTGTTCTAAACCAATCTTGCTGAACCATATTTTCAATCCTTGAGTTTAGGGACAGAGAGGTACAGTGAGGGAAAGTGTCAGTGTGCTATTCTGTTCTAAAACTATTTTGCTGAACCATATTTTCAATCCTTGAGTTGAGGGACAGAGAGGTACAGTGAGTGAAACTGACAGTGTGCTATTCTGTTCTAAACCAATTTTGCTGTTCCATATTTTCAATCCTTGAGTTTAGGAACAGAGAAGGACACTCGTAGAAATTATCAGTGTGCTATTCTGTGCTAAATCTTGTTTGTAGGGAGGGACAGAGTAGGACAGTGAGGGAAAGTGTCAGTGTGCTATTCTGTTCTAAAACTATTTTGCTGAACCATATTTTCAATCCTTGAGTTGAGGGACAGAGAGGTACAGTGAGTGAAACTGACAGTGTGCTATTCTGTTCTAAACCAATTTTGCTGTTCCATATTTTCAATCCTTGAGTTTAGGGACAGAGAAGGACACTCGTAGAAATTATCAGTGTGCTATTCTGTGCTAAATCTTGTTTGTAGGGAGGGACAGAGTAGGACAGTGAGGGAAAGTGTCAGTGTGCTATTCTGTTCTAAAACTATTTTGCTGAACCATATTTTCAATCCTTGAGTTGAGGGACAGAGAGGTACAGTGAGTGAAACTGACAGTGTGCTATTCTGTTCTAAACCAATTTTGCTGTTCCATATTTTCAATCCTTGAGTTTAGGGACAGAGAAGGACACTCGTAGAAATTATCAGTGTGCTATTCTGTGCTAAATCTTGTTTGTAGGGAGGGACAGAGTAGGACAGTGAGAGAAAGTGTCAGTGTGCTATTCTGTTCTAAAACTATTTTGCTGAACCATATTTTCAATCCTTGAGTTGAGGGACAGAGAGGTACAGTGAGTGAAACTGACAGTGTGCTATTCTGTTCTAAACCAATTTTGCTGTTCCATATTTTCAATCCTTGAGTTTAGGGACAGAGAAGGACACTCGTAGAAATTATCAGTGTGCTATTCTGTGCTAAATCTTGTTTGTAGGGAGGGACAGAGTAGGACAGTGAGGGAAATTGTCAGTGTGCTATTCTGTTCTAAAACTATTTTGCTGAACCATATTTTCAATCCTTGAGTTGAGGGACAGAGAGGTACAGTGAGTGAAACTGACAGTGTGCTATTCTGTTCTAAACCAATTGTCAAGGTCACCTGTGGCCAGGTGACAGATGCACACCGTAGGGGGACAAGAGTGCACCGCAAGGTAGTGAACCCTATGGCTGACTGCTGCGGATAGGAAACTGGGTGGTTGTGGAAAGCGGGACCAGAGGAGCACAACCGGGATCCTAACGGAAGCTAGAGCCAAGATTCCCCAGGGCGCGGAGTCTAAGACCCAGCTGGTCTTCTCCAGGGCCTCTAGTGGTGAGGATGTTATGCTGCAGGCTGGGACCAGGTCGCGGCCCCTGGAGTTTCCTAGCTCACGCCCCGTAGGATAAGGGGAAAAGAGGGGAAGCAGCAGCACAAGATAAGGGAGAACCGAATAACAAGCTGGAGGTCAGGGGCCACAAGCAGACAAGGATAACGAAAGAACGAGCCGAAGGTCAAGGGTCACGAGCAGACAGGGATAGTCGGGGACAAGCCAATAACGTAACAGAGAGACAGACGTAGCACACGGCAGGCAGGAACCCAAACACACAATGCCTAACAAACACGTTGATCAGCAAAGCAGGCTTGCAGTGCACAGGTTAATATAGTGTTCTGTGATAGGGCCTGGGGTGGAGTCTGGCTGGGAGGAGATTATAAAGGAAGCCAGGTGAAAGGGCTCAGGCCTCTAAGATGAACACATAGGAAGGAAGGTAAGCTGACAGACAAACACTACTGCATATCCATGACAGTACCCTCCCTCTTATGGGCCCTCCCCCGCCTGGGCCCAGGCTTAAAGGGAAATCTCTGATGAAACCTTCTCAACAGATGAGGTGCAGCAACATCAGATGCAGCGATCCAAGACGCCTCCTCAGGACCAAAACCTCTCCAATGCACAAGGTACTGAAGAATGCCTCTGCAGAGCCGAGAATCCAGAACTTGTCTAACCTCGTACTTAAGATTATCCTCAGAGACCGAAAACGAGGTAGGGAGATGACAAGAAGATCTATTGAGGACCAAAGGCTCTCTAGGAATAAGCAAGGGCATGAGAGGATCAACAGGAATCTGAGGAGGGTCCCCTAGACCCTTAAAGGGGAACTGGTCATCTTGCACAGGACCATCAGACTGGGCAGATGTCAGTGGAACCCTGAAGTCAGGTTGGTTAGAAGGTGACATGTCGCCGGAGTCAAACTGAATAGCTGAAGGACAAGCAGAATGTCCTGAACAAGAAAAAGTAGGAGGCTCACTGGGCATGGGCTGGACTGGCATAACTAGTACAGAGGCAGAGTGAATAGCTGAGTCAGGTGTAGCGACTACCTGAATCGCATCGCAAGACGTAGCGACTGCAGGACTTGTAGACAAGCTAGCCTGGCTGTGCGTCCAAGGGTGGTTAGGGATAGAGAAATGTAAATGGTTATGCAACCTGGAATGAATGACCGGCTCAGATTCACAGGGGGCAACCTTGGGTAGGCAGGACGAGGAACAGGAGGGACCCCAAGCCAGGATCTGTCCAGTAGTCCAGTCCACATGAGGAGAATGGAGCTGTAACCATGGGAGACCCAAAATTATAGGCGTTGAGGCCTTGGGTAAGATAAGGAAGGATATCCACTCCTGGTGGAGTGTCCCTACCGACATCTTAACAGGGAGGGTCTGGAAGCGGATAGGTCCCCCTGGGAGAACAGTACCATCAATCGCCAAGACCACCAATGGTGTGGTGAGGGGCAAAAGAGTAAGTCTCATGGACGATGCGATTTCCCAGTCCATAAAATTACCAGCGGCTCCGGAATCCAGATATGCTGAGACCGAATGAGAAGAAGCACCAACATGAAGGAACACAGAAATCAGAAGACGAGAAGGGGAAGGTGATATTTCTGGGTCCAATACTCCACTTTCCAGATGAAGTGGACCCGAACGTTTTTCTGGACAAAGAGAGCAAGTGTCACGAAAATGACCTTTGCCCCCACAGTAAAGACACAGACCAAGAGTTCTGCGCCTAGCACGTTCCTCGGGGGATAGCCTGGTCCGACCCAGCTGCATGGGTTCCTCAGCTGGTAGGAGATGCTCTACGGGTCGAAGAGAGGGGAGCTCAGGCTGACTAAGAACCAAGGAGTGCTGGCGTTGCTTTTCTAAGGTCCTCTCCTGAAAGCGAATATCGATCTGGTTACACAAGGAGATAACGCCGGCCAGATCAGTGGGGATGGTTCTTCCTGCTAATTCATCCTTCACTCTATCAGACAGGCCATGCAAAAAGGTTGCGACTAAGGCCTCATTGTTCCAGCTCAACTCAGCCGACAGTATGCGGAAATGAAGGGCATACTGTCCCACAGAAGCAGACTCTTGGCGGAGACGTAAAAGGGCGCTGGCCGCTGAAGAGACACGAGCCGGTTCTTCGAAGATATTCCGAAAAAGTTTCAAGAAGCCAGACAGGCTAGAAACCACTGGATCATTCAGTTCCCACAGAGGGGCTGCCCAGGCTAAAGCTTCACCAGAGAGGAGGGAAATGATATAGGCTACCTTAGCCCGATCAGACAGGAAGTTTTGGGGCTGGAGCTCAAAATGAATTGTGCATTGGCTAAGGAACCCCCTGCAAGCCTTGGAGTCCCCAGAGAAACGGGACGGAGCTGGCAGTTGTAGTGAGTGTGTGGCTGCGACTGGTGCAGCCGCTGGTTGTATTTGAGGTTGCGGATTCAGGGTTCCCAAGGAGGCCTGAAGCTGCTCAAAGCGAGAAGCCAGATCCTGGAGGAATCGCATCACCTGAGTCTGATTCGATTCCTGGGTTTCAAGTCTGCAAACTATGCCCTGCAACGGATCATCCACGGGTAACGGGATGTCAGCCGGGTTCATGGCTGATCAAACTGTCAAGGTCACCTGTGGCCAGGTGACAGATGCACACCGTAGGGGAACAGGAGTGCACCGCAAGGTAGTGAACCCTATGGCTGACTGCTGCGGATAGGAAACTGGGTGGTTGTGGAAAGCGGGACCAGAGGAGCACAACCGGGATCCTAACGGAAGCTAGAGCCAAGATTCCCCAGGGCGCGGAGTCTAAGACCCAGCTGGTCTTCTCCAGGGCCTCTAGTGGTGAGGATGTTATGCTGCAGGCTGGGACCAGGTCGCGGCCCCTGGAGTTTCCTAGCTCACGCCCCGTAGGATAAGGGGAAAAGAGGGGAAGCAGCAGCACAAGATAAGGGAGAACCGAGTAACAAGCTGAAGGTCAGGGGCCACAAGCAGACAAGGATAACGAAAGAACGAGCCGAAGGTCAAGGGTCACGAGCAGACAGGGATAGTCGGGGACAAGCCAATAACGTAACAGAGAGACAGACGTAGCACACGGCAGGCAGGAACCCAAACACACAATGCCTAACAAACACGTTGATCAGCAAAGCAGGCTTGCAGTGCACAGGTTAATATAGTGTTCTGTGATAGGGCCTGGGGTGGAGTCTGGCTGGGAGGAGATTATAAAGGAAGCCAGGTGAAAGGGCTCAGGCCTCTAAGATGAACACATAGGAAGGAAGGTAAGCTGACAGACAAACACTACTGCATATCCATGACACCAATTTTGCTGTTCCATATTTTCAATCCTTGAGTTTAGGGACAGAGAAGGACACTCGTAGAAATTATCAGTGTGCTATTCTGTGCTAAATCTTGTTTGTAGGGAGGGACAGAGTAGGACAGTGAGGGAAAGTGTCAGTGTGCTATTCTGTTCTAAAACTATTTTGCTGAACCATATTTTCAATCCTTGAGTTGAGGGACAGAGAGGTACAGTGAGTGAAACTGACAGTGTGCTATTCTGTTCTAAACCAATTTTGCTGTTCCATATTTTCAATCCTTGAGTTTAGGGACAGAGAAGGACACTCGTAGAAATTATCAGTGTGCTATTCTGTGCTAAATCTTGTTTGTAGGGAGGGACAGAGTAGGACAGTGAGGGAAAGTGTCAGTGTGCTATTCTGCTCTAAAACTATTTTGCTGAACCATATTTTCAATCCTTGAGTTGAGGGACAGAGAGGTACAGTGAGTGAAACTGACAGTGTGCTATTCTGTTCTAAACCAATTTTGCTGTTCCATATTTTCAATCCTTGAGTTTAGGGACAGAGAAGGACACTCGTAGAAATTATCAGTGTGCTATTCTATGCTAAATCTTGTTTGTAGGGAGGGACAGAGTAGGACAGTGAGGGAAAGTGTCAGTGTGCTATTCTGTTCTAAAACTATTTTGCTGAACCATATTTTCAATCCTTGAGTTGAGGGACAGAGAGGTACAGTGAGTGAAACTGACAGTGTGCTATTCTGTTCTAAACCAATTTTGCTGTTCCATATTTTCAATCCTTGAGTTTAGGGACAGAGAAGGACACTCGTAGAAATTATCAGTGTGCCATTCTGTGCTAAATCTTGTTTGTAGGGAGGGACAGAGTAGGACAGTGAGGGAAAGTGTCAGTGTGCTATTCTGTTCTAAAACTATTTTGCTGAACCATATTTTCAATCCTTGAGTTGAGGGACAGAGAGGTACAGTGAGTGAAACTGACAGTGTGCTATTCTGTTCTAAACCAATTTTGCTGTTCCATATTTTCAATCCTTGAGTTTAGGGACAGAGAAGGACACTCGTAGAAATTATCAGTGTGCTATTCTGTGCTAAATCTTGTTTGTAGGGAGGGACAGAGTAGGACAGTGAGGGAAAGTGTCAGTGTGCTATTCTGTTCTAAAACTATTTTGCTGAACCATATTTTCAATCCTTGAGTTGAGGGACAGAGAGGTACAGTGAGTGAAACTGACAGTGTGCTATTCTGTTCTAAACCAATTTTGCTGTTCCATATTTTCAATCCTTGAGTTTAGGGACAGAGAAGGACACTCGTAGAAATTATCAGTGTGCTATTCTGTGCTAAATCTTGTTTGTAGGGAGGGACAGAGTAGGACAGTGAGGGAAAGTGTCAGTGTGCTATTCTGTTCTAAAACTATTTTGCTGAACCATATTTTCAATCCTTGTGTTTAGGGACAGAGAAGGATAGGCAGGGGACAGTGTCAGTGTCATTGTTGCTAAGCCTCCTGCACAGTATACACCTGAAGGTAGCCCTTATTGCTGTTTTTCCCATCTCCCTGCAGGCCTTCCATTAAAATGTCTGGAAGGCAAACAAGGAGAGGCAGACAGTCAGGAGGCAAAAAAGAGGGCAAGCAGGCTCTGTGTCTGGGGGCAACAGTGCTGGTCGTGGACGCGGTGCATTGTCATCAGCACATGGCCATGGGACACGCTTGTCCTTCTTTTCGGCAGCTGGACATGTTGAGCCACATCATGCCGAAGACTTGGTAGAGTGGATGACCAAGCCCACCTCATCCTCCTCATCCTCTCTCACCCAGGCTCAGGGTACTGGCAAAGCAGCTGCCAAAGCGTCCTCTTCTCTGGTATCATTATCTTCATTAGTCAATCCTTCCCTAGACCCACCATGTCCTCCTCCTGAGGAGTCCCCCGAACTGTTTGAGCACAGTGTTGGGTACATGCTCCAGGAGGATGCCCAGCGTTTGGAAGGATCTGATGATGATACCCAGCTAGAGGAAGGCAGCAGCATGAGAGCAGAGAGAGGGGATGCTCAAGAAGGACACCAATCTGGCAGTCATGCTCCAGCAGCTGCAGCATACTGCCAGATTGGCTCCAGTGATGAGGAGGGAGGGGATGATGAGGTCACTGACTCCACGTGGGTGCCTAATAGGAGAGAGGAGGAGGAGGAGGAGGAGGAGGCACATCTCCAACGAGGCAGGATGCCCTTGAGTGGCCAGCGTATGGGCAGCACACCGACGGAATCACACCGCAGAGCTCCGCCTGTGCAGGGCGCTGCCTCTGCCCGTCATTCAAAAAGTTCTTTGGTGTGGGCCTTTTTTGAGGCGAGTGCATCAGATCGCACAGCTGCTGTTTGCAACATATGTCTGAAGCGTATATCGCGTGGCCAAAACATCAGCCGCTTGGGCACCACATGCTTGATCAGACATATGTTGACCTGCCATGCAGCTCGTTGGCAAGCCTACCTTAAAGACCCACACCAAAGAACAAAGCTGACCTCTTCTTGCACCGCATCAGCTGGGATCTCCAACCCCACTATACCTTCACTCCTCTCTGAAACCTGCTCTGAGAGGAATGAAGGTGTAGAATTAGGTGTGTCACAGGCAAGTACTTGCGGGCACTCTGCTAGCAGTACACCAACGTCCGATTCTAGCAGGCAAATTTCCCTGCCCCAGCTGCTGGACCGTCGAAAGAAGTTCACTCCCTGCCATCCACATGCCCAGCGGTTGAATGCTAGCTTGGCTAAATTGCTAGCGCTTCAACTGCTGCCTTTTCAGTTGGTAGACTCGGCCCCCTTCCGGCTCTCTACAGGCATGTGGAAGGCAATGTCTTGGCCTCGCTGGACAGGGCGGTCAGCGGTAAGGTGCATATTACCGCTGACTCATGGTCCAGCAGGCATGGACAGGGACGTTGCCTTTCTTTCACGGCCCATTGGGTCACTCTTTTGGCAGCTGGGAAGGATGCAGGACAAGGTGCAGTAGTGTTGGAGGTTGTTCCACCGCCACGCCTCCAAAATGCTACTACTGGTTGTGACACACCTCTCTCCTCCACCCCCTCCTCTTCTTCTTCCTCCATGGCCTCTTCCTGTGGTTTGTCCTCGGAACCAGCGGTGCTACGTAGGCGTTCAAGGGACTACGCAAGTACGCAGGCAAAAAGATGCCACGCCGTGCTTGCGCTGGTGTGTTTGGGGGACAGGAGCCACACTGGGGCAGAGGTCCTGTCTGCTCTGCAGGGGCAGGCCGAGAGGTGGTTGACGCCACGCCAGCTTAAGCCAGGAATGGTGGTTTGCGACAATGGCACCAACCTCCTCTCCGCCCTCCGACAGGGACAACTGACCCATGTGCCCTGTATGGCTCACGTCCTTAACCTGGTGGTGCAGCGGTTCTTGGGCAGGTACCCGGGCTTACAGGATGTCCTGAGGCAGGCCAGGAAAGTCTGTGTGCATTTCCGCAGATCTTATAATGCCAGTGCTCGCCTGGCTGAGCTTCAAAAGGAGTTGAACCTGCCCAAGAACCGCCTTATATGTGACATGCCCACCAGGTGGAACTCAACGTTGGCCATGCTGCAGCGGCTGCACACGCAGCAGAGAGCCATCAATGAGTACCTGTGCGACTACGGCACCAGGACAGGGTCAGGGGAGCTCGGGTTTTTTTCACCACGCCAGTGGGGCATGATCAGGGATGCATGCACTGTCCTGGCACCATTTGAGGAGGCCACGAGGATGGTGAGCAGTGACAGTGCATGCATCAGTGACACTGTACCTCTTGTCCACCTGTTGGAGCACACGCTGCGTGGAATAATGGACAGGGCACTTGAGGCAGAACAGAGGCAGGAAGAGGAGGACTTCCTTGCCTCTCAAGGCCCCCTTTACCCAGACAGTGTTCCTTCTGTCCCACCCATCGCACAGGAAGAGGAGGAGGAGGAGGAGGAGGATTGTGTCAGTATGGAGGTGGAGGCTGGCACTCAGCATCATCAGCAGCAGTCTTTTAGGGATGATTTACAGTCCCAAGAAACCAGTGGACTTGTACGTGGCTGGGAGGAGGTGGCTGCGGATCATGTCGTCCTTAGTGACCCAGAGGACTCCGGACTGAATGCCTCAGCTAACCTACGCTGCATGGCCTCCCTGATCCTGCAAAGTCTGCGGAAGGATCCTCGTATTCTTCGGATCAAGGAGAGGGACCATTACTGGCTGGCCACTCTCCTTGATCCACGGTACAAGGGTAAGGTTGCGGACCTTATCGTACCGTCGCAGAGGGAGCAGAGGATGAGACAACTCCGGGAGGCCTTGCAGAAAGGTCTGTGCAACGCGTTCCCAGAGACTGGGAGGTTACAAACTCCTGGTCCTGGACAACGAGTTGCTGAGGCTTCGGGCAGTCAAAGAAGGAGCGGTGGGGAAGGTGGCCGTCTGACCGATGCGTTCAGACAATTCTTTAGTCCGCAGCCCCAAAGTATGATCGGTTCCAGCAACCATCGCCAGCGTCTGATATACATGGTCCAGGAATACCTAGGGGCAAGGTCAGACTTGGACACCTTCCCCACCGAAAATCCTCTGGCTTACTGGGTCTTGAGGATGGATCACTGGCCAGAGCTTGCACAGTATGCAATTGAGCTACTGGCCTGTCCTGCATCCAGCGTTCTTTCAGAACGCACATTCAGTGCTGCTGGAGGATTTGTCACGGATCACAGGGTGCGCCTGTCCACCGACTCGGTTGATCGACTGACTTTCATCAAGATGAACCAGTCTTGGATCACCACCAGCTACCACACACCAGATGCTGATATAACAGACTAATTGATTTCAAAATGTCACATCCCTTCAAGACTGATGCTGATGCTGAGTGCCTGTGCTGTTATGTTGACTGGCTATCCTCCTCCTCCTCCTCAATGATACGATTAACGATGATAGCTTGGAAGATCATTTTGGTTTATGGGTGACGCCACCAGTGGTTAAGGCCCAATTTTTCAGCCCCTCTTTAACAGGGGCGTGTAATTAAAATTTTTGATGCAATACTTTGCAACAGGCCTCATTGCTGTGCTCCAAGTACAGTATCTGTGAGGGGTTGCAGTGTTGTGCCACCAGTGCCTAAGGCCCAATTTTTCAGCCCCTGTTCAACAGGGGCATGCAATTATAATTATTGATCTAATAATTCACAGCAGGGCCCATTGCTGCGCCCACCAAGAGTAACTGTCAGGCCTTACAGTGTTGTGGCACCAGCACCACCATCACCACCACCACCACCACCAAAGGCCCAATTTTTCAGCCCCTGTTCAACAGGGGCATGCAATTATAATTATTGATCTAATAATTCACAGCAGGGAGCATTGCTGCGCCCACCAAGAGTAACTGTCAGGCCTTACAGTGTTGTGGCACCAGCACCACCATCACCACCACCACCACCACCAAAGGCCCAATTTTTCAGCCCCTGTTCAACAGGGGCATGCAATTATAATTATTGATCTAATAATTCACAGCAGGGACCATTGCTGCGCCCACCAAGAGTAACTGTCAGGCCTTACAGTGTTGTGGCACCAGCACCACCATCAAAGGCCCAATTTTTACTACCACTGATCAACAATTATATGTTATTACAATTCCTGATATAATAGTTGACAGCAGGGCGTTCCAGCACCCACCAACAATAACTGTGAGTGCTTTCAGTGTTGTGCCAACACCAACACCTAAGGGGCCAATTTCTGCAGAGTATATACGGCAGGTCCCTACTTTCAAACATCCAACTTACAAACTACTACTACTTGCAAACGGAAGAAGACAACAGGAAGTGAGAGGAAATCTACCCCTTGGAAGGAAAATTCTCTCCTGTAAGAATTAATATGGGAGAAAGGTGTCTCCTCTCTACTGATGCTTTATCACCAATCCTTGTTTCAATAAAAACACCACATTTCAAAAACAGTTGTCATTGGGACGCAAAGTGAGGTGAAATGTTCTGAACAGGGGCACAGACAGCAAAAAAAATGTGACAGGGGTGATAACCGTTCCCTATGTTTTACAAAAAGCTAAAAAAAAGGTATTTGGCATGGAGCTCCACTTAAACAATGCAGCTGTTCAAAATTACAAACAGATTCTACATAAGAACAAACCTACAGTCCCTGTCTTGTATGCACCGCCTGTATACGGCTGTTCAGAGTATATAGGTCCTTTTTTATTTTGTGTGCGGGGTTCCCCTTAATATCCATACAAGACCCAAAGGGGCTGGTAATGGGCTGGGGTGGGGGAGGGGTGGGGGGTTGATGGGGTAGCTATGCCATTTTTCCTAAAGATTTTCATCCATATTACCGGGACCAGACATTGCATTAAAGCCGCAAGCAGTTTTAAATGGCTTTTTTTCCTTTAGAAATGTTATTTTGTGCAGGGACAGTTCTAAACACGGGAAACACGTGGCACTTCACAGGCATACTTTAGACACCCCCCAGGTACAATATTTAAAGGAATATTTGACTTTTTTTTTTTTCACTTTATGCATCATTAAAATGACTGCTCCCGGAAAACGTCCGTTTTTAAAACTTCTTTTTGCATTGATACATGTCCCCTGGTGCAGAACCCGGGTTCCCAAACCCTTTTTAGGACAATAACATGCATAATAGTTGTTATAATTAGCACTTTAGAATCCGAACGTTCGCATCCATTGTATTTAATAGGGTTCTAATGTTCGTGCGAACTTTCGGTCCGTTCGCGGGTTCTGGTGCGAACCGAACCCGGGGGTGTTCGGCTCATCACTAATCATCATCACAAAAATTATTAATATTATTATAATTGTTAATAATGATAATCATCATGTTAATTATTAATATTATTATTACCATCTTTATTATTATAACATTTTAAATGTTATATTTTTTTTGTAATTAATATTGTTATGAATAAAAAAATCTTAAAATGTATAATGCCGATGGACTTGTTTCATCGGAAATTCCGATCGTGTGTGGGCCCCATCGGACTTTTTTCCATCGGTGTTTAGAAATAGAATATGTTTTAAATTTTTCCGATGGAAAAAAAAACGATAGGAAATTCCTATCTTCTGTGTGGAACTCCGACGGAGAAAAAACCCACCCATGCTCAGAATCAAGTCGACGCATGCTCGGAAGCATTGAACTTAATTTTTCTCGGCTCGTCTGAGTGTTTTACTTCACCGCGTTTTAGACGGTCGGAATTTAGTCTGACAGTGTGTATGCAAGACAGCTTGAACGGAATTCCGATGAAAAATTCCATCGGATTTTAGACCATGGGATACTCTGATCGTGTGTACAAGGCATAAGTCTCACTAACTGACATTTACCTAACAACCTACCAATAAGCTGCTTACCTTGAGAGGAGGCATATAATAATAATCATTATCATCGTAATAACAATTTATTGCTATTATTAGTATTAACAATAATATTAATCATCATCATGTGCCTGTGGAAGTGCAATTAGTTGCATACCGATGATATTTGTGAGCACTT
This sequence comes from Rana muscosa, assembly GCA_029206835.1. Taxonomy (NCBI): domain Eukaryota; kingdom Metazoa; phylum Chordata; class Amphibia; order Anura; family Ranidae; genus Rana; species Rana muscosa. The sequence continues at coordinate 152,418,524 of CM055117.1, forward strand.
TTGTAATGTGATTTTTCATGTGTTATGTAAATAAATAAGTATCTGACAAATGTATGGATAGTTTGGCATAATGTGATAATAAAAATGTTTCTTTCTCAACGATAATTAGATATGTTCTGAATTTCCCTGAAGAAGCAGAGATATTACTTCGCGAAACGCGCCGGTATTTATATGTATTTTTTTTTTTTCACAAGAAAGTTATATGAATTTTTATTAAGCATTTTGAACAAGTATCATTGTTACATATCATCTTATGCTTTTGTTTACAGTATGAGATGTGCTTATCTCTGTATGTAATTTTAACAATTTGTATTAATTAAAATGGCTTTTATATTAACTATTGTGTGCTCACTTCAGTGTCAGCTCTGCATCCTTTAACCACTTCAATACCAGCAGGCACTTTCCCCCCTTCCTGCTCAGGCCAATTTTCAGCTATCAGCGCTGTCACTTTTTAAATGACAATTGCAAGGTCATGCTACACTGTACCCAAATTTTCTTTTATCATTTTGTTCCCATAAATAGAGTTTTCTTTTGGTGGTATTTGATCATCTCAGCAGTTTTTCTTTTTTGCTAAACATAAAAAAAGATCAAAAAGTGTGAACAAAAAAAAGTTTTTGTTTGTTTGTTATTTTTTTTTGTAAATAAGTATGTTTTCTCCTTCACTGATGGGCACTGATGAGGCTGCACTGACGAGCACTGATAAGGCGGCTCTAATGAAGTGGCACCAATGAGGTGGCACTGATGCGGTGGCACTGATGATGGGCACTGATAGGTGGCACTAATGGGCACTGATAGGTGGCACTTATATGCAGCACTGATGGGAATTGATAGGTGGCACTGATAGGCACTCATAGGTGGCATTGATGGGCACTGATAGGTGACACTGATGGGGACTGAAAGGCTGCACTGATGGGTACTTATGGGTGGCACTGATAGGTGGCACTCATGGGCACTGATAGGCAGCACTGATGGGTGGCACTGATAGATTCCACTGATAGGCATCACTGATAGCACTGGCAGGCATTGCTGATGGGCACTGATTGGCATCTGCCTGGGCACTGATTGGCATATCCCTGGAGGTCCAGGGTAGCATACCTGGTGGGCATCCTTTGTGGGCATCCCTGGTGGTCCTGAGCGGACATCCGTGGGGGGGGGCTGCGCTGATAAAAAATCAGCACAGACCACCCTGTCAGGAGAGCTGCTTATCGGCTCTCCTCTACTCGCGTCTGTCAGACGCGAGTGAGGAAAAGCCATTAAACGGCTCTTCCTGTTTACACTGTGATCAGCCATGATTGGACATGGCCGATCACTTGGTAAATAGCCTCCGCCAGAGGCTCTTTACTGAGATCGGTGATGTGGTGTGTCCACCACCGATCGCCACACTGCGCACCCCCCGCCGGGCACGTGATTGCGGCTTATCCTGCTGGATGTCACATGATGCCCAGTCAGGATAACTGAACCACCACCCGGCCGTCATTTTGCTATATGACGGGTGGGAAGTGGTTAAAGTCCTATTTCTATGGAATTTATTCCCAATTTGCACATATATGGTAATTATTATTATCATCATCATCGTTATTATTATTATTATTATTATTAATAAAAAATATATTAGTAGTATTATTACATTATTGTTGTTGTTTTTATTATTATTATTGTTATGAATAAAAATATTAGAACTGTATAAGTCTCTATAACTGACATTTACCTAACAACCTACCAATAAGCTGCTTACCCTGAGAGGAGGCATATAATAAGAATAATTATCATCGTAACAACAATAATGTATTAATGATGTTAGTATTGCTAATAATATAAATTATCACCATGTTAATTATTATTATTATCATCATCCGTATTATTATTATTATTATTAATAATAATAAAAAATAATTAGTAGTATTATTACATTATTCTTGTTGTTTTTATTATTATTGCTATAAATAAAAATAATATTAGAAATGTATAAGTCTCTATAATTGACATATACCTTACAACCTACCAATAAGCTGCTTACTCTGAGAGGAGGCATAAAATAATAATTATTATCATCGTAATAACAATAATTTATTAATATTATTAGTATTGCTAATAATATTAATCATCATCATGTTAAATATTATTAATATCTGTATTAATAAAAATACATTATTAGTAGTATTATTACATTATTGTTATTTTTATATTATTATTATTATTATTATACAGGATTTATATAGCGCCAACAGTTTGCACAGCACTTTACAACATCAGGGAAGACAGTACAGTCACAATACAATTCAATACAAAGAGATCAGAGGGCTCTGCTCGTTAGAGCTTACAGTCTAGAAATTTTATTGTTATGAATAAAAATAATATTAGAAATGTATAAGTCTCTATAACGGACATATACCTAACAACCTACCGATAAGCAGCTCATCCTGAGAAGAGGCATATAATAATAGTAACCATATTATTATAATTTTTTTTTATTATCAATACATTATTATTATTATTATTTTTATTATTATTATTATTATGACTATTATTATTCTCTGGTGCAGTGGTTCTACTTGTATAGAAGTAATTGTCAAATACCACCAGAGGGTGTGCTGGCTAAATCTTATGTACTCCTAAATTGTTGAGACTTATTGACATATAAATAAATATGGCTATATACAGTACCAAGAATCCCAATGGTTTATAAACAGCTAAAATAAAATTGCATATACTATATAAGAGCCCATTCACACAGGGACAACTTTGGTTCCGACTTCAAATCGCCCCAGGTCGCCCCTAGTTGCCTCAAGTCACGCTGGCTGAGGAAATCAATGTAAGTTAATGGAGCCGTCTTAATGCACACTACTGCAGTCGCTCCGACTTCAAAAAAGGTCCCTGTACTACTTCAATCCGACTCCTAGGTGACCTGTACCCATTGATTTCAATGGGAGTTGCCTCTGAAGTCGGATAAGTGTCTTAATAGGAGCAACTCTCCAGGAAGAAAACATACATTTCTCAGGCAAACCCCTCCCTCCCCCTCCCTCCCACAGAGCTGATTCTTGTTTGATTGGCCACTGGAATGTCTCTTGTCCTGCTGGCAACTTGGAGTTGCCTTGTAAATAGCTCCAGGTCGCGCTGTGATTCATACTCAAGGTGTCCAAGTTGCCTCATAAAATCGCGCTGGAAGTCGTGTTGCCCCTGTGTGAATGGGCTCTAACTGTATATATATATATATATATATATATATATATATACACACACACAAATGTATGATTTAAAAAGAGTAAAGACAGTTGATTGATAATAAATGGCTTCAGCCAAACACTAACCATGAGTGAAAGAAAAGTTTTTGTATATATACATACATACTGGCTTTTGGCATTTACAAATGCAGCAGTTTAGAAATTGGATGAAAGGTTTGGCACTGGGAAACACTTTTGGAAAGATAAATAGTGCAATTTATATACAACTATATAGATCAGACCAAAATGAGGAGCAAACGAGGAGGAGAGAGGGACATTGTTCCAAATAAGGGACAGTCCCTCAAAATCAGGGGCAGTTGGGAGCTATGAACGTCTCAAGGCAGAAGTACCCCTTTAGACCTACCCCACCTTCCAGAAATATCCCATGGGGTACACATTTGAGGAGCTCAGCTCCATGGGGAATTGTAGACCATGTTAGAAACTTTTGGTTGAATTAATATAGTATACAGTATAGTATCTATGACCACAACACTGATTTCTGTATGGACCTGGAGAACATCAGGCTGTTGGTGGGAACATTTCCAGCTTGAGATAATAACTTCTACCTGACTACCAATGAAACACATCTGGAGTCAGAAGATCGGGTAGAATTGTTACATTTATCAGTGAGAAATGTGAACATGTGCGGCTAGTTGTTGCCACTTCCTCTGCAGCACTGGTGCACCGATGCCTTCTAGGTGGTCATTGCTCATACAAAAACCTTATTGTTGTCACCTGAACCTTTTAAATTATAAACAAGAATCCATTGCTGTCTCTCATATATGTATGCACCATTAAATAAAAAATTGACATACTTTCCCAGCATGACAGGTGGGATAAGCACAGGTTTACTTGGTCAGCCCACATACTTTAGTGATTAATGTAAAACTCAATACAAATCTATGTTTCTGGATTTGGAAAGATTAGAACCACTGTTAGGTTTTCATTGCTGTCTGCTAGGTAGATTTCACTTCCCTTGAACTCTAGTAACATGACAGTTTAAGACAATGCAGAAAAACATTTTAGTTTTTAAAAGCTTCAGGCAGATTTAGGAAAGTTCATTTAATCTGTTTTTACAGTCAATTATATATATATATATATATATATATATATATATATATATATATTTTAGACTACATACCTAAAGCGTTTTTTATGTCAGATTCCTGTACCCATTGCAGTACTCACTGTGTGAAAGAGAGTATATGCAATATACGCCAGCCAGAGTCTTTTCGCTTTACACTTTTCAGTCTTACCCAGTGAAAATCCTCATAGGTGGAAAGTAGTATGAGCGAATGTGTCTATAAGAGGCAAATCTTGAAAATTATCTATGCCCATTTTCAAGGCTAATAGGCAAGAGATTTAAAACAAGGAGCTCAGGAAGCTGGGCACTGTCATAGAGTACATGCACTAACACATTTTTTTCTTTTAAACACCATACAGCAGAACAGGGTCCCCCATTTAACGCAACCTTTAGGGCGACATGGGAAATACTAATCCTTTCAATTACATACTTGGAAGATGGTCTTAAAGTGGTAGTAAAGTCTGTTCTACCATTTGTACCTGCAGGCAAGCCTATAGTAAGGCTTACCTGTAGGTACTGTGAATATCTCCTAAACTTACACAGTTTAGGAGATATTTAGAGTAGTGCATTCAGCCGGTGATTCTACTTTCAGAGCCCATGCCGTAAATGGAGTGACGTCATCGTGCCACCAGCCACTCACGTAGCCAGAGGATGCAAACCCGAAATGAAAACCGGGTGAAGATGTCAGCCCTTTCAGTAAGTCTCTCATAATGTGCTAGTATGCAATGCATACTAGCACATTATGACATTACCCTGCAGGGGATTTGTTTTTTTCATCAACTGCAGTTTACTACCGCTTTAAGCTGTATGTGATGTTATGGAACAATACGACTCTCACAAGCAGTATCAGCAACTCCTCATTCTGGCATCCTATACGTATTTTGCTTTTGCATATATATATATTTTTTTACTTTTACATTACAATCCTAATCTGATTCATTACAACCTGAAAAAGTTTTTAGTAGTTATGGCTGCAATATCAGAGTTTTTATTCAGTGGTTATAGGCCTTCTTCACATATTCTCGGAATGTTCCATCCTCAAAACATTTTGGATAAAATAATTTCCATTATATTCAATTTTATAGGTGTTGACCTATGCAGCAGTCCGGCAACTCTCCTCCTCCAACTGTCTCTGATACAAAAAATAAAACATTCCTTACTCATCCTTTTGATCAATGTAGCCAGGACTTGCGTCCACCTTCAATGCAAATTGTCCAGTTCTTCCTCTATAGAAATGTAGATAGTATAAGTTCAAGACCTCAAACTGGTGAAAGACGTCACCACTGCCCTGAACCATCAAGAGGATAGACTATACTAACTCCTCCAAATTTCACCAAGCCCTCTCTGCCAACTTAGGCTCCTACACACAGGCACAGAGATCCATACGGCAGAACAAGGCATTTCTTTATGCAGCTGGAGCTGCCTGCAGGCAGCCTATGTAAGTGAATCAGGTGCTGCAACTATATGGACACTGTGCAGGGGCAGTTGCGCAGCCAAAAACACACACTGGGGGTTATTTACGAAAGGCAAATCCACTTTGCACTACAAGTTGAACTTGAAATTGCACTGAAAGTGCACTGGGATGTGCAGTCGCTGTAGATCCGAGGAGGACATGCAAGAAAAATGAAAAAAACAGCATTCTAGTAGTGATGAGCCGAACACCCCCGGGTTCGGTTGGCACCAGAACCCGCGAACGGACCGAAAGTTCGCACGAACTTTAGAACCCTATTAAATACAATGGATGCGAACGTTCGAAATCTAAAGTGCTAATTATAACGACTATTATGCATGTTATTGTCCTAAAAAGGCTTTGGGAACCCGGGTTCTGCACCAGGGGACATGTATCAATGCAAAAAGAAGTTTTAAAAACGGCCGTTTTTCTGGAGCAGTCATTTTAATGATGCATAAAGTGAAAAAAAAGTCAAATATTCCTTTAAATATTGTACCTGGGGGGTGTCTAAAGTATGCCTGTGAAGTGCCACGTGTTTCCCGTGTTTAGAACTGTCTCTGCACAAAATTACATTTCTAAAGGAAAAAAAGCCATTTAAAACTGTTTGCGGCTTTAATGTAATGTCTGGTCCCGGTAATATGGATGAAAATCTTTAAGAAAAATGGCATAGCTACCCCATCACCCCCCCGGCCCCCCCTACCCCAGCACATTACCAGCCCCTTTGGGTCTTGTATGGATATTAAGGGGAACCCCGCACACAAAATAAAAAAGGCCCTATATACTCTGAACAGCCGTATACAGGCGGTGCATACAAGACAGGGACTGTAGGTTTGTTCTTATGTAGAATCTGTTTGTAATTTTGAACAGGTACATTGTTTAAGTGTAGCTTCAGCCAAAAAATCTATTTTTAAGCTTTTTGGAAAACATAGGGAAGGGTTATCACCCCTGTAACATTTGTTTTGCTGTCTGTGCAGTGTGCCCCTGTTCAGAACAGTTCACCTCACTTTCCGTCCTAATGACAAATGTTTTTTGAAAATTTGGTTTTTTTATTGAAACAAGAATTGGTGATAAAGAATCAGTGGAGAGGAGACACTTTTTTTCCCATATTAACTCTTACAGGAGAGAATTTGCCTTCCTAGGGGTAGATTTCCTCTCACTTCCTGTTGTATCCTTCCGTTTGCAAGGAGGAGTCGTTTGTAAGTTGGATGTTTGAAAGTAGGGGCCTGCCGTATATACTCAGCTGAAATTTGCCCCTTACATGTTGGTGTTGCCACAACACTGTGAGCCCTCACAGTTACTCTTGGTGGGCGCATGAATGGGCCCTGCTGTGAATTATTAGATCAAGAATTGTAATTGCATGCCCCTGTTGAACAGGGGCTGAAAAATTGGGCCTTTGGTGGTGGTGGTGGTGGTGGTGTTGACACAACACTGTAAGGCCTCACAGTTAGTCTTGGTGGGCGCAGGAATGGGCCCTGCTGTGAATTATTAGATCAAGAATTGTAATTACATGCCCCTGTTAAACAGGGGCAGAAGAATTGAGCCTTAGGCACTGGTGCCACAACACTGCAACCCCTCACAGATACTGTACTTGGAGCACAGCAATGAGCCCTGTTGCAAAGTATTGCATCAAAAATTGTAATTACACGCCCCTGTTAAACAGGGGCTGAAAAATTGGGCCTTAGCCACTGGTGCTGGTGCCACGACACTGCAACCACTCCCAGATACTCTAGTTGGAGTGCAGAAATGAGCCCTGCTGCAAAGCATTGCATAAAAAATTGTAATAACACACCCCTGTTAAACAGGGGCTGAAAAATTGGGCCTTAGCCACTGGTGGCGGCACCCAGAAACAAAAATGTTCTTCCAAGCTATCATCGTCAATCGGATCATTGAGGAGGAGGAGGATAGTCAGTCAACATAACAGGACAGTCTCTCAGCATCAGCATCAGTCTTGAAGGGATGTGACATTTGAAAATAAATTAGTCTGTTATATCAGCTTCAGGTGTTTGGTAGCTGGTGGTGATCCAAGACTGGTTCATCTTTATGAAGGTCAGTCGATCAACAGAGTCGGTGGACAGGCGCACCCTGTGATCCGTGACAAATCCTCCAGCAGCACTGAATGTGCGTTCTGAAAGAACGCTGGATGCAGGACAGGCCAGTAGCTCAATTGCATACTGTGCAAGCTCTGGCCAGTGATCCATCCTCAAGACCCAGTAAGCCAGAGGATTTTCGGTGGGGAAGGTGTCCAAGTCTGACCTTGCCCCTAGGTATTCCTGCACCATGTATATCAGACGCTGGCGATGGTTGCTGGAACCGATCATACCTTGGGGCTGCGGACTAAAGAATTGTCTGAACGCTTCGGTCAGACGGCCACCTTCCCCACCGCTCCTTCTTTGACTGACCGAAGCCTCAGCAACTGGTTGTCCAGGGCCAGGAGTTTGTAACCTCCCAGTCTCTGGGAACGCGTTGCACAGACCTTTCTGCAAGGCCTCCCGGAGTTGTCTTATCCTCTGCTCCCTCTGCGACGGTAAGATAAGGTCCGCAACCTTACCCTTGTACCGTGGATCAAGGAGAGTGGCCAGCCAGTAATGGTCCCTCTCCTTGATCCGAAGAATACGAGGATCCTTCCGCAGACTTTGCAGGATCAGGGAGGCCATGCAGCGTAGGTTAGCTGAGGCATTCAGTCCGGAGTCCTCTGGGTCACTAAGGACGACATGATCCGCAGCCACCTCCTCCCAGCCACGTACAAGTCCACTGGTTTCTTGGGATTGTAAATCATCCCTAAAAGACTGCTGCTGATGATGCTGAGTGCCAGGCTCCACCTCCATGCTGACACAATCCTCCTCCTCCTCTTCTTCCTGTGCGATGGGTGGGACAGAAGGAACACTGTCTGGGTAAAGGGGGCCTTGAGAGGCAAGGAAGTCCTCCTCTTCCTGCCTCTGTTCTGCCTCAAGTGCCCTGTCCATTATTCCACGCAGCGTATGTTCCAACAGGTGGACAAGAGGTACAGTGTCACTGATGCATGCACTGTCACTGCTCACCATCCTCGTGGCCTCCTCAAATGGTGCCAGGACAGTGCATGCATCCCTGATCATGCCCCACTGGCGTGGTGAAAAAAACCAGAGCTCCCCTGACCCTGTCCTGGTGCCGTAGTCGCACAGGTACTCATTGATGGCCCTCTGCTGCGTGTGCAGCCGCTGCAGCATGGCCAACGTTGAGTTCCACCTGGTGGGCATGTCACATTTAAGGCGGTTCTTGGGCAGGTTCAACTCCTTTTGCAGCTCAGCCAGGCGAGCACTGGCATTATAAGATCTGCAGAAATGCACACAGACTTTCCTGGCCTGCCTCAGGACATCCTGTAAGCCCGGGTACCTGCCCAAGAACCGCTGCACCACCAGGTTAAGGACGTGAGCCACACAGGGCACATGGGTCAGTTGTCCCTGTCGGAGAGCGGAGAGGAGGTTGGTTCCATTGTCGCAAACTACCATTCCTGGCTTAAGCTGGCGTGGCGTCAAACAACCTCTCGGCCTGCCCCTGCAGAGCAGACAGAACCTCTGCCCCAGTGTGGCTCCTGTCCCCCAAACACACCAGCGCAAGCACGGCATGGCATCTTTTTGCCTGCGTACTTGCGTAGCCCCTTGAACGCCTACGGAGCACCGCTGGTTCCGAGGACAAAGCACAGGAAGCGGCCACGGAGGAAGAAGAAGAGGAGGGGGTGGAGGACAGAGGTGTGTTACAACCAGTAGTAGCATTTTGGAGGCGTGGCGGTGGAACAACCTCCAACACTACTGCACCTTGTCCTGCATCCTTCCCAGCTGCCAAAAGAGTGACCCAATGGGCCGTGAAAGAAAGGTAACGTCCCTGTCCATGCCTGCTGGACCATGAGTCAGCGGTAATATGCACCTTACCGCTGACCGCCCTGTCCAGCGAGGCCAAGACATTGCCTTCCACATGCCGGTAGAGAGCCGGAATCGCCTTCCGTGAGAAAAAGTGGCAGTTGGGAACCTGCCACTGAGGAACCGCACATTGCACAAACTCACGGAAGGGGGCCGAGTCTACCAACTGAAAAGGCAGCAGTTGAAGCGCTAGCAATTTAGCCAAGCTAGCATTCAACCGCTGGGCATGTGGATGGCTGGGAGTGAACTTCTTTCGATGGTCCAGCAGCTGGGGCAGGGAAATTTGCCTGCTAGAATCGGACGTTGGTGTACTGCTAGCAGAGTGCCCGCAAGTACTTGGCTGTGACACACCTAATTCTACACCTTCATTCCTCTCAGAGCAGGTTTCAGAGAGGACTGAAGGTATAGTGGGGTTGGAGATCCCAGCTGATGCGGTGCAAGAAGAGGTCAGCTTTGTTCTTTGGTGTGGGTCTTTAAGGTAGGCTTGCCAACGAGCTGCATGGCAGGTCAACATATGTCTGGTCAAGCATGTGGTGCCCAAGCGGGTGATGTTTTGGCCATGCGATATATGCTTGAGACATATGTTGCAAACAGCAGCTGTGCGATCTGATGCACTCGACTCAAAAAAGGCCGACACCAAAGAACTTTTTGAATAACGGGCAGAGGCAGCGCCCTGCACAGGCGGAGCTCTGCGGTGTGATTCCGTCGGTGTGCTGCCCTTACGCTGGCCCCCCGAGGGCATCCTGCCTCGTTGGAGATGTGCCTCCTCCTCATCCTCCTCCTCCTCCTCCTCCTCTCTCCTATTAGGCACCCACATGGAGTCAGTGACCTTATCATCCCCTCCCTCCTCATCACTGGAGCCAATCTGGCAGTATGCTGCAGCTGCTGGAACATGACTGCCAGATTGGTGTCCTTCTTGAGCATTCCCTCTCTCTGCTCTCACGCTACTGCCTTCCTCTAGCTGGGTATCATCATCAGACCCTTCGAAACGCTGGGCATCCTCCTGGAGCATGTACCCAACACTGTGCTCAAACAGTTCGGGGGACTACTCAGGAGGACATGGTTGGTCTAGGGAAGGAGTGACTGATGATGACATTGATACGAGGGAAGAGGACGCTTTGGCAGCTGCTTTGCCAGTACCCTGAGCCTGGGTGAGAGAGGATGAGGAGGATGAGGAGGGCTTGGTCATCCACTCTACCAAGTCTTCGGCATGATGCGGCTCAACACGTCCAGCTGCCGAAAAGAAGGACATGCGTGTCCCATGGCCACGTGCTGATGGCGATGCACCGCGTCCACGACCAGCACTGTTGTCTCTAGACACAGAGCCTGCTTGCCCTCTTTTTTTGGCTCCTGACTGTCTGCCTCTCCTTGTTTGCCTTCCAGACATTCTAATGGCCTGCAGGGAAATGGGAAAAGCAGCAATACAGGCTAAGTTAAGGTGTAATATGGTCAGGAGGCACACTCCGCCCGCTGTAAGTGCCGCAAAATCCTGTTGGTGTAACACACCAGGAAAAAGCAGCAATACAGGCTAAGTTAAGGTGTAATATGGTCAGGAGGCACACTCCGCCCGCTGTAAGTGCCGCAAAATCCTGTTGGTGTAACACACCAGGAAAAAGCAGCAATAAAGGCTAAGTTCAGGTGTAATATGGTCAGGAGGCACACTCCGCCCGCTGTAAGTGCCGCAAAATCCTGTTTGTGTAACACACCAGGAAAAAGCAGCAATACAGGCTAAGTTAAGGTGTAATATGGTCAGGAGGCACACTCCGCCCGCTGTAAGTGCCGCAAAATCCTGTTTGTGTAACACACCAGGAAAAAGCAGCAATACAGGCTAAGTTAAGGTGTAATATGGTCAGGAGGCACACTCCGCCCGCTGTAAGTGCCGCAAAATCCTGTTTGTGTAACACACCAGGAAAAAGCAGCAATACAGGCTAAGTTAAGGTGTAATATGGTCAGGAGGCACACTCCGCCCGCTGTAAGTGCCGCAAAATCCTGTTTGTGTAACACACCAGGAAAAAGCAGCAATACAGGCTAAGTTAAGGTGTAATATGGTCAGGAGGCACACTCCGCCTGCTGTAAGTGCCGCAAAATACTGTTTGTGTAACACACCAGGAAAAAGCAGCAATACAGGCTAAGTTAAGGTGTAATATGGTCAGGAGGCACACTCCGCCCGCTGTAAGTGCCGCAAAATCCTGTTTGTGTAACACACCAGGAAAAAGCAGCAATACAGGCTAAGTTAAGGTGTAATATGGTCAGGAGGTACACTCCGCCCGCTGTAAGTGCCGCAAAATCCTGTTGGTGTAACACACCAGGAAAAAGCAGCAATACAGGCTAAGTTAAGGTGTAATATGGTCAGGAGGTACACTCCGCCCGCTGTAAGTGCCGCAAAATCCTGTTGGTGAAACACAAGGAAAAAGCAGCAATACGGGCTAACTTCAGGTGTATAATGTGCAGGAGGCTTAGCAACAATGACACTGACACTGTCCCCTGCCTATCCTTCTCTCTCCCTGCACACAAGGTTTATCAAAGTATATGACACTGACACTCTCCCTGCCTATCCTTCTCTCTCCCTGCACACAAGGTTTAGCAAAGAATATGACACTGACACTGTCCCCTGCATATCCTTCTCTCTCCCTGCACACAAGGTTTATCAAAGTATATGACACTGACACTCTCCCTGCCTATCCTTCTTTCTCCCTACACACAAGGTTTAGCAAAGAATATGACACTGACACTCTCCCTGCCTATCCTTCTCTGTCCCTACACACAAGGTTTAGCAAAGAATAGATTTGACACAATTTGACACTGTCCCTGCCTATCCTTCACTTTCCCTGCTCCGGAACACACTACACAAGGCCGCCGCGCTGGCGGCCTTTTATAGTGTGGGGCGTGTACTAAACCCCCTCAGCTATAATTGGCCACAGGCATCCTGCCTGTGGCCAATCATTGCTCTCCTCGCTGCCGGCGCTGTGATTGGCCAAGCATGCAGGGTCACAGTGCATGCTTGGCCAATCACAGCGCCGGGATTACACTGTGATGGCGCAGTGTATTGTGGGCCGTTCGCGTCACTCGAATTTGGCGCGAACGGCCCAAATCGTTCGTTGTTCGCCGAACGCTGCGAACAGTCGATGTTCGAGTCGAACCTATGTTCGACTCGAACACCGAGCTCATCCCTACATTCTAGCTTGCACATGATTGGATAATAAAATCAGCAGAGTTTCCCCTCATTTCAGATCTACCCCTCAGATTTACAGTGACTGCACTTCCAAGTGCACTTTGCACTTGTAGTTTGCACTTGTAGTGCAAAGTGGATTTGCCTTTCGTAAATAACCCCCTCTGTCTATAGAAAGGAGCATCCACCCCATCTCTCTTCTTTTCAACAGCCTCACATAAAGTGTAGTGGCTGGAGAATATGTAAGCAGGTTGAATAGGCCACATTGTAGGAAGGAGAAACAAGGCGATTTTTATTGTGTAAAAATTAGAGTGTATTTTTTCAGAGACATTAGCCATACAGTATCTATAGTACAGTGGCTGGAGAGTGTGTAAGCAGTCTGATTAGGCAGCCATGTAAGATAGAGAGAGAGAGAGGGAGAGAGAGAGAGAGAGAGAGAGAGAGATTGTGTATTTTCAGAGACTATAACCACAAATATTGTAAATATTGTAAATTTACTAGAAAGTATGTAAGGGGGTAAGTTGAAGAGTCAAAACAAGTTTTATCATGGCATACAAATGAGAAATATTATTTCCGGGACAATAGCAAGAAATATTGTACAGCGACTGCAAAGTATTGAAGCAGCTTGATTAGACCACAATGTAAAAGGGTGAGACAAGACAACTTTTATCATGAAATAAAAATTAGAATGCATTATTTCAGAATTAACCACAAATATTGTATATTCATTGGAAAGTGTGTAAGCAGCTTGATTAGGTCACAATAAAATAGAGAGCGGCAAGGCAGGTTTTATTACGAAATTAAAATCAAGAGTTTACTATTTCATGCCCACAAATACTGTACATTAACTGTACATTTACTGGGTTTACCATGCAACAAACATTAAAATTTTTGCAGCTGAGGCCCAGGTGTAGAAATATTATGTGTGGCACCTTTAGAGTGCCAGCGCATTGGAATATAGCAGGAAAGGTGGCAGGAGCTGGTAATGGTGGCAGACAAGCAGAAGTTGCAGGAGTCGGTAACGGCGGCAGTTCAGGAGAGGTAGCTGGAGCTGGTGAAGGTGGCATTAGAGGGCCAGAAAAGGCATTCAGGAGCAGGTAATAAAGGCAAGCCAGAATAGCCTAAAGGAGCTATTAAAGGTAGCAGGAGCTGATAATGATGAAAAGTGCCATAATTTTTTGGGGGGATAGATTACAATGTCAGGATACTGGTGGAATTGTCTATCAGGGGTGGCCACTCCATTAGAGGCGCAGAGGCGCCGCCCCCCTAATCTATGCGCCTGCCACCATAATCTACATGCAGGACGCCGGACACATGGATTCCAATGTTTTTTTTCTTTTTTGAAGCACATGATTAGAGCCTGAGGCTCTAATTGACTTAAAAAATGGGTGGGCTCAGGGCGCAGAGCACTGTGCCCTGAGCCCACCCAGTTGTGTGACAATAGCGAATTAATATTCACTATTGTCTTCCTGCTTCTCATCCTGGACAATCATGAACTGGGTCCAGAGACCCAATTGGCCAGTACCGGGGGAGGATGTACGGGGAGATCCGGAAGATGGCTATTCTCATTGGAGTGATTTCCCAGTGCTCTGCATTGCCACCAACACACACAAGCCAGAAAGGATGTACGGGTAGATCCGGGAGATATGGCTGTCCTCATCGGAGCGATCTCTCAGTGCTCTGCAACGCCGCCAACACGCAGAGCCCAGCCGCATGAGAAGTAACACCCACTGGCTGGGGGGGTCGGGGGGTTTATTTGCCACCCCCCCTTCCGGCTGGAGCAACAGCCACCACTGCTCACTATCACAAAACTGCCTCCTGCGTTGTGGGCCTTTTCAGACAGCCCACTGGCCTCAGGTATATACTGTGGTATATACTGTGCAAACTCTGTCAAGTAGTTCAGCCTGGACACCCAATAATCCACAGAGTCCTCACACTGAAGAATGTTCACATCAGCGACTGCAAGTAGTCTGCAATCACATTTTAGGCCCTGCCTAATGGTATGGAAAGGTAGTAGTGATTCTAAAACAAAAAAAAACAAGAAAAATCAATTTACACACAGAGCACGGCTTAAGCCCGCCCCCGCTCTCTCGTCATTGGCTCACTTGCCGTGATTGACAGCAGCAGGAGTCAGTGGCTGCTGCTGTGTGAGCCAATGAGGAGAGAGAAACCCGGGAGAGCTATTGCTGTCATGCAGATAGCTGTATTGAGACGGGGCTCGGTTAAGTATAGGGGGGGCGCTGCAGAAGTTTTCTTTTTACCTAAATGCATAGAATGCATTAGGTAAAAACCTTGAGCCTTTAGAATCACTTTAAGGTCTGCCATTTTCTCCTTGTATCAGGGATCCAAAAGGGCGGACAGCCACTAATGGTCCCTCTCCTTCATGGTCTGAATCCTGGGGTCTTTGCACAAGCATTTCAACATGACTGTGTCAATTTGCCACACATTGACTGCAGTAGTGGACTTTGAAGCCTTAGTGTCGCCAACGCCCATAACGATCTCACTCCACGTACATACAACTTCAGGGGTTTGGGAGGACTGAAATATCCGGGTGCTCTCTTCTCCGATATCTGTTTAATTCTTGTGTATCCTCCTCTTGTAGCAAGTTACTGACGGTGGATTAAAATAATTCAGCCAACTCCTTCATGCCAGGTTTTACCTAACTTTATTTTAAAGAGATTAGGAATGTGGTGCTTTTGATGCACCCAAGAATGTGGTGACCTGAAGCACAAAACTGTACTGTAAATGTATATGATGGTGGTGGTATATGGTGATGTACTGCAAACAAAGGGCAGTGGGGCCTGTGCCCAAAACCAGAAAAAGGCCCTAGCAAATGTATAGTAAAATAAAATATACCTCCCTCCAAGAAATAAAACTTAAAACACTAAACCCAACCCCAAGCCTAAAACACAAAATCTCAAAATTTTTGTTGTGTTTTTTTTATTTTTTTAATCCTTTGTTTTTTTTTCAACAGTAGTTAAAATATAGTGTAGCGGCCTCACCCTCTCTCTCTTCTTTAGCGGTTACTTTGGCTCCGGTCTAGGGGTACCTTGAAGGGGAGAGCAAGGTGCGCCACGGCCCATGTCCTCTAGATTACAGCATGTAGAGGTGAAGGCCGGCATCAGATTACCTTCGGGCTGTGTATACGCTAAGAGCCAAGTCTGTTCTGCTGATAACCCCCTTTGCTCCCAGTAATTGGAGTACCACACACTGAAAATGTCCAACACTTATTTATTCCATAACGGCAAACAAATAGTCCTTTGCGAGCAGACAGTTTGAGACCCATAGAACAGTTCAGTATTGGTGGGGAGTAGGTCAAGGCACAATCCTCAAAGAAACTAAACCGTTGAGGTTTCACCAAGGGTTGCTAAGCACAGTGGCTGTAAAACATACTTTTTGGCTTCAGAGTCTTTTCCAGCGACTCTAGTGAACAGGAACTGGAGTTACCTTCGCTACGTTGCAGCCCCTGTCAGGGGGAAGACATCCCTCCAAGAGAGTTACCAGAGGCCCCGCCGTCACCGGATTAATGCTGTACCGGGCTATTCGGAAGGGTTACACTCCCCGGCCTCCTCACCTCAGATACGGGTCCCAACACCTTAGGGCCCCTCGGACTCCTCCACCCTCGCGGAACCCAGTCGAAGTTACTGGGCCCCAGGCCTTGGTCATAGTACCTCACCCCAGGCTTAAGGTGCCTGGGATGGACTCCATCCCTCGCTCCGGCCAGGTCAAGGGCACCTGGGCCCGGAACTCCGGATTGCCAGCACCCAGGCTGAAGGTACCTGGGCGCGGCCGCGTCCTCCAACTCTGAACCCCGAGGTCAGGGCATCCTCCCCTTTTATCTCCTCTCCCTTTGCGTCACAGCGGGTTCCCCGCCCCGCTGTACCAGCGCCAGGAAAGGACAAAAAGGAACAGTCTTGCAGTGCAGGTTCAACTCCGGCCCAGGGCGGCAATGCCACCTGCAGGCCACAGGGAACCTTGCACCACCAGAGTCCTCCAAGAACCACAAAAGGGATTCTCAGATTCCCTAACAATTAGTACATCTGGGTTGAATAACCCAGATGCTCCCCCCCAAATTTAAATGCCCGCTACACTCTCCCCCCGGTGATTTGACAATGGTCCCCAGTGTCTGGTCCAAACTCACATTCCACAAAGGTGGTGACATAAGCTCCGCCCAGAAACTAAACCATACAATTTAGTCCTGAATTGTGCCAAGACCTAGAATGGGAAAGGGAAAACATAAAACAGTAAAACTATAAAACTTTCAATAAGACACTTCTGACATTTACACATGCACAATCCTCCCCCTGGCTATCTAAGGACGACCCATTCCCAGCAGCCTTGACAGATGAATCTCCTGCAGAAGGGGAAAAAACAAACATCCTATCACAATGTGTGTTTTCTTGGAATGAACGGGCCTGCCCTTGAAAAGGCCCATTCGCTCTAATGAGTATGGTGGTGCAAGTGTAAAAAAAAAAAAACAGTCGTTGCGCAGCACTGCCACCTGGTGACAGCGCCACGGTAATGACACTTGGCCAAATCCTCCAGACAACTTTCCTTCTTCTTTCACTGTGTCTACACTAACTACACCCCAAACTCATTATCTTCTTTGCAGTGCAGGGAGAAAGATTGAGAACAAACAGTAACAGCTCCCATTTCTCCAAAGAGTAAAACGCCCAAATAAAAAAAAAACTAGGGCACAGTCCTTGTGTTCCGGCAAGTTCAGCAATGAACAATAAACAGAGCATACAGGAGTCTTTTCCTCCTAAAGGTAGAACTTTGGGTGCGGCAGGAACAGGGGCTTCAAGTGCTTATCGAAAGTCTCCACATTATATTCAATGTTTTCTCCATCTTTGCGACAAATAAGCACCCTGTCCGCATGGATGTGCCGACCCAACATCCACTCCGCCTTACAGTCTTTGAACTTCTTAGACACGGGGGATGAGAACGAAAGATATCGGCGAGCATGGGGCACTTTAAACTTTTCCCAGACAAACTCATCATACCATCGCTGCCGCAGGACCTCCACTTCAAAAAGCAAGTCCCGGGGTAGGTATGGGTACTCCCACCCATACTCACGGGCAACTCTCTGACAGAAGAGCTGCTGTAGCTGGGCCAGAGGTGGCATTGTGGCACGGTCTCCTTCTCCAGGCTGGACAATGGACTCAGGATGCCGAGGTACTTTAACTACCTCCGTTGGCTTGGACCTAGGAGCTCGCAGTAATGAACGTTGCGTTCCCGTCACCGGAACGGATGAAGCAGTAGGTGATTCGGAGGATGGAAGGGTAGGCAGGAGACCAGATTTCTTCCCGGGCTCTGGGACCTCCACCCGGTGTGTACTATCCCCTGTAGACATAGGCAGATCCCTTGGCGCACGGAGCACGAGTAATGGCATCCTGTCCCAACCCTTGCGGTGAAAGACCTCATCGATCTCGCCATCATCGCAGGCATCTGACAGCGACTCTAGGTCGGAGGTGTCATACATTTCCGCGGGCAGGTAATTCCCAGTAGATACGGAATCACCCTCCCTTACGGGCTCCACCGACAATGGACTCCCGACACCTCCAACCACACACACAGTCCCAACCCCTGGCTCACCTGGGCCTTCAGTAGAACAGGGATGTCCAGGGCTCTTCCCTCCGGATCCATCCAGGCCAGGCAAGCCGCGGAGCAAAGCTCTTCCACGACCATAGGATGCCTCTACAAGGCCGACTTTCCTCTTTGGAGGTGGGAGCAGGGAGCTTGTGGTGACTGAAGCAGCATCCTCTGATTTTTCTCTCTCAGTCTCTGGTTGGGCACTCTCTTTGCCCTCGTCAGTGCGCACAGAAATCTCCGCAAAGGCCTGGATCTCCCCTTCCGGAGTGGCGGTACCTGTGAGGCAGTTGAGGTGGAAGGCTCGGGGCCTTTCTGTGAATGGCTCCACCTCAAAAAGAAACTCCTTGCAGGCCTCACATCGCCCGAATGGCTTCAAGTTGACCACCAGTCCCGAGCAGCCGGGACAGATCACACCGAGGGCCTCTATGTCTCTGCATACATACAGAGCCAAACGTCCTCAGGGCCTAAGTCTTATTCCTGTGGCCGTTATGGAAGCAGCAAAGGAAGTAATCTTCGTGGGGTAAGGAACCGGAATCCACGGGGTACTTGAGGTCATCCCGACTGTCTGCTGCTCCATTGCGCACTGACCAATTTGCGCCGGAATCCCCATGTGACTACTTCCACATGGCCAGACTCCTCCCATACTCTGCACTTGTTCGCGGGCTTTCCCTTCTCCCCGGAAAGCTCGCGAACAAGTGTACAAAATCAGCTATGGTGTGCCTCATGGCACGCTTGCCAACATGGCCAACCTACTCAGAACTCCACCGGTCAGCAAAGTTCAAACACAGACGTTCCCAGCTCCATACATGAAACACACATCCCGGACTTACGAGCCCCCACGTGTAGCGGCCCCACCCTCTATCTCTTCTTTAGCGGTTACTTTGGCTCCGGTCTAGGGGTACCTTGAATGGGAGAGCGAGGTGCGCCACGGCCCATGTCCTCTAGATTACAGCATGTAGAGGTGAAGGCCAGCATCAGATTACCTTCGGGCTGTGTATACGCTCAGAGCCAAGTCTGTTCTGCTGATAACCCCCTTTGCTCCTAGTAATTGGAGTACCACACACTGAAAAGGTCCAACACTTATTTATTCCATAACGGCAAACAAATAGTCCTTTGCGAGCAGACAGTTTGAGACCTATAGAACAGTTCAGTATTGGTGGGGAGTAGGTCAAGGCACAATCCTCAAAGAAACTAAACCGTTGAGGTTTCACCAACGGTTGCTAAGCACAGTGGCTGTAAAACATACTTTTTGGCTTCAGAGTCTCTTCCAGCGACTCTAGTGAACAGGAACTGGAGTTACCTTCGCTACCTTGCAGCCCCTGTCAGGGGGAAGACATCCCTCCAAGAGAGTTACCAGAGGCCCCGCCATCACCGGATTAATGCTGTACCGGGCTATTCAGAAGGGTTACACTCCCCGGCCTCCTCACCTCAGATACAGGTCCCAACACCTTAGGGCCCCTCGGACTTCTCCACCCTCGCGGAACCCAGTCAAAGTTACTGGGCCCCAGGCCTTGGTCATAGTACTTCACCCCAGGCTTTAGGTGCCTGGGATGGACTCCATCCCTCGCTCCGGCCAGGTCAAGGGCACCTGGGCCCGGAACTCCGGAATGCCAGCACCCAGGCTGAAGGTGCCTGGGCGCGGCCGCGTCCTCCAACTCTGAAGGTCAGGGCGTCCGCCCCTTTTATCTCCTCTCCCTTTGCGTCACAGCGGGTTCCCTGCCCCGCTGTACCAGCACCAGGAAAGGCCAAAAAGGAACAGTCTTGCAGTGCAGGTTCAACTCCGGACCAGGGCGGCAACGCCACCTGCAGGCCACAGGGAACCTTGCACCACCAGAGTCCTCCAAGAACCACAAAAGGGATTCTCAGATTCCCTAACAATTAGTACATCTGGGTTGAATAACCCAGATGCTCCCCCCCAAATTTAAATGCCCGCTACAATAGCAAGGACACATTTCTTATATACGGTACTTTCATCAGTGTGTGTGACAGAAATGGCAACACAAACGTGCATTCCAAGGTGTCATATCATGCAAAATCACGTACAGTATAAATGCCTCATTAATTTGTCAGTTTCAAGGTTATTGACCCTGTTTGTTTTTGCTTTTATATAACAGGGGAAGGAAACAGAGGTAAAAGACGGATGTATGTGGAAGAGAGGGGTGTGGGGAGAGCAAGAGACAGGGAAGGAGTTAAAGAGAGGAAGGAGGAAGAAAAGAGATACTCTGCGCCTGTGTCCACCTTTGCTCCTGTCCTTAAAGCGGAGGTCCGCCGTTTTTTTTTTTTTTGTTAAAGTCAGCAGCTACAAATACTGCAGCTACTGACTTTTAAAATAAGGACACTTACCTGTCCAGGGCACCCGCGATGTCGGCACCCGAAGCCGAGCAATCGCTCGGCTCTCGGGTGCTGCCGCCGCCATCTTCGGTAAGGGAATCAGGAAGTGAAGCCTTGCGGCTTCACTTCCTGGTTCCCTACTTCGAATGCGTGACTCGCGCTGCGCGATCCCACTGGTCCCTGCTGTCTTCTGGGACCTGTGTGTCTCCCAGAAGACAACGGGGGACGACGACGAAGGAAGTGGCGTAGATAGCCGCGGGTGGCTCGGGTATCTATGCCCGGAAGTGGGAGCAAATACCTGTATTACACAGGTATCTGCTCCCCCCTCCCCCTGAAAGGTGCCAAATGTGACACCGGAGGGACGGGGTTCCGAAAAGCGGAAGTTAAATTTTTGGGTGGAACTCAGCTTTAAAAAATATGTAAACCCAACATTTCATATTCCTGATATGTGCCTGCTGTACCATGTACCACTAGTATCAAAAATATCCAATTCTCTTTGTATTGCTTCCTTTGTGTGAAATCTCTGATGTTCCTGCCAGTCACTCTGCTTTCCTAATAAAAAATGACCACACTATACATGAGAGCACACCATGGTCAGTTTTTTTACCTATGCTGGGAACTCAGCCTGCTCTCCTTTAATAATCAGACTTGTCCTGACACATTCCCTCCCTTGCACAACCTTTCACTGGGAAGCTCAGTGTCCTGCTGTTTCTCCTCCCCCAGCTCTTATGCTGCTGAGAACAGAGGGAATGTGATCACTTATAAAGAAGGGGAGAAGGGTATATACATATCTCCCAACTTTTTGAGATGGGAACAAGAGACACCTATTAGCAAAAGCATGTAGGCATAGGACACCCCGCTGTCACGCCCCCTTTAAGGAGCATTATATATTTAAAAAAGTAACGTTAAACACACAATTTTTTTTTTTACAACTCCTATTCTGGGTTTTGACATTTACAAATGCAACAATTTAGGAATTGGGTTTAGCACCTTGAAACACTTTTGGAAAGATAAATAGTGCATTTTATGTACAAGTATATACCTGTAAAGTATCTCACAAAAGTGAGTACACCCCTCACATTTTCATAAATATTTTATTATATCTTTTCATGTGACAACACTGAAGAAATTACACTTTGTTACAATGTAAAGTAGTGAGTGTACAGCTTGTATAACAGTGTAAATTGTAAGTGTAAATAGTGTAAATATATGTACATAGTGTAAATACATCACAGGTGCATTCGCTCTAAAGGAATGGCCACCCGAGCTGTTCCTTCAGGGTCCTTGTGCCATAAACAGCGGCTCCTGTGCACATGCGCGAGAGTGACCTCATCGCGACCCTGGCCACTCACACAGCTCTGCAAACCCGGAAGGAAGACGGGTGAAAATGGAAACCCCGTCAGCGGTGACAGCTCGCCGCTGGAGTGCTTCATTCTAAGGTAAGTGTCACATAATGTGCTAGTATGCAATGCATACTAGCACATTATAAGTTTGCCTTGCAGGTTAAAAAAAATAACTATTTGCCGGCGGTTTACTACTACTTTAAAGCCTCATACACACGAACGAGTTTCTCGGCAAGAACCAGCAAGAAACTTGCTGGCAGAGATTTCTTGCCGAGAAATTCGTTCGTGTGTATGGTTTCTCGTCAAGAAAAGCGACAAGAATCTCGACGAGAAAATAGAGAACCTGCTCTCTATTTTCTCGTCGAGATTCTCGTCAGCCTGTTTCTCGACGAGAAAATTGTGTGTGTGTACACTTACCTTTTCGAAGCCCACTCGACTTCGACGCATGCGCGGTAGCTTCCTAGGTATAGGTAGGGTGAACAAAGATGGCGGCGACGGCATCAAATGTGATGAGCACATGCTCGTCGTATTCGATGACGTCACCGCGTTCGCTCCATTCAAAGAACCGCGGGTTCTTTGAAAGGAGCGTGTGTACACTCGGCCGGGACAAGTTTCTTGTCCAAGAATCTCGTCGAAAAAAACGACATGTGTTTTTCGACGAGAATCTCGGCCGTGTGTACGAGGCATTAGACTGGCTTTTCTCCTGTAGAATTTAATTTGAACATTTGCACAAGAAAGTATAAAAATCACTTGTCTCGCTGTTTCATGGTGCCTTCATGAACTTAACTGATTTCCAATGACTTTTTGTTTGATCATTATGTGAATGTCTCGATAGTCATCGTCTGGAAGTGAATTTAACAATTAGCAAATAATTTGTTCCCATTAGATTCTCCCCAAAATTTCCATCCTTCTCCTTCAATTTTTTTACTTGCTCTGGTTGAAGCTGATTGTCAGATCGACCCTTTTAACTCCTAGTTAATCAAACAAACATTGTGAAAAATAAAAATTTATTACGAAATTCTACAAGTGAAAGGGCAGTTTTATTTATATGTCTGCATCTAGAGTCATTTGTGTATTACATAGTAATAATGTCTCAGAAAATGTTACTTTGTATAATTAATGCAGGGGTAGGCAACCCCCGGCACTGGTGCCGCAAGCAGCACACAAAGCCTCTTTTGCAGGCACTCGACTCCCTCCCCATCAGCAGAGCAGTGCAGGGACGTGTCCGTGAAACACTAATGCATTCCAATTTCAGAGTTCCCCACACTACACCTGCACAGGGGAAGGCACTGTACCCCCACACATTGTAAAATATGGGAAACATTGTTTGGTTCTCTAACTTTGCTGTAGCTGCGATTGTCAGCTTTTGTGTACGGCGATGGAGCAGATGTGCAGGGAGGTACAGTGGTGGGGCAGATTAGAAAGCGGGAACATTGGTGGGGCAGATGAGCAGGGGGTTACTGTGGTGGGACAGAAGAGCAGGGTGGTACATCGGTGGGGCAGATGAGAAAGGAGGTACATTGGTGGGGCAGATGAGCAGGGTGGTACAGTGGTGGGGCAGATGAGCAGGGGGTTACAGTGGTGGGGCAGATGTGCAGGGTAGTACAGTGGTGGGGCAGATGTGCAGTGGTGGGACAGATGTACAAGGGGTTACAGTGGTGGGGCAGATGTGCAGTGGTGGGGCAGATGTACAAGGGGTTACAGTGGTGGGGCAGATGTGCAGTGGTGGGGCAGATGTAGAGGGGGTTACAGTGGTGGGGCAGATGTACAGAGGGTTACAGTGGTGGGGCAGATGTGCAGTGGTGGGACAGGTGTACAGGGGGCTACAGTGGTGGGGCAGGTGTACAGGGGGTTACAATGGTGGGGCAGATGTACAGGGGGTTACAGTGGTGGGGCAGATGTACAGGGGGTTACAGTGGTGGGGCAGATGTACAGGGGGTTACAGTGGTGGGGCAGATGTACAGGGGGTTACAGTGGTGGGGCAGGTGTACAGGGGGTTACAGTGGTGGGGCAGATGTACAGGGGGTTACAGTGGTGGGGCAGATGTACAGGGGGTTACAGTGGTGGTGCAGATGTACAGGGGGTTACAATGGTGGGGCAGGTGTACAGGGGGTTACAGTGGTGGGGCAGATGTACAGGGGGTTACAGTGGTGGGGCAGATGTACAGGGGGTTACAGTGGTGGTGCAGATGTACAGGGGGTTACAGTGGTGGGGCAGGTGTACAGGGGGTTACAGTGGTGGGGCAGATGTACAGGGGGTTACAAGACAAGAGGTTACAGTGGTGGGGCAGATGTACAGGGGGTTACAGTGGTGGGGCAGATGTACAGGGGGTTACAGTGGTGGTGCAGATGTACAGGGGGTTACAATGGTGGGGCAGGTGTACAGGGGGTTACAGTGGTGGGGCAGATGTACAGGGGGTTACAGTGGTGGGGCAGATGTACAGGGGGTTACAGTGGTGGTGCAGATGTACAGGGGGTTACAGTGGTGGGGCAGGTGTACAGGGGGTTACAGTGGTGGGGCAGATGTACAGGGGGTTACAGTGGTGGGGCAGATGTACAGGGGGTTACAGTGGTGGGGCAGATGTACAGGGGGTTACAGTGGTGGGGCAGATGTACAGGGGGTTACAAGACAAGGGGTTACAGTGGTGGGGCAGATGTACAGGGGGTTACAAGACAAGGGGTTACAGTGGTGAAACAGATTTGAAGGTGGGACTGTGATCTGAGGTGTGACGGTGGATGAATTGGGGTTGATCTCAGGCGTGAGAGTGCAGGATGCTAATTTCTCACGACTAAAGTAGAATTGAAAGGGGGAATATTGTTAAGGACTTTAAGGAATCCATGGGCTGATAAGGCTTGTATTTCCATCCCTAGGGACTTTGATTGAAATGATGGCCCGGTACGGTCCTGCATTTCCATCCCAATAGAGTCAAGAGAAGGGGAGCGAGGAGGGTGGGACTTTAAATAAAGTATATGGCAGCAAGAAGATAAATAGGTGAACACCAGGGCTTTTATTAATGTTGTAAATTATAAACATACAATTGCTAATATCAAGATGAATGATAAGCATGATGATGACAATAAACACGATAATAACAATAATGTCTCATAATGTAACCACTGGTAACAATGGTAAATTGATAAGCAAGATAATAGACATTAAACATAGTGATAACAATAATGTCTCATAATAAGACTGTAATAAAATTCCGTGGTTCACCAAGGACATGGTTGAATAGAATCATAATTAAATGCTCATGCTCATCATTCATCTTGATATTAGCAATTGTATGTTTATAATTTACAACATTAATTAAAGCCCTTGTGTTCACCTATTTATTTTCTTGCTGCCATATACTTCATTTAAAGTCCCACCCTCCTCGCTCCCCCTCTCTTCACTACTAAAGTAGTTTACAGCATTTACTTTATAAAAAATCCTTTTCGTGAATGAAAGTGTGAAGTTCAAATTTTTTTTGGTATAAAATCGGCACGCTCAATTTCTTTGAAAACATTTTTTGGCACACTGTGGTCAAAAGGTTGCCTACCCCTGATTAATAAATGCTACATGACCAAATGTTCTCTTTTTAGGTAACAGATTCCCTTTAATGTTCTTACCTTTTTTCTTAGTGTGTGCATCAACAACAATGTCAACAACAGGAGAATAAGCTCCCAGCATAATGCAGAATACAAATACAGTGGAACCTTGGATTGCGAGTAACGCGGTTAACGAGCGTTTCGCAATACGAGCACTGTATTTTAAAAAATCGCGACTCGGTTTGCGAGTGTTGTCTCGCGAAACTAGCAGGATTCAGGCCAAAGTGGTGTGCAGTACCGATTTTGGCCTGAGGTGGGGGGGCGCCGGAGCCGAGCAGAGCCGACCGTCGCCGATCCCAACTGATCGGCGCCGTTTGGAAATGCACGGAAAGGCCAAGGACAGCACGGCTGACCTTGGCAAATCTTGGGTAGGAAGTCTTTCTGAGGTTTGCCAAGGTCAGCCGAAGTGTCCTTGGGCCTTTTCGGCCTTTTCCGAGGCTCTCCGGCGCCCCCCCGCCTCTGGCCGCATGCGGTATTGCATCCAATTGAAGTCAATGCGGAACTAATTATTTTCATTTCCATTGACTTCAATGGGGAAACTCGCTTTGATATGCCAGTAATTTGGATTACGAGCATTCTCCTGGAACAGATTATGCTCGTAATCCGAGGTTCCACTGTACTGTAAAATATTACTAGATCCACATACAGAGAGAAGATCCAAGGACTGGCCTGTGTCAGATAGCAGAAGCAGCTGCCTGAGGCAGGAAGGATTTACAAAATGTTTCTGGGAGAGATCCCTGTATTGAAGCGCGTTTCTTTGGGAAATACATACAGTATATAATCACTGAGGTCAAAAGTGGCAGCAATCTTATCTAATAAAAACACCAGAGTGTTTGTCAGGTCATACGCTTTCCTGAGTACAGCTGACCATACATTTCAAGATTTCTCTTGTTCAGCCCTGTGATTCTCTTAACGATCGTGGATGGACAAATCTGTATTACTGACTATTGTATTTTCACATTCGTAAACCCATGGATGATGCCAACAGGGCCACCCACAGAGCTAACTTCATTCTGTGTTTTGGCAGCTTACAGTGCCAAGTCATCAAACGTCTATTTTTGATGACAATTGATTCTTTTCTAAAATGTTAAGTTTTTTTTCTTCCCCACATTGGCATATTTTCACATACATATTTTACATACAAACTTGTATTTTTTTAAATGTATTTTTTATTTTTTTATCTGTATGCCAGACATTACAATCATCATGATTGTTTGTTGACTGCTGCCATGTGCAGTCAAAGGATAATCCATCTAGAGGGAGGTGTCCACACTCTCTGACCCCCCTTTTCCTCTCAAGTATTATATATATTAAACATTATATGTGGCCTTTTGGTGATGTCGGGGGCTGTTTTGATGCTCCCTTTAGCTCATAAGTTGTCAACCATTGCTCTAAAGGCATTGTACACTTTAAAAAAATTTTGTTTAAACTAAGTAGTAGTCTCGTTATATTCTCTGTCGTTTGTCTTACCTTGTAATTATAGGCTCAAATGTTGTGGCTGCAGTTTGCAGTGTTGCGCTTATCAACTTCCCTATGTCCATGTACTCATTCAACCTAGCAACCTATACAATGGGGGTTATTAGGGATGAGCTTCGTGTTCGAGTCGAACATACGTTCGACTCGAACATCGGCTGTTCGATCGTTCGACGAAGATCGAACGATTTGGGCCGTTCGCGCCAAATTCGAGTGACGCGAACGGCCCACAATGCACTACGCCATCGCAGTGTCATCCAGGCGCTGTGATTGGCCAAGCATGCACTGTGACCCCGCATGCTTGGCCAATCACAGCGCCGGCAGCGAGGAGAGCAATGATTGGCCACAGGCAGGATGCCTGTGGCCAATTATTGCTGAGGGTGTTTAGTACACGCCCCACACTATAAAAGGCCGCCAGCACGGCGGCCTAGTGTAGTGTGTTCCGGAGCAGGGATAGAGCAGCATAGGCAGGGACAGTGACTGTTATTTCTTTCTTGCTTAACCTGGATTCCTTTAGTTTAGGGAAAGAGAAGGATAGGTAGGGAGAGTGTCAGTGTGTTTTGTGCTTGTGCTATAGTGTGCTTAAAAAAAACATTTATTCTAGGGACAGAAAACTGTAGGTAGGGACAGTGTCAGTTTCTTTCACTCTGCAAGTCCTTGTTTCCAGGGACCTGGAAGGACAGTGAGTGAATTGTCCTTGTGCTATATTGTGCTTAAAAAAACATTTATTCTAGGGACAGAAAACTGTAGGTAGGGAGAGTGTCAGTTTCTTTCACTCTGCAAGTCCTTGTTTCCAGGGACCTGGAAGGACAGTGAGTGAATTGTCCTTGTGCTATATTGTGCTTAAAAAAAACATTTATTCTAGGGACAGAAAACTGTAGGTAGGGAGAGTGTCAGTTTATTTCACTCTGCAAGTCCTTGTTTCCAGGGACCTGGAAGGACAGTGACTGAATTGTCCTTGTGCTATATTGTGATTAAAAAAAACATTTATTCTAGGGACAGAAAACTGTAGGTAGGGAGAGTGTCAGTTTATTTCACTCTGCAAGTCCTTGTTTCCAGGGACCTGGAAGGACAGTGACTGAATTGTCCTTGTGCTATATTGTGATTAAAAAAAACATTTATTCTAGGGACAGAAAACTGTAGGTAGGGAGAGTGTCAGTTTATTTCACTCTGCAAGTCCTTGTTTCCAGGGACCTGGAAGGACAGTGACTGAATTGTCCTTGTGCTATATTGTGATTAAAAAAAACATTTATTCTAGGGACAGAAAACTGTAGGTAGGGAGAGTGTCAGTTTATTTCACTCTGCAAGTCCTTGTTTCCAGGGACCTGGAAGGACAGTGAGTGAATTGTCCTTGTGTTATATTGTGATTAAAAAAAACATTTTTTCTAGGGACAGAAAACTGTAGGTAGGGAGAGTGTTTTTTTTCTTTCACTCTGCAAGTCCTTGTTTCCAGGGACCTGTAAGGACAGTGAGTGAATTGTCCTTGTGCTATATTGTGCTTAAAAAAAACATTTATTCTAGGGACAGAAAACTGTAGGTAGGGAGAGTGTCAGTTTATTTCACTCTGCAAGTCCTTGTTTCCAGGGACCTGGAAGGACAGTGAGTGAATTGTCCTTGTGTTATATTGTGATTAAAAAAAACATTTTTTCTAGGGACAGAAAACTGTAGGTAGGGAGAGTGTTTTTTTTCTTTCACTCTGCAAGTCCTTGTTTCCAGGGACCTGTAAGGACAGTGAGTGAATTGTCCTTGTGCTATATTGTGCTTAAAAAAAACATTTATTCTAGGGACAGAAAACTGTAGGTAGGGAGAGTGTCAGTTTATTTCACTCTGCAAGTCCTTGTTTCCAGGGACCTGGAAGGACAGTGACTGAATTGTCCTTGTGCTATATTGTGATTAAAAAAAACATTTATTCTAGGGACAGAAAACTGTAGGTAGGGAGAGTGTCAGTTTATTTCACTCTGCAAGTCCTTGTTTCCAGGGACCTGGAAGGACAGTGACTGAATTGTCCTTGTGCTATATTGTGATTAAAAAAAACATTTATTCTAGGGACAGAAAACTGTAGGTAGGGAGAGTGTCAGTTTATTTCACTCTGCAAGTCCTTGTTTCCAGGGACCTGGAAGGACAGTGACTGAATTGTCCTTGTGCTATATTGTGATTAAAAAAAACATTTATTCTAGGGACAGAAAACTGTAGGTAGGGAGAGTGTCAGTTTATTTCACTCTGCAAGTCCTTGTTTCCAGGGACCTGGAAGGACAGTGACTGAATTGTCCTTGTGCTATATTGTGATTAAAAAAAACATTTATTCTAGGGACAGAAAACTGTAGGTAGGGAGAGTGTCAGTTTATTTCACTCTGCAAGTCCTTGTTTCCAGGGACCTGGAAGGACAGTGACTGAATTGTCCTTGTGCTATATTGTGATTAAAAAAAACATTTATTCTAGGGACAGAAAACTGTAGGTAGGGAGAGTGTCAGTTTATTTCACTCTGCAAGTCCTTGTTTCCAGGGACCTGGAAGGACAGTGAGTGAATTGTCCTTGTGTTATATTGTGCTTAAAAAAAACATTTTTTCTAGGGACAGAAAACTGTAGGTAGGGAGAGTGTCAGTTTATTTCACTCTGCAAGTCCTTGTTTCCAGGGACCTGGAAGGACAGTGACTGAATTGTCCTTGTGCTATATTGTGATTAAAAAAAACATTTATTCTAGGGACAGAAAACTGTAGGTAGGGAGAGTGTCAGTTTATTTCACTCTGCAAGTCCTTGTTTCCAGGGACCTGGAAGGACAGTGACTGAATTGTCCTTGTGCTATATTGTGATTAAAAAAAACATTTATTCTAGGGACAGAAAACTGTAGGTAGGGAGAGTGTCAGTTTATTTCACTCTGCAAGTCCTTGTTTCCAGGGACCTGGAAGGACAGTGACTGAATTGTCCTTGTGCTATATTGTGATTAAAAAAAACATTTATTCTAGGGACAGAAAACTGTAGGTAGGGAGAGTGTCAGTTTATTTCACTCTGCAAGTCCTTGTTTCCAGGGACCTGGAAGGACAGTGAGTGAATTGTCCTTGTGTTATATTGTGATTAAAAAAAACATTTTTTCTAGGGACAGAAAACTGTAGGTAGGGAGAGTGTTTTTTTTCTTTCACTCTGCAAGTCCTTGTTTCCAGGGACCTGTAAGGACAGTGAGTGAATTGTCCTTGTGCTATATTGTGCTTAAAAAAAACATTTATTCTAGGGACAGAAAACTGTAGGTAGGGAGAGTGTCAGTTTATTTCACTCTGCAAGTCCTTGTTTCCAGGGACCTGGAAGGACAGTGAGTGAATTGTCCTTGTGTTATATTGTGATTAAAAAAAACATTTTTTCTAGGGACAGAAAACTGTAGGTAGGGAGAGTGTTTTTTTTCTTTCACTCTGCAAGTCCTTGTTTCCAGGGACCTGTAAGGACAGTGAGTGAATTGTCCTTGTGCTATATTGTGCTTAAAAAAAACATTTATTCTAGGGACAGAAAACTGTAGGTAGGGAGAGTGTCAGTTTATTTCACTCTGCAAGTCCTTGTTTCCAGGGACCTGGAAGGACAGTGACTGAATTGTCCTTGTGCTATATTGTGATTAAAAAAAACATTTATTCTAGGGACAGAAAACTGTAGGTAGGGAGAGTGTCAGTTTATTTCACTCTGCAAGTCCTTGTTTCCAGGGACCTGGAAGGACAGTGACTGAATTGTCCTTGTGCTATATTGTGATTAAAAAAAAACATTTATTCTAGGGACAGAAAACTGTAGGTAGGGAGAGTGTCAGTTTATTTCACTCTGCAAGTCCTTGTTTCCAGGGACCTGGAAGGACAGTGACTGAATTGTCCTTGTGCTATATTGTGATTAAAAAAAACATTTATTCTAGGGACAGAAAACTGTAGGTAGGGAGAGTGTCAGTTTATTTCACTCTGCAAGTCCTTGTTTCCAGGGACCTGGAAGGACAGTGACTGAATTGTCCTTGT
The DNA here is from genome assembly GCA_029206835.1 of Rana muscosa. Taxonomy (NCBI): domain Eukaryota; kingdom Metazoa; phylum Chordata; class Amphibia; order Anura; family Ranidae; genus Rana; species Rana muscosa. Next base: position 152,449,650 of record CM055117.1, read on the forward strand.
GCTATATTGTGATTAAAAAAAACATTTATTCTAGGGACAGAAAACTGTAGGTAGGGAGAGTGTCAGTTTATTTCACTCTGCAAGTCCTTGTTTCCAGGGACCTGGAAGGACAGTGACTGAATTGTCCTTGTGCTATATTGTGATTAAAAAAAACATTTATTCTAGGGACAGAAAACTGTAGGTAGGGAGAGTGTCAGTTTATTTCACTCTGCAAGTCCTTGTTTCCAGGGACCTGGAAGGACAGTGAGTGAATTGTCCTTGTGTTATATTGTGATTAAAAAAAACATTTTTTCTAGGGACAGAAAACTGTAGGTAGGGAGAGTGTTTTTTTTCTTTCACTCTGCAAGTCCTTGTTTCCAGGGACCTGTAAGGACAGTGAGTGAATTGTCCTTGTGCTATATTGTGCTTAAAAAAAACATTTATTCTAGGGACAGAAAACTGTAGGTAGGGAGAGTGTCAGTTTATTTCACTCTGCAAGTCCTTGTTTCCAGGGACCTGGAAGGACAGTGAGTGAATTGTCCTTGTGTTATATTGTGATTAAAAAAAACATTTTTTCTAGGGACAGAAAACTGTAGGTAGGGAGAGTGTTTTTTTTCTTTCACTCTGCAAGTCCTTGTTTCCAGGGACCTGTAAGGACAGTGAGTGAATTGTCCTTGTGCTATATTGTGCTTAAAAAAAACATTTATTCTAGGGACAGAAAACTGTAGGTAGGGAGAGTGTCAGTTTATTTCACTCTGCAAGTCCTTGTTTCCAGGGACCTGGAAGGACAGTGACTGAATTGTCCTTGTGCTATATTGTGATTAAAAAAAACATTTATTCTAGGGACAGAAAACTGTAGGTAGGGAGAGTGTCAGTTTATTTCACTCTGCAAGTCCTTGTTTCCAGGGACCTGGAAGGACAGTGACTGAATTGTCCTTGTGCTATATTGTGATTAAAAAAAACATTTATTCTAGGGACAGAAAACTGTAGGTAGGGAGAGTGTCAGTTTATTTCACTCTGCAAGTCCTTGTTTCCAGGGACCTGGAAGGACAGTGACTGAATTGTCCTTGTGCTATATTGTGATTAAAAAAAACATTTATTCTAGGGACAGAAAACTGTAGGTAGGGAGAGTGTCAGTTTATTTCACTCTGCAAGTCCTTGTTTCCAGGGACCTGGAAGGACAGTGACTGAATTGTCCTTGTGCTATATTGTGATTAAAAAAAAACATTTATTCTAGGGACAGAAAACTGTAGGTAGGGAGAGTGTCAGTTTATTTCACTCTGCAAGTCCTTGTTTCCAGGGACCTGGAAGGACAGTGACTGAATTGTCCTTGTGCTATATTGTGATTAAAAAAAACATTTATTCTAGGGACAGAAAACTGTAGGTAGGGAGAGTGTCAGTTTATTTCACTCTGCAAGTCCTTGTTTCCAGGGACCTGGAAGGACAGTGACTGAATTGTCCTTGTGCTATATTGTGATTAAAAAAAACATTTATTCTAGGGACAGAAAACTGTAGGTAGGGAGAGTGTCAGTTTATTTCACTCTGCAAGTCCTTGTTTCCAGGGACCTGGAAGGACAGTGACTGAATTGTCCTTGTGCTATATTGTGATTAAAAAAAACATTTATTCTAGGGACAGAAAACTGTAGGTAGGGAGAGTGTCAGTTTATTTCACTCTGCAAGTCCTTGTTTCCAGGGACCTGGAAGGACAGTGACTGAATTGTCCTTGTGCTATATTGTGATTAAAAAAAACATTTATTCTAGGGACAGAAAACTGTAGGTAGGGAGAGTGTCAGTTTATTTCACTCTGCAAGTCCTTGTTTCCAGGGACCTGGAAGGACAGTGACTGAATTGTCCTTGTGCTATATTGTGATTAAAAAAAACATTTATTCTAGGGACAGAAAACTGTAGGTAGGGAGAGTGTCAGTTTATTTCACTCTGCAAGTCCTTGTTTCCAGGGACCTGGAAGGACAGTGACTGAATTGTCCTTGTGCTATATTGTGATTAAAAAAAACATTTATTCTAGGGACAGAAAACTGTAGGTAGGGAGAGTGTCAGTTTATTTCACTCTGCAAGTCCTTGTTTCCAGGGACCTGGAAGGACAGTGAGTGAATTGTCCTTGTGTTATATTGTGATTAAAAAAAACATTTTTTCTAGGGACAGAAAACTGTAGGTAGGGAGAGTGTTTTTTTTCTTTCACTCTGCAAGTCCTTGTTTCCAGGGACCTGTAAGGACAGTGAGTGAATTGTCCTTGTGCTATATTGTGCTTAAAAAAAACATTTATTCTAGGGACAGAAAACTGTAGGTAGGGAGAGTGTCAGTTTATTTCACTCTGCAAGTCCTTGTTTCCAGGGACCTGGAAGGACAGTGAGTGAATTGTCCTTGTGTTATATTGTGATTAAAAAAAACATTTTTTCTAGGGACAGAAAACTGTAGGTAGGGAGAGTGTTTTTTTTCTTTCACTCTGCAAGTCCTTGTTTCCAGGGACCTGTAAGGACAGTGAGTGAATTGTCCTTGTGCTATATTGTGCTTAAAAAAAACATTTATTCTAGGGACAGAAAACTGTAGGTAGGGAGAGTGTCAGTTTATTTCACTCTGCAAGTCCTTGTTTCCAGGGACCTGGAAGGACAGTGACTGAATTGTCCTTGTGCTATATTGTGATTAAAAAAAACATTTATTCTAGGGACAGAAAACTGTAGGTAGGGAGAGTGTCAGTTTATTTCACTCTGCAAGTCCTTGTTTCAAGGGACAGAGAAGGACACCTGAAGGTAGCCCTTATTGCTTTTTTCCCATCTCCCTGCAGGCCATCTATTAGAATGTCTGGAAGGCAAACAAGGAGAGGCAGACAGTCAGGAGGCAATAAAAGAGGGCAAGCAGGCTCTGTGTCTGGGGGCAACAGTGCTGGTCGTGGACGCGGTGCATTGTCATCAGCACATGGCCATGGGACACGCTTGTCCTTCTTTTCGGCAGCTGGACATGTTGAGCCACATCATGCCGAAGACTTGGTAGAGTGGATGACCAAGCCCTCCTCCTCCTCCTCATCCTCTCTCACCCAGGCTCAGGGTACTGGAAAAGCAGCTGCCAAAGCGTCGTCTTCCCTGGTATCAATGTCAGACAAATCATCAGTCACTCCTTCCCTAGACCCACCATGTCCTCCTCCTGAGGAGTCCCCCGAACTGTTTCAGCACAGTGTTGGGTACATGCTCCAGGAGGATGCCCAGCGTTTCGAAGGGTCTGATGATGAAACCCAGCTAGAGGAAGGCAGTAGCGTGAGAGCAGACAGAGGGGATGCTCAAGAAGGACACCAATCTGGCAGTCATGTTCCAGCAGCTGCAGCATACTGCCAGATTGGCTCCAGTGATGAGGAGGGAGGGGATGATGAGGTCACTGACTCCACGTGGGTGCCTAATAGGAGAGAGGAGGAGGAGGAGGATGAGGAGGAGGCACATCTCCAACGAGGCAGGATGCCCTTTGGTGGCCAGCGTAAGGGCAGTACACCGACGGAATCACACCGCAGAGCTCCGCCTGTGCAGGGCGCTGCCTCTGCCCGTCATTCAAAAAGTTCTTTGGTGTGGGCCTTTTTTGAGGCTAGTGCATCAGATCGCACAGCTGCTGTTTGCAACATATGTCTCAAGCGTATATCGCGTGGCCAAAACATCAGCCGCTTGGGTACCACATGCCTGACCAGACATATGTTGACCTGCCATGCAGCTCGTTGGCAAGCCTACCTCAAAGACCCACACCAAAGAACAAAGCGGACCTCTCCTTGCACCGCATCAGCTGGGATCTCCAACCCCACTATAACTTCAGTCCTCTCTGAAACATGCACTGAGAGGAATGAAGGTGTAGAATTAGGTGTGTCACAGCCAAGTACTTGCGCCCACTCTGCTAGCAGTACACCGACGTCCGATTCTAGCAGGCAAATTTCCCTGCCCCAGCTGCTGGACCGTCGAAAGAAGTTCACTCCCAGCCATCCACATGCCCAGCGGTTGAATGCTAGCTTGGCTAAATTGCTAGCGCTTCAACTGCTGCCTTTTCAGTTGGTAGACTCGGCCCCCTTCCGTGAGTTTGTGCAATGTGCAGTTCCTCAGTGGCAGGTTCCCAAACGCCACTTTTTCTCACGGAAGGCTATTCCGGCTCTCTACCGGCATGTGGAAGGCAATGTCTTGGCCTCGCTGGACAGGGCGGTCAGCGGTAAGGTGCATATTACCGCTGACTCATGGTCCAGCAGGCATGGACAGGGACGTTACCTTTCTTTCACGGCCCATTGGGTCACTCTTTTGGCAGCTGGGAAGGATTCAGGACAAGGTGCAGTAGTGTTGGAGGTTGTCCCACCGCCACGCCTCCAAAATGCTACTACTGGTTGTGACACACCTCTCTCCTCCACCCCCTCCTCTTCTTCTTCCTCCATGGCCTCTTCCTGTGGTTTGTCCTATGAACCAGCGGTGCTCCGTAGCCGTTCACGGGGCTACGCAAGTACGCAGGCAAAAAGATGCCATGCCGTGCTTGCGCTGGTGTGTTTGGGGGACAGAAGCCACACTGGGGCAGAGGTCCTGTCTGCTCTGCAGGGCCAGGCCGAGAGGTGGTTGACGCCACGCCAGCTTAAGCCAGGAATGGTGGTTTGCGACAATGGCACCAACCTCCTCTCCGCCCTCCGACAGGGACAACTGACCCATGTGCCCTGTGTGGCTCACGTCCTTAACCTGGTGGTGCAGCGCTTCTTGGGCAGGTACCCGGGCTTACAGGATGTCCTGAGGCAGGCCAGGAAAGTCTGTGTGCATTTCCGCAGATCTTATAATGCCAGTGCTCGCCTGGCTGAGCTGCAAAAGGAGTTGAACCTGCCCAAGAACCGCCTTATATGTGACATGCCCACCAGGTGGAACTCAACGTTGGCCATGCTGCAGCGGCTGCACACGCAGCAGAGGGCCATCAATGAGTACCTGTGCGACTACGGCACCAGGACAGGGTCAGGGGAGCTTGGTTTTTTTTCTCCACGCCAGTGGGGCATGATCAGGGATGCATGCACTGTCCTGGCACCATTTGAGGAGGCCACGAGGATGGTGAGCAGTGACAGTGCATGCATCAGTGACACTGTACCTCTTGTCCACCTGTTGGAGCACACGCTGCGTGGAATAATGGACAGGGCACTTGAGGCAGAACAGAGGCAGGAAGAGGAGGACTTCCTTGCCTCTCAAGGCCCCCTTTACCCAGACAGTGTTCCTTCTGTCCCACCCATCGCACAGGAAGAGGAGGAGGAGGAGGAGGAGGAGGAGGAGGAGGAGGATTGTGTCAGCATGGAGGTGGAGGCTGGCACTCAGCATCATCAGCAGCAGTCTTTTAGGGATGATTTACAGTCCCAAGAAACCAGTGGACTTGTACGTGGCTGGGAGGAGGTGGCTGCGGATCATGTCGTCCTTAGTGACCCAGAGGACTCCGGAGCGAATGCCTCAGCAAACCTACGCTGCATGGCCTCCCTGATCCTGCAAAGTCTGCGGAAGGATCCTCGTATTCTTCGGATCAAGGAGAGGGACCATTACTGGCTGGCCACTCTCCTTGATCCACGGTACAAGGGTAAGGTTGCGGACCTTATGTTACCGTCGCAGAGGGAGCAGAGGATGAGACAACTCCGGGAGGCCTTGCAGAAAGGTCTGTGCAACGCGTTCCCAGAGACTGGGAGGTTGCAAACTCCTGGTCCTGGACAACGAGTTGCTGAGGCTTCGGCCAGTCAAAGAAGGAGCGGTGGGGAAGGTGGCCGTCTGACCGATGCGTTCAGACAATTCTTTAGTCCGCAGCCCCAAAGTATGATCGGTTCCAGCAACCATCGCCAGCGTCTGATAAACATGGTGCAGGAATATCTAGGGGCAAGGTCAGACTTGGACACCTTCCCCACCGAAAATCCTCTGGCTTACTGGGTCTTGAGGATGGATCACTGGCCAGAGCTTGCACAGTATGCAATTGAGCTACTGGCCTGTCCTGCATCCAGCGTTCTTTCGGAACGCACATTCAGTGCTGCTGGAGGATTTGTCACGGATCACAGGGTGCGCCTGTCCACCGACTCGGTTGATCGACTGACTTTCATCAAGATGAACCAGTCTTGGATCACCACCAGCTACCACACACCTGATGCTGATATAACAGACTAATTGATTTTAACATGTCACATCCCTTCAAGACTGATGCTGATGCTGAGTGCCTGTGCTGTTATGTTGACTGGCTATCCTCCTCCTCCGAGTCCTCAATGATACGATTGATGATGATAGCTTGTAAGATCATTTTTGTTTATGGGTGCCGCCACCAGTGCCTAACGCCCAATTTTTCAGCCCCTGTTTAACAGGGGCGTGTAATTACAATTTTTGAAGCAATACTTTGCAACAGGGCTCATTGCTGTGCTCCAAGTACAGTATCTGTGAGGAGTTGCAGTGTTGTGCCACCAGTGCCTAACGCCCAATTTTTCAGCCCCTGTTTAACAGGGGCGTGTAATTACAATTTTTGAAGCAATACTTTGCAACAGGGCTCATTGCTGTGCTCCAAGTACAGTATCTGTGAGGAGTTGCAGTGTTGTGCCACCAGTGCCTAAGGCCCAATTTTTCAGCCCCTGTTTAACAGGGGCGTGTCATTACAATTTTTGAAGCAATACTTTGCAACAGGGCTCATTGGTGTGCTCCAAGTACAGTATCTGTGAGGAGTTGCAGTGTTGTGCCACCAGTGCCTAAGGCCCAATTTTTCAGCCCCTGTTTAACAGGGGCGTGTCATTACAATTTTTGAAGCAATACTTTGCAACAGGGCTCATTGCTGTGCTCCAAGTACAGTTGCTGTGAGGGGTTGCAGTGTTGTGCCACCAGTGCCTAAGGCCCAATTTTTCAGCCCCTGTTCAACAGGGGCATGTAATTACAATTCTTGATCTAATAATTCACAGCAGGGCCCATTGCTGCACCCACCAAGAGTAACTGTCAGGGCTTACAGTGTTGTGGCACCAGCACCACCATCAAAGGCCCAATTTTTACTACCACTGTTCAACAATTATATGTAATTAAAATTCCTGATATAATAGTTGACAGCAGGGCGTTCCAGCACCAACCAAGAGTAACTGTGAGTGCTTACAGTGTTGTGCCAACACCAACAACTAAGGGGCCTATTTCTGCAGAGTATATACGGCAGGTCCCTACTTTCAAACATCCAACTTACAAACGACTCCTACTTGCAAACGCAAGAAGACAACAGGAAGTGAGAGGAAATCTACCACTAGGAAGGAAAATTCTCTCCTGTAAGAATAAATATGGGAGAAAGGTGTCTCCTCTGTACTGATGCTTTATCAGCAATCCTTGTTTCAAGAAAAACACCACATTTCAAAAACAGTTGTCATTGGGACGGAAAGTGAGGTGAAATGTTCTGAACAGGGGCACAGACAGCAAAACAAATGTTACAGGGGTGATAACCCTTACCTATGTTTTCCAAAAAGTTTAAAAATAGATTTTTGGTCTGGAGCTACACTTCAACAATGTACCTGTTCAAAATTACAAACAGACTCTACATAAGAACAAACCTACAGTCCCTGTCTTGTATGCACCGCCTGTATAGGGCTGTTCAGAGTATATAGGGCCTTTTTTATTTTATGTGCGGGGTTCCCCTTAATATCCATACAAGACCCAAAGGGGCTGGTAATGGGCTGGGGTAGGGGGGGGGTCATGGGGTAGCTATGCCATTTTTCTTAAAGAATTTCATCCATATTACCGGGACCAGACATTACATTAAAGCCGCAAGCAGTTTTAAATGGCTTTTTTTTCCTTTAGAAGTGTCATTTTGTGCAGGGACAGTTCTAAACACGGGAAACACGTGGCACTTCACAGGCATACTTTAGACACCCCCCAGGTACGATATTTAAAGGAATATTTGACTTTTTTTTTTTCACTTTATGCATCATTAAAATGACTGCTCACGAAAAACGACCGTTTTTAAAACTTCTTTTTGCATTGATACATGTCCCCTGGTGCAGAACCCGGGTTCCCAAACCCTTTTTAGGACAATAACATGCATAATAGTTGTTATAATTAGCACTTTAGAATTCGAACGTTCGCATCCATTGTATTTAATAGGGTTCTAATGTTCGTTCGAACTTTCGGTCCGTTCGCGGGTTCTGGTGCGAACCGAACCCGGGGGTGTTCGGCTCATCACTAGGGGTTATTTACGAAAGGCAAATCCACTTTGCACTACAAGTGCAAACTACAAGTGCAAAGTGCACTTGAAATTGCACTGGAAGTGCAGTTGCTGTAGATCCAAAGGGGGACATGCAAGAAAATAAAAAATTGCATTTTAGCTTCCACTTGATTGGATGATAAAATCCTCAATTCAGATCTACCTCTCAGATTTACAGCGACTGCACTTTCAGTGCAATTTCAAGTGCACTTTGCACTTGTAGTTTGCACTTGTAGTGCAAAGTGGATTTGCCTTTCGTAAATAACCCCCAGTATCTCACAAAAGTGAGTACACTACTCACATTTTTGTAAATATTTTAATTTTATCTTTTCATGTGACAACACTGAAGAAATTACACTTTGCTACAATGTAAGGTAGTGAGTGTACAGCTTGTATAACAGTGTAAATTTGCTGTCCCCTCAAAACAACTTAACACACAGCCAATAATGTCTAAACAGCTGGCAACAAAAGTGAGTACACCCCTAAGTGAAAATGTCCAAATTGGACCCAATTAGCCATTTTTCCTCCCCATTATCATGTGACTCTTTAGTGTTACAAGGTCTCAGGTGTAAATGGGGAGCAGGTGTGTTAAATTTGGTGTTAACACTCTCACTGTCTCATACTGGTCACTGGAAGTTCAACATGGCACCTCATGGCAAAAAACTCTGAGGATCTGAAAAAAGGATTGTTGATCTACATAAAGATGGCCTAGGCTATAAGAAGATTGCCAAAACCCTGAAACTGAGCTGCAGCACGGTGGCCAAGACCATACAGCGGTTTAACAGGACAGGTTCCACTCAGAACAGGTCTCGCCATGGTTGACCAAAGTAGTTGAGTGCACGTGCTCAGCATCATATCCAGAGGTTGTCTTTGGGAAAAAGACGTATGAGTGCTGCTAGAATTGCTGCAGAGGTTGGAGGGGTGGGGGGGGGGGGTCAGCCTGTCAGTGCTCAGACCATACGCCGCACTCTGCATCAAATTGGTCTACATGGCTGTCGTCCCAGAAGGAAGCCTCTTCTAAAGATGATGCACAAGAAAGCCTGCAAACTGTTTGCTGAAGACAAGCCGACTAAGAACATGGATTACTGAAACCATGTCCTGTGGTCTGATGAGACGTATTTGGTTCAGATGGTGTCAATCGTGTGTGGTGGCAACCAGGTGAGGAGTACAAAGACAAGTGTGTCTAGACACTTACAGTCAGGCATGGTGGTGGGAGTGTCATGGTCTGGGGTTGCATGAGTGCTGTCAGCACTGGGGCGCTACAGTTAATTGAGGGAACCATTAATGCCAACATGTACTGTGACATACTGAAGCAAAGCATGATCCCCTCCCTTCAGAGACTGGGCCGCAGGGCAGTATTCTAATATGATAATGACCCCAAACACACCCCCAAGACGACCACTGCCTTGCTAAAGAAGCGAAGGGTAAAGGTGATGGACTGGCCAAGCATGTCTTCAGACCTAAACCATATTGAGCATCTATGGGGCATCCTCAAACGGAAGGTGGAGGAGCGCACGGAAGAGGAAGAGGAAGAGGACTCCAGTGGCATCCTGTGAAGCTCTGGTAAACTCCATGCCCAAGAGGGTTAAATACATGTGAATCTATGTGTCTTAGTGGAAATTATATACTCTATTTTCTATTGTTATAGTACTCACCCGTATTGTCTGTGCATTCCTGAAGAATTGGAATAATTTTCAGAGAAATTGGTTGAGTGGAAATCTCATACCGCTTAGAAAGAAAATAGTGAAGCTGTTTGATTATTTATACCATTTCTGGTATATATCCATATAGCAGGTGATACATATACATCAATACATGTTTTCAAAAATTATGTTGTTTCCATGCGAAAATTGTTAAAATAAAAAATAGTATTAAAAAAAAAAAGTATGTTTATTGGGTGCCTTAAAAGTCCTCATTAGCGCCTTCTTTACACCGATCAGCTATAACTTTTTGACCACCCACCTAATATTTAGTAGGTCCCCCTTTTGCTGCCAAAACAACCCTGATCCATTGAGGTATGTACACCACTAGACCTCTGAAGGAATCCTGTGGTATCTGGCACCAAGCCGACAATATCAGATCCTTTAAGTCTTGTAAGTTGCAAAGTGGGGCCTCCATGGATCGGACTTGTTTTCCACCACATCCCTCAGATGCTTGATTTAGTTAAAATTTAATTAAGATTTAATTAAAATGTGGAAACTTTGGAGGCCAAGTCAATACCTCAAACTCATTGTTGTGTTCCTCAAACCATTCTTGAATTATTTTTGCATTGTGGCAGGGTGCATTATCCTGCTAAAAGAGGCCAGTACCATCAATGTATACCATTTTCATAAAGGAGTGTACTTGGTCAGCAACAATATTTAGGTAGTCGGTACATGTCAAAGTAATATCCACATGAATGGCAGGACCAAGGTTTCCCAGAATAACATTGCCTAAAGCAGGGATCTCTAAACTTTCTAAACAAAGAGCCAGTTTACTGTCCTTTACACTTTAGGGGGGCCGGATTGTGGCCATCGGGAATAGAAAATGTCTCGGCATGGTTGGTGTCATTGGGAGTAATTACTGTATGCCCGTTGTTGGTGTCGTTGGAAGGAATTGTTCCCCATTGTTGGTGTCAGTGGGACGAATGGTGCCCCATCATTGATGTCAATGGGAGGAATAGTGCCCCATCAATGGTGTTATTGGGCCCCATTGTTGGTGTAATTGGAAGAAACTGTGCCTCATCGTTGGAGTCATTGGGAGGAATTGTGCCCATTTGTTGGTGTCAGTGGATGAAATAGTACTCCAAGGGCCGGATAAACCAAGAAAAGGGCCACATCCAGCCCAAAGACCACAGTTTGGAAACCACTGGCTTAACCTCCCTGGCGGTATTCCCGAGTCTCGCTCGGGGTGAATTTTTCATACCAAAATCGGTAACCCCAAGCCAGACTCGGGGCTGCATTGCGGGATACAGGGAAAGTTACTTACCTTGTCCCCTGGATCCTGCGATGTCTCCCCGCTGTGTCTGCGAGCCGCGTCTCGCTCGATTCACACAGTGCCAAGCTCCGTTCCCTGCGAGCGTTGCGACGCAAGGGGGCGGAGATCGGCGCCAAGTTCAAAAAAGTAAAAACACACAATACATACAGTATACTGTAATCTTACAGATTACAGTACTGTATCAAATAAATAAACATCCCCTTTGTCCCTAGTATTTTGTCCAGTGTCCTGCATGCAGTTTTATATTATAAAAACTGTTCTTTCTGCCTGGAAACTGGAGATTGTCCATAGCAACCAAAAAGTGTCAGTTTACGTCAAAAGTGGTTTTAGACCAGCTAGAAAACAGCGATAATAAATTAGAATCACTTGCAGAATTGAGCGATAGCGATTTGTGGGGAAATTCGTCATAAAAAACTGAAAGTAATGACAGCGACAATTCTGCAACTGAGCAAATTTCTGTGTTTTTGATTTGATTTGATTATTGAATAATTTTTAATATAATTACATTATTATTTGTTATAATTATTTATAGGTATTTATTATATTATAAATTATGATTTTGTGTTTCAAACGTTATCATACCCGGGATGTCTACTAGACTTTGGTTTGGACAGATTTAAGTGAGTTATTCCTAAGAATTGCAGGCCTACAATATAAAACATCAAATTTCCATGCAAAATAATTGTACCGCTTTCAGCACCTAAAATCAGAAATAATCATACCGCCAGGGAGGTTAAAGCCCCACAAGTCTCTGCCAACATGCCTTCTTCTTGTACTGCATCCTGGTGCCAGCTCTTTCCCATGTAAGCAACTTACACAGGCACCCGGCCATCCACATGATGTTAAAGAACACATGATTTGTCAGATTAGGCCACCTTCTTCCATTGCTCCATGGTCCAGTTCTTATGCTCAAATGCCCATTGCAGACACTTTTTGGTTATGGACACAGGCCAGCATTGGCACCCTAACCGGTCTGTGGCTGTGCAGCTCTAAAAACACAACAGACTGTGATGCCCATTTTTCCTGCTTTCAACACATCAACTTCAGGGACAACATGTTCACTTAATGCCTAATATATCCCACCAACTTCCAGATGCCCTTGTAATGAGATAATAATTCAGCTTCTTTTTATAGCTTGTTCAGGTAAGCTAGGAAAATGAAATATAGAATCTGATTGATTGCCATGCACAGCTGCTCCAGATTCTGTTTGCTCCAGTTAGTATATTTTCCCCTCAAAGTATTTTCTCTTTTAGCCCTGGTTCACACTGGTGCATTTTGACATGCGATTTGACATGTCAAATCGCATGTCAAATCGTGGGCATTTGCCGGCAATTGCCGGCAATGGCACAGTCCTAATCGGTGCGACGCCGCATCTGTGGCGCTGCACCGATTTCAAAAAGTAGTTTCTGTATTACTTTTTGCAATTTCGGGCCGCGATTTACAGAAACCTGCACAAATGTCTCTGTAATCGCGGCCGAAATCGGGACCGACAAGCGGGAGTGAAATCGTGCGAGTTCAGCTGAACATTCCCGCAGCCCAGTGTGAACCTGGGCTTATGCAGTACAGGCTTACAACGCTGACCCTTCGTTTTTTCATTGAAGTGCAGGGAATTAGAGGACGCTAGTACAATAACAGATTAAGATGTTATTTAAAAACACCTCAAATAATTTTAATGATTACCGGTATATAGATTTTTAAGTATTATATAGATATTATTTTCCTATCTGCCTATACTTAGAGAATATAATAAGCCACTTTTTTTTCCTTGTCAAAAAGATTTATTGATTACACATAAAAATAAAAGTACAGTACTTACACGTACAAGGATATAGATGAATAAGCTCTATATTGAACAAAAAAATTTATATATATAGGTAACATAAAATGTTTTATCCGTGTTAACTACATCACACAGCCTAAATTAACAGTATAATATAACTTGCCCATGCTAGTGTAGATAATGTTTTTAACAAAACCTTACATATGTTATTATACAACATTTAAGTACATGGTATAGAGCTTGTATGAGTAAACAAAAATTATAAACTAAATAAGAGAGAGAGAGAGAAAGGAGTAAGAATTGAGAGAGAAATTAAAGAAAAAACAAAGTAGGTTCACAAGGTCGGTCCAGGCGCCAGAGTAAGGTTCAACGTAGTTATTCAATATATGGTTAGATACCGTATATACTCGAGTATAAGCCGACCCGAAGATAAGCAGAGGCACCTAATTTTACCGCAAAAAAATGGGAAAACGTATTGACTCGAGTAAAAGCCTAGGGTGTCCATCTGAATGCCTCACTGTGCCTCACTGTGCCTCACTGTGTCTATGTCCATGCCTCACTGTGTCCATGCCTCACTCTTTCCATGCCTCACTGTGCCCATGCCTCACTGTGTCCATGCCTCACTCTTTCCATGCCTCACTGTGCCCATGCCTCACTGTGCCCATGCCTCACTGTGTCCATGACTAGACTGACGTTTAAAATGGGAGTCTATGGAAGGGGTGCCCGGATTTGAAAAATCAGTGCTCCCCAATTGTAGGTCCCCCAGACAACAAACTTTGCACACTTGTAGAGGAGAAATGGGGCTACATGTGTGCCAGGTTTAGGGTCCAGGGAACCTACGACCGGCTGGTACCGGGTCCCCAAAATCACCAAAGAAATGACCGTTTAACATGAGAGTCTATGGAAGGGGTGCCCGGGTTTGTAAAATCGGTGCCCCCCGGCCATAAGTCTCCCGGACAACAAACTTTACACACTTGTAGAGGCAGAGTGGGGCTACATATGTGCCAAGTTTCGGCCAGTACCGAGTCCCCAAAGTCTGGGAGATCAGGCGCAAAATGGTGACTCGAGTATAAGCCGAGGGGTGCATTTTCAGCGCAAAAAAATGTGCTGAAAAACTCGGCTTATACACGAGTATATACGGTAAGTGGTTCCATGACTTAGTTAATCAGTTAACATGAAATAAAGAAAAGGAAAAAAATGCGCTGTCAATGGAAATGTGGATAGCTGCCTGCACAACAGATGTACTGTAATATAAAAGCAAGTGAAAGTGGTAAAGTGCGGCGCTCAAAGAAGATGCCTTATTAGGACAAAACGTCGGGAAGGGCTCTGCTGATGCCACTGCGTCATTTTGATCTTATATGCTTTTATATGTCTTCTCAAATGTGAGTGACCATTTTATATTTTACCATTAAATGTTCTCATTTTAAATGGAATCACACTATGTGGCCCAATTTTTCTCCTTTTACCATATGATACATTGGGAGGATTTGTATATCAAGTACCGTGGCTTAATCTATAGTGCATACTCATTGATGTCAAAGTTGTGAAACATCCCCGCCTGGTTTATATTGGAAGCTGTGCTTGCTGTACTTCTCCCTGGGTGTGTTACACCAATAAGCTCGTTTGACCCATTAGGTGTACACCTTGCTGGGTCCAACTCGTCTGGTAAGCCTTTGATCATCATGGTGGTGGATTACCTGCAGAAATGTAAAAATAAAAATAAAAAATACTATTGTAAAAAATAAAATAAAAATACAATTATAAAGATAAAAAAATACTGACACTGTCCACTGCCCTACTGACACCAATCTCTGTCCTACAGACATCAACTAGGCTGCGAACACACCTATGGGCTGAGCTGGAAATAATGCAGTCAGTGCTCAGTACAGGATTTATCTATCTATCTATAGATATCTTGCTTTGCTTCTCCTTCAAACACACATGGATGCCATTCACAATCCATGGTAGCCTGTTCTTCATAAACTAGAAATGACAAAGGATATCTTCACTTAAAAGGTATCCCCATATATCTGCCTCTCTAAATAAAAGCGGACGTTCTATCACCTAGTAATAGCACAGACAGCAATGTCTGGAGCACATAGGTCTGCATGAGTGGCAGGTTGACAACTACTCTTTTTGATTGTGATTATGCCTTCTATACTTCCAGGCTCCCCTGTGGCCTCTTGATGTACAATAGCATACATTACTATGACAGTCCTGTGATGAAATGAAATGTGTAGGAAGGGTAATATTCATGTGTAACTCAGGAAAGCAGATCCAGGCAATACTGTAAAGTGGGGAACTGAAAGGATAGCCATGTCGTAGTTATGTTGATAAAAGACAAAAGTCTTTCAAACATAAGCTTAAAAACAGCACCTAGCATTTTGTTAGCCCCAAGAGGGGGTTGGCCGGTGGTCATGCCCAGGACTTAATCAATCCAGTAACTGTCATGTCATATCTTGGAGTAGTTTAATAGTAAATAATACTGCTGATTCCTGAAGAGCAAAATGAAGGTCAAGATTCAGAGCAGACATGAATCATTTTGCTTAGTGAACCGTACCTGACCTAATTACAGTATATGGGACCTCTGAGAAAAGGAAATCTTCTCTGTGTCCTAGCCTGCACAGTCTTCTAGTAGCCATGCTGATGCTTGCAGTTTGTGGTAGAATGGAGTTCGGACAGTGAAGTTCAGCAGCTTCCAAACAAGCCCACTTTATTTTATGGTTGCACTGAAATTGCCAGATGTGACCAGTAGGTGTAACTATATGTGAAATCTGTAATTTTAGCACTTCTTTCATTCAGCACAGCTGGCTCAACAAGGGAAATCTATAGACACTAAGCACCATAAATGGAATAATTTCCCACTGTGGGCTATTGTACTCTGACAGCCAGCACCCGTGGTTGTCAGAATACCGAAAAAAAGTGATTGCATCTGATTGGCTGTAGTCACTGTTCTGCTGACTCTTTTCCAACCGGCCCCTTTGTTTTTTTCAGTCGAAATTTGTAAAGCCGGATGGTTTCGGCAGAGGCCACCCATGACTCAAATGTTGGCTGATTCACAGGCATCAACCAAAATGTCAGCCATGTTTGGCCAGCTTAAGAGTGGAAGAAGATACAAAGGGGGAGATTTTCTAAAACTGGTGAACCAGTTTTAGTAAATCTACCCTAAGGGCCCTTTCACACGGGCAGACCGTTCAGTTTTTTAGGCGGACCTGAACGGGCGCTCCGTGCACCTCTATGGAGCCACGGATGTCAGCGGTGACATGCCCGCTGACATCCGACCCGCTCCGATGCGCCAAAGTGTGACAGAGGAAAATCCTATTTTCCATCTGTCTGGTGGATCGAATCGGATGACAACGGACTCTACGGTCCGTCGTCATCCGATCCCCCATAGGGGAAAGCGGCGCTCTGACAGGTCGGTCCCTGCACAGTGTGCAGGAACCAACCTGTCATCTGCCTGCTCAGTGGGGATCGGCGGAGCGAACCCCGCTGAACTAAAGCGGAACCCGCACACAGACAGCCCCGTGTGAAAGGGTCCTAAAGGGGCCACTCTCTGTAGTACTCCACATAAGGGTCCCTTTCTATACTACCACACACACAGGTCCCAAAGAGCCAAGCAATTGTCCGTGTTGGCTGTTAGTGTTAATGAAAAAGTTTTTATTAAGGGCCAGTTCACACCAGGATCCTCACTGGAATGCACAGGTGTATTCCTGTGCAATTCACATGTGGTGCAGTACAGTGTGATTTGAGCCCATTCATTTTGTATGAGCTGAATCCCACTAAAGCACACCAAATGTAGTGCATGTACACTACTTTAAAAATGCACTGTGCACACGGCCAGCACCATGCTAATATTAATGGTCTGGTATGGATTTTTAGGGGACCCCACACTTTTTTGGATGAGGTACCCCTTAGAATCGGGTCTGGTATTGGCTGGGGTACCTTATACATATTTTTATTTTTTTGTGTAAGGTACCTTCATAAAACCCACACCAGAATCAAAAGGATATGGTATAAATTGGGGGGAGCAAATGTTTAATTCTTCCTATAAGGTGTGCCACAGCAAAAGTGACATTTACAAAGAAAAAAGGTGATGCAATTTGGCAGCAAAAAAATCGTCATTGTTGGCTTTGTTAAAAAAGAAACAACACACAAACCCCTCCAGAGGTCCCCAAAACAAAAAAAAACAAAAAAAGATGGAAATGTAATTTTCTTTTGTTTTTCTCCTTTGTAAATATCAGTGCTTTAAAAAATCACTGCTCCTGCCCAAAATGAAATGTTTAAAAATATGTTTTCCACTGGTACATGTTTCCTTGGGCAGTGTTTTCACCCTCTCCCATGCTATTTTTTGACACTCCTTGCCGATTAGCATAGAAAATGACTTTTTTTTCAAATGGAGTTTGGTAACAAAACTTCTTCGCTGAAGTTTGCTGAACCCTGCTCAAACTGAACCCAGGCAGGGTACTTCAGCTCATCCATAGTGCTGGTTCACACTGGGGCGACAAACGCTCCGACATTAGGAGCTCATGTCGCATGACGTGTGAAAATCAATGTTTCCCTATGAGAGCCGTCTTAACTGGTCCGACACATGTCGGTCCGACATTAAAAATTCTCCCTGTACTACTTCTGTCCGACTTTGATCCGACTTCAGCCCATTGACTATCATTGAAGTCGGATCAAAGTCGGATCCTTGTCCTAACCATACGACTTTGGCATCCGACATTGTGATTACAGCAGCAGTAAAAGGAATTTATCTCACCCTGGGATTGTTTTGATTGGTCAAAGGACAAGTCAGACTAGCACAATGTCGGATCAAAGTAGTATCCTGTTCATGAATGTCGGATGGATGTCGGACCAATGTCGGACCAATGTCGGACCAATGTCGGACCAATGTAGGACAGATGTCGCAGAGCAAAGTAGGATGAAAGTCGTGTCGTATAGTGTGAACCCAGCCATAGTGAGGGTGGTGGGTAATGTCCTGACCATCATTACAGATATTATTTGCTACTTTTGTGCACATGCTGATATAGTCACACAATTTTTTTTTATAAATAAAACCTTTTGTGTGTACAAATAATTTATACTAATAATTTATAGAGCGGTTCACACTGGGGCAAAACGACTTCCAGCGCGACTTTACAAGGCAACTTCAAGGCAACTCCGAGGCAACTTCAAGGCAACTTCGAGGCAACTCCGAGGCAACTTCAAGGCAACTCCGAGGCAACTTCAAGGCAACTTCGAGGCAACTCCGAGGCAACTTCAAGTTTCCTCCAGGACAGGCGACTTTGCCAGTGGCCAATCAAACAATAATCAGCTCTGTGGGATGGAGGGGTTTGCCTGAGAAAACCATTTTCTCTTCCTGTAAAGTTGCTTCAGTTAAGACACTGATCCGACTTTGGAGGCGACTTCCATTGAAATCAATGGGTACAAGTCGCCTAGAAGTCGCCTTGAAGTAGTACAGGAACCTTTTCTGAAGTCGGAGCGACTTCAGTAGTGTGCATAAAGATGGCTCCATAGACTAACATTACAGCGCGACTTGGGGCGTCTCGGGGTGACCTGAAGTCGGATCCTGAGTCGCCCTGGTGTGAACCAATTTATGCCAGTGGAGGATATCAATGGTGTCCAGTTCCCTGCGGCCTATAGGTGGCGCTGTCGCCATAGGCCGGGGTTGAACCACCATTGTAGGTCTGTGCCTTTTTGTCCTCTCTCGGCAGTGTTACAGCGGGGCGGGGAACCTGCTGTGCATGCTGGGAGAGGGGATAAAAGGGGCGGACATCTTCCGCTCGGGGTCCACGCCCAGGCACCTTCAGCCTGGGTGTGAGTGCTGGTGGTCTCCGGGCGCCCTCGGCCCGGAGACGGAGCTGCGGTTCCACCCCAGACACCTTTGGTCTGGGGTGAGGTACTCTCTGGAGGCCTGGGGCCCAGTACCTTCGACTGGGTCCCGCAAGGTATGGAGGATTCCTAGGGTGTCCTCCGGTATTGGACACCCGAATCTAGGGCGAGGGGGACCAGAGAGGTGACCTTCCCGGAGATCCAGCGCAGCATTGGCTGGTGACGGTGGAGGCCTCTGGTGACCGTCCAGATGGATGACTCCCCTGACAGGGGCCACATCTCAAGAAGGTAGTCCACGTTCTCATGGTGGCAGAGACCTCAAGTCCAATTCACCTGGTCGGTGGCAGCGACCACCCTCACGGTCGGTGGCAGCGACCGTGCGTCAAGCCTGTTTAGCCTGTTTATCCTGTGTAAGTTTACCTTACAGATTTTTCTGTAAAGGTGAACTTACCATCTAAGTAAAGAGCAAGTTTGATGATAAATGTAGATATCTGATTGGTTACTTTAGGGAACACCAATGGCCATTCCTTATGGTTTTTATAAAGGGGCTCTATTATAATACATTTAGACGATCTCCAGGATTACACTGTGTGAACAATAAAGATCAAAAGCATATACACACAAATTTATTCTGACACTGTTTGGCATTGGATTAATCTAGAAGTACAAAATCAAACCATCTGTTGTACAATGAGACAGCTGCTGTTGGACATTTAAGAACAGCTGTGGACATTTACCGTAAAGAAATAGGCTTCAGCTTCAAAACCCCTATTATTAATTTCAAATGCTTGCATATTCTTAATATTGTAGCAGCTATTAATACATCCCTATTCTAGCATACATAAAAGACCATTTTGGTGGTTCTCTGCCAATATACCCTGAATTGTTATGGGTCACGAGTTAGTGGTCACATATTTTTATCACCTGTCTGATCAGTATCAAAACAATATATAGATACAGCATATTTTAACTGTTCTTTTTTCTGTTTCATCTGAGATAGCATATTCTTGGTAAAATGTTGCTAAGTCTAAAGCCTGGTACACACGCTCAGATTTTCCACGGACAAAGCGTAGGACTTTTGTCCGAAGGGCGTTGGCCATGAACTTGTCTTTCATACAAACGGCAAAGAATTGTCGGCCAACAAACATGAAACTACGTGGTTTTTCAGCTCTTTAGTGCCACCCTTTGGGCAACTTCTGCTAATGTTTTGTTATGGTTAGCATTGCTTCTGAGCATGGGTGTTTGTACTTTGGATTTTTGTCCAAAGGACTTCTGTACACACGATCAAATAATCTGACAACACACATTTGTTGTCGGAAAATTTTAAAGCATGCTATCGAACATTTGCTGGCAGAAAATCCGACAACAATTGTCAGATGGAGCATCCAAACGGTCGGATTTTCCAACAACAGCCTGCCATCACACAATTCCTGTCGGAAAATCAGATCGTGTGTACGAGGCTTTAGAGCTCTTATTTTGCGGTGCTGGGAGCCGGTGCTTGACTCCAACCAGGGACAATGAAGTTTGTATATATGTTTTCCAGTCTTGATTTCCTTTCATATAACATCAGTCCCTGGAATCCATAATAACTGGTGCAGACAGATTTTGCAAAAATGTTTCACGTATGTTCTAAAAGTAGCGCATCATGCACCAATTTCATGTACCTATCTAGAACTTGTACTTGAATTTGTTGTGTGCTGCACACATTTTAGAATGCATTTGAGACATTTTAATAAAATCTGTCTCTGTACACCAAAAGAAAGTTGATCTTAATTTGCTCCACTTAAGATACGAAGTGTTAGTATTTTATTTGGAATCTGGCACAGGTGTTGCGCCGCAATGTAGAAGTGGAACAAATCAGAACTACCTGAGTTTGGTGTACAAGTCACTGTCAGGACCAAAACTGTTGCAGTTGTATTTTGAATTGGGAGTAAAACATTAACAGGAGCAATGAATGCCAGAAAAGTGGTGCAGCAGCTTATTGAATTCCTCCCAGTATGAGTAGGCATCATAGCTCTTTTATGGCAGTGAATGATATTTAAGATTTTGGTGTTGATTTTAACCACTTCAGTACTAGCCTGTAATATCCCTTTACTACAGATAATTTTTCATTTCTAGTAATGTGATTGTTTGACTGACATATACTCTACCATGCAACATTGTAACACTGTATCCAAACTAATTATTTATAATTTTTTGAGGCCGATAGAGCTTTCTTTCGGTGGTATTTAATATTTTTTTTACTATCCTCCCTGGCGGTATTCCCGAGTCTGGCTCGGGGTAAGATTTTAGTACCATTAGCGGTAAAGCCGAGCCAGACTCGGGCTGCATCGCAGTATCCAGGCAAAGTTACTTACCTTGTCCCCTGGATCCTGCGATGTCTCCCCGCTGTGTGTGCGAGCCGTGTCTCGCTTGATTCACACACAGTACCCGAGTGCCACCGAGCTCCGTTCCCTGCGACGTTGTGGCGCACGTGGGCGGAGATCGGCGCCAAATTCAAAAAAGTAAAAACACAATACACATACAGTATACTGTAATCTTACAGATTACAGTACTGTATAAAACAATTACACATCCCCTTTGTCCCTAGTGGTCTGTCCAGTGCCCTGCATGCACTTTTATATTATAAATACATTTTTTTCTGCCTGGAATTTGGAGATTGTCCATAGCAACCAAAAAGTGTCCCTTTATGTCAAAAGTGGTTTTAGACCAGCTAGAAAACAGCGATAATAAATTAGAATCACTTGCAGAATTGAGCGATAGCGATTTGTGGGGAAATTCGTCATCAAACACTAAATCTAATGACAGCGACAATTCTGCAACTGAGCAAATTTCAGTGTTTTTGATTTGATTATATTATTGAATAATTTTTATTATTATTATATTATTATTTGTTATAATTATTTATAGTTATTTATTATATTTTAATTTATGATTTTGTGTTTCAAACTTTATCATACCAGGGATGTCTACTAGACTCTTGTTTGGACAGATTTAAGCGAGTTTTTCCTAAGAATTACAGGCCTACAATATAAAACGCCAAATTTCCATGCAAAATAATTGTACCGCTTTCAACACCTAAAATTTTACAGAATCATACCGCCAGGGAGGCTATGAAAATAGATCAAACATTCTGGAAAAATAAATGTAAGTTTCCCTTTCTTTCCGTTATAAAACATATCATATAAAAACGCAAGGGCAGTATGGAAAATCCCCAAATTACTCATTTTTGAAAAGAAGACACCCCAAAGTGATCTCCGTTTTTGATACACAATATTTTGAGATTGAAGAAACATGCTGGGGGGTTAAAATATGGAGCTTGGTAATGCCCACAATGCATGAAAAACTAGTAAATTATTAACTCTTTCAGACATTCTGTGAGAGAAGAGAGAGCAGTGGAGGTAATAGACAAAATAAATGCAGTTTTTGATTAGGATTTATGGTTGGATCTGGTACTGTGTATACTGGGGTACATGGAGCAGAGTGTGAGATCTAGGGCCATACAAACAGCAGTCCTGAGATGTCTTTACCAAGCTAAAAAGGCGATTATGAAGAAATGCATAGATCGTAGACCACCTTCTATTATGGATTGGCTGAGAAGGGTTAACAATACAACAATAAGGGAAAAACTAGCTTACACGCGAAGGGGAGATAAAAGTAGATTTGAAAAGATATGGAAAGTATGGGTTGAAACTCCAGGATTGATACCCGAGATCGTGAACACTTAAAAAAAACAAAAAGGAAAAGAAAAAAAGCCAGAGGGTTAGCAACTACAGTCAAGGCAACTAAGGCTTGGTTTACACCTATGCGGGTTGCAGTTTGCATATCCCAGGTGCATTTTGCATTTTTCAATACACGTTTTTGATCCATTGAAGTCTATGGAACCAAAAACCAGAAAAAGTCCTTGGCCCCTTCCATAAAATGCACAGACGTGAATGTGACCAATAGAAAACCATGTTAAATGGACTGTAGTGTGTTTCTGCAAAACTAAAAAGGCAGTAAAAAAATGCATAGGTGTGAACCAGGCCTTATAGGTCAATGAAGCCAGGGCAGCCTGTGTGTTTTTTCCATTGTAGCGGGGGTCTAAATTTAGGGGGATACACCTGGGTGGTAGTATGACCCAGGTGTGTGTAAATCATAAGAGGATTTAGACCATTTAAATCGGGGAGGACTTGGTGGTGTACTATTCTCCTTGGCCTGTGGGTGGCGATGTTCCCACGGGTCAGGGTAGAATCACTGCCGCAGTGCTGTCCTTTTTTTGTCCCGTTCCGGCGGTGGTACAGCGGGGGCGGAGAACCTGCTGTGGCGTCACGAGAGGGGATAAAAGGGGAGAGACGCCCTCGCCACGAGGTCTTCTTCTTGAGCGCGTGCCCAGGCACCTTAGGCGTGGGTGCGGCGGTCCGGAGTTCCAGCTCAGGTGCCCTAGGCCTGGTCGGAGTGGAGTTGGTGTCCATCCCAGGCACCTTAAGCCTGGGGTGAGGTACTACACTGGAGGCCTGGGGCCCAGTAACTTTGACTGGGCTCCGCAAGGGCGGATGAGTCCGAGGGACCCTGAGGTGGATGGGGCCCATGTCTGAGGTGAGGAGGCCGGAGAGGTTACCCGTCTGAAGAGTCCGGAGCAGCATCAACCCGGTGACGGAGGAGCCTCTGGTAACTCCCTTGGAGGGACATCTTCCCCCTGACAGGGGCCACAACGCAGCGAAGGTACTCCAGTTCATATTCTTCAGAGTCGCTGGTAGAGACTCACAAGTTTCAAGTTTCTCTCTCTAGCCAATGGCTATAGCAACCGCTGGTGAAACCACAGTGGTTTAGTTTATCGTTAGGACAGTGCCTCGACCTGCTCACCCCACCGTATTGAACTGTTTATGGGTCCCAACCTATCGGCTGACAAAGAACTGTTTTAATTGTGTGCTACAATAAAACAAGTGTTGGATCCTTATCGGTGTGTGGAACTCTGGTTAATGGGAGTGAAGGGGAGTGTCAGCGCAGAAAGACTTGGTTTTTAATAGAAGCACACAGGCCCGAGAAGAATAACTGGTACTGGCCTTCACCTCACCTGCTGCAATGGAGAGGACATGGGTCGTAGCGCATCTCACCCTCACGTACAACATACCCCTAGACCAGAAAGAGGGGGTGAGGCCGCTACACGTGGGGGCTCGTAAGTCCGGGATGATGTGTGTTTTAACCATGGAACTGAGAACGGCTGTGTTTGAACTTTGCTGCCCGGAGGAGTTCCGAGTGGGTCGGCCATGTGATCGGCCAAAGTGCGTCCCTGCTCAAAGTCGTGGACATGACCCTAAGATGGGAAAGGCCCATGCAGAAGAGCGAGAAGAGGGAGAAGTCCAGCCGTGTGACATACTACATGTGGGGGCTTTTACTGCACTGCGCCATGAGGCACCCCATAGCTGCGCAGTTCGTGGGCGGAGAAGGGATGGAAGTCCTCGAAAACGTACAAGTTGTGGGAGGAGTCAGGCCATGTGAGGAGATACACGTGGAGATTCCGGCGCGTGGTCAGTGCGTGATGGAGCAACAGATAGTCGGGATGGCCTCAAGCTCCCCGTGGATTCCGGTTCCCTACCCCACGAAGATGACTGCTTTTGCTGCTCCCCTTACAGACACGGGGATAAGACTTAGACCCCGAGGGCAGTTGGCTCTGTACACTTGCAGAGACACGGAGGCCCTCGGCGTGATCTGTCCCGGGTGCTCGGGACTGGTGGTCAACCTGAAGCCATTCGGGCATTGCGAGGCATGCAAGCAGTTTCTATTCGAGGTGGAGCCATCAACAGTAAGGCCCCGGGCCCTTCGCCTCAACTGCCTCACAGGTACCGCTACTCCGGAAGGGGAGATCCAGGCCTTTGCGGAGGTCCCCGTACGCACTGACCAGGGCGATGTGACTGTCCAACCAGAGACTGAGAAAGAAAAATCAGAGGATGCTGCTTCGGTCACCACAGATTCCCTGCTCCCACCTCCGAAGAGGAAAGTCGGCCTGGTACAGGCGTCCTGTGGTCGTGGTCGAGCTTCACCCCGTCGCTTGCCGGGCCTGGATGGATCCGGTTGGAAGAGTCCTGGACATCCCAGTTCTACGAAAGGTCAAGGTGAGCCAGGGGCTGGGACTGTGGTGGTGGTTGGAGGTGTCGGGGGCCCACAGCCGGTGGAGCCCGCTAGGGAGGGTAGTTCCACGTCTACTAGGAAAAAAGAAAATGCGCCTACTAAGTGCAGTATGTAAAATACAATTGATTAGAAAAATAATAAGATTCAGCCAAATGGCTACTCACAGGATAGTAATAAGGTGATGGCATAAAAGAATGTCTGTGGATGTCTGCATGGGGTATGACACTCAGGTCCTCTGTAGCCCTCTATAGTCTTACGGCAGTGTGGAGCCCCTCCAGTGTTGAGATCGTGGACGATGTTGTCGCATGAGCGGCGGATGAAAGAGCGTGGTAGAGCTCATGCAGGCCCGGAAGGCAGGAAGTCAACACACCGCGGCGTGCGGTTCACGCTGGAGCGCAGCCGGCTCGAGGCGACAGGACGTGACGTCAAAGCAGTCTCTGGACCACTAGGGACTACCTCCCCGCAGAGATGTATGACACCTCCGACCTAGAATCGCTGTCGGACTGTGGAGAGGACGGTGAAATAGATGAACTTTTTCACCGCAAAGCCTGGGACAAAATGCCATTGCCTGTGTTACGTGCACCACGGGATTTGCCTATGTCCACGGGAGACAGCACGCCCCGGGCGGAAGCCCCGGAGCTCACGAGGAAGCCTAGTCCTTCGCTTGTCATTTCACCACCCGCAGCATCACCCGTTCCGGTGGCGGGGACACAGCGCGCATCACTACGGGCCCCAAGATTCAAACCGACGGAGGTAATGAAAGTACCTCGGCATCCAGAGGCCCTTGTTCCGCCAGGAGAAGGTGAGCGGGCCACAATGCCTCCTTTGGCCTGACTGCAGCGGCTCTTCTGCCAGAGGGTCGCCCGTGAGTACGGATGGGAATATCCTTACTTGCCTCGGGACTTACTTTTTGAGGTCGAAGTCCTGCGACAGAGATGGTATGACGAGTTTGTTTGGGAGAAGCTTAAAGTGCCGCATGCCCGCCGGTACTTGTCCTGCTCACCATCAGTGTCCAAACAATTCAGGGACTGCAGAGCAGAATGGATGTGGGGCCGTCATATCCACGCAGACAAGGTGCTTATCTGCCGGAAGGATGAAGAGGACATTGATTATTCAGTGGAAACTTTTGATAAGCATCTGAAGCCCCTGTTCTTGCCGCACCCGAAGTTTTATTTGTGAGGAGAGAAAAGAAAAAAAAACTCTCCTGTATGTTCTTTCTGCTGCTGAACATTCTGGAAGTGTTTTTACCAGAATATCAGAACTGGGCCCTAGTTTTATTTGGGGCTTTTCTACTCTTTGGAGGATTGAGAGCTGTTTTGTTTTGTTCTCTCTTTCTTCATACATCAGAGAAAAAGACTTTGGGGTAGAATCAGAGTAGGGACGCAAGAAGAGGGAAGGTTGCCTGGAAGATTTCACCAAGTGTCATTACCGCGGCGCTGTCGCCAGGTGGCAGTGTTGCGCAACGGCTGTTTGTTTTTTTTACACTTGCACCACCTTACTCATTGGAGCGAGTGGGCCTCTCGGCTGATAGACCCATTCGTTTCAAGTCACACAAATGTGTTAGGATGTTGTGTTTTTGTTTCCCTTCTGCAGGAGATTCATCTGTCAAGACTGCTGAGTATGGGGTGGTTCTTAGACAGTGATGGGAGGGATTGTATATGTGTATGTTCAGATGGTTTTATTGAAAAGTTTTATTATTTTATGTTCCCCTTCCCTTGAGCAGGTCTTGGCACAATTGGGATTTAAAATTTTTTTTTTTGAGGGATGGCCTCTGGGGTCAGGCTTATGTTACCACTTCTTGGGAGACATGGGCTTGCACCAGACGCTGGGGACCAGCGTCAAATCACTAGGGGGAGAGTGTAGCGGGGGTCTAAATTTAGGGGGATACACCTGGGTGGTAGTATGACCCAGGTGTGTGTACAGTAGGTGCCGCCGATATTGTGTTTCTATCGCGCTCCCATCGCCGAGATTCTCGGCGACAGGAGTGCCGAGATGTCGGCAGCAGGGTGGCGACATGTGTCGCGCTCGCTGCAATGGCGAGGAGACGCGACACTGTATTGAGCGGGGATCCGACACGGATTCCCGCCAATACCAGGCACTGCGTTTGGTATGAATCCTGAGCGGGAACTCCACGGCAATTTTTAAATAAAAAAACGGCGTGGGTTCCCCCTCCAGGGGCATACCAGGCCCTTGGGTCTGGTCTGGATTTGAAGGGGAACCCTACGCCAAACAAACGGCGTGGGGGTCCCCCTCAAGATCCAAACCAGACACTTATCCGAGCACGCAACCTGGCAGGCCGCAGGGGAAGAGGGGGGGTTGAGAGCGGCCCCCCTCCCTCCTGAACCGTACCAGGCCACATGCCCTCAACATGGGGGGTTTGGTGCTCTGGGGCGGGGGGGCGACCTGCGGCCCCCCCACCCCAGAGCACCCTGCCCCCATGTTGATGAGGACAGGGCCTCTTCCCGACAACCCTGGCCGTTGGTTGTCGGGGTCTGCGGGCGGGGGGCTTATCGGAATCCGAATCGGAACCCCCCAGATACCGGCCCCCCACCCTACCCATTCACCTGGTGGAAAATAAATGGAAATAAAAACACAACACAGTTTTTAAAAGTATTTTATTGCACCGCTCCGGAGGTCTTCTTCCGACTTCGGGGGTCTCCGGTGTCGTCGCCGCGTTCTCCGGTTCTTTCTTCTGCCGGGCCTCCGCTAACTTCTTTTTAGCTCTTTTGCTAACGGAGGCCCGGTCTTCTCCGTCGTCTTCTTCTTCTCCCGCTCTCCGGTTCTTCTCCCGCTCTCCGGTGTCGTCGCCGCGTTCTCCGGTTCTTTCTTCTGCCGGGCCTCCGCTAACTTCTTTTTAGCTCTTTTGCTAACGGAGGCCCGGGCTTCTCCGTCGTCTTCTTCTTCTCCCGCTCTCCGGTTCTTCTCTCGCTCTCCGGTGTCGTCGCTGCGTTCTCCGGTTCTTTCTTCTGCTGGGCCTCCGCTAACTTATTTTTAGCTCTTTTGCTAACGGAGGCCCGGTCTTCTCCGTCGTCGCCGTCGGCGTCTTCTTCCCTCTTCTCCTCCTCGATGTTGACTCGTCTCCCGCTCTCCGGTTCATAAGCCATTTGTGGATTTGAATATTTTTTCTCAAATCAGAAAATTGTACGTATCTGAAAACAAATAACACAGGAATATCAGGCACAATGAGGGGGTCCCCAAGATATAGAAAGGCTGATAGATGATTAAATCTACTGGGATCCAGACAAAACATTTTAGTATTTCTAGTGTTTAAAAAGAAAATTTTGGTTGGTAAGGTTAGCCAGAGTTTTTGTGATATATCTGTTTAGACCAGGGGTGCCCAACCTTTTAAAGAGCGAGGGCCACTTAAGCGACTTAGTAACCAGTCGCAGGCCACAATGAGTGGAGCGGGCGGATGACAGGTCCTTGCCCACCCTGCATATGCAGAGTGGACATGGACATGGCTCGCTCTACTCTATGGGCCCTCCGATCTCATCTGCCCAGATGGAATGGGACGGATCCCCCATTCTGTTTTTTTAGTGGATCGGATTGGAGGCAGGGGGGTGTATACAGCTACAAGGCCACAAGTCTGTGTACATCTGTGGCTCAATAGAGGTAAACGGAGGGTCCGATTGGGTCGGACCGATCATGCCAAAGGGGCCTAAGGCTGCTTTCACACTGACGCGCTGTGGTTTACCTGCACTGCAGGTGCAGCGCAGTACACCTGTGGATTTTCTGTGGGTTAGCTGCATTTTGACTTAGACTTTTATTATATCCTGCAGGTGTAGTGCACTTTCTGAAAGCTCACCACACCTGCAGGTAATAATAGAAGTCTATTGCTCAGTGCAGGTAACCCAAAGGTGTTCTGCGCTGCACATGTGGATCAGTTTGAAAGCTGCCTAGTAACCACTGCAAAATAGATATGCCCATATATACTCTGTGATTTTAGTAATAAACTTACCTTTAATAACTATCTTCCATTCAGGTATCGCCGGCTGTTGCTGTCCCAGGCAAAGTGCATTTGGTATCATTTCGCCTGTGACAGGAGGAAGCGCTATACAGGAAGCATTGGCTTATGGGGCTTTGTAGAGCCACTTGCTTTCTCTACCACTGGCTTCACTACCAACACTGATGTTCTGGGATGGCGGGTCAGCAAACCCACAATATGGGCTTGCCAACACGTCATCCCAGAGCAGGAGGTCGCGGGCCACATCAGAGGGCTCCGCGGGTCACATGTGGCCCCCGGGCCACTGGTTGGGAACCCCTGGTTTAGACCATTTGTACTATAGCTAAAAGGAGATTAAACGTGCTTTGTATTGCAACTATACTGTGTTTCTTTATACTGTAATCCTTCCATATATTATCTAATAGACTTTGGAAATGAAGCACATTTAAATAAGGTTTGTCACTAAATGTTATAGGTACAATTTGTCTCATTTTCAGAAAAGGAAAGAGGTATCTTTCATGTGGCTGAATAGATTGGATCCTAGCTCTCTTTTGCCATTTGTTTTACACGATGTGTTTAATTATGCTTTGCAAATCTGTTCCTGACAGCTCAGAAAAATAGCATTGAGTGCCAAACTGCTTTTGTTGTAACAAGTGAACTAGCCCTGAATGATGAGGCCTTCTTAGAAAAAAAGATTTAACACGCCTTAGAAATTTTCCTGTCCCCAATGTTATTTATGAAGCAAATGCAGCTGAAATGTTGATACACGGGTAATATATGAGCAAGATATAATCATGAAACCAGCTAGTTTATAATTGATGCTGCAATGTAAATGGATCTACAAGCCAGTTATCACAATTACTCAGTTCGTTGTAATGCCAGCTAGTATCTCACATGTGGAAATACTGAAGACTGCAGATATACATGTAAAACTTATGTAGGGAGTTTTGTTTAATCCCTGTGTATCATCTGAGACTGTTCACTTCACTTGGGATATGTGTGGGCTTACATCCTCTTTAAACTATTCAGAGTATGGAACTTTTCTAAGGCCCCTTTCACACTGAGGCGGTTTGCAGGCGCTATTTTGCTAAAAATAGCACCTGCAAACCGAGCCTAAACAGCGGCTCCTGTCTCTCCAATGTGAAAGCCCCGAGGGCTTTCACACTGGAGCGGTGCGCTAACAGGACATATAAAAAAGTCCTGCTAGCCGCATCTTTGGAGCGGTGAGTGGAGCAGTGTGTTTACCGCTCCTACACCGCTCCTTCCTATTGAAATTAATCGGATACCGCGGTAATACCACCCACTACAGCCGCGGTTTGCGGGGGGTATTAACCCTTTTTCGCCCGCTAGCGGGGGTTAACACCGCGAATACCTCTGCAATCCCAACGGTATAGCGCCGCTAAAAATAGCGGCGCTATACCGCCACCGCCCCCCCCCGCTCCAGTGTGAAACCGGCCTAAGTGAAGTCTTTAAACCAGTTTTCTATCCATTTACAGACTGAATTTTTCTAAGCCTGTAGACCCCAACTTATACATTAGCTGTGTGTGGGGAACTGTGTCAACAGTTTTTTCAAAGTCCAAGTATACTATATGCATAGCAACTCCTTTGTCTACATTTTAGTCTACTTCCTCATAAAAAGAAAAAAAAATTAACGATTTTCATTAAATCTATGCTGAATATTGCTTTTAATATTGTTTTCTAGCAAAAGCTTTTCTATGTGGTCCTTTATCAAACTCTCATGTATCTTCCTTACTATAGCTTCCAGGTCTGTATTTACAGACTTTGATCCCTTTAAAAAATAGGCACCACATTGGCCACTGTTACCAAGACAGCCAATAAAGAGTCTCTAAAGTTAGACACAATGGCTTTGAAATAACTGAAGTCAACTCTTTGAGGACATGTGGGTGTAAGCCATCTGATCCAGGTCCTTTATTTATTCAAATTTTGTCTGTTTCTGGACAATATTAAGTTTAAGCCTTTGGGGAAGCTGTCGCAAAACTATCCCCATTATGGGCCTGAGCACCACAATTTTCCTTTGTATATGTAGCGATACCCCCACAGGAACCTCAAAATCTTGATTCCCCCTATTCCTGCACAGCCAGGCAACATGCATTTCCAACTTGCATCCAAAAACAATAAATCGGTCTATGGGCTTGAAACAACTTAGAAAGGGTATAAGGATTACGGGATGCCCAACTTGACTTGAAGAGCAACAGATGAGGACAAACTTCCTTCTATATGTACACAAAAATGAAGATTCTGGACTGTACTCCTTCTGGAATAATGACAGTCTCTATGGATCAGTGGTAAAGTTCTTTACGAACCGGGAGCTCTCAGCCCTCTTTAGTAAAATAGCACAAAGTCCCAAACTGTATGCAGGAGTATCGTGTCTCCTCAGTAGAACCCCACATAGTTCTTACTCTTGCAGATACTACCAACCCACCTGGCTGCTTTGACTAAAAACCCACCTGGCTGCTCTGAAGAATACACCAGGACAAGGGATGGGGATTTATCACAATGATGTCCCTGGAAAGTATGCTACATCTGGCAGTCTTTCCCCTTGTATGCCCCTGGGTGTGCTGCTGAGGTACTAAAACTGTCCCTTGCTTCCTGCTGCTACTGTCCAGATCCTCCCAATCCAGCCAGGATGTCTTCTGTACAAGACCCAAAGGTAAAAGAGATCCCTCTTTTAGGCTTCCTCTCCTTCCTTTCCTCAGCTCCTGCCCCCAATCCTGGGGTCCCCTCCCTGGCCTCATGACAGAAACCTCAGCAGTCTCCTGCTGCTCAGGCTCCACCATATTTAAGGGCTGATCCAGCCACCTGCCAGTGCCTTGTGCCTGGGGATTGGCCAGATTCCCCCAAGTATGCAGATCAGGACCTCCAACCCTCTGCCCACTAACTTCCAGAAGCTTCTCCAAGCTTCTAGAACCAGGAGCAGGTACCAGAGACCTGCTCTGCATTGTCTTCCAGCTTGACATAGAATAACCTGACCCAATTTCAACTACCATGAGTCAACAAAATACATTTACCTACACTAGTAGCACACCAGAGGGTGCTACACTTACACAGAGCTGAAGAAGGTATTTCATAGATTTGGCTTCCCTTTGTCGCCAGTCACCAACTCTTAGTTATCTTATATGGGGCCTACATGCTCAGACCAAATTTTTTTACTTTTAATTAACTTCACCGGTTCCCGACTGGCTCACGCAGATATACTGCGGCACAATGGCTCTCCTGGGTGAAATCCCGTATGGGTTTGTCCTTCCCGCTGCACTGCGGGGGACCCGATGCGTGTGGCCGGCTGGCGTGATTGCCGCCGGCCACGCGCGATCACATTTACGAACGCCAGCATAGGGATTTGTGTGTGTAAACACACAAATCGCTGTGCTGTCAGGGCAGAGGAGACATGTCGTTTGTTCCTACTAAGTAGGAACAGCGATATGTCTCCTCATCTAGTAATTCACATCCCCATACAGTTAGAACACGCTGAGGGAACACACATTTAACCCCTTGATCGCCCCCTTCCGTGCCAGTGACATTTACACAGTAATCAGTGCATTTTTATAGCACTGATTGCTGTATAAAAATGTCAATGGTCCCAAAAATGTGTCAAAAGTGACCGATCTGCCTGCCGCAATGTTGCAATACTGCTAAAAATCGCAGATTACCGCCATTACTAGTAAAAAAATTTTTTTATAAAAATGCGATAAATCTTTCCCATAGATTGTAGATGCTATACCTTTTGCGCAAACCAATCAATATACGCTTATTGTGATTTTTTTGTTACCAAAAATATGTAAAAGAATATATATTGGCCTAAACTGATAAAGACATTTGTTTTTGTTTTTTTTTAAATTTGGGGATATTTATTATAGCAAAAAGGAAAAAAATGTTTATAGTGCAAAAAATAAAAACCGCAGAGGTGGTCAAACACCACCAAAAGAAAACTCTATCTGTGGGAAAAAAAGGACGCAAATTTTGTTTGGATACAGCGTTGTCCAACTGCGCAATTGTCAGTTAAAGCGACGCAGTGCCGAATTGTAACAAGTGCTCTGGTCAGGAAGGGGGTAAAATCTTCCGGGGGTGAATTGGTTAAAAAAAAATGCCATCTTTCTTATTCTCTTTCACAGCAGTAATGTGCAAATGTATGTGAACTTCCTTTTATGTTTTATTGTTTTACTTTCAAACGATGAAAGTGCTCCTTCACTTTTATATTTTTAAATGCCCTATTTTTATTATTTATGGCTTTTTAACACTGTATGTAAGCCACATAGGTTTTACTTTTAGCTTTTTAAACTTCTTATTCATGGAAACATATTTTGCAGTGCATTTGCATACAATTGATTTAAAACATTCTCATTTCTTTCTTGTGTTCATTGATGACAATATTTCCCCCACGTCTTGGAGAGCACCCCGCAGCACTGGAAAACCTGCACTCTTAAGCCTGGGCTCACACTACAGTATTGCAATGTCAGACATTGCATGTGATACGCACTGCATTGCTGTGCAGATCACATTTGATGTCTGTGCAATGCGAATTCAGCCATCAAGTTGTATGACTGAACTCACATTGGATTCGCACAAAAATGGTGCAGGAACTCTTTCTTTCCCCATACTTGAATCATATTGAATGGGTGTTCACACCCATGCGATCTGATTCCTGTCTGAACTCACAGTTTGCACTGCGATCTGCAAATCGATCTGGGGGGTGTCATTAACTATGTATTTACACCCGCAGCGGTTCGCAGAGGGCAGTGTGAACTGCCTGCGAGGCAGATGCGATGCAGGAACCAGCACTGGAATCACGCTGGTTCCCGCATCGCATATGTGTGAACCGGGGCGATAATGAAGTGATTTTATCTTTCCGTTTCCAATATGTGCTCGTTCGTACAACTGAAATGAAATCATGTTATGGTCACTGCTACCCAGATGTTCTTTTATATGAACATCTTTTATAAGCTCTGCATGATTTGAGATTACTGGGTCCATCAAAATATTATTTCTAGTTGGGGCTTCTTTAAACTGTTGCATTAAATTGTCTTGTATAGGGTTGTCCCGATACCGATACTAGTATCGGTATCGGGACCGATACCGAGCATTTGCCTGAGTACTTGTACTCGGGCAAATGCTCCGATGCTTCACCCGATACTTGTACAGCCAGGGATGATCGGTGCAGCCGGGGGAGTTACAAACACCGATCTCCCTGTAAAGATTTCTATAAAGCCTGACCGCTTCTCCCCGGACCCCCCCCCCCCCTTTTCAGCTGCTTTAGTGAAATCTTTTACAGCGGTGATCGGTGCTTGCAACTCCCCCCAAAGCCACACCGATCACCGCTGACTGTATCCTCCTCCAGTCCCTCCTCCGTGCTCCGTGTCCACCTTCATTGTGCTGCTCTCCCTGTCCGCGCTTCACTCCGTGTCTCCCCCTCCGTGCCCCCCTTCATTGTGCTGCTCTCCCTGTCCGCGCTTCTCTCCGTGTCCCCCCTTCGTGCCCCCCTCCATTGTGCTGCCCTCCCTGTCCACGCTCCAATCCGTGTCCCCCCTCCGTTGTGCTGCTCTCCCCCTCCGTGCTCCGTGTCCCTGTCCATGTCCTCCTCTGCCCCCTCTGTCCTCGATCTGTCAGGATGGAGAGCGGAGGTAGGAGCCTTCTTTTCCGAATGAACAGAGTCAGTGGTCACTGACTCTGTCCATTCACATAACTAAAACATCGTAACTGGTATTTACGATGCTTCAGTTTATGAATGGAGAGGAGCTTCTGTCTCCTGTCCATTCATTTTCAGTGCAGCAGAGGTTTCTGAGAAAGGGACTGGGGAATCTGTGTCCCTAGTCCCTTTCTCTGTCTCAAAGGTGAGATGTCAGAGGTCTGTTAAGACCCCTGATATCTCACCAAAGCCCCCCACCAGGGCTAAAAAAATAACAAAAAAAATTGCAATAAATTATAAAAAAATAAATGAATTGTTAAAAATAATAAAAAATAAAAAATAAAAAACACACTAACACCATCCACTCTTCCCCCCCCCCCCACCCCCAAAAAAAAGAAAGCATTGTAAAAAAAAAAACATAACAAAAAATAGTAAAAAATAAAAATTGTAAAAAAATAAAAAAATACTGACACATGTGCCACTGTCACATGACATAAAAAAAAAAGTATCGGTAATCGGTATCGGCGAGTACTTGAAAAAAAGTATCGGTACTTGTACTCGGTCTTAAAAAAGTGGTATCGGGACAACCCTAGTCTTGTACTAAGTTCATACATTTCTGTCCTTTTATTGTTCCAGCAGTGCCATTATACAAGTAATTTCAGGGTAGCTAAAATGACCTATCATTGTCGCTGTCCCAGCCCTTGCAGTCCTTTCTATCTGTGTAAAGAGCTGAGATTCTCCCTCATTATTAACAATGGGGGGCTGTAGCAAACTGCAGTAATTAACTTTGCAGTATGCACACCTTTATGTAACTCCACCCGTAATGCCTCACCACCATCAAACTCTCAATCAGTGAGGTCCTCTTTTATGCTTACTTTTAGATCACATGTCACATACAGGCAGACAAGTAGATAGTAGTGATGAGCCGAACACCCCCGGGTTCGGTTCGCAACAGAACCCGCGAACGGACCGAAAGTTCGTACGAACATTAGAACCCTATTAACCTCCCTGGCGGTATGATTCTGTCTGGAATTATGTACCAAAAGCGGTACAATTATTTTGCATGAAAATTTGGTGTTATGTATTATAGGCCTGCGATTCTTAGTAATTACTTACTTAAACCTGAGCAAACCAGAGTCTAGTAAACATCCCGGGTATGATAAATATAAAACACAAAATTATAAATTATAATATAATAAATAACTATAAATAATTATAAAAAATAGTAATCTAATTATAATAAAAATTATTCAATAATGTAATCAAATCAAAAACACAGAAATCTGCTCAGTTGCAGAATTGTCGCTGTCATTAGATTTAGTGTTTGATGACGAATTTCCCCACAAATCGCTATCGCTCAATTCTGCGAGTGATTCTAATTTATTATCGCTGCTTTCTAGTTGGTCTAAAACCACTTTTGACATAAAGGGACACTTTTTAGTTGCTATGGACAATCCCCAGTTTACAGGCAGAAAGAACGATTTTTATTATATAAAAGTGCATGCAGGACACTGGACAGACCACTAGGGACAAAGGGGATGTGTAATTATTACATACAGTACTGTAATCAGTAAGATTACAGTATACTGTATGTATACTATGTGTTTACCTTTTTGAATTTGCCGCCCAGTTCCGCTCCCATGCGCCGCTGCGGCTCGCAGGGAACGGAACTAGGAAGTCAGATGGGGTCGAAAGTGCCGACACTCGCCGGAGGTCTCGCTGGCGATCACAGCAGAGGACATCATCGCTGGATCGCCAGGAGAAGGTAGGGAAACTCCGCTGCGGGCTCTGCAATGTCTACCCCGAGCGTGACTCGGGGTTACCGATCCTAGCATAAAAAAACAACCCCGAGTCACGCTCGGGATTACCGCTAGGGAGGTTAAATACAATGGATGCGAACGTTCGAATTCTAAAGTGCTAATTATAACAACTATTATGCATGTTATTGTCCTAAAAAGGGTTTGGGAACCCGGGTTCTGCACCAGGGGACATGTATCAATGCAAAAAGAAGTTTTAAAAACGGTCGTTTTTCGGGAGCAGTCATTTTAATGATGCATAAAGTGAAAAAAAAAAGTCAAATATTCCTTTAAATATCGTACCTGGGGGGTGTCTAAAGTATGCCTGTGAAGTGCCACGTGTTTCCCGTGTTTAGAACTGTCCCTGCACAAAATGACACTTCTAAAGGAAAAAAAAGCCATTTAAAACTTCTTGCGGCTTTAATGTAATGTCTGGTCCCGGTAATATGGATGAAAATCTTTAAGAAAAATGGCATAGCTACCCCATGACCCCCCCCCCCCCCCTACCCCAGCCCATTACCAGCCCCTTTGGGTCTTGTATGGATATTAAGGGGAACCCCGCACATAAAATAAAAAAGGCCCTATATACTCTGAACAGCCGTATACAGGCGGTGCATACAAGACAGGGACTGTAGGTTTGTTCTTATGTAGAATGTGTTTGTAATTTTGAACAGGTACATTGTTGAAGTGTAGCTCCAGCCCAAAAATCTATTTTTAAACTTTTTGGAAAACATAGGTAAGGGTTATCACCCCTGTAACATTTGTTTTGCTGTCTGTGCCCCTGTTCAGAACATTTCACCTCACTTTCCGTCCCAATGACAACTGTTTTTGAAATGTGGTGTTTTTCTTGAAACAAGGATTGCTGATAAAGCATCAGTACAGAGGAGACACCTTTCTCCCATATTTATTCTTACAGGAGAGAATTTTCCTTCCTAGGGGTAGATTTCCTCTCACTTCCTGTTGTCTTCTTTCGTTTGCAAGTAGGAGTCGTTTGTAAGTTGGATGTTTGAAAGTAGGGACCTGCCGTATATACTCTGCAGAAATAGGCCCCTTAGTTGTTGGTGTTGGCACAACACTGTAAGCACTCACAGTTACTCTTGGTTGGTGCTGGAACGCCCTGCTGTCAACTATTATATCAGGAATTTTAATTACATATAATTGTTGAACAGTGGTAGTAAAAATTGGGGCTTTGATGGTGGTGCTGGTGCCACAACACTGTAAGCCCTGACAGTTACTCTTGGTGGGTGCAGCAATGGGCCCTGCTGTGAATTATTAGATCAAGAATTGTAATTACATGCCCCTTTTGAACAGGGGCTGAAAAATTGGGCCTTTCGTGGTGGTGGTGGTGGTGGCGTTGCCACAACACTGTAAGCCCTCAGACTTACTCTTGGTGGGTGCAGGAATGGGCCCTGCTGTGAATTATTACATCAAGAATTGTAATTGCATGCCCCTGTTGAACAGGGGCTGAAAAATTGGGCCTTAGGCACTGGTGGCACAACACTACAACCCCTCACAGATACTGTACTTGGAGCACAGCAATGAGCCCTGTTGCAAAGTATTGCTTCAAAAATTGTAATGACACGCCCCTGTTAAACAGGGGCTGAAAAATTGGGCCTTAGGCACTGGTGGCACAACACTACAACCCCTCACAGATACTGTACTTGGAGCACAGCAATGAGCCCTGTTGCAAAGTATTGCTTCAAAAATTGTAATGACACGCCTCTGTTAATCAGGGGCTGAAAAATTGGGCCTTAGGCACTGGTGGCACAACACTACAACCCCTCACAGATACTGTACTTGGAGCACAGCAATGAGCCCTATGGCAAATTATTGCTAAAAAAATTGTAAGTACACGCCCCTGTAAAACAGGGGCTGAAAAATTGGGCCTTAGCCACTGGTGGCGGCACCCATAAACAAAAATGATCTTCCAAGCTATCATCATCAATCGTATCATTGAGGACTCGGAGGAGGAGGATAGCCAGTCAACATAACAGCACAGGCACTCAGCATCAGCATCAGTCTTGAAGGGACGTGACATGTTAAAATCAATTAGTCTGTTATATCAGCATCAGGTGTGTGGTAGCTGGTGGTGATCCAAGACTGGTTCATCTTGATGAAAGTCAGTCGATCAACCGAGTCGGTGGACAGGCGCACCCTGTGATCCGTGACAAATCCTCCAGCAGCACTGAATGTGCGTTCCGAAAGAACGCTGGATGCAGGACAGGCCAGTAGCTCAATTGCATACTGTGCAAGCTCTGGCCAGTGATCCATCCTCAAGACCCAGTAAGCCAGAGGATTTTCGGTGGGGAAGGTGTCCAAGTCTGACCTTGCCCCTAGATATTCCTGCACCATGTTTATCAGACGCTGGCGATGGTTGCTGGAACCAATCATACTTTGGGGCTGCGGACTAAAGAATTGTCTGAACGCATCGGTCAGACGGCCACCTTCCCCACCGCTCCTTCTTTGACTGGCCGAAGCCTCAGCAACTCGTTGTCCTGGACCAGGAGTTTGTAACCTCCCAGTCTCTGGGAACGCGTTGCACAGACCTTTCTGCAAGGCCTCCCGGAGTTGTCTCATCCTCTGCTCCCTCTGCGACGGTAACATAAGGTCCGCAACCTTACCCTTGTACCGTGGATCAAGGAGAGTGGCCAGCCAGTAATGGTCCCTCTCCTTGATCCGAAGAATACGAGGATCCTTGCGCAGACTTTGCAGGATCAGGGAGGCCATGCAGCGTAGGTTTGCTGAGGCATTCGCTCCGGAGTCCTCTGGGTCACTAAAGACGACATGATCCGCAGTCACCTCCTCCCAGCCACGTACAAGTCCACTGGTTTCTTGGGACTGTAAATCATCCCTAAAAGACTGCTGCTGATGATGCTGAGTGCCAGCCTCCACCTCCATGCTGACACAATCCTCCTCCTCCTCCTCCTCCTCCTCCTCTTCCTCTTCCTGTGCGATGGGTGGGACAGAAGGAACACTGTCTGGGTAAAGGGGGCCTTGAGAGGCAAGGAAGTCCTCCTCTTCCTGCCTCTGTTCTGCCTCAAGTGCCCTGTCCATTATTCCACGCAGCGTGTGCTCCAACAGGTGGACAAGAGGTACAGTGTCACTGATGCATGCACTGTCACTGCTCACCATCCTCGTGCCCTCCTCAAATGGTGCCAGGACAGTGCATGCATCCCTGATCATGCCCCACTGGCTTGGAGAAAAAAAACCAAGCTCCCCTGACCCTGTCCTGGTGCCGTAGTCGCACAGGTACTCATTGATGGCCCTCTGCTGCGTGTGCAGCCGCTGCAGCATGGCCAACGTTGAGTTCCACCTGGTGGGCATGTCACATATAAGGCGGTTCTTGGGCAGGTTCAACTCCTTTTGCAGCTCAGCCAGGCGAGCACTGGCATTATAAGATCTGCGGAAATGCACACAGACTTTCCTGGCCTGCCTCAGGACATCCTGTAAGCCCGGGTACCTGCCCAAGAACCGCTGCACCACCAGGTTAAGGACGTGAGCCACACAGGGCACATGGGTCAGTTGTCCCTGTCGGAGGGCGGAGAGGAGGTTGGTGCCATTGTCGCAAACCACCATTCCTGGCTTAAGCTGGCGTGGCGTCAACCACCTCTCGGCCTGGCCCTGCAGAGCAGACAGGACCTCTGCCCCAGTGTGGCTTCTGTCCCCCAAACACACCAGCGCAAGCACGGCATGGCATCTTTTTGCCTGCGTACTTGCGTAGCCCCGTGAACGGCTACGGAGCACCGCTGGTTCATAGGACAAACCACAGGAAGAGGCCATGGAGGAAGAAGAAGAGGAGGGGGTGGAGGAGAGAGGTGTGTCACAACCAGTAGTAGCATTTTGGAGGCGTGGTGGTGGGACAACCTCCAACACTACTGCACCTTGTCCTGCATCCTTCCCAGCTGCCAAAAGAGTGACCCAATGGGCCGTGAAAGAAAGGTAACGTCCCTGTCCATGCCTGCTGGACCATGAGTCAGCGGTAATATGCACCTTACCGCTGACCGCCCTGTCCAGCGAGGCCAAGACATTGCCTTCCACATGCCGGTAGAGAGCCGGAATAGCCTTCCGTGAGAAAAAGTGGCGTTTGGGAACCTGCCACTGAGGAACCGCACATTGCACAAACTCACGGAAGGGGGCCGAGTCTACCAACTGAAAAGGCAGCAGTTGAAGCGCTAGCAATTTAGCCAAGCTAGCATTCAACCGCTGGGCATGTGGATGGCTGGGAGTGAACTTCTTTCGACGGTCCAGCAGCTGGGGCAGGGAAATTTGCCTGCTAGAATCGGACGTCGGTGTACTGCTAGCAGAGTGGCCGCAAGTACTTGGCTGTGACACACCTAATTCTACACCTTCATTCCTCTCAGTGCATGTTTCAGAGAGGACTGAAGTTATAGTGGGGTTGGAGATCCCAGCTGATGCGGTGCAAGGAGAGGTCCGCTTTGTTCTTTGGTGTGGATCTTTGAGGTAGGCTTGCCAACGAGCTGCATGGCAGGTCAACATATGTCTGGTCAGGCATGTGGTACCCAAGCGGCTGATGTTTTGGCCACGCGATATACGCTTGAGACATATGTTGCAAACAGCAGCTGTGCGATCTGATGCACTAGCCTCAAAAAAGGCCCACACCAAGGAACTTTTTGAATGACGGGCAGAGGCAGCGCCCTGCACAGGCGGAGCTCTGCGGTGTGATTCCGTCGGTGTACTGCCCTTACGCTGGCCACCAAAGGGCATCCTGTCTCGTTGGAGATGTGCCTCCTCCTCATCCTCCTCCTCCTCTCTCCTATTAGGCACCCACGTGGAGTCAGTGACCTCATCATCCCCTCCCTCCTCATCACTGGAGCCAATCTGGCAGTATGCTGCAGCTGCTGGAACATGACTGCCAGATTGGTGTCCTTCTTGAGCATCCCCTCTGTCTGCTCTCATCCTACTGCCTTCCTGTAGCTGGGTTTCATCATCAGACCCTTCGAAACGCTGGGCATCCTCCTGGAGCATGTACCCAACACTGTGCTCAAACAGTTCGGGGGACTCCTCAGGAGGAGGACATGGTGGGTCTAGGGAAGGAGTGACTGATGATGAGTCTGACATTGATACCAGGGAAGAGGACGCTTTGGCAGCTGCTTTGCCAGTACCCTGAGCCTGGGTGAGAGAGGATGAGGAGGAGGAGGAGGGCTTGGTCATCCACTCTACCAAGTCTTCGGCATGATGTGGCTCAACATGTCCAGCTGCCGAAAAGAAGGACAAGCGTGTCCCATGGCCATGTGCTGATGACAATGCACCGCGTCCACGACCAGCACTGTTGCCCCCAGACACAGAGCCTGCTTGCCCTCTTTTATTGCCTCCTGACTGTCTGCCTCTCCTTGTTTGCCTTCCAGACATTCTAATAGATGGCCTGCTGGGAGATGGTAAAAAAGGAATAAGGGCTACCTTCAGGTGTCCTTCTCTGTCCCTTGAAACAAGGACTTGCACAGTGAAAGAAACTGACACTCTCCCTACCTACAGTTTTCTGTCCCTAGAAAAAATGTTTTTTTTAAGCACACTATAGCACAAGGAGAATTCACTCACTGTCCTTCCCAGTCCCTAGAAACAAGGACTTGCACAGTGAAAGAAACTGACACTCTCCCTACCTACAGTTTTCTGTCCCTAGAAAAAATGTTTTTTTTAAGCACACTATAGCACAAGGAGAATTCACTCACTGTCCTTCCAGGTCCCTGGAAACAAGGACTTGCACAGTGAAAGAAACTGACACTCTCCCTACCTAGAGTTTTCTGTCCCTAGAAAAAATGTTTTTTTTAAGCACACTATAGCACAAGGAGAATTCACTCACTGTCCTTCCAGGTCCCTGGAAACAAGGACTTGCACAGTGAAAGAAACTGACACTCTCCCTACCTACAGTTTTCTGTCACCAGAAAAAATGTATTTTTTAAGCACACTATAGCACAAGGAGAATTCACTCACTGTCCTTCCCAGTCCCTAGAAACAAGGACTTGCACAGTGAAAGAAACTGACACTCTCCCTACCTACAGTTTTCTGTCCCTAGAAAAAATGTTTTTTTTAAGCACACTATAGCACAAGGAGAATTCACTCACTGTCCTTCCAGGTCCCTGGAAACAAGGACTTGCACAGTGAAAGAAACTGACACTCTCCCTACCTAGAGTTTTCTGTCCCTAGAAAAAATGTTTTTTTTAAGCACACTATAGCACAAGGAGAATTCACTCACTGTCCTTCCAGGTCCCTGGAAACAAGGACTTGCACAGTGAAAGAAACTGACACTCTTCCTACCTAGAGTTTTCTGTCCCTAGAAAAAATGTTTTTTTTAAGCACACTATAGCACAAGGAGAATTCACTCACTGTCCTTCCAGGTCCCTGGAAACAAGGACTTGCACAGTGAAAGAAACTGACACTCTCCCTACCTACAGTTTTCTGTCCCTAGAAAAAATGTTTTTTTTAAGCACACTATAGCACAAGGAGAATTCACTCACTGTCCTTCCCAGTCCCTAGAAACAAGGACTTGCACAGTGAAAGAAACTGACACTCTCCCTACCTACAGTTTTCTGTCCCTAGAAATAATGTTTTTTTTAAGCACACTATAGCACAAGGAGAATTCACTCACTGTCCTTCCCAGTCCCTAGAAACAAGGACTTGCACAGTGAAAGAAACTGACACTCTCCCTACCTACAGTTTTCTGTCCCTAGAAAAA
Source organism: Rana muscosa (assembly GCA_029206835.1). Lineage (NCBI taxonomy): Eukaryota > Metazoa > Chordata > Amphibia > Anura > Ranidae > Rana > Rana muscosa. Next base: position 152,492,589 of record CM055117.1, read on the forward strand.
ATGTTTTTTTTTAAGCACACTATAGCACAAGGAGAATTCACTCACTGTCCTTCCAGGTCCCTGGAAACAAGGACTTGCACAGTGAAAGAAACTGACACTCTCCCTACCTAGAGTTTTCTGTCCCTAGAAAATATGTTTTTTTTAAGCACACTATAGCACAAGGAGAATTCACTCACTGTCCTTCCAGGTCCCTGGAAACAAGGACTTGCACAGTGAAAGAAACTGACACTCTCCCTACCTACAGTTTTCTGTCCCTAGAAAAAATGTTTTTTTTAAGCACACTATAACACAAGGAGAATTCACTCACTGTCCTTCCAGGTCCCTGGAAACAAGGACTTGCACAGTGAAAGAAACTGACACTCTCCCTACCTACAGTTTTCTGTCCCTAGAAAAAATGTTTTTTTTAAGCACACTATAGCACAAGGAGAATTCACTCACTGTCCTTCCAGGTCCCTGGAAACAAGGACTTGCACAGTGAAAGAAACTGACACTCTCCCTACCTAGAGTTTTCTGTCCCTAGAAAAAATGTTTTTTTTAAGCACACTATAGCACAAGGAGAATTCACTCACTGTCCTTCCAGGTCCCTGGAAACAAGGACTTGCACAGTGAAAGAAACTGACACTCTCCCTACCTAGAGTTTTCTGTCCCTAGAAAAAATGTTTTTTTTAAGCACACTATAGCACAAGGAGAATTCACTCACTGTCCTTCCAGGTCCCTGGAAACAAGGACTTGCACAGTGAAAGAAACTGACACTCTCCCTACCTAGAGTTTTCTGTCCCTAGAAAAAATGTTTTTTTTAAGCACACTATAGCACAAGGAGAATTCACTCACTGTCCTTCCAGGTCCCTGGAAACAAGGACTTGCACAGTGAAAGAAACTGACACTCTCCCTACCTAGAGTTTTCTGTCCCTAGAAAAAATGTTTTTTTAAGCACACTATAGCACAAGGAGAATTCACTCACTGTCCTTCCAGGTCCCTGGAAACAAGGACTTGCACAGTGAAAGAAACTGACACTCTCCCTACCTACAGTTTTCTGTCCCTAGAAAAAATGTTTTTTTTAAGCACACTATAGCACAAGGAGAATTCACTCACTGTCCTTCCCAGTCCCTAGAAACAAGGACTTGCACAGTGAAAGAAACTGACACTCTCCCTACCTACAGTTTTCTGTCCCTAGAAAAAATGTTTTTTTTAAGCACACTATAGCACAAGCACAAAACACACTGACACTCTCCCTACCTATCCTTCTCTTTCCCTAAACTAAAGGAATCCAGGTTAAGCAAGAAAGAAATAAAAGTCACTGTCCCTGCCTATGCTGCTCTATCCCTGCTCCGGAACACACTACACTAGGCCGCCGTGCTGGCGGCCTTTTATAGTGTGGGGCGTGTACTAAACACCCTCAGCAATAATTGGCCACAGGCATCCTGCCTGTGGCCAATCATTGCTCTCCTCGCTGCCGGCGCTGTGATTGGCCAAGCATGCGGGGTCACAGTGCATGCTTGGCCAATCACAGCGCCTGGATGACACTGCGATGGCGTAGTGCATTGTGGGCCGTTCGCGTCACTCGAATTTGGCGCGAACGGCCCAAATCGTTCGATCTTCGTCGAACGATCGAACAGCCGATGTTCGAGTCGAACGTATGTTCGACTCGAACACGAAGCTCATCCCTAGTAGATAGGCTTGTAGTAGCATAATTGGCTTCTGCATAAATTAACCATAGCAGTTTCAATGGTTTTGTTACTCTGTATAGCACTACGTAATTATGTTTCTTTGAACATGCTCATTCAATACCTAACTATCCTTATTGATGCTTCTTTCAGGAATTGAATTAGTGAAAACTGCAGGATATATTGCAGAATTTTTCTACATGCAGCTACTTTTTGTCTCGGTTTCCACTTGTGCGACTTGTCATGCGACTTGGGACGGCAAAGTCACATGACAAGTCATACCCCATGATTTCCAATGGGTACCATTCATATCTGTGCGACTTCAAGTTGCAGCGACTTCAAAGTCGTCCCTGCACTACTTTGGTCCCACTTTGATTCGACTTGAGGTCCAGGACCTCAAGAATACACAGGCATTGCTTCAAGTCGCATCAAAATCGCGTCAAAATCGCGTGACTTTGGGGTTGCAATAGTGGAAACAGAGCCTGAAGCTCACCTTTCAAAACAGGGATTGTCCTGCCAATTCTTGTATTTAGTATGAAAGCTCTTCTGTGAGATATACCGAAAGCATTCCTTAAAATGAGTTACATAGCTGCTAGGAGTGGACCAGTAGAGGAAGTCCTAATTATTCCTTAACGGTTCAATCAGCAGGAATGTAGGGAGTAATGCTGGCCATACATCAGTAGAAATTTTTATTTTTGCAATGTTTGATTTGCGAAGTTTATTTTCAACCATGGTAAGGAAAAAATTTAAAGAAGGAGCATAGAATTTTTTTCTTGAATGCACAAAATTCTTAGGCTGGGTACACATGGGCCAAATATCAGCTTGCATCTGCCAGTTCAACAGGAAGTGGACAATCGGTCAGTGCGTACAACTGTCTTTCCGAAAGGACCGTCTTTTGTCAAAGGGACATGCTGGAAAACCTTTTCAGAAAACAAAGGCACAGCGGGGGAGATTGCCGAACTAACATCCCATGTGTTAGTACATCTCTCAGTTATTGTTTGTTCATTCAGCCCCCCCTCCAAATAAATCTATATCAGGTGCAATGGAGACCCCAAGTGACATATAGATAAAGATGTTCATTTTGTAAATAAGGCAATGCAGATCCTCCCAAAATGCATGCCAGACCCTAATCTACATAGCTTCCTTTATGTTATAAATAATGCATTCAAATGTGAAATAATGCCATTTTAATTGGCATTATTACTTTGTAAGCCCAGGTTCACATTGAGGTGATTTGGCATGCGATTTGACATGCCAAATCGGCAGCTATTGCCAGCAATAGCACCATGATCTGAATCAGTGCGATGCCGATTTCCAAAAGTTGTTCCTGCACCTGAAGTCAGACTGACAGTTGGCTATGTGAACCTGAGCTAATGCCACTTTTGCTATACTACTTTTTTTACATGGTAGAGATGTACTACTTCACAGGCAGGTTTAGGGGACCTCCAACCAGGTCTTTTTAATGAATTATTAACCCCTTGTCTACCTAGGTATGTTTGTAATCTTCCTGCTAGTCAAGGGGATAAAGCAAGTGTTGGGATGCTTCTGCAGCTGTCAGCTTGGTATTGATTTTTTAGCCAACTCTCATCTGTCATGTAGAAGTAACCTGGGCGGCTGTAGAACTGCCCGGTCACTTTTCCAGTGCCTTGAATGTCTTGCCGAAACCCTCCATCCTTAGCCAGTGCCACCTGCAGTGATTCCCAGGCTCTCCAGTACCTCTGGGAAGCCTTGGACTGATGTGAATGGCTTCAGGATGCCAACCAGGAGGTAATCAGGGAACATCTGTTCCCCGGACGCCTATGCAATGAATGTACCAGATAGACAATGATTTTGGCACGTAGAGGTTCAGAGATGTCATTCTCAGATTTCTGTAACCAGCATAGCAGCTAATCAAGCATGATCTGTGCTTGATTAGCTGCCATAGAGGGCAGGGAAGACATCGGAGGTCTACTAGACAATAAAGTTAAATTAAAAAGAAAATATTAAAAAGTAAAATTTTGGAATATAATTATATAAATAACATATATTTTTTTTAAATGTAATACCACCCCTGTAACCCTACGCACACACCCGAATGCAAACACATATGCATGTGTACATAAACGACAAACATTGGAGCGAGATCAATACATGTAGGACAATAACTCCAAAGTGACAACCTGTAAACGGTTTTAAAGCATAACCTATGAACGATTTGGGATATTACAGTTTTTTGACAGTTTTTTGAGTGTGAACAGTTCTAATGCCGCGTACACACGACCGTTTTTAATGTCATTGAAAAAACAAAGTTTTTCTCGACGTGATTCTTCTCAAGCCTGCCTTGCCTACACACGATCGTGAAAAAAATTGCTCGAACAAAGCGCGGTGTGGTACGAAATGTACGACGCCACCCTTTGGGCTGCTTTTGCTGAACCTCGTGTTAGTAAAAGCTTGGTGGGAGACGATTCGCGCTTTTCAGCCTCGTGCTCTTCAGTCCATTACAGCGTGACGAATGTGCTATCTCCATTATGAATGCTAGTTTTACCAGAACGAGCGCTCCCGTCTCATCACTTGCTTCTGAGCATGCGCGTTTTTTCACGTCGTTAAAGCCTACACACGGCCGTTTTTCACGAAGAGAAAATCAACGACGTTAAAAACGACGAGAAAAAATAGAGCATGTTCCAAATTTTTAATGCCCATTTTTCACGTCACAAAATGCTTTGGAGCCTACACACGATCGTTTTTAATGACCAAATAAAAAAATGGCATTTTTCTCGTCATGAAAAACGGTTGTGTGTATGCGGCATAAGGCTTGCATATCTAGATGTAACCCCATATTTTATCAAAAATACTTATTATATGGTGTGTGTGCATTAAAACTCCTTTTAGTGTGTTGTTTTCCTAAAAATATGTGTTGAATAATAGTTGAGTAATTATCGAGCAACATACTGTAAAAAAAGGCATTTGCCACCATTTTATTCTCTGAAGCCTCTGCTTACAAAAAATGAATACTGTAGTTGTTTAGTGGTTTAAAGTAATCCTCTAGCACTTCACTACATATATTTTTTCTGCATTGACATATTTTTTTATACGTTTGGTTGCACCTCCGTGAAACATACCCTGCTGTGTTTGTCTCATCCCTACCAACGAAACCTGTTTATAACATCTGGGATTCTATTTACCATTCAAATAGCAGATCTGGATGTATTTTTAAAGACTTGACACATAAAGGAAATTAATTGACTCAATGATAGAAAGAATTAAAGTTCTTACAAAATACGTCCAAATGAAAATCTAACCATGTATGGCCAGCTTAAATGTGCCACCTGACTATTTTAAACTCTCACCTGTTTGAATGGTTGAAGCATTGTACTTCTGATGGTCACCTGAGCCACCATCTCAAAAAAGGAAGCAGCTCTGATTAATGTCCAAATTACAGTGCGGATACGAATAAATTGAGGGAATAGTCCCTTCAATTATCCAATCATGTGAAAATCGAATTCCTGTTTATTTATTACATCTGCATAATAAAATTGTGTACTCAACGTGAACACAACTACAATGTATTATGGGAAAATTCTCTGTGTCTGAGAGGAAACAACTTGAGCCGTGCTTTCTTTTCAGAAAGGCATGTTATAGAGAATCCTTTGTAAAACATACATTGTATAAAAATATTGAAAACAGATATAAAACATTGTTTGTTTAAAAACCTTAAATGTGCCCGCTGTCAGTGCTATATATACTGTATGTAGCATCAGCTACATACAGTATGCACACTTCCCATCTGCTGCTGGAACAAAATCGAGTCAGACTTAAACTTTCTACATACGGTGCGAAAGTCGGACAAATTTCGGCCCGTGTGTACTGGAGTCGGTCTGACAGAAGCTGCCCAGCTTCTGTCGAATGGGGCAAGACCGAAAAAGTTCTGCCGATGCTTCCCATCAGCACTCTCAGCCAATGGATTCTCCCATTGGCGTGCGCAAGGGGTGTGCCCGGCAGTGCCGGGACAAGGTCATCTACAGCCCAGGGCGAACATGTCAAATTGCGCCCCCCCCCCCAAGATCGATGAGCATATTGTGTCAGCAAAAATCCCCCCCCCCAAAAAAATCAAGCACTAATCAGCATGCTTACCCCTTAAGTATAAATCCCCCCTCCTTCCAATACAAATCCATCCTCCCCCTGCTGAAATCACCTTCCCTTCAAATCACCACTCCTAGCACACATCCCCAAATTTCCCCTCCCAGAACGATTCTTATCCCCTGCCCCCCCCAATTTCTCCTCCACCCAACCTCCTTGTGGTGCCCCCCCACCTCACTTGATACCACAGTGCCCAGGGCAGCCGCCCCTCCTGCCAACCCCTTGTCCCGGCCCTGGTGCCAGGTGTGTCTGGGCACACCCTAATCACAATGTGTGGCGTTGATTCCCCCCTCTTGTTGCCTCCCCCCCGCCCTGCAGTGCCGCTGGCTGTCCTCCTCTCCCCTGGGCTGCTTTGGGATGTTTCAGGATGGAGAGCGGGGGTAAGGGGCTAGTAAATATGTACACGCTCACTGCGTCCATTCATAACTGAAGATTAGTAAACAGTGTTTACTACGCTTCAGTTTGTGAATGAACAGGAAGCCATTCAGCACAGAGCGCTTCCCATTCATTTACTGCCCCATGCAGCTGAAGCTTCAGAGAGAGGCATGTGTGTTTGAGCTTTGGGGTGCACACCCTCATGCAATAGGCTGCGCACACCTATGCTGACAGCGTTGACCGGAGTGTTCTGGCGGAGGGGCCATCCCCCTGTCAGAACACAAAAGAACAGCAGGGGAGATCATTGTACTAACATCAGCTAGTTAGTACATGTAAAGCGCTAGCAGTGGCAGCAGCAATTAGTAAGACAAACAGTTCAGCTAGGCCCTAACAAACTATTTAAAGTAAAAGTAAAACTGTAGTTAGGCTTTAAAGAGGAACTTCACCCTCCACCCACAATTATTCTTTGTTAAATCCCCACTCATCTGATGCTTGGTTTCCCTTAATTTAGATATTTACTCACCCAGTGGATCCAGCATAGTCCTGCTACGATCAGCTTTATCTGCTGTCACTGCTCAGGTCGCACACCACCATCTTCTTCCATGACGCTATCAGAAGATGGCTGTCTCTTCCAGGTTAAGGCCCACCCTCTAATCTTTCCATGAATGGAGGCTGATGCTTCCTGGGATATATAAGGTGCAAATCCCAGGAGGAACTAGGAGTGCAGCATGTCACTCTCACCTTAGGCCCCTTTCACACTGGGGCGGTTTACAGGCGCTATTTTGCTAAAAATAGCGCCTGCAAACCGAGCCTAAACAGCGGCTGCTGTCTCTCCAATGTGAAAGCCCCGAGGGCTTTCACACTGGAGCGGTGCGCTAGCAGGACGTGAAAAAAAGTCCTGCTAGCCGCATCTTTGGAGCGGTGAGAGGAGCGGTGTGTTTACCGCTCCTCCACCGCTCCTTCCCATTGAAATGAGTGGGACACCGCAGTAATACCGCCCGCAAACCGCGGCTGTAGCCGCGGTTTGCGGGTGGTATTAACCCTTTTTCGGACGCTAGCAAGGGTTAAAATTGCACCGCTAGCGGCCGAATACCTCAGCAATCCCGACGGTATAGCGCCGCTAAAAATAGCGGCGCTATATCGCCACCGCACCCACCACCCCAGTGTGAAACCGGCCTAAGTGAAAATGGAGGACAAGGTTGGCCAAAATGCGAAAAATAAAAAAAGGTAAACAAACAAAAAAAGGTGGATTTTCATGTAGATTAGCGGGGGGAATAATGGAGAGAAAGATACTATATTTTTAGTGTGAAGGTCCACTTTAATAGCAGCACAGGCTTTTATTGCAGAGGATAATTAAATTGTTAGGTTTTAGGTTTCAGTAGAACTATTAAACTTCTGTCAATCTTACTAAATTAATAAACCCCCTAGGTATAGTATCTGTAGTATCATGAAATGATCCAGAACTGGAGCTTCTGCTATTCAGTGAATGAACGTGGATAATAACAATTTTATTTCCATGCTAATAGCTGATGAAAACTGATCAAGTTTTGGAGGAGTTGAATTTGATGAATTTCAAAAACATCTGTTAAAGTGCCTGTAATAATAAAAGTAAATATATATATATATCATGATGTACTAAAGTATTACAGCTGACTACCACACTTGTAAACATCACTTTGCATTGTGGTGGCATGTCATTTTTTTTTTTTTTTTTAAATATAATATAGGCACCTATTAGTTTTATTAGTATAGCGTTTTCATGCTATTGCTGACATTTGTCGCTTAGTTAAAGTTAAAACCTGAATTTTTTGCTAGAAAATTTCTTAGAACCCCCAAATATTATATATATATATTTTAGCAGAGAATCTAGAGAATAAAATGGCGAATGTTACAATATTTTATATCACACTGTATTTTTGCAGCGGTCTTTCAAATGCAATTTTTTGGGAAAAAAAACACACTTTCATGAATTAAAAAAAAAAGAAACAGTAAAGTTAGCCCAATTTTATTTGTATAATGTGAAATATGTAAAACGATACCTAACATGTCATGCTTTGAAATTGCGCACACTCATGGAATGGCGACAAACTACGGTACCCAAAAATCTCCATAGGCAACACTTTAAAAAACAATTTCCGGGTACCAGACTTTTCTTTTCTTTTCTTTTCTTTTCTCTGTCTCAATCTCTCTGTTTGCTGTGCTTGGGTAGAAGTGTATCAGGAACACTCGATAATAGTAAAAATAATATGGTAGCATGGGTAAAAATTCCTAGCAGTTAGGATTTTGCTACTCTTAATAGTCTTCTATCTCTTTGCTTAGTATTTGTGTTTATATAGATATATAGCGGTCATGTATTAGAGAGTAAGACCTTGAGCCATGCATGGGGAACAATCCTCATCTAGAATAGCTATGCATGTCTAGGTTACTTTTATATGCTATGAGTGGAACCTGTGTGTAAAAACAAAAATATCGAATAAAATGTGATTAAACAAAAAAAAAAAACGGTTACCAGGTTAGAGTTACAGAGGAGGTCTAGTGCTAGAATTATTGCTCTCGCTCTGACAATCGTGGTGATATCTCACATGTGTCATTTGAACACCGTTTACATATATGCGTTTTCTTTGCTGCGCAAGCTCGCGGGGACCCGCTTTACATATTTTTTTCTTAATTATTTAATTTTTTTACATTGTCTCTTTAAAAAAAAAGAACACTTTTATTGCTATCACAAGGAATGTAAACATCCCTTGTGACAGTAATAGGTGGTGACAGGTACTCTTTATGGAGGGATTGGGGGTCTAAAAGACCCCCAATCCCTTCTTTGCACTTCAAAGTATTCAGATCGGCAAAAAAGGCGATTATGAATACTGTCATCTTTTTTTTAATTGCCGCCATTGGCAGCCGAGTAAACTGGAAGTGACGTTGTGACGTCGCTTCCGTGTTTACACATAGGAGACTGGAGGGAAGCCGTTTCCGGCTTCCTTCCAGTCTCACTCTAGCCGGCGGAAGTGCCAGGTCGTGGATCGGGTCTCTCGGTGGGACGGGGAGACGTCCCTTCTCGCTCCTTAGGGATAACAGTTGAGCGGCTTTTAGCCGCATCTGTTGTTATCCCTGAGGAGCCGACCGCACGCTCTAAAGAATGGTACCGGGGTGATCATCCCGGTATAACCCCTTAAAGCTGAGGCTGCATATATGCGTCCGGTCGGCGCTAAGGGCATAGCTTTCTTATCTGTCTGTGTTGTTGTTGGATGTCCATCGACATAAGAGCACCATGCCAGTGATTTATAGGGCAAGGTCACTGGTACTTAATAATTCATTCTGTATATTCAGAGAGATTAGCCTGCTGCTTGTTGTATGACGGGATTTTTACAACCTTTATCTAACCTCACTTGCTGATAAGTCAGTTTGTTACTGTAGATAAATAATCTTGTCTTCAGTGGCTTTCTTTTGTTCCTTGTTTGCTGGAAAAATTACAGTGTGATGACAATACAGTCATGGATCAGAGAATGTCATGTTTCATAGGAAGAGTTAATGATAACAATATCACATAGGAAGCTCAAATAGATTATATATCAATCATGTTCAGACATCATACTGTATCTTTTAATTAATGTAACCATGAAGGTGCATGTGCTATATTGTGTCTAGGCAGCACTAGGTCACTTGGTGATCTTCAGTATTGCTGCTCAAATGTTTTCCGTTTTTTTTTTTATCCATTGAGTTATCCTTTAGGCATCAGAATCCAAGGTTTTCTCCCCCCACAAACTTCCGCTAACGATGACAGTCATAAGTAGTCGTCTGATAAATGGAGGTTACCACACACAAGCCCAACTCTGGGAAACTTTAAAATTATGTCTTGCAGTTGGGCTGCCCCTGCACTGCAAGGGTTAACTGCTCATGTTGTCTAGGGGAGAGGAAAAGCACTCTTGCTTATCTGATCCTCTGCTCCCCCATGCTCTGGCGATGGACCATCCCTTGGCATCATCTCGTACAATGAAGGACCCTGCATTGGCTTTGATGATATCAGGATCTTAGCCAGCTGGAGCATTGGGGAGAAGGTGTTCTAAATGTAGGTAGGTGCAGTCTGTTTTCTCCACTGCAGGCATCGCTCAACTGCAGCGGCAGTGCAGAGGCAGAGGAAGTCAGGAGAAACCTGGTTCCTCTATGTTTTTCTGAGTCACTGGGGCAGCGTTCCGATTGGATGCTGGCCACCCATGTCACTCTCAAGGAAGAAAAAGAAACCCCTGGAAGTTGCATATCCACATTGTCCTACAGAGATGAATAGAGTGGCAACCTCAGCCTGGACTCCAAACAGACCACGCTACCAACGCGTTTCACTCTGCCCCCCGGAGCTTAGTCATGGGGATAGGCAACTCATGCGTATGGTGAGTATTTAACTACTTGCCGACCAGCCGCCGGTTGGCTCCCCTGTGCGAATCGCGTAGCTGTACTTTAAGGCTCCTCAGAGAGCCAGAACGGGGATCTGTCAATATAAACAGACAGATCCTTGTTCTGACAGGGAAGTAGAGAGAGATCTGCTGTTCCTAGTGATCAGGAACAGCGTTCTCTCTTTAGTCTCAGTCAGTACACTGCCCCCACAGTAAGAAACACCTCCCTAGGACACACGTAACCCCTTGATCACCTCCTAGTGTTAACCCCTTCTCTGTCAGTGACATTTATACAGTAATCAGTGGCTATTTTTAGCTCTGATCGCTGTATAAATGTCAATGGTCCCAAAAAAGTGTCAAAAGTGTCCGATCTGTCTGCCGCAATGTTGCAGACCCGCTAAAAATCACTGATCACCGCCATTACTAGTAGAAAAAATAAATTATAATAAAAATGTCATAAATATATTCCCTATTTTGTAGACGTGATATCTTTTGTGCAAACCAATCAATATACACTTATTGCAATTTTGTTTGGGTACAGTGTTGCACAACCGCGCAATTGTCAGTTAAAGCGACGCAGTGACATATCGCAAAAAATGGCCCGGTCCTTAAGTGTTTAAGCATCATCGGTAGTCACTCGTTACGTAAGAAGAGGTAGCAGGTGTATGTGATTCATTGTGATAGGTGTTTATGTAAAGGAATAAATCTGTCGGTGCAATTTAACCTACAGTGCCACTGCAGTTTAACCTACATATCTATATATGTATAAATAAGTAGTCCTTATATTCATGCATACCTCACAATCGAGCATTACAGCAATTATATGGACCTGTATACGGAATATTCATCAGAATTAAAATGGTTCATCCTAGAAGCCTTTTTATACCTTCTTCATCACAACTATTTTCTTTTCAACTCTAAATGGTACATACAAAGACAAGGAGCTTCTATGGGAGCCACATTATCACTAACCTATGGGAATCTGTACATGGGCTGGTGGCAGAAGCTTCACATTTACAATGCAGATAATCCCCACAAAGATAAAATTATTTCATATTTCTGATATATTGATGATCTGATCTTTATCACTTTATCACTAAACGAGAGTTGCCAACATCTGAATTCTTGGACTAGCTCAACACGAATGATTTTAACTTAAAGTTCGTAATAGAGGAACATCAGACTGAAACCAACTTCTTAGATCTTACTCTTTCTGGATGCATCCAGGACAAGACTGTCAAAAGTACATTCATTCAGGAAAACCACCTCCAAGAACTCTCTCCTGCACGCTACCAGCTGTCAATTAATACGATTAAGATGAAATTGTTCCAACTTAACTATGACAAAGAAGTACGTCTACTTGAAAAGAGACTCTGTGAACAAGGATACTGCAAATCAATGGTCAAAAAAGTTTGTTGGCAAATCAGGAGCCTCGACAGGACTAATCTTTTGACACAGTTCCCCCCAAGACACTAGATCTTCTAATCAACCAGTGTTTTCAACTAACTACTCCTCGACAATTCTCAGAAATAAAAAACATTATTACAAGACATCTCTCCATCCTACACAGTGATGACAGTTACAAAACCATCTCAAGGGGTGGGATCAGATATGTAGAAAGAAAAACACGAACAATAGGCACTATGATCTCCTCCAGCATTTATACCTCCAACACAACACATACCTGGTTGAACACCACCGGATTGTTCAGATGTAATGCCACTGGTTGTTCTACCTGTAACCTTCTAGGTGATTCCCATACTATAACTTCATGCTCTACTGGCTTTTCTTTAACCATTAAACAATTAGTCAATTGTCAAATAAATATGTAATCTATATTATTACTTGCACTACATGTAAAATCCCATATGTTGGCAGAACCACCAGATGCCTCAGTGACAGAATTACAGATCACCTCTCAGATATCAGAACCAACAAAAATACGAACATAGTGAAACATTTCAAACGATTCCACCAACAGAACACACAGACCTTCAAAGTCCAAATAATTGAAAAAGTTAATTGTTCTGATCCGTGGCAGAGATCACTTTTCACTTCTTTGCAAAAAGGAGGTCTATTGGATCTTCAGGATGGATACAAGAATTCCTAAAGGCCTAAACCATGAGTGGGACATTATCGACTACTATGAATGAGTGTCCCATTAACAGTGCCATAATCACTAATATATTGATATATTGACTTGCTTCTGCCGTCTATGTATAAATTGGAATGACTGTACATTTATATATTTACACACTCAACACACTCTTATGTACAAGATAAACATATCACTCATCTCTGTACAACCTTAAGTGTCTATTGGAACATTCAGGAAATTCATTTCCCCTCTTTTTTCTATACGGTATTGTAGATAAAAACAAAAAATTTACTTTTTTGCAAACATAGTTTTAACCACCAATATAACGGAAAAAAATCAATTTTTATTTATGCATACAGTATATATATATATATATATATATATATATATAAATTAAAAAAAATTGTTATTTTTGCTAATTAGTCTAATTGGGAGTATAAGCATCCAAATATGTATTCTTCTGTACTTACAACATTATGCATCCTATAGAGCAGTGATGGCGAACCTTGGAACCCCAGATGTTTTGGAACTACATTTCCCATGATGGTCAACTGCAGAGTGCATGAGCATCATGGGAAATGTAGTTCCAAAACATCTGGGGTGCCAAGGTTAGCCATCACTGCTATAGAGAGTAGCACTCTAGGTTAAATTGCACTGACAGATTTATTCCTTCAAACAAACACCTATCACAATAAATCACACACACACCTGCCATCTTTTCAACCTTTATCGAGTTACTACCGATTATGCTTAAATACTCCCCATACACATGAGTTCTCTGTCCCCATGACTAAGTTCCGGGGGCGGAGTGAAATGTGTTGTGGGCGTGGCCTGGTCGGAGTCCAGGCTGAGGTTACAACTCTATTTATCTCTGTTGAACAATGTGGATATGCGACTTCCAGGGGTTTCTCTTTCTTCCTTGAACTCTTGCAGGAACCAGGACAGGCTCCATCCCCTGTCAGTACTCTAGCAGCAGATGCGGATGCACTACCTTTATATCCCCACACTATGGAGCCTGAGCAGCACACATACATTTTCCAGGTCACCCAATACCCTGGCCTCCTAGGTTTGGAACACATTCGCATATGGGTAGTGTAGAGACATGTCACCCGTCTGTCAGGGACAGTATTAATGGCAGTGAAAGTTTCCAGACGAGTAGGAAAAGCTTAGGGCTCCTCACTCTCCTTGGACACCTTCCCGTTTGTGCTTGGAGCGGCCAGGCTGCATTCTGCCCCTCCAGACAGATGCTGTCAGGTAAAGCCTGCTCCCTTACACGCTGATGGCATCTGTGAGTGTTCTCGGTTGGGCCTCCTCTTACTGGGTTTGTTGTTAACTCTTTTGCCTTTACTTCAATACAAATGTAACTATTTGCACCTGGACTATGTGTGTGTTATTGCTGCTGCACCACGCTGCACCCACCCACACGGTAGCAGCATCGAGGAGCGGAGGATCAGGTAAGTAAAATTTTTTTTTCTGTGTCCCCTATGCCTAAACGAGCAATTAACTCTTGCCATTAGTGTGCAGCCCTACTGCAAGAGGTTATTTCAAAGTTTCCTGAAGTTGGGCTTTAAGCAGACCCGAACTTCATGTAAATCTTTATACCTATGTATGGGCCACCTTACCTTCAAAGCCATCATTACCACTTGCCGACCAGTGAAGTAGTTATACTGGGATGATGCCTGCAGCTGCATCATCACTGTACTGTTTTCTAGAGCCAACGGTCATCGCTCTTGTAAAAGCAATCCTAACGGCTAACTAGCTGCTAGATTGCTTTTAAAAGCAGCGGGAGGGGACGTCCCCCACGGGACACCTGATCGACCAGCCGTGCTTCCGCTGAGACCATACCAGCTTTGTTCAGCTCTATGATATAGTAAGCAATAAGCGATGACCTTACATCACTCCCAGTCAGGCAGCCATCAGTAATTTTTGGGTCCTTTACACAGCTTTAGGCCTGGGCCCCCCTTGTCTGACCACCAACATTCCCCAGGGCCTGCCCATGGGCCGCCCCTCCAAATCCACCTTCTGGCTACCCCACCTGTAGGAACTCAGCCTCTTACACTTGTTTGCACTCAGCCCCCCCTCATACCTCAACCCCCTCACACCTGTACGCACTTAGTCCCCCTTCACACTTGTATGCACTCAGCCCCCCCTTACATCCGTACGCACTCAGCCCCCCCTCCCACCTGTACGCACTCAGCCCCCCTCACACCTATACACATTCATCCCCCTCGCACCTGTATGCACTCAGCCCCCCTCACACGTGTTTGCACTCAGCCCTCCCTCACACTTCTATGCACTCAGCTCCCCTCACACCTGTACACACTCAGCCCTTCCTCACACTTGTATAAATGTCAGCCCCCTTACACCTGCAAATATGTCAGCCCCCTCATACCTGTATGTACTCAGCCCTCCCTCACACCTGTATACATGTCAGCCCCCTTTACACCTGTACACACTCAGCCCCCCTCACACCTGTATGCACTCAGCTCCCCTCACACCTGTACGCACTTAGCCTTCCCTCACACCTATACAAATTCAGCCCCCTCACACCTGTATGCATTCAGCCCCCCTCGCACCTGTACGCACTCAGCTCCCCTCACACCTGCATGCACTCAGCCCCCCTCAGATCTGTATGCACTCAGCCCCCCCTCACACCTGTATGCATTCATCCCTCCCTCACACCTGTATATATGTCAGCCCCCTTACACCTTTATATATGTCATCCCTCTCACACCTGTATGCACACAGCCCCCTCACACCTGTATGAACTCATCCCCCTTATGTCTGTACACACTCAGCCCCCTCTTGCCTGTACACACTCAACCCCCCCCACACCTGTACGCACTCCATCCCCCCTCACGCTTCTATGCATTCAGCCCCCCTCACACCTGTATGCACTCAGCCCCCCTCACATCTGTATGCATTCAGCCCCCCTCATGCCTGTACACACTTAACCCCCTCACACTTGTACACACTCAGTCCCCCTCATGCTTGTATGCACTCAGCCCCCCTTTCACACCTGTATGCACTCAGCTCCCCCTCACACTTGCATGCACTCAGCCCCCCTCGCACCTGTACACTTTCAGCCCCCCTCACACCTGTATGCACTCAACACCCCTCACACCTGTATGCACTCAGTTCCCCCTCATACTTGCATGCACTCAGCCCCCCTCACACCTATACACTTTCAGCCCCCTCGCATCTGTACACACTCAGCCCCCTCACACCTGTATGCACTCAGCCCCCCTCACACCTATACACATTTTACCCCTTCACACCTGTAAGCACTCAGCCCCCCTCACACCTGTATGCACACAGCCTCCTAACATCTGTATGCACTAAGCCCCCCCTCACACCTGTATGCACTCGTCCCTCCCTCACACCTGTATATATGTACAGAGCTTTTCCTGTCCATTCACTCTGCGCAGCTGAGGCTGTGCCCTCAATCTCCCTTCTCGGTCTCAAAGGCGAAACATCAGATGTCTTTTTTTTTTTACCCCTGATATTTCACCAAAGCCCCCAGGGCTCCTAAAAAATTGAAAAAAAGATATTTAAAAAAAAATGTAAAAAAATGAATAAAACAAATGGTAGAAAATAAAAAATAAAAAATTACTGACACCTGTGGCAGAACTACCACACAAATATCGCACTTGCAACTGGGCCCTTGCATTCCGCTACAGAGCTCGAAGGGAAGGGCCCCGTCCAGGGGTCAGGGAGGCCCTTTATGATTTCTTGCATTGGGGCTCTGAAGGTTCTAGTTACCCCACTGCATGGGTGTGTGCAATTTTATAGCGTTATGTATTGTGTTTTTGCAATAAAATTCAAAAAGTGTATTTTTCCCAAAAAATTGCATTTGAAATACCGCTGAGCAAATGCCACATGAAATAAAAATTGCAAAACCCACAAATTTTTCTCTAGGCTAGGGCCTCTGCTTTAAAAAAAAATATATAATGTTTGGAGGTTCTAAGAAATTTTCTAGCAAGAAATGCTGAGTGTTTAACACAAAGTGCCAGAAAATGGGAGTCAAGTGGTTATAGGAGTCATCTTTAGATTTTAGGTCCAGTGTCTCTTTTGGACTAGTTCTTTAGAAAATAAAAATTGTTGCAAAAAAGCTATACAAAGCATAGTAGATAACAGATGTCACATTTTCATTATAACTCTAAAAATGAAGGGAATTATTTCTGTTTAAGTATAGTGGGTGAAGGCATAAATATTCTTTCCCTAGAGATTTATGTTTCATTTTGGAATAGTGGTGAAATCTTGTGCATAATTCTTCGCTAAACTGGTGTCAGAAAAGTCAAGCATTTTTTTTTTTTTTCTGATTTTCTGTGGTGTAGAAGAATGTATTTAATGTAAAGCAGATCCTCACCCAAGCCAGGTTTTCTGTATTGTATAGCCTGAAGCCGGGTTTCATACCCTGCTGAGTTTTCCAAGTTATTCTTGACCCCTACAGGGTGTGAAACTATAAAACATATGATTTAATTAAAAAGCAGAGTACAGTATAGTTTTACCAGTTCCTCTTTTAATTTATAAACAAAACCACTTGACAATTTCACCTGCAATAGAAGAGCATTCTGCAGTCCAGCACCTTTAAGAGCATAGTCACACCATGGGGTTGAAAATGCATATAGGTTTTAATTGTGCTTTTCAATGCTTTGTGCTAAAATTTAACGCAACACTATTAGCATTTTAGACACATTTTATAAGCATTTTCCTACTTTATTCCATGCAGAAATGTGAAACCATGAATAGTTTTTAAATTTGCAGTTGTAGCGACATTTGGGACTGGAACAAGTAAAGGATACTAATATTTATATAGTAGGTAAAGTTGATCCGATTGCATCTTGGGGGATCAGGAAGGAATTTTCTCCCCTGCTGGAGCAAATTGGATCATGCTTTAGACCCCTTTCACACTGAGGCGCTTTTCAGGGGCTTTCACGCAAAAAAAGCGCCTGAAAAGCTCAGGAAACCTTGGGTCCGTGCGCCGGTTAAAAAACGCCCCTCTTCATTGAAATGAATGGAACATTTTTTAAAAAGCAGATTAAAGGGGTTGTAAAGGTTCGTTTTTTATTTTCTAAATAGGTTCCTTTAAGCTAGTGCATTGTTGGTTCACTTACCTTTTCCTTTGATTTACCTTCTAAATGTTTTTTTTCTTTGTCTGAATTTCTCACTTCCTGTTTCTCCTCACTAAACTTTACACCATCATCCGAGTGGTGTGGAGTCAGCCAGAACAGCTTACTGAGGAGGAGCAGGAAGTGAGAAATTCAGACAAAGAAAACAAAGAAAAAAAATATTTAGAAGGTAAATCAAAGGAAAAGTTAAGTGAACCAACAATGCACTAGCTTAAAGGAACCTATTTAGAAAATAAAAAACGAACCTTTACAACCCCTTTAAAAGCAAAAGCAGATTAAGGCTTACCTGTAGGTGCAACAAATATCTCCTAAACCTACACGGTTTAGGAGATATTTGCAAAAGAAAGGCACCGTTGTCTATGGCGCATGCGCCGTAGACAACAGCGCGCAGGCGCACTGAGAGAGTGAAGAAGCCGTGATGGGAAGCCGCAAGTGTCGGCACCCGCGCGTATGCATGGGAGGGACGTCATCGCGGCTCCGACCAGTCACAGCGCCGGAGCCGCGATATGCGGAAGTGAGTCCTGAAGAGATGGCACCGAGGGAGGAGGTGTCCAAGTACCGCTGCGGAGGCTTCGATCTCAGGTAAGTACTTCATAATGAGCTAGTATGCTATGCATACTAGCTCATTATGCCTTTGCCTTGCAGGGTGTCTTTTAAAAAAAAAAGAGGGTTTACTTCCTCTTTAAAGCAGTTGGCTATGTGCCTTGCATATATTCTTTCACATTCCATAGTGGCACACTCTACACATTCTACATCTATCATAGTTTAATTTTCATCACAAGTGTAAACAAGACCAATTAAAAAGCATTGAAGTTGTATTCAAGCAAGCCAGTGTTTGAAATAACATTTAAATAGCAGCATAGGAAAGGCGTAATGGGAGATGTTGGAGCAGTGAGCATCATTTAACTCACTTTAATTCACTTGAATGGTTTCCTGTAGAGACGGCCAAAATATAGAGGTGCTTATAATTAGTAGAGGCGGCTGCCTAATAGATTAACTCCTAGAAGAATGTGCATATCTGACAGATTCTTAGCAATTCTACAAAGGCGTGTGCACTGAGGACAGTATTGTCCTGCTACTGATTTACACAACGCCTGCCAGATAGGTTCCATATCTCCAGATATCATCATCACTGAAAACAAATAATGCCAAAAAATGTAATTCCAGTTACTGACACTAGTTTAGACAACTTTTTTCACTGAGCTTAAAGTATACTGTAACTAAAGGCAAAACTTTATTTTGTTTTGGACTGAATAGAGAGGGGAACTTATTGGGTTTTTATTGCTACCTCTGCCCCCGTTAGGGAAATTCACCCTCTCTGTCTTCTTTGTCCTCTTTGTCCTGTTTACCATTAGCATTGAAAGTGAAAGTAAAAGAAAATTCAACATTTTGGGTTGTCCCCAGAAAAATAACAGACGGGAAATGTTCCAATGGGGACACTAGATCTGATAGCCTGGGGGTCCCCAAGGGATTCCCTTAATTTTCAGGGGTTTACTCTGACATTCTGTTTTGTCTATAGGGCAAGAAGTAAAGGCGAATCTCCCTAATCGGACACAGATGGAAAATAAATAAAGCAATGGGATTATTCCTTACTCTATCAAAAATGAAAAAAAAAAAGGTTTTGCCTATAGTTCTACTTTAAAGCTGAATGTCAGGTGTATATAAAGGCACACATTAATGCAGACAAATACAAAAAGATTTCCAAGCTCTAACTTATCAACCAGCCAGCGACCAACCAATTCGACCTATCTAACAATATGTGTTAAGAACAGGGGTTTAGTCTGCACACATTTGCAAATACATGTGTAAACTGCAGGCCCCGTCAAGGCACCCTGTTTTCTGTAGTCCCTAACTCTAACTTCAGTGAGTCTCTACAATAAGAGCACATGCATTTTAATGGATAGGCAGAGGGCAGGTGGATCTGGAAGGAGCCCACTCCTCTTTAAGGCCTCATGCCCACTGGCGTTTTTACAGCTGCGTTTTTGAGCGTTTTTTACAGCTTAAAAACGCCTGTCCATGTTATTGTAAATATTTATTTTTTTATTTTTTTTTTGAAAAAAAAAAAAAAAAAAAAAAAAAAAAAAAAAACGTCGGAGCTAAAAACGCGACCGCGCGTTAGTGCGTGTTTTTTGCGCGTTAGTGCGCGTTTTTGCGCGTTTTTTGATGCTCGCGTTTTTTCCTGCCTAGTTCTGACGCTGAGGAACGCACTGGCCCTGGGTTTTTTTTACAGCTTACAAACGCCTATGCTCTTTACAGCTCA
This sequence comes from Rana muscosa, assembly GCA_029206835.1. Classification (NCBI taxonomy): domain Eukaryota; kingdom Metazoa; phylum Chordata; class Amphibia; order Anura; family Ranidae; genus Rana; species Rana muscosa. Next base: position 152,512,619 of record CM055117.1, read on the forward strand.
AAAACGCCTAGGTGGGCATGAAGCTATAGACTAACATGGACAGGCGTTTTTAAGCTGTAAAAAACGCTCAAAAACGCGGCTGAAAAAACGCCCGTGGGCATGAGGCCTAAAGGTACAGGGGCACACTAAACACTCAGCACATGGCACTATGGCAGCAAAGTTGTCAGTGCTTTGCCTGACCGATATAATCAAAATACAAACAAGTTGCCACTGCCCCCACCTATAACTGGTCTATGCAGCAAGGAGCCCTGGAAGGGCGATGTATGTCAAATAAATACAAAAAGTTTTCCAAACTTACCAACCAGCCAGCATACCTTTAAGGAGGGGTGGGCTCCTTCCAGGTCCACCTGCCCTCTGCCTATCTATTAAAATACATGTACTTCCACTGTGGAGACTCCCAGAAGGTAGAGTTGGGGACTACATAAAACAGGGTGTAGCTTATGCATGTATTTGAAAATGTGTGCAGACTAAACCCCTGTTCTTAACACATATTTTTAGACAGGTCACTTCAGTTGGTCGCTGGCTGGTTGGCAGTTTGAACTTGGAAATCTTTTTGTATTTGTTTGACATACATCGCCCTTCCAGAGCTCCTTGCTGCATAGACCAGTTATAGGTGGGGGCAGAAGGAACTTGTTTGTACACATTAATGCAACTCTATAATCATCAATGCATCATTTAATGCACTGTATTTTTGTCTAAATCCAATCAATGCCTCTTGCAGGCTATTGTACAGTCCATACAGCGGAGCTCAGAAAGAAGAAGCAACACAGGGAGAAAATCAGGTGGACTGCAGTGCAAGGAATGTACTGATAGGAGCAGAGAGCAAAGTAGCACAGAGATGAGCCCATCGTGTGCCCCAACGCTGTATCTTGGCCTAGGCCAACAAGGCCCAGGCCTAGAGCAGCACTTTGCAGGGGGGAAGCATGAAAGAGTCCCCGCTGGCTTGCGCTTCACTTTTAGTGTAGCGCCAGTCTTATGAGGTGGACTGGGCCGCAAGACAAATCGGTCTGGCGCCCCGATAAAGCAGCCGCACTGCTGCCGGTATGATAGGGATGGTGCAGACAAAAGGGACACTGACATGGTCACCTATACCTGGCAGGTAGGTAGTAGGACTCTCCTGCAATCCTTTGCTTGTGTCAGTTGTACATATTAACCACTTGTCCCCCGCCCACTGTCAATTGACGGCGGGCGGAGGATACTCTCGTTCTGGGAGGACGTCATATGACGTCCTCCCTTTAAAACGAGCTAGGAGGCGCGCGCCCGCCGCGTTCACAAGGCCCCGGTGCGCGTGCCCGGCGGCCGCGATTGCCGCTGGGCACCAGCGATTGCCCGGGAAACGAGCAGGAAAGTGGATCTCTGTGTGTAAACACAGAGATCCACGTCCTGTGAGGGAGAGGGGACCGATGGTGTGTCCCTTGTACATAGGGACAACCATCGGTCACCTCCCCCAGTCAGTCACCTCCCCCCACAGTAAGAACATGTTGAGGGAACATATTTAACCCCTTCCCGCCCCCTAGTGGTTAACCCCTTCCCTGCCAATCACATTTATACAGTAATCAATGCATTTTTATAGCAGGGATCGCTGTATAAACGTGAATGGTCCCAAAAATGTGTCAAAAGTGTCCGATGTGTCCGCCGCAATATCGCAGTCACAATAAAAAATCGCAGATCGCCGCCATTACTAATAAAAAAATAAAAATGCTATAAATCTATCCCCTATTTTGTACACGCTATAACTTTTGCGCAAACCAATCAATACGTGCTTATTGCGATTTTTTTTTTACCAAAAATATGTAGAGGAATACGTATCGGCCTAAACTGAGGAAAATTTTATTAAAAAAAAAAAAGGGTATTTATTATAGCAAAAAGTAAAAAATTGTGTTTTTTTTCCAAACTGGACGCTCTTCTTTTGTTTATAGCGCAAAAAATAAAAACCGCAGAGGTGATCAAATACCACCAAAAGAAAGCTCTATTTGTGGGAAAAAAAGGACACAAATTTCGTTTGGGAGCCACGTCGCACGACCGCGCAATTGTCATTCAAAGTGTGACAGCGCTGAAAGCTGAAAAATGGCTTGGGCAGGAAGGGGGTTTTCGTGCACAGTAGAGAAGTGGTTAAGGAATCTTAATTTTATTTCTGTTGATTGCTGATGAGAAAAATAAAGAGATGGATTTATTTGCTTATATGCCCCCAATCCTTCCTTTACTCACTGCCTGGACTACATACCTTCATCACTGTGTTACATGTTTTCTGCTGCACCACTGGCATGGTTATATCCTCTTAGTCCTCCATAAATTTACCAGAAATTTGTGCTTAAAGTAGAACTATAGGCAACACTTTTTTTTCCATTTAGGATAGAGTAAGGGATGGTTGTAGCCCGTAAATTTTTTTTGCCATCCGTTCATTTCCCTTCATTTCCTGTGACATAGCCAAACAGGATGTGAGAGGAAATCTCTGTAGATCCCTCCCCCCCCCCAAGGCCCTCAGAACTAGTGTCCCCACTGGAAAATTTCAGGGCAGGTTTTAAACAGGAATGGGTGTGACCTTGACAGGAAGGGGTGGATCATATTTAAATTAGGGGTTGCACGAGTTTAGTCAGGCCTAGGGCAGCACAAAACCTAAATACACCACTGGTGTGCCCCTTTTCCTTCCATTGTCCAGTTGCAGGGTGGAGGTGGGGAGGAAATCTGCAGATAAAATTAGAACTGCAGCAGAGAAAAATCAAGTCCCCTCCCCTTCTCGTAAGGGCTGGCCAGTAGGGCAGAACTGTAAAAATACAATTCCTTCCACAGATAAAACATAAATGTATATTATCTGTGTATTTATCTGTTTGAAATTCAGCTTTAAAGCATAAGTGCAGCCAAGATGAAAAGAAAAGGCAGAAAAATTAAGACAAGGGATAAGAATTAGGCAGTAGGATATGTTCCAGAGTGGTGGGGGATAATAGAACTAAGCGGCTCCCACAGTCTCTCATCCCGAGAGCACGACTATGCCCACCCTTTCTGCTGAGCTGCTCCATTCATAGAAGGCGTTGCTTATGCCTCTATGAATGAAACATGATCTATGAATGGAGGAGGCAGAGTTATCAATCACACCCCCGTCCTCCATTCATAGATCCTCCTTCACACAGAGAAGTTGTAGTATAGCGTCCATGAATGGTGCAGTTGGGCGGAAAGGGCGGGCATAGTTGTGCTCTCTTGATGAGAGCCTGTGATAACACCTTAGTTCTATTAACCCAATGGAGCATTATGGCAGCAGGGGTTGGGGGGGCATGGACGGAGAAAAAATTTCTACTAAGAGAAGAGGCATCAGTACAATGGACATTTCCAACTGACTGTAAGTTATGTCCCTTGTGCTGATTTTTCTGTTTTTCATCTTGGGCTGCACTTTAGACTTTAAAGTAAACCTGTCACAAGCTTGAGTGAGCTATAAGTAAAAGTTGCCTTCGGTAAAAACAACATGTCAAAATGTAGATCCCAAGGCACCAAGAACACAGCTAATCTGTTCCTGTAATAGCATATGTTTTATTAATTACAAAACATTACTGAAGTATAGCAAGGAAAAAGCCAATTTCCTAATCCCTCTCCCTTCACCACAAAACTCTACCTTGTTTGTAAGCCTTAATTGGTGTTACAGCTGAACCCAGGTTTCCATAATTGTATTATCTTTTGATGTGTTTATACCTCTGCAGTGTAACCATATTTTTCCTTTGTCAGCATAAAAATGTGTTTAAATATGTATTTATTGATACAGATACTGTATAGTACAAGAAAGAAGAGAAAGCATGTAAAAATATTATTCACAAAAAAAAACAATTTAAATAGATACTTTCGGGTGAGATCTGACACCATCAGACAATAGAGCTTGACCTCCTGCAACAATCGAATATGGATTGGGGAGTATATCTTGTTGGGGGTGTCGGCTATCAGGAGTCATTGTCACATTGACTTGAATGGTCTAACCCAAACAGTGGACCACTAATGGTCCATGAGAAAATTCTGGTGGTCCCCAGGGGTTCTGCCGCAGTATATGTACACCACACAATGTTGTTTCCAATGTTGTTGTCAATGTGCGCTGACAGTCAATACTGTCAGAGCGCGTTGATACCTAATGCCTCCTCTGTAGTTCCGGCTCCTGTGAACTCAGAGGGAGGCAATGGGAGTAGTGCAGAGAGCGGGAGGTGAGGAAGGAGGGGACTTCAAATGACAAGGCTGATCATAGACTGCGGGAGGGAACATGGAGCTCGAGCACATGGCTGGATAAGGAAGTGAGATCCAATGATGAATCTGTGTGAGGCAGCAATGTGATGTAGAGTCGAAAAGGTTGGCGACCACTGGTTTAACTGACCATGTATCTTCATGGTAAACACTACAATAATAAATCACTGAAAATACTATGCAATATACTTTCTCTTTAATACATTTAGCAAATCCTTGGCAGATGTTGGAATATAATCTGGCCATTGATATTGTGGAGGGACTTGTTTTTCTAGTGAGAAACAAGGATGTCATTATTGCCTTCCAGTTTCCACTACACCAATTTTATGAGCGTAAAATAATAAAACTTACAAGCAAAATATCATAATCACTTTTATGACCACTTGAAAGTCAATTAAAGGCCTGTGGTTACAAAAGGCAAGTAGGTTTGCGCTAAAAGATAAGTCGTACTTTAAAAAAGACAACCTGTGGTGCACGCCTTGAAAGTGTTTTCACACAAGAATACAGCCATAACCACACTGGAGAAATGCCTGATAAACACAGCTCTAATGTAATGGAGATGACAGTCAAGTCAATAAATGTTGGATAAGTATCTCAATGTGCCCATATCAACTGAAAGGGAAGGAACTGGTGTCCCTTGGGACATTTTATCTTCTCAAAATTTCTACTGTAGAATCCACAGAGAGTGTAGTTTACTAAAAGCTTCATCCCACTGGGATAATTTCATAGCTGCTCTTCCTTTCACTCAGTTTTATGAGTTGCAGATTTTATTCTTTTTATGGTCTTTATTTTGTATTGCAATGCCTCATTTCTTTATAACTCACACAAAAGAATTTATACTGTCCTACTGAACTCAGGTTGCTTGATCAAGACCTATCCTTTTCTTGCAAAAAAATGACCCCACGCCTGAGTAAGTAGCAGCTCCTTTTCAATGGACAGGTGATTGACAGGTAACTCAATAAATTAAGACAAAAACTAATGAAGCATTCACTATGGCAGAGGAAGGCTTCACACAAACAGCCATTAAAGTGGAGCAATATCCAGAAATCCATATATGCTACATGAAACGAGAGGGCCAGTGGAACCCAGAATCTCTTGGAAAGTATGAGATACCCTTGCTTCAGCTCCCCATGCACCTCTTATGTCTAAATCACCCTATGTCCATTAGGGGCATAGGGTGACTGAGAAAATATATCTTGGACTACTTAAAATGGGACAGTAATATTTATTAACAATATCTCTCAAGAATAGTGATGAGCCGAACACCCCCGGGTTCGGTTCGCACCAGAACCCGCGAACGGACCGAAAGTTCGTACGAACATTAGAACCCTATTAAATACAATGGATGCGAACGTTCGAATTCTAAAGTGCTAATTATAACAACTATTATGCATGTTATTGTCCTAAAAAGGGTTTGGGAACCCGGGTTCTGCACCAGGGGACATGTATCAATGCAAAAAGAAGTTTTAAAAACGGTCGTTTTTCGGGAGCAGTCATTTTAATGATGCATAAAGTGAAAAAAAAAATGTCAAATATTCCTTTAAATATCGTACCTGGGGGGTGTCTAAAGTATGCCTGTGAAGTGCCACGTGTTTCCCGTGTTTAGAACTGTCCCTGCACAAAATGACACTTCTAAAGGAAAAAAAAGCCATTTAAAACTGCTTGCGGCTTTAATGTAATGTCTGGTCCCGGTAATATGGATGAAAATCTTTAAGAAAAATGGCATAGCTACCCCATGACCCCCCCCCCCTACCCCAGCCCATTACCAGCCCCTTTGGGTCTTGTATGGATATTAAGGGGAACCCCGCACATAAAATAAAAAAGGCCCTATATACTCTGAACAGCCGTATACAGGCGGTGCATACAAGACAGGGACTGTAGGTTTGTTCTTATGTAGAATCTGTTTGTAATTTTGAACAGGTACATTGTTTAAGTGTAGCTCCAGCCCAAAAATCTATTTTTAAACTTTTTGGAAAACATAGGTAAGGGTTATCACCCCTGTAACATTTGTTTTGCTGTCTGTGCCCCTGTTCAGAACATTTCACCTCACTTTCCGTCCCAATGACAACTGTTTTTGAAATGTGGTGTTTTTCTTGAAACAAGGATTGCTGATAAAGCATCAGTACAGAGGAGACACCTTTCTCCCATATTAATTCTTACAGGAGAGAATTTTCCTTCCTAGGGGTAGATTTCCTCTCACTTCCTGTTGTCTTCTTGCGTTTGCAAGTAGGAGTCGTTTGTAAGTTGGATGTTTGAAAGTAGGGACCTGCCGTAGATACTCTGCAGAAATAGGCCCCTTAGTTGTTGGTGTTGGCACAACACTGTAAGCACTCACAGTTACTCTTGGTTGGTGCTGGAACGCCCTGCTGTCAACTATTATATCAGGAATTGTAATTACATATAATTGTTGAACAGTGGTAGTAAAAATTGGGCCTTTGATGGTGGTGCTGGTGCCACAACACTGTAAGCCCTGACAGTTACTCTTGGTGGGTGCAGCAATGGGCCCTGCTGTGAATTATTAGATCAAGAATTGTAATTGCATGCCCCTGTTGAACAGGGGCTGAAAAATTGGGCCTTTGGTGGTGGTGGTGGTGTTGACACAACACTGTAAGCCCTCAGAGTTACTCTTGGTGGGTGCAGGAATGGGCCCTGCTGTGAATTATTAGATCAAGAATTGTAATTACATGCCCCTGTTGAACAGGGGCTGAAAAATTGGGCCTTAGGCACTGGTGGCACAACACTACAACCCCTCACAGATACTGTACTTGGAGCACAGCAATGAGCCCTGTTGCAAAGTATTGCTTCAAAAATTGTAATGACACGCCCCTGTTAAACAGGGGCTGAAAAATTGGGCCTTAGGCACTGGTGCCACAACACTCCAACCCCTCACAGATACTGTACTTGGAGCACAGCAATGAGCCCTATGGCAAATTATTGCTAAAAAAATTGTAATTACACGCCCCTGTAAAACAGGGGCTGAAAAATTGGGCCTTAGCCACTGGTGGCGGCACCCATAAACAAAAATGATCTTCCAAGCTATCATCATCAATCGTATCATTGAGGACTCGGAGGAGGAGGATAGCCAGTCAACATAACAGCACAGACACTCAGCATCAGCATCAGTCTTGAAGGGATGTGACATGTTAAAATCAATTAGTCTGTTATATCAGCATCAGGTGTGTGGTAGCTGGTGGTGATCCAAGACTGGTTCATCTTGATGAAAGTCAGTCGATCAACCGAGTCGGTGGACAGGCGCACCCTGTGATCCGTGACAAATCCTCCAGCAGCACTGAATGTGCGTTCCGAAAGAACGCTGGATGCAGGACAGGCCAGTAGCTCAATTGCATACTGTGCAAGCTCTGGCCAGTGATCCATCCTCAAGACCCAGTAAGCCAGAGGATTTTCGGTGGGGAAGGTGTCCAAGTCTGACCTTGCCCCTAGATATTCCTGCACCATGTTTATCAGACGCTGGCGATGGTTGCTGGAACCAATCATACTTTGGGGCTGCGGACTAAAGAATTGTCTGAACGCATCGGTCAGACGGCCACCTTCCCCACCGCTCCTTCTTTGACTGGCCGAAGCCTCAGCAACTCGTTGTCCTGGACCAGGAGTTTGTAACCTCCCAGTCTCTGGGAACGCGTTGCACAGACCTTTCTGCAAGGCCTCCCGGAGTTGTCTCATCCTCTGCTCCCTCTGCGACGGTAACATAAGGTCCGCAACCTTACCCTTGTACCGTGGATCAAGGAGAGTGGCCAGCCAGTAATGGTCCCTCTCCTTGATCCGAAGAATACGAGGATCCTTCCGCAGACTTTGCAGGATCAGGGAGGCCATGCAGCGTAGGTTTGCTGAGGCATTCGCTCCGGAGTCCTCTGGGTCACTAAGGACGACATGATCCGCAGTCACCTCCTCCCAGCCACGTACAAGTCCACTGGTTTCTTGGGACTGTAAATCATCCCTAAAAGACTGCTGCTGATGATGCTGAGTGCCAGCCTCCACCTCCATGCTGACACAATCCTCCTCCTCCTCCTCCTCCTCCTCTTCTTCCTCTTCCTGTGCGATGGGTGGGACAGAAGGAACACTGTCTGGGTAAAGGGGGCCTTGAGAGGCAAGGAAGTCCTCCTCTTCCTGCCTCTGTTCTGCCTCAAGTGCCCTGTCCATTATTCCACGCAGCGTGTGCTCCAACAGGTGGACAAGAGGTACAGTGTCACTGATGCATGCACTGTCACTGCTCACCATCCTCGTGGCCTCCTCAAATGGTGCCAGGACAGTGCATGCATCCCTGATCATGCCCCACTGGCGTGGAGAAAAAAAACCAAGCTCCCCTGACCCTGTCCTGGTGCCGTAGTCGCACAGGTACTCATTGATGGCCCTCTGCTGCGTGTGCAGCCGCTGCAGCATGGCCAACGTTGAGTTCCACCTGGTGGGCATGTCACATATAAGGCGGTTCTTGGGCAGGTTCAACTCCTTTTGCAGCTCAGCCAGGCGAGCACTGGCATTATAAGATCTGCGGAAATGCACACAGACTTTCCTGGCCTGCCTCAGGACATCCTGTAAGCCCGGGTACCTGCCCAAGAACCGCTGCACCACCAGGTTAAGGACGTGAGCCACACAGGGCACATGGGTCAGTTGTCCCTGTCGGAGGGCGGAGAGGAGGTTGGTGCCATTGTCGCAAACCACCATTCCTGGCTTAAGCTGGCGTGGCGTCAACCACCTCTCGGCCTGGCCCTGCAGAGCAGACAGGACCTCTGCCCCAGTGTGGCTTCTGTCCCCCAAACACACCAGCGCAAGCACGGCATGGCATCTTTTTGCCTGCGTACTTGCGTAGCCCCGTGAACGGCTACGGAGCACCGCTGGTTCATAGGACAAACCACAGGAAGAGGCCATGGAGGAAGAAGAAGAGGAGGGGGTGGAGGAGAGAGGTGTGTCACAACCAGTAGTAGCATTTTGGAGGCGTGGCGGTGGGACAACCTCCAACACTACTGCACCTTGTCCTGCATCCTTCCCAGCTGCCAAAAGAGTGACCCAATGGGCCGTGAAAGAAAGGTAACGTCCCTGTCCATGCCTGCTGGACCATGAGTCAGCGGTAATATGCACCTTACCGCTGACCGCCCTGTCCAGCGAGGCCAAGACATTGCCTTCCACATGCCGGTAGAGAGCCGGAATAGCCTTCCGTGAGAAAAAGTGGCGTTTGGGAACCTGCCACTGAGGAACCGCACATTGCACAAACTCACGGAAGGGGGCCGAGTCTACCAACTGAAAAGGCAGCAGTTGAAGCGCTAGCAATTTAGCCAAGCTAGCATTCAACCGCTGGGCATGTGGATGGCTGGGAGTGAACTTCTTTCGACGGTCCAGCAGCTGGGGCAGGGAAATTTGCCTGCTAGAATCGGACGTCGGTGTACTGCTAGCAGAGTGGCCGCAAGTACTTGGCTGTGACACACCTAATTCTACACCTTCATTCCTCTCAGTGCATGTTTCAGAGAGGACTGAAGTTATAGTGGGGTTGGAAATCCCAGCTGATGCGGTGCAAGGAGAGGTCCGCTTTGTTCTTTGGTGTGGGTCTTTGAGGTAGGCTTGCCAACGAGCTGCATGGCAGGTCAACATATGTCTGGTCAGGCATGTGGTACCCAAGCGGCTGATGTTTTGGCCACGCGATATACGCTTGAGACATATGTTGCAAACAGCAGCTGTGCGATCTGATGCACTAGCCTCAAAAAAGGCCCACACCAAGGAACTTTTTGAATGACGGGCAGAGGCAGCGCCCTGCACAGGCGGAGCTCTGCGGTGTGATTCCGTCGGTGTACTGCCCTTACGCTGGCCACCAAAGGGCATCCTGTCTCGTTGGAGATGTGCCTCCTCCTCATCCTCCTCCTCCTCTCTCCTATTAGGCACCCACGTGGAGTCAGTGACCTCATCATCCCCTCACTCCTCATCACTGGAGCCAATCTGGCAGTATGCTGCAGCTGCTGGAACATGACTGCCAGATTGGTGTCCTTCTTGAGCATCCCCTCTGTCTGCTCTCACCCTACTGCCTTCCTGTAGCTGGGTTTCATCATCAGACCCTTCGAAACGCTGGGCATCCTCCTGGAGCATGTACCCAACACTGTGCTCAAACAGTTCGGGGGACTCCTCAGGAGGAGGACATGGTGGGTCTAGGGAAGGAGTGACTGATGATGAGTCTGACATTGATACCAGGGAAGAGGACGCTTTGGCAGCTGCTTTGCCAGTACCCTGAGCCTGGGTGAGAGAGGATGAGGAGGAGGAGGAGGGCTTGGTCATCCACTCTACCAAGTCTTCGGCATGATGTGGCTCAACATGTCCAGCTGCGGAAAAGAAGGACAAGCGTGTCCCATGGCCATGTGCTGATGACAATGCACCGCGTCCACGACCAGCACTGTTGCCCCCAGACACAGAGCCTGCTTGCCCTCTTTTATTGCCTCCTGACTGTCTGCCTCTCCTTGTTTGCCTTCCAGACATTCTAATAGATGGCCTGCAGGGAGATGGGAAAAAAGCAATAAGGGCTACCTTCAGGTGTCCTTCTCTGTCCCTTGAAACAAGGACTTGCACAGTGAAAGAAACTGACACTCTCCCTACCTACAGTTTTCTGTCCCTAGAAAAAATGTTTTTTTTAAGCACAATATAGCACAAGGAGAATTCACTCACTGTCCTTCCAGGTCCCTAGAAACAAGGACTTGCACAGTGAAAGAAACTGACACTCTCCCTACCTACAGTTTTCTGTCCCTAGAAAAAATGTTTTTTTTAAGCACAATATAGCACAAGGAGAATTCACTCACTGTCCTTCCAGGTCCCTAGAAACAAGGACTTGCACAGTGAAAGAAACTGACACTCTCCCTACCTACAGTTTTCTGTCCCTAGAAAAAATGTTTTTTTTAAGCACAATATAGCACAAGGAGAATTCACTCACTGTCCTTCCAGGTCCCTAGAAACAAGGACTTGCACAGTGAAAGAAACTGACACTCTCCCTACCTACAGTTTTCTGTCCCTAGAAAAAATGTTTTTTTTAAGCACAATATAGCACAAGGAGAATTCACTCACTGTCCTTCCAGGTCCCTAGAAACAAGGACTTGCACAGTGAAAGAAACTGACACTCCCCCTACCTACAGTTTTCTGTCCCTAGAAAAAATGTTTTTTTTAAGCACAATATAGCACAAGGAGAATGCACTCACTGTCCTTCCAGGTCCCTAGAAACAAGGACTTGCACAGTGAAAGAAACTGACACTCTCCCTACCTACAGTTTTCTGTCCCTAGAAAAAATGTTTTTTTTAAGCACAATATAGCACAAGGAGAATTCACTCACTGTCCTTCCAGGTCCCTAGAAACAAGGACTTGCACAGTGAAAGAAACTGACACTCTCCCTACCTACAGTTTTCTGTCCCTAGAAAAAATGTTTGTTTTAAGCACAATATAGCACAAGGAGAATTCACTCACTGTCCTTCCAGGTCCCTAGAAACAAGGACTTGCACAGTGAAAGAAACTGACACTCTCCCTACCTACAGTTTTCTGTCCCTAGAAAAAATGTTTTTTTTAAGCACAATATAGCACAAGGAGAATTCACTCACTGTCCTTCCAGGTCCCTAGAAACAAGGACTTGCACAGTGAAAGAAACTGACACTCTCCCTACCTACAGTTTTCTGTCCCTAGAAAAAATGTTTTTTTTAAGCACAATATAGCACAAGGAGAATTCACTCACTGTCCTTCCAGGTCCCTAGAAACAAGGACTTGCACAGTGAAAGAAACTGACACTCTCCCTACCTACAGTTTTCTGTCCCTAGAAAAAATGTTTTTTTTAAGCACAATATAGCACAAGGAGAATTCACTCACTGTCCTTCCAGGTCCCTAGAAACAAGGACTTGCACAGTGAAAGAAACTGACACTCTCCCTACCTACAGTTTTCTGTCCCTAGAAAAAATGTTTTTTTTAAGCACACTATATTACAAGGAGAATTCACTCACTGTCCTTCCCAGTCCCTAGAAACAAGGACTTGCACAGTGAAAGAAACTGACACTCTCCCTACCTACAGTTTTCTGTCCCTAGAAAAAATGTTTTTTTTAAGCACAATATAGCACAAGGAGAATTCACTCACTGTCCTTCCAGGTCCCTGGAAACAAGGACTTGCACAGTGAAAGAAACTGACACTCTCCCTACCTACAGTTTTCTGTCCCTAGAAAAAATGTTTTTTTTAAGCACAATATAGCACAAGGAGAATTCACTCACTGTCCTTCCAGGTCCCTAGAAACAAGGACTTACACAGTGAAAGAAACTGACACTCTCCCTACCTACAGTTTTCTGTCCCTAGAAAAAATGTTTTTTTTAAGCACAATATAGCACAAGGAGAATTCACTCACTGTCCTTCCAGGTCCCTGGAAACAAGGACTTGCACAGTGAAAGAAACTGACACTCTCCCTACCTACAGTTTTCTGTCCCTAGAAAAAATGTTTTTTTTAAGCACAATATAGCACAAGGAGAATTCACTCACTGTCCTTCCAGGTCCCTAGAAACAAGGACTTGCACAGTGAAAGAAACTGACACTCTCCCTACCTACAGTTTTCTGTCCCTAGAAAAAATGTTTTTTTTAAGCACAATATAGCACAAGGAGAATTCACTCACTGTCCTTCCAGGTCCCTAGAAACAAGGACTTGCACAGTGAAAGAAACTGACACTCTCCCTACCTACAGTTTTCTGTCCCTAGAAAAAATGTTTTTTTTAAGCACAATATAGCACAAGGAGAATTCACTCACTGTCCTTCCAGGTCCCTAGAAACAAGGACTTGCACAGTGAAAGAAACTGACACTCTCCCTACCTACAGTTTTCTGTCCCTAGAAAAAATGTTTTTTTTAAGCACACTATAGCACAAGGAGAATTCACTCACTGTCCTTCCCAGTCCCTAGAAACAAGGACTTGCACAGTGAAAGAAACTGACACTCTCCCTACCTACAGTTTTCTGTCCCTAGAAAAAATGTTTTTTTTAAGCACAATATAGCACAAGGAGAATTCACTCACTGTCCTTCCAGGTCCCTGGAAACAAGGACTTGCACAGTGAAAGAAACTGACACTCTCCCTACCTACAGTTTTCTGTCCCTAGAAAAAATGTTTTTTTAAGCACAATATAGCACAAGGAGAATTCACTCACTGTCCTTCCAGGTCCCTAGAAACAAGGACTTACACAGTGAAAGAAACTGACACTCTCCCTACCTACAGTTTTCTGTCCCTAGAAAAAATGTTTTTTTTAAGCACAATATAGCACAAGGAGAATTCACTCACTGTCCTTCCAGGTCCCTAGAAACAAGGACTTACACAGTGAAAGAAACTGACACTCTCCCTACCTACAGTTTTCTGTCCCTAGAAAAAATGTTTTTTTTAAGCACAATATAGCACAAGGAGAATTCACTCACTGTCCTTCCAGGTCCCTAGAAACAAGGACTTGCACAGTGAAAGAAACTGACACTCTCCCTACCTACAGTTTTCTGTCCCTAGAAAAAATGTTTTTTTTAAGCACAATATAGCACAAGGAGAATTCACTCACTGTCCTTCCAGGTCCCTAGAAACAAGGACTTGCACAGTGAAAGAAACTGACACTCTCCCTACCTACAGTTTTCTGTCCCTAGAAAAAATGTTTTTTTTAAGCACAATATAGCACAAGGAGAATTCACTCACTGTCCTTCCAGGTCCCTAGAAACAAGGACTTACACAGTGAAAGAAACTGACACTCTCCCTACCTACAGTTTTCTGTCCCTAGAAAAAATGTTTTTTTTAAGCACAATATAGCACAAGGAGAATTCACTCACTGTCCTTCCAGGTCCCTAGAAACAAGGACTTGCACAGTGAAAGAAACTGACACTCTCCCTACCTACAGTTTTCTGTCCCTAGAAAAAATGTTTTTTTTAAGCACAATATAGCACAAGGAGAATTCACTCACTGTCCTTCCAGGTCCCTAGAAACAAGGACTTGCACAGTGAAAGAAACTGACACTCTCCCTACCTACAGTTTTCTGTCCCTAGAAAAAATGTTTTTTTTAAGCACACTATAGCACAAGGAGAATTCACTCACTGTCCTTCCCAGTCCCTAGAAACAAGGACTTGCACAGTGAAAGAAACTGACACTCTCCCTACCTACAGTTTTCTGTCCCTAGAAAAAATGTTTTTTTTAAGCACAATATAGCACAAGGAGAATTCACTCACTGTCCTTCCAGGTCCCTGGAAACAAGGACTTGCACAGTGAAAGAAACTGACACTCTCCCTACCTACAGTTTTCTGTCCCTAGAAAAAATTTTTTTTTTAAGCACAATATAGCACAAGGAGAATTCACTCACTGTCCTTCCAGGTCCCTAGAAACAAGGACTTACACAGTGAAAGAAACTGACACTCTCCCTACCTACAATTTTCTGTCCCTAGAAAAAATGTTTTTTTTAAGCACAATATAGCACAAGGAGAATTCACTCACTGTCCTTCCAGGTCCCTGGAAACAAGGACTTGCACAGTGAAAGAAACTGACACTCTCCCTACCTACAGTTTTCTGTCCCTAGAAAAAATGTTTTTTTTAAGCACAATATAGCACAAGGAGAATTCACTCACTGTCCTTCCAGGTCCCTAGAAACAAGGACTTACACAGTGAAAGAAACTGACACTCTCCCTACCTACAGTTTTCTGTCCCTAGAAAAAATGTTTTTTTTAAGCACAATATAGCACAAGGAGAATTCACTCACTGTCCTTCCAGGTCCCTAGAAACAAGGACTTGCACAGTGAAAGAAACTGACACTCTCCCTACCTACAGTTTTCTGTCCCTAGAAAAAATGTTTTTTTTAAGCACAATATAGCACAAGGAGAATTCACTCACTGTCCTTCCAGGTCCCTAGAAACAAGGACTTGCACAGTGAAAGAAACTGACACTCTCCCTACCTACAGTTTTCTGTCCCTAGAAAAAATGTTTTTTTTAAGCACAATATAGCACAAGGAGAATTCACTCACTGTCCTTCCAGGTCCCTAGAAACAAGGACTTGCACAGTGAAAGAAACTGACACTCTCCCTACCTACAGTTTTCTGTCCCTAGAAAAAATGTTTTTTTTAAGCACACTATAGCACAAGGAGAATTCACTCACTGTCCTTCCCAGTCCCTAGAAACAAGGACTTGCACAGTGAAAGAAACTGACACTCTCCCTACCTACAGTTTTCTGTCCCTAGAAAAAATGTTTTTTTTAAGCACAATATAGCACAAGGAGAATTCACTCACTGTCCTTCCAGGTCCCTAGAAACAAGGACTTGCACAGTGAAAGAAACTGACACTCTCCCTACCTACAGTTTTCTGTCCCTAGAAAAAATGTTTTTTTTAAGCACAATATAGCACAAGGAGAATTCACTCACTGTCCTTCCAGGTCCCTGGAAACAAGGACTTGCACAGTGAAAGAAACTGACACTCTCCCTACCTACAGTTTTCTGTCCCTAGAAAAAATGTTTTTTTTAAGCACAATATAGCACAAGGAGAATTCACTCACTGTCCTTCCAGGTCCCTAGAAACAAGGACTTACACAGTGAAAGAAACTGACACTCTCCCTACCTACAGTTTTCTGTCCCTAGAAAAAATGTTTTTTTTAAGCACACTATAGCACAAGCACAAAACACACTGACACTCTCCCTACCTATCCTTCTCTTTCCCTAAACTAAAGGAATCCAGGTTAAGCAAGAAAGAAATAAAAGTCACTGTCCCTGCCTATGCTGCTCTATCCCTGCTCCGGAACACACTACACTAGGCCGCCGTGCTGGCGGCCTTTTATAGTGTGGGGCGTGTACTAAACACCCTCAGCAATAATTGGCCACAGGCATCCTGCCTGTGGCCAATCATTGCTCTCCTCGCTGCCGGCGCTGTGATTGGCCAAGCATGCGGGGTCACAGTGCATGCTTGGCCAATCACAGCGCCTGGATGACACTGCGATGGCGTAGTGCATTGTGGGCCGTTCGCGTCACTCGAATTTGGCGCGAACGGCCCAAATCGTTCGATCTTCGTCGAACGATCGAACAGCCGATGTTCGAGTCGAACGTATGTTCGATTCGAACACGAAGCTCATCCCTACTCAAGAAATATGAAGATGTTATCCCCTGTACACTGTGAGGGCTATGCCCAGGAAGTATACCTCCTTATATGGGCATTCCAGGAAGTTCAATTTAAAAGTCATTAGATCTCATTGTTGCTTGTGCTAATTGACTCTGCAATCGTGTGAAGGTGTATTTGTGATAATGTTGATTGTGTCTTCTGAGTTACCAGACGGCAAGTCTAGCCTAAAGGTCATGTCTCTGAGTCATCAGCTGCTGTAAGGGATTAGTTAATTATCTCATGTTAATTAGGTCTGGTCACTGGTGTATTTTCAGAGTAATATGAGCAGGATATGTATGCACCTCCTCTTTTACTGTATATAAGCCTGTAGTCTTTCAATAAAGATTGTCATTCCTGTTTGACCTTCAACACGGAGCTTCGTCTCGTATTTGGGGGAGAATTATTCCTATGGGTTTCTTATTCGGCTGGTTGGCGTGTCTGGTAGCTGCCTTGTGTTTGGGAATGGAATATCCTAAATTACTTTAACCCCTTTCATACTCGGAGTGTCGTTACACTACACTATGTTGTTTTATATTACTAGCTCTAACACCGCAGGTTTGTTTTTCTAAATACACCCTTTAACATATTTTTATGTTGATCCCACCTGTAGATCACCTATTTTCACACTTCCTGTAGCAGGGTGACAGGGTGGACAGAGCATTCTCAGATGGACGTGTAGTTTTAAATGGACTTTGGGTAAGTAAGTAGGAATGACCTACCTGGTTTACCTGGGTTCAGTACGAAGTGGGTTTGGCAAACATTACTACACTTCGGGTGCCAAAACCTAACCATATTAAAGCCAATGGGAGCCAAATGTTAAAAAAATATTAATGACCATTTCCTAGACTAATTGGAAAAGAACTGTCAAGCAACTGGTGTGGGGGGCTGAGCAGTGTTCCTGGAACTGTACATCTTCATTCAGTTGAAGTAGGGATACATTTTGACTGTGGGGATACATTTTGTCATGCTGTAATGCAAAGCATCATGTCTGTGGCATATTATTATTATTATACAGGTTTTATATAGCGCCAACAGTTTACGCAGCGCTTTACAATATAAAAGGGAGACAATACATTTACAATACAATAAAATACAATATGTACACCCCCGTCCCCTGCCTTTGCAGCTTAAAAGAGGGGGGGGGCAGTTGAGGGATGGTACACCTACACAACAGCAAGTGTAAATGAGACCTTAAAGTTTATGTCAGAGCAAAATAAACAGCAGAGGCAGCGTTCTTGACCCAATAAAGGAAGTTTGGAGTTTACTTGATTTCTGGCAGGATCAACGGGCATATTTCTTTACTTGCAGCATGTCCAAAAACAAAACATAGGGAAATGGACATTATAGGATAGATGTTCTAAATATGTATATATATTATTTTTTCATTTTGCCCAAAAATACATTTTAATTGTTGGCATGCGTTTTGCGATTGGAAGGCTGTCTGAAAGCCCTTTAGCTCAGTGGTGCTGTAAATGGCCTCCAGTTTACTGCCTGCAGCTATTCTATGGTGGGCCTGTTATATACAGTAATGCAATCAATTGTGCTTAGCACTTTGGTCCTTGCGCTACTTATTGAATAAGCCTGTATGCCTTTTATTTGACAAGTACAATCTTCTTTCAGGCTGCATTATTGCTAACGGGCCTTGCTGTCCTTTCCCAGCATCCAGTGTCAAATTAGGTCTATCAGGAAAAAGAAGAAGTGACAGGCAGATTAAAGAAAGGACGCATGAATCTAGATAACTTGGGGACAATAGCAACATAGTTAACGCTGTACATAATTTATTATATCATGCATTTTCTTAATTAATACTCAGTGTCGTTTTCCACCACCATCAATTCTGATTTATTGTAACCTGAATATTACAGTAATGGAAACGATGCCTACGAGCACTCACAAAATGTTCTTTCAATGAGGAAATCTAAACTCCTGTATATTTCATACAAAGCATTTTGTCACTTTAGTTGCTGATTATCTTTGTGTTTATGCTTTGCATTCACGTCTCCAATGTGCTTCATAGGAAAATGTCTGGACATTTTTTACAGTAAAGTAAATTACCAAACTCTATCGACATTGCAGAGTGCCGATCCAAAAATCATTGTCCTGATCAATCCTTGTCCAACTGAAAGACGTTTTTGCTAAAGGTCTGTTTTTCTGTTTCATGTCAAAGGAAACCTATCATGAGAGGAATATTAAGGCTTTCATTAACCACTTGTCCACCGCCCGCCGTCAAATGACGGCGGGAGGAAGACCCTCTTGTTCTGGGCGGACGTCAGATGACGTCGCGCCTTCCCAAGCAACTAGGGGACGTGCACGCCCACCGCCGCATCACTGGGGACCCACGATTGCCCAGTAACTGAGCAGGACCGTGGTTCTGTGTGTGTAAACACACAGATTTAAGTCCTGTCAGGGAGAGGAGACCGATGGTGTGTCCCTTATACATAGGGACAACCATCGGTCACCTCCCCCAGTCAGTCCCCTCCCCCCCCCCACAGTAAGAATCACTCCCTAGGGAACACATTTAACCCCTTGATCGCCCCCTAGTGTTAACCCCTTCCCTGCCAGTCATATTTATACAGTAATCAATGCATTTTTATAGCAGGGATCGCTGTATAAATGTGAATGGTCCCAAAAATGTGTCAAAAGTGTCTGATTTGTCTGCCGCAATATCGCAGTCACGATAAAAATTGCAGATCGCCGCCATTACTAGTAAAAAAAAAATGGTATAAATCTATCCCCTATTTTGTATCTGCTATAACTTTTGCGCAAACCAATCAATATACGCTTATTGCGATTTTTTGTTTTTAACCAAAAATATGTAGAAGAATACATATCGGCCTAAACTGAGGAAAATTTTAAATAATAAAAAAAAAAGTATATTTATTATAGCAAAAAGTAAAAAATATTGTGTTTATTTTCAAACTTTTCCCTCTTCTTTTGTTTATAGCGCAAAAAATAAAACCCACAGAGGTGATCAAATACCACCAAAAGAAAGCTCTATTAGTGGGGAAAAAATTATAACAATTTTATTTGGGTACAGTGTAGGATGATCGCGCAATTGTCATTCAAATTGTGACAGCGCTGAAAGCTGAAAAATGGCTTGGGCAGGAAGGGGGTGAAAGTGCCCTGTATTGAGGTGGTTAATTACCTCTTAGAAATTCAAGTTTCCTGGCTGTCTTTGCAATTAGAGCTTTCCAAGTTCCTAAACTGGAATAAGCACAGAGCAAATAATGTCATAATTTCTGTTCAGTCTACATAAGTATAAAAACCATTGAATTTCCATGACATTCAATTAACAAGCATTTCTAACATTTAAATCTGAACTCCAGATAGATATAGGCAGGTCCAGTCCTAGGGTCACAGACCCTTGGGTGCAGAAATATTTCTGGCGCACCTACATGGGCGTGGTCATCATACTAACTCCTCCCCTTTACAAATGTTTCTATGGCAACGACTCAAACACAGAGATGCTCCCCTAAGGAGTCTTCATTACCCTGGGATCCTCAAATGATCTCTTAACAATAAACAAAATACAGAAAGAGAGTACTCAAATGGGACAGAGACTGCAGACATGATACAAAAGATTGTCAGAGACTGCAGACATGATACACAAGATTGTCGAAGACTGCAGACATGATACAAGAGATGGTCAGAGACTGCAGACATGATACAAGAGATAGTCAGAGATTGCAGACATGATACAAGAGATGGTCAGAGATTGCAGACAAGAAATAGTCAGAGACTGCAGACATGATACAAGAGATGGTCAGAGACTGCAGACATGATACAAGAGATGGTCAGAGACTGCAGACATGTTACCAGAAATAGTCAGAGACTGCAGACATGATACAAGAGATGGTCAGAGACTGCAGACATGATACAAGAGATGGTCAGAGATTGCAGACATGATACAAGAGATGGTCAGAGACTGCAGACATGATACAAGAAATGGTTAGAGACTGCAGACATGATACAAGAGATGGTCAGAGACTGCAGACATGTTACAAGAAATAGTCAGAGACTGCAGACATGATGCAAGAGATGGTCAGAGACTGCAGACATGATACAAGTGATGGTCAGAGACTGCAGACATGATACAAGAGATGGTCAGAGATTGCAGACATGATACAAGAAATGGTTAGAGACTGCAGACATGATACAAGAGATGGTCAGAGACTGCAGACATGTTACAAGAAATAGTCAGAGACTGCAGACATGATGCAAGAGATGGTCAGAGACTGCAGACATGATACAAGTGATGGTCAGAGACTGCAGACATGATACAAGAGATGGTCAGAGATTGCAGACATGATGCAAGAGATGGTCAGAGATTGCAGATATGATGCAAGAGATGGTCAGAGATTGCAGACATGATACAAGAGATGGTCAGAGACTGCAGACATGATACAAGAGATGGTCAGAGACTGCAGACATGATACAAGAGATGGTCAGAGATTGCAGACATGATACAAGAGATGATCAGAGACTGCAGACATGTTACAAGAGATACATGTATCAAATGCAGCTTACCAGTGCCCACCAAATGCAGCCTTATCAGTGCCCACCAAATGCAGCTTATCAGTGGCAGTGCCAACCAATTGCAGCCTGCCAATGACCAATTGCAGCCTACCAGTGCCCACCAATTGCAGCCTGCCAGTGCCCACTAAATGCAGCTTATCAGTGCCCACCAATTGCAGCCTGCAAGTGCCCACCAATTGCAGCCTATCAGTGCCCACCAATTGCAGCCTACCAGTGCCCACCAATTGCAGCCTACCAGTGCCCCTGGATCACACAGAGAGGCAACGATCTCCAACTGTCACGGAGCTTGGATTTGAATCTCCCGGATGGCCACGGTAACAAAAGTCCTGTCTCCTAGACTGGCTTGCGGCTCCTATGATACACATCACACTGATTCAATATCACTACATTGGATCAGTGTTCCGTCTATCTCACAGGAGCCGGTCTAGGAGGAGGCACCACCGGGCATTTTTGACCAAGTTTGTGTGGTGTGACACACACAAGGAAAGGAGGAGGGAGGGGAGCACTCTGGCACTTCTGCACCTCCCCGCGCTCCCTGCGGTGCCTGGGTGCAGTGCACCCCGCACACCTGCCCAAGATCGGCCCTTGATATAGGAGTTACAAATTAATGCAGATCTGTATTCATTAAAGCATCTATAAATGTGTTTTTCACGTGTAAGTGCCTCAAATTTACTTGGTATCAGCCTCTTGCTATCTCTGTACAGCAGAATAAGATAGGGAGAAACAGTACAAGGAGCAAATCAGGTGTTTTTTAATAGTGTCCTACACCATGTACTCTTATTGCAATGCAAAAAAGTACTATAAAAACATTATAACCTTATAAAAATAATGGTGTAGGGAGCAGGGGCTGTATGATCATGGCATACCATGTATGATCTGCGCGTACCCTTGTATGATCTGTGCATACTCTTGTATGATATGGATGAAATATGATAGTTTAGGGGCGGGGCAGGGTAGGGGTTGGGTGGGGCAACTGGTGGCGGGTAACTCTCAAGGCCTGGCTAATAGCTCAAGACTTGAAATTTTGAACCCTGCATAATATGTATGTATATATATATATATATATTGTGGGGGGGTTAGCTCGGCAGCGGGTGTGTGTGACCCCCGGGATGGGCTCCCCACACAAAAACAGGCCCAGCAAACGGAGGTTGTGGTTTTCAAAATCAAAAAGGTGCGGTTTATTTTCTATTTACAGTGACAAAACACAGCAAAGCAAAAGAAACATAAATAAAATAAATCCTGGTCAACTTGACCTCTGACTAAACATACAGGTTTCCTAACTAACAACTGGGATCAGCCTAGTGCTGTCCTAGTCCCTAAGTCCCTGGTTTTAAATGTCCAAGCAAATAGCCACACAGGCTTTGTCTCACCGCACAGGGGTTCACTCTCCCTAGACAGTCCACACAGGTCTGGTTCCAGGCATGAGCATACACCTAATGAATCTGGGAGTTCTTATAGAGGCCTAAATGAGCTGACAAGCTTCAGCTGGTCTCATCAACTCCCTGTCTGCACGACGCCCCACACTCTCCCTAGAGGTATGAGTCATCCATGAGCCCACTAGCCTCAGCTGGGCTTATACAACTCTCCACCTAGTTGTATAAGTCGGCGTAAAGCCTGAATCTGGGCGAAATATATCTACCCCCCTGGATGCAACCAGGTGACTTTACCTTCCTGCTGTCACATACCCCCCCTCTTGTTTTAACCTCGGGGTTGGAACACCAGCAATCAGGCATTCATGTACTTGAGACAAAGCATCCACATTCCCCATTTGAACGCCAGGGCGATGCTTTACTGTGAAGTTGAATTCCTGGAGGGCCAGGAACCACCTATTCACTCTTCTATTTGTTTCCTTGTTTTGAGCCATCCACTTTAACGGAGCGTGATCCGTAACCATGTCAAAGTGCCTACCTAGCAGGTAGTACCGAAGGGAATCTAGAGCCCACTTCACCGCTAAACACTCCTTTTCAACGGTGGCGTAATTTACCTCATGGGACTTCAACTTCCTGCTGAGGTAAATGACTGGGTGCTCTTCCCCGTTCCAGACCTGGGACAATACTGCTCCTAACCCCACATCTGACGCATCACTTTGTACGACAAAGTCTTTAGAGAAGTCGGGTGAGTACAACACTGGCTGGCTACATAAGGCTTGTTTCAAGAATTGGAATGCTGCCTCAGCCTCGGGGGTCCATTTAATCATGACCGACCCTTTCCCCTTCGTCAGGTTGGTTAGGGGCACAGCCTTAGAAGCAAAGTGGGGAATGAATCGCCGATAATACCCAGCGATTCCCAGAAAGGCTCGTACCTGCTTCTTGCTGTTGGGACGTGGCCAACTCTGGATGGCCTCGACTTTGTTGAGTTGGGGTTTTATTACTCCCCTCCCAATGGTGTACCCAAGATATTTGGCCTCCTCCTGCCCAATGGTACACTTCTTGGGGTTAGCCATAAACCCCGCTTCCCGAACAGAGTCCAGGACTGCTTGCACTTTTGGCAGATGTGAGGCCCAATCTGTGCTATGGACAATTACGTCATCCAGGTAAGCCGCAGCATACTTCCGATGGGGCCTCAGCATCTGGTCCATTTTCCGCTGGAATGTGGCCGGCGCATTCTGTAACCCGAACGGCATTCTTTTATATTGGAACGCCCCGTCTGGGGTTACAAATGCGGTTTTCTCTTTGGCCGACTTGGCCAGGGGGATTTGCCAATACCCTTTTGTGAGGTCAAGAGTCGTCATGTATCGGGCTGTTCCCAGCCGGTCGATCAACTCATCTATACGTGGCATGGGGTAGGTGTCAAATTTTGTAACTTTGTTCAACTGACGAAAATCGTTACAAAATCGCCAGCTCCCATCCGGTTTAGGCACCAACACAATGGGACTAGACCAATCACTTTGGGACTCCTCTATCACCCCTAAGTTCAGCATTTTCTGTACTTCCTCCCGTATTGCCTCCCGTCGGGCCTCTGGGATCCGATAGGGTTTTAACTTCACCCTTTCACCGGGCGGGGTAATGATGTCATGCTCTACCCCAGATGTTTGTCCCGGCAGCTCAGAGAATACCTCCTTGTTGCGAAGCACAAACTCCTTAACCTCCTGTTGTTGGGGTTGTGACAAGGTGGCTGCTATTCCAACCTCAGGAATCACGCAACCAGTTTGAGCTGGTGACCAAGTGTCTGCGACTAGGGACTCTCTATCCCTCCAGGCTTTCAACAGATTAACGTGATAGATCTGTTCGGGCTTTCGCCTTCCTGGTTGTCTGACCTTGTAATTCACTTTGCTCACTTTTTCCATTATCTCATAGGGGCCTTGCCATTTGGCAAGGAATTTACTTTCAACCGTAGGGACAAGTACCAGTATCCTATCCCCCGGGGAAAAGGTACGGGTCTTGGCTCCACGGTTGTACACTCTCTGCTGTGCTAACTGCGCTTGGGCCAAATGTTCCTTCACGATGGGCATTACCTGTGCAATTCGGTCTTGCATCAGGGCGACATGCTCAATCACACTCCTGTGGGGAGAACTCTCACTTTCCCAAGTTTCCTTGGCAATATCCAACAGCCCTCTTGGGTGTCTCCCATACAGTAACTCAAAGGGGGAGAATCCCGTAGAGGATTGGGGCACCTCCCTAATAGCAAACATCAAATAAGGAAGTAGACAGTCCCAATCCTTTCCGTCTCTATCCACCACTTTCTTCAACATTTGTTTTAGGGTTTTGTTGAATCTTTCAACCAGCCCATCGGTTTGGGGGTGATACACAGATGTACGCAATTGCGTCACTTTGAACAATTTACACAGCTCTTTCATAACCCGGGACATAAAGGGTGTACCTTGGTCCGTAAGCAGTTCTTTACAAATACCCACCCGGCTAAAAACAAGAGATAGCTCTTTGGCTATGGTTTTGGCCGAGGTATTTCTGAGAGGGATCGCTTCTGGATAACGGGTGGCATAGTCCATTATAACCAATATGTACTGGTGCCCCCTAGCGGACTTGATTATAGGACCTACCAAATCCATTGCGATTCTCTCAAACGGGACCTCAATGATGGGTAGAGGGACCAGCGGGCTACGGAAATGTGGCATCGGGGCCGACCTCTGACACACAGGGCAGGAGGAACAATAATTTTCTATGTCCTTCATCACCCCAGGCCAATAGAATCTCTGTAATACCCTCTCTCGGGTTTTCTCTGTCCCCAGATGACCTCCAAGAATGTGCCCATGGGCCAACTCCAACACCAACTTCCTGTAAGGTTTGGGCACCACAAGCTGCTCAACGGTTTCTTCTGCCCTTTTTGCCACCCGATACAGTAGGTCCTTCTCTACGCTGAAGTATGGGTAAGTGCAGGTATTATCTGGGTTCACTAACTCGCCATCTATTTCCACTACGTTTTCCCGTGCCTTTATTAGGGCGGGGTCTTTTAACTGTTCTGTGGCAAAATTTTCCCTGTGAACCTCCAGATCAGAAAACTCCACAGACGGTAGGTTTTCGTCTGAGGAGGTGGGCTCCTCTCCAGTTTCTTGAGTCTCCCCTGCCAATACTGACAAGGGAAATTCTGGAGAGTCCTCACCACTCTCAGAGGAGTTCTGGCTATCACATTCCTGGTACATAGGGGCACCAGTGGGGGGCTCAGGATCATCCCACAGTTCCCAGAACTTCGGAAAATCCCTTCCCACAATGGCATCATGCGGTAATTGAGATACTAACCCCACTGGATGAGAGAGGGTACCTTTGGGGGTCTCGAAACACACTGTAGTCACTGGATACTCTCGGGTGTCCCCATGCACACAAATAACAGCTACCTTGCTATTTCCAGAGACCTCTGATTTAACTAATTCAGCCTTTATCAGGGTCACAAGGCTACCTGAATCCAGCAATACCACAACATTTCTACCATTAACACACATTTTGCATAAATGTTTCTCAGTTCCTCGAATGGCAGTGCATGCGATTGTCGCACACAGCGACTGACGTCTGCCCGTCAGAAAGTCACACTGCATGGGTTCCTCCACAACCGGGCAATTGGCTGCAATATGTCCCGCTTGCCGGCAGCGGTAGCAAACGATCCTTCTTGCCGCCTCTTGAGCCGCTGATTTCCCAGGCTGTTCTCGCCAAACTTGGGGTAGAGCTCCCACCCTCTCACTCTCTCCACCCTCACCCCTTGGAATCCTCTTATCCGCCCCTGGGGATGGTCTGGTCTTAGGGTGGAAAGTCCGAGTGTCTCTGGAAGAGGCCGTCAGGTTCTCTGTAGCCAAGTATTTCTCCACACGATCCACAAGACCATCGGCCGTCTCTGGGTCTCCATGGCTTACCCACTTTTGGATGGCAGTAGGAAGAGCTCTCAAAAACCGATCCATTACAACACGTTCCACAATCTTTGGTGCGGACAAAGTCTCTGGCTGTAGCCACTTTCTGCTCAGGTGAATGAGATCATACATTTGAGACCTGGGGGGTTTTCCAAGCTGGAAAGTCCAGTTATGCACACGCTGAGCCCGGACAGCCTGGGTGACACCCAGCCTTGCCAAAATTTCAGCTTTTAGCATCACATAGTCTTTTGCTTGGTTAGGCTCTAGGTCATAGTAAGCTTTCTGCGATTCACCAGTTAACAGAGGAGCCACCAGTCCAGCCCACTGCTCCTCAGGCCACTTTTCTCTTTCAGCGGTCCTTTCAAATGTGGTCAAAAATACCTCTGGATCATCCTCTCCAGTCATTTTTGTCAATAAACGACTCACCCCAAAGGACGCGGTATTAGTGGGACGGCTTTCCTCACTGGTCTGCGGACGTTGCTGCATTACTGCTTCCATTTGTTGTAGTCTCTGCTCTTGCTTCTGTAACAGGTCTATGAAGCGGGCCTCAGATTGCTGCTGGGCTTGTTGCTGAGCTTCCAGACTCTGTTGGTGAGCTTGCTGCTGGGCTGCAAGGCTCTGTTGATGAGCTTGCTGCTGGGCTGCAAGGCTCCTTTGCAAACCTGTATTTGTCTGCTGTTGATTGGCATTTGCTAGAGCCAGCTGTTTCAGTATCTCCTCCATGCTGGCTTAAAAAAAACTGCCACTGGTTCTCCACCAACTGTGGGGGGGTTAGCTCGGCAGCGGGTGTGTGTGACCCCCGGGATGGGCTCCCCACACAAAAACAGGCCCAGCAAACGGAGGTTGTGGTTTTCAAAATCAAAAAGGTGCGGTTTATTTTCTATTTACAGTGACAAAACACAGCAAAGCAAAAGAAACATAAATAAAATAAATCCTGGTCAACTTGACCTCTGACTAAACATACAGGTTTCCTAACTAACAACTGGGATCAGCCTAGTGCTGTCCTAGTCCCTAAGTCCCTGGTTTTAAATGTCCAAGCAAATAGCCACACAGGCTTTGTCTCACCGCACAGGGGTTCACTCTCCCTAGACAGTCCACACAGGTCTGGTTCCAGGCATGAGCATACACCTAATGAATCTGGGAGTTCTTATAGAGGCCTAAATGAGCTGACAAGCTTCAGCTGGTCTCATCAACTCCCTGTCTGCACGACGCCCCACACTCTCCCTAGAGGTATGAGTCATCCATGAGCCCACTAGCCTCAGCTGGGCTTATACAACTCTCCACCTAGTTGTATAAGTCGGCGTAAAGCCTGAATCTGGGCGAAATATATCTACCCCCCTGGATGCAACCAGGTGACTTTACCTTCCTGCTGTCACAATATATATATATATATATTTTTTTTTTCATGGATCTATGTGCAGACTGATAACCTTCTGCTTGGGCTGATATATCTGCTGGATCTCTGATCCAACGCTGGCCCTCAGGGACCAGTCAAAGTTCGATCAGTGTGTTTGCTTCTCCGCTTTGACTTCTGTCGAAGAGACATATTGGAAAATCAGCTGCAGCCACTGATCAGTGTATTCTAAATATAATGCCCTGGTGAAATT
This sequence comes from Rana muscosa, assembly GCA_029206835.1. NCBI lineage: Eukaryota > Metazoa > Chordata > Amphibia > Anura > Ranidae > Rana > Rana muscosa. The sequence goes on from CM055117.1 coordinate 152,540,372, forward strand.
TCTCCATCCAACTTCTTTGTGTCGATAAAGAATCTGTTTGTATTTTTTCAGGCTGAATGAAAAAAAAACTAACCATATATGACCAGGTTAACTCTCCAAATTGGAGAAAGCTGGCATTTTCAAGAATTCCAACAGTGAGGTCAGACTTTTGGAATCTCCAAAGAAATATAAAGAATCCAAAGGATTACCCAGCACACAAATATCTACCCCCCCCCCCCCAAAAAAAGGAAAGATTTTAATAGATTTATAGAGAAGACTGAAAGTATTTTTTTTAAATTACAACAATCCTTTAAAATCAGCAATCATAGAGAGTTTTTATGATTTACACAATGCATAATTGACTGGTTCACGAACTCTTCTCTACTACATGGTCACAGCATGCTCCATCCAAATATTGCTGTTGGTAGTCAGATCTGTTACATTCCTAACAAAATTCAGATATTGTTGGCCAGTTATACAGTGCACTTATCTTGATGACACAGCAGAAAAACAATTCTGCTAAATGTAGGGCTATTCGTACAGCTTTTGTAGCTTATGGTGGAACCTGCAGGTCTCATGAAAGAATAATGATAATTGCAAAGATGCTGAAAACATCAAAATAGTGAATGCATGTTGTCTGACAAGTTGTCCTAGAAAAATGGTCTGTCAGAACATCCTCTACCTTTCTATTATTCAGGGACATGTAGATGGCTGTTCTGATGTCAAGATAAGTGCAGACAAGGTAGTTTGCTTTCAAATATTTGTCCCAGTTTAGTATGATTCTAAAAGTAAAAGGTAATCTATTATTTGCATGGCAATGGTCATTTCAGTTAAGGCTAGCTTCACATTTGTGCCTTACAGAAACGCATGCAAAATCGCATGATTTCCAGCTACAGCGAGGGAAAAAGTTTGCTCACTGAAAAATAAATGATCAGTCTATAATTTTAATGGTAAGTTTATTTTAACAGTTAGAGGTAGAATAACAACAAAAATATACAGAAAAATGCATTTAAAAAAAGTTATAAATTGATTTGCATTTTAATGAGTTAAATAAGTATTTGATCCCTTATAATCAGCATTATTTCTGGCTCCCAGGTGGCTTCTATATAGGCAACAAGCTGAGATTAGAAGCACTCTCTTAACCCCCTTAGCGGTATTCCCGAGTCGGGCTCGGGGTGAGTTTTTCATGCTAAGAGCGGCAACCCCGAGCCAGACTCGGGCTGCATCGCAGTATCAAGGGGAAGTTACTTACCTTGTTCCCTGGATCCTGCGATGTCTCCCCGCAGTGTGTGCGAGCCGTGTCTCGCTCGATTCACACTGCCGGGTGCCGAGCTCCGTTCCCTGCGACATTGCGGCACACGGAGGCGGAGTTCGGCGCCAAATTCAAAAAGTGAAAAACACACAATACATACAGTCTACTGTAATCTTACTGATTACAGTACTGTATCAAATAATTGCACACCCCCTTTGTCCCTAGTGGTCTGTCCAGTGCCCTGCATGCAGTTTTATATTATAAAAACTGTTCTTTCTGCCTGAAAACTGGAGATTGTCCATAGCAACCAAAAAGTGTCCCTTTATGTCAAAAGTGGTTTTAGACCAGCTAAAAAACAGCGATAATAAATTAGAATCACTTGCAGAATTGAGCGATAGCGATTTGTGGGGAAATTCGTCATCAAACACTAAATCTAATGACCGCGACAATTCTGCAACTGAGCAAATTTCAGTGTTTTTGATTTGATTACATTAGTGAATAATTTTTATTATAATTACATTACTATTTGTTATAATTATTTATAGTTATTTATTATATTATACTTTATGATTTTGTGTTTCAAACTTTATCATACCCGGGATGTCTATTGGACTCTTGTTTGGTCAGGTTTAAGTAAGTAATTACTAAGAATCTCAGGCCTACAATACATAACACCAAATTTCCATGCAAAATAATTGTACCGCTTTTGGTACAAAGATCCAGACAGTATCATACCGCTAGGGAGGTTAAAGGGAGTGCTTCTAATCACAGTTTGTTGCCTGTATAAAAGACACCAGTCCACAGAAGCAATCAATCAATCACTCAATCAATCAATCAATCAGATTCCAATCTCTCCACCATGGCCAAGACCAAAGAGCTGACCAAGGATATCAGAGACAAGATTGTTAGACCTACAAGGCTGGAATGGGCTACAAGACCATTGCTAAGCAGCTTGGTGAGGGGGGGGAGGCAGTTTCTGCGATTATACGTAAATGGAAGAAACACAAAATAACTGTCATTCTCCCTCAGACTGGGGCTCCATGCAAGATCTCACCTCATGGAGTTTCAATGATCATGATAATGCTTAGAAATCAGCTCAGAACTAAACAAGAGAATCTTGTCAATGATCTCAAGGCAGCTGGGACCATAGTCACCAAGAAAACAATTGGTAACACACTACACTGTGAAGGACTGAAATCCTGCAGGAAACATTATGCTTTGGGGGTGATTTTCTGCTAAGGGGACAGGACAACCTCACTGCATTAAAGAGACGATGGACGGGGCCATGCACCATCAAATCTTGGTGAGAACCTCCGTCCCTCAGCCAGGGCATTGAAAATTGGTCGTGGATTGGTATTCCAGCACGACAATGACCCAAAACACATGGCAACAAAGGACTGGCTCAAGAACAAGCACATTAACATCCTTGAGTGGATTAGCCAGTCTCAAGACCTTAATCCCATAGAAAATATGTGGAGGGAGCTAAGGGTTCGAGTTACCAAACGTCAGCCTCTCTGAAACCTTAATGACTTGGAGAGGATCTGCAAAGGAGAGGAACAATATCCCTCCTAAAATGGTTTTGCCACCAATTTGTAAGTCATGTTTTGCGAAGGGGGGTGAAATACTTATTTCACTCATTTAAATGCAAATCAATTGATACCGTTTTTGAAATGCGTTTTTATGGATTTTTTTGTTGTTATTCTGTCTCTCACTCACTGTTAAAATAAACCTACCACTAAAAATTATAGACTGATCATTTCTTTGTCAGTGGGCAAACTTTTTTTTCCTCACTGTATGCACATAAAACGCGCATCTTATTTGCAAGTTCATAGTAGTGCCATTAATTCTTACTGGTTCCCCACTTGTACACAAATTCCCTTTAAAACTGATGATAGCAAAGTACCATGCACTTGCTTGCACTTATTTGGTGCAATTTTTGTGCCTAGGGCAGCTTATTGAAATTAATGGGGAGACGTAAACCCGACATGTGCACACGCCATTATATCGGTATAGGTGTGAACACAGCCATTCAGGGGATTAACTCAATCACTTGTGTCTTATACGTTTTACTGAATCTGTTGATAAGATATCCTGATTCGTTTCACTTACCAATAAACCACTTGTCAGGTGTAATTGACAATTTTAGAGACAAGTCCCCAACTGGTCCTCAAAACAAAGAAAGGGAAATATGGACTATTGCGGTACAGGTATAATTGATATGGATTCACATAGGTAAGAACATTGTGGAATTTTATTAATACAAAATCAATATAAAATCAGGCAAGACATACATTTATAGGTACATAAAATATTGCATGATGAACAAACAATAAATATCACCAGTATAATGGTCCCCAAGAGGGGAAGATCACATTGGGATGATTGTTCACAGGTGACATATCTCAACTAGTTTTGCGGTCCCAAGCCCGCTTCTTCAGGAGAAATTCTGCAAATAGGTTTTAAGTAATAATTAACGCAAATAAAAGGTAAACAGATCAATCAGAGGTACAAAAAACATAAGAAGGGGAGAGGAGAGAGCAGTGCTGCTTACCCATGGCCAAGGCAACTGTGCACTTGTCAGGTGTATTGTCAATATGTTTATTGAAATTTTCGAATTTTTCCAGATTGTTGTCAAGTATATTTGCACACGTATTCACACTTTTACTCACTGTGTGTTTACCTAGGGGAGTAGGTTTTATTGTCATTTGACATTTATACTAGTTTATTTCACTTGATTTATTGAGCGAAATCTACTTTACTGTAAAAGATTCTTCATTTAACTATTTGGAAAGCGCTACAGGTTTTGCTTTTTACTCATAACATATCTAGTATCAGGATATTGTGTTGGCAGCTTCACTGCTTCATAGGATTTTGACCTAAGCGTAATTTTTTTAAATATATATAGAAAATTCTGATATAGTCATACTGTATTATATATATATATATATATATATATATATATATATATATATATATATATATATATATATATATATATATATATATAATACAGTATGACTATATCAGAATTTTCTGTACTGCTATGTGAATACCATTTTCTTTAAAAACTGCAAAATATCAAATACAAATTGGTCTATATATACAGTGCATCAGGAAAGTATTCACTGTGCTTCACTTGTTCCACACTTTGTTATGTTACAGCTTTATTCCAAAATGGATTACATTCATTAATGTCCTCAAAATTCTGCAAACAATACCCCATAATGACAAGGTGAAAAGTTTTTTTTAAATCTTTGCAAATGTATTAAAAATAAAAAATGAAAAAATGACATGTACATACTGTAAGTATTCACAGCCTTTGCCATGACACTCAAAATTGATCTCAGGTGCATCCTGTTTCCACTGATCATCCTTGAGATCTTTTTTAAAACTTGTTAGGAGTCCACCTGTGGTAAATTCAGTTGATTGGACATGATTTGAAAAGGCACACACCTGTCTATATAAAGTCCCACAGTTAACAGTGCAAGTCAGAGCAGAAAACAAGCCATGGAATAGTCTGTAGACCTCCAAGACAGTATTGTATTGAGGCAGAGATCTGGGGAAGGGTGCAGAAAAATGTCTGCAGCATTAAAGGCCCCAAGGAGCACAGTGATCTCCTTCATACGTAAATGGAAGAAGTCTGGAACCACCAGGACTCTTCCTAGAGGGGGGCGCCCGGCCAAACTGAGTGACCGGGGGAGAAGAGCCTTAGTCAGGGAGGTGACCAAGAAGCCAATTTTTACTCTGACAGAGCTCCAGCATTTCTCTGTGGGGAGAGGAGAACTTTCCAGAATAACCCCCATCTCTGCAGCACTCCACCAATCGGGCCTGTATGATAGGGTGGCCAGACGGAAACCACTCCTCAGTAAAAGCCACATGACAGCCCGCCTGGAGTTTGCCAAAGGGCACCTGAAGGACTCTCAGACCATGAGAAACAAAATTCTCTGGTCTGATGAAACAAAGATTTAACTCTTTGGCCTGAATGGCAAGCGTCATGTCTGGAGAAAACCAGGCACCGCTCATCATCTAGCAAATATGATCTGTTTTTCAGTGGCAGGAACTGAGAGACTAGTCAGGATCAAGGGAAAGATGACCACAGCTGTGTACAGAGACATCCTTGGTGAAAACCTACTCCAAAGCGCTCTGGACCTCAGATTGGGGCAAAGGTTCATCTTCGAACAGGACAACGTCCCTAAGCACACAGCTAAGATAACAAAGGAGTGGCTATGGGACAACTCTGTGAATGTCCTTGAGTGGCCTAGTCAGAGCCCAGACTTGAACCCAATTGAACATCTCCGGAGAGATCTGAAAATGGCTTGGCACCGACGCTCCCTATCCAACTTGATGGAGCTTGAGAGGTCCTGCAAATAAGAATGGGAGAAACTGCCCAAAAATAGGTGTGCCAAGCTTGTAGCATCATACTCAAAAATACTTGAGGCTGTAATTGTTGTCAAAGGTGCTTCAACAAAGTATTGAGCAAAGGCTGTGAATACTTATGTACGTGTGATTTTTTTTTCATTTTTTATTTTTAATACATTTGCAAAGATTTCAAACAAACTTCTTTCACGTTGTCATTATGGGGTGTTTGTAGAATTTTGAAGAATTAATGAATTTAATCCATTTTGGAATAAGTAACGCCAGCTTGCACAGGCTAAGGTGGCTTGTTCTTTGATACTATGATTATATTCCTTGTTTGTGGGTATTTTCACCTGTTTTTTTCTTTATTAAATTATGTTTAAAACTTCTACACTATGTGGATTCTCCTTCTTCCTTCTTGCATATGAGACCATCTTGAGGCATATGTCCATCCTTGAGCATTTGTGGATAACACAGGGGAGAGAACCACCCATTCATCTGTGAGCAGTTCAAGCTATCTGTTAATCGCTTCTGATGTTTATGAGAGTTGCTTCTAGTGTATGTGGTTGGTCATGAGCAGCACAAGATCCATCCATCTATCCATGGGCAGCATAAAGTTAGACCTCCTATGTTTGGGGTCCAATGTTACGGTAAGCCAACTAGTGCGGTGGATGGTGGTGGCCTTGAGCATTGGATTAGTGGAGAGGGTGCAAAGGATACACTTCATAGTGGATTTTTATTTTATCGTTTTTTATTTTCACATCAGAACTTGTTGTATTTATGCAATTAATAGTTTATCGAATTTAAAATAGCACAACACATTGTACTGTGCAGTGTTGCATCCGGACAAAAGAGCAATGTCTGTTAATTGATCCATTTAAATGTGTTGGCAGCCCTTAATATTATATTATAAGGTTTCCTTAATGCAACACATGTTCATACAACAAACCAAATCATTATCACTGTGTGGGTGTTATGTCCATGTGTCTTCTGCTCAGTAATGCCCCTCCATACTGTGTGGACACTGTGGGGGTTATTTACTAAAGGCAAATCCACTTTGCACTACAAGTGCAAACTACACTTGAAATTGCACTGAAAGTCGCTGTAGATCCGATGGGGACATGCAAGGAAAATAAAAAAACTGCATTTTAGCTTGCACATGATTGGATAATAAAATCAGCAGAGCTTCCCCTCATTTCAGATCTACCCCTCAGATTTACAGCGACTGCACTTCCAAGTGCACTTTCAGTGCAATTTCAAGTGCACTTTGTAGTTTGCACTTGTAGTGCAAAGTGGATTTGCCTTTCGTAAATAACCCCCAAAGTCCCAAATAGCAGTCACTCCCTTAGCAACTAAAATGCTGCAGAACCTGTGATCACTAGTGAGGGAAACATTCCTGTTCCAGCAAGCAAATGATCAACACCTAGGAGATGTAAAGTGGTCTGTAAGAGTTTTTATACAAAATTGGTTTAGCCATAAAAATATAACAATTTTTTGGGCCACAGTGAAAACTCTAAATTGTGCTCATTGATCTGCTTAAGGGAAACCACTTCCCTACCGCCCACCATCAAATGACGTCCTTGATTTTGTGCGGTGATATCTGAATGATGCCTGCAGTTGCAGGCATCATTCAGATATCATTATTTTCAGCTGGCGATTCTGTGCACAATAAGAATGATCATAGCGGCAGTTCCGCCGCTTGATCGTTCTTATAGGCGGCGGGAGGGGACGTCCCCCCCTCCCGCCGCCATCCGGTGCTTCTCCGGGCTCTCCCGTGACATCGGGGCCAGGAGAACGAATCGGCCAGCGCCGGATGGGAAGCATAGAGATGACTGGTGACCAGATGGTCACCAGTCATCTCTATGACCGTCGGAGGCCCAGGCGCGACGTTATGATGTCACGCCCAGGTTTCCGTATGTAAACAAAGCTGTGATCTCGTCTGTCAGCATGAGATCTGTGAATTTTTTTTACCAATCTCATGCTTTCCAGCCTGGAGGAGAGATGTGGGGTCTTATTGACCCTGCATCTCTCCACAAAGAGGACCTGTCACAATAGATTCCTATTACAAGGGATGTTCACATTCCTTGTAATAGGAATAAAAGTGATAAAAAAAAAAGTAAACAAAAGTGTAAAAATAAAAAAAATTAAGTAAAAAAATTAAGTAAGAAAATAATAATTTAAAATGCCCCTGTCCTCGGTAGCTTGCGCTCAGAAGCAAACACACACATAAGTCCCGCCCACATATTTAAACGCCGTTCAAACCACACATGTGAGGTATCACCGCATGCGTTAGAACGAGTGCAACAATTCTAGCACTAGATCTTCTCTGTAGCGTGAAAATAGTAACCTGTAAAAAAATTTAAAGCGTTGCCTATGGAGATTTTTAAGTACTGAAGTTTGGTGTCATTCCATGAGTGTGCGCAATTTTAAAGCATGACATGTTAGGTATCTATTTACTTGGCATAACAACATCTTTCACATTATACCAAAAAATTGGGCTAACTTTACTGTTTTGTTATTTTTTAATTCATTAAACCGTTTTTTGTTTTTTTTTAAACGTGTTTGAAAAATGATTGCGCAAATACCGTGCAAGATAAAAAGTTGAAATGCTTGCCATTTTATTCCCTAGGGTGTCTGCTAAAAAAAACATATATAATGTTTTGGGGTTCTAAGTAATTTTATAGAAAAAAAAAATATGATTTTTACATGAAGGAGAGAAGTGCCAGAATAGGCCGGGTGCTGAAGTGGTTAAGGGAAATTTGCATTAAAAATGTTCCACTCTTCTTTTTTTGGAGATTGTGATTTTTTGGTTGGGAAGTGTATTTAGGTTAATCTAGTTTATTTAATTTAGTCCACTGCATCATTATAAAACCACATAATTTGGCCTTCTTCATTGACTCCAATGCATATTGCCAAAATGGCAACATTTACAAAACTCTTTTAATTTTCACAAAAATTTCAGGGAAAGTGATCTCTTCGTTTTTCTTCTCTATACACCTGCCTGTAACTAGCAGTTTAGGCAAACGTTGCAGAGAAAAAGACTGTGCTGAAAAAATTAAAACAACCGGGTGGGGAGTGATGGCTGATAGAAACAATAGTACAAGAAGAAAAGAATAGATGAGAGCAGCTGTGTCTATTAGAAAGTGTCAGTACTTGTTAACTGTGGTGTTTACAGGTGCTGTCTAGTCAAAGTCAAACATTTAGCTGGGAATATACACTGGAGACCCAGTTTGCCTTCCTTCCCATGGCTTATGCAGGTATACAGTATTCTTTCCTGACTCACTTAGGCCCCTTTCACACTGGGGCGGTTTGCAGGCGCTATTGTGCTAAATATAGCGCCTGCAAACCGACCCTAAACAGCGGCTGCTGTCTCTCCAATGTGAAAGCCAGAGGGCTTTCACACTGGAGCGGTGCGCTAACAGGACGTGAAAAAAAGTCCTGCTAGCCGCATCTTTGGAGCGGTGAGAGGAGCGGTGTGTTTACCGCTCCTCCACCGCTCCTTCCCATTGAAATGAATGGGACACCGCGGTAATACCGCCCGCAAACCGCGGCTGTAGCTGCGGTTTGCGGGTGGTATTAACCCTTTTCCGGCCGCTAGCGGGGGTTAAAACCGCACCGCTAGCGGCCGAATACCTCAGCAATTCCGACGGTATAGTGCCGCTAAAAATAGTGGCGCTATACCGCCACCGCACCCACCGCCCCCACCGCCCCAGTGTGAAACCAGCCTTAAGCATATTAGGTCATTCCATCAAGTTAAATTGAAGTCATGGAAATAGATATGCATGTAGATTGTGTACTAACAACCTCAATTTTTCTAGTTTTATCTCAACTTTCCTGTTACAGCAGCTGTGCAGGATGTCTAAAATGACCGGTCAATGGGGTTGATTTATTAAAAATGGAGAGTGCAAAATCTGGTGCAGCTCTGCATAGAAACCAATCAGCTTGCAGTTTTTTGTTTTTAAAGCCTAATTGAACAAACTGAAGTTAGAAGCTGATTGGCCACTATGCACCGCTGCACCAGATTTAGAAAACTCCAGTTTTAGTAAATCAATCCCAAAGTAATAGGCACCACAGTTGGTTGGATACAGTGCCCTCAGTAATGTAACAGACATGGTCAAGCACTCTCCATTCTCTGTAACCCAGATCTGTGCGAGTAGGCTTGCACTAAGGGGTGTGGTTGCTATTTAGCTCTGCAGTCATAGGGCATCGCAGCGTGAGAGCAAAAGCAACATTTTCACTGAAGGGATAAGGGCATTTTACAGCATTTCCAAGCAAAAATCAGCCACAAATCATCAGGTATACAGGACTATTAAGATATAAAATGCTGTGAGACTTTAAGCTGGGTTCACACTACTGCAAATTGGATGTGGGTTTCCCTGCATCCAATTTGCATGTCAGGAGATGGTGACCGTCTCTTTATGGAGCCGGTTCACACATCTCCAGAGCGGCTCCGGTGCAAATACGGAGATACGGAGGTGTGGGTCCCTTGCTCACTAATTAGCATTAAACTGTGTAGGGTGTACTACCCTAACACAGCATCCCATTAATAGCGGACTCATCCCTTGATGAAAACCATGGTCATTGGTTAAAACATGTCGGACTTTATACCATCATCGTGATGTCAAAATCGTCACCGACTACGTTGCACGGACGCATGCGCACTGTGTCAGATGGGCTCTGAATGACCCATGCACTTTAGAAGCTGGACGCTGATACGCTCGTTTGAGCCACGCCACAAGCGGGAGAAGGCAGCTACAGGAAACAGGTTACCAGCCCGGATCACAACCGGATTACAACCAGCCAGGAAGCTGACCTGGGACATCCATACTCCTCTGTGTTTGTGGCCCAGTAAGAGAACTTTTGTCCCCAGCGTGGAGGTGACTATACTCTGCTGACCTCCCCAGCTGCTCTGAGGATACAGCGGTCGGCTGTGACCTACTCTGAACTAATAAGAGAGCCTCTGACATCAGGACGATCTCTTCTTATCCTGGTCTGGTGAGCGGGCCTTTGGTCCAACATATACACAATTACTGTGCTGGTGTTTTATGCAATAGCTGTCATTGCTGTGTGGACTTGCTATATACCCAGCTGCTTGCTATCTTGACCCTGTTTCACATTTCCTGCTCCCACCCTGCTTTTCCTGCCCTTGCTGCTTAATACCGGCTTCAAGTATATCAGACCTACTATATTGACTTTGAGCCAATACAGCCATACTTTCCATGACCTGAATTGTGAAAGTTAGCTGGTCAGTAGTGTCTGCTGTCATTCCTTTGGACTTGCCCCTGATCACAGCTCCAACATCATTACTCTATGTTATCCCCCAGAGGGGAATAGGCTAGCCTATATAGCTGATCTATTTGATTACAGCGTGGCCGACTGGATCCACGTTTTCCAGCTGGCTACCCTGCTAAGAGTATTGCATGTGTAGTGGGTATACACTTTTCTGTGAATTTAAAACTGGCAGAGACACCAGTGATGTGCAGTTCCCTGCAGCCCAGTGGGTGGCGCTGTCGCCTTGGGCTGGGGTTGAAATATTGCTGTGTGCCGTGCTCCCTTTTTGTCCTCCCTTGGCAGCGGTATGGTGGGGCGTGGAACCCGCCGTGCTTGCTGGGAGAGGGTATAAAGGGGCTGGTCATCTTTGTCACAGGTCGAGTCCCGGGCACCTTCAGCCTGTGGGGCGGTGGTTCGTGTCGGTCCTCTGGGCGGCCTAGGCCTAGAGGACGTTCGGAGGTCGTGTTCCATCCCAGGCACCTTTAGCCTGGGGTGAGGTACTCGGATGGAGGTCTGGAGCTCAGTGCCCAACACTGAGTTCCACGAGGGAAGGAGATCCTAGGGGACCCCGGGAGGGGGTACCCGAATCCGGAGGGCGTAATGGACCGGTGGGAGATACTAGCTTGAAGACCTGGTGCAGCATATTGCCAGTGACAGGTGAGCCTTCCATCGGAGACCGCCTGGAAGGAAATCCCCCCCTCGCTCGGAGACCGCAACCCACTTTCAGGAAGGAAAGTGGAGAGTTCATTGTGCCTGGGCCTACTCGTATCCACACCCCCCCTGTCTGTTCTGTTCGTTGAGGGAGTCCAACTGTCTGTGCATTACTCTGTTATCAGAAGAATAAAGGAGTGTTGGACTTTAGTGGTGTGGGGCTCATTTACTGGCAGACACTGTTCGAGAAAACCAGGAGGAGGTCTCCAGATGCAGAACACCGACCCGAAGGTAAAAGAGGAATCGTCTCTCACTGCACATACATCTGCAGGGGGACTTGGCGTGGTGACCCCGCACTCTCTCCTTCAGAGTACCCCTAGACAAAAGCCAGAGCAAGAAGATTAGAGAGGAGAGAGTGGAGGCCGCTACATGTGGGGGCTTGTCCGGGATGGTGTTCGTGCTACTACGGAGTTTGAACGTGTCTGCCCGGAGGAGTTCCGAGTAGGTCGGCCATATTATTGGCCAAAGTGCATCCCTGCTCAAAGTCGTGGACATGACCCAGTGAAGGGAAAGACCCGCGCAGAAGAGCGAGGAAAGGGGGGAGCTCAGCCGTGTGAAGGGCTACACGTGGGGGCTTCTATTTGCACTGCGCCACAGGCACACCCCCACCGCTTAGTTCGTGGGCGTGACTCAGGAAGAAAAAGCCCGCAAACTGGAGCAAAGGGGAGGAGTCCAATACATGTGAAGGACTACACGTGGGACGTTGGCGCAAAACTTTGCAGTGCGCGATGGACCAGCAGCAAGTCACCATGTTCGGACAAACAGCGTGGGTTCCACTTCATCCTTCCACCACGTCTTTGACTGCTGCTGCTCCGGTGACCGATACAGGGATTCGGCTAAAGCCAAGGGGACGATTCGCCCTGTATTCATGCATGGACGTTGAGGCCCTGGGTGTGATTTGTCCCGGCTGCTCGGGACTGGTGTGTCATCTGAAGCCATTTGGGCAATGCGAAGTCTGTGGGGAGTTCCTATTTGAGGTAGATACAGTCATTGAGAAGCCAAGAACCATCTACCCCAGCCATACCACAGGCAGCACCACTCAAGTTGGAAGAATCACTGCTTTGACGGCCATCCCTGTGCGCACTGCAGCGACCGCGGAGGAGGTCGTGAGTACTCAAATACAGGAGAAATCCGAGGATGCTGACTCGGTCACCACTGTCTCACAGCGTCCACCGCCGAAGAGAAAGACCGGTATGGTAGCCCTGTCCAGCGGTTGCGGTGGACCATCTCGCCTGCCTACGCCCGGCCCGAATGAATCCGGTAAGAAGAGTTCCGGACGTCCTGCCTCTAGAAAAGGCCGAGGTAAGCCAGGCGGAGGGACTTGGTGTGTGGGCTGAGGTGTCGGGGATCCACAACCCTGTGTGTCCGTGGGGGGTGGTAGTCCCGTTTCCACTACAGGCTACATACCCGTGGAGGAGTGTGACACCTCTGACCTAGAGTCGCTCTCCGATCTTGGAGACGATGTCGCCATAGACGAACTGTTTGCTCAAAAGCGCTGGGACAAAGTACCTCTCGCCTCGTCCCGCAGAACCAGGGACCCACCCATGTCTACAGGGGATAGTACACCCCGGGTGGAGGCACCATCGCCTGAGGAGGGGTCCCGTCCCCAGCCTACTCTTGCTTTCCCGGTGCCTCCTGCACCTAATGCCGGGGAAAAGAGACTGTTGTTGCGGGCACCTATGCCCAGACCAGATGTAATCAAGGTCCCTCGCCACCCGGACTCAATAGTTTTGCCTGGCGAAGGGGACAAAGCCACTATGCCTCCTCTGGCAAGACTACAACGCCTATTTGGCCAGAAGGTTGCTGCTGAGTATGGATGGGAGTACCCGTACTTGTCCAAGGAGTTATTGTATGAGGTGGAAGTTTGCCGGGAGCGCTGGTACAATAACTTTGTGTGGACCCACCTTCAGGTTCCACACGCCCGCAGGTACCTTGCGTGTTCCCCCAAGGCCTCTCAGCGCTTTAAAGACTGCAAAGCAGAATGGATGCTGGGAAGACATATCCACACGGACAAGGTGCTGATCTGACGCAAGGAAGGGGAAGATGTCGAGTACCATCTGGAGACCATGGATCAGCACTTGAAGCCACTTGTCCTGCCGCACCCTCGATTCTATCTATAGGAGGAGAGAGACTCCGTTTTTGTTCTTTAGGCTGCTGAACTTTCTGGGGTTGTTGTTCTTGTTACCCAGAGGAATGAAGGACTGTTCCTGTTTGTTCTTCAATTCTCCAGCAAGAAATCATGGACTCTGGGGTAGATAGGGCCCAAAGAAGAAGGAAAGTTCCACGAGTGCAGTTACCGCGATGCTGTCACCAGGCGGCAGTGTTGCACATCGATATCACTGTTCACACACACACACTTTTATGAAGGAAAGGATTTCTCTGCAGAGAAGTTTTTTCATTCTCAAACGAATACATGTGTCAGGGTTTATGTGTGTTAACTTTCTTTTCCCCTCTGCAGGAGAGCATCCCATCAAGACCACTGAGTATGGGGTGGGTCTTAGTCAGGATGGGTGGGCAAAAGTGTAATGTGAAAATGTGATTTCAAGGTTGTTGTTAAGTGTTGTTGTTTCCATTTCCCTCCCTTTTCATGTGAGGCTCAGGCACAACTGCTCTAGCTAGTTTTAGTTTTCTAAAGTTTTGAGTTTTTTTTACAATTTTCAGTCGGTTTCTGGATTGGACTATGTCAGCCCTTGAGGGCATGGTTTATTCCAGACACTGGGGACCAGTGTCAAATCACCAGGGGGAGAGTGTAGCGGGTATACACTTTTCTGTGTATTTAAAACTGGCAGAGACACCAGTGATGTGCAGTTCCCTGCAGCCCAGTGGGTGGCGCTGTCGCCTTGGGCTGGGGTTGAACCATTGCTGTGTGCCGTGCTCCCTTTTTGTCCTCCCTCGGCAGCAGTATGGTGGGGCGGGGAACACACCGTGCTTGCTGGAAGAGGGTATAAAGGGGCCGGCCATCTTTGTCACAGGTCGAGTCCCGGGCACCTTCAGCCTGTGGGCGGTGGTTCGTGTCGGTCCTCTAGGCGGCCTAGGCCTAGAGGACGTTCGGAGGTCGTGTTCCATCCCAGGCACCTTTAGCCTGGGGTGAGGTACTCGGATGGAGGTCTGGAGCTCAGTGCCCAACACTGAGTTCCGCGAGGGAAGGAGATCCTAGGGGACCCCGGGAGTGGGTACCCAAATCCGGAGGGCGTAATGGACCGGTGGGAGATACTAGCTTGAAGACCTGGTGCAGCATATTGCCAGTGACAGGTGAGCCTTCCATCAGAGACCGCCTGGAAGGAAATCCCCCCCCCTCGCTCGGAGACCGCAACCCACTTTCAGGAAGGAAAGTGGAGAGATCATTGTGCCTGGGCCTACTCGCATCCACACCCCCCCCCCCTGTCTGTTCTGTTCATTGAGGGAGTCCAACTGTCTGTTGTAGTGGTGTGGGGCTCATTTACTGGCAGACACTGTTCGAGAAAACCAGGAGGAGGTCTCCAGATGCAGAACACCGACCCGAAGGTAAAAGAGGATTGTCTCTCACTGCACATACATCTGCAGGGGAACTTGGCGTGGTGACCCCGCACTCTCTCCTTCAGAGTACCCCTAGACAAAAGCCAGAGCAAGAAGATTAGAGAGGAGAGAGTGGAGGCCGCTACACATGCATGCACTTTGTGACTAGTCAATTTTAATATAGACAGCGTTGTCTGATTAATTTTAATATATTGGTGTTGGTGTTGGGTATTGAGTGCCTGTTACTTATATTGTTATTTTTGCAAATTTACCAATAAATTCTATTTTTTTAATGCGGCGTGGTCCCCCTGTGGTTTCTTTATCCGGGGGAGTATCATTTCTTTTTGCTCTCCCCGGTGGGCTAAATTTTTGCAAATTGCACAGGAGTCCTGTGCTTCTTCTGGTTCATTTCAGGTCTGAATTTAGCCAAAAATTTGTGTTGAAATCAGACCCGAAATGGTGAACCGTGACACACCGGACCCCTGCTGTGAGCTGCTCCATGCTGTGGTTTGAACTCAAATGCCTGAGAAAAACAAATCTTATGTTTCTGATTTTACAGGCCACAGAGTCTCAATTCTGTTTATGAAGGGAGAAATCATCAATTTTACATTAATTCAAATCTGCAATATTCATTTCAACATAATAATGGGACTGGCTGGCTCTGGCACATGCTTTTGCTTCTCTACTGCTTCACCTTTCAATATTGTATTTGTGTAATCTTGGACTACATCTTTACATTCATGTGTTATGTTTTTTACCATGACTTTATTGATGTACTTCTGATATACTTAAATAAGCAATAATTTTATGTCTATGGAATGATCTTTTTTAAATAGGCAAAATCCTAATCTGCTAATGGATAACTGGGCAGCCAGCAACGGAACCAATATATATAATAATTCCAAGACCCCTAAGAAAATTGCAGAGCCATGATTCTGCAATTTTCTCAGAGAACTTTTTATAAGACAGATCTTATACAGGTGAAACTCGAAAAATTTGAATATCGTGCAAAAGTTAATTTATTTCACTAATGCAACTTAAAAGGTGAAACTAATATATGAGATAGACTCATTACATGCAAAGCAAGATAGTTCAAGCTGTGATTTGTCATAATTGTGATGATTATGGCTTACAGCTCATGAAAACCCCAAATCCACAATCTCAGAAAATTTGAATATTACATGCAATCAATAAAACAAGGATTGTACATAGAACAATATCGGACCTCTGAAAAGTATAAGCATGCATATGTACTCAGTGCGTGGTTTGGGCCCCTTTTGCAGCAATTACTGCCTCAATGTGGCGTGGCATGGAAGCTATCAGCCTGTGGCACTGCTGAGGTGTTATGGAAGACTAGGATGCTTCAATAGAGGCCTTTAGCTCTTCTGCATTTTTCGGTCTCATGTCTCTCATCTTTCTCTTGGCAATGCCCCATAGATTCTCTATGGGGTTCAGGTCAGGCGAGTTTGCTGGCCAATCAAGCACAATAATCCCACGGTCATTGAACCAGGTTTTGGTGCTTTTGGCAGTGTGGGCAGGTTTCCTGCTGGAAAATGAAGTCAGCATCCCCATAGAGCTCGTCTGCGGAAGGAAGCATGAAGTGCTCCAAAATCTCCTGATAGACGGCTGCGCTGACCCTGGACTTAATGAGGCACAGTGGACCAACACCAGCAGATTAAATGGCTCCCCAAATCAACACAGACTGTGGAAACTTCACACTGGACTTCAAGCATCTTGCAGTGTGTGCCTCTCCATTCTTCCTCCATACTCTGGGACCTTGGTTTCCAAATGAGATGCAGAATTTGCTCTTATCAGAAAAGAGGACTTCGGACCACTGAGCAACAGACCAGGTCTGTTTTTCTTTAGCCCAGGTAAGACGCTTCTGACGTTGTTTGTTGGTCAGGAGTGGCTCGACAAGAGGAATATGACATTTGAAGCCCATGTCCAGGATCCGTCTGTGTGTGGTGGCTGTAAAAGATCTGTAAAAGGTCAATGAGTTTCTGGACTCCTGAAAGACCCTTGCATCTTTCATCCAGTGCTGCACTGACATTTCTGGATTCTGAGTCATCGGGAAAGCAATGATCTTGTGGTTGCTTTCTCATAGCTAGAGCTAGCCTAACCCCTCCTAGGATTTATCTAAAATTGAAGAATCATCCTTAGAAAAGGACTTCGGAGAGTGGAGGGTTACAGTTTAGCATTACATTTAGATGTAAAAGATGAAACCAACTATAGGGTTCTTTCCCATTACTTGATTACATGATTGCTATGGGAAAAAAAATCTTGCTGAAAAGGCGATCCTATACACTGCTTCAGTGTCTTCTTGTGAATGTACTCATTATCCCCCGGATCTTGCCGGCAGGGTTGTGATGCCACATTCTGCTGAGGGGAAGTTGTAGAAAGGTAAGTATAGTAAGTTTATGCAGCAAGGATGAGGGATTGCAACAAGAGCAGGCCTTGCATGGAGTGCCAGGTCCACTTTAAATATTAATGCCATTATTTATTAATATGTGAGTATGCCCCATGAATAATTAATTTACACATAGTGATTTTTTTTTCAGTTCTATTAAATCATATAATTTCTGGTGTACTTTATTTGAACTTCCATAACCATGAATATATTCTAAATATGTTAAAGTAAGTTTGTTCATGAGATCAGGGCCTCTCCACATTAACATGAAAACAAAGAAAATTGTAGGGAAGAAAGGTTGCTAAATATACTTACCTTACCCCCAGCTCCTACACAGAAGAGCCATGCACTGCACAGGACAGTAGCATCTTTTCCTGAGATTAGGGATGCTCAGCATTCCAAGGATCATCATGACGTAATCTCCGCCTAGACACCACTGACTGAAGCTGTAGGTGACGTGTGTGTATAGGGTTTTCTAACCTTTTTTTTCCCAATAGTTTTTGGTGGCAATTTGGTATGGGGGTGGTGATGTTTTTTTTTTTTTTACTGCAAGGTTTGCTTTAAGAATTGTATCATATACAGTTGTGCTCATAAGTTTACATACCCTGGCAGAATTTATGATTTCTTGGCCATTTTTCAGAGAATATGAATGATAACACAAACTTTTCTTTCACTCATGGTTAGTGTTTGGCTGAAGCCATTTATTATCAATTAACTGTGTTTACTTTTTTTAAAATCATAATGACAACAGAAACTACCCAAATCACCCTGATGAAAAGTTTACATACCCTGGTGATTTTGGCCTGATAGCATACACACAAGTTGACACAAAGGGATTTGAATGGCTATTAAAGGTAACCATCCTCATCTGTGATCTGCAATTTTACCGCGATTTGGCGGCCACGATTTTGACGCGATTTTCCCGTGATTTAAGGGAGACTTGAGGTCTATGAATCTGAACTTGCATCAAAGTCTGACCAAAGTAGTGCAGGGACTACTTTGAAGTCGACACGACCTTAAGTCGTACTAATATGAATGGTTGTCATTGGAAATCATGGGGAACGACTTGTCATGCTACTTTGCAGTCCCAAATCGTGGGACAAGTTGTGCAAGTGTGAAAGGGGTCTAAGGCCCCTTTCACACTATCGCGACTTCAAAGTTGCGCGATTTCGCTGCGATTTTACCACGATTGTGATGCGATTTTGATGTCATTTCAGGGAATGCATGTGTAACTCGCATCAAAGTTGGACCAAAGTAGTGCAGGGACTACTTTGTAGTAGGCACAACTTGAAGTCATACTAATATGAATGGTTTTTATTGGAAATCATGGGGAACGACTTGTCATGCTACTTTGCAGTCCCAAGTCGTACAAGTGTGAAAGGGGACTTTGTGTGTGTGTGTAAAAGGTCAATGAGTTTCTGGACTCCTGACAGACCCTTGCATCTTTCATCCAGTGCTGCACTGATATTTCTGGATTCTGAGTCATGGGGAAAGCAAAAGAATTGTCAAAGGATCTGTGGGAAAAGGTAGTTGAACTGTATAAAACAGGAAAGGGATATAAAAAGATATCCAAGGAATTAAGAACGCCAATCAGCAGTGTTCAAACTCTAATCAAGAAGTGGAAAATTAGGTGCTCTGTTGAAACCAAACCACGGTCAGGTAGACCAACTAAAATTTCAGCCACAACTGCCAGGAAATTTGTTCGGGATGCAAAGGAAAACCCACAAATAACTTCAGGTGAAATACAGGACTCTCTGAAAACATGTGGTGTGGCTGTTTCAAGATGCACAATAAGGAGGCACTTAAAGAAAGATGGGCTGCATGGTCAAGTCGCCAGAAGAAAGCCATTACTACGCAAATGCCACAAAGTGTCCAGCTTACAATACGCCAAACAGCACAGAGACAAGCCTCAAACCTTCTGGCAAAAAAGTAATTTGGAGTAATGAGACCAAAATGTAGCTTTTTGGCCACAACCATAAACACTACATTTGGAGAGGAGTCAACAAGGCCTATGATTAAAAATACACCATTCCTACTGTAAAAACGGAGGTGTATCACTGATGTTTTGGGGATGTGTGAGCTACAAAGGCACAGGAAATTTGGTCAAAATTGATGGCAAGATGAATACAGTATGTTATCAAAAAATACTGGAGGAACATTTGCATTCATCAGCAAGGAAGCTGCGCATGGGACGTACTTGGACATTCCAACGTGACAATGATCCAAAACACAAGGCCAAGTCGACCTGTCATTGGCTACAGCAGAATAAATTGAAGGTTCTGACCTCAATATCAGGCACTCTAGGGTGATCTCAAATGTGCAGTTCATGAAAGACAGCCCAAAAAATTATATTATGCTGTAAACATTCTGTACACCTGGCAATTGCAGTCATAATTTAGGAAGGCCGATAATTACAGAGCCAATTCTCAGACCTTCAGGGTCATCGTGACGACCACACCTGTTATCTGTAGCCTGTAGATGTGGATTTGTCCCATTGTTTGGTTTCATGGAGAATTAGACATCTAACTGTATTCATAAAAGTGTTATTTAAGGGGTTTCGTTGTTACTTTCACCACACCCACCAACCTCACGCCTAATACATCAAAGGGTCCCTGCTGTCTCTTTGTGATAAATTCTGCAAAATGTTACAGCAACTCGCTAGCGCAGAATTAAAGCGGAGCTTCGCCGTAATTTTTTTTTATTAAAAGCCAGCAGCTACAAATACTGCAGCTGCTGACTTTTAATAAATGGACACTTACCTGTCCTGGAGTCCAGCGACGTTGACAGCAGAAGACAAGCAATTGCTCATCTCTCGGCTGCCCCCACCGCCATCATCAGTGAGGGAATCAGGAAGTGAAGCGTTGCGGCTTCACTGCCCGGTTACCTACTGCGCATGCGCGAGTCGTGCTGCGCCGTCCTCACTGTTCCCCATTGTGTTTTGGGAGCCGTGTGTTTCCCATAAAACAACGGGGGGGGGGAGGTCTGACGTACTGCCCACAGGTCCCCGCAGAGTCTATGCCCAGAAGTGGGTGCAAATACCTGTCTAGACAGGTATCTGCACCCCCCCTCCCCCCTGAAAGGTGCCAATTGTGGCACCGGAGGGGGGGAGGAATCCGATGAGTGGAAGTTCCACTTTAGGGTGGAGCTCCGCTTTAAAGTGTATCTAAACCTAAAAACATTTTATATATTGCAGCTTTTTCAGGCTTTGTTACTTTAATTTAATTTGGAAATCCAGAAAATGACAAACGTTCTGTCCCAGGATGACTGCATGTAGTACACACTATCTAATGGAGAAGCCAAACTTGTAACCAAGCCCAGTACACACTAAACATTTTTTTTTGTTCAACCCAGCAGGCTGAATGAAAAAAAACCTGACATACTGCTGCCAGTGTACACTGTGCTGTACACTGTACACAAATACTGTAGCTGCTGACTTCTATTATTAGGACACTTATGTGTCCAGGGGTCCCGCGATTCTGGCATCCCAGCCGATTTTTCAATCGGCTCTCGGGTGCTGCTGCCGCCATTCCGACAGTGAAACGTTGCGGCTTTACAGTGGTTTCCCTACTGAGTGTGTGCCAAGAGCGCTGCACTTTCTGAATGGGCCGGCGGCGGTGGAAGAAAGAGGGGGGCCGAACTTCTGCAGCAAGGTCTTCCGCAAGTGGGGACAGGTACCTGTCGAAAACACGTACCCAACCCCCCACCTCCCGAAAGGTGGCAAATATGGCAGCTGAAGGGGGGGGGGCAAATAAGCGGAACATCTCCTTTTGGGTGGAGCTTTGCTTCAAGGAAGCCGTCGGCTGCCCTCTCTTTAACAACCAGTTAAAATCATACGCAATCCTTAAATACTGCACCACTGGACCACTACTGTATTATCGCATGCATTTAATTATTTCTTTCCTTCTGTGAATTGAGTTTTACACCTCATGCGGTATTTACCGAGCATTGTTAGCGTTTGGCAGTGAATACCGCAAAGCGGTATAGTGAATTGACAGCTTCATGATTGCATGCAATATTTAGGCAAAATGTGTCTTTACACCTAAATACCGTGAGCAAATGGAGCCCACTGTAACAGAGAAAAAAAATGAATGGTACTGTCTAAAGGTTGTTCAAGTATTAGCACCTACCAACAAATATCTTTGTCCAAAATTGTACCACTGTGATATTTTGTTATTAAAAATGTTTTTGTTTTTTTTTGCATATTCATACTTACCTAGGTGGATGCAGCATCAGTCCAATGCTGTATCTGTCCCCCGGCGTCTCTGTACTGATAACCGAGCTGCCGAACATCACCGATGGCTTGGTTCTCTCACCTCCCCAATCAGAGAGCTGTAGACTGTCAGTCAGCATCTCTCCTGCTCTGCTCCTCCACGCTCATTGGAGCGCTGAGCTGTGGAGGGGCGGGGAGCGGCCATCTCAGCGGCTTGCTGAGAGGCTGAGACTGCCATCAGTCAAGGCAGCGGGCGGATCCAGACTTGGGAAGTCGGGATGATGCGTTGTCTGGACTAATCCTGATGACATCACCGGAGAGCGGACTTCACACTCCGCTGAAAATGGGTCACAGGAGTGAAAAACTAACTGCTCTCCTGTGACCCATAGGAGAAGCCCAGCCTAAAAAGCTCAGGCTGGACTTCTCCTTTTAAAGAGAAGAAGATTTTCTGGGTGGATATGGATGAGGTTGAGGTACAAGGGACTGAATTATGAAGTAATTCTTGTTACCTGAAACTCTAAATATAACCCTGGGCTTTTTACTCCCTATCTCTGAAACTCTTACATTTGCTAGGAATGTGTTCCTTTAGGGCAAAGCTCCCATAGGGTGGGGGGTACTAATCCTCACAGTAGGTGGTACTCTGACTGCAGGGGTCAGGCTGACTTCTGAGAGAATACACCTTTCTACCAGCTGTCCATACCCAAGAAGAATGGTGAAACAGCTTGTGTTTCTGGAGAAGACACAGGGGTTGATATATTAAAGGCAAATAGGCTGTTAAACTTTGCAAAAATTTTCATCTTAGAGTTTAGTGAATGTGGGAAGTTTCCCTTTGCTTTAGATCAGGGATATGCAATTAGCGGACCTCCAGCTGTTGCCAAACTACAAGTCCCATGAGGCATAGCAAGACTCTGACAGCAGAAAGCATGACACCCAGAGGCAGAGGCATGATGGGACTTGTAGTTTTGCAACAGCTGGAGGTCCGCTAATTGCATATCCCTGCTTTAGATTATCAAATCATGTGCAAGGAAAATAAAATATGTTTGCTTGCTCTTGATTGGATGATGGGAGTCTGCAGAGTTTCACCTTATTCACTTATCTCTCATGCAAATTCCTGTGCAAAGCGCAACTGTACTTGTCTCCCTTTTCTAAAGCCCTGTACACACGATCGGATTTCTTATGGATTCTAAACCGATGGATTTTTCCATCGGAAATCCGATGAAGCTGACTTCCATCAGTCTTGCCTACACACCATCAGTCAAAAATCCGACCGTCCCAAACGCCGTGACGTAAAACACTCCGACAAGCCGAGAAAAATGAAGTTCAATGCTTCAGAGCATGCGTCGACTTGATTCTGAGCATGCGTGGGTTTTTTGTCCGATGGAGTTCCACACAGACGGAATTTGTGATCGTTTTTTTTTCCCATCGGATAAATTTAAAACATGTTCTAGTTTTTCTCACCAATGGAAAAAAGACCGATGGGGCCCATACACGATCGGTTTGTCCAATGAGAAAAGTCCATCGGACTGTTTTCATCTGTAAAACCGATCGGCATAACACTTTGAGCAGTTTACAGGCATGGTGGAGTGTTCAGGGCTCACTTCTGTATTCATCTTTTTGCTCTGGAGTAGAATGTGTAAATAGAAGGTGCCAAAACTGTTTATTTTTCCACAGCTAATTACTTGGCAGCAACATTATTTCCAAATAAACAACCAGAACTTACAAATATGTGCTACAAATAATAAATACAATGTTGCAAAGTGTTTCTATGTAACCTTGTTCAATTCACCACACAAAGAATGACCTTGGAAATAGATACAATACTTTTAACCTGATAAATTATCCACAGCACTGCCTCAGTTCTGAACTCCACAATAAATATGCTCTACCACTTCCAGAAAAGCACCATAAATCTCCAACCACCACCTCCAAATCTCCATACACATAAAATACAATCTAATAATGCAATACTGCGTTATTATAAAATAGGAATATAAAACATATAGTTGTGCTTACATTACATAAGTGTACTGAGCACTATGATAAGCAGAGTGCCGATATGGTAAGACTGTCAGATATTCAGGGTTCCTCCACATCACCAAAGCTCTGGCCACATTGAACTCTATTAGTGGTGAATCCTGGGCTTGTCCTCACACTCAGATTAGGAACCATGAAACAGCATGACCCGGGTAGGGCTGAGAGCGCAGAGTGATATGGACCATTAAAGCCAAACACATTAAACCTCATAAATAATACAATATGGCACAAATTCTTTTCATTGGAGTATTATGGCCACAGCTTTTATTAGATAACAAGGTAATAACAATAACATGATTTAGACGCCAATTCTTTAAAAACATATGTAGCAGGCGTCTAAATTTAGGGGGTACACCTGGGTGGTAGTATGATCCAGGATGTGCTAATCATGAGAGGATTTAGACCATTTAAATTATGGAGGACTTTGGTGGTGTGCTATTCTCCTTGACCTGTGGGTGGCGGTGTTCCCACGGGTCGAGGTAGAATCACTGCCACAGTGCTGCCCTTTTTTTCTGTCCCGTTCGGGCGGTGGTACAGTGGGGCGGAGAACCTGCTGTGACGTCACGGGAGGATATAAAGGGGAGAGACGCCCTCACCACAAGGTCTTTTTGCATCCCGCGCCCAGGCACCCTAGGCCTGGGTGCTGGCGGTCCGGAGTTCCAGCCCAGGCGCCCATGGCCTGGTCGGAGCAGTGTTGGCATCCATCTCAGGCACATTAAGCCTGGGGTGAGGTACTACATCAGAGGCCTGGGGCCCAGTGACTTTGACTGGGCTCCGCAAGGGCGGATGAGTCCGAGGGACCCTGAGGTGGATGGGGCCCGTCTCTGAGGTGAGGAGGCCGGAGAGGTTACCCTTCTGAAGAGCTCGGAGCAGCATCAACCCGGTGACGAAGGGGCCTCTGGTAACTCCCTTGGAGGGACATCTTCCCCCTGACAGGGGCCACAATGCAGCGAAGGTACTCCAGTTCATGTTCTCTAGTGTCGCTGGTAGAGACTCCAAAGATTCAAGTTGTCTCGCTAGCCGATATTTCAAGCACCTACAGGTAAGCCTAGGCTTACCTGTAGGTTAAAGTGGTTGTAAAGGGTTTACAACCACTTTAAGATTTTTACATTGCGAAAAATAAAAAATAAATTGCTCTGGAGCTGAACTGGTTAAGGATGGTGGAACTATTTCCAAAGACATTCTTTAGTGGTGAATGAAACAGTTACATAGAAAGACTGTGGATTTTGCAACAGTCTGAGAAATTCATAGAGTGTCTTAAGCCTTAGAAATTCAATGTGCCTCTACACGATAAATGTCAGTGCTGGTGACAGATTCATGTGCTTGTTGTAGACCGGTATATAAATCTGGGGCATGCGCCGAGAGTGAAGTGCGGATATAATATATTTATTTAATCATAACTGCTTTTCACATTATAAGGGTTTATAAAAAATGCTGATTGTTGGATAGCGCAGTTGTAGAGGATATATTATCTGTAAATTTCGACAATGTTTGAGTAGGCACTGTGAAGTTGTATAATTTTAACAGATTTGCTCCAATTACACTGAAAAATCCCAGTGCTTTAGTGCCCTCCTGCTGAATCACCCAAGATATCACTTTATTCTGCCTACTCCTTAGCCTGGCCCTGCTTTATTGGCTAAATACAAAGAGATCGTAAAACATACTAATGTAAGATCCACTTTAAAATCATCTAAAAAATAAGTACATACTTTTATTTGAAATGTGTGTAAAGCCAAAATTTTTCTCCTTCTAAGGTTGGAGACTAATGCCCCATACACACGATCGTTTTTCATGCCGTTAAAAATGCCATTTTTAAAAATGGGCATTAAAACCGATCGTGTGTATGCTCCAGAGCATTTTTAACGACGTGAAAAACGGCCATTAAAAATTTCGAACATGCTCTATTTTTTCACATAGTTTTTCATGTCGTTTTTTTTAACGACGTGAAAAACGATGGTGTGTATGCTTTGACGAGGTGAAAAAAAACGCGCATGCTCATAATCAAGTATGAGACGGGAGCGCACGTTCTGGTAAAACTAGCATTTGTAATGGAGATAGCACATTCGTCACCCTGTAACGGACTGAAAAGCAGGAGGCTGAAAAGCGCGAATCGTCGCTCAACAAACGTTACTAACATGAAGGGTGGCACCATCCGAACGGAACTTCCCCTTTATAGTGCCGTCGTACGTGCTGTACGTCACTGCGCTTTGCTTGAACGTTTTTTAAAATGATCGTGTGTACGCAAGACAGGCTTGAGAGGAAACATGAAAAAAAACGACGAGAAAAACGTTGGTTTAAAAAATGGCATGAAAAACGACCGTGTGTACGCCGCATAAGATTAGGGTTTCAGGTCTTCGCAGCAATCATTGTCAATATTGGAGAGATTCACCTCTCTGCAGCAGGTTTTAATGTCTCCTCTATACCTGAATGTTGTACTTTTCTAAAAGGGCAAAGTTCCAAAGCCTCTTGGGAGTGCTGAACCTTGCAAAACAAAGCCAGAGAAAATACCAAAGAATCTGCCACCGCCGTACGATGATCATAGAGAATTTCCGGTGACCAGATGATCCCCAGTCATCTCTATGACCGTTGGAGGCTCGCGCGTGATGTTATGACGTCACGCCTGGCCAGTGGAATTAAACAAAACCGAGCTCTCGGCTGGAAAGAAAGAGATCGGTCACTTTTTTTATCTCAATCTTTCCAGCCTGGAGGAGAGATGTGGAGTCTTATAGACCCCACATCTCTCCATGAAGAGGACCTGTCACGCACCATTCCTATTACAAAGGATGTTTACATTCCTTGTAATAGGAATAAAAGTGATAAAAAAAAAAAAAAAAATGTAAGTAAAATATACAATAAAAAAACAACAACTTTTAAGTACCCAAACTTTGGTACTTAAAAGTTGTTGTTTTTTTATTGTTTATTTTACAAGTGTGCGCAATTTTAAAGCTTGACGTGTTGGGTATCCATTTTTACTCGGCGTAACATCTTCCACATTGTATAAACAAATTTGGCTAACTTTACTGTATTGTTATTTTTGAATTCATGATTTTTTTTTTCCAAAAAAACTAGTTTGAAAAATTGTTGCACAAATACTGTGTGATATAAAAAAACGACCGCCATTTTATTCCCTAGGGTATCTGCTAAAGAAAATATATATAATTTTTGGGGGTTCTGAGTAATTTCTAGCAAAAAAAATATGATTCTTACATGAAGGAGAGGAGAGCCAGAATAGGCCCGGTATGGAAGTGGTTAAAGGCCCAAGGGGCACACTGGACACCCAGCTTATAGCACACTAGCAGCAAAGGTGTCCAGTGTGTCCCCTCACCAATATTGCATCAGTAACAAAAAAATGGCCCCTGCCCTCATCTATAACTGGCCTTCACATCAAGGAGCACATGGAAGGGCAACGCACGCAAAACAAAACCAGAGAAAATTCCCAGCTCAACTCGCCAACCAGTCTGCTACCAACCAAACTATCCTGTCTAACAGTATACGTTGAAAACAGGGGTTTAGTTACCACACATTTGCAAATACATGCGTTTGTTACTGATGTTATATTGGCGAGGGGACACACGTAACACCTTTGCTGCAATTGTGCTATGTGCTGGGTGTTCAGTGTGCCCCTGTGCCTATAAGGAGGGGTGGGCTGCCTTCGGCTCACCTGCCATCTATCTATATATTAGAATGCATATGCTGCTACTATGGAGACGCTCAGAAATGTACACGAGTTAGGACTGCAGAAATATTGGGGTGCCTTGGTGCGGCTCTGTAGCTTACACATGTATTTGCAAATGTGTGCTGGTAGCAGACGTGTCGGCAAGTTAAGCTGGGACTTTCTCTGGTTTTGTTTTGCATGCATTGCCCTTCAATGTGCTCCTTGCTGTGAAAGCTAGTTATATATGGGGGCAGGGGCCATTTGTTTGTGAGTGCTGAACCTTCCCTGATTCCTCCCGCCTCCCACAAATTCCCATTGGTCTGTCATTGTAATAGACTGCTATACTTTTCAAAAGGAATGACCAGGAGGTGGGAACGTGTAAAAACCATAACTATCAGAAGGTTCCTTGGCTTTGCCCTACCAAGGCTTTATTCATTTGGCATTAGAAGGGGCAAAAAGCAAAAACTTCTGTGGATATAAGAGCTTTTATTGTATACCTGCATTTTAAGTATCAAAGTCAATTTAACGTATAACTCTACTTTAGTTGAAAAAAAAAAAAAAACAGTTCCCCCTGGATTGTCAATGTACATTGCAAGGTTTTTACCAAATGTTTGTTGCAGGCTTCTATCTTTTTCTGATTTGAAGAAATTTTTTTTTTTTTTCCATCATGTCCTTTGCAGACTGATTCTGAATGGGAGTGTTTGGTCCATTATAATCACCCGGTGCACTCAGTGATGAGGAAAGTTGCAGTGTCTGCATCCCTTTAGGAACTGCATATTGTAAAAGAAAGTTGATTTTTAATAACAAATTACAATATGGCTTCTGGAAATATTGTATATGCTATATTTTTTATTTGCTATGTTTTTGTGGAGTGGAAATATCCTTTAACCGCTTGCCGACTGGCTCGCGCCGATATACATTGGCAGAATGGCACGGCTGCGCAAAGTGACGTATATATACGTCACTTTAAATTTTGCACCGTGCGGGTGCGCGCGCGCCACTGCCGCAAGCTCCTTGACCTTGCCCACGGGACCCGCGAACTCGATGTCCGCCGGTGTCCCGTGATCGTGTCACGGAGCTGCAGAACGGGGGGATGCCATTGTAAACAAGGTATCTCCCTGTTCTGCCTAGTAACACGACACTGATCTTCTGCTCCCTGTAATCGGGAGCAGTGATTAGTGTCGTGTCAGTCGTAGCCCAGCCCCCTGACAGTTAGAATTACTCCCTAGGACACACTTAACCCCTTCCCCGCCCCCTAGTGGT
Organism: Rana muscosa; assembly: GCA_029206835.1. Classification (NCBI taxonomy): domain Eukaryota; kingdom Metazoa; phylum Chordata; class Amphibia; order Anura; family Ranidae; genus Rana; species Rana muscosa. The sequence goes on from CM055117.1 coordinate 152,569,005, forward strand.
TAACCCCTTCACTGCCAGTGTCATTTACACAGTAATAAGTGCATTTTTATAGCACTGATCGCTGAATAAATGACAATGGTCCCAAAATAGCGTCAAAAGTGCCCGATGTGTCCACCATAATGTCGCAGTCACGATAAAAATCACTGATCGCCGCCATTATTAGTAAAAAAAAAATATTAATAAAAATGCCATAAAACTATTCCCTATTTTGTATACGCTATAACTGTTGCGCAAGCCAATCAATAAACGCTTATTGCAATTTTTTTTACCAAAAATATGTAGAAGAATACGTATCGGCCTAAACTGAGGAAACAATTTGTTTTTTTTATATACTTTTTGGGGATATTTATTATAGCAAAAAGTAAAAAATATTGCTTTTTTTTCAAAACTGTTGCTCTATTTTTGTTTATAGCGCAAAAAATAAAAACCACAGAGGTGATCAAATACCACCAAAAGAAAGCTCTATTTGTGGGAAAAAAAGGACGTCAGTTTTGTTTGGGAGCCACGTCGCACGACCGCGCAATTGTCAGTTAAAGCGACGCAGTGCCGAATCGCAAAAAGTGGCCCGGTCATTTGGCAGCCAAATCCTCCGGGGCTGAAGTGGTTAAACAAAATAAATAAATAACCTCCTTTCTGTACATTGACCTTTATACTATTTAGTGTTTGCCAATATGTTAGTAGGATATTCAAAACAGGTAAGCATATTCCCAGGGTGTTTTTGTGATAATCCAAATATCTCTGCACATATTTTGGTTGGAACAATAATACAAAGGGAAGTGTAAAATGCAAAATGAAGCAGGCCAGATCAACCAATCAGAATTCATCTTTTTACTGGGATTACCACAGTAAAGTGAAATCTTTCTTGTCACTATGGGGTACTGCCCCTTTTTTTGCGACACCATACCAAATGACCTAGTCTGGTTCTATTTTAGATTTGGTTATCTGGGAACAGGTTTTTTTCCACACTAGTTCTATCTTGTTTACTTCTTTCTTTTTCCCAGACTGATTTATGATATGTTACTGGAATCGCAAATCACCTCTGGAATGATTAATCATTGGTTTGATGGAATTAGCAAGGAAAAGATTTCGTAGCTTTGCAAGATATTGCATTTCCTGTCTACTGAACAGGGTTATTGTATTTTACAGGGCCATTGCTTTTTTAATTTAACTTTGGATGCAAGTACAGAATATTCCACATCCACAAAGACCTGGCTGATAGTCCCAGTCTGACTTCCACTCACAGATCACACAGGATCACACATTAACAGAGGCACACTGTTTCTATAATAAGCAAGATATACTGCAAGGAAAGATAAAGGATATCAAAACTCAAGAGCCAAAATTTAATATATTGCATCTAAAAAGTCCTTAGATGAGGTGGCTGCATTAGTTTTAATTTTTAACCACTAGTTGCCCGTATAACTTACTTATAGGGTATCAAGGTGGCACTGCTGCCCTGGATCAAGTACCTAGTACGTGATCCGACACTTCCGGGTCTGGGGCGTGCATGCGCACTGCCGGTGGTGATTATATACAGTAGGAGCTGATCTGCGGGTACTGTTGATGTCCGCCGGTACCTGCCGATTATCCAGCACAAAGGCAGAACGGCGGTCTGCCTATGTAAACCAGGCAGATTGCCATTCTGTCAGTATGGAAGGCATGGATCCTGTGTTCCTGCAAAGCAAGGACATAGATCCATGCCTTCCCCCAGTACAAGCACCTCCCCCACAGTAAATAAAACACCACTATGCACACATTTAAAGCGGAGGTCCGACAATTTTTTATTTATTTTTTAAAGTCAGCAGCTACAAATACTGCAGCTGCTGACTTAAAATATGGACACTTACCTGTCCAGGGTCCGCGCAATGTCGGCACCCGAAGCCGATCTATCGCTCGGCTCTCGGGTGCTGCCGCTGCCATCTTCGGTAAGGGAATCAGGAAGCGAAGTCTTGCGGCTTACAGACTTCCTGTCCAAGTATGACTGTGCTCACTCCTCCACTTTATCAATGGAGGGAGCTATAATTATCACCCAGGCTAGACTTTAAACACAGTTCTCTTCATATCTAATACATGAGCATTGTAGGTATTAGTAGTTTACAAAAGAAAATCATTTTCCGAATTGGAAAATGGTAGACGGGTGGCGGAAACTCATCCTGTTGAAGTATCATTGTACGAAACACGTCGGGACTTGGCTTACCTGCCCACTTATTGTGACTTTTTAACTATTTTTGTATGTACTGTGATCACTTTTATATGTTGGTTTTAATAAAACCCTCATTTGACCTGCACTTGGAGCACCTCCTTCATCTTCTTTTTTGCATGTGGGGTTGATTGAGTTGTCCCTTGGAGTTTCCTCCACCCGTCTACCATTTTCCAATTCGGATTTTGATCTTTTCAGCGGAGGAGGGGTCCTGCATCATTTGGGAATACTCGTTAAACCCAAAGTCTCCCCCGAGGTTGTGACGTTTGGAGTGGCTTCCGGAGATCCGTTTGGTCCAGTTGGAGAGTTCTGAGAAGGAGTCACCATTGACCACCAGGATTCTATATGCCTTTATGATCTGCCTAATCAGCAGATCCACCAGCTCTGGTAAGAGTATTTCATCCTACTATTGCTCTAGATACTGATGACCTGCATAGTTACACGTCTGGTTTCAAGACCCTAGCCTTTAGCGGATGATCTTCACAATTTTATTCTTCACCTTTAGGCTATTATTGTTAAAGATGTTTATGTGGACTTATTTGTTTGCCTTATTTTAATTTATTTTTTTGGTCATTCTGAGTTTTTTCTCAATTTCACACATTGGGTTTTTAATTTTAGCGCTATATCCCTATTCACATTTCTATTATTTACTTGTCACATTTTATGCAACTGCTCCACCATTTATACATGTTTTTCACTTAGTTTTTATGATCGGTTCTGACTAGCGCAATATTATCCTTATATTACCAAGTCTTGCGGCTTCACTTCCTGGTTCCCTACTGCGCATGCGCGACTCGCGCTGCACAATTTTACTGGTCCCTGCTGTCTTCTGGGACCTGTGTGGCTCGGGTATCTACACCACGAAGGAAGTGGCGTAGATACCCGTGCCACCCGCGGGTATCTATGCCCGGAAGTGGGAGCAAATACCTGTATTACACAGGTATCTGCTCCCCCTCCCCCTGAAAGGTGCCAAATGTGACACCAGAGGGGGGGGCTCCGAAAAGCGGAAGTTTTCGGTGGAACTCCGCTTTAACCCTTTGATCGCCCCTGATGTTTAACCCCTTCCAAGTCAGTGTCATTAGTAAAGTGACAGTGCATATTTTAGCATTGATCACTATACTAGTGTCACTGGTCCCAAAAAGTGTCAAAAGTGTCAGTTAGTGTCTGACTGTCTGCCGCAATATTGCAGCCCTACTGTAAGTCGCTGATTGCCACCGTTACTAGTAATAAATAAATAAAAATATCCCATAGTTTATAGACGCTATAACTTTCGCGCAAATCAATCAATATACGCTTATTGGGATTTTTTTTAACCAAAAATATGTAGCAGAATACATATTGGCCCAAATTGATGAAGAAATTCGATTTTTCTATTGGATATATTTATATAGCAGAAAGTAAAAAAGATATATATTTTTTTAAATTGTCTGTCTCCATTTGTTTATAGCGCAAAAAAATTAAAATTGCAAAGGTGATCAAAAACCACCAAAAGGAAATGCAGCGCTGTGTCGCAAAAAATGGCCAGGTCATGAAGGGGGGTAAATCTTTCAAAGGGGGGTTAAAGCTAAGAACATTTTCAGCATGTAAAGAAAATGCCTATTGTTTGTGCCAGAAATGCCATGTCAATTACACCTCCTGTGAGCCGAAATAAAAATTATTTTCTTTTTTAAACTACTAATACCTACAATGCTCATGTATTAGATATGAAGAGAGCCGTGTTTAAAGTCTAGCCTGGGTGATAATTATAGCTCCCTCCATAGATACAGTGGAGGAGTGAGCACAGTCACACTTGGACAGGAAGTGTGTTAAAGTGTTACTAAACCCAGGACCCTGCATTCACTATATCTGGTTTCCCACAGAACACAGAAATGCAATTATTTTAGTAAATATAAAGGGCTAAATGCCTTTTCTCATCAGCAGTATACAGCAGTCTTGTAACATCTATCAGTGTCTGGCCGAGCACTGGTTAAAGCTTGTAGAACTAGTTTTCATTCTCCTCTGACTGTCCTATGAGGCTGCATGACCCCTGACCCTTTGCATGGACAGTGCTGATTGGCCCTGTGCTGATGACATGCACCCTCCCCAAAGAAAAAAAAAATCAACTCTCTAGCATTAAACACCAAACTGAGCATGTGTAAAGTGCCCCCTAGGGCATGTACTATCAGCAGATGGGTTGGGACTGTAGAAGAGGATCAGAGAAGACAGGATCAAACAGCCTTTTTACACAAGGTCAGAGGGTTAACCCCTTAGGTTCCACAGTGAGTATAACAATCATGCTTTACTGCATATACAGACTGATTTTACTGTTGTGTGTTTAGTAACACTTTAAGGTTGGGTCTAACAACATGAGGTTAGTGTTTTCTATGTATCACTGGTGGTGGAAATGCGCATAAATATTGTATGTATTGCACAGAAGTATTTCATCATCCACAGCGGTTTCAACTTTTTCCTTATTTAATTTGGATGAATGGACTCTACAAAAGAATTCTGGAAAGTTTTAACTGTTAAGAATGTAGCGGGTATGTACTTTCCCGGGTGTAAATTTGAACTTGGCAGAGACATCAGTGATGTGTAATTCCCTGCAGCCCAGCAGGTGGCGCTGTCGCCCTGGGCTGGGGTTGAATCATTGCTGTGTGCCGGGCTTCCTTTTTGTCCTCCCTCGGCAGCGGTATGGTGGGGCGGGGAACCCGAATAAAGGAGAATAAAGGAGTGTTGAACTTTAATGGTGTGGGGCTCATTTCCTGACAGACATTGTTCAAGGTAACTCTTGGTGGAGGCTCCAGGTGCACAGCACTGACCCGAAGGTAAAATAATTTTGCTTATATCACATTGACACCTGTGGTGAAGGCCAGGCGTGGTGTCCCCTCTCCCTTCCCCTCTGAAAGGTACCCCTAGACAAGAGAAAGACGAGCTGAAGAACAAGAGGGGAGTGAGGAGGGCGCTACACGTGGGGGCTCGGGTCCGGCATAGTGTTTGTGCACCACAGTATTGAACGTGTCTGCTGGAAGAGTTACGCGAGTAGGCAGGCCTTCATTGGCCGAAGTGCATCCCTGCTCGAAGTCGTGGACATGACCCAATGAAGGGAAAGGCCTGCGCAGAAGAGTGGAAAAAGGGGGAAGTTCAGCCGTGTGAAGTACTACACGTGGGGGCTTCTATTGCACTGCGCCACCAGGCACACCCCCATCACTTAGTTTGTGGGCGTGACTCAGAAACAGAAAAGAAGAAAAGCCAGCGAACTGGAGCAAAGGGGAGGAGTCCAATATGTGTGAAGGACTACACGTGGGACGTTGGCGCAAAAACTTTGCAGTGTGCGATGGATCAGCAACAGGTCGCCATGTTCGGACATACATCGTGGATTCCAGTTCACCCTTCCACCACGACATTGACTGCTGCTGCTCCGGTAACAGATACGGGGATCCGGCTAAAGCCAAGGGGTCGATTCGCCCTGTATTCGTGCATGGACGTTGAGGCCCTGAGTGTGATTTGTCCCGGCTGTTCGGGACTGGTGTGCCAACTGAAGCCATTCGGGTGATGTAAGGCCTGTGGGTAGTTCCTGTTCAAAGTGGATCCGGCGGTTGAGAAGCCGAGAACCATCTACCCTGGCCGTGCTACGGGCAACACCACTCAGAGAGGAGGAATCACTGCTGTGACAGCCATCCCTGCGCACACTGCAGCGACCGCGGAGGAGGTCGTAAAAACTCAACGGGAGAAATCGGAGGATGCTGACTCGGTCACCACTGTCTCGCAGCGTCCACCACCGAAGAGAAAGACCGGCATTGTAGCCCCGACCAGCGGTTGTGATGGACCGTCTCGCCCGCTGACGCCCGGCCCGGATGGATCCGTCGACAAGAGTTCCAGACGTCCCGTTTCAAGTAAAGGCCGAGGTAAGCCTGGCGGAGAGATTTGGTGTGTGGGAAGAGGTGAAAGCTCGGTCTCCGCCACAGGGTACCTGCCTGCGGAGGAGTGTGACACCTCTGACCTAGAGTCGCTCTCGGACATGGGAGACAACGTTGCAATAGATGAACTGTTTGCAGAAAAGGGCAGGGACAAAGTACCTCTCGCTTCATCCCGGAGGACCAGGGATCCACCCATGTCTACAGGGGAAAGTACACCCCGGGTGGAGGCACCAGCGCCTGAAGAGGGGTCCCGTCGTCAGCCTGCCTCTACATCTCCGGTGCCATCTGTACCGAAGACCGGAGAAAAGAGACTGTTACTGCGGGCACCAATGCCCAGATCAGATGTGATCAAGGTCCCTCGTCACCCGGACTCAATAGTTTTGCCTGGCGAAGGGGACAAAGCTACCATGCCTCCTCTGGCGAGACTACAACACCTATTTGGCCAGAAGGTTGCTGCAGAGTACAGATGGGAGTACCCGTACTTGTCGAAGGAACTGCTCTATGAGGTGGAAGTGTGCCGGGAGCGCTGGTACAATGACTTTGTGTGGACCCACCTTCAGGTTCTGCACGCCCGCAGGTACCTGGCATGCTCTCCCAAGGCTTCTCAACGTTTTAAAGACTGCAAGGCAGAGTGGATGTTGGGACGGCGCATCCATGCAGACAAGGTGTTGATCCGGCGCAAGGAAGGAGAAGATGTAGAGTATCATCTGGAGACCATGGATCAACACTTGAAGCCACTTGTTCTGCCGCATCCCCGTTTTTACCTTTAGGAGAGAAGAGACTCCGTTCTTGTTAGGCTGCTGAACTTTCTGGGGCCCATTGCTTTTGTGCCCAGAGGAATGAAGGACTGTTCCTGTTGTTCTTCACCTTTCCTACAAGAGATCATGGACTCTGGGTAGATAGGGCCAAAGAGAAGAGCAAAGTTCCACGAGTGCAGTTACCGCGGTGCTGTCACCAGGTGGCAGTGTTGCGCAACGTTAAACACTTTTCACGCACTCACTCTTTGGAGAAAAGGGATTTCTTCCCCCGGAGAAGTTTCTTTTCTCTCACACGAATACATGTGTCAGGGTTATGTGTGTTGATTTCTTTCTTTTCCCTCTGCAGGAGAACGTCCCATCAAGACCACTGAGTATGGGGTGGGTCTTAGTCAGGATGGGTGGGAAAAGTAAAATGTGAATATGTGATTCAAAGTTATAGTTTAATGCTGTTTTTCTATTCTTTCTGTATTCCCTTTTTATTACAGGGCTTAGACACAATGTTTTAGTTGGGTAGTTTTTCCTAAAAGTTTTATTTTTGTGCAATTGTTAGTCGGTCTCTGGATTGGATTATGTCAGCCGTTGAGGGCATGATTTACTCCAGACACTGGGGACCAGTGTCAAACCACCAGGGGGAGAGTGTAGCGGGTATGTACGTTCCCGGGTGTAAATTTGAACTTGGCAGAGACATCAGTGATGTGTAATTCCCTGCAGCCCAGCAGGTGGCGCTGTCGCCCTGGGCTGGGGTTGAATAATTGCTGTGTGCCGGGCTTCCTTTTTGTCCTCCCTCGGCAGCGGTATGGTGGGGCGGGGAACCCGCCGTGCTTGCTGGGAGAGGGTATAAAGGGGCCGGCCATCTTTGTCACGGGGTCGAGTCCCAGGCACCTTCAGCCTGTGGACGGTGGTTCGTGTCGGTCCTCTAGGTGGCCTAGGCCTAGAGGACAGCCGGAGGTCATGTTCCATCCCAGGCACCTTTAGCCTGGGGTGAGGTACTCGGATGGAGGTCTGGAGCTCAGTGCTCAACACTGAGTTCCGCAAGGGAAGGAGATCCTAGGGAACCCCGGGAGTGGGTACCCGAATCCGGAAGGCGTAATGGACCGGGGGGAGCTCCTCACTCGAAGACCTGGTGCAGCATATTGCCAGTGACAGGTGAGCCTCCCATCGGAGACCGCCTGGAAGGAAATTCCCCCCTCGCTCAGAGACCGCGACCCACTTTCAGGAAGGAAAGTGGAGAACACATTGTGTCTGGGCCTATTCGCATCCACACCTCCTTTTCTGTTCTGTTTCTACCAAGGGAGTTCAACTGATTGTGTTCATTCGAGAAGAATAAAGGAGTATTGAACTTTAATGGTGTGGGGCTCATTTCCTGACAGACATTGTTCAAGGTGACTCTCGGTGGAGGCTCCAGGTGCACAGCACTGACCCGAAGGTAAAAGAACTTTGCTTATATCACACTGACACCTGTGGTGAAGGCCGGGCGTGGTGTCCCCGCTCCCTTCCCCTCTAAAAGGTACCCCTAGACAAGAGAAAGACGAGCTGAAGAACAAGAGGGGAGTGAGGAGGGCGATACACGAAGAACAAAAAAAAAAAAATTTTATATCTTCAGTGGTTTTTTTTTCCAGGTTGAATCATGGCCAGATTAATTGAACCCGTTTTCCTTTGAACTTGGGCTGTTGTGGACCTGCCCACAGCCTGGACATTGAAAGAAAAACAGCACAGCAATGAGCTTATGTTAATGTCACTCTGAATTCTCCTCCTGTCAGCATGCTCCTTCATAGTTCATTAAAGTATATGTAAACCCATATGTTGTTGTAAAATAAACCATTCCGTTTAAAATATAAATGAAAGGCAAAACATTTGTGTATACAAAAATTATAAATACATTTTTTCCCTTTTTTTTATTAAGTGATTATATACTCTCTGTTCTCAGCTGCGTATGGAGCTCAGAGAGCTGAGGAAGGAGGAACGGCAGCATACTAGTCTTCCCAGTGAATGGCTGTGAAAATGGGGAGGAGTGTCAGCACAAGTCCAATCATTGTAGGAGAGCAGGCTGAGTTTTCAGCTTAGCCAGAAAACTGTCCACACTGTGCTTTCATGCCTAGTGTGGTCAGTTTGTGAAAGAAGAGCAGAGGGTCTAGCAGGAACAGCAGGTATTTTACACAAAGGAAGCAATACAAAGAGAACAGGATACATTTCATATAAGTGCATGATACAGCAGGAACACATCAGGAATATGAAATATTGGGTTTACATATTCTTTAACTGATCGGCTCCTTGTGATGATTTTCCTTTCACACTGGAGCTCTGCTGTACAGAGACAGAGATATTGGGTCCAAATTTGATGCTTATGTAGCAACTTCTAGTAGGCAAACTATAGTCTGGCCCAGGAATAAACCTGAGTCACTGAACCTGGGTCAGGGATATTGGAGGCCAGGGCTGCATGACTCATCCTGGCAGCTCTCTGGTGCCTCCCCCTGTTTCTAGAATGTTTGTGAACATTCTGGAAGATAGTAGATGGAAGCTAGGAAAGGTTGCCTTAAATATTTAGGGGCGCTTAGCCAATTTCCAGGTTGGGGGCCTGGCAGGGAACTAGAGAGCCCTTGGATAGACCTGAGCCTAGCCAGGGAAGGAGTTTGGTGGAAGATGGAGAAGCAGTGCTGAGGGGAGTCTGTCGGTGGCCCATGAGGGACCCCTGCCGGGGAGGGGTTTTACCCCGGGCTGGGGCTCGGGAGGCTGGCCTGGAAGGATCCCACCACAGGAGGCAGTTGGAAGCAGTGGCGTAGCGTGGGTTGTCAGTGCCCGGGGCAGGGCAAGAGATTTGCGCCCCCTAACCCGCGGATTTTTAGCACTCATTGAGTCCCTTCCACTAGTACAGTAGTACTGACCAACCTGACTCCTACACCGACCTACCTGATCACTATACTAACCTACCTGATTCCTACACTGACCACTAAACTGACCTATCTGATTGCTATACTGAACACTACACTGACCTACCTGATTCCTATACTGACCACTACACTAACCTACCTGATTCCTACACTGACCAACCTGATTCCTACACTGACCACTAAACTGACCTATCTGATTTCTATACTGACCACTACACTGACCTACCTGATTCCTATACTGACCTGCCCTCCTCCTTCCTCCCAGTCTCTGCACGGTCACAATCCTTGGGATCATCATGGATGGTCTTCAGTGTACATTTACTCACTGCTGTGTCAGTGTCACCGCTGGAGCCTAAGCCGGGACTGCACCGCAACTTCTTTTTCATAGTGAAGCGGAAGAGCTCACAGTCTCCCAGACAGCATAGTGCAGGAGAAGAGCTGCAGGTAACCTGCCGCCTGCTGCTGCGCCCCTCTAAATTTTGCGCCCGGGGCAACCGCCCCCCTGGCCACCCCCCACGCTATGCCACTGCTTGGAGGGACCCTAACCGGAGAGGCAGCGGAGAGAGAGAGCAAGGAAAGACAGTAAGTAGATCAGTACAGTGCAGGGACAGAAAAGGAGAGAGACAGCCAGCTGTAGCACGTCTCTCTTGAAGACAGCAGTGTGCCAAGTCTTCATCTAACCTTGCCCTGGGGAGTCTCCATGTGTGTGTCAGTCAGGAGGACTGGGAAGAGAAAGAAGCCAGGTGGGCTGGTTGCAGCCACCTAGGCTAGCATTCTGCAAGCAGTAGAACTGGGATCAGCATCTACGGAGAGGCAGAAGGTGGTGCAAGAAGCTGTTGATTCCACATGTGCTACTTTACCAAGGGACTGCGAGTACCTAGCCTGTAATGGGCTGTTGTTTAGCTAACAAGAGACTGTTAGTTCCTCCAGGAGTGATCCAAAGGAAACTGTACAAAAGGGAACCAGGTTTGTGCAGGTGGAAGGAAGAAGAAGCATCTGTAAATAGGGAGGAGGTTGTCCCTGGTTTTGATTGTTGGACACTTGCAAATTGGAAATCCCATAATCTCTCACCCCATCCAAATTATCATCCCCTAATAAAACAAATAAAACAAGCCAAAGGACTGATTTCTGTGTCTGATGCAAAAAGGAGATGTTGTGTGACTGGCTGCGCAGCAGTGGGGAACCCTGACTTTAGCAACTTCTTCGGGGGTAGTGCTACACTTATTTTGCTTCTATTTAAAAAATAAATGTAATCATGTATTAGTGATGACAGAGATGCATTATTTTATGTCTGCCTAGAGTTCAGCATAAAGAAAAATGCCCAATGTCCCATTGCTTATTTACATTAGTAGATATCCTGAATTGTAGAAAATAAATACAGTTGACATCACAGTCTAGGATGTGAAAAGTCCCATATCAGTCAGTAGCAGACTTCCACAGATAACCCTTGTCAACCCAGAGGAAATGCTGATAGGTTATGTTAGATCATGTATTTAAATGTTGCCAAATTTGCACCATGGATGTGTCTCCTTCCTCTTTTGGCCCCTTTCACACTTGGGCGGTTGGTGCATCGGCGGTAAAGCGCCGCTATTTTTAGTGGCGCTTCACCGTCAATTTCGCGCCGCTATTCGGCCGCTAGTGGGGCGCTTTTACCCCCAGCTATCGGCCGAGAAAGGGTTAAAACCAACGCAAAGCACCTCTGCAGAGGCGCTTTGCCAGCAGTATAGCCGCGGTGCCCCATTCATTTCAATGGGCAGGGGCGGTGGAGGAGCGGTATACACAACGCTCCTTCACCGCTTCAAAGATGCTGCTAGCAGGACTTTTTTTACCGTCCTCCGGCTTTCACACTGGAGAGACAGCAGCGGCTTGTTCAGGGCGCTTTGCAGGCGCTATTTTTAGCGTTATAGCGCCTGCAAAGCGCCCCAGTGTGAAAGGGGTCTTAGCCATGAAAAAAAACACAAGTGTTCATGTTTGCAGAAAGATCGTCCTCAGATGTCTGTAGCCATTTCCAAAGGAACATCCAACCAAAACCTTTTTTTTTCACTATTGATCAGAATAGGGAAGACTATAAGTTCTGTTGGATGTTTATTACTATCTGTGTGATCCTCAAGACAGAAGGGGGAAGAGTGGAAAATCTCCTTGATGGGGACACAGCCATAAAAACCTGAAACAAGTTGAAATCCTCCCCTCTCTATTCAAAACCTATTTTGGTTGGAGTTCTATTTGAGACAATGAATAAAAATGCTATTATGGGAAAAGAATCCCATATTTCTAAGGGTATTTTGACTAATTAACCACTTCAGGCCTGGGCCAATTCTGACACTTCGCTCCTACATGTAAAAATCATCAATTTTTTGCTAGAAAATTACTTAGAACCCCCAAACACTATATATGTTTTTTTAGCAAAGACCCTAGAGAATACAATGGCGGTCATTGCTACTTTTTATCTCGCACGGTATTTGCGCAGCAATTTTTCAAACGCTTTTTATGGGGAAAAAACTGTTTCATGCTTTAAAAAAAACAAAACAGTAAAGTTAGCCCAATTTTTTTGCATAATGTGAAAGATGAAGTTACGCCAAGTAAATAGATACCTAAAATGTCACGCATCAAATTTGCACACGCTCGTGGAATGGCGCCAAACTTCGGTACTTAAAAATCCCCATAGGCGACGCTTTAAAATTTTGTACTGGTTACATTTTTTGAGTTACAGAGGAGGTCTAGGGCTAGAATTATTGCTCTCGCTCTAACATTCGTGGCGACACCTCACATGTGTGGTTTGAACACCGTTTTCATCTGTGGGCAGGACTTGCATATGTGTTCGCTTCTGCATGCGAGCACACGGGGACAGGGGCACCGTAAATTTTTTTTTTAGGTTTTATTGTTAATTTTACATTTATTTTTTTTTTGGACACTTTAAAAAAAAAAATTTGATCACTTTTATTCCTATTACAGGGAATGTAAGCATCCCTTGTAATATGAATATGACATGACAGATCTTCTTTACAGTGAGATAAGTCAATAAGACCCCACATCTCACCTCTAGGCTTGGAAGCCTAAACCAAAAAAAAACGATCACCGCTTCAAAGCCGAATGCAGAGGCCGGGCGTGACGTCATAACATCGCGCCCGGCCTCCGACGATCATAGAGTCTCCGGCGACCATCTGGTTCGCCGGAAATCTCTGTGATCAAAATCCGGGGCCGGTGGATCCTGTCACCGACTCACCGATCGCACAGGTGAGTCGGTACAAGCACCGGAGGGCGGCGGGACGTCTCCTTCTGCTGCCCGTAAGAATGATCAAGCGGTGGAACAGCCGCTATGATTGTTCTCATGGTGTAGGGAATGGCCGGCTGAAACCGGCAATATCTGAATGATGCCTGTAGCTGCAGGCATCATTCAGATATACCCCCACAAACCCGAGGACGTCATATGACGGCCTGTGGGCCTGAAGTAGTTAATTATTAGCTAAAAATATCCCCAGAATTGTATTATACTTGTTTAGCCCATACCAGATAGTCACATTCAACTAGACTTGCTTTTTAATAATGAGGTTTTGCAATCATTTGACAAACTGGCAGAGAAATATAATTTGCCTAATATAAACGGAGCGGGCAGATGGCAGGTCCGTGTCTGCTCTGCATATGCAGAGCAGACACAGACACAGCCCACTATACTCTTTTTTTTTTTAGCAGATTGGATTGGAGGTAGGACACAAGTCAGTTTACATCTGCCACTCCTTAGAGGTGCATGGAGGGTCCAATTGGGTCAGACTGACGGTGTGAAAGGGGCCCAAGGCTGCTTTCAAACTGATGCGCTGCGGTTTACCAACGCAATGTACCTTTGGCTTTCCTGCACTTTGTAAAAGACTTCTATTATATTCTGCAGGTTTGGTGCACTTTCAGAAAGCTTACCAAACTCGCAGGTAATAACAGAAGTCTATGGCTCAGTGCAGGTAACCCGCCGGTGCACTGCTCTACATCTGCAGGTCAGTTTGAAAGCAGCCCAGTAACCACTGCAGAACAGATATGCCCATATATACACTGATTTTAATAATAAACTGACCTTTAATAACAGTATTCTATTCCATCCCAGAGCAGGAGGTCGCGGGCCATATCAGAGGGCTCCGCGGGCCACATCAGAGGGCTTCGCGGGCCACATGTGGCCCCCGGGCCAATGGTTGGGCACCCCTGAAACTCAGTGATGAGCAGGGCCGCCATCAGGGGGGTACAGGCAGTACACCTGTATTGCGGATGGCCCCCCTTTTTTTTTCTTTTTTTTCTTTATTTCTTTTTTTTAATTTTTTTTAATTTTTTATTTTTTGTAAGGGGCCCAGATGTCTCCAGGGGCCCGGAGTTCCCCAGGGCCCCGAATGTCAACCCCCCTTTTTTTTTATTATAATTTTTTTATTATAAATGTTTTTATTTAATTTTAAAAAAAAATGTATTTATTAATTTATTTATTTTTGTAAGGGCCCAGAGGTCCCCAGAGGCCCGGATGGAAACCTCCCTTTTTTTTATAAAAAAAGAAAATTATTTTTTTTTATAAAATTTTTAAGGCCCAGAGGTCCCCAGGGCAGCCCCCCTTTTTTTTGTTTTTTTGTTCTTCTGCTTTTTTTGTGTTCGTCAGCACCCAAAACCCCTGCTTCTCAATTCGTGGCACCCCCCCCCCCCCCGGTTCTCCTCGGCTCCAGGGGGCCCATGGCTGAAGCTGTGTGTAAGGGGCCCCAAAATTCCTGATGGCGGCCCTGGTGATGTGGAATGGGAGCAAGCTCTGAAGAACTTATTTGGGGGTATCCCTATCTTCCTCACAGTGTTTGACACAGCTGTTTATTATTCATAGAGCTCATTTTACTCCTTTGAAGTTGCACTCTTGGGGCAAAGCAACTACAATACATTAAACTGTCCAAGATGTACTACTGATGTACTGATGTTGGTACACGCATACATATGCTGTGGCGTTGTCCCAAATTGCATCGTTACTGGGAAGTAACAGGTTACAGGTTCATTTTGATCCAAAGATAGCATTGTTAGGGATCGTACCTGAGGATACTCTCCCAGCTGAAATGCAGGTGATGTGGCTTAGAAGAACTATATATATGGCTCGCAAACTCATACTACAAAAATGGATATCAAACTACCCGCCAATAATAGATCAATGGAGTAAAGCAATTAATCTTAATTTAAGACGTGAGGAGTTGACATAGGAGATGCCCCAAAAAATTTTGAAAATCTGATATTGGCTGCTAGTCTCTGATCTGTCTGAGCAGTCAATTGAGCATATTAATGATAATGAGAAAAGCTAATAATGAGATATGAGAATATCTGTTGAGGATAACTGCAAATGTAAATAACTACTGATACAATGTAATAAGTTAAATGGAATATTTAGGCGAGGTTTATAATAATCGATAATTCTGTCAAGCTGAAAGGAGATTAGCGGTCCTGAAGTGATGGAGGGATTTGACTGATGAAATATCTGGTGTGCCTAAATATCTTGATTTTTTCTGTTTTGTTTTGTTAAATTAGGGTATTTGATAGAAATGTCTTATGTTGTTATGTGTTTTTGTTATATATGAGAAAATGCAATAAAAAAAAAACTAGACTTGTTTTGTAGCATACCCCAGCATTTATAGACATGTTGGTAACGCAGTCACCTTAAAGCCCATTTCCAGGCAACAGGACCAGAATATCCCATGACCGCTGATTTGGGTTACTTTAACCTCTTGGCGACCGGCTCATGCACTTATACATCGGCAGAATGGCACGGCTGTGCAAAGAAACGTATATATACGTTGCTTTGAATTTCGCGCCGTGCGGGCGTGCGTGCGCCCCTGCCGCGAGCTCCGTGACCTCGCCCGCAGGACCCACGGACTCGATGTCCGCCGGTGTTCCGCGATCGTGTCATGGCGCTGCAGAACAGGGGAATGCCTGTGTAAACAAGGCATTTCCCTGTTCTGCCTTGTGACAGGACACTGATCTACTGATCCTCAATGTCGTGTCACAGGTAGCCCAGCCCCCCCACAGTTAGAATCACTCCCTAGTAGTGATGAGCCGAACACCCCCGGGTTCGGTTCGCACCAGAACCCGCGAACGGACCGAAAGTTCGCACGAACATTAGAACCCTATTAAATACAATGGATGCGAACGTTCGAATTCTAAAGTGCTAATTATAACGACTATTATCCATGTTATTGTCCTAAACAGAGTTTGGGAACCCGGGTTCTGCACCAGGGGACATGTATCAATGCAAAAAGAAGTTTTAAAAACGGACGTTTTTCGGGAGCAGTCATTTTAATGATGCACAAAGTGAAAAAAAAAAGTTAAATATTCCTTTAAATATCGTACCTGGGGGGTGTCTAAAGTATGTCTGCGAAGTGCCACGTGTTTCCCGTGTTTAGAACTGTCCCTGCACAAAATGACATTTCTAAAGGAAAAAAAAGCCATTTAAAACTGCTTGCGGCTTTAATGTAATGTCTGGTCCCGGTAATATGGATGAAAATCTTTAAAAAAAATGGTATAGCTACCCCATCACCCCCCCCCCCCCCTACCCCAGCCCATTACCAGCCCCTTTGGGTCTTGTTTGGATATTAAGGGGAACCCCGCAACACAAAATAAAAAAGGCCCTACATACTCTGAACAGCAGTATACAGGCGGTGTAAACAAGACCGGTGTAAACAAGACAGGGACTGTAGGTTTGTTCTTAAGTAGAATCTGTTTGTAATTTTGAACACGTACATTGTTTAAGTGTAGCTCCAGCCAAAAAATCTATTTTTAAGCTTTTTGGAAAACATAGGGAAGGGTTATCACCCCTGTAACATTTGTTTTGCTGTCTGTGCCCCTGTTCAGAACATTTCACCTCACTTTGCGTCCCAATGACAACTGTTTTTGAAATCTGGTGTTTTTATTGAAACAAGGATTGGTGATAAAGCATCAGTAGAGAGGAGACACCTTTCTCCCATATTAATTCTTACAGGAGAGAATTTTCCTTCCTAGGGGTAGATTTCCTCTCACTTCCTGTTGTCTTCTTCCGTTTGCAAGTAGGAGTCGTTTGTAAGTTGGATGTTTGAAAGTAGGGACCTGCCGTATATACTCTGCAGAAATTGGCCCCTTAGGTGTTGGTGTTGGCACAACACTGTAAGCACTCACAGTTACTCTTGGTGGGTGCTGGAACGCCCTGCTGTCAACTATTATATCAGGAATTGTAATAACATATAATTGTTGAACAGTGGTAGTAAAAATTGGGCCTTTGATGGTGGTGCTGGTGCCACAACACTGTAAGGCCTGACAGTTACTCTTGGTGGGCGCAGCAATGGGCCCTGCTGTGAATTATTAGATCAATAATTATAATTGCATGCCCCTGTTGAACAGGGGCTGAAAAATTGGGCCTTTGGTAGTGGTGGTGGTGGTGGTGTTGACACAACACTGTAAGGCCTGACAGTTACTCTTGGTGGGCGCAGCAATGGGCCATGCTGTGAATTATTAGATCAATAATTATAATTGCATGCCCCTGTTGAACAGGGGCTGAAAAATTGGGCCTTTGGTGGTGGTGGTGGTGGTGGTGTTGACACAACACTGTAAGGCCTGACAGTTACTCTTGGTGGGCGCAGCAATGGGCCCTGCTGTGAATTATTAGATCAATAATTATAATTGCATACCCCTGTTGAACAGGGGCTGAAAAATTGGGCCTTAGGCACTGGTGGCACAACACTGCAACCCCTCACAGATACTGTACTTGGAGCACAGCAATGAGCCCTGTTGCAAAGTATTGCTTCAAAAATTTTAATTACACGCCCCTGTTGAACAGGGGCTGAAAAATTGGGCCTTAGGCACTGGTGGCACAACACTGCAACCCCTCACAGATACTGTACTTGGAGCACAGCAATGAGCCCTGTTGCAAAGTATTGCTTCAAAAATTGTAATTACACGCCCCTGTTAAACAGGGGCTGAAAAATTGGGCGTTAGGCACTGGTGGCGGCACCCATAAACAAAAATGATCTTCCAAGCTATCATCATCAATCGTATCATTGAGGACTCGGAGGAGGAGGATAGCCAGTCAACATAACAGCACAGGCACTCAGCATCAGCATCAGTCTTGAAGGGATGTGACATGTTAAAATCAATTAGTCTGTTATATCAGCATCAGGTGTGTGGTAGCTGGTGGTGATCCAAGACTGGTTCATCTTGATGAAAGTCAGTCGATCAACCGAGTCGGTGGACAGGCGCACCCTGTGATCCGTGACAAATCCTCCAGCAGCACTGAATGTGCGTTCCGAAAGAACGCTGGATGCAGGACAGGCCAGTAGCTCAATTGCATACTGTGCAAGCTCTGGCCAGTGATCCATCCTCAAGACCCAGTAAGCCAGAGGATTTTCGG
This sequence comes from Rana muscosa, assembly GCA_029206835.1. Lineage (NCBI taxonomy): Eukaryota > Metazoa > Chordata > Amphibia > Anura > Ranidae > Rana > Rana muscosa. Next base: position 152,587,118 of record CM055117.1, read on the forward strand.
TGGGGAAGGTGTCCAAGTCTGACCTTGCCCCTAGATATTCCTGCACCATGTTTATCAGACGCTGGCGATGGTTGCTGGAACCGATCATACTTTGGGGCTGCGGACTAAAGAATTGTCTGAACGCATCGGTCAGACGGCCACTTTTCCCACCGCTCCTTCTTTGACTGGCCGAAGCCTCAGCAACTCGTTGTCCAGGACCAGGAGTTTGTAACCTCCCAGTCTCTGGGAACACGTTGCACAGACCTTTCTGCAAGGCCTCCCAGAGTTGTCTCATCCTCTGCTCCCTCTGCGACGGTAACATAAGGTCCGCAACCTTACCCTTGTACCGTGGATCAAGGAGAGTGGCCAGCCAGTAATGGTCCCTCTCCTTGATCCGAAGAATACGAGGATCCTTCCGCAGACTTTGCAGGATCAGGGAGGCCATGCAGCGTAGGTTAGCTGAGGCATTCGGTCCGGAGTCCTCTGGGTCACTAAGGACGACATGATCCGCAGCCACCTCCTCCCAGCCACGTACAAGTCCACGGGTTTCTTGGGACTGTAAATCATCCCTAAAAGACTGCTGCTGTTGATGCTGCTGAGTGCCAGGCTCCACCTCCATGCTGACACAATCCTCCTCCTCCTCCTCCTCGTCCTCTTCCTGTGCGATGGGTGGGACAGAAGGAACACTGTCTGGGTAAAGGGGGCCTTGAGAGGCAAGGAAGTCCTCCTCTTCCTGCCTCTGTTCTGCCTCAAGTGCCCTGTCCATTATTCCACGCAGCGTGTGCTCCAACAGGTGGACAAGAGGTACAGTGTCACTGATGCATGCACTGTCACTGCTCACCATCCTCGTGGCCTCCTCAAATGGTGCCAGGACAGTGCATGCATCCCTGATCATGCCCCACTGGCGTGGAGAAAAAAAACCAAGCTCCCCTGACCCTGTCCTGGTGCCGTAGTCGCACAGGTACTCATTGATGGCCCTCTGCTGCGTGTGCAGCCGCTGCAGCATGGCCAACGTTGAGTTCCACCTGGTGGGCATGTCACATATAAGGCGGTTCTTGGGCAGGTTCAACTCCTTTTGCAGCTCAGCCAGGCGAGCACTGGCATTATAAGATCTGTGGAAATGCACACAGACTTTCCTGGCCTGCCTCAGGACATCCTTTAAGCCCGGGTACCTGCCCAAGAACCGCTGCACCACCAGGTTAAGGACGTGAGCCACACAGGGCACATGGGTCAGTTGTCCCTGTCGGAGGGCGGAGAGGAGGTTGGTGCCATTGTCGCAAACCACCATTCCTGGCTTAAGCTGGCGTGGCATCAACCACCTCTCGGCCTGGCCCTGCAGAGCAGACAGGACCTCTGCCCCAGTGTGGCTTCTGTCCCCCAAACACACCAGCGCAAGCACGGCATGGCATCTTTTTGCCTGCGTACTTGCGTAGCCCCTTGAACGCCTACGGAGCACCGCTGGTTCAGAGGACAAAGCACAGGAAGAGGCCATGGAGGAAGAAGAAGAGGAGGGGGTGGAGGAGAGAGGTGTGTCACAACCAGTAGTAGCATTTTGGAGGCGTGGCGGTGGAACAACCTCCAACACTACTGCACCTTGTCCTGCATCCTTCCCAGCTGCCAAAAGAGTGACCCAATGGGCCGTGAAAGAAAGGTAACGTCCCTGTCCATGCCTGCTGGACCATGAGTCAGCGGTAATATGCACCTTACCGCTGACCGCCCTGTCCAGCGAGGCCAAGACATTGCCTTCCACATGCCGGTAGAGAGCCGGAATAGCCTTCCGTGAGAAAAAGTGGCGTTTGGGAACCTGCCACTGAGGAACCGCACATTGCACAAACTCACGGAAGGGGGCCGAGTCTACCAACTGAAAAGGCAGCAGTTGAAGCGCTAGCAATTTAGCCAAGCTAGCATTCAACCGCTGGGCATGTGGATGGCTGGGAGTGAACTTCTTTCGACGGTCCAGCAGCTGGGGCAGGGAAATTTGCCTGCTAGAATCGGACGTCGGTGTACTGCTAGCAGAGTGGCCGCAAGTACTTGGCTGTGACACACCTAATTCTACACCTTCATTCCTCTCAGTGCATGTTTCAGAGAGGACTGAAGTTATAGTGGGGTTGGAGATCCCAGCTGATGCGGTGCAAGGAGAGGTCCGCTTTGTTCTTTGGTGTGGGTCTTTGAGGTAGGCTTGCCAACGAGCTGCATGGCAGGTCAACATATGTCTGGTCAGGCATGTGGTACCCAAGCGGCTGATGTTTTGGCCACGCGATATACGCTTGAGACATATGTTGCAAACAGCAGCTGTGCGATCTGATGCACTAGCCTCAAAAAAGGCCCACACCAAAGAACTTTTTGAATGACGGGCAGAGGCAGCGTCCTGCACAGGCGGAGCTCTGCGGTGTGATTCCGTCGGTGTACTGCCCTTACGCTGGCCACCAAAGGGCATCCTGCCTCGTTGGAGATGTGCCTCCTCCTCATCCTCCTCCTCCTCCTCTCTCCTATTAGGCACCCACGTGGAGTCAGTGACCTCATCATCCCCTCCCTCCTCATCACTGGAGCCAATCTGGCAGTATGCTGCAGCTGCTGGAACATGACTGCCAGATTGGTGTCCTTCTTGAGCATCCCCTCTGTCTGCTCTCACGCTACTGCCTTCCTGTAGCTGGGTTTCATCATCAGACCCTTCGAAACGCTGGGCATCCTCCTGGAGCATGTACCCAACACTGTGCTCAAACAGTTCGGGGGACTCCTCAGGAGGAGGACATGGTGGGTCTAGGGAAGGAGTGACTGATGATGAGTCTGACATTGATACCAGGGAAGAGGACGCTTTGGCAGCTGCTTTGCCAGTACCCTGAGCCTGGGTGAGAGAGGATGAGGAGGAGGGCTTGGTCATCCACTCTACCAAGTCTTCGGCATGATGTGGCTCAACATGTCCAGCTGCCGAAAAGAAGGACAAGCGTGTCCCATGGCCATGTGCTGATGACAATGCACCGCGTCCACGACCAGCACTGTTGCCCCCAGACACAGAGCCTGCTTGCCCTCTTTTATTGCCTCCTGACTGTCTGCCTCTCCTTGTTTGCCTTCCAGACATTCTAATGGATGGCGTGCAGGGAGATGGGAAAAAAAGCAATAAGGGCTACCTTCAGGTGTCCTTCTCTGTCCCTTTACTTAAGGATTTCTAAATATGGTTGAGGATGATTGCTTTCGCACAGAATAGCACAATGACAATTTCCCTGACTGTCCAAAAAACAAGGATTTCAAAGATGGTTGATGAGGAATGCTTTAGCACAGTATAGCACAATGAGAATTTCCCTCACTGTCCTTCCCTGTCCCTACAAACAAGGTTTAGCACAGTAAAACACACTGACACTCTCCCTACCTATAGTTTTCTGTCCCTATAAAAAATGTTTTTTTAAAGATGGTTGATGAGGAATGCTTTAGCACAGTATAGCACAATGAGAATTTCCCTCACTGTCCTTCCCTGTCCCTACAAACAAGGTTTAGCACAGTAAAACACACTGACACTCTCCCTACCTATAGTTTTCTGTCCCTATAAAAAATGTTTTTTTAAAGATGGTTGATGAGGAATGCTTTAGCACAGTATAGCACAATGAGAATTTCCCTCACTGTCCTTCCCTGTCCCTACAAACAAGGTTTAGCACAGTAAAACACACTGACACTCTCCCTACCTATAGTTTTCTGTCCCTATAAAAAATGTTTTTTTAAAGATGGTTGATGAGGAATGCTTTAGCACAGTATAGCACAATGAGAATTTCCCTCACTGTCCTTCCCTGTCCCTACAAACAAGGTTTAGCACAGTAAAACACACTGACACTCTCCCTACCTATAGTTTTCTGTCCCTATAAAAATTTTTTTTTTTTAAAGATGGTTGATGAGGAATGCTTTAGCACAGTATAGCACAATGAGAATTTCCCTCACTGTCCTTCCCTGTCCCTACAAACAAGGTTTAGCACAGTAAAACACACTGACACTCTCCCTACCTATAGTTTTCTGTCCCTATATATTTTTTTTTTTTTAAAAGATGGTTGATGAGGAATGCTTTAGCACAGTATAGCACAATGAGAATTTCCCTCACTGTCCTTCCCTGTCCCTACAAACAAGGTTTAGCACAGTAAAACACACTGACACTCTCCCTACCTATAGTTTTCTGTCCCTATAATTTTTTTTTTTTTTAAAGATGGTTGATGAGGAATGCTTTAGCACAGTATAGCACAATGAGAATTTCCCTCACTGTCCTTCCCTGTCCCTACAAACAAGGTTTAGCACAGTAAAACACACTGACACTCTCCCTACCTATAGTTTTCTGTCCCTATAAAAAATTTTTTTTTTAAAGATGGTTGATGAGGAATGCTTTAGCACAGTATAGCACAATGAGAATTTCCCTCACTGTCCTTCCCTGTCCCTACAAACAAGGTTTAGCACAGTAAAACACACTGACACTCTCCCTACTGTAGCCTGGGGGGCAGGTAGTAGGTACAAAAGCTCCCTGGGATGAGCAGGCACAGATACCAAGTCCATTGGATCAGTGAAAACACAGTGGGGTTTATTGGTGCTATATACAAAGTCAATGACAGGTGCTGTACAGTGTGGTGAAACAAACAGAAGAAAAAATAGCTAAACAAAAGCCTAGCCGTGTCTCGGCTCTAACTACACAGTATGTACAGGCCCTCACTACCAGGCTGGACAAGCCTAACACTTGTCAGCTTCCACATACACAGGGTAACAAGTTTTACCAACCTTCTTGCTCTCACAAACCAACGTTGTCTGTGTCTCCCAGGCTGAGCAAAGGCTGTCTGCTCAGGTGAGCTTTTAATTAAGCTGGCGGAGAGAACCAACACCTGAAGTGGATCCTGGCTCAGAGATCCCTGAATGTATATGAGAGGAGCCTGGGAGATGTATAAACCCCGAACAGGACTTTCCCAAGCTCTCTCTGGGATGCTCTGTCACACATCCTCCCCCCTTGTTTCAACCCCAGGGTTGGAACACCTGTAGCCCAACAGGAGTGAACACGGGAGAGGGCATCTACATTCCCCATCTCAACACCTGGCCTGTGTTTTACCGTAAAGGCGTAATCTTGTAGGGCCAAAAACCACCGGTTCACCCGCCTATTAGTCTCCTTCTTTTGGGCCATCCATTTCAGGGGAGCATGGTCAGTTATTAACTCAAACTGGCGCCCCAACAAGTAGTACCTGAGCGCGTCCACGGCCCACTTTATGGCCAGACACTCCTTTTCAATGACTGCGTACTTCTTTTCATGGTCATTGAGCTTTCTGCTTAAGTACACCACAGGGTGTTCTTCCCCATTGTGTACCTGTGAAAGTACTGCCCCGATACCAACATCAGACGCATCTGTCTGGACCAAAAAGTTTTTGGAGAAATCGGGGGAGTATAGAATTGGCTGTGCACAAAGAGCCTTCTTCAGGACTTGAAAAGACTCTTCTGCTACTGGAGACCATTTCACCATTACGGAGGCTTTCCCTTTCGTAAGGTCTGTCAGTGGGGCAGCTATAGTTGCGAAATTTGGGATAAATCTTCTATAGTACCCCGCAATGCCAAGAAAGGCCCTGACCTGCTTCTTGTTTGCAGGGCGTGGCCACTCCTGGATGGCTTCTATTTTATTCACCTGGGGCTTTATGACACCCCGGCCAATAGTGTAGCCCAAATACCTGGCTTCCTCTAGCCCAATGGCACATTTTTTTGGATTTGCCGTAAACCCCTCCTTGAAGAGGGAATCCAGGACAGCCTGGACACGGGGCAAGTGAGACTCCCAGTCAGTGCTATGCACCACTATGTCGTCCAGATAGGCTGCAGCATACTGTCGGTGAGGTCTTAGGGTCCTGTCCATAGCCCTCTGAAATGTTGCAGGGGCATTTTGCAACCCAAAAGGCATTTTCTTATATTGAAACGACCCCTCCGGGGTCACAAATGCAGTCTTTTCTTTGGCACTACCAGTCAGGGGTATTTGCCAATATCCTTTGGTCAAGTCCAAAGTGGTCAGATAACGGGCCTTGCCAAGTCGGTCTATGAGCTCGTCTACCCTGGGCATTGGGTATGTGTCAAACTTTGTTACCGCATTAAGCTTTCTGAAGTCATTACAAAACCTCCAAGTGCCATCCGGTTTTGGGACCAATACAATGGGGCTAGACCAGTCACTATTGGATTCCTCAATAACATCTAGCTCCAACATCCTTTTAACTTCCTCACCGATGTCCTTTCTTCTAGCTTCGGGAATTCGGTATGGTTTGAGCTTGACACGGACTCCAGGTTCAGTAACAATATCATGCTGAACTGCTGAAGTCGTGCCCGGCAACTCTGAAAATTTCTCTTTATTCCTCATCAGGAACTCTCTAGCTTCCTGTTTCTGGGAACATGACAGGGTGTCTGGAATCATGACCTCAGGGATCAGAGGGGATTCAGTACCTTTAAGGGTTACCGGGAGGGACCTCGCAGTTAATGCCAGTCTATCCTTCCAGGGTTTTAACAGGTTTATGTGGTAAATCTGTTCGGGCTTCCTTTTACCTGGTTGATACACCTTGTAATTGACCTCCCCAACTCTTTCAATTACTTCAAAGGGTCCCTGCCACTTAGCCAGGAATTTGCTCTCAACAGTGGGAACTAACACGAGGACCCGGTCACCAGGTGCGAAAACACGAAGTTGGGCCCCCCTGTTGTATATCCTCTGTTGGGCTGCTTGGGCCTGCAGTAAATGTTCTTTTACTACCGGCATGATTGCTGCAATCCTATCCTGCATTTGAGCGATATGCTCAATAACACTTTTGTGAGGTGTCTGCTCCCCCTCCCAAGTTTCCTTGGCTATGTCTAAGAGTCCCCGAGGGTGTCTCCCATAAAGCAACTCAAATGGAGAGTACCCCGTAGAGGACTGGGGAACTTCCCTGATGGCGAACATCAAGTAAGGTATCAGGAAGTCCCAGTTTTTCCCATCCTTATCAACAACCTTTTTTAACATACTCTTAAATGTCTTATTGAAGCGTTCCACCAAGCCATCCGTTTGAGGATGGTACACTGAGGTACGCAACTGCGTCACCTTAAATAACTTGCAGAGCTCCCTAGTTATTCGTGACATGAATGGGGTACCTTGGTCTGTAAGGACTTCTTTCGGGACGCCAACCCGACTGAACACCATAAACAGCTCTTTGGCAATGTTTTTAGCAGATGCAGTGCGTAAGGGAACGGCCTCAGGGTAACGGGTAGCGTAATCCATGATCACGAGGATATGTTGATGACCGCGGGCAGATTTGGGGAGTGGACCCACAAGGTCCATGGCAATCCTCTCAAAAGGCACTTCAATAATGGGCAAGGGCACTAACGGACTTCGGAAGTGGGGTTGGGGGGCTGACATCTGACACACAGGACAGGATTGACAATAATTTTCTATGTTTTTCCGTATCCCAGGCCAGTAAAACCTGCGCAACACTCTTTCAGTGGGTTTTTTCAACCTCTAAATGGTCCTCCTAGCAAGTGCCCATGAGCAAGTTCCAACACCACCCGTCTGTATAACTTAGGGACTACCAACTGTTCAACCACTTCATCATTAGATTTACATACACGATACAGTAAATCCTCATTGCTGCAGAAATATGGAAAACAGAGCCTGTCCCCTGGTTCGACAGGTACCTCATTAATCACTATTACATTTTCCCAGGCCCTGGCAAGGGTAGGGTCTTTTCTCTGCTCCGTACCAAAATTTTCCTTGTGCACATTAAGATTGGCAAACTCTAACGTAGGCTCAGATTCAGCAGGTGGGTGTCCAGCTCTACTGGTTGTGGGGACTTCTTCCGGCTCCCCCAGCTCTCCTGCCATAACTGAGAAAGGATCACCCGGAGAGCCCTGAGAGGAGTCCCCTGAACTCACAAGGTCAGTAATGGCCACGAGTTCTGGCTCTGCGACTGAGTTAGGTACTGCGACTGGGTCGGGACAATCCCACAGTTCCCAAAACCTAGGGAAGTCCCTACCAATGATAGCCTCATGCACCAAGTGGGGCACCAGTCCGACCGAATGGGTCACCGTACCTAAGCCAGTTTTAAACTGAACAGTGGCTATTGGATACTCGCGGGTATCCCCATGTACACAGATCACAGCAACCTTTTTTGCATGAAAATTCACAGTTTCAACCATCTCAGCTGTAACCAAAGTAACCAAACTTCCAGAGTCCAGCAAGGCCATAATAGGCTTATTATTAATAGTCACATGACACATGTGTTTTCCCACATTTGGCATTGCAGCGCATGAAACAGCAGCAAACATAGACTGCCTTCTAAAAGATAGATCACACTGCATTGGTTCATCTGTCAATGGACAGTTTGCTGCAACATGTCCCAGTTCTTGGAAACGAAAACACCTGATGTTTCCCCAGTTTGGTTTGCTGACAGGCAGTGGCTTCCCTTGCTTGGGCCGCCACACTTCAGTCCTGGCAGCAAAATTCCTCCCCCCTATTTCCTTGCCATGCTTACCACCCACTTCCCCTGGAACAGTCTTACCGGTTGCCTGGGGAGACCGTGGTTTTGGATGGAAAGTCCGTGCGGCTGTAGGGGTGGTGACCAGGTTCTCTGCAGCAAAGTACCTCTCAACGAGCTCCACCAGGTTGTCTGCTGACTTGGGGTCTCCTTGACTCACCCACTTCTGCAGGGGAATTGGCAGTGACCTCAGGAATTGGTCCATGACCACACGCTCCACTATTTGTGGCGCAGACAGGGACTCCGGCTGTAGCCATTTCCGCACCAGGTGGATCAGATCAAACATCTGCGATCTTGGGGGCCTCTTTTCTTGGAAGAACCAGCTGTGGACCCGCTGAGCTCGAACAGCCAAGGTAACGCCAAGCCGTGCCAGGATTTCCCGCTTGACCTTCTCATAATCTCCCGCTTCTGCTGACTCCAGATCATAGTAGGCCTTCTGCGCTTCTCCAGAAAGTAAGGGGGCGATCAGTCCTGCCCACTGGGTTTGGGGCCAACCTTCCCTCTCAGCGGTCCGTTCAAATGTTAGTAGGAAAGCCTCTGGATCATCATCTGCCGTCATCTTTGAAAGAAAGCGACCCACATGGATGGTTGAGGGCTTGTCTCCAATATCCTTCATTATCGCAGGTGACCCCTGTGCTAGCGTCTCCATAACCTCAGTAAGGATTTTCCTATCCGCTTTTGCAGCAGTGGCAAGCTGTTCAAACAGCCTCTGCGATTGCTCCTGTACAGCACCAATCTGTTGGAACAGCACCTTGGTTTGCTCCTGTGCGATAGCGTTGGCTTGCTGTTGTGCAGCGTTAGTTTGCTGTTGTGCAGCGTTTGCTTGCCGCAATTCAGCGTTAGTTTGCTGTTGTGTAGCGTTTGCTTGCTGCCATGCAGCGTTAGTTTGCTGTTGTGCAGCATTTGCTTGCTGCAACGCGGCATTTGCCAACACCATTTGTTTGAGGAGGTCCTCCATGTTGTCACTTTAGGTACTGGCCTTTTAAGTAGTAACTTACTACAGCTGGTCGCAGCCTCCACCATATGTAGCCTGGGGGGCAGGTAGTAGGTACAAAAGCTCCCTGGGATGAGCAGGCACAGATACCAAGTCCATTGGATCAGTGAAAACACAGTGGGGTTTATTGGTGCTATATACAAAGTCAATGACAGGTGCTGTACAGTGTGGTGAAAACAAACAGAAGAAAAAATAGCTAAACAAAAGCCTAGCCGTGTCTCGGCTCTAACTACACAGTATGTACAGGCCCTCACTACCAGGCTGGACAAGCCTAACACTTGTCAGCTTCCACATACACAGGGTAACAAGTTTTACCAACCTTCTTGCTCTCACAAACCAACGTTGTCTGTGTCTCCCAGGCTGAGCAAAGGCTGTCTGCTCAGGTGAGCTTTTAATTAAGCTGGTGGAGAGAACCAACACCTGAAGTGGATCCTGGCTCAGAGATCCCTGAATGTATATGAGAGGAGCCTGGGAGATGTATAAACCCCGAACAGGACTTTCCCAAGCTCTCTCTGGGATGCTCTGTCACACTACCTATAGTTTTCTGTCCCTATAAAAATTTTTTTTTAAAGATGGTTGATGAGGAATGCTTTAGCACAGTATAGCACAATGAGAATTTCCCTCACTGTCCTTCCCTGTCCCTACAAACAAGGTTTAGCACAGTAAAACACACTGACACTCTCCCTACCTATAGTTTTCTGTCCCTATAATTTTTTTTTTTTAAAGATGGTTGATGAGGAATGCTTTAGCACAGTATAGCACAATGAGAATTTCCCTCACTGTCCTTCCCTGTCCCTACAAACAAGGTTTAGCACAGTAAAACAGACTGACACTCTCCCTACCTATCCTTCTCTTTCCCTAAACTAAAGGAATCCAGGTTAAGCAAGAAAAAAAAATGTCACTGTCCCTGCCTATGCTTCTCTTTCCCTGCTCCGGAACACACTACACTAGGCCGCCGTGCTGGCGGCCTTTTATAGTGTGGGGCGTGTACTAAACACCCTCAGCAATAATTGGCCACAAGCATCCTGCCTGTGGCCAATCATTGCTCTCCTCGCTGCCGGCGCTGTGATTGGCCAAGCATGCAGGGTCACAGTGCATGCTTGGCCAATCACAGCGCCTGGATGACACTGCGATGGCGTAGTGCATTGTGGGCCGCGAATTAGGCGCGAACGGCCCAAATCGTTCGTTGTCCGGCGAACGATCGAACAGCCGATGTTCGAGTCGAACGTATGTTCGACTCGAACACCGAGCTCATCCCTACTGTACAGAGACAGAGATATTGGGTCAAAATGTGATGCTTATGTAGCAACTTATAGTAGGCAAACTATAGTCTGGCCCAGGGATAAACCTGAGTCACTGAACCTGGGTCAGGGATATTGGAGGCCATGGCTGGATGACTCATCCTGGCAGCTCTCTGGTGCCTCCCCCTGTTTCTAGAATGTTTGTGAACATTCTGGAAGATAGTGGACGGAAGCTAGGAGGAGTTGCAGGGCACTTAGCCAATTTCCAGGTTGGGGGCCTGGCAGGGAACTAGGGAGCCCTTGGATAGACCTGAGCCTAGCCAGGGAAGGAGTCTGGTGGAAGATGGAAAAGCAGTGCTATGGGGAGTCTGTCGGTGGCCCATGAGGGACCCCTGCCAGGGAGGGGTTTTACCTCGGGCTGGGGCTTGGGAGGCTGGCCTGGAAGGATCCCACCACAGGAGACAGTTGGTAGTACAGAATATTCCACATCCACAAAGACCTGGCTGATAGTCCCAGTCTGACTTCCACTCACAGATCACACAGGATCACACATTAACAGAGGCACACTGTTTCTATAATAAGCAAGATATACTGCAAGGACAGATAAAGGATATCAAAACTCAAGAGCCAAAATTTAATATATTGCATCTAAAAAGTCCTTAGATGAGGTGGCTGCATTAGTTTTAATTTTTAACCACTAGTTGCCCGTATAACTTACTTATAGGGTGGCAAGGTGGCACTGCTGCCCTGGATCAGTGTACCTAGTACGTGATCCGACACTTCCGGGTCTGGGGCGTGCATACACACTGCCGGTGGTGATTGTATACAGTAGGAGCTGATCTGCGGGTACTGTGGGCTTGATGTCCGCCGGTACCTGTTGATTATCCAACACAAAGGCAGAACAGCGGTCTGCCTATGTAAACAAGGCAGATTGCCATTCTGTCAGTATAAAAAGGCATGAATCCTGTGTTCCTGCAAAGCAAGGACATAGATCCATGCCTTCCCCCAGTACAAGCACCTCCCCCACAGTGAATAAAACACCACTATGCACACATTTAAAGCGGAGGTCCGCCAATTTTTTTTTTTTTTTTTTTTAAAGTCAGCAGCTACAAATACTGCAGCTGCTGACTTTTAAAATATGGACACTTACCTGTCCAGGGCCCACGCAATGTCGGCACCCGAAGCCGGCTCTCGGGTGCTGCCGCTGCCATCTTCGGTAAGGGAATCAGGAAGTGAAGTCTTGCGGCTTACAGACTTCCTGTCCAAGTATGACTGTGCTCACTCCTCCACTGTATCAATGGAGGGAGCTATAATTATCACCCAGGCTAGACTTTAAACACGGCTCTCTTCATATCTAATACATGAGCATTGTAGGTATAAGTAGTTCACAAAAGAAAATCATTTTCCGAATTGGAAAATGGTAGACGGGTGGAGGAAACTCATCCTGTTGAAGTGCCATTGTACGAAACGCGTCGGCCCTTGGCTTACCTGCCCACTTATTGCGACTTTTTAACTATTTTTGTATGTACTGTGATCCCTTTTATATATTGGTTTTAAAGTGGTTGTAAACCCACTTTTTAAACAAAGACCTACAGGTAAGCCTAGATTAAGGCTTACCTGTAGGTGCATGAAATATCTCCTTAACCTACACGGTTAAGGAGATATTTGTATGTAAATGCGGCGACGCTGATGTCACCCCATTCACAAATTCGGCTAGGTTGCAACATTCGACGACGTAGCCGAATTCGACAGCTCACGCGCGCATGCGCGGAGTCACGTCTTCGCCGCTCCGGCCAATCACAGCGCCGGAGCGGCGCTGTGATTGGCTGCAGCGGCGATGGATGCGGCTAGAGGAGGGACACGGACGACTTCGGGGGCCCCCGATCGGAGGTGAGTGGTACATAATGAGCTAGTATGCTAGTCATACTAGCTCATTATAGCTTTGTCTTGCAGGTTAGTAAAAAAATATATATATATATATAAAGGGTTTACAACCACTTTAATAAAACCCTCATTTGACCTGCACTTGGAGCACCTCATTCATCTTCTTTTTTGCATGTGGGGTTGATTGAGTTGTCCCTTGGAGTTTCCTCCACCCGTCTACCATTTTCCAATTCGGATTGTGATCTTTTCAACGGAGGAGGGGTCCTGCATCATTTGGGAATACTCGTTAAACCCAAAGTCTCTCCCGAGGTTGTGATGTTTGGAGTGGCTTCCGGAAATCCGTTTGGTCCAGTTGGAGAGTTCTGAGAAGGAGTCACCATTGACCACCAGGATTCTATATGCCTTTATGATCTGCCTAATCAGCAGATCCACCAGCTCTGGTAAGAGTATTTCATCCTACTATTGCTCTAGATACTGATGACCTGCATAGTTACACGTCTGGTTTCAAGACCCTAGCCTTTAGCGGATGATCTTCACAATTTTATTCTTCACCTTTAGGCTATTATTGTTAAAGATGTTTATGTGGACTTATTTGTTTGCCTTATTTTAATTAATTTTTTTGGTCATTCTGAGTTTTTTCTCAATTTCACACATTGGGTTTTTAATTTTAGCGCTATATCCCTATTCACATTTCTATTATTTACTTGCCACATTTTATGCAACTGCTCCACTATTTATACATGTTTTTCACTTAGTTTTTATGATCGGTTCTGACTAGTGCAATATTATCCTTATATTACCAAGTCTTGCGGCTTCACTTCCTGGTTCCCTACTGCGCATGCGCGACTCGCGCTGCACAATTTTACTGGTCCCTGCTGTCTTCTGGGACCTGTGTGGCTCCGGTATCTACACCACGAAGGAAGTGGCGTAGATACCCGTGCCACCCGCGGGTATCTATGCCCGGAAGTGGGAGCAAATACCTGTATTACACAGGTATCTGCTCCCCCTCCCCCTGAAAGGTGCCAAATGTGACACCAGAGGGGGGGGGGCTCCGAAAAGCGGAAGTTTTCGGTGGATCTCCGCTTTAACCCTTTGATCGCCCCTGATGTTTAACCCCTTCCCAGTCAGTGTCATTAGTAAAGTGACGGTGCATATTTTTAGCATTGATCACTATACTAGTGTCACTGGTCCCAAAAAGTGTCAAAAGTGTCAGTTAGTGTCTGTCTGTCTGCCGAAATATTGCAGCCCTACTGTAAGTCGCTGATCGCCACCGTTACTAGTAATAAATAAATAAAAATATCCCATAGTTTATAGACGCTATAACTTTCGTGCAAATCAATCAATATACGCTTATTGGGATTTTTTTTAACCAAAAATATGTAGCAGAATACATATTGGCCCAAATTGATTAAGAAATTCGATTTTTCTATTGGATATATTTATATAGCAGAAAGTAAAATAGATATATATTTTTTTAAATTGTCTGTCTCCATTTGTTTATAGCGCAAAAAAAATTAAATCGCAAAGGTGATCAAAAACCACCAAAAGAAAATGCAGCGCTGTGTCGCAAAAAATGGGCAGGTCATTAAGGGGGGTAAATCTTTTAAAGAGGGGTTAAAGCTAAGAACATTTTCAGCATGTAAAGAAAATGCCTATTGTTTGTGCCAGAAATGCCATGTCAATTACACCTCCTGTGAGCCGAAATAAAAATGATTTTCTTTTGTAAACTACTAATACCTACAATGCTCATGTATTAGATATGAAGAGAGCCGTGTTTAAAGTCTAGCCTGGGTGATAATTATAGCTCCCTCCATAGATACAGTGGAGGAGTGAGCTCAGTCACACTTGGACAGGAAGTGTGTTAAAGTGTTACTAAACCCAGGACCCTGCATTCACTATATCTGGTTTCCCACAGAACATGGAAATGCATTTATTTTAGTAAATATAAAGGGCTAAATGCCTTTTCTCATCAGCAGTATACAGCAGTCTTGTAACATCTATCAGTGTCTGGCCGAGCACTGGTTAAAGCTTGTAGAACTAGTTTTCATTCTCCTCTGACTGTCCTATGAGGCTGCATGACCCCTGACCCTCTGCATGGACAGTGCTGATTGGCCCTGTGCTGATCACATGCACCCTCCTCAAAGAAAAAAAATCAACTCTCTAGCAATAAACACCAAACTGAGCATGTGTAAAGTGCCCCCTAGGGCATGTACTATCAGCAGGTGGGTTGGGACTGTAGAAGGGGAGAATCAGAGAAGACAGGATCAAACAGCCTTTTTACACAAGGTCGGAGGATTAACCCCTTAGGTTCCACGGTGAGTATAACAATCATGCTTTACTGCATATACAGACTGATTTTACTGTTGTGTGTTTAGTAACACTTTAAGGTTGGGTCTAACAACATGAGGTTAGTGTTTTCTATGTATCACTGGTGGTGGAAATGCGCATAAATATTGTATGTATTGCCCAGAAGCATTTCATCATCCACAGCGGTTTCATCTTTTTCCTTATTTAATTTGGATGAATGGACTCTACAAAAGAATTCTGGAGAGTTTTAACTGTTAAGAAGAACAAAAAAAAAAACGTTATAATCTTCAGTGTTTTTTTTTTTTTCCAGGTTGAATCATGGCCAGATTAATTGAACACGTTTTCCTTTGAACTTGGGCTGTCGTGGACCTGCCCACAGCCTGGATATTGAAAGAAAAACAGCACAGCAATGAGCTTATGTTAATGTCACTCTGAATTCTCCTCCTGTCAGCATGCTCCTTCATAGTTCATTAAAGTATATGTAAACCCATATGTTGTTGTAAAATAAACCATTCCGTTTAAAATATAAATGAAAGGCAAAACATTTGTGTATACAAAAATTATAAATACATTTTTCCCTTTTTTTTATTAAGTGATCATATACTCTCTGTTCTCAGCTGCATATGGAGCTCAGAGAGCTGAGGAAGGAGGAACGGCAGCATACTGGTCTTCCCAGTGAATGGCTGTGAAAATGGGGAGGAGTGTCAGCACAAGTCCAATCATTGTAGGAGAGCAGGCTGAGTTTTCAGCTTAGCCAGAAAACTGTCCACACTGTGCTTTCATGCCTAGTGTGGTCAGTTTGTGAAAGAAGAGCAGAGGGTCTAGCAGGAACAGCAGGTATTTTACACAAAGGAAGCAATACAAAGAGAACAGGATACATTTCATATAAGTGCATGATACAGCAGGAACACATCAGGAATATGAAATATTGGGTTTACATATTCTTTAACTGATCGGCTCCTTGTGATGATTTTCCTTTCACACTGGAGCTCTGCTGTACAGAGACAGAGATATTGGGTCCAAATTTGATGCTTATGTAGCAACTTCTAGTAGGCAAACTATAGTCTGGCCCAGGAATAAACCTGAGTCACTGAACCTGGGTCAGGGATATTGGAGGCCAGGGCTGCATGACTCATCCTGGCAGCTCTCTGGTGCCTCCCCCTGTTTCTAGAATGTTTGTGAACATTCTGGAAGATAGTAGATGGAAGCTAGGAAAGGTTGCCTTAAATATTTAGGGGCGCTTAGCCAATTTCCAGGTTGGGGGCCTGGCAGGGAACTAGAGAGCCCTTGGATAGACCTGAGCCTAGCCAGGGAAGGAGTTTGGTGGAAGATGGAGAAGCAGTGCTGAGGGGAGTCTGTCGGTGGCCCATGAGGGACCCCTGCCGGGGAGGGGTTTTACCCCGGGCTGGGGCTCGGGAGGCTGGCCTGGAAGGATCCCACCACAGGAGGCAGTTGGAAGCAGTGGCGTAGCGTGGGTTGTCAGTGCCCGGGGCAGGGCAAGAGATTTGCGCCCCCTAACCCGCGGATTTTTAGCACTCATTGAGTCCCTTCCACTAGTACAGTAGTACTGACCAACCTGACTCCTACACCGACCTACCTGATCACTATACTAACCTACCTGATTCCTACACTGACCACTAAACTGACCTATCTGATTGCTATACTGAACACTACACTGACCTACCTGATTCCTATACTGACCACTACACTAACCTACCTGATTCCTACACTGACCAACCTGATTCCTACACTGACCACTAAACTGACCTATCTGATTTCTATACTGACCACTACACTGACCTACCTGATTCCTATACTGACCTGCCCTCCTCCTTCCTCCCAGTCTCCGCACGGTCACAATCCTTGGGATCATCATGGATGGTCTTCAGTGTACATTTACTCACTGCTGTGTCAGTGTCACCGCTGGAGCCTAAGCCGGGACTGCACCGCAACTTCTTTTTCATAGTGAAGCGGAAGAGCTCACAGTCTCCCAGACAGCATAGTGCAGGAGAAGAGCTGCAGGTAACCTGCCGCCTGCTGCTGCGCCCCTCTAAATTTTGCGCCCGGGGCAACCGCCCCCCTGGCCACCCCCCACGCTATGCCACTGCTTGGAGGGACCCTAACCGGAGAGGCAGCGGAGAGAGAGAGCAAGGAAAGACAGTAAGTAGATCAGTACAGTGCAGGGACAGAAAAGGAGAGAGACAGCCAGCTGTAGCACGTCTCTCTTGAAGACAGCAGTGTGCCAAGTCTTCATCTAACCTTGCCCTGGGGAGTCTCCATGTGTGTGTCAGTCAGGAGGACTGGGAAGAGAAAGAAGCCAGGTGGGCTGGTTGCAGCCACCTAGGCTAGCATTCTGCAAGCAGTAGAACTGGGATCAGCATCTACGGAGAGGCAGAAGGTGGTGCAAGAAGCTGTTGATTCCACATGTGCTACTTTACCAAGGGACTGCGAGTACCTAGCCTGTAATGGGCTGTTGTTTAGCTAACAAGAGACTGTTAGTTCCTCCAGGAGTGATCCAAAGGAAACTGTACAAAAGGGAACCAGGTTTGTGCAGGTGGAAGGAAGAAGAAGCATCTGTAAATAGGGAGGAGGTTGTCCCTGGTTTTGATTGTTGGACACTTGCAAATTGGAAATCCCATAATCTCTCACCCCATCCAAATTATCATCCCCTAATAAAACAAATAAAACAAGCCAAAGGACTGATTTCTGTGTCTGATGCAAAAAGGAGATGTTGTGTGACTGGCTGCGCAGCAGTGGGGAACCCTGACTTTAGCAACTTCTTCGGGGGTAGTGCTACACTTATTTTGCTTCTATTTAAAAAATAAATGTAATCATGTATTAGTGATGACAGAGATGCATTATTTTATGTCTGCCTAGAGTTCAGCATAAAGAAAAATGCCCAATGTCCCATTGCTTATTTACATTAGTAGATATCCTGAATTGTAGAAAATAAATACAGTTGACATCACAGTCTAGGATGTGAAAAGTCCCATATCAGTCAGTAGCAGACTTCCACAGATAACCCTTGTCAACCCAGAGGAAATGCTGATAGGTTATGTTAGATCATGTATTTAAATGTTGCCAAATTTGCACCATGGATGTGTCTCCTTCCTCTTTTGGCCCCTTTCACACTTGGGCGGTTGGTGCATCGGCGGTAAAGCGCCGCTATTTTTAGTGGCGCTTCACCGTCAATTTCGCGCCGCTATTCGGCCGCTAGTGGGGCGCTTTTACCCCCAGCTATCGGCCGAGAAAGGGTTAAAACCAACGCAAAGCACCTCTGCAGAGGCGCTTTGCCAGCAGTATAGCCGCGGTGCCCCATTCATTTCAATGGGCAGGGGCGGTGGAGGAGCGGTATACACAACGCTCCTTCACCGCTTCAAAGATGCTGCTAGCAGGACTTTTTTTACCGTCCTCCGGCTTTCACACTGGAGAGACAGCAGCGGCTTGTTCAGGGCGCTTTGCAGGCGCTATTTTTAGCGTTATAGCGCCTGCAAAGCGCCCCAGTGTGAAAGGGGTCTTAGCCATGAAAAAAAACACAAGTGTTCATGTTTGCAGAAAGATCGTCCTCAGATGTCTGTAGCCATTTCCAAAGGAACATCCAACCAAAACCTTTTTTTTTCACTATTGATCAGAATAGGGAAGACTATAAGTTCTGTTGGATGTTTATTACTATCTGTGTGATCCTCAAGACAGAAGGGGGAAGAGTGGAAAATCTCCTTGATGGGGACACAGCCATAAAAACCTGAAACAAGTTGAAATCCTCCCCTCTCTATTCAAAACCTATTTTGGTTGGAGTTCTATTTGAGACAATGAATAAAAATGCTATTATGGGAAAAGAATCCCATATTTCTAAGGGTATTTTGACTAATTAACCACTTCAGGCCTGGGCCAATTCTGACACTTCGCTCCTACATGTAAAAATCATCAATTTTTTGCTAGAAAATTACTTAGAACCCCCAAACACTATATATGTTTTTTTAGCAAAGACCCTAGAGAATACAATGGCGGTCATTGCTACTTTTTATCTCGCACGGTATTTGCGCAGCAATTTTTCAAACGCTTTTTATGGGGAAAAAACTGTTTCATGCTTTAAAAAAAACAAAACAGTAAAGTTAGCCCAATTTTTTTGCATAATGTGAAAGATGAAGTTACGCCAAGTAAATAGATACCTAAAATGTCACGCATCAAATTTGCACACGCTCGTGGAATGGCGCCAAACTTCGGTACTTAAAAATCCCCATAGGCGACGCTTTAAAATTTTGTACTGGTTACATTTTTTGAGTTACAGAGGAGGTCTAGGGCTAGAATTATTGCTCTCGCTCTAACATTCGTGGCGACACCTCACATGTGTGGTTTGAACACCGTTTTCATCTGTGGGCAGGACTTGCATATGTGTTCGCTTCTGCATGCGAGCACACGGGGACAGGGGCACCGTAAATTTTTTTTTTAGGTTTTATTGTTAATTTTACATTTATTTTTTTTTTGGACACTTTAAAAAAAAAAATTTGATCACTTTTATTCCTATTACAGGGAATGTAAGCATCCCTTGTAATATGAATATGACATGACAGATCTTCTTTACAGTGAGATAAGTCAATAAGACCCCACATCTCACCTCTAGGCTTGGAAGCCTAAACCAAAAAAAAACGATCACCGCTTCAAAGCCGAATGCAGAGGCCGGGCGTGACGTCATAACATCGCGCCCGGCCTCCGACGATCATAGAGTCTCCGGCGACCATCTGGTTCGCCGGAAATCTCTGTGATCAAAATCCGGGGCCGGTGGATCCTGTCACCGACTCACCGATCGCACAGGTGAGTCGGTAGAAGCACCGGAGGGCGGCGGGAGGGGGGGGGGGACGTCTCCTTCTGCTGCCCGTAAGAATGATCAAGCGGTGGAACAGCCGCTATGATTGTTCTCATGGTGTAGGGAATGGCCGGCTGAAACCGGCAATATCTGAATGATGCCTGTAGCTGCAGGCATCATTCAGATATACCCCCACAAACCCGAGGACGTCATATGACGGCCTGTGGGCCTGAAGTAGTTAATTATTAGCTAAAAATATCCCCAGAATTGTATTATACTTGTTTAGCCCATACCAGATAGTCACATTCAACTAGACTTGCTTTTTAATAATGAGGTTTTGCAATCATTTGACAAACTGGCAGAGAAATATAATTTGCCTAATATAAACGGAGCGGGCAGATGGCAGGTCCGTGTCTGCTCTGCATATGCAGAGCAGACACAGACACAGCCCACTATACTCTTTTTTTTTTTTTTAGCAGATTGGATTGGAGGTAGGACACAAGTCAGTTTACATCTGCCACTCCTTAGAGGTGCATGGAGGGTCCAATTGGGTCAGACTGACGGTGTGAAAGGGGCCCAAGGCTGCTTTCAAACTGATGCGCTGCGGTTTACCAACGCAATGTACCTTTGGCTTTCCTGCACTTTGTAAAAGACTTCTATTATATTCTGCAGGTTTGGTGCACTTTCAGAAAGCTTACCAAACTCGCAGGTAATAACAGAAGTCTATGGCTCAGTGCAGGTAACCCGCCGGTGCACTGCTCTACATCTGCAGGTCAGTTTGAAAGCAGCCCAGTAACCACTGCAGAACAGATATGCCCATATATACACTGATTTTAATAATAAACTGACCTTTAATAACAGTATTCTATTCCATCCCAGAGCAGGAGGTCGCGGGCCACATCAGAGGGCTCCGCGGGCCACATCAGAGGGCTTCGCGGGCCACATGTGGCCCCCGGGCCAATGGTTGGGCACCCCTGAAACTCAGTGATGAGCAGGGCCGCCATCAGGGGGGTACAGGCAGTACACCTGTATTGCGGATGGCCCCCCTTTTTTTTTCTTTTTTTTCTTTATTTCTTTTTTTTAATTTTTTTAAATTTTTTATTTTTTGTAAGGGGCCCAGATGTCTCCAGGGGCCCGGAGTTCCCCAGGGCCCCGAATGTCAACCCCCCTTTTTTTTTATTATAATTTTTTTATTATAAATGTTTTTATTTAATTTTAAAAAAAAATGTATTTATTAATTTATTTATTTTTGTAAGGGCCCAGAGGTCCCCAGAGGCCCGGATGGAAACCTCCCTTTTTTTTATAAAAAAAGAAAATTATTTTTTTTTATAAAATTTTTAAGGCCCAGAGGTCCCCAGGGCAGCCCCCCTTTTTTTTGTTTTTTTGTTCTTCTGCTTTTTTTGTGTTCGTCAGCACCCAAAACCCCTGCTTCTCAATTCGTGGCACCCCCCCCCCCCCCCCCGGTTCTCCTCGGCTCCAGGGGGCCCATGGCTGAAGCTGTGTGTAAGGGGCCCCAAAATTCCTGATGGCGGCCCTGGTGATGTGGAATGGGAGCAAGCTCTGAAGAACTTATTTGGGGGTATCCCTATCTTCCTCACAGTGTTTGACACAGCTGTTTATTATTCATAGAGCTCATTTTACTCCTTTGAAGTTGCACTCTTGGGGCAAAGCAACTACAATACATTAAACTGTCCAAGATGTACTACTGATGTACTGATGTTGGTACACGCATACATATGCTGTGGCGTTGTCCCAAATTGCATCGTTACTGGGAAGTAACAGGTTACAGGTTCATTTTGATCCAAAGATAGCATTGTTAGGGATCGTACCTGAGGATACTCTCCCAGCTGAAATGCAGGTGATGTGGCTTAGAAGAACTATATATATGGCTCGCAAACTCATACTACAAAAATGGATATCAAACTACCCGCCAATAATAGATCAATGGAGTAAAGCAATTAATCTTAATTTAAGACGTGAGGAGTTGACATAGGAGATGCCCCAAAAAATTTTGAAAATCTGATATTGGCTGCTAGTCTCTGATCTGTCTGAGCAGTCAATTGAGCATATTAATGATAATGAGAAAAGCTAATAATGAGATATGAGAATATCTGTTGAGGATAACTGCAAATGTAAATAAATACTGATACAATGTAATAAGTTAAATGGAATATTTAGGCGAGGTTTATAATATCGATAATTCTGTCAAGCTGAAAGGAGATTAGCGGTCCTGAAGTGATGGAGGGATTTGACTGATGAAATATCTGGTGTGCCTAAATATCTTGATTTTTTCTGTTTTGTTTTGTTAAATTAGGGTATTTGATAGAAATGTCTTATGTTGTTATGTGTTTTTGTTATATATGAGAAAATGCAATAAAAAAAAACTAGACTTGTTTTGTAGCATACCCCAGCATTTATAGACATGTTGGTAACGCAGTCACCTTAAAGCCCATTTCCAGGCAACAGGACCAGAATATCCCATGACCGCTGATTTGGGTTACTTTAACCTCTTGGCGACCGGCTCATGCACTTATACATCGGCAGAATGGCACGGCTGTGCAAAGAAACGTATATATACGTCGCTTTGAATTTCGCGCCGTGCGGGCGTGCGTGCGCCCCTGCCGCGAGCTCCGTGACCTCGCCCGCAGGACCCACGGACTCGATGTCCGCCGGTGTTCCGCGATCGTGTCATGGCGCTGCAGAACAGGGGAATGCCTGTGTAAACAAGGCATTTCCCTGTTCTGCCTTGTGACAGGACACTGATCTACTGATCCTCAATGTCGTGTCACAGGTAGCCCAGCCCCCCCACAGTTAGAATCACTCCCTAGTAGTGATGAGCCGAACACCCCCGGGTTCGGTTCGCACCAGAACCCGCGAACGGACCGAAAGTTCGCACGAACATTAGAACCCTATTAAATACAATGGATGCGAACGTTCGAATTCTAAAGTGCTAATTATAACGACTATTATCCATGTTATTGTCCTAAACAGAGTTTGGGAACCCGGGTTCTGCACCAGGGGACATGTATCAATGCAAAAAGAAGTTTTAAAAACGGACGTTTTTCGGGAGCAGTCATTTTAATGATGCACAAAGTGAAAAAAAAAAGTTAAATATTCCTTTAAATATCGTACCTGGGGGGTGTCTAAAGTATGTCTGCGAAGTGCCACGTGTTTCCCGTGTTTAGAACTGTCCCTGCACAAAATGACATTTCTAAAGGAAAAAAAAGCCATTTAAAACTGCTTGCGGCTTTAATGTAATGTCTGGTCCCGGTAATATGGATGAAAATCTTTAAAAAAAATGGTATAGCTACCCCATCACCCCCCCCCCCCCTACCCCAGCCCATTACCAGCCCCTTTGGGTCTTGTTTGGATATTAAGGGGAACCCCGCAACACAAAATAAAAAAGGCCCTACATACTCTGAACAGCAGTATACAGGCGGTGTAAACAAGACCGGTGTAAACAAGACAGGGACTGTAGGTTTGTTCTTAAGTAGAATCTGTTTGTAATTTTGAACACGTACATTGTTTAAGTGTAGCTCCAGCCAAAAAATCTATTTTTAAGCTTTTTGGAAAACATAGGGAAGGGTTATCACCCCTGTAACAATTGTTTTGCTGTCTGTGCCCCTGTTCAGAACATTTCACCTCACTTTGCGTCCCAATGACAACTGTTTTTGAAATCTGGTGTTTTTATTGAAACAAGGATTGGTGATAAAGCATCAGTAGAGAGGAGACACCTTTCTCCCATATTAATTCTTACAGGAGAGAATTTTCCTTCCTAGGGGTAGATTTCCTCTCACTTCCTGTTGTCTTCTTCCGTTTGCAAGTAGGAGTCGTTTGTAAGTTGGATGTTTGAAAGTAGGGACCTGCCGTATATACTCTGCAGAAATTGGCCCCTTAGGTGTTGGTGTTGGCACAACACTGTAAGCACTCACAGTTACTCTTGGTGGGTGCTGGAACGCCCTGCTGTCAACTATTATATCAGGAATTGTAATAACATATAATTGTTGAACAGTGGTAGTAAAAATTGGGCCTTTGATGGTGGTGCTGGTGCCACAACACTGTAAGGCCTGACAGTTACTCTTGGTGGGCGCAGCAATGGGCCCTGCTGTGAATTATTAGATCAATAATTATAATTGCATGCCCCTGTTGAACAGGGGCTGAAAAATTGGGCCTTTGGTAGTGGTGGTGGTGGTGGTGTTGACACAACACTGTAAGGCCTGACAGTTACTCTTGGTGGGCGCAGCAATGGGCCATGCTGTGAATTATTAGATCAATAATTATAATTGCATGCCCCTGTTGAACAGGGGCTGAAAAATTGGGCCTTTGGTGGTGGTGGTGGTGGTGGTGTTGACACAACACTGTAAGGCCTGACAGTTACTCTTGGTGGGCGCAGCAATGGGCCCTGCTGTGAATTATTAGATCAATAATTATAATTGCATACCCCTGTTGAACAGGGGCTGAAAAATTGGGCCTTAGGCACTGGTGGCACAACACTGCAACCCCTCACAGATACTGTACTTGGAGCACAGCAATGAGCCCTGTTGCAAAGTATTGCATCAAAAATTGTAATTACACGCCCCTGTTGAACAGGGGCTGAAAAATTGGGCCTTAGGCACTGGTGGCACAACACTGCAACCCCTCACAGATACTGTACTTGGAGCACAGCAATGAGCCCTGTTGCAAAGTATTGCATCAAAAATTGTAATTACACGCCCCTGTTAAACAGGGGCTGAAAAATTGGGCCTTAGCCACTGGTGGCGGCACCCATAAACCAAGCTATCATCATTAATCGGATCATTGAGGAGGAGGAGGAGGATAGCCAGTCAACATAACAGCACAGGCACTCAGCATCAGCATCAGTCTTGAAGGGATGTGACATTTTAAAATCAATTAGTCTGTTATATCAGCATCAGGTGTGTGGTAGCTGGTGGTGATCCAAGACTGGTTCATCTTGATGAAAGTCAGTCGATCAACCGAGTCGGTGGACAGGCGCACCCTGTGATCCGTGACAAATCCTCCAGCAGCACTGAATGTGCGTTCTGAAAGAACGCTGGATGCAGGACAGGCCAGTAGCTCAATTGCATACTGTGCAAGCTCTGGCCAGGGATCCATCCTCAAGACCCAGTAAGCCAGAGGATTTTCGGTGGGGAAGGTGTCCAAGTCTGACCTTGCCCCTAGGTATTCCTGCACCATGTATATCAGACGCTGGCGATGGTTGCTGGAACCGATCATACTTTGGGGCTGCGGACTAAAGAATTGTCTGAACGCATCGGTCAGACGGCCACCTTCCCCACCGCTCCTTCTTTGACTGCCCGAAGCCTCAGCAACTCGTTGTCCAGGACCAGGAGTTTGTAACCTCCCAGTCTCTGGGAACGCGTTGCACAGACCTTTCTGCAAGGCCTCCCGGAGTTGTCTCATCCTCTGCTCCCTCTGCGACGGTAACATAAGGTCCGCAACCTTACCCTTGTACCGTGGATCAAGGAGAGTGGCCAGCCAGTAATGGTCCCTCTCCTTGATCCGAAGAATACGAGGATCCTTCCGCAGACTTTGCAGGATCAGGGAGGCCATGCAGCGTAGGTTAGCTGAGGCATTCAGTCCGGAGTCCTCTGGGTCACTAAGGACGACATGATCCGCAGCCACCTCCTCCCAGCCACGTACAAGTCCACTGGTTTCTTGGGACTGTAAATCATCCCTAAAAGACTGCTGCTGATGATGCTGAGTGCCAGCCTCCACCTCCATGCTGACACAATCCTCCTCCTCCTCCTCCTCCTCCTCCTCTTCCTGTGCGATGGGTGGGACAGAAGGAACACTGTCTGGGTAAAGGGGGCCTTGAGAGGCAAGGAAGTCCTCCTCTTCCTGCCTCTGTTCTGCCTCAAGTGCCCTGTCCATTATTCCATGCAGCGTGTGCTCCAACAGGTGGACAAGAGGTACAGTGTCACTGATGCATGCACTGTCACTGCTCACCATCCTCGTGGCCTCCTCAAATGGTGCCAGGACAGTGCATGCATCCCTGATCATGCCCCACTGGCATGGTGGAAAAAACCCGAGCTCCCCTGACCCTGTCCTGGTGCCGTAGTCGCACAGGTACTCATTGATGGCCCTCTGCTGCGTGTGCAGCCGCTGCAGCATGGCCAACGTTGAGTTCCACCTGGTGGGCATGTCACATATAAGGCGGTTCTTGGGCAGGTTCAACTCCTTTTGCAGCTCAGCCAGGCGAGCACTGGCATTATAAGATCTGCGGAAATGCACACAGACTTTCCTGGCCTGCCTCAGGACATCCTGTAAGCCCGGGTACCTGCCCAAGAACCGCTGCACCACCAGGTTAAGGATGTGAGCCACACAGGGCACATGGGTCAGTTGTCCCTGTCGGAGGGTGGAGAGGAGGTTGGTGCCATTGTCGCAAACCACCATTCCTGGCTTAAGCTGGCGTGGCGTCAACCACCTCTCGGCCTGCCCCTGCAGAGCAGACAGGACCTCTGCCCCAGTGTGGCTCCTGTCCCCCAAACACACCAGCGCAAGCACGGCATGGCATCTTTTTGCCTGCGTATTTGCGTAGCCCCTTGAACGCCTACGGAGCACCGCTGGTTCCGAGGACAAACCACAGGAAGAGGCCATGGAGGAAGAAGAAGAGGAGGGGGTGGAGGAGAGAGGTGTGTCACAACCAGTAGTAGCATTTTGGAGGCGTGGCGGTGGAACAACCTCCAACACTACTGCACCTTGTCCTGCATCCTTCCCAGCTGCCAAAAGAGTGACCCAATGGGCCGTGAAAGAAAGGTAACGTCCCTGTCCATGCCTGCTGGACCATGAGTCAGCGGTAATATGCACCTTACCGCTGACCGCCCTGTTCAGCGAGGCCAAGACATTGCCTTCCACATGCCTGTAGAGAGCCGGAATCGCCTTTCGTGAGAAAAAGTGGCGTTTGGGAACCTGCCACTGAGGAACCGCACATTGCACAAACTCACGGAAGGGGGCCGAGTCTACCAACTGAAAAGGCAGCAGTTGAAGCGCTAGAAATTTAGCCAAGCTAGCATTCAACCGCTGGGCATGTGGATGGCTGGGAGTGAACTTCTTTCGACGGTCCAGCAGCTGGGGCAGGGAAATTTGCCTGCTAGAATCGGACGTCGGTGTACTGCTAGCAGAGTGGCCGCAAGTACTTGGCTGTGACACACCTAATTCTACACCTTCATTCCTCTCAGTGCAGGTTTCAGAGAGGACTGAAGGTATAGTGGGGTTGGAGATCCCAGATGATGCGGTGCAAGGAGAGGTCCGCTTTGTTCTTTGGTGTGGGTCTTTAAGGAAGGCTTGCCAATGAGCTGCATGGCAGGTCAACATATGTCTGATCAAGCATGTGGTGCCCAAGCGGCTGATGTTTTGGCCACGCGATATACGCTTGAGACATATGTTGCAAACAGCAGCTGTGCGATCTGATGCACTCGCCTCAAAAAAGGCCCACACCAAAGAACTTTTTGAATGACGGGCAGAGGCAGCGCCATGCACAGGCGGAGCTCTGCGGTGTGATTCCGTCGGTGTGCTGCCCATACGCTGGCCACCCAAGGGCATCCTGCCTCGTTGGAGATGTGCCTCCTCCTCATCCTCCTCCTCCTCCTCTCTCCTATTAGGCACCCACGTGGAGTCAGTGACCTCATCATCCCCTCCCTCCTCATCACTGGAGCCAATCTGGCAGTATGCTGCAGCTGCTGGAGCATGACTGCCAGATTGGTGTCCTTCTTGAGCATCCCCTCTCTCTGCTCTCACGCTACTGCCTTCCTCTAGCTGGGTATCATCATCAGATCCTTCGAAACGCTGGGCATCCTCCTGGAGCATGTACCCAACACTGTGCTCAAACAGTTCGGGGGACTCCTCAGGAGGAGGACATGGTGGGTCTAGGGAAGGAGTGACTAATGATGACATTGATACCAGAGAAGAGGACGCTTTGGCAGCTGCTTTGCCAGTACCCTGAGCCTGGGTGAGAGAGGATGAGGAGGATGAGGTGGGCTTGGTCATCCACTCTACCAAGTCTTCGGCATGATGTGGCTCAACATGTCCAGCTGCCGAAAAGAAGGACAAGCGTGCCCCATGGCCATGTGCTGATGACAATGCACCGCGTCCACGACCAGCACTGTTGCCCCCAGACACAGAGCCTGCTTGCCCTCTTTTTTTGCCTCCTGACTGTCTGCCTCTCCTTGTTTGCCTTCCAGACATTTTAATGGATGGCCTGCAGGGAGATGGGAAAAACAGCAATAAGGGCTACCTTCAGGTGTATACTGTGCAGGAGGCTTAGCAACAATGACACTGACACTGTCCCCTGCCTATCCTTCTCTGTCCCTAAACACAAGGATTTGCAATATTCTTCAGCAAGATTGGTTTAGCACAGAATAGCACACTGACAGTTTCCCTCACTGTCCTTCTCTGTCCCTAAACTCAAGGATTTCAAATATGGTTCAGCAAGATTGGTTTAGCACAGAATAGCACACTGACAGTTTCCCCGAGTGTCCTTCTCTGTCCCTAAACTCAAGGATTTCAAATATGGTTCAGCAAGATTGGTTTAGCACAGAATAGCACACTGACAGTTTCCCCGAGTGTCCTTCTCTGTCCCTAAACTCAAGGATTTCAAATATGGTTCAGCAAGATTGGTTTAGCACAGAATAGCACACTGATAGTTTCCCTCACTGTCCTTCTCTGTCCCTACAAACAAGATTTAGCACAGAATAGCACACTGATAGTTTCCCCGAGTGTCCTTCTCTGTCCCTAAACTCAAGGATTTCAAATATGGTTCAGCAAGATTGGTTTAGCACAGAATAGCACACTGATAGTTTCCCTCACTGTCCTTCTCTGTCCCTACAAACAAGATTTAGCACAGAATAGCACACTGATAGTTTCCCCGAGTGTCCTTCTCTGTCCCTGAACTCAAGGATTTCAAATATGGTTCAGCAAGATTGGTTTAGCACAGAATAGCACACTGATAGTTTCCCTCACTGTCCTTCTCTGTCCCTACAAACAAGATTTAGCACAGAATAGCACACTGATAGTTTCCACGAGTGTCCTTCTCTGTCCCTAAACTCAAGGATTTCAAATACGGTTCAGCAAGATTGGTTTAGAACAGAATAGCACACTGATAGTTTCCCTCACTGTCCTTCTCTGTCCCTACAAACAAGATTTAGCACAGAATAGCACACTGATAGTTTCCCCGAGTGTCCTTCTCTGTCCCTAAACTCAAGGATTTCAAATATGGTTCAGCAAGATTGGTTTAGCACAGAATAGCACACTGATAGTTTCCCTCACTGTCCTTCTCTGTCCCTACAAACAAGATTTAGCACAGAATAGCACACTGATAGTTTCCACGAGTGTCCTTCTCTGTCCCTAAACTCAAGGATTTCAAATACGGTTCAGCAAGATTGGTTTAGAACAGAATAGCACACTGACAGTTTCCCTCACTGTCCTTCTCTGTCCCTACAAACAAGATTTAGCACAGAATAGCACACTGATAGTTTCCCCGAGTGTCCTTCTCTGTCCCTAAACTCAAGGATTTCAAATATGGTTCAGCAAGATTGGTTTAGCACAGAATAGCACACTGATAGTTTCCCTCACTGTCCTTCTCTGTCCCTACAAACAAGATTTAGCACAGAATAGCACACTGATAGTTTCCCCGAGTGTCCTTCTCTGTCCCTAAACTCAAGGATTTCAAATATGGTTCAGCAAGATTGGTTTAGCACAGAATAGCACACTGATAGTTTCCCTCACTGTCCTTCTCTGTCCCTACAAACAAGATTTAGCACAGAATAGCACACTGATAGTTTCCACGAGTGTCCTTCTCTGTCCCTAAACTCAAGGATTTCAAATATGGTTCAGCAAGATTGGTTTAGCACAGAATAGCACACTGATAGTTTCCCTCACTGTCCTTCTCTGTCCCTACAAACAAGATTTAGCACAGAATAGCACACTGATAGTTTCCCCGAGTGTCCTTCTCTGTCCCTAAACTCAAGGATTTCAAATATGGTTCAGCAAGATTGGTTTAGCACAGAATAGCACACTGATAGTTTCCCCGAGTGTCCTTCTCTGTCCCTAAACTCAAGGATTTCAAATACGGTTCAGCAAGATTGGTTTAGCACAGAATAGCACACTGATAGTTTCCCTCACTGTCCTTCTCTGTCCCTACAAACAAGATTTAGCACAGAATAGCACACTGATAGTTTCCCCGAGTGTCCTTCTCTGTCCCTAAACTCAAGGATTTCAAATATGGTTCAGCAAGATTGGTTTAGCACAGAATAGCACACTGATAGTTTCCCTCACTGTCCTTCTCTGTCCCTACAAACAAGATTTAGCACAGAATAGCACACTGATAGTTTCCACGAGTCTCCTTCTCTGTCCCTAAACTCAAGGATTTCAAATATGGTTCAGCAAGATTGGTTTAGCACAGAATAGCACACTGATAGTTTCCTTCACTGTCCTTCTCTGTCCCTACAAACAAGGATTAGCACAGAATAGCACACTGACACTTTCCCTCACTGTCCTTCTCTGTCCCTACAAACAAGATTTAGCACAGAATAGCACACTGATAGTTTCCCTGAGTGTCCTTCTCTGTCCCTAAACTCAAAGATTTCAAATATGGTTCAGCAAGATTGGTTTAGCACAGAATAGCACACTGATAGTTTCCCTCACTGTCCTTCTCTGTCCCTACAAACAAGATTTAGCACAGAATAGCACACTGATAGTTTCCCCGAGTGTCCTTCTCTGTCCCTAAACTCAAGGATTTCAAATATGGTTCAGCAAGATTGGTTTAGCACAGAATAGCACACTGATAGTTTCCCTCACTGTCCTTCTCTGTCCCTACAAACAAGATTT
Source organism: Rana muscosa (assembly GCA_029206835.1). Lineage (NCBI taxonomy): Eukaryota > Metazoa > Chordata > Amphibia > Anura > Ranidae > Rana > Rana muscosa. Next base: position 152,617,652 of record CM055117.1, read on the forward strand.
AGCACAGAATAGCACACTGATAGTTTCCACGAGTCTCCTTCTCTGTCCCTAAACTCAAGGATTTCAAATATGGTTCAGCAAGATTGGTTTAGCACAGAATAGCACACTGATAGTTTCCCTCAGTGTCCTTCTCTGTCCCTACAAACAAGATTTAGCACAGAATAGCACACTGATAGTTTCCACGAGTGTCCTTCTCTGTCCCTAAACTCAAGGATTTCAAATATGGTTCAGCAAGATTGGTTTAGCACAGAATAGCACACTGATAGTTTCCCTCACTGCCCTTCTCTGTCCCTACAAACAAGATTTGGCACAGAATAGCACACTGATAGTTTCCCCGAGTGTCCTTCTCTGTCCCTAAACTCAAGGATTTCAAATATGGTTCAGCAAGATTGGTTTAGCACAGAATAGCACACTGATAATTTCCCTCACTGTCCTTCTCTGTCCCTACAAACAAGATTTAGCACAGAATAGCACACTGATAGTTTCCACGAGTGTCCTTCTCTGTCCCTAAACTCAAGGATTTCAAATACGGTTCAGCAAGATTGGTTTAGAACAGAATAGCACACTGACAGTTTCCCTCACTGTCCTTCTCTGTCCCTACAAACAAGATTTAGCACAGAATAGCACACTGATAGTTTCCCCGAGTGTCCTTCTCTGTCCCTAAACTCAAGGATTTCAAATATGGTTCAGCAAGATTGGTTTAGCACAGAATAGCACACTGATAGTTTCCCTCACTGTCCTTCTCTGTCCCTACAAACAAGATTTAGCACAGAATAGCACACTGATAGTTTCCACGAGTGTCCTTCTCTGTCCCTAAACTCAAGGATTTCAAATATGGTTCAGCAAGGTTGGTTTAGCACAGAATAGCACACTGATAGTTTCCCTCACTGTCCTTCTCTGTCCCTACAAACAAGATTTAGCACAGAATAGCACACTGATAGTTTCCCCGAGTGTCCTTCTCTGTCCCTAAACTCAAGGATTTCAAATATGGTTCAGCAAGATTGGTTTAGCACAGAATAGCACACTGATAGTTTCCCTCACTGTCCTTCTCTGTCCCTACAAACAAGATTTAGCACAGAATAGCACACTGATAGTTTCCACGAGTGTCCTTCTCTGTCCCTAAACTCAAGGATTTCAAATACGGTTCAGCAAGATTGGTTTAGAACAGAATAGCACACTGACAGTTTCCCTCACTGTCCTTCTCTGTCCCCACAAACAAGATTTAGCACAGAATAGCACACTGATAGTTTCCCCGAGTGTCCTTCTCTGTCCCTAAACTCAAGGATTTCAAATATGGTTCATCAAGATTGGTTTAGCTCAGAATAGCACACTGATAGTTTCCCTCACTGTCCTTCTCTGTCCCTACAAACAAGATTTAGCACAGAATAGCAAACTGATAGTTTCCACGAGTGTCCTTCTCTGTCCCTAAACTCAAGGATTTCAAATACGGTTCAGCAAGATTGGTTTAGAACAGAATAGCACACTGACAGTTTCCCTCACTGTCCTTCTCTGTCCCTACAAACAAGATTTAGCACAGAATAGCACACTGATAGTTTCCCCAAGTGTCCTTCTCTGTCCCTAAACTCAAGGATTTCAAATATGGTTCAGCAAGATTGGTTTAGCACAGAATAGCACACTGATAGTTTCCCTCACTGTCCTTCTCTGTCCCTACAAACAAGATTTAGAACAGAATAGCACACTGATAGTTTCCACGAGTGTCCTTCTCTGTCCCTAAACTCAAGGATTTCAAATATGGTTCAGCAAGATTGGTTTAGCACAGAATAGCACACTGATAGTTTCCCTCACTGTCCTTCTCTGTCCCTACAAACAAGATTTAGCACAGAATAGCACACTGATAGTTTCCCCGAGTGTCCTTCTCTGTCCCTAAACTCAAGGATTTCAAATATGGTTCAGCAAGATTGGTTTAGCACAGAATAGCACACTGATAGTTTCCCTCACTGTCCTTCTCTGTCCCTACAAACAAGATTTAGCACAGAATAGCACACTGATAGCTTCCCCGAGTGTCCTTCTCTGTCCCTAAACTCAAGGATTTCAAATATGGTTCAGCAAGATTGGTTTAGCACAGAATAGCACACTGATAGTTTCCCTCACTGTCCTTCTCTGTCCCTACAAACAAGATTTAGCACAGAATAGCACACTTATAGTTTCCACGAGTGTCCTTCTCTGTCCCTAAACTCAAGGATTTCAAATACGGTTCAGCAAGATTGGTTTAGAACAGAATAGCACACTGACAGTTTCCCTCACTGTCCTTCTCTGTCCCTACAAACAAGGTTTAGCACAGAATAGCACACGGACACTTTCCCTCACTGTCCTTCTCTGTCCCTACAAACAAGATTTAGCACAGAATAGCACACTGACACTTTCCCTCACTGTCCTTCTCTGTCTTTACAAACAAGGTTTAGCACAGAATGACACACTGATACTCTCCCTACCTATCCTTCTCTGTCCCTAAACACAAGGAATCTAGGATTAGTAAAGGAAAAAAATGACACTGTCCCTGCCTATGCTTCTCTTTCCCTGCTCCGGAACACACTACACAAGGCCGCCGCGCTGGCGGCCTTTTATAGTGTGGGGCGTGTACTAAACCCCCTCAGCAATAATTGGCCACAGGCATCCTGCCTGTGGCCAATCATTGCTCTCCTCGCTGCCGGCGCTGTGATTGGCCAAGCATGCGGGGTCACAGTGCATGCTTGGCCAATCACAGCGCCTGGATGACACTGTGATGGCGTAGTGCATTGTGGGCCGTTCGCGTCACTCGAATTTGGCGCGAACGGCCCAAATCGTTCGATCTTCGTCGAACGATCGAACAGCCGATGTTCGAGTCGAACGTATGTTCGACTCGAACACGAAGCTCATCCCTACTCCCTAGGACACACTTAACCCCTTCCTTGCCCCCTAGTGGTTAACCCCTTCCCTGCCAGTGTCATTTACACAGTAATCAGTGCAGTTTTATAGCACTGATCGGTGTATAAATGACAATGGTCACAAAATAGCGTCAAAAGTGTCTGATGTGTCCGCCATAATGTCGCAGTCATGATAAAAATCGCTGATCACCGCCATTACTAATAAAAAAATAAAATTTATAATAAAAATACCATGAAACTATCCCCTATTTTGTAGACGCTATAACTTTTGTGCAAACCAATCAATATACGTTTATTGTGATTTGTGTTACCAAAAATATGTAGCAGAATACATATTGACCTAAATTTATGAAGAAATTTCATTTTTTTGGGATATGTTTTATAGCAGAAAGTAAAAAATATTGTTTTTTTTGTTTTGTTTTTTTCAAAATTTACCAAAAAATTATTTTTTTTTATATATTTTTTGGGGATAATTATTATAGAAAAAAGTAAAAAATATTGCTTTTTTTAAAAAATACGCTCTTTTTTTGTTTATAGCGCAAAAAATAAAAACCGCAGAGGTGATCAAATACCGCCAAAAGAAAGCTCAATTTGTGGGAAAAAAGGACGTCAATTTTGTTTGGGTACAGCGTTGCACGACCGCGCAATTGTAAGTTAAATGGACGCAGTGCTGTATTGCAAAAAATGGCCTGGTCTTTTAGCAGCCAATTCTTCCGGGGATGAAGTGGTTAAAGGCATTTAGGTAGTTTTGTTTTTAATGTTTTAAGAGAGTGTTTAGTTAGGGGGGTGGAAGGAGGGGGGTTGGAAGATTGCCTGGAGAGTAGCTTTAATCTATTAACCATATAGCTATTGACAATAATTTCCACCTTTCCACCTGGCTATGTAACAGGCATGTGTTGGGTATTTCATAGATCAGTGCAATACAAAAAGTACCAAAGAACACTCACATGCCAGTCAGCCCAAAAATTGTAACTGTTTTAAAAAATGCATTAAAACTTTTTTTTTTTGTTGAATACATTTTTTCTTTATAAATTCTTTATTTTAACAAGGTAGAACATGCAGAGACACAGAAAACCCAACAGAACATAATACAATGACAATACAGTCTAGACATCTCTACATCCATTTTGTACACATTCTTGGGAGCACAATCTGTGAATACTTCTAGTGGAGTAGAGGCATGATGTAAGACTAATGAGTAAGAATCCTCTGCATCCCGCATGACCCCTATAATCTATTGGCATGTGCCGTATTTTAAAGGAGTAGGTAAGAGAAAGGGGCCGTATCATACCGACTCCAACATGACAACATCCGCTGAGTAAACAACGTCTAAAAGCAGAAACAGAAGCAGAAAAAAGTTGAAGGGAAAAAAAGGAAAGAAAAGAGAATGGAGTGTGAGAGGGACTAGAGGAGAGAAGGGGAAATAGGAGGTGGAGGATAGAAAAGGGGAAATCAAGAAGAAGAGAAAGGGAAAAAATAAATAAATTGTTGAATACATTTATTATGAAAGCCACAATACCATGACAAAGCACCTCTGTATAGTTTGGTCCAAAAACTCCAGTCAAACACGTAACAATTTATACCTGTTCCAGGCTTCATGGCATCAGAACAATTTGGATTATATAGAGTTGTAGATCTGAGAGAGGTGACACATCTTTACCATTACAGAACAAGTCCAGTTGAATGTGAATAACTACTACAGATTTACCATGACCTGGGTGAAGGAAAACACCTTTACAGACTTTCTTGTTGTGACATTCTTCAGTTAAAGATTTGTAGATGTGACCAGCTAATGTCTGTATGTCAGACACTGCAATTAGTATATATATATATATATATATATATATATATATACATATATATATATATGTAGCGCCCCCCTCACCCCACTCTTGTCTTCAGCTCGTCTTTCTCTTGTCTAGGGGTATCTTAGAGGGGAGGGAGCGGGGACACCACGCCTGGCCTCCACCACCTGTGTCAGTGTGGTGTAAGCAACGTTCTTCTTTTACCTTCGGGTCAGTGCTGTGCACCTGGATCCTCCCTCCTAGAGTTACCTTGAACAATGTCTGTCAGGAAATGAGCCCCACACCATTAAAGTCCAACACTCCTTTATTCTTCTTGAATGAACACAATCAGTTGAACTCCCTTGAGAAACAGAACAGGAAAGGAGGTGTGGATGTGAATAGGCCCAGACACAATGCGTTCTCCACTTTCTTCCCTGAAAGTGGGCTGTGGTCTCCGAGCGAGGGGAGATTTCCCTCCAGGCGGTCTCCGACGAGAGACTCACCCGTCACCGGCAATATGCTGCACCGGGTCTTCAAGTGAGGAGCTCCCCCCGGTCCATTACGCCTTCCGGATTCGGGTACCCACTCCCGGGGTTCCCTAGGATTTCTTTCCCTCGCGGAACTCAGTGTTGGGCACTGAGCTCCAGACCTCCATCCGAGTACCTCACCCCAGGCCAAAGGTGCCTGAGATGGAACACGACCTCCGACTGTCCTCTAGGCCTAGGCCGCCCAGAGGACCGACACAAACCACCGCCCGCAGGCTGAAGGTGCCTGGGACTCCGACCACGTGACAAAGATGGCCGGCCCCTTTATACCCTTTCCCAGCAAGCACGGCGGGTTTCCCGCCCCACCATACTGCTGCCGAGAGAGGACAAAAAGGAGGCCCGGCACACAGCAATGATTCAACCCCAACCCAGGGCGACAGCGCCACCCACTGGGCCGCAGGGAATTACACATCACTGATGTCTCTGCCAAGTTCAAATTACACCCGGGAAAGTACATACCCGCTACATATATATTTTTTAAAACTGGCCTTTATTTAAGAATCGTGTATATCAATCGTAAATGGATAAGTCGCAATATCATAGTATTGCCAATAGATACAGTATATGCAGTTAGTGTCTCTACTAAAAGACTGATGTGGGAAAACTAATTACAAGTTAAAGTGGAGTTCCACCCTGCAAATTTTATTTTTTTGCAAAAATCCTAAAAAAAATAGAAAAAAATTTGAAAAAATTGTTTTTTTTATTATTACCAGAAATAGCGGTTGCTATGCGGAAGTCCCTAATCTGCCTCTTCATCGTCCGCGGCGGGTCTACTTCCTCCGTCCTCCTGTGGTTTCTTCCTGTGAATGGGGCGTGCTGCCTTCTGGGAACTGTGTGTATCCCAGAGAGCAGCCGGCCCATTCACAAAGAGCCGCGCGGATCGCGCATGCACAGAAGGAAACGGGCAGTGAAGCCGCACGGCTTCACTGCCTGTTTCCCTTAAGGAGGATGGCGGCGTCGGGAGCTGCCAGCGCAGAGGGATCGGCCTTTAGAGGAGCTGACATCGCGGGCGAGTAGGACAGGTAAGTGTCCTTACTAAAAGTCAGCAGCTACAGTGTTTGTAGCTGCTGACTTTTAAAAAAAAATAAAAAATCGCCGGTGGAATCCCCCTTTAAGTCAATTAAAAATTATATTGTTTATGAAGGAACTGATTCCGAGTACTGATACCGTTGCAGTGCGATTTGAGCCCATACAAAATGAATCGGCCCAAATCGCACTGCAAAGAATCACATTTGATTTGAACAGGAATGTGGTGAGATTCCTGTCTGAGCCCATGTTCACACTGGGCTGCGGGAGTGAAGTTTAGCAGTTAGCATAGAAGTCCATAAGCCAGTTATCATAGCTGATCTTTTAGGAGGAAAGGACCAAAAACACTTGGCCCCCCACCCAAATTTACTAACTTGTGCTGAGGGCTGCACAGGCTCTTCCACACCTCCATGGGTGGTAAAAGTACATGATTCCTAGGGGCAGACGGTTCATGTGAGACTATCCTGATCAAAAAAAAAAAATCATAATGAAGATGTGTAGTAAACTGCTCTTTAACCACATAGCTTACGGCTGCAAAATCATTAGCTTGGGAATGGAAATATAAGGTCAATGGAAATGGGGTTGATTCTTCTTTATCCTACTTTGTATCTTAAACAAAAACATGTGTTGCTGACCAGTAATATTTTGTTATCAAAGCAATGGTTGAGATGAAAACTGCTATCAATCTGCATATGGGCTGACCGCCTGTCCAGGCCCCTCTGCGGTCGGGAGTGTACGATCCAATTTGTCTTCTCTTTTAAAGAGTTATTGGTGCAAACAAAACACAAACTTGAACCTTCAGAACAAAATGAAGACAAATCTCCTTGTTCATCTATTTGTTTGCATTACGTTATCCATGCTAAATGTATCATTCTTTGGACAGTCCCTCTCATCTCAACTATTTTTTTTGTGCAAGTCTCCACCAGTCTGAGAGTTCCTCTAAAATGCATTTGGTGATCAGCCTGACACTGAGAACCCCCTATAACTTCTAGACATGAAGGGATCATCATTGCATCTAAGGTATACCTAAAGGCAAACTTTTTATTTTTTTCGTTTTAAATAGAGTAGAAATGGATTAGAATAACTGTTAGGTTTGTATTGTTGTCTGTGTCCCATTAGGGAGATTCATCCTCTCTATTTGTCCTGTTTAACTACTTCCCACCCGGCCACTGTACATATACGGCCGGGTGGGCGCTCTCTCCTTCTGAGTGGACGTTCAGGAACGTCCCTCAGAAGGAGGGGGATCGTGCCCACGCAGCGGCGCGATCTTGATGCGCGCGTGTCACCCGGACACGGCACATCTCCGATCAGCAGGTTGGATCTGTGATTGGCCCTCCTGTTCACATGTTCACATGTGATGTAAATACAGAGCCGGTTGCTAGGCGATTGGGTCTCCTCTCCTCACACAGAAGTTGTCGGTAAGGAGAGCAGAGCGGATCGCTGCAGCCGGCTGGTGATCAGTGAGTGTGAGCTGTTTTTTACAGATTTTTACTCACTGATCACCATTCTAGTGTCCCCACAGTGTAAACACACAAAGTTAACACACATGTCCCCAAAACACATGTCCCCAAATTACATGTCCCCAAAACACATGTCCCCAAAACACATGTCCCCAAAACACATGTCCCCACATAGTAAAAAGACCTGTTCCCCACATATGTAACAGTAAAATCATATGTCCCAATGATCATCTGCACACAAATGCCCGTGAACACTTGCGCACATCTGTACATGATCATTTGCGTAAATATGTCTGTGATCACACAAACCAATTATTATACACTTAACAATTTTTTTTTTTACCAAAAACATGTAGCAGAATACATTTTGGCTTAACTTTATGACAAAATTCGATTTTATTGGATTTCTTTTAAAATAGAAAGAAGAAAATATTGTTTTTTTTTCCAAATTTCCGCAATTTTTTCGCTTATTTTGCAAAACATTTAAAACGGAGTAGTGAATAAATACCACCAAAAGAAAGCTCTATTTGTGTGACCAAAATGATAGAAATGTTATTTGGGTACAGCGTTGCATGACCGCGCACTTGTCATTGAAAGTGCGAGAGCGCTGAAAGCTGAAAATTGGTCTGGGAAGGAAGGGGGTGAAAGTGCCCAGCATTGATGTGGTTAACATTAGCATTGCAAGTGAAACTAAAGGGAAATCCCCAATGTTGGGGTGTCCCCAGAAAAGTAATTAGTAATTGAGGGGAAATCATCCAATGGAGACACTACAGGGATTCCCTCTGTTTTGACCAGGAATTGAACGTAAAACTCCCTAGTGGCAATTTTTTTTTTTTTTAAATGACAAGGGTTATAACCTTCCATTAATCTATCCAAAATGAAAAATCAGTAAGAAACGCCAGCCAGTCTGTAACTGAGTAAAAGCAGCACACATTCACTTGTTAGATATACAGTTAACGCTTTGATTGCTCTCCTGATCACCCCTGTCACCCAGCCAGTGCCATAAGTACAGTGTCAGTTTAGAGTATTATCACTGATCACTGCATTATTGTCACTATTGACATCAGTTAGCGTCCCTCCAAAGCAATGTCAGTTATCACCTGTCCCTGATTGCCCGCCACACTATTACAGCCACACTACAAGTTGTTGATCACTGCCATTACTAGTATTGTGTCTGTCCGGGTCCGTGTCCTGGTCACAGTCAGAACAATATTAGTGTCCCAATAGTATAGTGTCCCCAAAAATGCAGTGTTAGCAGGATCAGCCCTGATCACTGCCAGCACTTCCGACATGGAGCAGAATACATCTTGGCCTAAATGTATGAATAAATTAGATTTTATTGTATTTAAAACAGAAAGTGGAAAATATTGTGTATGGAGAAAAGTGTATGGATAATGTACAGCCCTCAAAATTTCCACTCGCCTGCTCGAATTAGGCGAGTGGAAATAAGCTGAGGGCGAGTGTGGAGCCGCATCGGAAGGGGGGTGGGTGCCGCCGGCAGGTGGGGTTGAACGGGAGCTGATTCTCCTCCCAGACTCTGCCCCCTGTCATTCTCTTAGCAGGGTCTGGCATACAGCGGGAGTCGGCAAAGAACTAGATGAAGTGTGGGTGGGGGGGAGGTCGGGTGGGTGGGCAGGAGCTGCTAAAGTTTACTTTTCCTATTAGCAACTGGTGATTGGTTGCTCGGACCACCTAAAAACCAATCACCAGCTTGTTAATATGAAAAAGTTATCTTCGGCAGCTCCCACTCCCCTGTCTAATACTGTGCTCTGCTGTAGATCCCTGCATCCTAAATCAGTGAAAGTGATATATATAGCATAAAAATATTTACTTAACAAGGTAGTAATGATGTGTACAGTGCCTATAGTAGCCAATCCTATAGTGCCTATAGTAGCCAATCATATTTTATCTTATTTTATTTAAGTTGTTGTTAATATTTATTTTTGTAACTTAATTCTGCATAAAACATTTAAGTGTAATTTCATGAGATAATTTACGAGGGTGTGTTTAGGGGCAGAATTAGGGGAGGAGCAGGGTAGGGGTTGGGCGGGGCAACTTTTGGTGAGTAATGCCCCATACACACGAGCGGAATTTCCGCCAGCAAAAGTCTGATGTGAGTTTTTGGTCGGAAATTCCGACCGTGTGTATGCTCCATCAGACTTTTTATGTCTGAATTTCAGCCAGCAAAAGATTGAGAGCAGGTTCTCTATTTTTCCGACTGAAAAAGTTACTATCGAAAATTCCGATCATCTGAATGCAATTCCGACGGGAAAAAATACACGCATACTCAGAAACAATTCGATGCATGCTCGGAAGCATTGAACTTCTTTTTCTCGACTCGTCGTAGTGTTGTACAACACCGTGTTCTTAATGCTCGAAAGTTCAGAGAACTTTTGAGTGACCGTGTGTATGCAAGCCAAGCTTGAGCGTAATTCCGTCGGAAAAAACATCCAACTTTTTTCCGACTGAAATTCCGCTCGTGTGTACAGGGCATTACACTTAAGGCCTGGCTAGTAGCTCAGGACTTGAAATTTTGAGCCCTGATGTATAATATATTCTGCTCTCAGTTCTTGAGATGTTAACTCAAAGGATTTTAAACATTTTTGAGGCTATACATTCTAATTGCAGTAACATTTCTCCAGAGACGGAAATTATAACTAGCATGGTATAATTTTTAGTAGGAATAGGGTCATATGAACTTTTTTGCACTTTTCATTTTTACAGTCATTAGTCTTGTATTAAAATAATACCTGGTGATCCTTCCATGATGATCCTTATTGATGTATTTCCTGTTATAGGGTGCAAATGGCCTGTCCCTGTCTCCCAGTTGTGCTCCTATGTTATCACTTGGTCTTGCAAAAGAGAATATAGGTGGCCAAGCCATTGTGTAAGCAGAGGAGTTAGCACCCTTATATGGAAAACCCTACCCCCTGGTTATGTTTGTGGGTTGGGCTATCTCTTCCCCATATAAGTAATAGGGTCGGGTGGGGTAGCGCAAAAGGTTCATTAGAAGTGGTAGTCTGCTGTGAGCTACCATGTAAGCTACAGAAGGTTGCTGAAAGTTAACCATCTGGGGTAGGCTGGGGACTAAGACTAGGTACACAGAGGAGGGCCCACATAAAGAAAAATCTTACAAAGAAGGAAAGATGGAAGAGCTGGTTGGCACCCCTTGTTGAATTGAAGCAAGTGTTGACAGTGATGCAGTTAATTGATATAAAGAAGGAAGCTATGAATGACCTTAATAGTACCTTATACCGTGTCTGTGCCTGCAGTGAAGCATTCTAAATGGCTGATCACATGGCCAATCATTTATTGGGAGCCAATGGAGGCACACAAGTGGAGAGTGGGCCCCAGGCTGGGAGAAAGTGAGTAGCCAAGATGGTGGAGTTGTTTCCTGCATTAAGACGTCAGTCTAGTCAAGTTATGTTAGAAGGGAGGTGTCCTCCTTGACCAGCATGACATTTGCTTGCGACGAACCAAGCGTGGTCCATTATTGTCAACATCTGGAAACCCACTGCAATGGTGTGCAGCAACTACTGCATCAAAGGATGAAACAAGGTATAAACAGTAGTTTATTTTAACCACCTGACCTCCGAAAGATTTACCACTCTTCATGACCAGGCCCTTTTTTGCGATACGGCACTGCGTTACTTTAACTGAGAATTGCGCAGTCGTGCGACACTGTACCCAAATAAAATATATGCCCTTTTTAGAGCCTTCTTTTGGTGGTATTTGATCACCTTTGCGTTTTTTATTTTTTGCGCTATAAACAAAAAAGTCTGACAATTTTGAAAAAAACAAAACAAAAAAAACTATATTTTTTACTTTCTGCTATAAAACATATACAATAAAAAAAATGGAATTTCTTCATAAATTTAGGTCAATATGTATTCTGCCACATATTTTTGGTAACAAAAATCCCAATAAATGTATATTGATTGGTTTGAACAAACGTTAAAGCGTCTACAAACTATGGGATATTTATATACTTATAGCCGAACTGTGATATTGCGGCGAACATTCTGGCACTAACTGACACCTTTGACACTTTTTGAGAACCAGTGACACTAATACAGTGATCAGTGCTAAAAATATGCACTGTCACTGTACTAATGACCAGTGGTGGCTGGTGTTCACCCCCACACCCACCCCCCCGTGGGTCAGTCAGTCGGTCCATCGGGTCAATATTCATTCGCTATTGTCACACATCTGGGTTGGCTCAGGGCGCAGAGCCCACCCTTTTTTGAAGCCTATTAGAGCCTCAGGCTCTAATCACGTGCTTAAAAAAAAACTAATTGGAATCCATGCGTCCAGCACCCCGCATGTAGATTAGGGGGCCTGATGCATGGATAGGGGGCGGCACCTCTGCACCCTGCATTGCAGGCTCTCACTGCTAATGACACTGGCTGGAAAGGGGTTAACATCAGGGGAAGTCAAAGGGTTAACTGTGTACCTAACCAGCGTTTTACTATACTATGTGAGGTGCTTTTACTAGGGGAAGAGATGTAATTTATTCCCTGCTTTGCAGAGACACAAACTCCATCCCTTCCCTCCTGTTCGAACAGCGATCTGCCTTGTTTACATAGTTCTGTCTCTCTTCCCGATGATTGGCGGGTGAAAGCGGACATTGAGTACCCTGCACCTACGATCGGCTTCTGCTGTGTATAATGACAGCAGAAGCAAGCCGCCGGTGTTGCGCATGCACACCCCCTAATCAGAAGTGTTGGATCACGTATATATATATATACGTGATCTGGCGCACAACTGCTGCCCTGTAGCAGTTAAGCTGCTATAGGGTGGATCTAAGGATCTAAAGTGCAGTGGCGACTGGTGTTTTTTTTTAAGGGGGCGGCAACAACGCGCCCGGCGTCCTGCAAGGGGCTGGATGCATTGATAGGAGGGTAGGAGGGGCGGCGGCATGGATAGGGGAGGCTGCGCCCATGTGCCCTTAAAGCGGAGTTCCGCCTGCAAAAATAAATTAAAAGTCAGCAGCTACAAATACTGCAGCTGCTGACTTAAAATATGGACACTTACCTGTCCAGGGCGCCTGCAATGTCCTCACCCGAAGTCTTGGGTTTCCCTACTGCGCATGCGCGAGTCGTGCCTTCTGACTGGTCCCTGCTGTCTTCTGGGACCTCTGTGTGTCTCCCAGAAGTCAGCGGGGGGCGGAGGAGGGGCCGGACATGGCGTAGATCGACGAGGATACTGCGGCGACCTTTTGCCAGAAGTGGGAGCAAATAACTGTATTAGACAGGTACCTGCTCCCCCCTCCCCCTGAAAGGTGCCAAATGTGACACCGGGGGGGGGGGGGGGTAACCGAATAAGCAGAAGTTCCATTTATGGGTGAAACTCCGCTTTAATGCCCCTGCTAAAGTGGTTAAAAAAATAAGACCATTTTTTAGGATTTAGCAAACTAAATGTTAGGGTTGAGTTAGGGTTTACATCTGCTGTAAGTAGAATCCAAAGACATACAGCATTTCAGATGTCAGAAAATGCATGCATCTTTGTGAAGAAGCCTATCTTGGTGCTTTCAGCAATTTATAGTCATTTCCATGCTTTTATGGAGTAAGATTGTTCCCAGTTATTGCTTTTCAAGAAACTTTTTGCTAGTCATTTAATTAGTGGAGATTGAAGTGCTTCTGTTAAGAGCTTAATGGCTATTTCTGAGAAGCATAGGGATGTAGATGAGAGACTGAAGACTGGAATGTTAAGAAGAGCCGCCTTTTTTACAATGGCGCCATTTTACTGGAATCCATGCACTTGACATTCTAAACGCACAAGCCTAAACAAAAACAAATTAACAAGACATTACAGATTCTGTGCAGGGATGAACCAGGCTTTGCCAGCTGAAAGGATGGGGAAAAGGCTAGTGATGTTATCCCAATTTTAGAGCTAAGAGCCATTATGGGGTTTCAGTTTCAGGGGGCACCAACATTGTCAGTCTGGGGGGAGGGGAGTGTTTGATGTACTAGCAAATTGAAACCAAACTCCGGTTAATAATTTATAAGCAGTTAGAGCAAATATTTTTTTTCCTTTTGGCATAAAGGTTTTACATAAATAAATAAAAGCTAATCATTTTAGGCACCCCTGTCCAGATAGCAAGCAATTGTGCTGCAAGTTTGAAAATGACCTGCTAAGCTATTGCTAGACTTGTCAGTCTTCACAAATTTGTTGCACAATGGAAGCAAGTCCGCATTGCATGACTCCAGATAAACTTTCTTTGAAAACATTCTGCAAGTCTGCTGCAAGTTCTGGTTCAGTTATGTTGTGCAATAGTCATCCCACCACAGGGGTCACTGTGGCTGAATTTCCATGCTGTAGACTTGCAGAGCTCTTGCTGTAGACTCGCAACTTTGCTCTTGCCACACAAATTGGAAAAGCGTCAACTAGAAATTGTGCTTTAAGTGCTCTGCAAGTGTACAACTTGCTAGTGAAAATTCAACAATGCCACAAATTTGTGGCAAGTTATCCCCTTGCTATCTGGGTGCTAGTGTTAAAGGGGAGTTCCAGCCTTTTTTATGTTTATTAAAAGTCAGCAGCTGCAAAAATTGTAGCTGCTGGCGTTTAATAAACAGACACTTACCTGTTCCACTGTCCAGCGACGCGGCCGAACGGAGCTTCGCTCCTTTCCCCCCCTCTCTCCGCCGGTGCCTCCATTCTAACTGTGGGCACCCGGCCATGACAGCTTTCGGCTTAACGGCCGGGCACTCACTGCGCATGCGCGAGCAGTGCTGCGCAATCTGAGTGGACAGGCGGTCGCCTCGGACCTGTCACGTGTCCCAGGTGATCGCCTACAGGGAGGGGCCACCTTAGGCGATATGACGAGTTGCCTAAGCGGCCCTGGGCGGAAGGAGGAAGTGGGACAGGAAGTCCCACTCCTACTGAAGCCCCCACTCTCCCCCTCAAAAAAAATGACATGCCAAATGTGGCATGTAAGGGGGTGAGGAGTGGTTTAAGCGGAAGTTCCACTTTTGGGTGGAACTCCGCTTTAAATAGTTTATCTCGTCCCTGTAACTGATACATTCTGCTGGACAGCTTGTTCTTTTAAAAAACAACAGGCCACATCACCAGGTGAAAATAGAAGAAGAAAAGCCTAAAAAGCAAACTAATTCAGCTATAACATATAATGCCGCGTACACACGACCGCTTTTCTCGACGAGAAAAACTGCATTTTTTCATTTCGCCGAGAAAAACGATCGTCTGTGGGCTTTATGTCGTTTTTCTCGTCGAGAAAAACGGCATAAAAAACGACGAGAAAAATTAGAACATGTTCTAAATTTTCTCGTCGTTTTTTCCAGCATTTTTTTCCGCTGCAGTTTTCCCATAGGGAAACACTGCCGCGGAGCCCACAGACAGTCGTTTTTCTCGTCAAGAGAAAAAATGACGGGAAAAACGACCGTGTGTAGGGAACCAAGCGGTTCCCTCGTTTTTTCCTGTCATTATTCACGGCGGTTTTTTAACCGCCGTGAATAATGATCGTGTGTACGCGGCATAAGAATTAGTAAGCTGCAATATAAATGTTTGCTTTTGGGTTTAATACCACTTTAAATGTTTTGTGTAGGTAAGATGTGAAATCATCCGCAGTAGACTGCTTAGGCTTAAAGCTGAACTATGGGCACAGTGAAAAGATAGCATTGGTATGTAAAAATTATGGAGTAGCAGCATGTAATTTATTTACCTTTAGCACAGGGGTCTCAAAACTTTTCTTTTTGAGGGCCACATCGTAAATTTAATCATACTCGCGGGCCGAAAAAAATAATTTATAATTAAATCCGGAGCAGCGGAGTAGAATAAAGTGTACCAGGCTGCTGGAAGCGGGGCTAAATATTTGTGTGCTCATCGGAGCTCCTCCATATATTTTTGTGCTCATCAGAGCCCCACCGCACATTTGTGTGCTCATCAGAGCCCCTCCGCACATTTGTGTGCTCATTGGGGCCCCTCCACACATTTGTGTGCTCATTGGACCCCCTCCGCACATTTGTGTGTCCATCGGATCCCCTCTGCACATTTGTGTGCCCATCGGAGCCCCTCCACATATTTGTATGCTCATCGGAGCCCCTTCACACATTTGTGTGCCCATCGGATCCCCTCTGCACATTTGTGTGCTCATCAGAGCCCCTCTACACATTTGTGTGCTCATCAGAGCCCCTCCGCACATTTGTGTGCTCATTGGAGCCCCTCTACACATTTGTGTGCTCATTGGACCCCCTCCGCACATTTGTGTGCTCATCAGAGCCCCTCCGCACATTTGTGTGCTCATCAGAGCCCCTCCACACATTTGTGTGCTCATTGGAGCCCCTCTACACATTTGTGTGCTCATTGGACCCCCTCCGCACATTTGTGTGCTCATCAGAGCCCCTCCACACATTTGTGTGCTCATCAGAGCCCCTCCACACATTTGTGTGCTCATTGGAGCCCCTCTACACATTTGTGTGCTCATTGGACCCCCTCCGCACATTTGTGTGCTCATCAGAGCCCCTCCACACATTTGTGTGCTCATTGGAGCCCCTCTACACATTTGTGTGCTCATTGGACCCCCTCCGCACATTTGTGTACTCATCAGAGCCCCTCCGCACATTTGTGTGCTCATCAGAGCCCCTCCACACATTTGTGTGCTCATTGGAGCCCCTCTACACATTTGTGTGTTTATCAGAGCCCCTCCGCACATTTGTGTGCTCATCAGAGCCCCTCCACACATTTGTGTGCTCATCAGAGCCCCTCCGCACATTTGTGTGCTCATCAGAGCCCCTCCGCACATTTGTGTGCTCATTGGAGCCCCTCTACACATTTGTGTGCTCATCGGAGCCCCTCCACATATTTGTATGCTCATCAGAGCCCCTCCACATATTTGTATGCTCATCGGACCCCCTCTGCACATTTGTGTGCTCATCAGAGCCCCTCCGCACATTTGTGTGCTCATTGGAGCCCCTCTACACATTTGTATGCGCATCGGAGCCCCTTCACACATTTGTGTGCTCATTGGAGCCCCTCTACACATTTGTGTACTCATCGGAGCCCCTCCACATATTTGTATGCGCATCGGAGCCCCTTCACACATTTGTGTGCCCATAGGATCCCCTCTGCACATTTGTGTGCCCATCGGAGCCCCTCCGCACATTTGGCTCCCACCCTGCTATTGTAATGCACAAGTAATAGGCCCATAAAAACACTGTTTAATATGGCTGAGATCCCATTCAAGTAATAGATCGGGAGGAAATTTTAAGGGCTTTCCAACAAACCTAGTTAACCCGAAGATGGCAAGATCGAACACTGATTAATGATTTTTCAGAATTTCTGTACAAACTTTCAAATGAAATTCTACTGGTGTATGGTCAGCTTAAGAGACTGTAGAAATAGACAGGGGAGGATAATATTTAATAGTGATTTACTAAAATTAGAGAGTGCAAAATCTGGTGCAGCTCTGCATAGTAACCAATAAGCTTCCAGGTTTTATTGTCAAAGCTTAATTGAACAACCTGAAGTTAGAAGCCGATTGGCTGCCATGCACAGCTGCACCAGATTTTGCTCACACTAGTTTCAGTATATCAACCCTACAGTATTTTGGGATTTTTGGGAGGTGTAGTCCAAAGATTGGCTCTGTGTCCCTGGGAAATGACTTAGCAGCCCCATAACTAAAGCAGTATTAAACCCAAAAGCAAAAATGTATTATATTGCAGCTTACCAACTCTTAGATGTGATGGCTGTATTTCATTCCTTTACACTGAGGCACTTTACAGGCGCTATAGCGCTAAAAATAGTAACCTGCAGAGCGCCTGTAAAGAGCCTCTCCTCTCACTCCAGTGTGAAAGCCCGAGCGCTTTCACACTGGAGCGGTGCGCTGGGCGCTGGCAGGATTCTAAAAAAATTCCTGCAAGCAGCATCTTTGAGGTGCTGTAGGAGCAGGGAAGCGCCCCTGCCCATTGAAATCAATGGGCAGCGCCACTGCAGCGCCGCTTTGCGGGCGATTTTAACCCTTTTTTGGCCGTTAGCAGGGGTTAAAAGTGCCCCGCTAGCGGCCGAAAAGCGCAGCAAAAACGATGGTAAAGCACCGCTAAAAATAGCGGCGCTTTACTGCCGACGCCCCCAACGCCCCAGTGTGAAAGTACCCTAAATTTTATTTTTTGGGGTTTCTTTCTTCAATTTTAATTTGGTGATGCAGCCAACAAGTTTGGTATTTTTCAAAAGAATAAGCTCTCCAGTGGAATGTATCAGTTAGACCCTCCCTGTTCAGGTATCATGTTGTGGGAACAAACATTTCCGTTTGCGATTCTGAAAGCGTGATTTAACCACTTCAGCCCCGGAAGGATTTGCCCACCTAATGACCAGGTCATGTTTTGTGATACGGCACAGCTTCGCTTTAACTGACAATTGCGCGGTTATGCGACATTGTATCCAAACAAAATTTATGTATTTTTTTCCCACAAATAGAGCTTTCTTTTGGTGGTAATTGATCACCACTGCAGTTTATATTTTTTGCACTATAAACAAAAAAATTGAGAATTTAGAAAAAAACATTTTTTTTACCTTTTGCTATAATAAATATCCAAAAAAAAAGTAAAAAAACAAATTTCTTCATCGGATTAGGCCAATATGTATTCTTCTACAGATTTTTGGTAAAAAAAAATCGCAATAAGCATATATTGATTGGTTTGCACAAAAGTTATAGAGTCTACAAAATAGGGGATAGATTTATGACATTTTTATTTATTTATTTATTTTTTTACTGGTAATTGTGGTGATCAGTGATTTTTAGTGGGACTGCGACATTGCGGCGGACAGATCGGACACTTTTGACACTTTTTTTTGGGACCAGTGTCATTTATACAGCAATCAGTGCTATAAAAATGCACTGATTACTGTATAAATGACACTGGCAGGGAAGGGGTTAACACTAGGGGCGATCAAGGGGTTAAATGTTTTTCTAGGGAGGTATTTCTAACTGTGGGGGGATGGGACTGACAGGGAGTAGAGATCCTGTTCCTAATCACTAGGAACAGATGATCTCTCTCTCTACTCCCCTAACAGAAGGGGGGGGGGGTCTGTTTGTTTACATTGACAGATCCCCGTTCTAGCTCTCTGTGAAGTGATTGCAGGTGGCCGGCAGACATCGCAGCCACACGCACCGGCCCTGGCGCAGCGCCGCGGGCACTGTGTGCGGGCTCACTGTATTTATTGCACAAAGCGACATACACCTACAACGATTCATGCAATAGAGCCGACCTGCTGCCGCATAACTACGGCGGCTGGTCGGCAGGTGATTAAATGCCCTTCTGCATGTCCCAAATAGAGTAACTGATTCACTTCAATGGGCTGCCCTATGTGTGTTTGTTGCCCAGAACAAACTCCTGCTCCTTTTTGGACGACAAGCTTAGCGTAATTTTTAAACATGCTTTTTGCTGTGATTGCCATACATTGCTGTCATGGGACAATCACGGCAGAAATGCATTGCGTTATTAAGAATAATGACACCCAAATGCGCATCATGCATTTTGTCGTGATTTGGAATTGTGGGCAGAGTTGCAGCAATTCTGCCTGCTATTCCACATCACCTAATGTGAACGGAGCCTTAAGCCCCATACACACGGTCGGACTTCCATCTGACTTTTCCGTGTTTTTTTGTCCGAATGGAGTTGGTCGGGAACACCCATAGCATACACACCACAGGACTTTTCTGCAAACTTTCCCAAAACTTTTTGCAACATCACGTGGTTTTTCTGCTCTTTTCTGCTCTTTACCGCCACCCTTTGGTCAACTTCTGCTATTGTTGGTTGATTTTAACATTATTTGTTTTGTCCATCGGACAAAAGTCCGATGGTTTTCTGTACACACGGTCGGACTTTTGTTGGGCAAAAGTTTGTCCGTTTGCAGACCCAACTTTTGTCTGTTGAAAACAAGAAAAAAGCAAAAAAGTTTGTCCGATGGAGCGTACACACGGACGGATTGTTGGTCCAACTTGCTCAAAATGAAGTTTTTTGGCCAAAAGTCCGACCGTGTGTACGGGGCTTTACAGAGATGATTTACCACTAGCAGGGATGATTATAATTATCTTCTTTTTATTTATTTGTGTTCAACCTTTATCCTAAAAGAAACATTTCTTATAAAGTATTAGCTGGAGTTTGGCTTCAATTTGTTAGTGAATTTAAATTTGCTATTCCATTTAACACTCCCCATCCCCCAGACTGATAATGCTGCTGTCCAAAAGGTGCCTCCTGTTCTCCTTCATCCAGAGTGGAGGCATTTTAATACAGGAGATGTGTTACTGGCCAGATCACCAAGTGAAAACAGGGGAAGAAGCTTAAAAAAGAAAATGGATGCAGCCACCACATGTAATGGTTGGTAAGTTGCAATATATTACATTTTGGGTTTTGGGTTTCATACCGCTTAATCTCTCAACTAATGAATTTTTTTAAGGCAGAATGGAGCTGTTAGGTAGAAAGGAAGGCAGATGTTTTTGGTTTATGGAAGAAGTATTCAGCAATATTATTTGCAAAATGTGGAGTGTCTGGGGATTATTTGTCTAGTGATATGTGTTTCTCATTGTTTCCAAGTTCTCCGCTTATCATTCACTGCACTCATACAGTATATTACTCTCTAGGTCACTAGTGACTAAATACCATGAGAAAGAAAGAGGAGGCTGCAGAAGGCACTGTAATCCATGAAAAGAAATAACTTACAAAGCCAGCAAACAGTCTTTGATCTGATTGGACTACATGAAGCCTGTTCATTCTGTGCTTGGCTCTTTTGGAAAGGAGTTCAGCATAATGTAGTGTATTGCAGTGTAGAAAAGCCAGTAATAATTTCTATTTACTATTTCCACCAGGACCCAGTTTTTACAATAATTGGCTCAATTCACACAAAGACACCAGGCTAAGCTATAGCGATGTCTCCATAAGGACGCACGGGCGCCGCCCCCTCTCTCCTGCTACCCTCTCTATCACCAATAGATAGATTCATGCATAGCATGAATCTATCTATGGCCACTGCTGCCACCCCCTATTCAGGCGCCAGGCGCCTGAATTACAGCAGTGGGGGTGTTTATGAAGCACCTGTTTAGAGCCATAGGCTCTAATAGGCGTCAAAAAAGGTAAACAGCGAGCGCCATACTTGGCGCTCACAGTTCACCCAGCTGTGTTAGAAACGTGAATGAATATTCACACTGAACCGACTCTCAGCCAATCAGGTGCTTGGATCTGTTACCTGTCACCTGATTGGCTGAAACGACAGACACTGTGATTGGACGGTGATCAGGCGTCCAATCATAGGAGAGGACGGGAGGAGCGTGTGGGAAAACACATCGCCGAAATGGAGGAGCATGGGGGACACCGCTCGCCGCCCGACACCATCACCCGCTGCCCCACCGAGACAGGGTAAGTGCCGGGCAGACGGCGGGCAGGCAGGGGGGACCGTGGCAGCATTCGATGTGCACAGTTGGAGCATTTGATGACACACTGGTAGCATTTGATAGGCACAGTGGGAGCGTTTGATGGGCACAGTGGCTGCATTTGATGGGCACAGTGGCTGCGTTTGATGGGCACAGTGGCTGCATTTGAGGGCACAGTGGCTGCATTTGAGGACACAGTGGCTGTGTTTGATGGGTACAGTGAGGCTGCAATTGATGTTTTTTTTTCAGAATTTTTCAGTTTCTTTGCGCACCCCCAAAAATTTTGAGCACCAGCCGCCACTGAGGCTAAGTATACTTATTTTTATAAAAGTGACAATTATTTTCAGCCTTTTACTTGTGTTAGACTTTTTGAATTGAGCCTATTGTCAGATAAATTTCCATATGCATTCAGTCATTTGCAATTGTTACAAGCACGACATATTAAAAAGTTTGTTACACAATTGTTACAAACTTTCTGCAGCACTATTACTATTACTTTGTATAGTTTTCATTTCCATATTGGCTATTTTTCCTATTAAAAAGACCAGACTCAAAGGATGGGTGTCATTTCTTTGTGTTTTGTGATCAGCAGTTGAAATTCATGCTTATACTGTTGATATCAACACCTCAGTATAGAAAGCCATCCAGACCACATTGTAAATGATCAATACCTAATCTGGAAAGTGTCTCCTCTGGTTTCATTAGGTGTGTAATAGGATGGTGCTTTATTTGGTAGATCGTAACTACTGAATTACCCCTTTGCACACTGCTATACACCTTTACAAGTTAAGTGCATAGTGTGCTAGTATGCATCGCATACTAGCACTTTAGGAAAGACTTACCTAAAAGCAAAGCCCAACAGCGTAGCACTGTCAGGGCTCCCCTGGGGCTTTCCTCTGCACCCGGTCTTCCTTCTGGGTTCAAGGGCTGCAGCCGTTTGACTGGCCAACCATGTGCAGGGTAGTCACGGCCACGGCACGCCGTCCATTGAGAGCGCAATGCGCATGTTCCGGTGAAAGCTCCAGCACTGCACATTTAAGAGATATTTACTGTACCTACAGGTAAGCCTTATTATAGGCTTAACTCTAGGTATAAATCATTAAAAGGCCTTTACTACAACTTTAACTATATAAATAAGTGTTTTATATTTTGCACAGTAGAGTAGGGACGGGCCAGAGAAGGATCACTTTGACACAGCGCGATGCCATGTTGAACTTCCAGTGACCAGTATGAGAGAGTGAGAGCGATAACACCAAATTTAACACACCTGCTCCCCATTTACACCTTAGACCTTAACAAGTAACATGACACCAGGGACGGAAAATAGCTAATTGGGCCCAATTTGGACATTTTCACTTAGGGGTGTACTCACCTTTGTTGCCAGCGGTTAAGACATTAACCACTTAAGGACCCCTCACTGTATATATACGTCGGCAGAATGGCTCGTACAGGCACAATCACGTACCTGTACGTGGCCCTTTAAGTGCCGGCGTCAGGGTCGCATGCGTGCTCGCGACCCCCTGCCTTCCCTGTGAGTCGAACCGCGGTTCCTGAGGACTCGATCGCCGCGGGGATCCCCGCGATCGTCCCACGGAGGCATGAAACGGGGAGATGTTAGTGTAAACACAACATCTCCTCGCTCCCCTACTGACAATGTCAGCGATCTCCGCTCCGTGTAATCATCGGTGACGTGTCACTCGTAGCCACGCCCCCTCAGTTATAAACACGCCCCTCCAGCGCCCCTAGTGGTTAACCCCTTCACTGCCAGTGTCATTTTTACAGTAACCAGTGTATTTTTATTGCACTGATGGCTGTAAAAATGACAATGGACCCAAAAATGTGTCAAAAGTGTCCGATGTGTCCGCCATAATGTCGCAGTCATGAAAAAAAATCGCTGATTCTTTTTTAGAAGAATGCCTTAAAACTATCCCCTATATTGTAAACGCTATAACATTTGCGCAAACCAATCAATAAACGCCGATTGCGATTTTTTTTTACCAAAAATATGTAGATGAATACGTATCGGCCTAAACGGAGGAAAAAAAACGTTTTATAAATTTTTTGGGGATAGTTATTATAGCAAAAAGTAAAAAAATATGTCATTTTTTTCAAGATTGTCGCTCTATTTTTTGTTTATAGCGCAAAAAATAAAAACCGCAGAGGTGATCAGATACCACCAAAAGAAAGCTCTATTTGTGGGAAAAAGAGGACGCCAATTTTGTTTGGGAGCCACGTCGCACGACCGCGCAATTGTCAGTTAAAACGACGCAGTGCCGAATCGCAAAAAGGGGCCTGGTCTTTATGCTGCGTATTGGTCCGGTCCTTAAGTGGTTAATGGCTGTGTTGAGTTATTTTGAGGGGACAGCAAATTTACACTGTTATACAAGTTGTACACTCACTACTAGGGATGAGCTTCGAGTTCGAGTCGAACTCATGTTCGACTCGAACATTGCCTGTTCGCCCGTTCGCCGAACAGCGAACAAATTGGGGTGTTCGCGGCAAATTCGAAAAATCTATGGGAGAAATCTAAAGTGCTAATTATAAAGGCTTATATGCAAGTTATTGTCCTAAAAAGTGTTTGGGGACCCGGGTCCTGCCCCAGGGGACATGTATCAATGCAAAAAGAAGTTTTTAAAACGTCCGTTTTTTCGGGAGCAGTGATTTTAATAATGCTTAAAATGAAAAAATAAAAGTGAAATATTCCTTTAAATTTCGTACCTGGGGGGTGTGTATGATATGCATGTGAAGTGGCGCATGTTTCCCGTGCTTAGAACTGTCCCTGCAAAAAATGTCATTTTTGAAAGAAAAAAAGTCATTTAAAACTCACTCGCGGCTATTAATGAATTGTCGGCTCCCGGCAATACATACAAAAGTCATTGATAAAAAAAAAAAAAAGCGTGGGGGTTCCCCAGAATTCAATTACCAGGCCCTTCAGGTCTGGAATGGATATTAAGGGGAACCCCGCCGCAAATTTAAAAAAAAATTGACGTGGGGTTCCCCCAAATATCCATTCCAGGCCCTTCAGATCTGGCATGGATTTTAAGGGGAACTCCACCCCAAATGTAAAAAAAAATGGCGTGGAGTCCCCCTAAAAATCCATACCAGACCCCTTATCCGAGCACGCAACCTGGCCGGCCGCAGGGGAAAAGGGGGGGACGAGAGAGCGGCCCCCCTCCCTCCTGAACCGTACCAGGCCACATGCCCTCAACATGGGGAGGATGTCCCCATGTTGATGGGGACAAGGGCCTCATCCCCACAACCCTTGCCCGGTGGTTGTGGGGGTCTGCGGGCGGGGGGCGTATCGGAATCTGGAAGACCCCTTTAACAAAGGGGACCCCCAGATCCCGGCCCCCGCCCTATGTGAATTGGTAAGGGGTACATTGTACCCCTACCATTTCACAAAGAAAGCGTAAAAAAATGTTTAAAAAAAACACACAAACACCTTGAAAAAGTCCTTTATTTAAAAAAACAAAAAAACAAAACATTCCAGCGGTGAAATCCAGTGTCCCGCGGCGATCCCGATGTGCAGCGCTGTCCTTCATTGGTTGTGCCTGAGCGGACCTGATGGGGAACTCCCTCTCAGTATTTTAAATGTATAGACCCGCCCCTTCTAAAGTTCCCCATCAGGTCCGCTCAGCGGACCAGATGCGGAACATGAGAAGGGGCGGGTCTATACATGTATTACCAAAGTGAGAGCAGTTCCCCATCAGGTCCGCCCCCTCGGTATGTCGGACCCGCCTACGTCATTGGCTTGAGCGGGGAACTTCCTTCACTGTGTAATTTAAATTTACATAGTGAAGGAAGTTCCCCGCTCAAGCCAATGACGTAGGCGGGTCCGACATACCGAGGGGGCGGACCTGATGGGGAACTGCTCTCACTTTGGTAATACATGTATAGACCCCCCCCTTCTCATGTTCCGCATCTGGTCCGCTGAGCGGACCTGATGGGGAACTTTAGAAGGGGCGGGTCTATACATTTAAAATACTGAGAGGGAGTTCCCCATCAGGTCCGCTCAGGCACAACCAATGAAGGACAGCGCTGGACATCGGGATCGCCGTGGGACACTGGATTTCACCGCTGGAATGTTTTTTTGTTTTTTTTTTTAAATAAAGGACTTTTTCAAGGTGTTTGTGTGTTTTTTTTAAACATTTTTTTACGCTTTCTTTGTGAAATGGTAGGGGTACAATGTACCCCTTACCAATTCACATAGGGGGGGCCGGGATCTGGGGGTCCCCTTTGTTAAAGGGGTCTTCCAGATTCCGATAAGCCCCCCGCCCGCAGACCCCCACAACCACCGGGCAAGGGTTGTGGGGATGAGGCCCTTGTCCCCATCAACATGGGGACATCCTCCCCATGTTGAGGGCATGTGGCCTGGTACGGTTCAGGAGGGAGGGGGGGCCGCTCTCTCGTTCCCCCCTTTTCCCCTGTGGCCTGCCAGGTTGCGTGCTCGGATAAGGGGTCTGGTATGGATTTTTAGGGGGACTCCACGCCATTTTTTTTTAAATTTGGGGTGGAGTTCCCCTTAAAATCCATGCCAGATCTGAAGGGCCTGGAATGGATATTTGGGGGAACCCCACGTCAATTTTTTTTTAAATTTGCGGCGGGGTTCCCCTTAATATCCTTTCCAGACCTGAAGGGCCTGGTAATTGAATTCTGGGGAACCCCCACGCTTTTTTTTTTTTTTTTTTAATCAATGACTTTTGTATGTATTGCCGGGAGCCGACAATTCATTAATAGCCGCGAGTCAGTTTTAAATGACTTTTTTTCTTTCAAAAATGACATTTTTTGCAGGGACAGTTCTAAGCACGGGAAACATGCGCCACTTCACATGCATATCATACACACCCCCCAGGTACGAAATTTAAAGGAATATTTCACTTTTATTTTTTCATTTTAAGCATTATTAAAATCACTGCTCCCGAAAAAACGGCCGTTTTTAAAACTTTTTTTTGCATTGATACATGTCCCCTGGGGCAGGACCCAGGTCCCCAAACACTTTTTAGGACAATAACTTGCATATTAGCCTTTATAATTAACACTTTAGATTTCGAACGTTCGAGTCCATTGTATTTAATAGGGTTCTAAAGTTCACACGAACATTTTGTCTGTTCGCAGGTTCTGGTGCGAACCGAACAGGGGGGTGTTCGGCTCATCCCTGCTCACTACTTTACATTGTAGCAAAGTGTCATTTCTTCAGTGTTGTCACCTGAAAAAATATAAAATATTTACAAAAATGTGAGGGGTGTACTCACTTTTGTGAGATACTGTACATCACATTTGGCAAGACAGGATTCTCAACACCATTTTGAACACATATAAATAGGACAAGGCATCATTGTACAATGGCCTTGCTTTGTACTGTATCCTACTTTCTAGTATTTATTTTGAAATGTGAAAACTCATTACTAGTATTAGTCAAACATGGTGAAGATTTTTCATCCCCAGTGGTATGTAAAGCAGTGAGAGGCACGCAGTGTACAGAAAGACAGGTGAACCATGAAGACATTTGCATGCACTTAAGAACATGAAAAATGAAAATCGCTTTCAGGTAGACCCGGCAATAAATTGCTTTTAAAAGCACTGAATCTATAAATACGTCTTGTTTTTTCCTTTTACAAAACAAAATTATATACTCATTAATAACCGTTTGTTCCTGTGTGTAGAACCCAGTTACTGTGAATATCTGCAGATGACTCACTCAAGCTTTGGGCCCTGTTTAAATTGGGGTGTTTATTAAGTAAAGGTTTATATGGACATCACAGTTATTGTGGTCATAGCCAGAGTTGCTTCCTGTCGACGTGACCGCATACAGACGTGAGCCTTATTTTTAGCACTGTGATCCGGTACACCATTAGCCTCATCTCATGTGAGTGACATTACCTGTCTGGGTGCTTAGGTGCCGTTTGCCAATGGCTACCAGCTCAGACAAGCTACACACCATGGGTATTGATTCACAATTAGTGTTGAGCGGACCCGAACTGTAAAGTTCGGGTCCGTACCGAATTTTGGCGTTTTCCCGACCCCGGACCTGGATTTTGCGCTAAAGTCCGGGTTCGGGTCCGGATTCGGGAATTTAATGGCGCAGTTAGAAATGCTTCAGGGGCCAGCCAATCACCATTTGATTAGCTGGTGTGCCCTTAGAAGCCATCATAGCCATGCCTACTAATGGCATGGCTGTGATTGGTCAGTGCAACATGTGACCCAGCATGTGACCAGCTTCTATATAAGCAAGAGGCACACAGCACAGATCCGTCACTCTGCTTTTAGACAGTGTAGGGAAAGGATCCTGGCTGCTGTTGCTGTGAGGGAGAGAATTATATGATAGGAGTTAGTCCTGATTCTGCAATCTACTGATAGAAAAGATAGAGAGACAGTGTAGTGTAGTGTAGGGGCAGGATCCTGTTTGTGCTTTCAGGGAGAGAGATTTAGATAGGAGTCCAGATTGAGAGATATAATAGCTCAGCGATCTGCATAGGTTTATCTGTTTGTGTTGCAAGCTCAGTGCACCAGCACTGCATTACGTTGAGTGATACACCTATTCCATACTGTGGCTGTATTGTGCTCTTGCTAAAAGACCCATTTCGGGCAGAAAAAAAAAAAAAGGCACTTTATTGTGCTTTTGCTAAAAAGACCCATTTTTGGGCCCCAAAAAAAAAAAAGGCACTTTATTGTGCTGTTGCAAAAAAAAAAAAGTCACTTTGTTGTGCACAAAAAAGACCTATTTTTGGGCAAAAAAAATATTTTGCAGTGCATATCTCTAGTTGTGTGAAATAACCAATTTCTATATATTTTTCTTGTACTATGCTATACTAAAAAAAAAAAAAACAACTTTTTTTTGAATAGCATTCTCTGCAGCTGTGCGATTCAGCGGTTATATACTGTGGGTGTGTTGTGCTCTTCCAAAAAACGCCATTTAGGGCCACAGAAAATATTTTGCAGTGTGAAATACACATCTGGAGGTGTGTGAAAAAACAACATTATTTTTGAATAGCATTCTCTGGCCTCTGCAGCTGTGCGATTCAGCGGTTATATACTGTTGGGGTTGTTGTGCTCTTCAAAAAAACGCCATTTAGGGCCACAGAAAATAAATTGCAGTGTGAAATACACATGTGGAGGTGTGTAAAATAAACAATTTCTATATATTGTACAGTGCTATACTAAAAAAAACAACATTTTTTTTGAATAGCATTCTCTGCACTTCTATAGCTGTGCGATTCAGTGGTTAAATACTGTGGTTGTGTTGTGCTCTTCCAAAAAACACCATTTAGGGCCACAGAAAATATTTTGCAGTGTGAAATACACATCTGGAGGTGTGTGAAAAAACAACATTATTTTTAAAAAGCATTCTCTGGCCTCTGCAGCTGTGCGATTCAGCAGTTATATACTGTTGGGGTTGTTGTGCTCTTCCAAAAAACGCCATTTAGGGCCACAGAAAATAAATTGCAGTGTGAAATACACATGTGGAGGTGTGTAAAATAAACAATTTCTATATATTGTACAGTGCTATACTAAAAAAAAACACATTTTTTTTGAATAGCATTCTCTGCACTTCTATAGCTGTGCGATTCAGTGGTTAAATACTGTGGTTGTGTTGTGCTCTTCCAAAAAACGCCATTTAGGGCCACAGAAAATATTTTGCAGTGTAAAATACACATCTGGAGGTGTGTGAAAAAACATTATTTTTAAAAAGCATTCTCTGGCCTCTGCAGCTGTGCGATTCAGCGGTTATATACTGTTGGGGTTGTTGTGCTCTTGCAAAAAACGCCATTTAGGGCCACAGAAAATATTTTGCAGTGTGAAATACACATCTGGAGGTGTGTGAAAAAACAACATTATTTTTGAATAGCATTCTATGGCCTCTGCAGCTGTGCGATTCAGCGGTTATATACTGTTGGGGTTGTTGTGCTCTTGCAAAAAACGCCATTTAGGGCCACAGAAAATATTTTGCAGTGTGAAATACACATCTGGAGGTGTGTGAAAAGTAGGATTTTTAAAACAGCTTACCTGTAAAATCCTTTTCTTGGAGTACATCACGGGACACAGAGCAGCATAGTCATTACTATGTGGGTTATATAGATTACCTTCAGGTGCTGGCACTGGCAACTTCCAAAACAGGAAGTACCCTCCCCTATATAAGCCCCTCCCATCCGGGAGTACCTCAGTTTTGTAGCAAAGCAATACGTGTCCCCAAAAGAGGGGTGGGAGCTCTGTGTCCCGTGATGTACTCCAAGAAAAGGATTTTACAGGTAAGCTGTTTTAAAAATCCTACTTTCTTGTTCATACATCACGGGACACAGAGCAGCATAGTCATTACTATGTGGGACGTCCCAAAGCAATGCCACATGAGGGGGGGGATACACCATACATAAGCTGGGCGCCATCAGGCATGAGGATCTTTTGCGGCCTGCAACACACTGCGCCCAAAGGCGACATCCTCCTGACTTCTAACGTCCACCTGGTAGAATCTAGTAAACGTGTGTACTGAAGACCATGTTGCGGCCTTACAAATTTGCGCCAGGGAGGCCTGGTGATGCACTGCCCATGAAGTTCCAACTGCTCTCGTGGAGTGCGCCCTAACTTTGAACGGAGGCGGTCTACTTCTCAAGCCATAGGCTTGTATTATGACCTGTCGAATCCACTTGGCTAAAGTAGATTTTGATGCTGCCTGACCCTTTCTGGGGCCTTCCGGCAGAACAAACAAAGAATCCGTTCTACGAATCTGAGCAGTGGCTTCTAGATAAGCTTTAACTGCTCTTACTACATCCAAAGAATGCAATAACTTTTCCTCTACCGAGCTTGGTTTGGGGAAAAAAGAAGGAAGAACCACATCCTGGTTCAAGTGAAACCTCGATACCACCTTAGGAAGAAAGGCTGGGTGAGGACGTAATACTACTCTGTCCTTATGGATAACCAGATATGGCTCTTTACAGGACATGGCGGCTAATTCCGACACTCTTCTAGCCGAGCATATGGCTACTAAAAATATCAATTTCCTGGTGAGTAGAACCAAGGAAATGTGCCGCAAAGGTTCAAATGGCTGCTTCTGCAGAACCGACAGAACCAAATTTAGATCCCATGGGCATATGGGAGCCTTAATCGGTGGAATAATACGAGTCACACCTTGCATAAAGGATTTGACAAGTGAATGCATAGCCAGGGGCCTTTGAAATAGTATTGACAAGGCCGAAACCTGGCCCTTGATAGTACTTAAGGCAAACTTCCTGTCTACAGCCCACTGCAGGAAGTCCAGAATTCTGCCTATAACGTACTTACGTGGATGCCATTTTCTGGCCTCGCACCAAGTGATGTACGCCTTCCAAACTCTATAGTAGATCTGCCTGGATACAGGCTTCCTGGCATTGATTATAGTTGATACCACAGAGTTAGAGAGACCTCTCTTCTTTAGGATGTGGGATTCAATAGCCAGGCCGTTAAACTTAGAGTTAGTAAGGAAGGGTGGTATATCGGTCCTTGCGAAAGCAGGTCCGGACGACGTGGAAGGGTCCAAGGACTCCCCACAGACATTTTGATGATCTCCGCGTACCAGGCCCTTCGGGGCCACGCTGGAGCCACCAGGATCACCGGCTTCTTCTCCAACCTGACTCTGCGAAGGAGTCGAGGCAACAATTGTAGCGGAGGGAATGCATATATCAGTCTGAACTGATCCCAAGGGAACACCAGAGCATCCGAGCCGCAAGCGAGGGGATCCCTTGTCCGGGAGACAAATCTGTCCACCTTTGCGTTGAATCTGGATGCTAGCAGATCTACATCCGGTGTTCCCCACCGCTGACATATTGCTCGGAAGACCTCGGGATGAAGGGACCATTCCCCTGGGCATAACTGTTGGCGACTCAGAAAGTCCGCCTTCCAATTCTCCACCCCTGGAATGAAGACAGCTGATATACATGGGACATGCTTTTCTGCCCATTCCAGGATGTGACTTACTTCCCTCTGGGCTGCACGACTCCTGGTGCCTCCCTGATGATTGATATATGCCACTGCTGTGGCATTGTCTGATTGAATTCTGACAGGGGACCCTTGGAGTCTGGATGTCCAGGTTACTAGGGCGTACCGGGCTGCTCGTATCTCTAAGAGATTGATGGGCAGGGTTTTTACTACATTTGACCATCTGCCCTGGAGAGACCATTGCTCCAGTACTGCCCCCCAGCCTATAAGGCTGGCATCTGTAGTGACCACCTTCCAAGATATCGGGCTGAAGGGTTTTCCCTTCTGGAGATTCTGGGGGATCAACCACCAGCAGAGACTCTTCCGAACGGAAGGGGACAAAGCCATCGGGAAGTCTAGAGCCTGAACTTTTCCGTTCCAGGCTGACAATATGGCCCTTTGTAAATTCCTTGAGTGGAATTGGGCGTATGGTACAGCTTCGAATGATGCTACCATCTTTCCTAGCAGCCTCATGCACAGGCGTATGGACGGCTGTCTTTTTGCACAAAGCAGACGGACCAAGGCCCTCAAAGAGGATACCTTGTCTAGAGGTAAGAAAATCTTCCTCTGGTCTGAATCCAGCCGTAGCCCTAGATATACCAGGTTTTTCACTGGCTGTAGGGCTGACTTGTCCAGGTTGATGACCCAACCGTGAGACTCTAGATACTTGATTGTATCGACAATTACCACTTCTAGCTTGGCAACTGAGTGGTCCATCAACAACAGGTCGTCTAGGTATGCCATTATCGTTACACCCCGTGTTCTTAGATCGGCCAACAGTGGGGCCAGAATTTTTGTGAACACTCGTGGTGCTGTGGCCAGACCGAATGGTAAGGCTCTGAACTGAAAATGGCGCCCTTCTACTGCAAAGCGTAGGAATTTTTGATGACCTGGAAAGATGGGAACATGCAAGTAAGCATCTTTGATGTCGATCGAGGCTAACCATTCCTCCCCTTGTAGGGCAGCGGTGACCGATCGGATCGACTCCATCCGGAAAGACCGGACGTTTAGAAATTTGTTTAGACTCTTTAGGTCCAATATGGGTCTTATGTCCCCGTTTGGCTTCGGGACTGTGAAAAGGTTTGAGTAGAAACCCAACCCCCACTCTTCCATAGGAACCTCCATAATTACTCCTTGGAGCAATAGTTGTTCTAACGCCAATAGGAGAGACCCTCTTTTTAGAGGGTCTCTTGGCATGCCTGACCACTAGTGATGAGCCGAACACCCCCGGGTTCGGTTCGCACCAGAACCCGCGAACGGACCGAAAGTTCGAACGAACATTAGAACCCTATTAAATACAATGGATGCGAACGTTCGAATTCTAAAGTGCTAATTATAACAACTATTATGCATGTTATTGTCTTAAAAAGGGTTTGGGAACCCGGGTTCTGCACCAGGGGACATGTATCAATGCAAAAAGAAGTTTTAAAAACGGTCGTTTTTCGGGAGCAGTCATTTTAATGATGCATAAAGTGAAAAAAAAAAAGTCAAATATTCCTTTAAATATCGTACCTGGGGGGTGTCTAAAGTATGCCTGTGAAGTGCCACGTGTTTCCCGTGTTTAGAACTGTCCCTGCACAAAATGACACTTCTAAAGGAAAAAAAAGCCATTTAAAACTGCTTGCGGCTTTAATGTAATGTCTGGTCCCGGTAATATGGATGAAATTCTTTAAGAAAAATGGCATAGCTACCCCATGACCCCCCCCCTACCCCAGCCCATTACCAGCCCCTTTGGGTCTTGTATGGATATTAAGGGGAACCCCGCACATAAAATAAAAAAGGCCCTATATACTCTGAACAGCCCTATACAGGCGGTGCATACAAGACAGGGACTGTAGGTTTGTTCTTATGTAGAGTCTGTTTGTAATTTTGAACAGGTACATTGTTGAAGTGTAGCTCCAGACCAAAAATCTATTTTTAAACTTTTTGGAAAACATAGGTAAGGGTTATCACCCCTGTAACATTTGTTTTGCTGTCTGTGCCCCTGTTCAGAACATTTCACCTCACTTTCCGTCCCAATGACAACTCTTTTTGAAATGTGGTCTTTTTCTTGAAACAATGATTGCTGATAAAGCATCAGTACAGAGGAGACACCTTTCTCCCATATTTATTCTTACAGGAGAGAATTTTCCTTCCTAGTGGTAGATTTCCTCTCACTTCCTGTTGTCTTCTTGCGTTTGCAAGTAGGAGTCGTTTGTAAGTTGGATGTTTGAAAGTAGGGACCTGCCGTATATACTCTGCAGAAATAGGCCCCTTAGTTGTTGGTGTTGGCACAACACTGTAAGCACTCACAGTTACTCTTGGTTGGTGCTGGAACGCCCTGCTGTCAACTATTATATCAGGAATTTTAATTACATATAATTGTTGAACAGTGGTAGTAAAAATTGGGCCTTTGATGGTGGTGCTGGTGCCACAACACTGTAAGCCCTGACAGTTACTCTTGGTGGGTGCAGCAATGGGCCCTGCTGTGAATTATTAGATCAAGAATTGTAATTACATGCCCCTGTTGAACAGGGGCTGAAAAATTGGGCCTTAGGCACTGGTGGCACAACACTGCAACCCCTCACAGATACTGTACTTGGAGCACAGCAATGAGCCCTGTTGCAAAGTATTGCTTCAAAAATTGTAATGACACGCCCCTGTTAAACAGGGGCTGAAAAATTGGGCCTTAGGCACTGGCGGCACAACACTGCAACTCCTCACAGATACTGTACTTGGAGCACAGCAATGAGCCCTGTTGCAAAGTATTGCTTCAAAAATTGTAATGACACGCCCCTGTTAAACAGGGGCTGAAAAATTGGGCCTTAGGCACTGGTGGCACAACACTGCAACTCCTCACAGATACTGTACTTGGAGCACAGCAATGAGCCCTGTTGCAAAGTATTGCTTCAAAAATTGTAATTACACGCCCCTGTTAAACAGGGGCTGAAAAATTGGGCGTTAGGCACTGGTGGCGGCACCCATAAACAAAAATGATCTTACAAGCTATCATCATCAATCGTATCATTGAGGACTCGGAGGAGGAGGATAGCCAGTCAACATAACAGCACAGGCACTCAGCATCAGCATCAGTCTTGAAGGGATGTGACATGTTAAAATCAATTAGTCTGTTATATCAGCATCAGGTGTGTGGTAGCTGGTGGTGATCCAAGACTGGTTCATCTTGATGAAAGTCAGTCGATCAACCGAGTCGGTGGACAGGCGCACCCTGTGATCCGTGACAAATCCTCCAGCAGCACTGAATGTGCGTTCCGAAAGAACGCTGGATGCAGGACAGGCCAGTAGCTCAATTGCATACTGTGCAAGCTCTGGCCAGTGATCCATCCTCAAGACCCAGTAAGCCAGAGGATTTTCGGTGGGGAAGGTGTCCAAGTCTGACCTTGCCCCTAGATATTCCTGCACCATGTTTATCAGACGCTGGCGATGGTTGCTGGAACCGATCATACTTTGGGGCTGCGGACTAAAGAATTGTCTGAACGCATCGGTCAGACGGCCACCTTCCCCACCGCTCCTTCTTTGACTGGCCGAAGCCTCAGCAACTCGTTGTCCAGGACCAGGAGTTTGCAACCTCCCAGTCTCTGGGAACGCGTTGCACAGACCTTTCTGCAAGGCCTCCCGGAGTTGTCTCATCCTCTGCTCCCTCTGCGACGGTAACATAAGGTCCGCAACCTTACCCTTGTACCGTGGATCAAGGAGAGTGGCCAGCCAGTAATGGTCCCTCTCCTTGATCCGAAGAATACGAGGATCCTTCCGCAGACTTTGCAGGATCAGGGAGGCCATGCAGCGTAGGTTTGCTGAGGCATTCGCTCCGGAGTCCTCTGGGTCACTAAGGACGACATGATCCGCAGCCACCTCCTCCCAGCCACGTACAAGTCCACTGGTTTCTTGGGACTGTAAATCATCCCTAAAAGACTGCTGCTGATGATGCTGAGTGCCAGCCTCCACCTCCATGCTGACACAATCCTCCTCCTCCTCCTCCTCCTCCTCCTCCTCTTCCTGTGCGATGGGTGGGACAGAAGGAACACTGTCTGGGTAAAGGGGGCCTTGAGAGGCAAGGAAGTCCTCCTCTTCCTGCCTCTGTTCTGCCTCAAGTGCCCTGTCCATTATTCCACGCAGCGTGTGCTCCAACAGGTGGACAAGAGGTACAGTGTCACTGATGCATGCACTGTCACTGCTCACCATCCTCGTGGCCTCCTCAAATGGTGCCAGGACAGTGCATGCATCCCTGATCATGCCCCACTGGCGTGGAGAAAAAAAACCAAGCTCCCCTGACCCTGTCCTGGTGCCGTAGTCGCACAGGTACTCATTGATGGCCCTCTGCTGCGTGTGCAGCCGCTGCAGCATGGCCAACGTTGAGTTCCACCTGGTGGGCATGTCACATATAAGGCGGTTCTTGGGCAGGTTCAACTCCTTTTGCAGCTCAGCCAGGCGAGCACTGGCATTATAAGATCTGCGGAAATGCACACAGACTTTCCTGGCCTGCCTCAGGACATCCTGTAAGCCCGGGTACCTGCCCAAGAAGCGCTGCACCACCAGGTTAAGGACGTGAGCCACACAGGGCACATGGGTCAGTTGTCCCTGTCGGAGGGCGGAGAGGAGGTTGGTGCCATTGTCGCAAACCACCATTCCTGGCTTAAGCTGGCGTGGCGTCAACCACCTCTCGGCCTGGCCCTGCAGAGCAGACAGGACCTCTGCCCCAGTGTGGCTTCTGTCCCCCAAACACACCAGCGCAAGCACGGCATGGCATCTTTTTGCCTGCGTACTTGCGTAGCCCCGTGAACGGCTACGGAGCACCGCTGGTTCATAGGACAAACCACAGGAAGAGGCCATGGAGGAAGAAGAAGAGGAGGGGGTGGAGGAGAGAGGTGTGTCACAACCAGTAGTAGCATTTTGGAGGCGTGGCGGTGGGACAACCTCCAACACTACTGCACCTTGTCCTGAATCCTTCCCAGCTGCCAAAAGAGTGACCCAATGGGCCGTGAAAGAAAGGTAACGTCCCTGTCCATGCCTGCTGGACCATGAGTCAGCGGTAATATGCACCTTACCGCTGACCGCCCTGTCCAGCGAGGCCAAGACATTGCCTTCCACATGCCGGTAGAGAGCCGGAATAGCCTTCCGTGAGAAAAAGTGGCGTTTGGGAACCTGCCACTGAGGAACCGCACATTGCACAAACTCACGGAAGGGGGCCGAGTCTACCAACTGAAAAGGCAGCAGTTGAAGCGCTAGCAATTTAGCCAAGCTAGCATTCAACCGCTGGGCATGTGGATGGCTGGGAGTGAACTTCTTTCGACGGTCCAGCAGCTGGGGCAGGGAAATTTGCCTGCTAGAATCGGACGTCGGTGTACTGCTAGCAGAGTGGCCGCAAGTACTTGGCTGTGACACACCTAATTCTACACCTTCATTTCTCTCAGTGCATGTTTCAGAGAGGACTGAAGTTATAGTGGGGTTGGAGATCCCAGCTGATGCGGTGCAAGGAGAGGTCCGCTTTGTTCTTTGGTGTGGGTCTTTCAGGTAGGCTTGCCAACGAGCTGCATGGCAGGTCAACATATGTCTGGTCAGGCATGTGGTACCCAAGCGGCTGATGTTTTGGCCACGCGATATACGCTTGAGACATATGTTGCAAACAGCAGCTGTGCGATCTGATGCACTAGCCTCAAAAAAGGCCCACACCAAAGAACTTTTTGAATGACGGGCAGAGGCAGCGCCCTGCACAGGCGGAGCTCTGCGGTGTGATTCCGTCGGTGTACTGCCCTTACGCTGGCCACCAAAGGGCATCCTGCCTCGTTGGAGATGTGCCTCCTCCTCATCCTCTTCCTCCTCCTCTCTCCTATTAGGCACCCACGTGGAGTCAGTGACCTCATCATCCCCTCCCTCCTCATCACTGGAGCCAATCTGGCAGTATGCTGCAGCTGCTGGAACATGACTGCCAGATTGGTGTCCTTCTTGAGCATCCCCTCTGTCTGCTCTCACGCTACTGCCTTCCTCTAGCTGGGTTTCATCATCAGACCCTTCGAAACGCTGGGCATCCTCCTGGAGCATGTACCCAACACTGTGCTGAAACAGTTCGGGGGACTCCTCAGGAGGAGGACATGGTGGGTCTAGGGAAGGAGTGACTGATGATTTGTCTGACATTGATACCAGGGAAGACGACGCTTTGGCAGCTGCTTTTCCAGTACCCTGAGCCTGGGTGTGAGAGGATGAGGAGGAGGAGGAGGGCTTGGTCATCCACTCTACCAAGTCTTCGGCATGATGTGGCTCAACATGTCCAGCTGCCGAAAAGAAGGACAAGCGTGTCCCATGGCCATGTGCTGATGACAATGCACCGCGTCCACGACCAGCACTGTTGCCCCCAGACACAGAGCCTGCTTGCCCTCTTTTATTGCCTCCTGACTGTCTGCCTCTCCTTGTTTGCCTTCCAGACATTCTAATAGATGGCCTGCAGGGAGATGGGAAAAAAGCAATAAGGGCTACCTTCAGGTGTCCTTCTCTGTCCCTTGAAACAAGGACTTTCACAGTGAAAGAAACTGACACTCTCCCTACCTACAGTTTTCTGTCCCTAGAAAAAATATTTTTTTTAAGCACAATATAGCACAAGGACAATTCACTCACTGTCCTTACAGGTCCCTGGAAACAAGGACTTGCAGAGTGAAAGAAAAAAAACACTCTCCCTACCTACAGTTTTCTGTCCCTAGAAAAAATGTTTTTTTTAATCACAATATAGCACAAGGACAATTCACTCACTGTCCTCACAGGTCCCTGGAAACAAGGGCTTGCAGAGTGAAATAAACTGACACTCTCCCTACCTACAGTTTTCTGTCCCTAGAATAAATGTTTTTTTTAAGCACAATATAGCACAAGGACAATTCACTCACTGTCCTTACAGGTCCCTGGAAACAAGGACTTGCAGAGTGAAAGAAAAAAAACACTCTCCCTACCTACAGTTTTCTGTCCCTAGAAAAAATGTTTTTTTTAATCACAATATAGCACAAGGACAATTCACTCACTGTCCTTACAGGTCCCTGGAAACAAGGACTTGCAGAGTGAAAGAAAAAAAACACTCTCCCTACCTACAGTTTTCTGTCCCTAGAAAAAATGTTTTTTTTAATCACAATATAGCACAAGGACAATTCACTCACTGTCCTTCCAGGTCCCTGGAAACAAGGACTTGCAGAGTGAAAGAAACTGACACTGTCCCTACCTACAGTTTTCTGTCCCTAGAATAAATGTTTTTTTTAAGCACACTATAGCACAAGGACAATTCACTCACTGTCCTTACAGGTCCCTGGAAACAAGGACTTGCAGAGTGAAAGAAAAAAAACACTCTCCCTACCTACAGTTTTCTGTCCCTAGAAAAAATGTTTTTTTTAATCACAATATAGCACAAGGACAATTCACTCACTGTCCTTACAGGTCCCTGGAAACAAGGACTTGCAGAGTGAAAGAAAAAAAACACTCTCCCTACCTACAGTTTTCTGTCCCTAGAAAAAATGTTTTTTTTAATCACAATATAGCACAAGGACAATTCACTCACTGTCCTTACAGGTCCCTGGAAACAAGGACTTGCAGAGTGAAATAAACTGACACTCTCCCTACCTACAGTTTTCTGTCCCTAGAATAAATGTTTTTTTTAAGCACAATATAGCACAAGGACAATTCACTCACTGTCCTTACAGGTCCCTGGAAACAAGGACTTGCAGAGTGAAATAAACTGACACTCTCCCTACCTACAGTTTTCTGTCCCTAGAAAAAATGTTTTTTTTAATCACAATATAGCACAAGGACAATTCACTCACTGTCCTTACAGGTCCCTGGAAACAAGGACTTGCAGAGTGAAATAAACTGACACTCTCCCTACCTACAGTTTTCTGTCCCTAGAAAAAATGTTTTTTTTAATCACAATATAGCACAAGGACAATTCACTCACTGTCCTTCCAGGTCCCTGGAAACAAGGACTTGCAGAGTGAAAGAAACTGACACTGTCCCTACCTACAGTTTTCTGTCCCTAGAATAAATGTTTTTTTTAAGCACACTATAGCACAAGGACAATTCCCTCACTGTCCTTACAGGTCCCTGGAAACAAGGACTTGCAGAGTGAAAGAAAAAAAACACTCTCCCTACCTACAGTTTTCTGTCCCTAGAAAAAATGTTTTTTTTAATCACAATATAGCACAAGGACAATTCACTCACTGTCCTTACAGGTCCCTGGAAACAAGGACTTGCAGAGTGAAAGAAAAAAAACACTCTCCCTACCTACAGTTTTCTGTCCCTAGAAAAAATGTTTTTTTTAATCACAATATAGCA
This sequence comes from Rana muscosa, assembly GCA_029206835.1. NCBI lineage: Eukaryota > Metazoa > Chordata > Amphibia > Anura > Ranidae > Rana > Rana muscosa. Next base: position 152,656,979 of record CM055117.1, read on the forward strand.
CAAGGACAATTCACTCACTGTCCTTACAGGTCCCTGGAAACAAGGACTTGCAGAGTGAAATAAACTGACACTCTCCCTACCTACAGTTTTCTGTCCCTAGAATAAATGTTTTTTTTAAGCACAATATAGCACAAGGACAATTCACTCACTGTCCTTACAGGTCCCTGGAAACAAGGACTTGCAGAGTGAAATAAACTGACACTCTCCCTACCTACAGTTTTCTGTCCCTAGAAAAAATGTTTTTTTTAATCACAATATAGCACAAGGACAATTCACTCACTGTCCTTACAGGTCCCTGGAAACAAGGACTTGCAGAGTGAAATAAACTGACACTCTCCCTACCTACAGTTTTCTGTCCCTAGAATAAATGTTTTTTTTAAGCACAATATAGCACAAGGACAATTCACTCACTGTCCTTCCAGGTCCCTGGAAACAAGGACTTGCAGAGTGAAAGAAAAAAAACACTCTCCCTACCTACAGTTTTCTGTCCCTAGAAAAAATGTTTTTTTTAATCACAATATAGCACAAGGACAATTCACTCACTGTCCTTCCAGGTCCCTGGAAACAAGGACTTGCAGAGTGAAATAAACTGACACTCTCCCTACCTACAGTTTTCTGTCCCTAGAATAAATGTTTTTTTTAAGCACAATATAGCACAAGGACAATTCACTCACTGTCCTTCCAGGTCCCTGGAAACAAGGACTTGCAGAGTGAAAGAAAAAAAACACTCTCCCTACCTACAGTTTTCTGTCCCTAGAAAAAATGTTTTTTTTAATCACAATATAGCACAAGGACAATTCACTCACTGTCCTTCCAGGTCCCTGGAAACAAGGACTTGCAGAGTGAAATAAACTGACACTCTCCCTACCTACAGTTTTCTGTCCCTAGAATAAATGTTTTTTTTAAGCACAATATAGCACAAGGACAATTCACTCACTGTCCTTAGAGGTCCCTGGAAACAAGGACTTGCAGAGTGAAAGAAAATAAACACTCTCCCTACCTACAGTTTTCTGTCCCTAGAAAAAATGTTTTTTTTTAAGCACAATATAGCACAAGGACAATTCACTCACTGTCCTTCCAGGTCCCTGGAAACAAGGACTTGCAGAGTGAAAGAAAAAAAACACTCTCCCTACCTACAGTTTTCTGTCCCTAGAAAAAATGTTTTTTTTAATCACAATATAGCACAAGGACAATTCACTCACTGTCCTTACAGGTCCCTGGAAACAAGGACTTGCAGAGTGAAAGAAACTGACACTCTCCCTACCTACAGTTTTCTGTCCCTAGAATAAATGTTTTTTTAAGCACAATATAGCACAAGGACAATTCACTCACTGTCCTTCCAGGTCCCTGGAAACAAGGACTTGCAGAGTGAAAGAAACTGACACTGTCCCTACCTACAGTTTTCTGTCCCTAGAATAAATGTTTTTTTTAAGCACACTATAGCACAAGCACAAAACACACTGACACTCTCCCTACCTATCCTTCTCTTTCCCTAAACTAAAGGAATCCAGGTTAAGCAAGAAAGAAATAACAGTCACTGTCCCTGCCTATGCTGCTCTATCCCTGCTCCGGAACACACTACACTAGGCCGCCGTGCTGGCGGCCTTTTATAGTGTGGGGCGTGTACTAAACACCCTCAGCAATAATTGGCCACAGGCATCCTGCCTGTGGCCAATCATTGCTCTCCTCGCTGCCGGCGCTGTGATTGGCCAAGCATGCGGGGTCACAGTGCATGCTTGGCCAATCACAGCGCCTGGATGACACTGCGATGGCGTAGTGCATTGTGGGCCGTTCGCGTCACTCGAATTTGGCGCGAACGGCCCAAATCGTTCGATATTCGTCGAACGATCGAACAGCCGATGTTCGAGTCGAACGTATGTTCGACTCGAACACGAAGCTCATCCCTACTGACCACATAAAATGGGACGGAGGAGACTCTTTTAACTCCAACTTGTATCCCAGAGTTACTGCGGAGAGCACCCATCTGTCTTTGATTGTCTCCCGCCAGGTCTCTGCGAACAACTGAAGTCTTCCCCCCACCCGTTTGAGTGGGGGCAGCCCTTCATAGGCTTGACTTGGAGGCTGGTTTAGTACCTCTTCGGATCCAGGGCTTTTTATTACCCTGTGGCTGTCCCTGATTTTTACCTCCTGAGTTTGACCGAGGAGGCCGTCGGAACTGCTTAGTAGCAGACGTCGCAGGGATAGGAGAGGTAGTCCTCTTAAAAGATGGACCCCTAGACCTCTTTTTACTCGGTAAGAGAGTACTTTTACCACTGGAAATCTTCTGGATATCTTCAGCAGACCAGTTTTTGAGCCACAGAAGCCTACGCATATGTACCAAAGACAGCGTGAGGCGGGAGGCCTGATGGATAGAATCCTTGATGGCGTCAACCGCAAAGCATAATGCTCTAGGCAGATCAGCCAGAGCCTGGGCCTGCTGGTCTGGCAAATCCCTCAGGACCATTTTCATTTGATCCTTTAAAGCTTGGCAGACCCCAATAGCTGCCACTGCTGGCTGTGTAACAGCCCCTGCTGTGGAAAAAGCAGATTTTAATAAAGATTCCAATTTTTTATCCACTGGATCTTTGAACATTTGAACATTATCTACTGGACATGTCAGTGATTTGTTCACAGAAGAGATGGCTGCATCCACCGTAGGAACATTCCATCTCTGGGTGAACTTTTCCTCCATGGGATAGATCACCGGAAACCTTTTAGGCGGAACAAATAGTTTATCAGGATGTTCCCAGTCCTGGTATATAAGTCCTTCCAATAATGGATGTATTGGAAAGGAGCAATTAACCTGGGGAGCTTTTAGCGACCCCAATGAGGAGACAGCAGTAGTTGATGGTTCAACAAGAGGCATTTTAAATGCAGATCGAACCATGTCAGTTAGGGTCTGGACCCACAATCTTTCAGTCTGCGATGCTGAAAATGGTTCATCTACTGTCGATTCCTCAAAAACAGAGCTAACCTCCTCCTGATCCCCTTCAGGTAGGTCGGTCCCTTCCTGGGACTGTTGCTCTGCCAACAGGCACTCTAATGGAGGTGATGGAGATCTGGCGCGCTTTCTTTCCTGTAGAGAAGAAGCGATCAATGCTGCCAATCTCTGCTCCAATCCCTCCAGAGTTTGAGGAAAAAACCTCCTCTGTTATATATGCAGGAGCAGGTGGACTGAGGACAGCCGCAGTACCTGGCACTCCCGGGGGTTCCTTATGGGTATTAACCTCTGATTTCTCAGGGGAGGAGGGTGCAGATGACTGCTCCAGATCCTCAGAGCCCGATGGAGACCCCCTACACTTCCTGAGAGGTATATCTCGGAGTTTTTTAGGCGGCATATTCCTTAGTTCAAAGCTGAGGTATTCCAGCCGCAATACACCCCTTACTGAAATAGTCTAATGCAATTTGCTGCTATGTACATCAGTGGGTGTCTACTAATGCGTCTTTCTGGGGATGCCTGTATCAACCGCCCGCTGTAAGCCCCTATACCATGCTACCAGCTCCTTTTCATGCTCTGTGTCCATAGCAAGCAGCGTGGACTGAGTCCTTTTATCTTGCTGGGACGCCCGCACATGCGCAGAAGCGCTGGGCGCACAGAGCGCGTCATCCGCCAGGCTCCGCCCCCTTTTTTTAAGCTAAACCTTATAAAAGGAAAGCATGTGTGCGCGCGCGCGCGCGTGCACGTGTGCGCTCTTGGCGCCATGTAGGGAGAGGAGCCAGGGTCCCTGTTTCACCAGGACTCGGGGATGGAAGGAAACTACTTGGCAGCATGACAGAGGAATGCAGCTTCCCTGATAGAGAGCTCACTCATCTGCCTGGACTTTCACCATGGAAGGAATAGTCCCAAGAAAAAAGACGTTCCACAGCGGCCTCTAGTGGACAAACACAGGTACCGCACCTTTGTCTTTTTTTTTTTTTTTTTTTTAAACCTCCTTTATGAAAAAACATTTCCAGGTTTACAGTTTTTTTAAAACTTCCCTTATGAAAAAACATTTCTAGGATTTCTTAGGCATATACAGCTATTAGCGGGAATACCCTTTAGGTAACAGGCAGAAAGACATATTAGGCTTGGGGGTCCCCTCAATAGAACCAAGTTCCTGAGGGGCCCCCACTTACCTTTTCCCCGCCGCAGGACTTTGTTTGGTCCACAGAAGCCCAAACTTCACCTCTCACGGCAGGCATTGTACTAGACCTTCAGGGACCGGGTTCCCAAGGATTCCACTCCCCTGGACCTGTATAGCACCCTGCACAGATAGCCTCTTGGTTTTGGGTATGACCAGAGCTCTGGATCCCAGGGTCCAGCCCTCCTAAGAGAGGCATTACAGGCAAAACCCTGCTCTTCTCTGCAAGGCCCGGGTACCGACCGTTTAGCTATGAAGCTTTTTTGGTCGGATCCGGAATAGCTTGCTAAGGCCCAGAGAACCTGTACACAAGCCCAGATGAATACATGTTAACCTTGGCCAACACCTTAGACACTGGCAAAAAACTGAGGTACTCCCGGATGGGAGGGGCTTATATAGGGGAGGGTACTTCCTGTTTTGGAAGTTGCCAGTGCCAGCACCTGAAGGTAATCTATATAACCCACATAGTAATGACTATGCTGCCCGTGATGTATGAACAAGAAAAACAACATTATTTTTAAAAAGCATTCTCTGGCCTCTGCAGCTGTGCGATTCAGCGGTTATATACTGTTGTTGTTGTTGTGCTCTTGCAAAAAACGCCATTTAGGGCCACAGAAAATAAATTGCAGTGTGAAATACACATGTGGAGGTGTGTAAAATAAACAATTTCTATATATTGTACAGTGCTATACTAAAAAAAAAAACATTTTTTTTGAATAGCATTCTCTGCACTTCTATAGCTGTGTGATTCAGTGGTTAAATACTGTGGTTGTGTTGTGCTCTTCCAAAAAACGCCATTTAGGGCCACAGAAAATATTTTGCAGTGTGAAATACACATCTGGAGGTGTGTGAAAAAACAACATTATTTTTGAATAGCATTCTCTGGCCTCTGCAGCTGTGCGATTCAGCGGTTATATACTGTTGGGGTTGTTGTGCTCTTCCAAAAAACGCCATTTAGGGCCACAGAAAATAAATTGCAGTGTGAAATACACATGTGGAGGTGTGTAAAATAAACAATTTCTATATATTGTACAGTGCTATACTAAAAAAAAAAACATTTTTTTTGAATAGCATTCTCTGCACTTCTATAGCTGTGCGATTCAGTGGTTAAATACTGTGGTTGTGTTGTGCTCTTCCAAAAAACGCCATTTAGGGCCACAGAAAATATTTTGCAGTGTGAAATACACATCTGGAGGTGTGTGAAAAAACAACATTATTTTTAAAAAGCATTCTCTGGACTCTGCAGCTGTGCTATTCAGCGGTTATATACTGTTGGGGTTGTTGTGCTCTTGCAAAAAACGCCATTTAGGGCCACAGAAAATATTTTGCAGTGTGAAATACACATCTGGAGGTGTGTGAAAAAACAACATTATTTTTGAATAGCATTCTATGGCCTCTGCAGCTGTGCGATTCAGCGGTTATATACTGTTGGGGTTGTTGTGCTCTTGCAAAAAACGCCATTTAGGGCCACAGAAAATATTTTGCAGTGTGAAATACACATCTGGAGGTGTGTGAAAAAACAACATTATTTTTGAATAGCATTCTCTGGCCTCTGCAGCTGTGCGATTCAGCGGTTATATACTGTTGGGGTTGTTGTGCTCTTCCAAAAAACGCCATTTAGGGCCACAGAAAATAAATTGCAGTGTGAAATACACATGTGGAGGTGTGTAAAATAAACAATTTCTATATATTGTACAGTGCTATACTAAAAAAAACAACATTTTTTTTGAATAGCATTCTCTGCACTTCTATAGCTGTGCGATTCAGTGGTTAAATACTGTGGTTGTGTTGTGCTCTTCCAAAAAACGCCATTTAGGGCCACAGAAAATATTTTGCAGTGTGAAATACACATCTGGAGGTGTGTAAAATAAACAATTTCTATATATTGTACAGTGCTATACTAAAAAAAACGACATTTTTTTTGAATAGCATTCTCTGCACTTCTATAGCTGTGCGATTCAGTGGTTAAATACTGTGGTTGTGTTGTGCTCTTCCAAAAAACGCCATTTAGGGCCACAGAAAATATTTTGCAGTGTGAAATACACATCTTGGAGGTGTGTAAAATAAACAATTTCTATATATTCTTCTTGTACAGTGCTATACTAAAAAAAACAACCTTTTTTTTTTTAATAGCATTTTCTGTAGCTGTGCGATTCAGCGGTTACGTGCTGTGGGTGTGTTGTGGTCTGCAAAAAACGCCATTTAGGGCCACAGAAAATATTTTGCAGTGTGAAATACACATCTTGGAGGTGTGTAAAATAAACAATTTCTATATATTCTTCTTGTACAGTGCTATACTAAAAAAAACAACCTTTTTTTTTTGAATAGCATTTTCTGTAGCTGTGCGATTCAGCGGTTACGTGCTGTGGGTGTGTTGTGGTCTGGCAAAAAACGCCATTTAGGGCCACAGAAAATATTTTGCAGTGTGAAATACACATCTGGAGGTGTGTGAAATAAACAATTTCTATATATTTTCCTTGTACTGTGCTATACTAAAAAAAACAACCTTTTTTTTTTTGAATAGCATTTTCTGCAGTTCTGTAGCTGTGCGTTTCAGCGGTTAAATACTGTGGGTGTGTTGTGGTCTTCCAAAAAACGCCATTTAGGGCAAGATCCTAAATTTGGAAAATATGAGGGGAAGGTCAAAGGGACGTGGTGGCCCCGGTCGTGGTGCTGCTGGTGGAGCTCCTGTTGCAGGGAGAGGACGTGGTGGATCTGTGCCAGCTACACGCACAAGTGAAACACCTTCCTCAGGTGCGAGTAGGCGACCGAGCCTGCGGCGGTATTTTGTCGCGCCTAATGAGGCTGTACCAATGTTTAGGCCAGGACAAGTACAGGCGATAGTAGATTGGGTTGCTGACAGTGCCTCGGGTTCCTTCACATTGTCTCCCACCCACTCTTCTGATGAAAGATCAGAGTTGGCACCTGAAGCCCATGTCCATCAGTCTTTCACCTCACCCCCTTGCAAATCAGCCAAGCAGTCTGAGCCCCAAATCATGCAGCAGTCTCTTCTGCTTTTCGATGACTCTGTTAGCAGGGTTTCCCAGGGCCATCCACCTAGCCCTGCCCCAGAAGTGGAAGAGATTGAGTGCACCGATGCCCAACCACTTATGTTTCATGATGGGTACATGGGAGGACCATCGCAGCACGTCTCGGATGATGACGAAACACAGGTGCCAACTGCTGCTGCTTTCGCAATTGTGCAGACAGACATGGAGGGCAGGGGTGAAGACTGGGTGGAAGATGATGTGGAGGACGATGAGGTCCTCGACCCCACATGGAATCAACGTTATGCAGGTGACCAGTGTAGTTCGGAGGAAGAGGCGGTGGTCGCACAGAGCCACCAGCACAGCAGAAGAGGGAGCAGGGTGCAAAAACGGAGCATTCGTCCCCTAGACAGTACATCTGCTACTGCCCAACGCAGCAAGGGACCGAGCACACCAAAGCCAGGTCCAAGGACTTCCCTAGCGTGGCAGTTCTTCACACAGTGTGTTGATGACAAGACACGAGTGGTTTGCACGCTGTGCAATCAGAGCCTGAAGCGAGGCATAAACGTTCTCAACCTGAGCACAAGCTGCATGACCAGGCATCTAAGTGCAAAGCATGAGCTGCAGTGGAGTAGACACCTCAAAAACCAAGAAAGGTCTCTGGCTCCTCCTGCTTCCTCTTCTGCTGCAGTCTCGGCCTCTTCATCCACCTCTGTAGTGACAGTGGCACCTGTCACCCCGCAAACAGAGGATCTGCCAGCAACACTACCACCTGGGTCACCAACCATCTCCACAATGTCCCATGGAAGCGTTCAGCTCTCTATCTCCCAAACATTGGAGCGGAAGAGGAAGTACCCCCCTAGCCACCCGCGATCCCTGGCCCTGAATGCCAGCATTTCAAAATTCCTGGCCTTTGAAATGCTGTCATTCCGTCTGGTGGAGACGCAGAGTTTTAAAAGCCTGATGGCATTGGCTGTCCCGCAGTACGTCGTGCCCAGCCGCCACTACTTTTCCAGGCGAGCCATCCCTTCCCTGCACAACCAGGTGGGGGAAAAAATCAGGTGTGCACTGCGCAACGCCATCTGTGGCAAGGTCCACCTAACTACGGATGCGTGGACCAGTAAGCACGGTCAGGGACGTTATATCTCCCTAACAGCACACTGGGTAAATGCAGTGGCGGCTGGGCCTGAGGCAGATAGCGGTTTGGCGCATGTCCTTCCACCACCGAGGATTGCAGGGCGCCTCAGTTTGCCTCCTGTTGCTAACTCCTCCTTCTCCGCTTCCTCATCCTCTACCGCCTCCTCATCCATTCAGCGTAACACCTTCACCACCAACTTCAGCACAGCCAGGGGTAAACGACAGCAGGCAGTTTTAAAACTTTCCTGTTTGGGGGAAAATCCCCACACCGCGCAGGAGTTGTGGAGGGACATGGAACAACAGACCGATGAGTGGTTGCTGTCAGTGAGCCTCAAGCCCGGCCTGGTGGTGTGCGATAATGGGTGAAATCTCGTAGCAGCTCTGGGTCTAGCCGGTTTGACGCACATCCCTTGCCTGGCGCATGTGCTGAACTTGGTGGTCCAGAGGTTCCTTAAAAATTACCCCAATATGCCAGAGCTGCTGCAGAAAGTGCGGGCTGTCTGTGCGCACTTTCGGCGTTCTCACCCTGCTGCTGCTCGCCTGTCAGCGCTGCAGCGTAACTTCGGCCTTCCCGCTCACCGCCTCATATGTGACGTGCCCACAAGGTGGAACTCCACCTTGCACATGCTGGCCAGACTGTGCGAGCAGCAGCAGGCAATAGTGGAGTTTCAGCTGCAGCAATCACGCGTGAGTCGCTCTGCGGAACAGCACCACTTCACCACCAATAACTGGGCCTCCATGCGAGACCTGTGTGCCTTGTTGCGCTGTTTCGAGTACTCCACCAACATGACCAGTGCCAATGACGCCGTTGTCAGCGTTACTATCCCAGTTCTATGCCTCCTTGAAAAAACGCTTTGTGCGATGATGGAAGAGGATGTGGCACAGGAGGATGAGGAGGAGGAGGAGGAAGCGGGATCATTTCAAAGGCTTTCAGGGCAGTCTTTCACAAGTGGCTACGAGGGTGGGTTCCTGCACCAACAAACGCCAGGTACACAATTGTCCGGCAGAAAGGGCACAGTTCTGGAGGATGACGAGGTGGAGGAGGAGATGGAGGAGGAGGAGGAGGAGCCATGTTCACAGCAGGGTGGCACTCAGACCAGCTCGTGGCCATTACTGGTGCGTGGCTGGGGGGATACAGAGGACACAGACGATACACCTCCCACAGAGGACAGCTTTTCTTTGCCTCTGGGCAGCCTGGCACACATGAGCGATTACATGCTGCAGTGTTTCCGCAACGACAGCCGAGTTGCCCACATTTTAACTGGTGCTGATTACTGGGTGGCCACCCTGCTGGATCCCCGTTACAAGGACAACGTACCGTCCTTAATTCCCTCACTGGAGCGGGATCGTAAGATGCGCGAGTACAAGCGCACGCTGGTAGACGCGCTGCTGGTGGCATTCCCACCTGACAGCGGGCGTACGGTGGAAGCACAAGGCGAAGGCAGAGGAGGAGGAAGAGGTCGCCAACGCAGCCGGGGCACTGGCAGCACCTCAGAAGGCAGGGTTAGCATGGCCGAAATGTGGAAAAGCTTTGTCAGCACGCCACAACAACCAGCACCACCAGCTGAGATGGAACGTCTTAGCAGGAGGCAGCATTTCACCAACATGGTTGAGCAGTATGTGTCCACAGGCCTACACGTACTGGATGACGGGTCTGCCCCCTTTAACTTCTGGGTCTCCAAATTGGGCACATGGCCTGAGCTTGCCGTTTATGCCTTGGAGGTGCTGGCCTGCCCTGCAGCCAGTGTATTATCTGAACGTGTATTTAGCACGGCAGGGGGCGTTATCACAGACAAGCGCAGCCGCCTGTCCAGAGCCAATGTGGACAAGCTCACGTTCATTAAAATGAACCAGGCATGGATCCCACAGGACTTGTCCGTACCTTGTGCAGAATAGACATGTATACCGGTGTTGTGACAAAAACTGTCCGGCCATCGGATTGTGCCCGGCCCGTACTGCGCAGGCGCAGCGCTTGCGCAGTACAGAGGACAAGGAGATTCACAAAATCTCCGAAGATGAACGGCGCCTGCGCTGTGAGTGCAGGTTCAAGCCCCACCATCCAAGAGGACATACGGTAGCACATAGTAACAGGGCCCCTCACGGGCTCGCTTCGATCGCGGCCTTGCTTGGCTCGGCTTGAACCACGGATGGTGTGGCCTTCACCTGAACTCAACACGCAGGCGCCGTTAGTCTTGGGAGATTTTTGAAATCCCCTTGTCCTACATACTCAGCAAGCGCAGTACAGGGCGGACACTATTCGACAGGGGACAGAATTCGACACATCACCGGCCTTACCCAGCCATTGTTGTATTTTTGAACCAGTGTTGGCTACCTCGTCCTCCTCCACCGCCGCTTCCACCTACACAGCCACATCCACCGCCACCTCAACCTCCTACTCCATATGGACCTCGTCCTGCTAGGCCAAGATTAAAAATTGTATTTTCTTTTTTTGTAGCGCACAGATCCTTTCCCCCTTACCTGCCTTTATGTTGTTGGCTCTTCGCAGGAGGGAGAAAGGCACACCGCACTACCAGCCCGTATCCTCCTATATAAAGAGGTTGAGCGGTGTACTTGACGGGCCGTGTCCACAGCCGGAGTCAAAACTCCTCCAGAGGATGATTCTCACCTCTACTGTAGGTAGAGGCAAGTCCTTTAATTGCCAGTAAAGTCAATGTCCACACCAGCTGAAACTCCAACTCTTATTCTCTCATGGCAAAATAAACTGTACTCAGATAGAAAAGGTTAGAGCAAAGAAACAGGACAGCTTAAGGTGTGGAGGAGGTCCAGGCACAAACGTAGCACATTCACTTCACTGCTTAGGTTTCTCAAACAGTTTTTGGCGCACGGTCTCTGCCACAGACATTGAGGTTGGTCTCTGCCACAGACCGGGTGTACAAGGCCCCTGCCACGGGCCTGGAGAACTTTGGTCTCAGCCACAGACCAGGGTGTATAAGGCCCCTGCCACGGGCCGGTTGAATAAGGCCTCTGATACAGTCAAGGTGACCTTGAGCTTCTCCTTCTACGAACCTAGCCCATATCAAGGGGAAGACATCTCTCCAGGGAGTCAACAGACCATTCCTTCACCGTGACTCCCGCATCGGTCCATCAGAATGATCCTCCCTTCCCTGGAACAGGGTCCCCTACACGAGGCGGCTCTGGACTCCAGGCTTTACTCCCGCCCCTAGGCCTCCATACCCAGGGCAGCAAGAACTCCAGGATAGTACCTCACCCCGGGCTAAAGGTGCCCGAGATGGAACAGGAACACATGCACCCAGGCCGAAGGCACCTGGGCGCGGACCCCACTGGACATCAGCCCCCAGGCCAAAGGTCTGCCCCTTTTATATGCTCTCCCGGCATGCACAGCAGGTTCCCCGCCCCGCTGTACTACTGCCAAGAGGGGACACAAAAGGCGCCACCTGTAGGCCGCAGGGAACTGCACACCAATACTGTCCCCCGAGGACAAAATGGTCCATGAATCCTACAGAATTAGGGTATTTGAGCCTATTTACCACTCAAACACTTTCCTTAAATTTAGCACCCCGCTACATTTTTATTTCAAAGTATTTTATTTTCCCACTAGCTTATCCATTAAATTAAATAATTTATTCCAGAAAGGGCGTATTCTGGGGCATTCCCACCATATGTGTCGCATCATGCCGTTGAGTTTCTGAGGTTCTTAATGACTTCCTGTACCTCTTCTGCTGAAAAGGGGGCCTCCAGCATATTTTTTTATTTTTTAATTTTTTTTATGTTCTTTTAAGTTATTTCCTATCCACATTTGTTTGCATAGCACTTGCCATGTTCTTAACAACATTTTGCTGCAATTTGCAGCCCTCTAGCCCTTTCCATTACTTTTTTAGAGCCTTTTTAGTCGTCAGAAGTCCGGGTCCCCATTGACTTCAATGGGGTCCGGGTCCGGGTCCGGGTTCGGGTTAAAGTTCGGTCCCGAATCCGAACTTTTTTCCGAAGTTCGGCCGAACCTGCCGGACCCGAATATCCAGCTACCCGCTCAACTCTATTCACAATTGCTCAACAGCAATTATCACAAAGCACACAATGCTTTCCAAGACTGAAAAGAACAGAGGACTCTGCTTATTTACAGTCCTAGGTCACTGTAAATAGATTCGAACACCATCTGAGGTCATGTTTATATATCTCATATTATCCAAGCATCATTAATTCCATGTTTGGCTGTCTTATGGACCTTTCTATCTATTTTTTTGTGAGTGAGTCTTTCTGCTATCTATTCATTTGTCTATGTTTCTTGAAAAGATTTACAAGCTACATATATTTTATGATCAGTGGTAAAGTTGTAGGAGTTACAGGGGATAATCTGTGTCCTGGTTTGATGTTGCAGTGAACAATCTTAAACTGCTCATAGATGTATCGAACTTTGGCTGGTTCAGCAGGGATCATCCAAATTTCGATCCATCAGTGGCCATTTCCATTCATGATCTAATTATGAACCCTCACAAAAGGACTTGTTGGATACATTTTTTTTTTGATCACCACTACAGCCGATCGTGTGGATGGGGGAGATTCCATTTTTTTGATCAGCCCGCTGTTTGATCAAAAAATAACTGACCCATGTTCAGCTTTAGGTTCCCCTTCACACCTGGCCATCCTGCCGTGGTGTGTAAAGCCTGGTACACACTATTCAGTTTTTTTCCTTCAACCCCGTGGGTTGAAGGAAAAAAAAACTGTCAGCTCTGGTCAGAGCCGTTATACTAACCATGTGAGGTTAGTTCAGCGAAGTCCCCCACTGAGCTGTTGTGTTCATTGAAAAAAGATACAAATCATTCTATGAATGCCAGAGGTGCCATGCGAGTGACCCCCCCTGTGTTCAGTGTACAGAGGGGTTGCCACTCACAGAGAATCCAGAAGATCATGGCTCTCACTTTATGTAGCACTGACTACTACAGTGATTTACAGCATCCCATTAGTCCTCTGGATATCAGATATACAGTAGATACTTACAAGATGGCACAATCTAAATATGCAAAAATATAATTCAGCTTTTAGGTCTACTGTACACATGAAGAGAGGTGACCAAGCAAATATGCACAACAGTGGCCACTGGCAATGCAATAAGAGGGTCTGGCTCCATTAAAAGGGGAAACTGATCCAAAACTCTGGTTGGCAGTTCACTAGCTCTTGCATGCATGTTGCTTTTCTCAGATTGAGATTTTGCCAGCTTCACCCGTACTCAAAAGCTTTTTTGCAAATGCAGTTGCTCTAGAGATTGGTAAATGAGGGGGAGTTCTGCTGACTTCCATCATTTAATTATGTGCAAGCGAAAATACTGTGTTTTTTTCCCTTGCATGTGATTGGATATTCTATGTAAAGTGAAGCTTTACCCCATTTACCAAAATCTGGATAAACTGCACTTGCAAAGTGGAAAGTCTTTTTGCCTTTGTGAAGAAGTGTGAAAACCCTCTATTGTGGGATTTTTAAGGTAACAAACCAAAAAATTCTATTGAGAAATTCATTTATTGTACTATATATTCTATATATTTGTACAATAAATTAATTTCTCACTAGAATTTTTTGGTTTGTTGCCTTAAAAATTCCCACAATAGAGGGGTTTCACACTTCTTCATAAAGGCAAAAAGACTTTCCACTTTGCAAGTAGTGGGATTCCACAATAGAGGTTGTAGCACACCCCCGTAGGAGCTGCTGGTTTAAATTTGGGCTTTGCACGTTACCTCCATTCGTTGTCTAAGGGATGAGAGTCTATAGAAAGTCTATAGAAAGTTCAATTTCCACACAAGTTATAAATCCTTTGGTTGAGTTTTATTTCTCACAAACTTGCATAGGTAGAGGGATGGAGGGTTAGGGGAAGGTTCAGGCATGCAGTACAGATCACTGGGGAAAACTTCTCAACTATAAAGTCATTCACCACTCCTCCTCGAGTGGGTATTGCTCACCCGGATAGGCCCCTCTCACCTGGCCTAGCAGCCGGAATGATGCACGGACAACGATCAGGACCAGTCTCTGCCACAGACCGGCCATGCACAAAAATGTAAGCCCCAGTCAGCATAACTGGGCCTACTTGGTAGAGTTGCAGCCTCGGGCCAGCATGGTCCCGGGGCCGAAATCACATAACACACTCTTCACGCCAGGAGGGCCACGAAGGGGAGAAGGACCCCAAAAAATGGTGCCTGCCCCTTAAGTATCCTTCCCCAGCATGCTCAGTGGGTAGACCACGCCCACTGAACTGTTCCCGAGGGAAAGATACCCAATACACTTTGGCCCGTCAGTCTTCCACATTGGCCTTCAGGTGGTAACGCCACCTACAGGCAAACAGTGGGAAGTCTTCCCAACAGCCATAGCCAGAACAGAGGCTGATTTAGCATAATCACTTAAATCTGAGCCCAACTATTGGCTCAGATACCCTCTAAATTTAACATAGCGCCCAGTCATTGGGAGCAGGGCGCTACAGGGTTTTTCACACTTCTTCACATTATAAGGGATGATGGCAACTACATGCCCAATCACATGAGTCGTCCTAATTTTTTAGTCTTTTTGCCTTTAGTAAATCATCCACTATAAGACACGTAACTTAGACTCTGTTTCACTATTCTGGTGTGATGCACAGACCAGTTTTCCCTTGGCGCTGTCTGTACCCAGCTGCATATGGCAGTAATAACATTTACTGTATGTGTGTATTCTCTGTGGCATAGTTCTACTCATAGGCTAGCTCTACTCATTCATAATTTCCTGAGGAGTGGCACCATAAGCATAAAGTGTACGTGAAGGGTGGCTATTATAGTTGAAGAGTGGTGCAGTCATTGAACTTCTGATTTGACAATGATCTGATCAACTAATTTGTTTCCTCTACATTTTATTGGATGATAATAGTGTGTATATCAGTGGAAGTTGAACTGGCTAAAATTATGAAAGAACTAACTTTGTATTCTAAAGGGTTTCTGGTCATTTTATTATTTTAAATATATTCTACTGGACTTGCCACCTGTTCTGGAATACTATTTTGTACTATGTGACAACAAGCCCCTGCTGCCATAATCTTATGCCCCCAGGGTGGAATGCCCATGATAGCCATGGCTCACATGAAGTGAGAGATATGATGATGTGATGAACTCAGAATGGGAGCCGTGGTTAGAGGTGAGCATTGCAGCCAGATCAGTTTTTATTTTATTTATTTTTTACAGCTCCTCCTGAGCCACTGATCTTCTTCACTTTATTGACAAAAGGTAGATGTGGGTTGCTTCTACCCTAGAGAAAACTGAAGTGGAGTGGAGCCATTTAGAAATAAAACTGCTTAGAAAGAATACCATTAAGATAACATAATGGCTAAAATAAAAATGGTTGAGTAATGGCTCTCAGCTTCTTACTTTGTAAATAGGTATTAACTTTGTATTAGTTTAAATAGAGAAATATGTAACTTTCTGAATTCTTTCTTCATTAAACAGACCATACATGGTGCTTGTGACACAGCATCCAACAAACAATTCCAAGACAACCAGTTCTGACAGTTTCCAGGCTTTGACATTGTATAAATACAGCTCATCTAATCTAATGTGTTTTGTAAACTTATGTGTTGGAGAAAACATAATAAAATACTAAAATACTAAAATGCTGCAATAGATGAACCCATCTGATTGAACCATGAAATTGTACCCTTAAATATGTTACTTTTTTTTTAAGGTTTTGCATATACATAAAACATTTATTATTAAGGACAAAAAATTCCAAAACTTGCATATAACATACAGGAGTACTGCAACTAAGGGGAGCGAGGACATTACAAATCCTGAGTGCTACACACAGCCCTACAACAAAAGTAGGTGACAGTACTAGGCGTCCTGAAAAAAATAAGTACGTGAACCCAGAATGCACTCATACACACACATGCACACACACCAGCCCCGCAAGCCCCCATATATATGTACAGTGCATAATCAACCTGGCCAGAGGTACAGATCATAGAAAAAGAACCAACATAAATAGTACAGAAGCAATTAGGACTGTTGGCATAGAGAAACCTCCCCCCAAAAAAGACTCAGATGCCCAACCAAAGCTGACATACTCCAAACTTCTTAGGACATGCTCGACCCCTGTGGATCTTTTTAAACTTAGGTAAATCAGCGTTAACTAAATTAAAGAACTGTTGGACGGAGGGTGAAACAGCATTGTTCCAGTGTAACAAAATCAATTTACATTCATAAAACAAAAGCATGTGAAGCAGGATACGAGCATTAGTCTGAGGAACAAAGTCATTCAAAATTCCTAAAAATCCAACTTCTGGGGTCCGAGGCACTGGAAGATGAAGGGTAGTCTCAAAGAAAAGAAATAGATCCTGCCAAATATTACACAATACAAGGCAAACCCAAAACATGTCCACAACGAGAACAAGTGGCAGCAGACCCAAACCCCATGCAAGCCAATCTGGCCAGAGTGTGATGAAGATGATGAATAAACTTAAATTGAATAAGCCATACTAATCATATCCTGAAAACAAACCTCAGTGGCAACTTCCTATCCCTACTCAGAAAGCCCAGGCACCAACACAAGCCATTTGCAATGGGAATTCTGAAAGTGGTTGGCTCCAGCCACCTGAAAGCGGCCATAGAATGTAGTCACCAACTTAGAAAGCTCTGAATAGGATAGCAACTCCTCCAGTGGAGATTCCATGAGCTCCATGGTCAGGGCCCTAAATTGCATCTGGGTGGCATGGCTGAACAATAAATATTTAAAAAAGAACCCATTGTCCACATCATGACAGCCCTTCAAGTCTTTAAAGGAATTAAAAAGGTTATTTGTAAAAACATGAAAGACATAAGTGACACCAAGCAGATTCCACCAGGTCGAGTCAGGGTGACCACAGAGCTCAGGGAGGTTTGAATTAAACCACAGAGGGACATGGGGGGACACCCCCGAGGTTGACGATAAGAGTAGTTTTTCCCCTTCTCGTCAAGTCATAAAGCACACATCTACAGGGGAGTATCAAGAGCATTAAGAAACTACAGACTTGTGCAATTCATCTTTCAGTGAAGAGGTAGGACCATAGAAGGCAGACGGTAGAGCAGAGGAGGGGCTCTGGGAGATAGAGTGTAACCAGTCATAAACAAAACAAGCTGAAACGCGATAAAGTAATTATGAAAATTCGGGCAGGCCAGACCTTTATCAGATTTAGGGACCTGTAAAGAGGACCTGGCTATATGTGGTTGAGCCCCATTCCAGAGGAAGGAGGACAAATAATACTCAATACGTTGAAAATATGCTACTCTTTTTATTTGACGTGTGTTACTTTATACAGTTCTTGTTTACATAGCATAGTTGGACAGACCC
This sequence comes from Rana muscosa, assembly GCA_029206835.1. Lineage (NCBI taxonomy): Eukaryota > Metazoa > Chordata > Amphibia > Anura > Ranidae > Rana > Rana muscosa. The sequence continues at coordinate 152,674,536 of CM055117.1, forward strand.
TATCACCAGATTCACATACTTTTCTCATTTTGACAGCATGCTGTATATGTTCTGTTGCAGATATTGTATATGTTGTAAACAAGTTAGGTAAAAAAGACTAGGTTGTGATACAGAATTCTGGATTGGTTTCTACTTAAAGAACATTACCCCCACTAAATCTGCACCCACCCAATCTGTGGTTTAAAATAAAGCCCTAAAACCAAGAAAAATTTACCAGAAGTATGTGATCGTCAGCAGCATCTTTTCTGACAACGACAACACATGATCTGAAGTTTGTCCCTGTACTTTCCGCTGTTCAGCTGACTAGTCCTGTGTTAGCTCCCAATCAGGATGTCAAGCAATAAGGCTTAAGGAGAACCCTGTGATAGACACTTGTGGCACCCAATTGGAAATCCCCCTATATGACAAATAGGGACAATGACCACTAGAAGAAATTGTTACCCCCCCCCCCCCCAGAAGGCAAGAATTGGTCTTACTATAGCAAACACTGGCTCTAATGTGAACAGGGGACTCTGTTGTGTTGGAGACTTCGATGTGTATGGGGACTCTGGTCTATAGGGGAGAATCCTGATGTGAATGGAGGACTCTAATGTGAACGGGGGCTTCTGATCTATAGATTGTTAAGTTGTCACTGCCTTTCTACTTGGTTGCTAAATTGTTACTGAATATTTTATAAAGTTCCTGTTGAAGATTGCTAAAAAGTATATTTAATGAAAGAGTACATTTTTTAATGATTGTGCTGAGTGTTACATTTTATTTAACCATATCCTTTAAGACCCTTACACATGTGGGTGGCTGCAGTGTGGCATGACGCTATTCAAAGGATACTGGGCCCCAGGCACACAACCAACCAACCAGGGCCATGGCTGGCTTTTAAAAAATCCTGATACAATCAAAACCAAACTATAGTTATGATTTGAAGTTGTCCAGATCCATGCAAAGAAGCCAGGAGCACCATTTGTCAAAATGAACTTTGGTCATCTCATTTAGGCGTGCCATCATTTCTTTCATATGCATAAAATTACAAATTAATTTCGCACACTCTGCGATTGTGGGACTAACTCAGATTTCCATTGGCGCAGTATAACCGCACGAGCTGGCAGTAAGAAAACACAAAGAAGCCCCTTCTTAATATAAGTGACAGACCCAGGAAGGATTGATAAAAGCTCAATCTGAATGGTACATGGTACATCACAAGAGGTGACAAGGCTGAATATAGTGAATACGGTGATCCAAAAAGGTCGGATATTGGGGCAATTCCACCAGTAATCCAGATTTAAATGTAGGATTCTATGCAACATATATGGTGAATGATACCATCAGGTTAGAAGTTAAAAGCTCTTCTCATGAGCCGAGGAGGCCACTGTAAGTCTATAAGTGAGTGTAAAAGGCTTAAGCAGATCCAACTCAGAAAGAGTGCAGTTAAGGTCCTCTCCCAGTCCACTTTATAGTACGGCCTCATGGAATAAGATTTCACAAGCAACAATACATAAAGCATGGAAATAACATGAATTGGGCCAGGAGAGCAGTGACACAACTGTTAGAATGGTGTTAAAGGTCTTGACAGAGACCCAATCTGCTCAAGGAGGTGCAAAAATCACGTAATTGAAAATATTTTAGCCAAAGTCCACCCACGGTGACAGAGGATGATACAATGGTTGTTAGCAATTTGAGACGTCCAACCTCCAATGGCAAAGGGGTAGGGATATCCCATATTAAAAAAACTTGATTATGTGTACCCGGTGGTAATGAACTGTAATAGGGTTCTTCTAAATACTGTTAGATAATGCCTTACTCTATCTCTGTAATCTATAGAAACAGTTCAGTAAACTACACTATATACACTATCTATTATACTGTACAATATATTGCACAATACACTATAAACACATGACAGAAACATACATATAAGCAACACTTTCATTCACATTATGATTTGAACATACCTGAGTGTGACCAACAGTCGCTCCTTAGCAGACACACTCCTCCATATGTTGGTATCCAAATGGCTGATTTGCAGAATCTCTAGTAATGAGTCAAAAGTGAAGATAGCCATCTGGGGAAGTTAAAAAAAATTCTCATATCTATGGAAATCTCTGTACCAGGGGTGTGACTAGAGTCGAGCAAGCAGGCAAGTGCCCCACATCTCCTGCTTGATGCACTGGGTCTGCGACCACCCACATTTTATAGTGAGAGGGCTGGATTATCTAAAAGCCCCCTCATTGGTCTTCTAAACCTGATGGCCATAATTCAAAGGCCATGCAGTACATTGTGATTTTAAAACAAAATCTCCCAAGCACATATGCACATAAATTTAGCAAATCTTGAGCATGCAGTATCCATTGTAGCAGTGAACCCAAACCTTATCCCTGCCTTTTTATGGAAAACACATTTGATTCTAATCTATCTTTGAGATAACAACATCAATTAACCAGTAACATTCACCCCAGACCAATTGTTTTCCCGAAGGTATCCTACCACCACCAATGCTATTAAAATATGAAATTGTATAAAAAGGCAACATTTTCTTTTTTGTTATACATGAAATCGTATAAAAAGGCAACATTTTCAAGGTTAATGTTGATTTTTTTTTTTTTGTGCTGCCTGTGTCCCACTGGAACAAGTGTCCCCATCTGAGCATTTTCTCTCTCCCATGGCTGTGGTAACAGCTCTAAAATTTTAGATGCCCATTCCAATGGCAGAACTTCCATATGTATGGGCAGCACCAAAACAACAGAAAAATTTGGTGTGTATGATATTAAATCGTATCTCCTCTTTGGTTTATATGTCTGCCGATAGAACAAAGTAATTGCTCCTTTGAAGGAAATAATGCGTGTTCAGTTATCTCTGTGTAAACAAACATGGAAAATACTTGAGGCAATGTAGATACAGAAGAAAAAGGTTGTGCTCTTTCAATGTCTGTATAATTAATTGCAAAGCTTGTGGCATTGAAAGTACAAATATTTGTATTACTGGTTTTGTGTAGCCTGAAATATTAAGTTATTGTTTATGAAAAAAAATTTGGACCTAAATTTTCAGAGTTCATATTTGCGAAGACTGAAAACAGTATCAGGATAAAGCCATAATTTACAAATTCCATAATAAATAATATTTAATGCCTAGCCAGATACATAGGCATATATACAGTATATTATTTGAAAGAATACATTTTTAAGGTTGCAAAATGTAAAATGGCAAAAAGAAATAGACAAAAGCCTTGATCTAATAATTACATTTAAAGCTCAACTTGTCTCAAAAAATAAAAATAAAAAAAATTCCTAGCTGGATTGAGCGTCCTGCACTCACAGTATAACGATGACAGTGATTATGTCAGCGCCACACTTTACATAATTGACTACTTGGGACCCGGGCCATTGTCGAATGACGGCCACAAGGTGGCTCTACAGGTCTGGGAGGCCGTCTATTGACGTCCTCGGCTCCTCCTGGCCACTGGGGGGCACGCGCGCTCAGGTGCCGATGCCCGTGCCTTGCGGCCGCAATGTGCGCCAGGTACCCGCTATCGGCAGTCACAGAGCCAAGGACGTGGATCTCTGTGTGTAAATACAGAGATCCACGTCCTGTCAGGGAGAGGAGACCAATGATGTGTCCCTTTACATAGGGACACCCACCGGACACCTCCCCCAGTCAGTCCCCTCCCCCCACAGTAAGAATCACCTAGCAGGGAACACATTTAACCCCTTGATCGCCCCCTAGTGTTAACCCCTTCCCTGCCAGTCACATTTATACAGTAATCAGTGCAAATTTATAGCACTGTTCGCTGTATAAATGTGAATGGTCCCAAAAATGTGTCAAAAGTGTCGGATATGTCTGCCGCAATATCACAGTTCTGACAAAAATCGAAGATAACCGCCATTACTAGTAAAAAAATATATATATATATAATTCTAGCCCCTATTTTGTAGGCGCTATAACTTTTGCGCAAACCAATCAATATACGCTTATTGCGATTTTTTTTTTACCAAAAATATGTAGAAGAATACATATCGGCCTAAAATGGGGAAAATTTTTTTTTTTTTTTTTAAAAATGGGATATTTATTATAGCAAAAAGTAAAAAATATTGTGTTTTTTTTAAAAATTGTCAGTCTTTTTTTGTTTATAGCGCAAAAAATAAAAACCGCAGAGGTGATCAAATACCACCAAAAGAAAGCTCTATTTGTGGGAAAAAAAGGACGTCAATTTTGTTTGGGAGCCACGTCGCACGGCCACGCAATTGTCATTCAAAGTGTGACAGTGCTCAAAGCTGAAATTTCGCCTGGGCAGGAAGGGGGTATATGTGCCCAGTAAGCAAGTGGTTAAGGACAACCCTGTTGAAGAGAAGAGAATAAATGATAAGGAGCTCTCTTTTAGTCAAGTTACCAGTCTAAATTCATCTGAAAAGATAATAATTAAAAAAAAGCATACCATGCCTTCAGGGTGTTGTGTATTTGCAAAGTTCTGTGTATTGCCATTTTAAGAACATTTTTGGCATTTCTACTTGGGGCAGCCCCTGAACTCTCCTCTATGTTATCTTATCAGTACATGTACACAGGGTCATTTGTAGTTGTTCCTAGGCAGTTGAGTTTAGAAGCATTTTTTGGAAAGCAATAAAATGCGTTCAGGACGGATGTTCAGAAGCATTTGAAAGCCAAATGCCTGTAACAGCTTGTAAACACGTGTAAACGTGCTAACTTGTGTTTAGCCGTGTTTCGTTTACAGGCGTTTTTCATTTTTGACTATTTGCAAAAAAGGCTTCTAAACGCAAACGTGGCTAAACGCACCTAAACGCAGCATGTAAACGTTTTTAAACGTTGTTTACTATCTGTTAAAGTGTAGGTAAACCCTCCTATCGTTTTCAGCCAAGGAAGCTGCCATCTTTGCCTCTGTTTAATCTACAACTGCCATGATGCTGCACATGTGATCAGTTATGACACCAGCTATTGGATGGTTTGAAAGTTTGGGTGAGAGCACAACCAATGGGAGTGTTACATTTCCGACACGTGCCGGAAATGAAACTGTTTTATGGATGGGTTTACTTCCGCTTTAAGTTAAAACGTACATGGGAGGTTGTAAAACGTCCCGTGTACATTAAGCCCAAGAAGGTGCATTTTTTCCAATATTTATTCTATTATATAATGCTAGTTCTACAATAATTGTTGTTATTGTTGGAAAAGAAGCAACAGCAAGTAGCTTTCTGTAGCAAGGTTCCCGTTTTTCCTATGTAGATACAGACTACAGTTGACAAACTAGAAGGAACTTAGCTCCCTCTGGTGTTCAATCTTTATATTGCATCTACTTATTATTTTCAATAATATCAAAGCAAGGCATGCTGGAACTCGTAGTACAGGGAGAAAGAGACTCCATTTGCCATGTATAGTAAATAATCTATAGTACCCACAGTGCAGCTGTACTCCCAACATGCATTGCCTCGTCGCTTGGCCTTCTGGGACTGCTTACTTAAAGGAGGAGAGGAGCTACGGAAGGTCTCTCTGGACATCGCACTGCTAGCAAGTGGAGCGTCTGAGATGCCTGCTGTGTGTGTGTAGGCCGCATAACCCGGGCCTACTGTCTTCAGAGAGGCCTGTCTGCTAAAGAGAGAAGAATTCTCCTTTGGGAAGCCCAGATGACATTCCAAGGTGTCCAGATATCTGCACCTACCGATGTCTCATGTGGTGGAGTGAGGGATGGAAGACCGGGACAGCAGAGAGATCGTGTACCGGAGGATCAGCAACGGAACCTGCCAGGCGGACTAGGCCTATTCGGGTGAGCGGGCACCTGCCCAGGATATCATTAACTACTTGATAGGCCTGTGACTGTTAAGGCCCACCATCACTAGAATAGTGCACCACGCACCAGAACTTAGTGCATCGTGTGATAGGGCGCAGTTTAAAGTTGGCGTTTGCACCGCCTAAGAGTTACACACTCCCAAAAGCATTGCGGGAGTCCAGTTTTCCCTTTGGATTACAATTTGTATGTGCACCAACGTTTTGCTAGTGAAGACTCCTACCACTGAGGAACTTGTACATTACATTTAGTCAGGCCTGACTAGAACTGACAGTGACGGGATGCAGGGTGGTATTGCCCACTAGGGGGAGCTCGCAAGCATATAGTTCAGCCACATAATTAGACATTAATACTGCAAGTTAAGATATATTGTCTATAATAGTAACTATTTCTTTTATTATTGACTCTCGCAGGGCCCTGCAGAGTCAACTGTATGTATAACCTTGTTTTTCCTTTATATCTTACCAAGTAAAGTTCACCCTTGGTTAAGTGCAAACCTGTGTGCAGTTTCTCTGTTACCCTGTGGGACAAGTGGCCATTTCAAGGTAACAATTTATATTGCAATTTTACTGTGGTGTGGTTTTATTGTGTTCCCCATCAACCAGTGGGTTCCACAATATCTGTATATACCAGTTGTGCCAAGGGAGGGTTCGAGCCAATTCCAAGGGGTTGATAGGCGGAACGTAGACCCAAAACAAAACCAGCAGCTCCTACGGGGGTAGAGCTACATTTCTATATTGTGAACTATATATATATATATATGAATTATACCTATCTATACCGGTAGGTGGCACTGCAGTATTATAGTGTGTATTCTCTGTGGTAATGTAATCACAGGATATGCCTTCTGTATCTAAGCATGCACTTGTATCCTCCTTGTTCCTGTTCCATGCTGTAAGACATGCATTGCTAATTCTCCATAAAAGTAAAGTATTCTCTGCATACAACAAGCTTCCAAGGGCATGATTCAATAGCCTGCTATTAGTTATATCTACAGCTTGCTGATCAGATCCAATGTTCCGTGGGCTGTAGATTTAAAAAAAATTTAGGGGTTCCTCAAGATCTCAAGCTTTTTGCCACGGGTTCCTCCAGGGTAAAAAGGTTGAGAACCCCTGTCTATTGATTTAAGCATGTGCTCCATAGTGTCCAAAATAGTTCCCTTAAAATGTGTCTGCTTTCTGTGAGCATCCTTATGCCGCATACACACGATTGGAAATTCCGACAAAAAAAGTCCGATGTGAGCGTTTGGTCGGAAATTCCGACCGTGTGTAGGCTCCATCGGAATTTTTTCGTCGGAATTTCCACCAAGAAAAATTTGAGAGCTGGTTCTTAAATTTTCTGACAAGAAAAGTTCTTGGAGGAAATTCCGATCGTCTGTATGCAATTCCGACGCACCAAAAACCACGCACGCTCCGAATCAAGTCGACGCATGCTCGGAAGCATTGAACTTCATTTTTCTCGGCTCGTCGTAGTGTTGTACGTCACTGCGTTTTTGACGGTTGGAATGTGGTATGTATGCAAGACAAGTTTGAGCCAAGATTCGGTTGGAAAAAAATCCACGGTTTTCTTGTCGGATTTTCCGATCGTGTGTACGCGGCATAAGTAGTTCTTTGCAGGAGTGCTAATGTCTATATGTCAGCGCGCTGCTTCAAAGAGTGGAGAGCAGCAAGCCCAGCATCACCCACCACTTTTGCCCACATCACAGCCTATCTAGATGCATGTAAAACTTATGACCCCTCAGGATGTCTCAAATGGTGTTTGTGGGATCTTGGGAGTTGTAGTCAGTCTGGACACACTTGTGTGTACAAAAGACACATAGGGCACCCTGCTTACACCTTCAGCTAGCTGACACTTATTGCATGAGAAATAGAGCCCTGTGATAATATGGAAGCAGGTTAATGAGAAAAACTGTTATAAAGAAGAGGGAGGCATGTGAGGAGGTAACTTTTCAGCTGCACAAAAAAAAAAGGATTTTTTTTTATTTTTTATTATTTAATAAATGTTTTCAACAAATACAACCATTTACACGTTTACCACTTCCCCTTGCAATGGGAAAGAAGCTCATATGCAGATCAGGAACTGTCACTTTTGAATCTTTGTTTCTCTGTCCGCCCCCTTTATTGTCTAATGCTCACTGTACAATTAACTTGTATCAGTTCACAAAAACATTTTATTTTCTTGGTTCTGAACTCCTTAGTTATGGCAGGCTGAGAAATGGCCACTCACAGAATCAGGAGCTACAATCCCTATATTTGTGAACATCATACAATAAAACAAATTGAGCTTCTTTGCAGATTAATAGTGGTGGTTTTCTTTTTAATGTGCCATTTTAAATTAATATAGTACTTTCCAAGCTCCTAATTAGATCATTTTATATATGTATAAAATTCTGCTACTATGTATCCCAAAGTGGTTCCAAAGCCTTAAAGTGATATTAAAGCTTCAGGGGTTTTTTTTGGCTTTTTTAACCACTTCAGCCCCAGACCATTTGGGCTAGTTAAAGACCAGGCCACTTTTTTGCGATTTGGCACTGCATCGCTTTAACTGACAATTGCGTGGTCGTGCGACGTGGCTCCCAAACAAAATTTATGTCCCTTTTTCCCCCATAAATAGAGCTTTCTTTTGGTGGTATTTGATCACCTCTGCGGTTTTTATTTTTTGCGCTATTAACAAAAATAGAGCAACAATTTTGAAAAAAAACCCCATATTTTTTACTTTTTGCTATAATAAATATCCCCAAAAAATATATAAAAACAATTTTTTCCTCAGTTTAGGCCGATACGTATTCTTCTACATATTTTTGGTAAAAAAAATCAAAATAAGCGTTTATTGATTGGTTTGCGCAAAAGTTATAGCTTCTACAAAATAGGGGACTGTTTTATGGCATTTTTATTTTTATTTTTTTCACAATCAAAGAGTTTTATTGAAGTTTGTTACAGATAACAAGTAAAAAAAAAGGCATACATAATACAGAATTGAACAACCAGGGCTCAGTAGTAGGCAGAGTAAATAGGCAGAGGCATAACAAAATATAGAGCTCTGATGATAATAATGGGGTAACATAAGGCAAACACAAGTTGAACATATATTTGAGTGAATGTAAGGGAAGGGGAATGGAAAAGGTAAAGAGAATAGGAAGGAAGGAGGGGGGGAAGGGTGGGTGGGGGGTGGGAGAAGCGGAATGATTGAAGCATGGCGGTATAGGTAGAAGAGAAACAGTAACAATCCATCACATATATAGATATGACTTACGTGGTAAGCGACTGGAATTCAGAAGAGTATGAGAATAAGACCCAAGGTTGCCAGATTTTGTTAAAATTGGTGCTATTCTCTTTTTTATAGCTGCAATTTCTTCCATTTTGTGTATATGGTGTATTCTATCCAACCAGTCCCTAATTTTTGGCACCCGTTTGGTCTTCCAATGAAGGGGTATGAGTGTTTTCGCTGCAAGGAGGAGATGTCTATTGAGGGATTTCTTATATTTGCTTATGGTGAAATTGTTAACGTTAATCAGGCAGGCTGCTGCTGTAAGATTGAGATTGGTTTCAGTTATGAATTGGACCCATTTCCTAAACTCATCCCAGTACTCTAGAATTTTTGGACACTCCCACCATATATGGAGGAAGGAACCAATATCATGATCACAGCGGCAGCATGCATCTGAGGCTGCGGTGGACCATCTCCCAGACCTCTGGGGTGTAATGTACCATTGGGTAAGGATTTTGTAAGAGATCTCCTGATATTTAGAGCTTAAGGAGCATTTGTGTGTCATTATACATGCCTTCTCCCATTGCTGTGTCGATATCCTAATTTTGAGGTCGTTTTCCCATTTAGCCTTATGTTTCAAGTCGTCTGTGTGCTGAGCCTGGTTTAACCAGGAATAGGCTAGAGAAGTGGTATGAGCTACTGAGGATCTCTTGAAGCAGAGATTCTCAAATGGGGACATTGGCATGCAGTACAATGACCTAAATTTGCTATTAATCAGGAAATCTCTTAGTTGCAAGTAAAACCAGAGGCTCGGGAACGCCCCCCCCCCTATTCTGCCCGCAGTGCATCCAAAGTTTTGACCTTTGAATCTGATAGGCATTGGGAGGTTGTGCATGGGTGCACTTCTTTCAGGTGTTGGCCCGGGATAAAATCAGGGTTGTTAGTGACCGGGGTCAGAGGTCCAGGTATGGAGGCAATGTTGTGTTTGCCTGCAATTTTGTGCCAGACCCGAAGGGTGTTTGCTACTAAGGGGTGTGTCTGATTTTTGTCTGTTTTGGAGTGTAGTGTCCAAGGGTAGAAAAGTAGGTTGTATGGAGTTAAGCTTTGTTCCAGTTGGATCCAGTCTTTATCCTGACCATGGCAGTGCCAGTCAAGTATCCTAGTAATGTGGGAGGCTTGGTAATATTTTTTAAAGTCAGGCAAACCTATTCCTCCTCTGTTTTTGGGGCGCGTCAGTAAATTGAAATTAATTCTTGGTTTCTTGTCTGCCCATAGGAAACATCTCTGGGCTCTTAGGACGCTTGTGAAAAAGCCTCTGGGATTTTAATGGGAAGTGCATTGAAGAGGTAGAGCAGTCTTGGGAGGACCGTCATTTTTAAAATTGAGGCTCTGCCAAACCACGAGAAGGTCTTGGAGGACCATATTCGTAGTTCTCTAGTCAGTGAGTTAAGTAGTGGCTTGTAGTTGTATTGGTAAAGAGAGTCTAAATTGTCAGTCAGGTGTATTCCTAGGTATTTCAATTTATTTCGTTCCCATCTATAATTGTAGTTGTCCTTCATTAATTTTAGTTGATCAGGAGGGAGATTAATATTCAGGGCTTCAGATTTGGATTGGTTAATCTTAAAATTGGATATAAATCCAAACGTCTCAAAAGTTATTTTTAAGTTAGGTATGGATATATGCGGCTGTGATAGGAAAAATAATAGATCATCCGCATAAACGGCTACTTTGTATTCTCTCTTTCCTATCTTAAAGCCCGAGACATCATCTGCTAGGTTTATTTTCCTTATCAGGGGCTCCAGAGAGATGATGAAGAGAAGGGGGGAGAGGGGGCATCCCTGGCGTGTACCGTTGTGGATCCTAATGGATTCAGAAAAGGTATTGTTGACTTTGACCTTTGCACGCGGGTTCCGATAGAGGGCTGAGATCCATGAAAGCATATTTTCATTCAGGCCAATATGGGAACATGTAGCCATCATATATTCCCAAGAGACCCTATCGAAAGCCTTCTCAGCATCAGTAGAAAGCAACAATCCTTTTGTTTTAGAGTGTCGGGAGAAGTGTATTAAGTTTAATGCTTTGGTGATATTATCTCATGCCTCTCTGCCCGGCATGAATCCTACTTGTTCTGGTCCTATATTTTTTGACAGTAGGGGTTTCAGTCTGTTAGCTAATATTTTGGCCAAGAGTTTCAAATCTATATTCAATAGGGAGATGGGTCTATAATTTGCACGTTCCGTCTGGTCTTTGTCCGGCTTGGGTATTACTGCAATGTGTGCCATAAGAAAGGATTCTGAGTTATGTTCAGTCTTAGCTAGATAGTTAAATGTGGATCTAAGGGGCTTTATAAGTAAATGTGTGTAGGTTTTGTAGTACTGTGAAGTGAAACCGTCTGGTCCTGGGCTTTTCCCTGTTTTGAGGCCTTTGATTGCCTCTAAAATTTCTTCGGTGTCAATGGGTTCTTCTAGTTTCGCTGTGTCTTCCTGAGTGAGCGTGGGAATTTTGCTATCCTTAAGGAATTCAGATATCGTTTCTTGTTTTGTGGTTGTCAAATGTGGTGGCTTATGTTGTTCTGGAAGGTCATAAAGTTTTGAGTAATACTTATAAAAAAGGTCCGCTATTTCAGTATTCTTGTGTCTAGGGATACCATCTTTATCCCTTATGGCATGTATGTGTCCTGCCATGGTAGTATCTTTTAGTGCTTTGGCTAGTAGTTTACCACTCTTATCTCCATGTTCGAAATAGATGCTTTTTTTGAAGAAGAGGGCCTTTCTAATTTTAAGGTCAAGTATGGATTTGAGGGTGGCCCTACAGCGCGTCAGTTCTTCTTCTACCTTGATGGAGAGTGATTGTTTGTGTTGTGATTCCAATGTGGCTATTTGCGAGGACAATTTAGCTATTTCTTTCTCCCTCTCTTTCTTTTTCCTGGTGCCCCATCTCATAAATTCTCCCCTTATCACACTTTTGTGAGCTTCCCAATTATTTAGGGGATTAGTATCTGCGTCTACATTGGTTTTAAAGTATTCATTAATCGCTCCATGAATGTCGTCTTTTATGGTCTGAACAGTCAGGAGTGATGCATTGAGTCTCCAACTAAAAGTGGTGCGTTTCGGAGGGTCAAAAGTCAATGAAATGGCTGTGGGTGCGTGGTCGGATAAGGAGATTATATCTATCTCAGCCCTATGTAGGGTGCACAAATCCCTTTGTGAGATCAGGATCAAGTCAATTCGTGAGTATCGTTTATGTGGAGGGGAGAAAAAGGTATAATTCCTCTCAGTGGTGTGTATAGATCTCCAGGTGTCTACTAAAGATAAAGATCTTAAAAGTGATTTGATTTGTTTGAGGATCCTATATGTTACAGCCGTGTGTCCCGTGGAAGTGTCTTTGAGGGGAGAGAGGGGAATATCGAAATCCGCTCCCAAGATGATACAACCCTCGGCGAACCATTTTAGCTCGTCAATTATCTTATGACAGAATGAGATGTGGGCGGTATTTGGGAAGTATACATTGGCGAGTGTAACGGGTGAGCCTGCCCAATCGCCTTTGAGGAAGAGGAAGCGGCCCTCGGGGTCCACAAGGAGTTGTTTGACTTCAAGGGGGGAATCTTTGTTAATCAATATAGAAACTCCTTTTGTTTTGGCTAGAGGGTTTGTGGCATGGTACATTTTTGTAAACATGTTATCAGTGAATGTAGGGATATGTTTGCTCTTGAAGTGTGTTTCTTGTAAGAAGACTACAGATGGATGGGCTTTTTTAAGTTCTCTTAACAGTTTGGATCTCTTCTCAGGGATGTTAAGGCCATTGACATTGTGGGATATCAGGGTCGGAGATTTCCCTAGATGGGTATATGCCATGGTCTAATTTGTGTAGTTACGTATCGTGTGATTGAGATTCCAGTACGATTTGCCTTAGAATCGAGGAGCTTGTGGTTAGAGCAGTATCTTGTTGTTAGATAGGGTATGGATAGGGTAAGGAAGGGGGTAGGGGTTGTGAGAAGGAAAGGGGGGTGAACAGGTAGGGGAGGATGAGTGAGTGCTCGTGTTACACCTGATAGGTGGAGAGCAAGTACCGTATATACTCGAGTATAAGCCAAGATTTTCAGCCCTTTTTTTTGGGCTGAAAGTCCCCCCCCTCGGCTTATACTCGAGTCAGCGAAATTGAATATTGTAAAATGTACCTGAAGGCTGCGGCGTCCATCGTTTAAAACTCGCGGGCTCTTCCTGGTCCCTTCCGTGATAGGCGGAACTGTGTCTGCTGAGAATCGCCTATCACGAACGTTCTCTCATCCTCAGTTGAGATGGGTGAAGATGAGAGAATGTTCGTGATAGGCGATTCTCAGCAGGCAGTTCCGCCTATCACGGAAGAGACCAGGAAGAGAGCGCGAGTTTTAAACGATGGACGCCGCAGCCTTCAGGTACAATTTTACAATGTTCAATTATAATTCTAGGGAAACAGTGAGGGTGGGCACAGTGAGGATGGGCACAGGTGAGGATGGGCACAGGTGAGGATGGGAACAGTGAGGATGGGAACAGTAAGGTGGCAATGGGCTTAGTGAAGTTGCAATTGGTGGGCATTGTTGACCCTCGGCTTATACTCGAGTCAGTACGTTTTCCCAGGTTTTTGTGGTAACATTAGGTACCTCGGCTTATACTCGGGTCGGCTTATACTCGAGTATATACGGTAAGTCGTCTTTAAAACAAGACAACAGTGTCAACTCTGAGGGATATGTGGGAGGTGCAGTAGAACAAATTTGGCAGTGGGATGGTGGGATGGTGGGATGGTGATTACCAAAAATTACCAAAAATGTATCACTAGAGTGTGTTGCGTGTGAGGTTATATCTCATAGAGAATGGAGACAAAACTGGGAGACCTGGGGGGAGTGAGCATCATAGAATTGTGATGTAATCTTAAACCGTTAACTTTAACAAAGTAACAACATTCAAGGGAGGAGAGAGGAAAAAAGACCCCCAAAAAAAGACCCAAAAAAAAAACCCCCAAAGGGGTCGGAGGAGGCGGGTCCCCACAAATCTACCAGATTGGCATTTTTATTAATATTTTTTTTTTTTACTAGTTATGGCGGCGATCTGCGATTTTTATTGTGACTGCGACATTATGGCGGACACATCGGACACTTTTGACACCATTTTGGGACCATTGTCATTTTTGCAGCGATCAGTGCTATAAAAATGCACAGCACATGTGCAGATTGTCGGAGGTATTCTCCCACGCTATGCAAACAGAGGAGGGAGAACGTAATTGTCAGATTCTGCCTTGCTGTTGTGGGGCGGGTTTTGGGTGTGTTGAACGGCGTGTTTTCTGTCTGTTGCACGGCGGGTTCAGTGTGTTAAACGGCGGGTTTTGCCTGTGTCTAAGGGTGGGTTAAAACACACCCAAAACCCGTCCCGCAATAGCGAGGCAGAATCTGACAATTACATTCTCCCTCGGCGCTTAGCAGATCGTCGGATACTGCCTACGATGATCTGCGCATGCGCTGTGCTGACGTCACGCCAGCTGATTAACATATCAGCTGGAGTGATGTTGCGTAGTGCGCATGCGCACACGTATCGGAGGCATTTTTCGATGGGGGAAGTATTCACACCCCCAGAGAAAGACGCTTGCCATGCTTCCTCCCGAGCCCTGCTCTATGCGTCCCTAAGACACATAGACCAGTGGCTCAGCCCCTCACCCCACTCTCTCCTCATTGCCTCATGTGATTGACATTGGAGGGAGAGTCCCCATACAGCCGAGGCTATTGTGAACATCGCTGGATACGAGGAAGCTCAGGTAAGGATGCATGGAGGTAAAAACCCTTCAGCCTATAGAACCACTTTAAAGCTTTTTTCCTTAAAGGATAAATTCACCTTTTTTTTGCAGATCGCTGGTGCCATGCAGGTCTTCTGCAGACCTGTCAGTGTATCTGTGTGCCCATACATCCAGTGCAGGCAAGCAGATACAATCTGACAGGAAGACTCAATGAACTACCACAGCGCTCCACAGCGCTGTGATAGTTCATTGAAAACTACAAGCCAACAGCTGAAAAGCCTGTGGGGACTTGTAGTTTTCCGTTCCCAGAATGAGTGATGTGGCCAGGCGAGAAGATCCCTGCTAGCTGTCAGAGCGGTCTGTATGTAATATGTTACACCCTGAATAGGGATGTAACATGTAACGTGTTATAAAAAGGTGAACTTGAATGATTTGTATTTAAGAGAGCAAATTTTTCAAGGATAAGAGCTGCGCTCCAAGACTTTGACTGGGAGGGAATAATAGGAATCAATGGACACAGAACAGAAATGGGAATTCTTCAAAAAGATTGTATGTGAACACACTGCAAAGTATATTCCCATGGGTAATAAGTTTAAAAGGCTAAAAATAAACCTATGTGGCTCGTGGCCAAAGTTAAAAAAGCTATAAATAATAAGAAAAGATCTTTTATAAAATATAAAAATTAAGGAATACTATCATCCTTTAATTGTTACAAGGAATATAATAGAATATGTAAAATGGAAATAAAGGATGCAAAAATTCAAAATGAACGACAGATTGCAAAAGATAGTAGGACAAACCCCAATTTTTTTTTCAAATATATTACTAGTAAAAAGGTCAGGCCTGAGCATGTAACCCCTTTACAAAATAATCTGTGGGTGAGTGCGTGACTGGAGAAAAAGAGAAGGCATATTTATTAAATACATTCTTCAGCTCTGTGTATACAATGGGGGAGCTCATGTCCATAATGGGGATGATATTGACACAGCCCCAAAATATCCACTATGGCTCAAAATTGGTATCGTCCAGAAATATTTAGACAGAATTAAGGTAAATAAAGCACCTGGACCGCATGGCATACACCCACGAATCCTAAAAGAATTGAGATCTATCATTTCAAAGCCATTGTTTCTAATTTTTAGGGACTCGTTAATGACTGGAATAGTACCACTGGTTTAGCGTAAGGCCAATGTGATACCTATATTTAAAAAGGGATCAAAGCCTTTACCAAGTAACTATAGACCTGTTAGCTTAACCACTTCCGGACCACCGCACGTCGATATACGTTGGCTGTTTAAAGAGGCATATCTCTGTTATGGCAGCAGCTAGCTGCCATAATCCAGGTATCCTCGTCTTCAGCTGGCGGTCCGGTTTCTGATAATGGTGGTCTCTGCGGCGGATTCACCGCAAAATCACCATTATCGGCGGCGGGAGAGGGTCCCCCCTCCCACCACTCTTCCGTGCCCTCCGCCGCTTACCAGAGCCTTCAGCGGCAGAGGTGATCGGGTCCTTCCTGTGGCTGGGTATGGAGACAAGTGAAGGGAAGATGGCCCCCAGCCGTCTCCATACCATAGCAGGGCGGAAGCGACGTCTAAACGTCACTTCCGCCCATAGCTCTTAAAGGGACATTTTTTTTTGTGTAAATATGAGATCTGAGGTCTTTTTGACCCCAGAACTCATATTTAAGAGGACCTGTCATGCTTTTTTCTATTACAAGGGGTGTTTACATTCCTTGTAATAGGAATAAAAGTGGCACAATTTTTTTTTAAAAGAACAGTGTAAAAAATAAAAGGTAAAATAAAAAAGACTTTTTTTTGTTAAACGCACCCCGTCCCACCGAGCTCACGTGCAGAAGCGAACACATACGTGAACTGCGCCCGCATATGAAAACGGTGTTCAAACGACACATGTGAGGTATCGCCACGATCGGCAGAGTGAGAGCAATAATTCTAGCCCTAGATCTCCTCTGTAACTGAAAACATGCAACCTGTAGAATTTTTTAAACATCGCCTATGGAGATTTTTAAGGGTAAAAGTTTGTCACCATTCCATGTTGGGTATCAATTTACTCGGTGTAACATTATCTTTCACAATATAAAAAAAAATTGGTCTAACTTTACTGTTGTCTTATTTTTGAATTCAAAAAGTGTATTTTTTCCCAAAAATATAACAAAGAGTGAAAAATTTAAGGGGGCCTGAATACTTTCTGTACCCACTGTGTATATATATATATATACCGTTGCAATAAAAAGTATGTGAACCCCTTGGAATGATATGGATTTCTGCACAAATTGGTCATAAAATGTGATCTGATCTTCATCTCAAGTCACAACAATAGACAATCGCAGTCTGCTTAAACAAATAACACACAAATAATTAAATGTTACCATGTTTTTATTAAACACACCATGTAAACATTCACAGTGCAGGTAGAAAAAGTATGTGAACCCCTAGACTAATGAGATCTCCAAGAGCTAATTGGAGTGAAGTGTCAGCCAACTGGAGTCCAATCAATGAGATGAGATTGGAGGTGTTGGTTACAGCTGCCCTCCCCTCTAAAAAAACACACACCAGTTCAGGGTTTGCTTTTCACAAGAAGCATTGCCTGATGTGAATGATGCCTTGCACAAAAGAGCTCTCAGAAGACCTACGATTAAGAATTGTTTACTTGCATAAAGCCGGAAAGGGTTATAAAAGTATCTCCAAAAGCCTTGCTGTTCATCAGTCCACGGTAAGACAAATTGTCTATAAATGGCGAAAGTTCAGCACTGTTGCTACTCTCCATAGGAGTGGGCGTCCTGTAAAGATGACTGCAAGAGCACAGCGCAGACTGCTCAATGAGGTGAAGAAGAATCCTAGAGTGTCAGCTAAAGACTTACAAAAGTCTCTGGCATATGCTAACATCCCTGTTAGCAAATCTACGATACGTAAAACACTAAACAAGAATGGATTTCATGGGAGGATACCACAGAGGAAGCCACTGCTGTCCAAAAAAACATTGCTGCATATTTACAGTTTGCACAAGAGCACCTGGATGTTCCACAGCAGTACTGGCAAAATATTCTGTGGACAGATGAAACCAAAGTTGAGTTGTTTGGAAGAAACACACAACACTATGTGTGGAGAAAAAAGAGGCACAGCACACCAACATCAAAACCTCATCTCAACTGTGAAGTATCGTGGTGGGGGCATCATGGTTTGGGGCTGCTTCGCTGCGTCAGGGCCTGGACGGATTGCTATCATCGAAGGAATAATGAATTCCCAAGTTTATCAAGACATTTTGCAGGAGAACTTAGGCCATCTGTCCACCAGCTGAAGCTCAACAGAAGACGGGTGTTGCAACAGGACAACGACCCAAAGCATAAAAGTAAATCAACAACAGAATGGCTTAAACAGAAGAAAATACGCCTTCTGGAGTGGTCCAGTCAGAGTCCTGACCTCAACCCGATTGAGATGCTGTGGCATGACCTCAAGAAAGCGATTCACACCAGACATCCCAAGAATATTGCTGAACTGAAACAGTTCTGTAAAGAGGAATGGTCAAGAATTACTCCTGACCGTTGTGCACATTGAAGGGATATTTAGCTTAACCGCTTCCTTTGTTATTATAATCAGTTTCCATTTTGTGTTTTTCTTGTACTCCATTTCACATAGTTTAGTTTCTCATGTTCCTGTTATCTTCTTTTTGGAGTTTTGTTTCTTATTTAGCACGTGATTTCTTAGAAATAATTAGTTTCATTTTTGTCATGAAATGTCTCTGTATATGATTGGATAATTTGTCAAAGGGCGGTACTTTCTGAAAGCCCCTTTAAATATTCACACCAAGGAATAAAGATTAGATTTGCTCGGAGAGACTTTGTTGATTTGTGCCATTATCTCAATGGGCTAATCTCACAGGCCTGTGGGTATTGTAAGTCACATCTTATCAGAAATATTATCAAGAATCAAACTCACCCCTAGACTGTCTACATTCCCCATCAGTTGGGGGCATCGTCCGGGATCGATTATAATATGTCTGTCTGGTGAGTATAATTGATATATGTATCTGCTCTCACCGTAACGTCTATTTAGAAATCGTTTCCTTTAAAGGTGATTTATGTCGAAGCTGTTTTTAAACCTTGATAATAAGTTAACTGCTTCGAGAAGCAGTAAGAAGCGGTGTTCTGTGTTAACAGCGAGATAAGCCTTGGGAGGGCTTATGAGACTGCTCTAAGAAGCAGCATTTGTTCCGGGTGAACAAAGAAAAGACTGCTCCGAGAAGCAGCAAGGAACGCTGTTCCGTGTTAACGGCGAGATAAGCCCGGGAGGCTTATGACACTGCTCCGTGTAGCAGAAAGCTCTGGGAGAGCTATTAGAGGGCTCTGTGAAGTCCACAGGAAAATGATTTATACAGTACTGTAATTATAAGAACAAGTCTGATAAGGTGTGCCAGACAAAACCCGATCTCTTTGCTTATCTTTCTATCGCTTGCTTGTAGAAGTTGTAAAATAATTTGTAATCTGTCTGTGTGTGTGTGGAAGTGTTGTGGGGTAAGATGACACTTTTCACTGCACTGTGTTATAATTGAACTCCCGGCTCCTTTTAGTGATTGATGGAAGTTCCCCAATCGAAACGTAGGGTGATGCTACAGTATCCGGTGATGTATTGATGTTTATTTTTAAAGATTTACATATGAATGCTTTGACTCTAAAGTATAAGATAGTGTGCATAGTAGCAGTGTTAATAACACTTTCTTAAGGTAATACATAAATTGGTATAGTCAGTAGGATACTCTGAGGCTAACTTTTGATCAAAACATGCTATTTGAATAATTATTTTTGCTACTGACATCTCTTGCGCAGGGGAAGGCAGGTGCAAAATTTTGACATTTGCCTTTTTGCCAACAGGGTTCAAGTGTTAATATCTCACTGACCATAATAGATAGTGGGGAATTGTTTGCGGCATTAGTACTACAGCAATTGAAAGTACTGTTTGAACCTGTTGGCACTCTGCCAAGAAATTTGAAATATAAATAAAAATTGTTTGATTATAAAAATAAGAAAAGTAATAACGTGCAAAGCTTGCTTGTGATCGGGGGAACCTCTGGCCATAAGGAGTGCTTATTGGCATTTTGCCAAACCCAGGCTGCAGAAAAAATAATAATAATAACTACAAGAACATAATGGGAAGGGTTAATGGAAAAACTGTCCCGCCACCACCGGAAGTGGGAGAAACTTGTAAAAGTTATGTAGCGCGTGTGTGTGGTACTGACGATGTGTACATTAACCCCTGGGTGGACAACTTAGCACGATGGACAGAGGCTATGGGTAGCAGCAGTCCGTTCCCCCGTGACGGAGATAATGACACGTTCCACATGGACATGATCAAAGGCCTTTGTCTTGGGGATAAAGGGGCATTTCCATACTATTCGGCTGATCCACAATGGGACATGACATATATGAAAAAGGGAGGAGAGAACTGGTTAACTTATGCCCCCCACTGGTATGAAAGGACAGAAAAAAAGCAGAAAAAAAGGACACCTAACTTAAGGGATATAGAGGCTCCAGGACTACATTCTTGTGAGAGAAGTGTTAAATCAACCTTCTCCATGCCTGAATCTAGGGATGAGCTTCGTGTTCGAGTCGAACATACGTTCGACTCGAACATCGGCTGTTCGATCGTTCGACGAAGATCGAACGATTTGGGCCGTTCGCGCCAAATTCGAGTGACGCGAACGGCCCACAATGCACTACGCCATCGCAGTGTCATCCAGGCGCTGTGATTGGCCAAGCATGCACTGTGACCCCGCATGCTTGGCCAATCACAGCACCGGCAGCGAGGAGAGCAATGATTGGCCACAGGCAGGATGCCTGTGGCCAATTATTGCTGAGGGTGTTTAGTACACGCCCCACACTATAAAAGGCCGCCAGCACGGCGGCCTAGTGTAGTGTGTTCCGGAGCAGGGAAAGAGAAGCATAGGCAGGGACAGTGACATTTATTTTTTCTTGCTTAACCTGGATTCCTTTAGTTTAGGGAAAGAGAAGGATAGGTAGGGAGAGTGTCAGTGTGTTTTACTGTGCGAATCCTTGTTTCTAGGGACAGGGAAGGACAGTGAGGGAATTCTCCTTGTGCTATAGTGTGCTTTAAAAAAACATTTTTTCTAGGGACAGAAAACTATAGGTAGGGAGAGTGTCAGTGTGTTTTACTGTGCGAATCCTTGTTTCTAGGGACAGGGAAGGACAGTGAGGGAAATTCTCCTTGTGCTGTAGTGTGCTTTAAAAAAACATTTTTTCTAGGGACAGAAAACTATAGGTAGGGAGAGTGTCAGTGTGTTTTACTGTGCGAATCCTTGTTTCTAGGGACAGGGAAGGACAGTGAGGGAAATTCTCCTTGTGCTATAGTGTGCTTTAAAAAAACATTTTTTCTAGGGACAGAAAACTATAGGTAGGGAGAGTGTCAGTGTGTTTTACTGTGCGAATCCTTGTTTCTAGGGACAGGGAAGGACAGTGAGGGAAATTCTCCTTGTGCTATAGTGTGCTTTAAAAAAACTTTTTTTCTAGGGACAGAAAACTATAGGTAGGAAGAG
The DNA here is from genome assembly GCA_029206835.1 of Rana muscosa. NCBI lineage: Eukaryota > Metazoa > Chordata > Amphibia > Anura > Ranidae > Rana > Rana muscosa. The sequence goes on from CM055117.1 coordinate 152,695,852, forward strand.
TGTCAGTTTCTTTCACTGTGATAATCCTTGTTTCTAGGGACAGGGAAGGAAAGTGAGGGAAATTCTCCTTGTGCTATAGTGTGCTTTAAAAAAACATTTTTTCTAGGGACAGAAAACTATAGGTAGGAAGAGTGTCAGTTTCTTTCACTGTGATAATCCTTTTTTCTGGGAACAGGGAAGGACAGTGAGGGAAATTCTCCTTGTGCTATAGTGTGCTTTAAAAAATAGGATTTTTATAACAGCTTACCTGTAAAATCCTTTTCTTGGAGTACATCACGGGACACAGAGCGACATAGTCATTACTAATGGGTTATATAGTTACCGTCAGGTGCTGGCACTGGCAACTTCCAAAACCGGAAGTACCCTCCCCTATATAAGCCCCTCCCATCCGGGAGCACCTCAGCTTTGTAGCAAAGCAATAAGTGTCCCCAAAGAGGGGTGGGAGCTCTGTGTCCCGTGATGTACTCCAAGAAAAGGATTTTACAGGTAAGCTGTTATAAAAATCCTATTTTCTTTTTCGTACATCACGGGACACAGAGCGACATAGTCATTACTAATGGGATGTCCTAAAGCAATGCCAAATGAGGGGGGGGATACACCATATATAAGCTGAGCGCTATCAGACATGAGGATCTTTTGCGGCCTGCAACACACTGCGCCCAAAGGCGACATCCTCCTGACTTCTAACGTCCACCTGGTAGAACCTAGTAAACGTGTGTACCGAAGACCATGTTGCGGCCTTACAGATTTGAGCCAGGGAGGCCTGGTGATGCACTGCCCATGAAGTTCCAACTGCTCTCGTGGAGTGCGCCCTAACTTTGAACGGAGGCGGTCTACTTCTCAAGCTATAGGCTTGTATTATGACCTGTCGAATCCACTTGGCTAAAGTAGATTTTGACGCTGCCTGACCCTTTCTGGGGCCTTCCGGCAGAATAAACAAAGTATCCGTTCTGCGAATCTGAGCAGTGGCTTTTAGATAAGGTTTAACTGCTCCTACTACATCCAAAGAATGCAATAACTTTTCCTCTACCGAAGTAGGCTTGGGGAAAAAAGAAGGAAGAACCACATCTTGGTTCAAATGAAAACTCGATACCACCTTAGGAAGAAAGGCTGGATGAGGACGTAACACTACTCTGTCCTTATGGATAACCAGATATGGCTCCTTACAGGACATAGCTGCTAATTCCGATACTCTTTTAGCCGAACAAATGGCTACTAGAAAAATCAATTTCCTGGTGAGAAGCACTAAGGAAATATGCTGTAATGGTTCAAATGGTTGTTTCTGTAGAACCGACAGAACCAAGTTTAGATCCCATGGACATATGGGAATATTAACCGGAGGACTAATACGCATCACTCCTTGTATAAAGGCTTTGACTAATGAATGCGAAGCCAAGGGCCTTTGAAAAAATATTGACAAGGCCGAAATCTGACCCTTGATAGTACTCAAGGCAAGCTTCCTATCTACAGCCCACTGTAGGAAGTCCAGAAACCTACCTATTACGTACTTATGTGGATGCCATTTCTTGGCCTCACACCACGCGATGTACGCCTTCCAGATTCTATAGTAGATCTGCCTGGATACCGGCTTCCTGGCATTGATCATGGTAGATACCACAGCATTAGAGAGCCCTCTCTTTTTTAGAATGTGGGCTTCAATAGCCAGGCCGTCAAACCTAGGGCTGGTAAGGAAGGGTGGTATATCGGTCCTTGCGAAAGCCGGACGACGTGGGAGAGTCCAAGGACTCCCCACTGAAATTTTACAATCTCCGCGTACCACGCTCTTCGGGGCCACGCTGGAGCCACCGGAATCACTGGTTTCTTTTCTACCCTGATTCTGCGGAGTAATCGAGGTAACCATTGTGGCGGTGTGAATGCATATATCAGCTTGAACTGATCCCCAGGGAACACTAGGGCATCCGAGCCGCAAGCTAGGGGATCCCTTGTCCGAGAGACAAACCTATCCCCCTTTGCGTTGAATCTGGATGCTAGAAGATCTACATCCGATGTTCCCCACCGCTGACATATTGTCCAGAAAACCTCGGGGTGAAGGGACCCTTCCTCTGGGCCTAATTGCTGGCGACTTAGAAAGTCCGCCTTCCAATTCTCCACTCCTGGAATGAATACCGCAGATATGGCTGGGACATATTTTTCCTGCCCATTTCAGGATGTAATTTACTTCCCTCTGGGCTGCACGACTCCTGGTGCCCCCCTGATGATTGAATTCTGACAGGGGACCCTTGGAGTTTGGATGTCCATGCTACTAGGGCATACCGGGCTGCTCGTATCTCTAAGAGATTGATGGGCAGGGCCTTTTCTGCATCCGACCATCTGCCCTGGAGAGACTATTGCTCCAGTACTGCTCCCCAGCCTATAAGGCTGGCATCTGTAGTGACCACCTTCCAAGAAATCGGACTGAAGGATTTCCTTTTTTCCAGATTCTGGGGAACCCACCACCAACGGAGGCTCTTGCGAACGGAAGGGGACAAGGACATTGTAAGTCTAGGGCCTGAACTTTTTTGTTCCAGGCTGACAGTATGGCCCCTTGCAAATTCCTTGAATGGAATTGACCGTAGGGTACTGCTTCGAATGATGCCACCATTTTTCCCAGCAGCCTCATATACAGGCGTATGGACGGCTGTCTTTTTTGTACCCACTAAGTGGATCAAATCTTTCAAAGACAACACCTTTCCTCGAGGCAAGAATATTTTTCTCTGGCCTGAATCCAACCTTAGCCCCAAGTATTCCAGACTTTTGACTGGTTTTTAGGGCTGACTTGTCTCGGTTGATAATCCAACCGTGAGATTCCAGATACTTGATCGTCTTGTGAACGACCACGTCTAGTTTTTTCACTGAGTGGTCTATCAGCAACAAGTCATCCAGATATGCCATTATCATTACACCTTGTGTTCTTAGATTGGCCAATAAAGGGCCAGAATTTTTGTAAACACTCGTGGTGCTGTGGCCAAACCGAAGGGTAAGGCTCTGAACTGAAAATGGCGCCCTTCTACTGCAAAGCGTAGAAATTTTTGGTGGACTGGAAAGATGGGAATGTGCAAATAAGCATCTTTGATGTCGATCGTGGCTAACCAATCCTCCCCTTGTAGGGCAGTGGCCACCGATCGGATCGACTCCATCGGAAAGTCCTGATATACAGGAATTTGTATAGCCCTTTTTGAATTAATATGGGCCTCCCGTCCGCGTTTGCTTCGGGACTGTAAAGAGGTTTGAGTAAAACCCGAACCCTCATTCTTCCAGGGGAACTTCCATAATTACTCCTTGGAGCAATAGTTGTTCTAGTGCCAACAGGAGGGACTCTCTCTTCCGGGGATCCCTTGGCACGTTTGACCTTAAAAATGGGAAGGAGGAGAGTCTTTTAACTCCAAACTGTATCCCAAACCTACTGCGGAGAGCACCTATCTGTCTTGATCGTGTCCCGCCAGGTCTCCTTGCGAACAACTGGAGTCCTCCCCCCACCCGACTGAGTGGGGGCTTCAATGAATTTAACTTTGGGGGAGGTTTTGTACCTCCCCTGACCCAGGGTTTCTCATTACCCTGCTACTGTCCCTGTTTTTTACCCCCGGGATTTGACCGAGGAGGCCGTCGGAACTGTTACACAGCCGATGCCCCAGGGACTGGAGAAGCAGGCCCCTTAAAGAGGGACCTCTAACTCTGCTTTTAACCGGCAAGAGCGTATTTTTACCGCTGGAAATTTTCTGGATATATTTGTCCAGGTTTTCCCTGAATAAGCGTTCACCATGAAATGGGACGCTAACCAGCCATTCTTTACAGGGAGCTTCAGCAGACCAGTTTCTGAGCCATAGGAGCCTACGCATATGTCTATAGACAGCGTAAGGCGGGAGGCCTGATGGACTGAATCCTCTATGGCGTCAACCGCAAAGCCTAAGGCTCTAGGTAGATCAGCTAGGGCAAAGCCTGCTGATCTGTCAAGTCCCTCAAGACCTGTTTCAACTGATCCTTCACTGCTTAGCAGACCCCAATAGCTGCTACTGCTGGTTGTATCACCAAGCAGATTTTCATAAGGACTCCAATCTTTTATCTATTGGGTTCTTGAACATTTGGACATTATCCACTGGACATGTCAGTGATTTATACATACAAGAGATGGCTGCGTCCACTGTAGGGACCTTCCATTTTTTTTTTTTTTTTTTTTTTTTTTTGATGAACTTATCCTCCATGGGATAGACCACCGGAAATCTCTTGGGGGAATAAATATTTTCTCAGGACGTTCCCAATCCTGGTAAATGAGCCCTTTCAGTAAAGGGTGAAGTGGAAAAGAACAAACAGTCTGGGGGCTTCTAGCGACCCCAACGAGGATACAGTAGTGGTTGATGGTTCCGCAAGGTGCATTTTTAAATGCTGATCGGACCATGTTAGTCAGAGACTGAACCCATAATCTTTCAGCTTGAGATGCTGAGAAAAGGTTCCCCCACTGTTGATTCCTCTATAACAGAATCAACCTTATCCTGATCCCCTTCAGGCAGGTCGATCCCTGTATGGGACTGTTGCTCTGCTAACAGGCACTCTGAAGGAGGAGACGGAGATCGGGCGTGCTTTCCCTGACAGGGAGGCAGCGATAAATTTTGACAATCTCTCTCTAATCCTCCCAGAGCTGAGGAAAAAACCTCCTCTGTTACATACACAGGAGCAGGTGAACTGAGGACAGCCACAGTACCAAGTACCCCTGCGGGGTCTCTACGGTCACTTACCTCTGAACTTCAGGGGAGACTGGTGCAGCAAGAGTATGCCCAAGATCCTCAGAGCCCGATGAGACCCCCTTCGCTTCCTGGAAGATTCAGTTCCGGAGCTACTGGACGGCATATTCCTAAGCCTAAAGCTGAGGTATTCCAGCCGTAATACACCACTTTTACTGAGAATAGTCTAGCACAATTGCTGCTATATCACAGTTGGTGTCTACTAATGTGCCCTTCTAGGGGATGCCTGTATCAACCGCTTGCTGTATGCCTTTAAATGTTGCCAGCTCTGTCTCTGTACTTCATAGCCAGCTTACTGCAATAATGTGGCTTTTTAAAAACCTGCTGGGACGCCCGCACATGCGCAGAAGCGCTGCGGCGCGCACAGAGCGTCATCCCCCAGGCCCCGCCCCTTTTTCCGGCCACCTCTATATATAGAGGCGCGTGCACGCGCACGCGCGCGGCCACGTGCGCCTCGGCGCTAATTTTCAAACATGGAAACCAGGGACAGGAGCCAGGGCCCCCTTTGCCGCAGGCCGGGGGATAGACGAACACTGCAACATGGCAGAGGAAACAGTTTCCTGTAGGAGAACTCACCAGCTGCCTGGACTTTGCTCTCTGAGAAGAAACTAGTCCATATGACAAGAAAAACATTCCACAGCGGCCTCTAGTGGACAAACACAGGTACCGCAGTTTAATATACTAAACATATATAAAAAAACATTCCTTTTTTTTTTTTTTTTTTTTCTTGACCACCATTAAAAATTATTACATTTTTTTAGTAGTTACAGGCATGCACAGATATTAGCGGGAATACCGTTAGGTAACAGACAGAAAGACAAATTAGGCTTGGGGGTCCCCCAATAGAACCAAGTTCCTGGGGGCCCCCACTTACCTGTTCCCCGCCGCAGGACTTTGTTTGGTCCACAAAAGCCCAAACTTCACCTATCACGGCAGGCATTGTAATCAAACCTTCAGGGACCGGGTTCCCAAGGATTCCACTCCCCTGGACCTGTATAGCACCCTGCACAGAAAACATCTTGGTCGTGGGTATGACCAGAGCTCTGGATCCCAGGGTCCAGCTCTCCTAAGAGAAGCATTACAGGCAGAACCTTGCTCTTCTCTGCAAGGCCCGGGTACCGACCGTTTAGCTATGAAGCTTTTTTGGTCGGATCCGGAATAGCTTACTGAGGCCCAAAAGAACCTGTACGCAAGCTCAGTGAAAAACACATGTTTCTTCTTGGCCAACACCTTAGACACTGGCAAAAAACTGAGGTGCTCCCGGATGGGAGGGGCTTATATAGGGGAGGGTACTTCCGGTTTTGGAAGTTGCCAGTGCCAGCACCTGACGGTAACTATATAACCCATTAGTAATGACTATGTCGCTCTGTGTCCCGTGATGTACGAAAAAGAAAAACATTTTTTTCTAGGGACAGAAAACTATAGGTAGGAAGAGTGTCAGTTTCTTTCACTGTGATAATCCTTGTTTCTAGGGACAGGGAAGGACAGTGAGGGAAATTCTCCTTGTGCTATAGTGTGCTTTAAAAAACATTTTTTCTAGGGACAGAAAACTATAGGTAGGAAGAGTGTCAGTTTCTTTCACTGTGATAATCCTTGTTTCTAGGGACAGGGAAGGACAGTGAGGGAAATTCTCCTTGTGCTATAGTGTGCTTTAAAAAAACATTTTTTCTAGGGACAGAAAACTATAGGTAGGAAGAGTGTCAGTTTCTTTCACTGTGATAATCCTTTTTTCTAGGGACAGGGAAGGACAGTGAGGGAAATTCTCCTTGTGCTATAGTGTGCTTTAAAAAAACATTTTTTCTAGGGACAGAAAACTATAGGTAGGAAGAGTGTCAGTTTCTTTCACTGTGATAATCCTTGTTTCTAGGGACAGGGAAGGACAGTGAGGGAAATTCTCCTTGTGCTATAGTGTGCTTTAAAAAAACATTTTTTCTAGGGACAGAAAACTATAGGTAGGAAGAGTGTCAGTTTCTTTCACTGTGATAATCCTTTTTTCTAGGGACAGGGAAGGACAGTGAGGGAAATTCTCCTTGTGCTATAGTGTGCTTTAAAAAAACATTTTTTCTAGGGACAGAAAACTATAGGTAGGAAGAGTGTCAGTTTCTTTCACTGTGATAATCCTTGTTTCTAGGGACAGGGAAGGACAGTGAGGGAAATTCTCCTTGTGCTATAGTGTGCTTTAAAAAAACATTTTTTCTAGGGACAGAAAACTATAGGTAGGAAGAGTGTCAGTTTCTTTCACTGTGATAATCCTTGTTTCTAGGGACAGGGAAGGACAGTGAGGGAAATTCTCCTTGTGCTATAGTGTGCTTTAAAAAAACATTTTTTCTAGGGACAGAAAACTATAGGTAGGAAGAGTGTCAGTTTCTTTCACTGTGATAATCCTTGTTTCTAGGGACAGGGAAGGACAGTGAGGGAAATTCTCCTTGTGCTATAGTGTGCTTTAAAAAAACATTTTTTCTAGGGACAGAAAACTATAGGTAGGAAGAGTGTCAGTTTCTTTCACTGTGATAATCCTTGTTTCTAGGGACAGGGAAGGACAGTGAGGGAAATTCTCCTTGTGCTATAGTGTGCTAAAGCATTCCTCATCAACCATCTTTGAAATCCTTGTTTTTTGGACAGTCAGGGAAATTGTCGTTGTGCTATTCTGTGCAAAAGCAATCATCCTCAACCATATTTAGTAATCCTTAAGTAAAGGGACAGAGAAGGACACCTGAAGGTAGCCCTTATTGCTTTTTTCCCATCTCCCTGCAGGCCATCTATTAGAATGTCTGGAAGGCAAACAAGGAGAGGCAGACAGTCAGGAGGCAATAAAAGAGGGCAAGCAGGCTCTGTGTCTGGGGGCAACAGTGCTGGTCGTGGACGCGGTGCATTGTCATCAGCACATGGCCATGGGACACGCTTGTCCTTCTTTTCGGCAGCTGGACATGTTGAGCCACATCATGCCGAAGACTTGGTAGAGTGGATGACCAAGCCCTCCTCCTCCTCCTCATCCTCTCTCACCCAGGCTCAGGGTACTGGCAAAGCAGCTGCCAAAGCGTCCTCTTCCCTGGTATCAATGTCAGACTCATCATCAGTCACTCCTTCCCTAGACCCACCATGTCCTCCTCCTGAGGAGTCCCCCGAACTGTTTGAGCACAGTGTTGGGTACATGCTCCAGGAGGATGCCCAGCGTTTCGAAGGGTCTGATGATGAAACCCAGCTACAGGAAGGCAGTAGCGTGAGAGCAGACAGAGGGGATGCTCAAGAAGGACACCAATCTGGCAGTCATGTTCCAGCAGCTGCAGCATACTGCCAGATTGGCTCCAGTGATGAGGAGGGAGGGGATGATGAGGTCACTGACTCCACGTGGGTGCCTAATAGGAGAGAGGAGGAGGAGGAGGATGAGGAGGAGGCACATCTCCAACGAGGCAGGATGCCCTTTGGTGGCCAGCGTAAGGGCAGTACACCAACGGAATCACACCGCAGAGCTCCGCCTGTGCAGGGCGCTGCCTCTGCCCGTCATTCAAAAAGTTCTTTGGTGTGGGCCTTTTTTGAGGCTAGTGCATCAAATCGCACAGCTGCTGTTTGCAACATATGTCTCAAGCGTATATTGCGTGGCCAAAACATCAGCCGCTTGGGTACCACATGCCTGACCAGACATATGTTGACTTGCCATGCAGCTCGTTGGCAAGCCTACCTCAAAGACCCACACCAAAGAACAAAGCGGACCTCTCCTTGCACCGCATCAGCTGGGATCTCCAACCCCACTATAACTTCAGTCCTCTCTGAAACATGCACTGAGAGGAATGAAGGTGTAGAATTAGGTGTGTCACAGCCAAGTACTTGCGGCCACTCTGCTAGCAGTACACCGACGTCCGATTCTAGCAGGCAAATTTCCCTGCCCCAGCTGCTGGATCGTCGAAAGAAGTTCACTCCCAGCCATCCACATGCCCAGCGGTTGAATGCTAGCTTGGCTAAATTGCTAGCGCTTCAACTGCTGCCTTTTCAGTTGGTAGACTCGGCCCCCTTCCGTGAGTTTGTGCAATGTGCGGTTCCTCAGTGGCAGGTTCCCAAACGCCACTTTTTCTCACGGAAGGCTATTCCGGCTCTCTACCGGCATGTGGAAGGCAATGTCTTGGCCTCGCTGGACAGGGCGGACAGCGGTAAGGTGCATATTACCACTGCTCATGGTCCAGCAGGCATGGACAGGGACGTTACCTTTCTTTCACGGCCCATTGGGTCACTCTTTTGGCAGCTGGGAAGGATGCAGGACAAGGTGCAGTAGTGTTGGAGGTTGTTCCACCGCCACGCCTCCAAAATGCTACTACTGGTTGTGACACACCTCTCTCCTCCACCCCCTCCTCTTCTTCTTCCTCCATGGCCTCTTCCTGTGGTTTGTCCTATGAACCAGCGGTGCTCCGTAGCCGTTCAAGGGCTACGCAAGTACGCAGGCAAAAAGAGGCCATGCCGTGCTTGCGCTGGTGTGTTTGGGGGACAGAAGCCACACTGGGGCAGAGGTCCTGTCTGCTCTGCAGGGCCAGGCCGAGAGGTGGTTGACGCCACGCCAGCTTAAGCCAGGAATGGTGGTTTGCGACAATGGCACCAACCTCCTCTCCGCCCTCCGACAGGGACAACTGACCCATGTGCACTGTGTGGCTCACGTCCTTAACCTGGTGGTGCAGCGGTTCTTGGGCAGGTACCCGGGCTTACAGGATGTCCTGAGGCAGGCCAGGAAAGTCTGTGTGCATTTCCGCAGATCTTATAATGCCAGTGCTCGCCTGGCTGAGCTGCAAAAGGAGTTGAACCTGCCCAAGAACCGCCTTATATGTGACATGCCCACCAGGTGGAACTCAACGTTGGCCATGCTGCAGCGGCTGCACACGCAGCAGAGGGCCATCAATGAGTACCTGTGCGACTACGGCACCAGGACAGGGTCAGGGGAGCTTGTTTTTTTTTCTCCACGCCAGTGGGGCATGATCAGGGATGCATGCACTGTCCTGGCACCATTTGAGGAGGCCACGAGGATGGTGAGCAGTGACAGTGCATGCATCAGTGACACTGTACCTCTTGTCCACCTGTTGGAACACACGCTGCGTGGAATAATGGACAGGGCACTTGAGGCAGAACAGAGGCAGGAAGAGGAGGACTTCCTTGCCTCTCAAGGCCCCCTTTACCCAGACAGTGTTCCTTCTGTCCCACCCATCGCACAGGAAGAGGAGGAGGAGGAGGAGGAGGAGGAGGAGGAGGATTGTGTCAGCATGGAGGTGGAGGCTGGCACTCAGCATCATCAGCAGCAGTCTTTTAGGGATGATTTACAGTCCCAAGAAACCAGTGGACTTGTACGTGGCTGGGAGGAGGTGGCTGCGGATCATGTCGTCCTTAGTGACCCAGAGGACTCCGGAGCGAATGCCTCAGCAAACCTACGCTGCATGGCCTCCCTGATCCTGCAAAGTCTGCGGAAGGATCCTCGTATTCTTCGGATCAAGGAGAGGGACCATTACTGGCTGGCCACTCTCCTTGATCCACGGTACAAGGGTAAGGTTGCGGACCTTATGTTACCGTCGCAGAGGGAGCAGAGGATGAGACAACTCCGGGAGGCCTTGCAGAAAGGTCTGTGCAACGCGTTCCCAGAGACTGGGAGGTTACAAACTCCTGGTCCTGGACAACGAGTTGCTGAGGCTTCGGCCAGTCAAAGAAGGAGCGGTGGGGAAGGTGGCCGTCTGACCGATGCGTTCAGACAATTCTTTAGTCCGCAGCCCCAAAGTATGATCGGTTCCAGCAACCATCGCCAGCGTCTGATAAACATGGTGCAGGAATATCTAGGGGCAAGGTCAGACTTGGACACCTTCCCCACCGAAAATCCTCTGGCTTACTGGGTCTTGAGGATGGATCACTGGCCAGAGCTTGCACAGTATGCAATTGAGCTACTGGCCTGTCCTGCATCCAGCGTTCTTTCGGAACGCACATTCAGTGCTGCTGGAGGATTTGTCACGGATCACAGGGTGCGCCTGTCCACCGACTCGGTTGATCGACTGACTTTCATCAAGATGAACCAGTCTTGGATCACCACCAGCTACCACACACCTGATGCTGATATAACAGACTAATTGATTTTAACATGTCACATCCCTTCAAGACTGATGCTGATGCTGAGTGCCTGTGCTGTTATGTTGACTGGCTATCCTCCTCCTCCGAGTCCTCAATGATACGATTGATGATGATAGCTTGGAAGATCATTTTTGTTTATGGGTGCCGCCACCAGTGGCTAAGGCCCAATTTTTCAGCCCCTGTTTTACAGGGGCGTGTAATTACAATTTTTTTAGCAATAATTTGCCATAGGGCTCATTGCTGTGCTCCAAGTACAGTATCTGTGAGGGGTTGTAGTGTTGTGCCACCAGTGCCTAAGGCCCAATTTTTCAGCCCCTGTTCAACAGGGGCATGTAATTACAATTCTTGATCTAATAATTCACAGCAGGGCCCATTGCTGCACCCACCAAGAGTAACTCTGAGGGCTTACAGTGTTGTGGCAACGCCACCACCACCACCACCACGAAAGGCCCAATTTTTCAGCCCCTGTTCAAAAGGGGCATGTAATTACAATTCTTGATCTAATAATTCACAGCAGGGCCCATTCCTGCACCCACCAAGAGTAACTCTGAGGGCTTACAGTGTTGTGGCAACGCCACCACCACCACCACCACGAAAGGCCCAATTTTTCAGCCCCTGTTCAAAAGGGGCATGTAATTACAATTCTTGATCTAATAATTCACAGCAGGGCCCATTCCTGCACCCACCAAGAGTAACTCTGAGGGCTTACAGTGTTGTGGCAACACCACCACCACCACCACCACCACGAAAGGCCCAATTTTTCAGCCCCTGTTCAACAGGGGCATGCAATTACAATTCTTGATCTAATAATTCACAGCAGGGCCCCTTGCTGCACCCACCAAGAGTAACTGTCAGGGCTTACAGTGTTGTGGCACCAGCACCACCATCAAAGGCCCAATTTTTACTACCACTGTTCAACAATTATATGTAATTAAAATTCCTGATATAATAGTTGACAGCAGGGCGTTCCAGCACCAACCAAGAGTAACTGTGAGTGCTTACAGTGTTGTGCCAACACCAACAACTAAGGGGCCTATTTCTGCAGAGCATATACGGCAGGTCCCTACTTTCAAACATCCAACTTACAAACGACTCCTACTTGCAAACGCAAGAAGACAACAGGAAGTGAGAGGAAATCTACCCCTTGGAAGGAAAATTCTCTCCTGTAAGAATTAATATGGGAGAAAGGTGTCTCCTCTGTACTGATGCTTTATCACCAATCCTTGTTTCAAGAAAAACACCACATTTCAAAAACAGTTGTCATTGGGACGGAAAGTGAGGTGAAATGTTCTGAACAGGGGCACAGACAGCAAAACAAATGTTACAGGGGTGATAACCCTTACCTATGTTTTCCAAAAAGTTTAAAAATAGATTTTTGGGCTGGAGCTACACTTAAACAATGTACCTGTTCAAAATTACAAACAGATTCTACATAAGAACAAACCTACAGTCCCTGTCTTGTATGCACCGCCTGTATACGGCTGTTCAGAGTATATAGGGACTTTTTTATTTTATGTGCGGGGTTCCCCTTAATATCCATACAAGACCCAAAGGGGCTGGTAATGGGCTGGGGTAGGGGGGGGGGGGTCATGGGGTAGCTATGCCATTTTTCTTAAAGATTTTCATCCATATTACCGGGACCAGACATTACATTAAAGCCGCAAGCAGTTTTAAATGGCTTTTTTTTCCTTTAGAAGTGTCATTTTGTGCAGGGACAGTTCTAAACACGGGAAACACGTGGCACTTCACAGGCATACTTTAGACACCCCCCAGGTACGATATTTAAAGGAATATTTGACTTTATTTTTTCACTTTATGCATCATTAAAATGACTGCTCCCGAAAAACGACCGTTTTTAAAACTTCTTTTTGCATTGATACATGTCCCCTGGTGCACAACCCGGGTTCCCAAACCCTTTTTAGGACAATAACATGCATAATAGTTGTTATAATTAGCACTTTAGAATTCGAACGTTCGCATCCATTGTATTTAATAGGGTTCTAATGTTCGTACGAACTTTCGGTCCGTTCGCGGGTTCTGGTGCGAACCGAACCCGGGGGTGTTCGGCTCATCACTACCTGTATCATGTGCCCCGCCTCCTCCCCCTTACATTCCACAGCCTCAAGGGGGCCACATAAACAAATATATCAATTGTTCTCAAAAGAGGACATGGAATTCTTAGCCGCAAGTGCAGCGACAGGTTCACAAATAAATAGAACATCACCCCCTGCCCAACAACAGGCTGCAGCAGTGGCTCCAGTGTTGCCTACCATTTTACAACAAATCAGCAACAAGCACCTGTAGCCCAAAGGCCACCACCGTCTGCTCCCCAGCAGGCAGTGGATGTCTCTTCCACCTCAGGTATTGAGCACCCACATGGTCCTACACAGCCTTTGGGTTCAGCCACAGCCGTAAATAAGTCCCCCAACAACCAGATCAAGAGCTGCACAAAAGACCTCATCACATGAGGACACACAGCAAAAAGAGGAAGATGAACCAGGGAAAGATAGTTTTGAAGGAGAACAAAACAGGCAACAAGCTGTCCAACAATACCCATTTATGACTGTGGGTGATGTTTTGGTAATGAAACCTATTGACATTGAGGACATTAACCGCATTATCAAACACTGTCCAAAACCCAGGCTGCAGGTGCTATAAGCTATCTAAAGAAAGCTTGCACTGGCAGAAATTACACACAAGAAGACATAAGGCTCATTATAGACAACTTGGTAGGGACCACCTCCCCCTGGGACTGGACAAAAGTGCCCACTATTAACACAGTAGAGGCCCCCACCACAAAAGCTGCCGAGTATAAATTAAATACCAAAGATGGGCGGGTCAATATGTAGACAGAGTTAGAGGCTGAACTGAAAAGAGCTTTCACAAACAAATCTTCCCTGCCCACAGCTGCAGCTTGCAAACAAAAGCCAGCAGAATCTGTGTTAGAATTTTGGAAAAGATTTCTAGAAGTTTGGACACAAGAGGCAGGACTTAGTGTTCAGGATAACATGCACAGTCTCTTAATACAGACATACCTCAACAACCTTGGCCCTAAACATGCACTTACAGTAAAACAGCAAATATCAGAATGGGCTACAAGCACAATAACAGACTTCTGCAAGAAATTGACAGCGAAGGATGCTGTAGGATGTTTTGACATTCCTAAGCAAACACTAGTGCAGACACATTATCAAAATGATTTCTCAGGAAATCAAAGGGGAAACTTTTATAAAAAGAGAGGAAGGGGACACAGAGGGAGGGGACAAGGACAAATAGAGGATTACACACAGAGACAACCTAGAGGATGTTTTAATTGTGGAGACCCTGGACACTGGAGGGTACAGTGTCCTTACTATGAACCGGAACTGACTAACACAAGACCCCCTGCCTCACATACAGCCCCACAAAATTCAGGTACACAACAACAACAGAATTCACGACAACACAATGTAAAGTTTCCCATCACCTGGCAACAACAGCAACAACAACAATGAAGCTGCCCTGAATGTGGTATCCCAGCATTTCCCCTTATCTCTCACTCTTATCAAGAGCAGCCAATCATTTCGCTGCATGTGAATGGAAAACAAATTCCTTATTTACTGGACTCCGGGGCCACAAGCAGTACAATTAGCAAAGATTTTTATAGAGGAAAGGTCACAAATGCTGAGCCTTCAATGGGAATAAATGGGGTACTGACCAAAACTTTTAAAACACTACCCCTCACAATCATTGACACGACTGGAATGGGATCAGTGATTCAACACTGTTTCAGATTAATACCTGGCTGTCCGGTGAATCTCTTGGGCAGAGATTTACTAGGAAAACTGGGAATTACAATGAAAGTCACAAAGCAAGGAGGATTACACGTGGAATCTGACAGGATTAACATTCTCACCCTTTTTCCATCCATCTCCTTGACAGAAGATGTGATTGAAGGAGGAATAGAGGAAGCAGTTTCGGCAGAAAAGTCACTGGATGTGGGATTTATCCCTTGTACACCTTACAAATCCACTTTAAAACCAGGGGCCCAACCTGTATACCACAAGCAATACCCCATAGCTAAAGAAAAAGAGGATGGCTTACAACCAATAGTCGAGGATTTCTTAAAGAAAAGAATCTTAAGGGAAATTGTCTCGCCCTACAATACTCCCATTAACCCAGTAAAGAAGGCAAATGGTGACTATAGGTTCGTACAAGACCTAAGGGCCATCAATAGCCTAGTGGTACTGATTGCCCCAATAGTGCCTGATGTGCCATCAATACTTACCGCCATACCATCTGATGCAGAGTATTTTACTGTGATTGATTTATCAAATGCATTTTTTAGCATCCCTGTGGATGAGGAGACACAGCCAATCTTTGCTTTTTGCTTTAAAAAACACCAACTAACATGGTGTAGAATGCCCCAGGGCTTTATAGACTCCCCTGCAGTCTATTCCATTGTCCTCCAAACTACTCTCAGAGCTTGGATACCAAGACACTGTTCATCCCTGCTGCAGTATGCGGATGATCTCCTCCTCTGCAGTTCTACTCGGGTGGCCGCCCTGGAGGATGGGAGGGATCTTTTGCAATGTCTTTTTAAAAGTGGTCACAAAGTGTCAAAGAAAAAACTGCAATGGTGTCAGGAAACGGTTGAATATCTTGGGTTTGTACTCTCAAAAGGAGAAAGGAAAGTCAGTCACAAAAGAGCTGTGGCTCTTGTGGGTCTGCCCCGCCCACTTACTAAGAAGGACATGCTCACCTTTCTTGGTATGATTGGTTACTGCCGCCAATGGATACCTGACTGTTCCTACTATGACAATCTCCTGAGACAAGCCACAGGTTCAGACATGCCAGACTGTATAAAATGGTCAGAAGAAATGTGCAATGCTTTTGTATATTCGAAAAATGCAATGATAACAGCTCCAGGGCTCGGCCTCCCTAACTATGGAAAGATGTTTCATTTGTTTGCAAGGGAAAATTGTAAAACTTTGGCTGGTGTCCTCGCTCAAGAGCATGGAGGCAAGTTGCGCCCTATTGCTTTTTTTTCAAAGATGGTTCCAGTACAGGTTCAAGGCATGCCTGTGTGTCTCAGAGCTTTAGCATCCTGTGCGATGGTGGTTGAGATGGCCACTTCTTTCACTCTGGGGCATGACACCACACTCCACACCACCCACAATGTATCAATCCTGTTGAAAAATGTACATACACAGCACATGTCTGCTCAGAGGTTGAGCGGCTATGAGGTGATCTTGCTATCTAACCCAAAATTGCACATCATATATGCTTCTCCCACTGCAGGACCAGCACCAATCTTAAATGCCCTTATGGGATTAAAAGGAGAGCAGGATGAGGTTGTGCCACAACATGACTGCATAAACCTCATTCACCAAGACACATCACCTAGGTCTGATTTATCTCCCACAGCACTGCCAGACATACAGTATGTTTTTGTAGAAGGTTCTTGTTCCAGGCCAAATGATCACACATACCATGCAGGGTATGCAGTTGTACAACTTCCAGATGTCATACTTGAGGCCAAGCCTATCCCATATCAATCAGCACAAGCTGCTGAATTGATTGCACTCACTAGAGCATGCCAGCTCTTGGAAGGTCAGGATGTAAACATTTACACTGACTCGAAGTATGGGTACGGGGTGGTACACAACTTCGGTGTGATATGAAGTAGGCGTGGTTTCATGGCAGCAGATGGAGAGAACATTTCACATTCTTCCTTGGTAATGTCACTGCTAAAAGCAATCCAGCTACCTAAAACACTGGCTATAGTACACTGCAGAGCACACACAGGCCAACAGACAGAGATAGCCAGGGGAAATGCTCTAGCTGACTTTGCTGCTAAACAAGCTGCTATCTCACAGACAGCAGATATCCAAATGGCTATGCTGATACCTGACCTAACCCCATTTGAACTGTCACTCGAAGATTTGCAGGGGTATGCAGAAGAAGTTGATCTGAGGGACTGGGATAAAAAGGGTGTGCAGAAAGATCCAAAAACTGGACTTCTCTGCAAAGAGGGGAAGCCATGTGTTTCGGTTGCTAGTGCATCACTTTTTATTGCTCAGTATCATGGAGTAGGTCACAGAGGCTGGAAGGCCACTTGTGAACTACTGGAAAAAGACTTTTACATTTCAGAACTTTCCTGGAGGGTTAAAGATTAGGGATGAGCTTCGTGTTCGAGTCGAACATACGTTCGACTCGAACATTGGCTGTTCGATCGTTCGACGAAGATCGAACGATTTGGGCCGTTCGCGCCAAATTCGAGTGACGCGAACGGCCCACAATGCACTACGCCATCGCAGTGTCATCCAGGCGCTGTGATTGGCCAAGCATGCACTGTGACCCCGCATGCTTGGCCAATCACAGCGCCGGCAGCGAGGAGAGCAATGATTGGCCACAGGCAGGATGCCTGTGGCCAATTATTGCTGAGGGTGTTTAGTACACGCCCCACACTATAAAAGGCCGCCAGCACGGCGGCCTAGTGTAGTGTGTTCCGGAGCAGGGATAGAGTAGCATAGGCAGGGACAGTGACTGTTATTTCTTTCTTGCTTAACCTGGATTCCTTTAGTTTAGGGAAAGAGAAGGATAGGTAGGGAGAGTGTCAGTGTGTTTTGTGCTTCTGCTATAGTGTGCTTAAAAAAAAACATTTATTCTAGGGACAGAAAACTCTAGGTAGGGACAGTGTCAGTTTCTTTCACTCTGCAAGTCCTTGTTTCCAGGGACCTGGAAGGACAGTGAGTGAATTGTCCTTTTGCTATATTGTGATTAAAAAAAACATTTATTCTAGGGACAGAAAACTCTAGGTAGGGACAGTGTCAGTTTCTTTCACTCTGCAAGTCCTTGTTTCCAGGGACCTGGAAGGACAGTGAGTGAATTGTCCTTTTGCTATATTGTGATTAAAAAAAACATTTATTCTAGGGACAGAAAACTCTAGGTAGGGACAGTGTCAGTTTCTTTCACTCTGCAAGTCCTTGTTTCCAGGGACCTGGAAGGACAGTGAGTGAATTGTCCTTTTGCTATATTGTGATTAAAAAAAACATTTATTCTAGGGACAGAAAACTCTAGGTAGGGACAGTGTCAGTTTCTTTCACTCTGCAAGTCCTTGTTTCCAGGGACCTGGAAGGACAGTGAGTGAATTGTCCTTTTGCTATATTGTGATTAAAAAAAACATTTTTTTCTAGGGACAGAAAACTGTAGGTAGGGAGAGTATTTTTTTTCTTTCACTCTGCAAGTCCTTGTTTCCAGGGACCTGTAAGGACAGTGAGTTAATTGTCCTTGTGCTATATTGTGCTGAAAAAAACATTTATTCCAGGGACAGAAAACTCTAGGTAGGGACAGTGTCAGTTTCTTTCACTCTGCAAGTCCTTGTTTCCAGGGACCTGGAAGGACAGTGAGTGAATTGTCCTTTTGCTATATTGTGATTAAAAAAAACATTTTTTTCTAGGGACAGAAAACTGTAGGTAGGGAGAGTGTTTTTTTTCTTTCACTCTGCAAGTCCTTGTTTCCAGGGACCTGTAAGGACAGTGAGTTAATTTTCCTTGTGCTATATTGTGATTAAAAAAAACATTTATTCTAGGGACAGAAAACTCTAGGTAGGGACAGTGTCAGTTTCTTTCACTCTGCAAGTCCTTGTTTCCAGGGACCTGGAAGGACAGTGAGTGAATTGTCCTTTTGCTATATTGTGATTAAAAAAAACATTTATTCTAGGGACAGAAAACTCTAGGTAGGGACAGTGTCAGTTTCTTTCACTCTGCAAGTCCTTGTTTCCAGGGACCTGGAAGGACAGTGAGTGAATTGTCCTTTTGCTATATTGTGATTAAAAAAAACATTTATTCTAGGGACAGAAAACTCTAGGTAGGGACAGTGTCAGTTTCTTTCACTCTGCAAGTCCTTGTTTCCAGGGACCTGGAAGGACAGTGAGTGAATTGTCCTTTTGCTATATTGTGATTAAAAAAAACATTTATTCTAGGGACAGAAAACTCTAGGTAGGGACAGTGTCAGTTTCTTTCACTCTGCAAGTCCTTGTTTCCAGGGACCTGGAAGGACAGTGAGTGAATTGTCCTTTTGCTATATTGTGATTAAAAAAAACATTTATTCTAGGGACAGAAAACTCTAGGTAGGGACAGTGTCAGTTTCTTTCACTCTGCAAGTCCTTGTTTCCAGGGACCTGGAAGGACAGTGAGTGAATTGTCCTTTTGCTATATTGTGATTAAAAAAAACATTTTTTTCTAGGGACAGAAAACTGTAGGTAGGGAGAGTATTTTTTTTCTTTCACTCTGCAAGTCCTTGTTTCCAGGGACCTGTAAGGACAGTGAGTTAATTGTCCTTGTGCTATATTGTGCTGAAAAAAACATTTATTCCAGGGACAGAAAACTCTAGGTAGGGACAGTGTCAGTTTCTTTCACTCTGCAAGTCCTTGTTTCCAGGGACCTGGAAGGACAGTGAGTGAATTGTCCTTTTGCTATATTGTGATTAAAAAAAACATTTTTTTCTAGGGACAGAAAACTGTAGGTAGGGAGAGTATTTTTTTTCTTTCACTCTGCAAGTCCTTGTTTCCAGGGACCTGTAAGGACAGTGAGTTAATTGTCCTTGTGCTATATTGTGCTGAAAAAAACATTTATTCCAGGGACAGAAAACTCTAGGTAGGGACAGTGTCAGTTTCTTTCACTCTGCAAGTCCTTGTTTCCAGGGACCTGGAAGGACAGTGAGTGAATTGTCCTTTTGCTATATTGTGATTAAAAAAAACATTTTTTTCTAGGGACAGAAAACTGTAGGTAGGGAGAGTGTTTTTTTTCTTTCACTCTGCAAGTCCTTGTTTCCAGGGACCTGTAAGGACAGTGAGTTAATTTTCCTTGTGCTATATTGTGATTAAAAAAAACATTTATTCTAGGGACAGAAAACTCTAGGTAGGGACAGTGTCAGTTTCTTTCACTCTGCAAGTCCTTGTTTCCAGGGACCTGGAAGGACAGTGAGTGAATTGTCCTTTTGCTATATTGTGATTAAAAAAAACATTTATTCTAGGGACAGAAAACTCTAGGTAGGGACAGTGTCAGTTTCTTTCACTCTGCAAGTCCTTGTTTCCAGGGACCTGGAAGGACAGTGAGTGAATTGTCCTTTTGCTATATTGTGATTAAAAAAAACATTTATTCTAGGGACAGAAAACTCTAGGTAGGGACAGTGTCAGTTTCTTTCACTCTGCAAGTCCTTGTTTCCAGGGACCTGGAAGGACAGTGAGTGAATTGTCCTTTTGCTATATTGTGATTAAAAAAAACATTTATTCTAGGGACAGAAAACTCTAGGTAGGGACAGTGTCAGTTTCTTTCACTCTGCAAGTCCTTGTTTCCAGGGACCTGGAAGGACAGTGAGTGAATTGTCCTTTTGCTATATTGTGATTTAAAAAAACATTTATTCTAGGGACAGAAAACTCTAGGTAGGGACAGTGTCAGTTTCTTTCACTCTGCAAGTCCTTGTTTCCAGGGACCTGGAAGGACAGTGAGTGAATTGTCCTTTTGCTATATTGTGATTAAAAAAAACATTTATTCTAGGGACAGAAAACTCTAGGTAGGGACAGTGTCAGTTTCTTTCACTCTGCAAGTCCTTGTTTCCAGGGACCTGGAAGGACAGTGAGTGAATTGTCCTTTTGCTATATTGTGATTAAAAAAAACATTTATTCTAGGGACAGAAAACTCTAGGTAGGGACAGTGTCAGTTTCTTTCACTCTGCAAGTCCTTGTTTCCAGGGACCTGGAAGGACAGTGAGTGAATTGTCCTTTTGCTATATTGTGATTAAAAAAAACATTTATTCTAGGGACAGAAAACTCTAGGTAGGGACAGTGTCAGTTTCTTTCACTCTGCAAGTCCTTGTTTCCAGGGACCTGGAAGGACAGTGAGTGAATTGTCCTTTTGCTATATTGTGATTAAAAAAAACATTTATTCTAGGGACAGAAAACTCTAGGTAGGGACAGTGTCAGTTTCTTTCACTCTGCAAGTCCTTGTTTCCAGGGACCTGGAAGGACAGTGAGTGAATTGTCCTTTTGCTATATTGTGATTAAAAAAAACATTTATTCTAGGGACAGAAAACTCTAGGTAGGGACAGTGTCAGTTTCTTTCACTCTGCAAGTCCTTGTTTCCAGGGACCTGGAAGGACAGTGAGTGAATTGTCCTTTTGCTATATTGTGATTAAAAAAAACATTTATTCTAGGGACAGAAAACTCTAGGTAGGGACAGTGTCAGTTTCTTTCACTCTGCAAGTCCTTGTTTCCAGGGACCTGGAAGGACAGTGAGTGAATTGTCCTTTTGCTATATTGTGATTAAAAAAAACATTTTTTTCTAGGGACAGAAAACTGTAGGTAGGGAGAGTGTTTTTTTTCTTTCACTCTGCAAGTCCTTGTTTCCAGGGACCTGTAAGGACAGTGAGTTAATTTTCCTTGTGCTATATTGTGATTAAAAAAAACATTTTTTCTAGGGACAGAAAACTGTAGGTAGGGAGAGTGTTTTTTTTCTTTCACTCTGCAAGTCCTTGTTTCCAGGGACAGAGAAGGACACCTGAAGGTAGCCCTTATTGCTTTTTTCCCATCTCCCTGCAGGCCATCTATTAGAATGTCTGGAAGGCAAACAAGGAGAGGCAGACAGTCAGGAGGCAATAAAAGAGGGCAAGCAGGCTCTGTGTCTGGGGGCAACAGTGCTGGTCGTGGACGCGGTGCATTGTCATCAGCACATGGCCATGGGACACGCTTGTCCTTCTTTTCGGCAGCTGGACATGTTGAGCCACATCATGCCGAAGACTTGGTAGAGTGGATGACCAAGCCCTCCTCCTCCTCCTCATCCTCTCTCACCCAGGCTCAGGGTACTGGAAAAGCAGCTGCCAAAGCGTCGTCTTCCCTGGTATCAATGTCAGACAAATCATCAGTCACTCCTTCCCTAGACCCACCATGTCCTCCTCCTGAGGAGTCCCCCGAACTGTTTCAGCACAGTGTTGGGTACATGCTCCAGGAGGATGCCCAGCGTTTCGAAGGGTCTGATGATGAAACCCAGCTAGAGGAAGGCAGTAGCGTGAGAGCAGACAGAGGGGATGCTCAAGAAGGACACCAATCTGGCAGTCATGTTCCAGCAGCTGCAGCATACTGCCAGATTGGCTCCAGTGATGAGGAGGGAGGGGATGATGAGGTCAATGACTCCACGTGGGTGCCTAATAGGAGAGAGGAGGAGGAGGAGGATGAGGAGGAGGCACATCTCCAACGAGGCAGGATGCCCTTTGGTGGCCAGCGTAAGGGCAGTACACCGACGGAATCACACCGCAGAGCTCCGCCTGTGCAGGGCGCTGCCTCTGCCCGTCATTCAAAAAGTTCTTTGGTGTGGGCCTTTTTTGAGGCTAGTGCATCAGATCGCACAGCTGCTGTTTGCAACATATGTCTCAAGCGTATATCGCGTGGCCAAAACATCAGCCGCTTGGGTACCACATGCCTGACCAGACATATGTTGACCTGCCATGCAGCTCGTTGGCAAGCCTACCTCAAAGACCCACACCAAAGAACAAAGCGGACCTCTCCTTGCACCGCATCAGCTGGGATCTCCAACCCCACTATAACTTCAGTCCTCTCTGAAACATGCACTGAGAGGAATGAAGGTGTAGAATTAGGTGTGTCACAGCCAAGTACTTGCGCCCACTCTGCTAGCAGTACACCGACGTCCGATTCTAGCAGGCAAATTTCCCTGCCCCAGCTGCTGGACCGTCGAAAGAAGTTCACTCCCAGCCATCCACATGCCCAGCGGTTGAATGCTAGCTTGGCTAAATTGCTAGCGCTTCAACTGCTGCCTTTTCAGTTGGTAGACTCGGCCCCCTTCCGTGAGTTTGTGCAATGTGCGGTTCCTCAGTGGCAGGTTCCCAAACGCCACTTTTTCTCACGGAAGGCTATTCCGGCTCTCTACCGGCATGTGGAAGGCAATGTCTTGGCCTCGCTGGACAGGGCGGTCAGCGGTAAGGTGCATATTACCGCTGACTCATGGTCCAGCAGGCATGGACAGGGACGTTACCTTTCTTTCACGGCCCATTGGGTCACTCTTTTGGCAGCTGGGAAGGATTCAGGACAAGGTGCAGTAGTGTTGGAGGTTGTCCCACCGCCACGCCTCCAAAATGCTACTACTGGTTGTGACACACCTCTCTCCTCCACCCCCTCCTCTTCTTCTTCCTCCATGGCCTCTTCCTGTGGTTTGTCCTATGAACCAGCGGTGCTCCGTAGCCGTTCACGGGGCTACGCAAGTACGCAGGCAAAAAGATGCCATGCCGTGCTTGCGCTGGTGTGTTTGGGGGACAGAAGCCACACTGGGGCAGAGGTCCTGTCTGCTCTGCAGGGCCAGGCCGAGAGGTGGTTGACGCCACGCCAGCTTAAGCCAGGAATGGTGGTTTGCGACAATGGCACCAACCTCCTCTCCGCCCTCCGACAGGGACAACTGACCCATGTGCCCTGTGTGGCTCACGTCCTTAACCTGGTGGTGCAGCGGTTCTTGGGCAGGTACCCGGGCTTACAGGATGTCCTGAGGCAGGCCAGGAAAGTCTGTGTGCATTTCCGCAGATCTTATAATGCCAGTGCTCGCCTGGCTGAGCTGCAAAAGGAGTTGAACCTGCCCAAGAACCGCCTTATATGTGACATGCCCACCAGGTGGAACTCAACGTTGGCCATGCTGCAGCGGCTGCACACGCAGCAGAGGGCCATCAATGAGTACCTGTGCGACTACGGCACCAGGACAGGGTCAGGGGAGCTTGGTTTTTTTTCTCCACGCCAGTGGGGCATGATCAGGGATGCATGCACTGTCCTGGCACCATTTGAGGAGGCCACGAGGATGGTGAGCAGTGACAGTGCATGCATCAGTGACACTGTACCTCTTGTCCACCTGTTGGAGCACACGCTGCGTGGAATAATGGACAGGGCACTTGAGGCAGAACAGAGGCAGGAAGAGGAGGACTTCCTTGCCTCTCAAGGCCCCCTTTACCCAGACAGTGTTCCTTCTGTCCCACCCATCGCACAGGAAGAGGAGGAGGAGGAGGAGGAGGAGGAGGATTGTGTCAGCATGGAGGTGGAGGCTGGCACTCAGCATCATCAGCAGCAGTCTTTTAGGGATGATTTACAGTCCCAAGAAACCAGTGGACTTGTACGTGGCTGGGAGGAGGTGGCTGCGGATCATGTCGTCCTTAGTGACCCAGAGGACTCCGGAGCGAATGCCTCAGCAAACCTACGCTGCATGGCCTCCCTGATCCTGCAAAGTCTGCGGAAGGATCCTCGTATTCTTCGGATCAAGGAGAGGGACCATTACTGGCTGGCCACTCTCCTTGATCCACGGTACAAGGGTAAGGTTGCGGACCTTATGTTACCGTCGCAGAGGGAGCAGAGGATGAGACAACTCCGGGAGGCCTTGCAGAAAGGTCTGTGCAACGCGTTCCCAGAGACTGGGAGGTTGCAAACTCCTGGTCCTGGACAACGAGTTGCTGAGGCTTCGGCCAGTCAAAGAAGGAGCGGTGGGGAAGGTGGCCGTCTGACCGATGCGTTCAGACAATTCTTTAGTCCGCAGCCCCAAAGTATGATTGGTTCCAGCAACCATCGCCAGCGTCTGATAAACATGGTGCAGGAATATCTAGGGGCAAGGTCAGACTTGGACACCTTCCCCACCGAAAATCCTCTGGCTTACTGGGTCTTGAGGATGGATCACTGGCCAGAGCTTGCACAGTATGCAATTGAGCTACTGGCCTGTCCTGCATCCAGCGTTCTTTCGGAACGCACATTCAGTGCTGCTGGAGGATTTGTCACGGATCACAGGGTGCGCCTGTCCACCGACTCGGTTGATCGACTGACTTTCATCAAGATGAACCAGTCTTGGATCACCACCAGCTACCACACACCTGATGCTGATATAACAGACTAATTGATTTTAAAATGTCACATCCCTTCAAGACTGATGCTGATGCTGAGTGCCTGTGCTGTTATGTTGACTGGCTATCCTCCTCCTCCGAGTCCTCAATGATACGATTGATGATGATAGCTTGGAAGATCATTTTTGTTTATGGGTGCCGCCACCAGTGCCTAACGCCCAATTTTTCAGCCCCTGTTTAACAGGGGCGTGTAATTACAATTTTTGAAGCAATACTTTGCAACAGGGCTCATTGCTGTGCTCCAAGTACAGTATCTGTGAGGAGTTGCAGTGTTGTGCCACCAGTGCCTAAGGCCCAATTTTTCAGCCCCTGTTTAACAGGGGCGTGTCATTACAATTTTTGAAGCAATACTTTGCAACAGGGCTCATTGCTGTGCTCCAAGTACAGTATCTGTGAGGGGTTGCAGTGTTGTGCCACCAGTGCCTAAGGCCCAATTTTTCAGCCCCTGTTCAACAGGGGCATGTAATTACAATTCTTGATCTAATAATTCACAGCAGGGCCCATTGCTGCACCCACCAAGAGTAACTGTCAGGGCTTACAGTGTTGTGGCACCAGCACCACCATCAAAGGCCCAATTTTTACTACCACTGTTCAACAATTATATGTAATTAAAATTCCTGATATAATAGTTGACAGCAGGGCGTTCCAGCACCAACCAAGAGTAACTGTGAGTGCTTACAGTGTTGTGCCAACACCAACAACTAAGGGGCCTATTTCTGCAGAGTATATACGGCAGGTCCCTACTTTCAAACATCCAACTTACAAACGACTCCTACTTGCAAACGCAAGAAGACAACAGGAAGTGAGAGGAAATCTACCACTAGGAAGGAAAATTCTCTCCTGTAAGAATAAATATGGGAGAAAGGTGTCTCCTCTGTACTGATGCTTTATCAGCAATCCTTGTTTCAAGAAAAACACCACATTTCAAAAACAGTTGTCATTGGGACGGAAAGTGAGGTGAAATGTTCTGAACAGGGGCACAGACAGCAAAACAAATGTTACAGGGGTGATAACCCTTACCTATGTTTTCCAAAAAGTTTAAAAATAGATTTTTGGGCTGGAGCTACACTTCAACAATGTACCTGTTCAAAATTACAAACAGATTCTACATAAGAACAAACCTACAGTCCCTGTCTTGTATGCACCGCCTGTATACGGCTGTTCAGAGTATATAGGGCCTTTTTTATTTTATGTGCGGGGTTCCCCTTAATATCCATACAAGACCCAAAGGGGCTGGTAATGGGCTGGGGTAGGGGGGGGGGGGGGTCATGGGGTAGCTATGCCATTTTTCTTAAAGAATTTCATCCATATTACCGGGACCAGACATTACATTAAAGCCGCAAGCAGTTTTAAATGGCTTTTTTTTCCTTTAGAAGTGTCATTTTGTGCAGGGACAGTTCTAAACACGGGAAACACGTGGCACTTCACAGGCATACTTTAGACACCCCCCAGGTACGATATTTAAAGGAATATTTGACTTTTTTTTTTTCACTTTATGCATCATTAAAATGACTGCTCCCGAAAAACGACCGTTTTTAAAACTTCTTTTTGCATTGATACATGTCCCCTGGTGCAGAACCCGGGTTCCCAAACCCTTTTTAGGACAATAACATGCATAATAGTTGTTATAATTAGCACTTTAGAATTCGAACGTTCGCATCCATTGTATTTAATAGGGTTCTAATGTTCGTTCGAACTTCCGGTCCGTTCGCGGGTTCTGGTGCGAACCGAACCCGGGGGTGTTCGGCTCATCACTATTAAAGATTATGTATCAAGATGCATCACATGTATCAGGAACAATCCAAACAACCCACACAAGGCCAAACATGAACACCTGATATATCCAACAACTCCTTTTACACATTTGCAGATTGACTTCACACACATGCCCAAACTAGGCAAAAGACAGGAATATATTTTGGTAATTGTGGACATGTTCTCAAGATGGGTTGAACTTTTTGTAACCACAAAGGAAGATGCACAAACAGTGGTGAGGATCCTCATTCAGGAAATCATTCCTCGATGGGGATGCCCACTTCAGATAAACTCGGACAATGGTCCTGCTTTCATGGCCAGGGTCTGCCAGGACCTGGTAAAAACTCTCAAGATAGAATGGAAATTTCACATTCCATACCACCCTCAAAGTTCAGGGATAGTAGAAAGAATGAACAGAACAATAAAAGACAAAATAAGAAAGGCCACAAGAGGAACCTTTGCCAACTGGAAAAAGGTCCTCCCAGCAGTCCTGGCAGAAATAAGAATGACCCCTTCCAAGACAACAGGGTATTCACCTTTTGAAGTCTTGATGGGTAGACCTTTCTCCACCCCATGGGCCAGAACACCTTTAATGATAGAAAAGGGAGATTTAGACTTAATACAGGAAGAATATGTAAGGAAATTGGTTGAAACATTGGATACATTTGAGAGAAATGTTGCTCACACCTCCCTTTTTCTTCACAGGAAGCTACTCACCCCTTGAAGGTGGGAGACACCGTGGTAGTCCAACAGCTGAACAGAAATAAGAAGCAAGGGTATCCCTTTTGACCTCCTACCACAGTGGTTGCAGTGACCAGGACAGCCATCCTAGTGGAAAATCGCCAGTCCTGGATCCATGCCAACAGAGTGAAAAAGGTCGCCCAAAGCCCCAGAAGGCCAAGCAGACGAAGGAGGAGTTCCTGGGAAAGCAAGTCCGGACAGCGAATATGACCTTGCTTATTTCACCACAGACTTCTGGGAAGGCATTCTACCTACTGATCCTGATCTCTCTGACAGTGTTCCTACCCACCTGGATCATCACTAACTGTATCTACCACCCTGAAGATTTGGGTGCAATTAAAAGTATCTGTGGGAACACACACACACAAGAGAACATTACAATGACACAAGCTAAAACCAAGAGAGAGATTGGAGATAGTTTTACTGATAAGATGCTTCTGCTAAAATTTAAGTATGCTTATGCTCAAAAATCAGGGTATGAAGAATGTTGGATATGTAGTAAATTACATCCTAGCACTGCCCGAATTCCCCTTTTGGCTGTACCTTTAAATATCTCCTCCTTTCTCAACGAGACTCCTTCTGTATTCTTGACTAACATATCCGCTCTGTACGAAAACAACACTGTTACCTTTCCAATAGCAGGTAGGAGTCATTCCCCTGATTGGTGTTTTAATTTAGGGAATGAGACACAGATTAACCCTTTTTTCTGCAGCAGGTCAATATTTAACATCTCCATGTGCGAATCCAGAGACACTGCCCCTGCCTGCTCAC
Source organism: Rana muscosa (assembly GCA_029206835.1). Classification (NCBI taxonomy): domain Eukaryota; kingdom Metazoa; phylum Chordata; class Amphibia; order Anura; family Ranidae; genus Rana; species Rana muscosa. The sequence continues at coordinate 152,723,865 of CM055117.1, forward strand.
TGTTTCAAGTATCTGACCCAGGGCTAAACCGCACTTTGAATAACTTTTCCTCTTTCTCTGATAATGTAGGTGAAATATTGCACCAATTTATAATCGCAACACAGGATAAGTACACTCATGAGATTTTCGCTAAGAGACCTTTTGCATTGGGAAAAAGTATCTATGTATGTTGTGGGGAAGTGTGTTATTCCTGGGTGCCCCTCCATGTTAAGGGATGGTGTTACCTTGCATCCTTGGTACCTGTCACACGTCTGATCTGCAACTACAGGGAACGTTTGGTTGAAGTTATTGCTGCCAAAGGAGGTTCAACCAGTTATTAAATCCAAGGGTTCACATACTTTTTTAACCTGCACTGTGAATGTTTACATGGTGTGTTCAATAAAAACATGGTAACATTTAATTCTTTGTGTGTTATTACCGTATATACTCGAGTATAAGCTGAGATTTTCAGCCCTTTTTTTTGGGCTGAAAGTCCCGTCCCCCCCTCGGCTTATACTCGAGTCAGCGAAATTTTTACATTGGAAATAGTACCTGTAAAGAAGTTGCGGCTGCGGCGTCCATCGTTCAAATTCTGCGGTCTCTTCCTGTTCCTTCCGTGATAGACGATTCTCATCAGACACTCTCCGCCTATCACGAACGGTCTCTCATCCTCAGTTTCCCAGCAGACGTCTGTGATTGGCGGAACACCCAACACAGTGTCTGCTGGGAAACTGAGGATGAGAGAATGTTCGTGATAGGCGGAGAGTGTCTGATGAGAATCGCCTATCACGGAAGGAACAGGAAGAGACCGCAGAATTTGAACGATGGACGCCGCAGCCGCAACTTCTTTACAGGTACTATTTACAATGTAAAAATTATAGGAAACAGTGAGCTAGGGAACAGTGAGCTAGGGAACAGTGAGGATAGGAGAACAGTGAGGATAGGAACAGTAAGGATGGGAACAGTGAGGATAGGGAACAGTGAGGATAGGAACAGTAAGGATGGGAACAGTAAGGATGGGAACAGTGAGGCATTGTTAACCCTCTGCTTATACTCGAGTCAGTAAGTTTTCCCAGTTTTTTGTGGCAACATTAGGTACCTCGGCTTATACTCGAGTCGGCTTATACTCGAGTATATACGGTAGTTTAAGCAGACTGTGATTGTCTATTGTTGTGACTTAGATGAAGATCAGATCACATTTTATGACCAATTTGTGCAGGAATCCATATCATTCCAAAAGGGTTCACATACTTTTTATTGCAACTGTATATATATGTAGTGTATATGTGTGTGTATGTGTGTATATATACAGTATCTCACAAAAGTGAGTACACCCCTCACATTTTTGTAAATATTTTATTATATCTTTTCTTGTGACAACCCTGAAGATATGAAACTTTGCTACAATGTAAAGTAGTGAGTGTACAGCTTGTATAACAGTGTAAATTTGCTGCCCCCTCAAAATAACTCAACACAAATGTCCAAATTGGGCCCAAAGTGTCAATATTTTTGTGTGGCCACCATTATTTTCCAGCACTGCCTTAACCCTCTTGGGCATGGAGTTCATCGGAGCTTCACAGGTTGCCACTGGAGTCCTCTTCCACTCCTCCATGATGACATCACGGAGCTTGTGGATGTGAAACACCTTGCGCTCCTCCACCTTCCATTTGAGGATACCCCACAGGTGCTCAATAGAGTTTAGGTCTGGAGACATGCTTGGCCAGTCCATCAACTTTACTCTCAGCTTCTTTAGCAAGGCAGTGGTCATCTTGGAGGTGTGTTTGGGGTCTTTATCATGATGGAATACTGCCCTGAGGCCCAGTCTCCGAAGCGAGGGGATCAAGTTCGGCTTCAGTATGTCAAAGTACATGTTGGCATTCATGGTTCCCTCAATGAACTGTAGCTCTCCAGTGCTGGCAGCACTCATGCAGCCCCAGACCATGACACTCCCACCGCCATGCTTGACTGTAGGCAAGACACACTTGTCTTTGTACTCCTCACCTGGTTGCCGCCACACACGCTTGACACCATCTGAACAAAACAAGTTTATCTTTATCTCATTAGACCACAGGACATGGTTCCAGTAATCCATGTCCTTAGTCTGCTTGTCTTCAGCAAACTGTTTGCAGGCTTTCTTGTGCATCATTTTTAGAAGAGGCTTCCTTCTGGGACGACAGCCATGCAGACCAATTTGATGCAGAATGCGTCGTGTTGTCTGAGCACTGACAGACTGACCCCCCACCACTTCAACCTCTGCAGCAATGCTGGCAGCACTCATTTGTCTATTTCCCAAAGACAACCTCTGGATATGACGCTGAGCACGTGCACTCAACTTCTTTGGCCAACCTGGCGAGGCCTGTTCTGAGTATAACCTATCCAGTAAACCGCTGTATGGCCAACCTTGCTGCAGCTCAGTTTCAGGGTCTTGGCAATCTTCTTATAGCCTAGGCCATTTTTATGTAATTAATTAATATTCAGACAAATTTTTCGTTATTCGGAGATTCGAATATATCCGAATACCCGAATTACAATATAAACCAATTTTACCGAATGCACCGAATAACATAACAAAATTCGGACTGAAATTCAAATCGAATTTTACATTGAACTCCAGTCGATTTCTAAGTACACATATTGCTTAAATCAAAGACTGTGTGTGTTATTAGAGTACCATTTCAAAATAATGCTGTTTTTGTTAAGCCAAAGGTGATTTAAAGAGTCATTGTAATCATTTGATAAAGATTTTTCTTTTGTTTGTTCACTTTCAAAAGTTTATTGATTTGAATGTTTCGAATCAAAAAAATCAGTAAATTCAAAGAAAATTTTAAAATTCCGAATACGAATTTCAAATACGAATTGAACGAATCAACCGAATTGAACTAAACAAAATAACTAGATTAACGAATCGAAATGAAATAAAACGAAACAAATTTTTTCATCATGCACACGTCCAGTAAATTGCCACTCTGATACAAACATACAAGTATGCATTAATCAAAAACAAATGCATCTCCCTGATCCTTCAGTATCTCTGGTTAGGACGTGTTAAATCATTTTCTTTTTTGTTTCAGATAGCTGCAAAGTAGTTGGGGTGTTTTTCCATTTCCCCCAAGCCTCTCTATATATTTTCTGGGTGACTTTTTAGACATAGTAAATCCAAAGGAAGGCTGATGGTGTCAGTTTTCGCATGTGCCGTACTATGTGAGAGAAGTTAACACATGCACTCAGATGATGCTAAAAGGTAGGCCATACACGGTTGTAATGGCCTCGCCCCCCGTACTCCCGGAGTCTATGGGTGGCTATCCAGGCAGATGACCTTTTTCTGCGCACACAATAATAGACTGCCGTTTCTTGTCTGTGTCTTTTATTGGCACGTTGCAGATTTTAATATATGTGTGTAGCGGGTATTTGAATTTAGGGGAGGCATCTGGGTGGTAGTGTAACCCAGATGCACTGATTGTTAGGGAATCTGAGACCCTTTTATGGTTCTTGGAGGACTCTGGTGGTGTGAGGTTCCCTGCGGCCTGCAGGTGGCGCTGTCGCCCTGGGCCGGAGCTGAACACTCACCGCAAGACTGCATCTCTTTTTGTTCTTTCCTGGCCCTGGTACGACAGGGCAGGGAACCTGCTGTGACGCTAAGGGAGAGGAGAAAAAAGGGCGCATGCCCTGACCTTGGGGTTCAGAGTCGGAGGACGCAGCCGTGCCCAGGCACCTTCAGCCTGGGTGCTGGCGTTCCGGAGTTCCGGGCCCAGGTGCCCTTGACCTGGCCGGAGCGAGAGATGGAGTCTATCCCAGGCACCTTTAGCCTGGGGTGAGGTACTAATGCGGAAGCCTGGGACTCAGTACCTTCGACTAGGTTCCGCGAGGGTGGAGGAATCCGAGGGGGCCCTAACGCCTTGGGTGCCCGTGTCTGAGACGAGGAGGCTGGTGAGCGGAACTTCTCCGGAAAGTCCGGCGCAGCATTTGCCGGTGACAGAGAGGCCTCCGGTAACTCTCTTGGACGGATGTCTTCCCTCTGACAGGGGCTGTGATAGCGAAGGTAATTCATGCTCTTGTTCTATATAGTCGGTGGCAGCGACTATACATCATAACCATTGGTGACACCACAGTGGTTAGCGCTACCTAAAGGATTGTGCCTTGACCTACTCCCCACAAATAATGAAGTGTTCTATGGGTCTCAACCTGTCTGTGCTGTATGACTATTTATTGCTGGAAGAGAATAAATACGAGTTGAACCTTTTCAGTGTGTGGAACTCTGTTTACTGGGAGCAATGGGAGTCATTTCGGAGAAAGGATTTGACTCTGATGCCGCGTACACACGATCATTATTCACGGCGGTTAAAAAAACGCAGTGAATAATGTCATTTAAAACGGGGGAACAGCTTGTTCCCCACACACGGTCGTTTTTCACGTCGTTTTTTCTCTTGTCGAGAAAAACGACCGTCTGTGGGCTCCGCGGCAGTGTATCCCTATGGGAAACACTGCCGCGGAAAAAATGTAGGAAAAAACTACGAGAAAAATTAGAACATGTTCTAATTTTTCTCGTCGTTTTTAATGCCGTTTTTCTCGTCGAGAAAACGACAAAATGCCCACAGACGATCATTTTTCTCGTCAAATGGGAAAAATTTCGTTTTTCCCGACGAGAAAAACGGCCATGTGTACGCGGCATTAGACATACACACAAAACCCGATAGTTCTGGCTTTCACATCCAGTCTCTCTGGAGGACATGGGCCGTGGTGTATCTCATCCCTCCCCCCAGTACTAACCCCCTAGACAAGACAAACAAGCCGAGAGTGAGAAGGGGTGAGAGGGGTGAAGTCGCTACACGTGGGGGCATCGTTTCCGGGATGTGTATTGGGTCTGAATTTGAACTTTGCTGCCCGAAGGAGTTCCGAGTAGGTCGGCCATATTGGCCAACGCGACACGAGGCACACCATAGCTGCGCAGTTCGTGGGCGGGAAGAAGAGAAAGCCCGCGAACAAATGCAGAGTATGGGAGGAGTCTGGCCATGTGGAAGGACACACGTGGGGATTCCGGCGCGAAGGGGTCAGTGCGCATTGGAGCAGCAGCCAGTCAGGATGACCTCAAATACTCTGTGGATTTCTGTTCCTTCTACAGCGGAGATGACTTCCCTTGCTGCTCAGATCACAGACACAGGAATAAGACTAAGGCCCCGGGGGCGGTTGACTCTGTACACATGCAGAGACATAGGGGCCCTCGGTGTGATCTGTCCCGGCTGTTCGGGACTGGTGGTCCACTTGAAGCCGTTCGGGCGATGTGAGGCTTGCAAGAAATTCCTTTTTGAGGTGGAGCCATCTACAGAAAGGCATTGCGCCTCCCACCTCAACTACCTCACAGGTACTGCCACTCCGGAGGGAGAGATCGATGCCAATGCAGACATTCCTGCGCGCACGGACCAGGGCGAAGTGACTGCCCCAGCAGAGATTGAGAGAGAAAAATCCGAGGATGCTGCCTCGGTCACCCACCACAAGCTCCCTGCTCCCACCACGAAGAGGAAAGTTGGCCTGGTGATGGCATCCTGTGGTCGTGGAAGAGCTTCGCCCCATCGCTTGCCTGGCCTGGATGGGTCCGGAGGGAAGAGCCCTGGACATCCCTGTTCTTCTAAAGGCCCAGGTGAGCCAGGGGTTGGGACTGTGTGTGTGGTTGGAGGTGTCGGGAGCCCACGGTCGGTGGAACCCATCGAGGGGGGTGATTCCGTGTCTACGGGGAATTACCTGCCCACAGAGTGTTATGACACCTCCGACCTAGAGTCACTATTTGATGCCGGTGATGATGGGGAGATAGATGAAATCTTACACAAGAAGGGATGGGACAAGATGAAGTTACCCTCGTCCCGTGTCACAAGGGACCCACCTATGTCCATTGGGGTTAGTACGCCCCGGGTGGAGGCCTCGGAGCCTAGGGAAGAATCTGGTCCCCTGCCTACACTTTCGCTTCTTAGATCATCAAATGTTTCACCTGCTCCTGTTGCGGGAGTGCAACGTGCATCACTGCGGGCTCTAAGGCCGAAATCTACCGAGGTGGTTGGAGTACCTTGTCATCCTGAATCAATCGTTCTGCCTGGAGGAGGCTGCAGCGTCTCTTTTGTCAAAAGGTTGCCTGTGAATATGGGTGGGAATACCCATATCTACCCCGAGACTTGCTTTATGAGGTGGAGGTCTTGCGACAGCGCTGGTACAACGAGTTTGTCTGGACAAAGCTCAAGGTACCTCACGCACGCAGATACCTCTCGTGTTCACCTACAGTCACCAGAAAATTCAAGGACTGTAGGGCAGAGTGGATGCTCAGGAGACACATTCATGCCGACAGGGTGCTAATCTGTCGGAAGGATGGAGAGAACATTGAGTACAATGTGGAAACCTGCGATAAGCATTTGAAGCCTTTGTTCCTGCCACATCCAAAGTTCTATTTATAGGAGAAAAAGACTCCTTTATATTCCCTTTTTGTTGCTGAACTTTCCAGAGTATTTGCTGGAACACAGGGACTGTGCCCTATATTTTTGGGTGTTTTTGCTCTTTGGAGAAATGGGAGCTGTTATGGTTGTTTTGTTCTCCTTCTTTCTCCTTTCATCAAGGAAAGAAATCAGTGACTTTGGGGCATAGCTAGCATAGGGTCACAGTACAGAGAAAAAAAAAAGAAGAGGATTTGATAAGTGTCTTGACCGGGGCATTGCCACCAGGTGGCGGTGTTGCGCAACGATTGTTTGTTTTACACTCTGCACTATACTTATTGGAGCGAATGGGTTTCTTTACCGATAGACCCATTCCTTCCAAGAAAACACATACATTATGTTAGGATGTGTGTTTCTTTGTTTTCCTTCTGTTCTTCCCCTCTGCAGGAGATTTATCTATCAAGGCTCTTGAGAATGGGGTGGTTCTTAGATAGCGAGGGGGGGGGCATTTCAATGTGTAAAATCATTTAAAGGTTTTTTTTATACCAAGTTCATTGTTTTATATTCCTGTTTCCCTTTCCCGTTTTAGGTCCTGGCACAATTCATTACTAAATTGTGAGGTTGGATTCTATGTGTAGTTTGGTCTCTGGGTCGAACTTATGCTACCACTCTTTGGGAGACATGGGTTTGCACCAGACACTGGGGACCAGTGTCAAATCACCAGGGGGAGAATGTAGCGGGTATTTGAATTTAGGGGAGGCATCTGGGTGGTAGTATAACCCAGATGCACTGATTGTTAGGGAATCTGAGACCCTTTTATGGTTCTTGGAGGACTCTGGTGGTGTGAGGTTCCCTGCGGCCTGCAGGTGGCGCTGTCGCCCTGGGCCGGAGCTGAACACTCACCGCAAGACTGCATCTCTTTTTGTTCTTTCCTGGCCCTGGTACGACAGGGCAGGGAACCTGCTGTGACGCTAAGGGAGAGGAGAAAAAAGGGCGCATGCCCTGACCTTGGGGTTCAGAGTCGAAGGACGCAGCCGTGCCCAGGCACCTTCAGCCTGGGTGCTGGCGTTCCGGAGTTCTGGGCCCAGGTGCCCTTGACCTGGCCGGAGCGGGAGATGGAGTCCATCCCAGGCACCTTTAGCCTGGGGTGAGGTACTAATGCGGAAGCCTGGGACTCAGTACCTTCGACTGGGTTCCGCAAGGGTGGAGGAATCCGAGGGGGCCCTAATGCCTTAGGTGCCCGTGTCTGAGACGAGGAGGCTGGTGAGCAGAACTTCTCGGGAAAGTTCGGCGCAGCATTTGCCGGTGACGGAGAGGCCTCCGGTAACTCTCTTGGACGGATGTCTTCCCTCTGACAGGGGCTGTGATAGCGAAGTTAATTCATGCTCTTGTTCTATATAGTCGGTGGCAGTGACTATACATCATAACCATTGGTGACACCACAGTGGTTAGCGCTACTTAAAGGATTGTGCCTTGACCTACTCCCCACAAATAATGAAGTGTTCTATGGGTCTCAACCTGTCTGTGCTGTATGACTATTTATTGCTGGAAGAGAATAAATACGAGTTGGACCTTTTCAGTGTGTGGAACTCTAGTTACTGAGAGCAAAGGGAGTCATTTCGGAGAAAGGATTTGACTCTGAGACATACACACAAAACCCGATAGTTCTGGCTTTCACCTCCAGTCTCTCTGGAGGACATGGGCCGTGGTGTATCGCATCCCTCCCCCCAGTACTAACCCCCTAGACAAGACAAACAAGCCGAGAGTGAGAAGGGGTGAGAGGGGTGAGGTCGCTACATGTGTGAATGACATATGTGATATGCAGTAAAACTGAAAACAACAAGAATAATATAACATTACAATACAATAGTAAACATCATATAAAATAATAACTAAAATGACTAATTCCTTTCCATAATAGCCAGTGGAGGAGGAAGGGGAAGATTGCTTACCTCCGATGCCATGGATGGGAAGAGATGATACTGAACATGCTGGTCCCTAAGGCTGTTTCACTTCCTGACTAAAGAGGATGTGATGATTTTTATGTCACATCCTTAAGTGGCTAATAGTTTTGTTATAAACGATATTAATGTTTGGCCAGTAGGTGCTGCAAGCGTAACAGCTAACCTGGAACAAACATAATTTATAGCTTAATAATACAACAACACAATATACAAATTAAATGAGAAGGTGAATTCTCTTTTCTGAACCTCAGGAGAGAGAAAGGTATCCTGGAGACATAACAACGGTTCAAATCTCGGCTGGTTCCTGCTGAACTGTGTATAGGCATGCTGAATGTACCAAGCTGAACGATCAACTTGAGTATGACCAGCCTGCCGTGTCTTACCTGCGATTATCGCTAGCGGGTGCTGTAGCCGCTAGCAATATTCATTGTGTTCTCCCGGTGGGGGTGGCTTCCCACAACACTGCTGGGAGAAAACAATAGCTTGGCAGGAGGGATTCCCACATCAACACTGTCTGTGTTGATGGGGTAATCAAGCAAATTTCTTTCATGCAACCCATGGTTGCAGGAAAGTAATTTGCTCCATGTATAGTCGGCCTTAGCTTAGATGTGTGCTGGTTTGCAAAAACAAAATGGTGGCATGCTTATTGCCTCCACAGGAAGACTTTCCTTGTGTAACACAATAATGAAAGTACTGTACGGTACAACTACAGAACAGCCAGCCAGGAATAAAGCAACTTGGACTGTTTACAGGCTCTATACAGGGCATTGTTTAAATATTGACTTGATTGTTTTCCAGGTGTTGCGTTCCCAGCCCTGTGCCTACGCTTTATAAATATAATGTAATTTCTCTAACCTTTTAGTATGCTATTTTGATAAAATTCAAACATTTATTATCTGATGACTTATTATTTATAATAGTACCCATGTAGTATTAATTAATTAATTTAACACCAAGGTAGGAAATCACAGTCATTTTTCACTATGTTGACATTTAATGGGACTATATTTGCCAATTTTTTATTAATTTGCTTCGCACTGTTTACATAGCCGATTGCATATTTCTGTTTTGTAAATACTGAATAAAAGAACAGATTTATAGGGAGAGTATTTATTACCTTTTATTTAATTTCCTTCCATTTCATGCAAAAGCGATGATGTTTGGGCTAAAGGTAATTCATGAGTATCTCCAAGAGAGCTGGAATCCCCCTGTTGGATAGCGTCCTGCTATTTGGTAAGGTTTCCCCTTGGTCTTTTAAAAATATAAGTTTGAAGACCAACATATTCTTGCTTATTTTAATTGGCTGACTAGAGTCAGACCAATGAAACACGGTGCTTTTAGGAAATGCAGTACTAGAATACATCTACCAATCATGGTACAAAAGAAGTAAGAAATATAGGAAATAGCTGGCACAGAGAACTTATTTGATTTGTAGTTTATTCCAAGAATCAGTAATAGGGCTTGATGTTTAAATTCCTATGGTAAGTCTTCACACTTAATGTTGGGACTGATGTGGTAAAAAGGATGGACCGGTTAGGTACTGTATGTTATCAAGGTAATCAGATGGGCACCCTCCTTTAAAGTTTCAGTAATTAACATAAAAAAAGGGAGGGTTCCAGTTTTCCTGGTGGGCTGTTGCTCCTAAGAGATATCCAGGGAGACACAGTATGGGCCTTGGCAGCTGCTGGGCCGAGGTCCTGGAGAGGACTGGTAGTCGATTACATTTGGTGAAGGGCACTGCACTGAAGTCCTGGGTCTGGAGAAGGATCTTGTTATCTCCCTCACCAAGGATCTACCTGCGCATGCTGGGTGGCAGACAGCTTCTGGGACACTGTGAGTAAAGACCTTCCTGGGGACTATTAGCAGCGTAAGTGCCAGACGGGAAATAAGTGCCAGAGTTTGCTGAATTGACTGCTTCTGTAGGGTCCTAGAATGGGGCGGACTGACCATTCGGGCACTCTGGCACTGCCCGAGGGCCCAGGGCCAGTAGGGGGCCTAATGGGAAGCTCCTGTCCTGGAATTTACTGACTCCTACTTCCTATGAGGGACGAGGTGTGCGAACATCACCTGAAGCAGCCTAGGGGGACACCACTGAAATCCGGGGGAGGGGCACAGCCTTAGATCCTACCTTGTCTCCATGTACCCACCACTCTTCCATCCCATGTCAGCACGCTTCTCCTCACCTTGTTCCTCGTAGAAAGTGAAAGTCAGTGAAGTCCAAGAAAGGAGCCTCCCATGGGGCCCCCTACTGGCCCCCGGGCCCTCGGGCAGCGCTCAAGTACCCGAATGGTCAGTCTGCCCTTGTCTAGGATCATAAGTGTTCTAAGTGCTCCTAACTCACCTCCATCCTGCCGATAAACGTCACTGCAGAGTGAGACATGGGGGCAGGGGAGCTGCAAGCGCTGGCACCCCGGACATGTCAATGATGCCTGGGAGCTGATGCTGCCCGCCGACCATGTTGCCCTGTACACTGCTGCTGTGTAAAAGAAGCAGAGCAGCCATTGTGCTGTGCTCCTACTGGTTGCTGCCTAATAGAGCGGTGTTGGCTGCTGTAAGGAAGGATGGGTGGTAAGCCCTAGAAGGGAAATTCGTTTTGGAGCATGACCCACCAAACATGAGAGCTGTTGAGGGCTGGTGAGTTCAGAGGTGATAGCTATGGATGGGTGGGGGCTGGGTGTAGAGGTGATAGCTGTGAAGGAACAGGGAGTGCTAGGTGCAAAAGTGAAAGCTGTGGACAGGGACACAGAGGTGAGCTGCGGTCAGGGACGGAGAGGGGAGCTGTGGACAGGAGGTGCAAAAGTGAGAGCTGTGGACAGGGATGCAGAGAAGAGCTGTTGACAGGGACACAGAGGTGAGCTGCAGACAGGGACGCAGAGGTGAACTGTGGACAGGAGGTGCAAAAGTGAGAGCTGTGGACAGGGATGCAGAGGTGAGCTGAGAACAGGGAGGCAGAGGTGAGCTGTCAACAGAAGGTGCAAAAGTGAGGGCTGTGGACAGGGACGTGAAGGTAGCTTTGGACAGGAGGTGCAAAAGTGAGAACTATGGAGAATTGTGGACAGGGATGCAGAGGTGAGCTGTGGAAGGGAGGTGCAAAAGTGAGAGCTGTGGATAGGAGGTGCAAAAGTTAGAGCTGTTGACGGGAGGTGAAAATATGAGAGCTGTGGATGGGAGGCGCACAAGTGAGAGCTGTGGACAGGGACACGGAGGTGAGCTGTGGACAGCGACGCAGAGGTGAGCTGTGGACAGAAGGTGCAAAAGTGAGAGCTGTGGACAGGGACGAAGAGGTGAGCTATGGACAGGGACGCAGAGGTGAGCTGTGAACAGGAGGTGCAAAAGTGAGAGCTGTGGACAGGTACGCAGAGGTGAGCTGTGGACAGGAGGTGAAAAATAGAGAGCTGTGGACAGGGACGAAGAGGTGAGCTGTGGACAGGGACGCAGAGGTGAGCTGTGGACAGAAGGTGCGAAAGTGAGAGCTGTGGACAGGGATGCAGAGGAGAGCTGCTGACAGGGACACAGAGGTGAGCTGCGGACAGGGACGCAGAGGTGAATTGTGGACAGAAGGTGCAAAAGTGAGAGCTGTGGACAGGGATGCAGAGGTGAGCTTAGAACAGGGACGCAGAGGTGAGCTGTGGACAGAAGGTGCAAAAGTGAGGGCTGTGGACAGGGATGCGAAGGTAGCTGTGGACAGAAGGTGCAAAAGTGAGAACTATGGAGAACTGTGGACAGGGATGCAGAGGTGAGCTGTGGAAAGAAGGTGCAAAAGTGAGAGCTGTGGACGGGAGGTGCAAAAGTGAGAGCTGTTGACGGGAGGTGCAAAAGTGAGAGCTGTGGATGGGAGGCGCACAAGTGAGAGCTGTGGACAGGGACACAGAGGTGAGCTGTGGACAGCGACGCAGAAGTGAGCTGTGGACAGAAGGTGCAAAAGTGAGAGCTGGGGACAGGGACGAAGAGGTGAGCTGTGGACAGGGACGCAGAGGTGAGCTGTGAACAGGAGGTGCAAAAGTGAGAGCAGTGGACAGGGACGCAAAGGTGAGCTGTGGACAGGAGGTGAAAAATAGAAAACTGTAGACAGGGACGCAGAGGGGAGCTGTGGACAGGAGGTGCAAACGTAAAAGCAGTGGACAGGGACGAAGAGGTGAGCTACAGACAGGGACGCAGAGGTGAGCTGTGGACAGGAGGTGCAAAAGTGAGAGCTGTGGACAGGGACACAGAGGTAAACTGTGGACAAGAGGTACAAAAGTGAGAGCTGTGGACGGGGACGCAGAGAAAAGTTGTAGACAGGAGGTGCAAAGGTGAGCTGTGTACAGGGACGCAGAGGTGAGCTGTAGACAGGAGGTGCAAAGGTGAGCTGTGGACAGGGGATGCAGAGGTGAGCTGTGGACAGGGGATGCAGAGGTGAGCTGTGGACAGGAGGTGCAAAGGTAAGTCGTGGACGGGGGATGCAGAGGTGAGCATTGGACATGGACAGCTCCGCTCGTGTCCCTTCCTCTCTGGGGTGGATCCAATCACACACTGTCAGTCCAGTTTGGGCTCCGCTCTTCCACCTGTTCATTTCTTTATGTGCCTGACTTGGGACTTTGTGGCAGGGGAAAGTGTCTGTGATGCCTGAGCTGGGGAACAACCCCAAGGCCCTGCCTAACCCCTGGGGCCACACATCACTGCTCACTACCAACAATGGCTCACCAACTGGGCTCTGCACTCTACAGTAAGTTCCCCGCCAATGTGAGTACCCAATGGGGTCAGATACTAACTTCTCTATCTACCTTGCCACTACAACTTCACTACTGTAACTGCCGGCTTCATCTACATCTCATCTCATCTTCTACTGAGACAGAGAGGGAGAGAGGAGGAAGAGAGAGATAGAAAAACATATATATAGAGAGAGAGAAAAAGTATGGGAGATTGGAAGAGGGATGGAGATAGAGGGAGAGCGAAAGAGATGGGGGGAGATGGAGAGATAGAAAGAGAGTGATACAGAGAGAGAAAGAGAGAAAGAGAAAGATAGAGATAAAAAGAGGGAGTGTGAGAGATAAAAAGAGGGAGATAAAGGAAGAAAGAGGGAGAGAGGTACAGAAAGGCATGCAAAGAGGGATAGAGATACAGAGAGAGAGAGAGAGCGAGAGAGAGAGGGAGTTACAGAGAGAGAGAGAGAGATGTGAGTGTGGCTTGAGTGTGGTCGAGGACACAGGGGGCCCCATGATCTCCTATTACCCGGGGGCCCATGATCTCCTATTACCCGTGGGCCCCATGAGTTGTCAGTCTGCCTCTGGTCCTAGATATACTGGCCATTCCCTGCTACCTCCTGAAACCTGATTTTGGAAGATAAGTTTGTCCTCCTATTGTTGTTACTGATTGTTTGAAATATACTGTGACCCTAAACCCCTAAAGACATCCCCTAGACTGAGCCCGAATTATCGGTGTGGTATGGGACTGTGCTTCTGTGACTGGCAGCCTCTGGAGAACCTGTCTATTTTCAGTGCCTCGTTTGGGGATGAGCACTACATATTATATAAAAAAGTCTGCCCATGTATGATACCGTATGCTGCTATATTGTGTCACAAATCAGGAAGTCCCAGTGTGGCTGTCAAGTGAAGGTCATAGTAATGGACCTTAAGCGGACAATAATACCAATATATCACTATCCAGTAATCCATATGAAAATAAAAAATAATGAAAGTCAATGCTTAGCTTTCCCACAGAGCATGAAAAAGTCCCGAAACTCGACCGGTTTAACTGTTCCACGCCAGATGCCTCAGGAGGATGCTTACTTCTATATACCGAATTGCTTTAAATATACACATTTAACTACTGTTGCTGAAAAGCATGTTTTTCTAAAGATATTATTTGAAATTTGCATATTTTTAGTTGAATTAATTGTTTTTTAAAAATCAAATAAATGTATATTGTGCGTAGAAAGAAAGTTTATTTTATTCTGGTTGGCTCTTATAAAAATAAAATTTGACAATTAAGCAATGTACAGCCTGCCACCCCCAAAGCTCTGCTGAATAAGCAGACAGATAAAGCATACAATAGGTCAGACTTAACGTATCTGTGGGTACTGGTTCTCATCTATGTCAGCTTAAGCAAGGCACACTTGCTAATGATCTAGTGCAGATTACTGATAGAGAGTGAAATAACCCATTATTAGTGTCTGCTTCCTGTGACTAATGCAATGTTTAGCACAATATACGTCTCTATTTGGAGTTGGTGATAACTTGTTCTTGTATGTTAATGTATGAATGGGAACATAACTCCAAAAATAACTTTGCTTAGCAAAATTCCCCTTCTTTCCAGTACAAAACATGATACATCCCTTTCATTTTTTAATTCCATAGTGTTGGGTGTAACTAACCTTTGCATGAATCTGGAAGCAATGGGAAGAAATAGGGTGGCTTGTATCAGGAGCATTTTGGCAATTTTCCTTTATGTGTGAAAAGTGAGTCAGAGATTAATGGGATTATTATTTCTATGTTAGAAGTGAAATTGGCTTTACTGATAAGGAGTAATAATGACATTGTCTTGGGCAATGATTTCCAGCCGTAGTTGGTGGCCTGCATCTCCTCACTCAGTAGGTAGCACACTGCATGGCCACCTTGTGCTAGAATACTGTATGTTCTATCACTGTATTGCAGGGTTGCCATCTTTCAGTAAATTTACAAACAGTTTGTAAAATCCATACTTGTTGCATCTGTGCATGAATGTCACTTATGGACATGCAGCCTACATGTCCGTAATAGACATTCAAGGACAGATGCAAAAAGTATAGATTTTACAAACCGTTCGTAAATTTACTGAAAGTTGGCAACCCTGCTGTGTTGTCAGCCATGCCTGAGTTGTCCTCTGCTGAAGAACTCCACCCATCCCTCACCTCTCACTTTCTCTCTCCACATGCATACATTGATTTCTTTCTCTCTTTGCTTCCTGGACTCCCAAGAGCCTGCCCAGACACTGGGTAAAGGGAAAGAGCTCTTGGGAGACATTGTTCTGGGGAATGTGGGGTCATGCCTACAGTGCTGTATCTTGGCCTAGGCCAACAAGGCCTAGGCCTAGGGCAGCACTTTGTGGGGGCGGCAAAAAAGCCGCCCCCCCACAAAAAAAAGCTCCCCCCCGAGTCCCGGCTCCTGCAGCCACCTCCCGCACAAATATAGCCCCCGGCAGCGGCCAGCTTGCTGTGCGGCACTTGCTAACATTATGGGCAGGGATCGGATAAGGTGTGCGTGAGCGGTGCTTGCAGTGTTAGCGACCACCGCAGACTTTTTTTTTTTGCTGATGATGATGATGACTGCTCCCTGTCCCTCCTCCTAGGCTGTACTGTACGGGTCTGTATAAATCCGTCTGGCCGGGGTGCGGCGCCGCCCACTCCACCTGACTCCTGCTGCGGAGTGATCTCTGAGGAACGGCATGGGCTCCTGTACAGTGCCAGCAGCGCGGGTCACGGGCCTCGAGGCGGGGGAGGAAGGAACTGGAAGCCATCACAAGCTGTCCAAGGAGCGACTGACTGACTGACTCTGAGTGGAGTAGCCAGAGGGTAAGTCATGAAGGGGAGGATTGTTGTTCTTCTGACTGAGGGAGCACGGACAGTCACAAGACTCAGGGAGGGACTGGTCTGGGACTGGGGGTCAGTGCAGTGGCCATAGCAGCGCAGGAGAAAAAGCACAGAGCCAAGGAGGAGGAGGAAAGAAGGTGCTGTTGCAGATCTGGGTATTTATCTACCTAGGTGTTTTAGCATGTGCAATGATAATGATTGCATCTGCATTCTGCAATCATCAGCCTGGGTCCTGCTAACTGAAGTGGTGATGGTGAACTCATTAAGGAAAACATGGGCAAGTCTGTTTTATGCAGTGCCAAGCAAAGCAAATGCTTCCCTGCAAAGTTTGGAATTTTGCAGGAAAGCATTTGCTTTGCTTGGCACTGTATAAAACAGACTTGCAGCTTCTGCAAATCTACACTAGTGATGCAGCAGCCCCTGTTTTCCTGAATGAGTTCATCATCACCACTTCAATTAGCAGGACCCAGGCTGATGATTGCAGAATGCAGATGCAACCATTATCATTGCACATGCTAAAACACCTAGGTAGGTAGGTACCCAGATCTGCAACAGCACCTTCTTTCCTCCTACTTCTTGGCTCTGTGCTTTTTCTCCTGCGCTGCGAAGGCCACTGCACTGACCCCCCAGTCCCCAGACCAGTCCCTCCCTGAGTCCTTCACTAATTTTTGAAAATGTCTGCCCCAGCCTTGGTTCGTGCCTATCCCTGAGTATGGGCCCAGGGGTTGGGAGCGACTGACACCCCCATAAAATGGCAGGTGACTGGCCAGACCGGGTGCACGTAATTGAACTGGTGGAGGTGGGGCCTAATGCTCCACCTACCCTCCTCTGCGTGGCACTCTTACATTACATCATCTGCCCGGTCCTGGTCTCTCTGTGACAATAGGAGGAGGAGAGATAGAGGAGGATGACGGTAACCCCCAGGCGGCGGCCAGGACAGAAAGTACAACAATTACTATTACTTTTGTGCGTGTGCCAAGCAGAATACAAAGTGCTCAACGTGGATATTATATAAAAATCATATTGCAATTAAGTGCTCCATGCATGCTACAAACTCATTAAACAGTCCACATTCAGTGAAAGATCATGTACTGCAAAGTGCTCCATGCATGCTGAAATCAATGAAAACTTTGCAGCACATGAACTTTCACTGAATGTGGACTGTTTAATGAGTTTGCATTGATTTCAGCATGTGCAAAGTGCTCCATGCTATAATAAAAACCTAACTCATATACACTAGTAAGCTGTTATATTATAAAAATGATGAGGCGGCATTCTTAGGCTGCACTGGTGGCCACTGATAGGCTGCACTGGTGGCCCCTCAGTAAGGCTGCACTGGTGGGCACTGATAGGCTGCACTGGTGGCCCCTGATTAGGCTGCACTCATAAGCTGCACTAATAGGGCGGGTCTTAATCAGGAAGGGATGTGGCCTTGACAGGAAGGGGTGGGTTGTATTTAAATTAGGGGGTGCATGAGTTTAGTCAGGCCTAGGGCAGCACAAAACCTAAATACACCACTGCATGCCTACATCAATAGGAAATGAACATACAGCAGCTGCCTCTGCTATGGCCTCTGCTATGGATTGGAATCTCAGTTTGCCAACAAGTTCTTCCATAGACATCTAGTACAGATAAAGCAGTGTTTTATTTGGTGGTACATGTGGCAATGTTTTCTAAAGAGTTACAAGGTTCAGCTGTGGTGCAAAACTGAATAGAGTTTGCAAAACAATTCTCTAGGGGTAGCTCACTGGTTGACTCTTCCCCTGGGCCTGCTTATGTCCTAGCATAGTAAATGGTTATTAATTAAACAAGAAAATAAACAATTAGTCAGACAATCATGAAATTGTAGCATTTAAGCACATACAGGTGTAGCCAATGGCTTTGTTTTCTATCCAGGCTTTGCTTATATACATCAGGCAGGGGCATAGATAAGACATAGGGTCCATACCCCCCAGAGCGTCCAGGGCACACACACACCACACCAGGTTTCACATTGCCAGTCTGGCCAAGATAAAGACTTAGTGGGTGAAGGACTTGTAAGGGTAGGGGCTCTATGAGGTGCAGTTGGTCGTCACATCCTCCATGTTTCCCTCCTCATTGGGCGCCAAACAAGGGTCACATGCAAGGCCTACACCCCGGGTGGGTTTTTCTGGACTACGCTAGGCACTTTGAATAGGATCACTGTCTTACACAGGGGGTACCTTTATTGAAATAACCTATTGATCTTTCTAAGGTATGTTTATTCTGTTCTGGGAAGTGGTTGCCACCATCCCTATTTCTGTACTTGAAATGGGAAAAAGACCCTCTTATGTGTAGCAATATGGACTACAATTGCAACAAACAGCTTTCCCTGCTCTAGCTGTATATTATCTTATCCCTCTAGTGCTCGTGTTACTAAACTGACATCATATTTGTGAGTTCAACCAAAGGGATTGTCGGCTTAGTAGTTCCACCATATGGCTATTCCCCTGCATGGCTATACACCCGGACCACATATCCCAGGGATCTTTGCTACCATCAGGGAGACTGCTGCGAAGGGCTATAAAAGAAACCAGAAACCCACCCTAGGGGACTCTTTTTCTCTGGCCTCATGTGTGAGGGATCTCCCAATGCAGGGAGAGCGAGAGCATGGCCTACCACGCAGAGTACAACATTCCTGCCTGACTGAGAAGAGGTTCAGTGCTGCCTGCTGTTCATCAGACATCTGATCAGCACCAACTTGGTCATATAGCAACCCACGCTTCATGTTTCACATTCGGGTGATCATCTCAAGCGGGTCCGCAGCCAGGACGTCTATTCAGGAGTCGCTATCTGCAAGGTGCTTGATCGGCCTGGTCGTTGTTGAGAGGGCAATTGCCCACCTTTGCAAGTCTTTCTTTGGTTGTTTACTGGGACACTGTGCACAGACAGCTTTACTTTGGGAACACTTCACTGCACTTCTATTCGAACACTTATATAGGCATCTTTAACTGCAGTAAGCACAAGATATACTACCACTCTGTTACTACACCTTATTGGATACAGTTAATGAGCTCCGACTGCCGGTGAAGACCATCAGATATGCAACAGGGACATTCTGTCATTGCTGCTTAAAGGGCCCTTAAACCATCCTTGTTTAGTTTCATCTCTCATTAGGATAAAAGGTTGAACAGGCCAGCCTGGGTTTCTCTTTCTAGAAGTATTGTCAGAATCTATGCTTAACTTTGCTTATCCTTTCAGGCTATGTTCAATTGGTACTCCATTGTACATATGTATATATAGTATCCTGTTGTTGCCAACCGTCTTAACTGTTTTACTGGGGAAATCATTCTACTGAGCTTGTGCTGTTAACCAAAGCTCAATTGTACAACTATATCTTATCTGAAGCATTCCAGTAAACGTTAATAGAATATAAACATATTGAGTGCTGTCTTATTACTCAAAGGTGTTGCAAGGATGTCTGAACCCAGAGTGTCAGGTGGGTTGAAATGTTCACTGGGTCATGGCGATGCAGATGAGCAGGTAAATCCAAGCAGTCCCCAAGGGGGCCGTGCTACATATGGGATTTTGAAGGCAACCAAAAAAAAAATGCATAGCCATTTATATTCATACAATCGTATGAGATGTGCTAAGGAGCAGACCTGCACAGCTTGGTTTAGGTGAACAGCAGTGAAAAATGGGCCTTGTTCCATTTTTACAAGTCCCTTTTCCATGGTATTGGAATCTTTTTGATCCTTGCATAAATTCACCCCTGCTTCCAAGCAAGTGGAGGTTGATATGGGCAGTCATCATGAGAAGTGGTAATTTTTTTTTGATAAGTTGAAAGGCATCTAATCATCCCTGAGGAAGAGATTAATTAATAAATCTAGAAACGCTTTGGATGCATGATGTTCAAGCAAACTATCTGCTGAATATCAAACCCTTCAAAAAAGAGATATGTACCATTGCCAAAGTATCAACTGCATATTGATGTGTACAATGGATCTTGGCCCAAATATGGCCAGGTGTGTTTTTAACAAGGCTATGTCTTTTTAGAGTTTTGTAATAAAAAGTGGTTTTATATATAAATGGTTATGCTTTTTCTTTTTTGGTTGCCTTCAAAATCCTATAAGAGGGTCTTTTTCCCATTTCATCTACTGATCTTTTATAATCTCTTTCGATGTTACTGTACATCACCACAGTCACTTGTGCAAGTAGGAGGGACATACAGAGCCCTTGCCCTATGCAGCCCATCACCGCTACCTCACTCCCAGTAATGATATTGGGTCGCATAGTGCATCTACTGTAGTGCGGATTCCATGGGTGCACTTGACTCATCTATTTCTCTTCCATACTGGTGTACAGGATGAGGGAAGATCTGCCCCCTTTGCTATGGGAGATGGATCGCTGCTGAAGACATGCTGACAACATCTTTCTTGATGCAAGAGGCTATCTCACCTGCCACATTGTACACTTACAACAGGCCACTAGAGAGACCTTCATTACCCTTGGTAACCCCTTGCGCCCTTACATTGTATTAATTCTTGTACCATTATCTTCATGCCCCAATGTGTTTAGTGACCCAAGCTGTGAACTATAAGTGCTGGTTACTTCCATTACACCCCTTAAGTAACTTTAGACCAGACAAAGGCAAAGATTCAAATGCTTTACTTGAATAAATGAGCATGATAGCAAATACAGACAACAGTCCAAAAGAAAGTGCAGTCATTTCCCTAACATTTCTAGTCCTTAACTTCAGGCTTTGTGGCTGCCCCAGCGTGTCTGCATAGGAAAGAGTTCATTCTTGGCAGAGTCCATAAACTGAATTTTTTTCAGGAAGAACTGAAATTTCCAGCAATCTCCCTAGGCAGTGGGAATGGGTCTGGCCAAAACGAATTGTCCAGAACCGATCAGACAGAACAGCAACAGGAAAACCCTCCATCCCTTTTATAGCACACAGGACCGGAGGGTTGGACCCAAGAAAAACCTGGTAAAAACAATTAACTCCCAACTTCCCAGCTGAGCAGCGTTAACCACTACCTGCCTACAGACTAGCAGAGCTACCCAGGATCTTCTGTTCACTACTGACTGCTCCTCCCCACTTGGGCAGAAAATTATCCTGCTAGCCACTATGGCTTTATCCGAACCAAACTAAGTATGAAAGGGTTAACTGTTCATGTTAACTAATGTGTATTGAATTGTGTATAAAGTTACAATGTTTCGCAATAAAGAAGTCATTCTACCCCAGAAAGATACAGAGCATGTTGCCTCGTTCTTTCAAAAGGATTAACTCCTATGGGAAAGGGTCGTTTGGCTGTGGAAGATTGGTAGCGAGTGGATGTGTGTCCAGGAGAGGGGACATCGTAAACGGCGTTAATCCCCTTGATATTTGGGGACCCGTTACATGGGGCTTCAAGGCACATAGAAAACATATGGTATTAGCCATATTATAGCAAGGTGTATTATGTATTGATCCTTTTTGTTTGTGTACTTTCGTTAATGGGCAGGTGTTCCAGAATTACATCCTCGTCTCTACAGTAGACCGACGACTTGGTTCTCCAAAGTGGCTGTCAATGTGTGCAGGCTGATTCATCTCCCACATGGATTCTTTTTGAGAGAGGACATTTCTTATGTTGTACTGATGCTGCTTATGACCCCATACCTTTGTGAGTGCAATGATTTTAGCCCTTTGTTATTTTGCCATTGGTTTTATTAAATGTTAGACTATACTGGATCTTTTTTGCACTGTTCTGTTTATTTTCTTTATTCCCTCTAGTTTGGATTATGTTCCCTTACAAATTTGTAGTACCTCAGCGCTCCAAAGACTGTTTCCTGCATACCTGCTCTGGTGAAGATAGAGTGCTTAGATTCTGTTCCTTGGCTCTTCTAAGGGCTGTCACCATCCCTGTACAGGCAGGCATTGTGGGCTTGGCTTGCCCTGTGGTGCCGATGGGTATCCTGCTTCTCCTAAGACTCTTAGACACACTGGCAACCAGGAATAGTAATAGCAACTGGACCTAAGCAGTGATGTTGGCCAAAAGCTGTACTCTTAGTGTCTCCTCTATGACTATGACTTAACATACAGTAGTCATAGTGCTGATGCTGGCGTGAAACGCATTACCTGGAATGCTATTTTCCCATTAATGTAGTGTGGAGAGTCTTACTTCAATATGTCTAAATAAAGGTGATTTTTTTAGATGTGTGGCCGACCAGATTCTTCTCTTCTTATGGAAACAACTTCCGCTTTCAATGCCAAACATGTCATTACTTTCACAACTGCAAATCTTGTAGTGTTTTAATATATTTTCCAATCCCTGTACAGGTCCTTCTCAAAAAATTAGCATATTGTGATAAAGTTCATTATTTTCTGTAATGTACTGATAAACATTAGACTTTCATATATTTTAGATTCATTACACACAACTGAAGTAGTTCAAGCCTTTTCTTGTTTTAATATTGATGATTTTGGCATACAGCTCATGAAAACCCCAAAATCCTATCTCAAAAAATTAGCATATTTCATCCGACCAATAAAAGAAAAGTGTTTTTAATACAAAAAAAGTCAACCTTTAAATAATTATGTTCGATTATGCACTCAATACTTGGTCGGGAATCCTTTTGCAGAAATGACTGCTTCAATGCGGCGTGGCATGGAGGCAACCAGCCTGTGGCACTGCTGAGGTGTTATGGAGGCCCAGGATGCTTCGATAGCGGCCTTAAGCTCATCCAGAGTGTTGGGTCTTGCGTCTCTCAACTTTCTCTTCCCAATATCCCACAGATTCTCTATGGGGTTCAGGTCAGGAGAGTTGGCAGGCCAATTGAGCACAGTAATACCATGGTCAGTAAACCATTTACCAGTGGTTTTGGCACTGTGAGCAGGTGCCAGGTCGTGCTGAAAAATGAAATCTTCATCTCCATAAAGCTTTTCAGCAGATGGAAGCATGAAGTGCTCCAAAATCTCCTGATAGCTAGCTGCATTGACCCTGCCCTTGATAAAACACAGTGGACCAACACCAGCAGCTGACATGGCACCCCAGACCATCACTGACTGTGGGTACTTGACACTGGACTTCAGGCATTTTGGCATTTCCCTCTCCCCAGTCTTCCTCCAGACTCTGGCACCTTGATTTCCGAATGTACTTTGGACCACTGAGCAACAGTCCAGTGCTGCTTCTCTGTAGCCCAGGTCAGGCGCTTCTGCCGCTGTTTCTGGTTCAAAAGTGGCTTGACCTGGGGAATGCGGCACCTGTAGCCCATTTCCTGCACACGCCTGTTCACGGTGGCTCTGGATGTTTCTACTCCAGACTCAGTCCACTGCTTCCGCAGGTCCTCCAAGGTCTGGAATCGGTCCTTCTCCACAATCTTCTTCAGGGTCCGGTCACCTCTTCTCGTTGTGCAGCGTTTTCTGCCACACTTTTTCCTTCCCACAGACTTCCCACTGAGGTGCCTTGATACAGCACTCTGGGAACAGCCTATTCGTTCAGAAATTTCTTTCTGTGTCTTACCCTCTTGCTTGAGGGTGTCAATGATGGCCTTCTGGACAGAAGTCAGGTCGGCAGTCTTACCCATGATTGCGGTTTTGAGTAATGAACCAGGCTGGGAGTTTTTAAAAGCCTCAGGAATCTTTTGCAGGTGTTTAGAGTTAATTAGTTGATTCAGATGATTAGGTTAATAGCTCGTTTAGAGAACCTTTTCATGATATGCTAATTTTTTGAGATAGGATTTTTGGGTTTTCATGAGCTGTATGCCAAAATCATCAATATTAAAACAAGAAAAGGCTTGAACTACTTCAGTTGTGTGTAATGAATCTAAAATATATGAAAGTCTAATGTTTATCAGTACATTACAGAAAATAATGAACTTTATCACAATATGCTAATTTTTTGAGAAGGACCTGTATATCCTAATTTGTAAGCACATTTTATTATGTACAGGATTGCCCCATTCTAAATATGCACACCCTTGGTAAAGAATCTTTTTTGCCATCTACTATGTCATTGCTCTCATCAGTAGTGGTGAAAATAGTACTAACAACACTGCCAGGAAAGCTTCAAAGTGTGATTTGGGGATGACAAATGATGTTTTTATTGCCCTGGTATATTACCAGTAGGGATGAGCTTCGTGTTCGAGTCGAACATACGTTCGACTCGAACATTGGCTGTTCGATCGTTCGACGAAGATCGAACGATTTGGGCCGTTCGCGCCAAATTCGAGTGACGCGAACGGCCCACAATGCACTACGCCATCGCAGTGTCATCCAGGCGCTGTGATTGGCCAAGCATGCACTGTGACCCCGCATGCTTGGCCAATCACAGCGCCGGCAGCGAGGAGAGCAATGATTGGCCACAGGCAGGATGCCTGTGGCCAATTATTGCTGAGGGTGTTTAGTACACGCCCCACACTATAAAAGGCCGCCAGCACGGCGGCCTAGTGTAGTGTGTTCCGGAGCAGGGATAGAGTAGCATAGGCAGGGACAGTGACTGTTATTTCTTTCTTGCTTAACCTGGATTCCTTTAGTTTAGGGAAAGAGAAGGATAGGTAGGGAGAGTGTCAGTGTGTTTTGTGCTTCTGCTATAGTGTGCTTAAAAAAAACATTTATTCTAGGGACAGAAAACTCTAGGTAGGGACAGTGTCAGTTTCTTTCACTCTGCAAGTCCTTGTTTCCAGGGACCTGTAAGGACAGTGAGTTAATTGTCCTTGTGCTATATTGTGCTTAAAAAAAACATTTATTCTAGGGACAGAAAACTCTAGGTAGGGACAGTGTCAGTTTCTTTCACTCTGCAAGTCCTTGTTTCCAGGGACCTGTAAGGACAGTGAGTTAATTGTCCTTGTGCTATATTGTGATTAAAAAAAACATTTATTCTAGGGACAGAAAACTCTAGGTAGGGACAGTGTCAGTTTCTTTCACTCTGCAAGTCCTTGTTTCCCGGGACCTGTAAGGACAGTGAGTTAATTTTCCTTGTGCTATATTGTGATTAAAAAAAACATTTTTTCTAGGGACAGAAAACTGTAGGTAGGGAGAGTGTTTTTTTTCTTTCACTCTGCAAGTCCTTGTTTCCAGGGACCTGTAAGGACAGTGAGTTAATTGTCCTTGTGCTATATTGTGCTTAAAAAAAACATTTATTCTAGGGACAGAAAACTCTAGGTAGGGACAGTGTCAGTTTCTTTCACTCTGCAAGTCCTTGTTTCCAGGGACCTGTAAGGACAGTGAGTTAATTGTCCTTGTGCTATATTGTGATTAAAAAAAACATTTATTCTAGGGACAGAAAACTCTAGGTAGGGACAGTGTCAGTTTCTTTCACTCTGCAAGTCCTTGTTTCCAGGGACCTGTAAGGACAGTGAGTTAATTTTCCTTGTGCTATATTGTGATTAAAAAAAACATTTTTTCTAGGGACAGAAAACTGTAGGTAGGGAGAGTGTTTTTTTTCTTTCACTCTGCAAGTCCTTGTTTCCAGGGACCTGTAAGGACAGTGAGTTAATTGTCCTTGTGCTATATTGTGCTTAAAAAAAACATTTATTCTAGGGACAGAAAACTCTAGGTAGGGACAGTGTCAGTTTCTTTCACTCTGCAAGTCCTTGTTTCCAGGGACCTGTAAGGACAGTGAGTTAATTTTCCTTGTGCTATATTGTGATTAAAAAAAACATTTATTCTAGGGACAGAAAACTCTAGGTAGGGACAGTGTCAGTTTCTTTCACTCTGCAAGTCCTTGTTTCCAGGGACCTGTAAGGACAGTGAGTTAATTTTCCTTGTGCTATATTGTGATTAAAAAAAACATTTTTTCTAGGGACAGAAAACTGTAGGTAGGGAGAGTGTTTTTTTTCTTTCACTCTGCAAGTCCTTGTTTCCAGGGACCTGTAAGGACAGTGAGTTAATTTTCCTTGTGCTATATTGTGATTAAAAAAAACATTTTTTCTAGGGACAGAAAACTCTAGGTAGGGAGAGTGTTTTTTTTCTTTCACTCTGCAAGTCCTTGTTTCCAGGGACCTGTAAGGACAGTGAGTTAATTGTCCTTGTGCTATATTGTGCTTAAAAAAAACATTTTTTCTAGGGACAGAAAACTCTAGGTAGGGAGAGTGTTTTTTTTTTTCACTCTGCAAGTCCTTGTTTCCAGGGACCTGTAAGGACAGTGAGTTAATTGTCCTTGTGCTATATTGTGCTTAAAAAAAACATTTATTCTAGGGACAGAAAACTCTAGGTAGGGACAGTGTCAGTTTCTTTCACTCTGCAAGTCCTTGTTTCCAGGGACCTGTAAGGACAGTGAGTTAATTTTCCTTGTGCTATATTGTGATTAAAAAAAACATTTTTTCTAGGGACAGAAAACTGTAGGTAGGGAGAGTGTTTTTTTTCTTTCACTCTGCAAGTCCTTGTTTCCAGGGACCTGTAAGGACAGTGAGTTAATTTTACTTGTGCTATATTGTGCTTAAAAAAAACATTTTTTCTAGGGACAGAAAACTGTAGGTAGGGAGAGTGTTTTTTTTCTTTCACTCTGCAAGTCCTTGTTTCCAGGGACCTGTAAGGACAGTGAGTTAATTGTCCTTGTGCTATATTGTGCTTAAAAAAAACATTTATTCTAGGGACAGAAAACTCTAGGTAGGGACAGTGTCAGTTTCTTTCACTCTGCAAGTCCTTGTTTCCAGGGACCTGTAAGGACAGTGAGTTAATTTTCCTTGTGCTATATTGTGATTAAAAAAAACATTTATTCTAGGGACAGAAAACTCTAGGTAGGGACAGTGTCAGTTTCTTTCACTCTGCAAGTCCTTGTTTCCAGGGACCTGTAAGGACAGTGAGTTAATTTTCCTTGTGCTATATTGTGATTAAAAAAAACATTTTTTCTAGGGACAGAAAACTGTAGGTAGGGAGAGTGTTTTTTTTCTTTCACTCTGCAAGTCCTTGTTTCCAGGGACCTGTAAGGACAGTGAGTTAATTTTACTTGTGCTATATTGTGCTTAAAAAAAACATTTTTTCTAGGGACAGAAAACTGTAGGTAGGGAGAGTGTTTTTTTTCTTTCACTCTGCAAGTCCTTGTTTCCAGGGACCTGTAAGGACAGTGAGTTAATTGTCCTTGTGCTATATTGTGCTTAAAAAAAACATTTATTCTAGGGACAGAAAACTCTAGGTAGGGACAGTGTCAGTTTCTTTCACTCTGCAAGTCCTTGTTTCCAGGGACCTGTAAGGACAGTGAGTTAATTTTCCTTGTGCTATATTGTGATTAAAAAAAACATTTATTCTAGGGACAGAAAACTCTAGGTAGGGACAGTGTCAGTTTCTTTCACTCTGCAAGTCCTTGTTTCCAGGGACCTGTAAGGACAGTGAGTTAATTTTCCTTGTGCTATATTGTGATTAAAAAAAACATTTTTTCTAGGGACAGAAAACTGTAGGTAGGGAGAGTGTTTTTTTTCTTTCACTCTGCAAGTCCTTGTTTCCAGGGACCTGTAAGGACAGTGAGTTAATTTTACTTGTGCTATATTGTGCTTAAAAAAAACATTTTTTCTAGGGACAGAAAACTGTAGGTAGGGAGAGTGTTTTTTTTCTTTCACTCTGCAAGTCCTTGTTTCCAGGGACCTGTAAGGACAGTGAGTTAATTGTCCTTGTGCTATATTGTGCTTAAAAAAAACATTTATTCTAGGGACAGAAAACTCTAGGTAGGGACAGTGTCAGTTTCTTTCACTCTGCAAGTCCTTGTTTCCAGGGACCTGTAAGGACAGTGAGTTAATTTTCCTTGTGCTATATTGTGATTAAAAAAAACATTTATTCTAGGGACAGAAAACTCTAGGTAGGGACAGTGTCAGTTTCTTTCACTCTGCAAGTCCTTGTTTCCAGGGACCTGTAAGGACAGTGAGTTAATTTTCCTTGTGCTATATTGTGATTAAAAAAAACATTTTTTCTAGGGACAGAAAACTGTAGGTAGGGAGAGTGTTTTTTTTCTTTCACTCTGCAAGTCCTTGTTTCCAGGGACCTGTAAGGACAGTGAGTTAATTTTACTTGTGCTATATTGTGCTTAAAAAAAACATTTTTTCTAGGGACAGAAAACTGTAGGTAGGGAGAGTGTTTTTTTTCTTTCACTCTGCAAGTCCTTGTTTCCAGGGACCTGTAAGGACAGTGAGTTAATTGTCCTTGTGCTATATTGTGCTTAAAAAAACATTTATTCTAGGGACAGAAAACTCTAGGTAGGGACAGTGTCAGTTTCTTTCACTCTGCAAGTCCTTGTTTCCAGGGACCTGTAAGGACAGTGAGTTAATTTTCCTTGTGCTATATTGTGATTAAAAAAAACATTTTTTCTAGGGACAGAAAACTGTAGGTAGGGAGAGTGTTTTTTTTCTTTCACTCTGCAAGTCCTTGTTTCCAGGGACCTGTAAGGACAGTGAGTTAATTTTCCTTGTGCTATATTGTGATTAAAAAAAACATTTTTTCTAGGGACAGAAAACTGTAGGTAGGGAGAGTGTTTTTTTTCTTTCACTCTGCAAGTCCTTGTTTCCAGGGACCTGTAAGGACAGTGAGTTAATTGTCCTTGTGCTATATTGTGCTTAAAAAAAACATTTTTTCTAGGGACAGAAAACTGTAGGTAGGGAGAGTGTTTTTTTTTTTTCACTCTGCAAGTCCTTGTTTCCAGGGACCTGTAAGGACAGTGAGTTAATTGTCCTTGTGCTATATTGTGCTTAAAAAAAACATTTATTCTAGGGACAGAAAACTCTAGGTAGGGACAGTGTCAGTTTCTTTCACTCTGCAAGTCCTTGTTTCCAGGGACCTGGAGAGACATTGAGTGAATTGTCCTTGTGCTATATTGTGATTAAAAAAAACATTTATTCTAGGGACAGAAAACTCTAGGTAGGGACAGTGTCAGTTTCTTTCACTGTGAAAGTCCTTGTTTCAAGGGACAGAGAAGGACACCTGAAGGTAGCCCTTATTGCTTTTTTCCCATCTCCCTGCAGGCCATCTATTAGAATGTCTGGAAGGCAAACAAGGAGAGGCAGACAGTCAGGAGGCAATAAAAGAGGGCAAGCAGGCTCTGTGTCTGGGGGCAACAGTGCTGGTCGTGGACGCGGTGCATTGTCATCAGCACATGGCCATGGGACACGCTTGTCCTTCTTTTCGGCAGCTGGACATGTTGAGCCACATCATGCCGAAGACTTGGTAGAGTGGATGACCAAGCCCTCCTCCTCCTCCTCATCCTCTCTCACCCAGGCTCAGGGTACTGGAAAAGCAGCTGCCAAAGCGTCGTCTTCCCTGGTATCAATGTCAGACAAATCATCAGTCACTCCTTCCCTAGACCCACCATGTCCTCCTCCTGAGGAGTCCCCCGAACTGTTTCAGCACAGTGTTGGGTACATGCTCCAGGAGGATGCCCAGCGTTTCGAAGGGTCTGATGATGAAACCCAGCTAGAGGAAGGCAGTAGCGTGAGAGCAGACAGAGGGGATGCTCAAGAAGGACACCAATCTGGCAGTCATGTTCCAGCAGCTGCAGCATACTGCCAGATTGGCTCCAGTGATGAGGAGGGAGGGGATGATGAGGTCAATGACTCCACGTGGGTGCCTAATAGGAGAGAGGAGGAGGAGGAGGATGAGGAGGAGGCACATCTCCAACGAGGCAGGATGCCCTTTGGTGGCCAGCGTAAGGGCAGTACACCGACGGAATCACACCGCAGAGCTCCGCCTGTGCAGGGCGCTGCCTCTGCCCGTCATTCAAAAAGTTCTTTGGTGTGGGCCTTTTTTGAGGCTAGTGCATCAGATCGCACAGCTGCTGTTTGCAACATATGTCTCAAGCGTATATCGCGTGGCCAAAACATCAGCCGCTTGGGTACCACATGCCTGACCAGACATATGTTGACCTGCCATGCAGCTCGTTGGCAAGCCTACCTCAAAGACCCACACCAAAGAACAAAGCGGACCTCTCCTTGCACCGCATCAGCTGGGATCTCCAACCCCACTATAACTTCAGTCCTCTCTGAAACATGCACTGAGAGGAATGAAGGTGTAGAATTAGGTGTGTCACAGCCAAGTACTTGCGCCCACTCTGCTAGCAGTACACCGACGTCCGATTCTAGCAGGCAAATTTCCCTGCCCCAGCTGCTGGACCGTCGAAAGAAGTTCACTCCCAGCCATCCACATGCCCAGCGGTTGAATGCTAGCTTGGCTAAATTGCTAGCGCTTCAACTGCTGCCTTTTCAGTTGGTAGACTCGGCCCCCTTCCGTGAGTTTGTGCAATGTGCGGTTCCTCAGTGGCAGGTTCCCAAACGCCACTTTTTCTCACGGAAGGCTATTCCGGCTCTCTACCGGCATGTGGAAGGCAATGTCTTGGCCTCGCTGGACAGGGCGGTCAGCGGTAAGGTGCATATTACCGCTGACTCATGGTCCAGCAGGCATGGACAGGGACGTTACCTTTCTTTCACGGCCCATTGGGTCACTCTTTTGGCAGCTGGGAAGGATTCAGGACAAGGTGCAGTAGTGTTGGAGGTTGTCCCACCGCCACGCCTCCAAAATGCTACTACTGGTTGTGACACACCTCTCTCCTCCACCCCCTCCTCTTCTTCTTCCTCCATGGCCTCTTCCTGTGGTTTGTCCTATGAACCAGCGGTGCTCCGTAGCCGTTCACGGGGCTACGCAAGTACGCAGGCAAAAAGATGCCATGCCGTGCTTGCGCTGGTGTGTTTGGGGGACAGAAGCCACACTGGGGCAGAGGTCCTGTCTGCTCTGCAGGGCCAGGCCGAGAGGTGGTTGACGCCACGCCAGCTTAAGCCAGGAATGGTGGTTTGCGACAATGGCACCAACCTCCTCTCCGCCCTCCGACAGGGACAACTGACCCATGTGCCCTGTGTGGCTCACGTCCTTAACCTGGTGGTGCAGCGCTTCTTGGGCAGGTACCCGGGCTTACAGGATGTCCTGAGGCAGGCCAGGAAAGTCTGTGTGCATTTCCGCAGATCTTATAATGCCAGTGCTCGCCTGGCTGAGCTGCAAAAGGAGTTGAACCTGCCCAAGAACCGCCTTATATGTGACATGCCCACCAGGTGGAACTCAACGTTGGCCATGCTGCAGCGGCTGCACACGCAGCAGAGGGCCATCAATGAGTACCTGTGCGACTACGGCACCAGGACAGGGTCAGGGGAGCTTGGTTTTTTTTCTCCACGCCAGTGGGGCATGATCAGGGATGCATGCACTGTCCTGGCACCATTTGAGGAGGCCACGAGGATGGTGAGCAGTGACAGTGCATGCATCAGTGACACTGTACCTCTTGTCCACCTGTTGGAGCACACGCTGCGTGGAATAATGGACAGGGCACTTGAGGCAGAACAGAGGCAGGAAGAGGAGGACTTCCTTGCCTCTCAAGGCCCCCTTTACCCAGACAGTGTTCCTTCTGTCCCACCCATCGCACAGGAAGAGGAGGAGGAGGAGGAGGAGGAGGAGGAGGATTGTGTCAGCATGGAGGTGGAGGCTGGCACTCAGCATCATCAGCAGCAGTCTTTTAGGGATGATTTACAGTCCCAAGAAACCAGTGGACTTGTACGTGGCTGGGAGGAGGTGGCTGCGGATCATGTCGTCCTTAGTGACCCAGAGGACTCCGGAGCGAATGCCTCAGCAAACCTACGCTGCATGGCCTCCCTGATCCTGCAAAGTCTGCGGAAGGATCCTCGTATTCTTCGGATCAAGGAGAGGGACCATTACTGGCTGGCCACTCTCCTTGATCCACGGTACAAGGGTAAGGTTGCGGACCTTATGTTACCGTCGCAGAGGGAGCAGAGGATGAGACAACTCCGGGAGGCCTTGCAGAAAGGTCTGTGCAACGCGTTCCCAGAGACTGGGAGGTTGCAAACTCCTGGTCCTGGACAACGAGTTGCTGAGGCTTCGGCCAGTCAAAGAAGGAGCGGTGGGGAAGGTGGCCGTCTGACCGATGCGTTCAGACAATTCTTTAGTCCGCAGCCCCAAAGTATGATCGGTTCCAGCAACCATCGCCAGCGTCTGATAAACATGGTGCAGGAATATCTAGGGGCAAGGTCAGACTTGGACACCTTCCCCACCGAAAATCCTCTGGCTTACTGGGTCTTGAGGATGGATCACTGGCCAGAGCTTGCACAGTATGCAATTGAGCTACTGGCCTGTCCTGCATCCAGCGTTCTTTCGGAACGCACATTCAGTGCTGCTGGAGGATTTGTCACGGATCACAGGGTGCGCCTGTCCACCGACTCGGTTGATCGACTGACTTTCATCAAGATGAACCAGTCTTGGATCACCACCAGCTACCACACACCTGATGCTGATATAACAGACTAATTGATTTTAAAATGTCACATCCCTTCAAGACTGATGCTGATGCTGAGTGCCTGTGCTGTTATGTTGACTGGCTATCCTCCTCCTCCGAGTCCTCAATGATACGATTGATGATGATAGCTTGGAAGATCATTTTTGTTTATGGGTGCCGCCACCAGTGCCTAACGCCCAATTTTTCAGCCCCTGTTTAACAGGGGCGTGTAATTACAATTTTTGAAGCAATACTTTGCAACAGGGCTCATTGCTGTGCTCCAAGTACAGTATCTGTGAGGAGTTGCAGTGTTGTGCCACCAGTGCCTAAGGCCCAATTTTTCAGCCCCTGTTTAACAGGGGCGTGTCATTACAATTTTTGAAGCAATACTTTGCAACAGGGCTCATTGCTGTGCTCCAAGTACAGTATCTGTGAAGGGTTGCAGTGTTGTGCCACCAGTGCCTAAGGCCCAATTTTTCAGCCCCTGTTCAACAGGGGCATGTAATTACAATTCTTGATCTAATAATTCACAGCAGGGCCCATTGCTGCACCCACCAAGAGTAACTGTCAGGGCTTACAGTGTTGTGGCACCAGCACCACCATCAAAGGCCCAATTTTTACTACCACTGTTCAACAATTATATGTAATTAAAATTCCTGATATAATAGTTGACAGCAGGGCGTTCCAGCACCAACCAAGAGTAACTGTGAGTGCTTACAGTGTTGTGCCAACACCAACAACTAAGGGGCCTATTTCTGCAGAGTATATACGGCAGGTCCCTACTTTCAAACATCCAACTTACAAACGACTCCTACTTGCAAACGCAAGAAGACAACAGGAAGTGAGAGGAAATCTACCACTAGGAAGGAAAATTCTCTCCTGTAAGAATAAATATGGGAGAAAGGTGTCTCCTCTGTACTGATGCTTTATCAGCAATCCTTGTTTCAAGAAAAACACCACATTTCAAAAACAGTTGTCATTAGGACGGAAAGTGAGGTGAAATGTTCTGAACAGGGGCACAGACAGCAAAACAAATGTTACAGGGGTGATAACCCTTACCTATGTTTTCCAAAAAGTTTAAAAATAGATTTTTGGTCTGGAGCTACACTTCAACAATGTACCTGTTCAAAATTACAAACAGATTCTACATAAGAACA
Organism: Rana muscosa; assembly: GCA_029206835.1. Classification (NCBI taxonomy): domain Eukaryota; kingdom Metazoa; phylum Chordata; class Amphibia; order Anura; family Ranidae; genus Rana; species Rana muscosa. The sequence goes on from CM055117.1 coordinate 152,757,114, forward strand.
AACCTACAGTCCCTGTCTTGTATGCACCGCCTGTATACGGCTGTTCAGAGTATATAGGGCCTTTTTTATTTTATGTGCGGGGTTCCCCTTAATATCCATACAAGACCCAAAGGGGCTGGTAATGGGCTGGGGTAGGGGGGGGGTCATGGGGTAGCTATGCCATTTTTCTTAAAGATTTTCATCCATATTGCCGGGACCAGACATTACATTAAAGCCGCAAGCAGTTTTAAATGGCTTTTTTTTCCTTTAGAAGTGTCATTTTGTGCAGGGACAGTTCTAAACACGGGAAACACGTGGCACTTCACAGGCATACTTTAGACACCCCCCAGGTACGATATTTAAAGGAATATTTGACTTTTTTTTTTCACTTTATGCATCATTAAAATGACTGCTCCCGGAAAACGACCGTTTTTAAAACTTATTTTTGCATTGATACATGTCCCCTGGTGCAGAACCCGGGTTCCCAAACCCTTTTTAGGACAATAACATGCATAATAGTTTTTATAATTAGCACTTTAGAATTCGAACGTTCGCATCCATTGTATTTAATAGGGTTCTAATGTTCGTTCGAACTTTCGGTCCGTTCGCGGGTTCTGGTGCGAACCGAACCCGGGGGTGTTCGGCTCATCACTAATTACCAGTCAGGTGTGCAGATTATTTTTCATCCAATTGATGGGTTAAATTGCAGCAGCTTTCACAGTGCCAGGTCCGTACTAATGACACAGGCAAGCGGAAGCAGGCGCACAGTAAAAATCAGCCAACATATGTTTATTGGAAACATTAAACTTCCACGTACACTTTAATAATATTAGAGCTTAGGGCTGCATTCTACTCAGTTACATGATTATGATGTGCTATTTTACAGTAACCACACACTTAACCCATCAGATCACTTAGTCTGTAGTAGTTTGTTGTTTCAGGGGAATTTAATAACAGCATATTACTGGTGGTAGTTTTCTTTAGATATACCTGCTCCTAGGAAAGCATCAGTGTCGGTAACATTACCAACATGCAGTGCCGATCCTGACCTCCCTGGGGCCCTAAGCAAAATTCTGCTAAGGGGCCCTCTACGGTGGCAAAAAACGGGTGTGGTTTACGCGGAATAGTGGGCGTGGCTTACGTGGGCGTGGTTCAGAGGGGTGTGGTTAGAGTCTGAGATGAATGAGGGATGGAGGGAGAAAGGGAGAGAAAGAAAGAAAGAGTGAAAGGAAGAAAGAGGGGTGGAGGGACAGCAGGCCCAGATCCTACACCACAATAGAAATGTGTGTATTCCAGAAAGTTTAACAAATCAGCAGATAAAGATACTCCAAACACCTGGTGTTAGCGCTTCAATCATCCCGGCACCATGGTTGTTATGGTGTCAGGATGACTGAAGCGCATTATTTCTTCTATTACATTGTAATATAGTATGAAATTATTCAACTCACCATAATGCAGAATCAGTGGAAGCCCTGAGTCCCTCCTTACACCAGGCATTCCCAGCGGAGTCCCCCTTACACCAGGCATTCCAGTAGAGTTCCTCCTTATATCAGGCATTCCCAGTAGAGTTCCTCCTTATATCAGGCATTCCCAGTAGAGTCCCTCCTTACACCAGGCAATCCCAGTAGAGTCCCTCCTTACACCAGGCATTCCCAGCGGAGTCCCCCCTTACACCAGGCATTCCAAGCGGAGTCCCTCCTTACCCCAGGCATTCCCAGCGGAGTCCCCCCTTACATCAGGCCTTCCCAGCGGAGTCCCCTCTTACATCAGGCCTTCCCAGCGGAGTCCCCCCTTACATCAGGCCTTCCCAGCGGAGTCCCCCCTTACATCAGGCCTTCCCAGCGGAGTCCCCCCTTACATCAGGCCTTCCCAGCGGAGTCCCTCCTTACACTAGGCCTTCCCAGCGGAGTCCCCCTTACACCAGGCCTTCCCAGCAGAGTCCCCCCTTACACCAGACATTCCCAGTAGAGTTCCTCCTTATATCAGGCATTCCCAGTAGAGTCCCTCCTTACACCAGGCATTCCCAGTAGAGTCCCCCCTTACACCAGGCCTTCCCAGCGGAGGCCCCCCTTACACCAGGCTTTCCCAGCAGAGGCCCCCCTTACACCAGGCCTTCCCAGCGGAGGCCCCCCTTACACCAGGCCTTCCCAGCGGAGGCCCCCCTTACACCAGGCCTTCCCAGCGGAGTCCCCACTTACACCAGGCCTTCCCAGCGGAGTCCCCCATTACACCAGGCCTTCCCAGCGGAGTCCCCCCTTACACCAGGCATTCCCAGCGGAGTCCCCCCTTACACCAGGCTTTCCCAGCGGAGTCCCCCCTTACACCAGGCCTTCCCAGCGGAGTCCCCCTTACACCAGGCCTTCCAAGCAGAGTCCCCCCTTTCACCAGGCATTCCCAGCGGAGGCCCCTCTTACACCAGGCATTCCCAGCGGAGGCCCCCTTTACACCAGGCATTCCCAGCGGAGGCCCCCCTTACACCAGGCATTCCCAGTGGAGGCCCCCCTTACACCAGGCATTCCCAGCAGAGGCCCCCCTTACACCAGGCTTTCCCAGCGGAGTCCCCCCTTACACCAGGCATTCCCAGGGGAGTCCCCCCTTTCACCAGGCATTCCCAGCGGAGGCCCCTCTTACACCAGGCATTCCCAGCGGAGGCCCCCTTTACACCAGGCATTCCCAGCGGAGGCCCCCCTTACACCAGGCATTCCCAGTGGAGGCCCCCCTTACACCAGGCATTCCCAGCAGAGGCCCCCCTTACACCAGGCTTTCCCAGCGGAGTCCCCCCTTACACCAGGCCTTCCCAGCGGAGTCCCCCCCTTACACAAGGCATTCCCAGCGGAGTCCCCCCTTACACCAGGCTTTCCCAGCGGAGTCCCCCCTTACACCAGGCCTTCCCAGCGGAGTCCCCCTTACACCAGGCCTTCCCAGCAGAGTCCCCCTTACACCAGGCCTTCCCAGTGGAGGCCCCCCTTACACCAGGCATTCCCAGCGGAGCCCCCCTTTACACCAGGCATTCCCAGCGGAGCCCCCCTTTACACCAGGCATTCCCAGCGGAGTTTCCCCTTACACCAGGCTTTCCCAGCGGAGTCCCCTCTTACACCAGGCCTTCCCAGCGGAGTTCCCCTTACACCAGGCCTTCCCAGCGGAGTCCCCCTTACACCAGGCCTTCCCAGCGGAGGCCCCCCTTACACCAGGCATTCCCAGCGGAGTCCCCCCTTACACCAGGCATTCCCAGCGGAGGCCCCCCGTACACCATGCATTCCCAGCGGACGCCCCCCTTACACCAGGCATTCCCAGCGGAGGCCCCCCTTACACCAGGCATTCCCAGCGGAGTCCCCCCTTACACCAGGCTTTCCCAGCGGAGTCCCCCCTTACACCAGGTCTTCCCAGCGGAGTCCCCCTTACACCAGGCCTTCCCAGCGGAGTCCCCCTTACACCAGGCCTTACCAGCGGAGGCCCCCCTTACACCAGGCCTTCCCAGCGGAGTCCCCCCTTACATCAGGCCTTCCCAGCGGAGTCCCCCCTTACATCAGGCCTTCCCAGCGGAGTCCCCCCTTACATCAGGCCTTCCCAGCGGAGTCCCCCCTTACATCAGGCCTTCCCAGCGGAGTCCCTCCTTACACTAGGCCTTCCCAGCGGAGTCCCCCCTTACACCAGACATTCCCGGTAGAGTTCCTCCTTATATTAGGCATTCCCAGTAGAGTCCCTCCTTACACCAGGCATTCCCAGTAGAGTCCCCCCTTACACCAGGCCTTCCCAGCGGAGGCCCCCCTTACACCAGGCTTTCCCAGCGGAGGCCCCCCTTACACCAGGCCTTCCCAGCGGAGGCCCCCCTTACACCAGGCCTTCCCAGCGGAGGCCCCCCTTACACCAGGCCCTCCCAGCGGAGGCCCCCCTTACACCAGGCCTTCCCAGCGGAGTCCCCACTTACACCAGGCCTTCCCAGCGGAGTCCCCCCTTACACCAGGCCTTCCCAGCAGAGTCCCCCCTTACACCAGGCATTCCCAGCGGAGTCCCCCCTTACACCAGGCTTTCCCAGCGGAGTCCCCCCTTACACCAGGCCTTCCCAGCGGAGTCCCCCTTACACCAGGCCTTCCCAGCGGAGTCCCCCTTACACCAGGCCTTCCCAGCGGGGTCCCCCTTACACCAGGCCTTCCCAGCGGAGTCCCCTCTTACACCAGGCATTCTCAGCGGAGGCCCCCTTACACCAGGCATTCCCAGTGGAGGCCCCCCTTACACCAGGCATTCCCAGCGGAGGCCCCCTTTACACCAGGCATTCCCAGCGGAGGCCCCCCTTACACCAGGCATTTCCAGCGGAGTCCCTCCTTACACCAGGCATTCCCAGCGGAGGCCCCCCTTACACCAGGTATTCCCAGCGGAGGCCCCCCGTACACCAGGCATTCCCAGCGGAGGCCCCCCTTACACCAGGCATTCCCAGCGGAGGCCCCCCTTACACCAGGCTTTCCCAGCGGAGTCCCCCCTTACACCAGGTCTTCCCAGCGGAGTCCCCCTTACACCAGGCCTTCCCAGCGGAGTCCCCCTTACACCAGGCCTTACCAGCGGAGGCCCCCCTTACACCAGGCCTTCCCAGCGGAGTCCCCCCTTACATCAGGCCTTCCCAGCGGAGTCCCCCCTTACATCAGGCCTTCCCAGCGGAGTCCCCCCTTACATCAGGCCTTCCCAGCGGAGTTCCCCCTTACATCAGGCCTTCCCAGCGGAGTCCCCCCTTACATCAGGCCTTCCCAGCGGAGTCCCTCCTTACACTAGGCCTTCCCAGCGGAGTCCCCCCTTACACCAGACATTCCCAGTAGAGTTCCTCCTTATATTAGACATTCCCAGTAGAGTCCCTCCTTACACCAGGCATTCCCAGTAGAGTCCCCCTTACACCAGGCCTTCCCAGCGGAGGCCCCCCTTACACCAGGCTTTCCCAGCGGAGGCCCCCCTTACACCAGGCCTTCCCAGCGGAGGCCCCCCTTACACCAGGCCTTCCCATCGGAGGCCCCCCTTACACCAGGCCCTCCCAGCGGAGGCCCCCCTTACACCAGGCCCTCCCAGCGGAGGCCCCCCTTACACCAGGCCTTCCCAGCGGAGTCCCCACTTACACCAGGCCTTCCCAGCGGAGTCCCCACTTACACCAGGCCTTCCCAGCGGAGTCCCCCTTACACCAGACCTTCCCAGCAGAGTCCCCCCTTACACCAGGCATTCCCAGCGGAGTCCCCCCTTACACCAGGCTTTCCCAGCGGAGTCCCCCCTTACACCAGGCCTTCCCAGCGGAGTCCCCCTTACACCAGGCCTTCCCAGCGGAGTCCCCTCTTACACCAGGCATTCTCAGCGGAGGCCCCCCTTACACCAGGCATTCCCAGTGGAGGCCCCCCTTACACCAGGCATTCCCAGCGGAGGCCCCCTTTACACCAGGCATTCCCAGCGGAGGCCCCCCTTACACCAGGCATTCCCAGCGGAGGCCCCCCTTACATCAGTCTTTCCCAGCGGAGTCCCCCCTTACACCAGGCCTTCCCAGCGGAGTTCCCCTTACACCAGGCCTTCCCAGCGGAGTCCCCCTTACACCAGGCCTTCCCAGCGGAGGCCCCCCTTACACCAGGCATTCCCAGCGGAGTCCCCCCTTACACCAGGCATTCCCAGCGGAGGCCCCCCTTACACCAGGCATTCCCAGCGGAGGCCCCCTTTACACCAGGCATTCCCAGCGGAGGCCCCCCTTACACCAGGCATTCCCAGCAGAGGCCCCCCTTACACCAGGCATTCCCATCAGAGGCCCCCCTTACACCAGGCATTCCCAGCGGAGGCCCCCCTTACACCAGGCATTCCCAGCGGAGTCCCCCCTCACACCAGGCTTTCCCAGCAGAGTCCCCCCTTACACCAGGCCTTCCCAGCGGAGTCCCCCTTACACCAGGCCTTCCCAGCGGAGTCCCCCTTACACCAGGCCCTCCCAGCGGAGGCCCCCCTTACACCAGGCATTCCCAGCGGAGGCCCCCTTTACACCAGGCATTCCCAGCGGAGGCCCCCCTTACACCAGGCATTCCCAGCAGAGGCCCCCCTTACACCAGGCATTCCCAGCAGAGGCCCCCCTTACACCAGACATTCCCAGCGGAGGCCCCCCTTACACCAGGCATTCCCAGCGGAGGCCCCCCTTACACCAGGCATTCCCAGCGGAGGCCCCCCTTACACCAGACATTCCCAGAGGAGGCCCCCCTTACCTCAGGTGTGATGCCCCAGCAGCAGAGACGACAGTGGAGGAGCCGGCCCGGGTGGCTGCCAATAGGAATTAAGCTGCGGCGCCGCCCACCCCCGCCCCTTCCCACATTTCACTCACAGACAGACATTAGCGGGGTGGGAGGTGGGCAGTGCCGCAGCTCAATTCCTATTGGCAGCCACCCTGACCCTCCTCTTGGTCTACAAGAAAATGGCGGCCGGCGGAGACATTGTCTCCGCCCGGCCCGCGGACCTCTAGCGGTGGCGGCGGCGAAGATTCGGGGGCCCCTAGTAATTTCTCGGGGCCCTACGCAGCTTGCGTAGCAAGCGTATAGGGCAGATCGGCACTGCCAACATGTGTGCAATTTCAGGTAGTTCTTACTACTGCCACTAAAGGGAAACTGTCGCTTTGGCAGCGATAGATTCCTAAACACTTACCGCCAGTTCTCAGATAAGGAATTACGAACAATTCTAAGCTGGCATATAAAGATACGCCAGTGCTCAGAATAAGGCATGTATGTGCTGGGAAGCTGTCATGAGTGTAAACACAATGGAATAAACTGTTATGCCCCATACACACGATCGTTTTTCATGCCGTTAAAAATGCCATTAAAAAAATGGCCATTAAAAATGATCGTGTGTAGGCTCCAGAGCATTTTTAACGACGTGAAAAACGGCCATTAAAAATTTCGAACATGCTCTCTTTTTTCATGTCGTTTTTCATGTCGTTTTTTTTAACGACGTGAAAAACGATAGTGTGTATGCTTTAACGACGTGAAAAAAACGCGCATGCTCAGAATCAAGTATGAGACAGGAGCGCTCGTTCTGGTAAAACTAGCGTTCGTAATGGAGATAGCACATTCGTCACGCAGTCACGGACTGAAAAGCACAAGACTGAAAAGAGCGAATCGTCGCTCAACAAACTTTACTAACATGAAGGGTGGCGCCATTCGAACGGAACTTCCCCTTTATAGTGCCGTCGTACGTGTTGTACGTCACTGCGCTTTGCTTGATCGTTTTTTTAAATGATCGTGTGTACGCAAGACAGGCTTGAGAGGAAACATGAAAAAAAACGACGTGAAAAACGGCAAGAAAAAAAATGGCAAGAAAAACGATCGTGTGTATGGGGCATTAGCGCAAAAGACTAATGCATGATAGATGGCCAGGAATTAGATTTCAAAAAGTCCAGTCACAGTTCTTTTTAGTTCATTTGCTGGTATATAATGACTAGACTTGTGCACAACGGAAAAAATCGTTTAGTTTCGGTTCGTTTTTTGTGCACAACGGAAAAATTTGTTTAGTTTCGGTTCGTTTCTTTTCGGTCCTGTTGATTCGTAATCATTCGTAATTTTGCTAGACGGGATTTTTCGTGTTCGGACTAATTCGTATTTTCGCAAGCGTCATTTTTCGTTGAATTTTTAGTTGATTTATAATTCGTACTTTCGGTAGGGTACGTTGTTTTTCTTTGATTCTGGACAACACTCCTACTTTCGTAACTTTTTTTGGGTTCGTTGATTCGGAATTTTCCGTGTCTCTCTCACAACGACGCTGCCTATTATGCCTAATGTGCTTCGAATGGATTTGTACTTTTCTAAATACATAGCGGTTATTTGTAACGATTCGAAATCTCGTATTTTACTTTCGTTTTTTACATGCGGCTATAGCCTCCGCCCCTGTACACCATTTTGAGAGGGTTCAGCACGGTGAGGGAGAAGCAGAGAGCAGAGCAGAGTGTTATTGTGCTTCGAATGGATTCGAAATCTCGTATTTTACTTTCGTTTTTTCATGCGGCTATAGCCTCCGCCCCTGTACACCATTTTGAGAGGGAGTTCAGCATGGTGAGGGAGAAGCAGAGAGCAGAGTGAGTGTTATTGTGCTTCGAATGGATTCGTACATTCGTAACTTTTTTCATAAAGAATTATGCCGAAGACATGCTTCTGAATGTCCGAAAGTTGCTAAATTCGGACGAATTTCGATTCGTTACGAAACGAATTGCACAAGCCTAATAATGACCATTCCTATAACAGGGGGGAAGGAGGGAGCAATGGAAGGATGGTAGGAGGCAGCTGTCCTCAGAGAAAGTCGGCTCTGCACAGGGAAGACAGGGGAACAAAACAGGAAGCGCCACCTAAGTGCAATATTTTAGTCACAATTTATTAAAGACAGAGGAGATGCACTTACAGACATATGTAAAAAACAGGCTCATCTGTGTGTGTAGTTTGCGATGTGATCTGGTTTCAGGTGCTTCCAGGCTCACGGGTAGGCAGAGCAGTGTGCAGTTTCCATCCTGTGGCCACCAGGAAGCCAGCCAGAACCAGCAGGGAACGAGGATGATGACGTCACCGGAAGCGGAACAAGAGAGATCACGGAAGGAAAGACGGTGTTCAGCACACCACTGAGAAACCAGACTACGTGCTCAGAGCTATCTGCTGCTTCAAGAGGCCTCATGAGTGTGACAGCTTCCCTCACAGGGCTCTATCCCCAGCCCCATTCAGCAGTGGGTGGATTTGAAAGCCGCTATTGGACTTAATAGCGGCTGTGGATCTGCTCACTGCCACGCACTGTCAATCAACAGTAAAGGGGAACTAAACCATCAGTTCCCCATCAAGCTGTGCCCACTTCTAGTACAAAGCTTCTCATGAATGTGCCTGTCAGTGTGATGGGTGTAGTCAGGGCCGAAAGTAGGGGGGGCAGGGGGGGACATGCCCCGGTGAGTCATCTAGGGGGAGCGCCACCAGGGGATCTGTCACACCACCTGCACTGGGAAGCGCTGCTCTAAGGGTGTCCCTGCCGCCCGCTGCATAATTTGCTAAACACCAGAGAACCCAATAGGAGGGAGACTGTACAGACACACTAGCGCTGAATCACTCTGCTCCTCCTGCCCGCCAGCACAATAGAAGGCATTCCAGAGCAACGCTTGAACATGGGGGAGCCTTCGTGGAACTGGAGAGCATTTATTAGGACAAGGAGAGGGGTTTGTGTGGAAAAGGCCCTGGACTAGAAAGTTTGGGTTCTGAATAATGGGGGTATAAGGGAGATACTGAACTAGGTGAGGGGGTGCCTGGAGGTCCCAGATTAGGAGAGGGGTGTCTGGAGGCCCTGGACTAGGACAGAAGGTGTCTGGAGGCTCTAGACTTTGAGAGGGGGTAGTGGAAGCCCTCTGGACTAGGAAGGAGGGTGCCTGAAGGACCTGCCAGCTTCAGGAAGAAAAGGCCTGGACCTAAAGACTGGGCTGTGGAAGAGCCTGCCTGAGCCCTGGAGGGTGAGTTTTTAACATAAAAAGGGACATTTATCAGTTGTCGCAAGTAATGCCAAACAGGAGCAGAGACAGGTCGTGTGATAGATTTATTGCTTGTTTGGCTGTACTTCTCCTGTGGATCACAGCAGTGCAGATTGTTTTGTGAGTGCCAGGGGGGGGGGCAGAGCAGAGAGCCGGAGACTGACAGTAACCAGCTATCTGCTCAGGGAGCATTAAGAACTGAGTGACCGGTTTGCAGCCTTAAGCCCTGTACATGCTCGGTTTTCTCTGTGGAAAAAAGTCCGCCGAGAAAACCGAGGGGAAAGCTGAGAACCCGGCAGGAAAACTGCCATGGAGCTTTGGCTGGGAATCCCGGCCGTGTGTATGCTCCATCGGCACTGCCTCGCAGTGTTTCCCATAGGAAATTGGTAGATCTGGCGGTAAAAAAAAAACGCCAGGAATCCCGACGGGAAAATAGAGAGCAGGTTCCAATCAGGGGCTTCTTTGTAGCTAGGCACGCTGGGGAAGGATATTTAAGGGGCAGTGCCATGTGCTTCGGGGTCCTTCTTGCCTCATGGCCCTCCAGGCCTGAGGCTATGCTGCTGTGTTTGCTGCAAGTAGGCCCAGAAGCCTGTCTGGGGCCTACTTAACGAAAGGTGATCCTGTGCTGTCTGTCCTGCGGGAGGAAGCCACTCAAGCGGAGAATATTCCAGGGGAGGACCTTAGTGGAGGGGACCAAGCTGATAGCTGGTATCTCAGGAAGGGCCTGGTGACTAGTTTGGAGGATGCACCCAAGTTAACCTACCTCACAGTACTGCCGGATGGCTTAAAGGTTCATGTACTGTGCAGCTAACCTAACTAACTGACTACTGGCTAAACAATCCTGTGGCAGGGGATTATCCAGGAGTTTCCACTTTTCAACCAAGTCTGTGGCAGAGACTTTGTCCGTGCTTCATACCGGCTGCTAGGTCGGTGTGAGAGGTCTATCCGGTTGTCGCAAGAACCAGAGACAGAAAGCTGTTGTCATCTGGATTCAAGAACCGCATTAGTGATCTGCAAAACCAAGGTATCTGAACTTCCCCTACCCTCTATCCTCCTACCTGGAGTTGTTTGATAAAGAAATTGAGAAAGAGACTGAAGTGACTGGCAATCACATCTATTCTAATTACTTAACATAGACTCTTAAGTTCTGGGACGGTGAAATGTGGGGTAACGGCAGGACCCAAAATGAATCCAGCATCCCCTTCGGGGGTATCGCTACATACAGTCAGGTCCATAAATATTGGGACATTAACACAATTCTAAAAATTTTGGCTCTATACACCACCACAATGGATTTGAAATGAAACAAACAAGATGTGCTTTAACTGCAGACTTTCAGCTTTAATCTGTTGTTTGGCTAACTCTAATCTGGCCTTCTTGTTTTTTATGCTCACCAATGGTTTACATCTTGTGGTGAACCCTCTGTATTCACTCTGGTGAAGTCTTCTCTTGATTGTTGACTTTGACACACATACACCTACCTCCTGGAGAGTGTTCTTGATCTGGCCAACTGTTGTGAAGGGTGTTTTCTTCACCAGGAAAATAATTCTTCAGTCATCCACCACAGTTGTTTTCTGTGGTCTTCCGGGTCTTTTGGTGTTGCTGAGCTCACCGGTGCGTTCTTTCTTTTTAAGGATGTTCCAAACAGTTGATTTGGCCACACCTAATGTTTTTGCTTACTCTCTGATGGGTTTGTTTAGTTTTTTCAGCCTAATGATGGCTTGCTTTACTGATAATGACAGCTCTTTGGATCTCATATTGAAAGTTGACAGCAACAGATTCCAAATGCAAATAGCACACTTGAAATGAACTCTGAACCTTTTATCTGATCCTTGTAAATGGGATAATGAGGGAATAACACACACCTGGCCATGGAACAGCTGAGCAGCCAATTGTCCCATTACTTTTGGTCCCTTAAAAAGTGGGAGACACATATACAAACTGTTGTAATTCCTACACTGTTCACCTTATTTGGATGTAAATACCCTCAAATTAAAGCTGAAAGTCTGCAGTTAAAGCACATCTTGTTCGTTTCATTTCAAATCCATTGTGGTGGTGTATAGAGCCAAAAATATTCGAATTGTGTCGATGTCCCAATATATATGGACCTGACTGTATGATTAAAAAAAAAATTCTAATACCCGACATCTCCTCTTTCCTGCTATCTGGCCCACATGACAAAAGAAAATGTTTGCACTTTATCGTGGATTGTTGATTATCTTTGTCATTATCTTAAGTGCAAGAGTTAATACAGAGCAAAGATACAGTGTTACCAGGGGTAACAAAGGTTTCTCTAGCAGCCTGTCGTAAGCGTGTACATGCGGCAGGTGAGATAGCCTCTTGCAGCGAGGGAGATGTTGTCGGCACTCCTACAGGCATAATCTTTCTCCCATAGCAAAAGGAGCAAATCTGCACTGCGGGGACCCTTATCCTGTACACAGCTATAGAAGAGAAAGAGTTAAGGTAAGTGCACGCATGAAGTCCGCACTAGGTGCATGGCCGGACCCAATACCGTTATTGGGAGTGAGGTAACGGTGATAGACTGGTAAGGTGGAGAGGGCATTGGCTCTGTGTGTCCCTCCTAAATGCACGCACCCCCCTCCTAAAGTGGTTGTGTTGGTGTAAGTGACATCAAGATAGCTTACTAGAGTTCATTCATGTTTAGTCATCTGTCCGAGTCGTGATCATGGCTCAAGTAAAGATACCCCATGTGTATGGCAGTGACCCTGTACAAATTGCCTAGGGTAGCCCAGAAGAACCCACCCTGGGGTAGGCCTCTCATGTGACCCTTGCTTGGCATCCAATGAGGAGGGAAGAATAGAAGATGTGACGACCACCCTGTCTCCATGACCTGCCTACCCCTGCAGACAAACTGCCTAAGAGGAGATTTCCCCCTACTTTGTAAAGATTTCCTGTTTTATCACTGGGACAGAAGGTCAAGGAAAGCTTCCCAACTGGACACAGTGCAAAAAATAAACTGCCGGGAGTTGTAACCCTTTCCACATCTATCCAAAACTGAAAAAAGTTTTGGCTACACATACAATTAAAGTTTTTAAGAACCCTAGTTCTCAAATCAAAAGTTTAGAGGTAACATTTTGTGGGATTTAGGTGCAAATTTACAACACGATTATTTAAAAAAAAATGTATTTATTGAAAGTTTTAAATTACATAGTCCAAATATGAACATCTAATCATACAGTACAGTTGAAAAGTGCAGACTGAATAGTTCTCTACATGTTTCGCCACGAATAGTAGCTTCCTCAGGAGAATTTATCTATCAGGCACTGTAAGCACTAAAATTAGAAAAAAAGATTTTGGAGAAAAACATATGTAACGCCCTGCTCCTATTGGGTAGGCGCTAGTGTAAATTTAGTTGTCTGAGTTATAGTTCAACTCAGAATAATTGTACAAAATTTTGGGTCTCTGTTGCAGTTCAGCTGAGTTGCACATTTTCCACATTCCTCTGGGTGTTTTTGTCACCACAGGTCAAGTTTGGAACTGCAGCTGTCTGGATGTATTGTGTACCTCTTGCTCAAAGGCGGCTCAGTTGGATTGGTCACCCCGCTGTGCATTCTGGGAGAGGGTACTTAAGGGGCAGACACCGTTTTGGTGGGGTCCTCCAATCCTTACCTGATGGCCCTCCTGGCCTCAGGGATGTGTTAGCAGTTTTCTGCCTCAGGGCCTGCGGACCCCCGAGGCTCCGTTACTGAGAGTAGGCCCAGAAGTTGCTGGGGCCTACTGATCCTGAGATGGTCCTGTGTCGCCTTGCCTGCGGGAAGGGACCGAGCAATTGAGGACTCAATTGGAGGACGCATCCAGATCAAAAATCTACCTCACAGTGCTGCCGGCCTGGCTGAAAGATCCTGGCACCGTGTGTTGTGTTTCGGAACTTTACCAAGTGCGTGGTTACACAAGTCTGTGGCAGAGACTTTTTGAACGAGCTCACACCGGCTGCTAGGTTAGTGAGAGAGGCCTATCCGATGGATGCTACATCCAGTGTGGAAGTTATTGGTCCTCTGGATAAAGGAAAGTACCCATGATCCGCAAAAACTAAGGTACCTGAATCTCACCGACCCTCCATCCCTCTGTCTGAAGTTCTTGAAATAAACCCTTGAGAAAAAGAGACTAAATGTTTGGTGCAGACATTTATTAACAACTCTTCAAGGAAGACCCCTAGGACCCCTAGGACGGACATGGTGAACAGTAAGGTAACGGCAGGCCCAAATCTTAAACCAGCGGCCCCTTTGCGGGTATTGCTACATGTGGGGGCTCAAGTCCGGGATTTGCCGTTACCGACCGTGAATCAAGTAAGTGGTTCACTGGGGCTTATGTTACAGAGGGTCTGGACTGTGTCGTTTCTGAAAAAGGGGGACATTTGCGGATCACTTCTTAGTCGCGTGGGCAGAGCCAAGAAAGAGAAAAACCCGCCAACTACTTGACTGAAGGGACAAGTGGGAGGAGTTCCTGCCTGCTTGCTGAGTGAGACGCTACGTGTGTGTCCAGTACTCAGAAAGAGTCAGAACATCGCCATGTCTGCAGCTATGTCGATGCAGTCTGCTATGGGGCCCAGGATGTCTCCTGTGGGTGCCGCTACAAGTGCTATGCTGCCAAGGGCTACGCTGATGGACACTGAAATTCGGCTGAAACCGCATGGGCGATTCGTACTGTATGTGATAGGAGATGTGGAAGCCCTGGGTATGCTGTGCAATAGGTGCGAAGGACTGGCTGTGAACCCCCGTCCATTTGTTCGGTGCCTACATTGCGGGGAGTACCTGTTTGCCGTAGAGCAACCCACCATGCCACCCCGTGCCTACCGGATGGGCTGGGCCACGGGCATCGCTACTGAAGAGGCTGGGGCCTTTGCTTCTGCGGCTAGACCTGCGCTTGCCACATCTGTTACAACAGCTATTCTGGAGGGAGATGGCGCTGTCACTGCCATTGAGGAGTCATCGGCGGACACCGCTACTCCCGTTACCTCCACTACTACTTCCTCCGCTGCATTTGTTCCCGCTGCACCTGCCCAAAGGAAAGTGGGATACGTAAAAGCCTCCCGCGGCCGTGGTCGATGCTCACCCCAAAGACTACCCGGACCGGATCCAGAGGAAAGTCTGAATTCTGAGAAGTCCACGACAGGAACGGGTGAGAGATCTGGGGAAATTGTACATATGGGAACTGTTCGCAATTATATGCCCGCGGAGGTGTTGCGGGACTCTGAATTAGATTCCTTGTCAGATATCTCTGGAGACGATGACTTGTTCGAAACCATGTCTCAGGAGATGCTATGAGCCAATGGAGAAGATGTTGCTTCGGCCTTCACCTTTGCTGAATGGGCAGATATGGACTCGGGGAAGACAACACCCAGTGTGGAACCCCCGGTTGTTACTAGTGAAATCCTGCCTAAAGTTACCAGTTTGTTTGGGTCACGAAAACTATCTGTAAATACTATGGTGCAGAAGTCCCCAGTTTTGTGTATACCTCCTGGAATTGGAAGCACCAGATCTTTGCCTAGGCTTGCCCGGTCACAAAGCTTACTCAACAAGTGGGTAGCCACTGAATATGGACTGGAGTTTCCCTATGTTCCCAGGGAGATCATGCAAGAGATCGAGGCCAACAGAGAAAAATGGTACGATAAGGCTGTTTGGGACTATTTGGCCGCTCCCAAACCATTCCGGAGAACAGGTCATTCTTCTATCATGGATGATCACTTCAATGGGTGCTTGTTGCATTGGAGCTTCGGCAGACACATTCATGCTGAGAAAGTGGTCATCTGCAGGCCTGGAAAGGACAACTATGTGTACTTTATCACCACTTTAGACAAACAGGGGAAACCGCTGACTCTGCCTGACCCCCGATTTTACTGGTGATCATCTATAGTGACTGTTTGGTTGTCATTTTGCTAAAGGAAAATATTTTTTCTTGCTTTTCTTTTAAAGGACAGTGGGGTAATATAGCTAGCTAGTGTCAGGTTACTGGAAACGTTGGGATCAAGATTCCACTACCTGGACCAGTACTTGTGTTAAAGGACTCTGTCATGTTGCTCTTCTGCCACTAGGTGGTGGGAGTGTGTTCACACAACTGGACATTGTTTCTTTGAACATCTAGCTACCCACACACACACACACACAAAAAATTAAAAATAGATATGATGGAAAGAGAGGCTCATTTCTTCGGAAGTGAGGCTTTCCCTTCCTATTGTACAATGTTTATATGATTGCCTGTGTCTGTTTTGTTTTGTCTTTTTAGGTACATGGATCTTCTATCAAACTACTGGAGAATGGGTGGTTTAGATAGATAGTGAGAGAGATATTGTAATTTACATTGATATGACGTTATCTTATGTGTATGTTAAACTGGTATTTCTTTGCTACCTCACCCCTTTCCCTTCCCCATCCAAGTTTTGGGATTCAGGTATCGACTCTCAGGAGTGAGATTCAAATTTTTTTCGACGATGAGGACATCGTCTGTTGCGGTGGGGGAAGTGTGTAGCGCCCTGCTCCTATTGGGTAGGAGCTAGTGTAAATTTAGTTGTCTGAGTTATAGTTCAACTCAGAATAATTGTACCAAATTTTGGGTCTCTGTTCTAGTTCAGCTGAGTTGCACATTTTCCACCTTCCTCTGGGTGTCGTTGTCACCACAGGTCAAGGTTGGAACTGCAGCTGCCTGGATGTATTGGGTACCTCTTGCCCAGAGGCGGCTCAGTGGGATTGGTCACCTCGCTGTGCATGCTGGGAGAGGGTACTTAAGGGGCAGACACCGTTTTGGCGGGGTCCTCCGATCCTGACTTGACGGCCCTCCTGGCCTTCGGGGATGTGACAGCAGTTTTCTGCCTCAGGGCCTGCGGACCCCCCGAGGCTCCGTTACTGAGAGTAGGCCCAGAAGTTGCTGGGGCCTACTGATCCCGAGATGGTCCTGTGTCGTCTTGCCTGCGGGAAGGGACCAAGCAATTGAGGACTCAATTGGAGGACGCATCCGGATCAAAAATCTACCTCACAGTGCTGCTGGCCTGGCTGAAAGATCCTGGCACTGTGTGTTGTGTTTCTGAACTTTACCAAGTGCGTGGTTACACAAGTCTGTGGCAGAGACTTTTTGAACGAGCTCGCACTGGCTGCTAGGTTAGTGAGAGAGGCCTATCCGGTGGATGCTACATCCAGTGTGAAAGTTATTGGTCCTCTGGATAAAGGAAAGTACCCGTGATCCGCAAAACCTAAGGTACCTGAATCTCCCCCAACCCTCCATCCCTCTGTCTGAAGTTCTTGAAATAAACCCTTGAGAAAAAGAGACTAAGTGTTTGGTGCAGACATTTATTAACAACTCTTCAAGGAAGACCCCTAGGACAGACATGGTGAACAGTAAGGTAACGGCAGGCCCAAATCTTAAAACAGCGGCCCTTTCGGGGTATTGCTACACATACAAGAAGACTTAATAACAATACAATACATTTATATAAACATACACAATTGTCATTTTCCCGGATTGGCTGAGAACACAATGACCAATTAGATACACATTTGTAGGAATTACCTTTATATTCAATAGAAGCTAGTCAAGTTTTTTGTATTATTCATGAGGCCGCAGAGTCAAAAAATTTTTTTTTCCTATTTATGTTTAAATGTTCTCTATAGGGATGCGGTGCTAGTATAATATTTAGATGATAAGCAATATACTTCTCTCCAAAAGTTTAGAGGTGTTTGAAAAAGTTGGCTGAACCGTAGACAGATTTAGGTATGGTCTGCATAGGTGAGTATGAGATTTACCTTGTCCTGGCTTTAGTACCACACTACATATAGTCTGGTTTTGAGAATGCAGTTCTCTTTTTGTGGAAGCTCTCCTTCTCTAAAAAGGTAAATAAACTACTGGACACATGCATCATTTACCTATTTGCCTACAATAAATGTACTCCGGATTCTTCACTGCTTCTACGAATAGCAACCACAATAAAAATGTACACAAGCTACTGTTCTAATTTCCCCTAATCTATTTTTACAATTTTATATGATCTATGATCTAGAAATTGTCTCCCCAAGACATACATTTTGATGTGGTTGCTCTTTCATATTTTAGCTATTTAGTTACATATAGAGATTAGTAGATTAGCCGCTAGAGAAAACACACACTCAATTTGGAACTCCCCTGCCTCCTTATTTACCAACTTGAGAGGTAAGATATCAACCACATATAGAATGCATCGTTTTCAAAGAGTTAGCTGACTCATAGACCTGCATTGTGAAGAGAAGCAAAGCAAAACTATTGTGTAGCCCCGCGAACCAGTAATTAGAGCCTATGTAAAGAACCAAATTGGGTGCCCCTATGTACATAATGTACAAAATATACTTACATCATTAAAACATTATGAAACACTGAAACATTATTAAGATAAAGCTAACCCCTGTCATGTCCATATCTAAAAAAACATGGAAATATCATATATTCCTGTTATTACTAGAAGGAAAAACTACTATGTGGCAATCAGGAATATGCATGTTTTTCCAAGGTTTAGATTTTTTGGGGAATAGTCATAAGACTTGCTTCTGTGTAGCCTCTACTTTCTTCCTGCATTTGAATCATTACTCCCATGGTATTAGTCACAGTGTCACTTCCTAAAACCTTTTTATCCCACAAATATTATTATTATGACAAATTACTGTAACAGCATACCAGAAAAATCTGTAATAAATGAAATATGCAAGACAATTAATCTGAGAGAAAGTTATAGAAAAGGTCCCCAAGTATCCCATGAAACATTGGTTTCAATGTACATAGAGGTCAGGCTTTCTGGGTGGGATCAAACCACTTTATTGGCCACAATGGTCGCTGACATCTTGAGACTTGGCATAGATGTCCTGCCCGCTGACCTGCATCACCCTAGGATAATATAACCTACAGCATCCACGGATAGAGTTACTGGTTATTTTACCAATCACTATGGTGTTCTGTGTACGCTTCTGCCTACCATTATACTATATAAACTAAATTTAGAACCCTATCAGGGAAAGTGGGATTATCTCATAATGGTCATGATACATAAATCTAGGAGCGAAGCTCACAGATCCCACCCCCAAAGTCTCCAAGATATGTAGGAAACTATTTAGGTGGTTTGGTTTTCCATTATCCCCCAAAAGAAATATAGTATGTGGTTCATGATATACGGTATACAGTATATACATACATGCATATATATTATACGCAGCACATAAATACCTTGCATTTATGTCACAGAGTTTTCATGCCCTTACAATAGCTTGATAAACTGATCAGAAAAATAATTGGTACTTTTACAGAAACCAGTCATCCTTCTGTATTACAAACCAGCTGCTTAGTCCCCAGCCAACTTGTGGTGCACTGTAAATGATATCTGAAATTAATTGAGTTATATAATAATATTAACTTTAAGACCTGGGTGAAGTAAGGACATGTGGGTTTCTGCAGGTTGCTTCCATATGCATATTAAATAGTATAACTAATGAGCGCAACCTCCATTATTTCAAAATACTCAAATGAATATGCCTTATCACCCAGGCTAAATTGCCACTAACACTTTATCGGTGTGTTCACCTCCAACCACCATGTAAATCTACTAAAAATATATATAAAAAAGTGCAGCACAACAGGTATGTAAATGAATGCACACAAATTAAATAATAATTAAAGGGATTGTAAAGGTTCGTTTTTTTATTTTCTAAATAGGTTCCTTTAAGTTAGTGCATTGTTGGTTCACTTACCTTTTCCTTCGATTTCCCTTCTAAATGTTTTTTTTCTTTGTCTGAATTTCTCACTTCCTGTAAGCTTGCCCCCATCATCCTAGCTGTTCTGGCTGGGGGTTAGTCAGCGTGCTCGCCCCCTCCCTTGGGACTACATCCCTGCGGGGAGACGCCACAGCATCTCCCCGCAGGGATGTAGTCCCAAGGAAGGGGGCGAGCACGCTGACTAACCCCGCAGGGATGTAGTCCCAAGGGAGGGGGCGAGCCCGCTGACTAACCCCCAGCCAGAATGGCTCGGATGATGGGGGCAAGCTTACTGAGGAGGAGGAACAGGAAGGGAGAATTTCAGACAAAAAAACATTTACAAGGGAAATCAAAGGAAAAGGTAAGTGAACCAACAATGCACTAGCTTAAAGTGGTTGTAAACCTACTTAGACAACTTGCACATACAGGTAAGCCTAGATTAAGGCTTACCTGTAGGTGCAAGAAATATCTCCTTAACCTACATGGTTAAGGAGATATTTACTATTAACACAGCACTGATGACGTCACACGCATGCGCACTAGCGGGCCGGCATCATTGCCGGTTTTCTGAATGGGATCTTGCCGGCCCGAGCGCGCATGCTTGTGACGTCATCGCCGCTCCGGCCAATCACAGCGCCGGAGCGGCGATACACTGACGGCACTGACAGGACATCGAGGCAAGATGGCGGCCGCGGCGGAGGTGACCGAGGACCGCTGCGAGGGCTTCGATCTCAGGTAAGTCATTCATAATGAGCTAGTATACTATGCATACTAGCTCATTATGCCTTTCTTTTGCAGGGTTTTTAAAAAATATATAAAAATTTGCCTTTACTTCCTCCTTAAAGGAACCTATTTAGAAAATAAAAAACAAACCTTTACAATCCCTTTAAAATTGCAATAAAGTATACCACATAATAACATAAATGTGAAGTGTCCTCTTTACTGTGGTATCGCTCCACTAAACTTATGTACGCAAACACCTAAAATTCTGTGAGCGAAGTCCCTTAATAATTGTGAAAACCACTGTGTACTACTGTGACAATTCATCTATCTTCACAGTGCTTCTGGTGTCCCACCACCGACAGGTGAAGTGCTCGCTCATCTCAAATATCTGACCCCATCAAAGAGTCAAATATGCCTTTGATTCCTCCTATGGGGAATACAGAAAGATCTCCTTGTCTTCCCATCTGGGGTATAACTGCCACCTTTCCCTCTTCACTCCCCAGTTAGCAGCATGTAATATCATAGAACAAAGCAAAAACACCATAGTGCTCTCTATTTTCCCACTTTTATTGAAGATAAACAGGATTAAAAACACTCACAAAAAAATCAGGATAACAGGCATGTAAAAACCATTCGCTGACCACGCTGACACTGGTGATTGCTGTGTAAGGTTACGGGCTTCGGCTCCTCCCACCTATACACGTTGCACCCTCTGATTTGGCTTCTTCAGTAGTGGATTATATTTTTATCCAACACTGCCAAATCCTTCAGGGAACCCATAAGCCATATACAGAGTTTCCAGGCTGTGTGCACATGTCTAATATTTTTCCCCCACAATGGACAGCATCAGACGAGAGTTAAGTATTGCAGTGAAAGATACGTTTCTTTTTTTTTTTTTTAAGCACTACTTTTCTATTTTTTTTTCTTTAGTTTAAAGTGGAGTTGGGATAAAAGGCAGCAGGATACATAGAGGCTTGAGTGTTTGGCTTACTGAACCTGCTATCAATAGTGCTGCTAAAGTGATCAGTGCTTCTACAAGCTCAGGGGAGTATGTTGAGACATACAGTAAAGGAGGGGGGGGGGCAAATTATCAGCTGCTATTTCTGGTAAGGCAATCTTTATTTAATTAATTACATATGTATTCATTCTATGAATTCTAAGTCAAAGCCTTGCATACTTATTTATTTTCCTGGAGGAGGGGGGGTTCGGGCCTGGTCACTTATGGCCCCTACATGCTATCAGAAAATTGTACGAAAAATACAGTTTTCGAAGCGACTGTACAATAATCTGATCGTTAGTACATAGCTTTCAAGAGCCGATCACGACTGTTCATCCAATATTATACGATGGGACAAGCACAGAAATTTTTCCCCTACGCTGCCAGATCGCACAATTTTAGTTTAATCAATCAGTATAGTATTCGTTCCGAAAATACAACACAAATACAATACAATACATTTATCACTTCTGAATTTTTGTTCTATCGTATGAGAATTTTCATAACTTTAGTAACCTCTTCATTTTCGCTATGAGATTAGCATGCAAAAAAACGGATGATCATTCGTCCAATAATCTCATTGTGTGTATCAGGCATAAGAGAAAAACAATTAGGCAGCATGCCATAGTGAGTTGTCGGTGTGGCAAAATTGCAGTGGAAGGGGCTTAATTTGAGAAGTGTAGGGTTCACAAAAAACAAATATCTATACTCACCTCTACGCTGCAGCATTGGTGTGGTGCTGCAGCTGTCCCCCGCGGACTCTCAGCCTGACAACTGAGAGATCACATGGCTGCTGATCACTCAGTTCTTGGTCTGTCACTCCCCGCTCTGCCCCTCCAGCTCTCACTGGAGCGCTGGGCTGTGGAGGTTGTGGGATTGGCTAGCTCAGGCTCTCAGAGCCGCATTGACAGGCTGGGCCAGCTGCCAATCAGGCATCTGGGTGGATCCCGATATTATTGTGTGGCTCTGTGACGTCAGTTGACATCAGGCTTTATCCTGCTGTCGGCTGACACTAGATCACAGGAGAGCACAAATAAGTGCATTTCTGTGATCCATAAGAGAAGTTTGGCCAAAAATGCTTTGGCCATACTTCTCTTTTAAAATAGAATTCCAGCCAAAATCTAACTTCTCTTAACCACCCTGGCGGTATGATTATGTCAGATTTTTGCCTCTCAAAGCGGTACAATTGTTTTGCATAGAAATTTGGCGTTTTATATTTTAGGCCTGTAATTCTTAGTAATAACTCACTTAAATCTGTCCAAAGAAGAGTCTAGTAGACATCCCGGGTATGATAAAGTTTGAAACGCAAAATCATAAATTATAATTTAATAACTATAAATAATTATAAAAAATAATAATATAATAATTATAATAAAATTAATTTCCCCACTATTCACTATTGCTCAATTCTGCAAGTGTTCTTATTTACTATCGCTGTTTTCTAGCTGGTCTCAAACCACTTTTGACATAAAGGGACACTTTTTGGTTGCTATGGACAATCTCAAGTTTCCAGGCAGAAAGAACAGTATATATAATATAAAAGTGCATGCAGGGCATTGGATAAAGCACTAGGGACAAATGGGATATAAAATCATTTCATACAGTAATGTAATCTATTAGAGGCATCAAGCGGAGGACACAGCCCGAGGACACAGCGGGGGGACATCGCTGGATCCTGGGGACAAGGTAAGTAACCTGCACCAGGATCATGCAATGCAATGCAATCCCGAGTGTGGCTCGGGGTTAGCGCTAATGGTACTGAAATTTAACCCCGAGCACGCTCAGGAATACCGCCAGGGAGGTTAAAAATGCAAACAAACAGGCCTAACTTTTGGCTAGGCCTACTTAAATTTACCTGCACTGACAAAAATCTCAACTCTAGCACACTACCTAAGTTGAGGGTGCTTCACATGTGTATATTCACTTTCTGTTGACTGCCTCTGCTGCAGGTCTGTTCCCATAGCCCCCAACTGTCCCTGATTTCGAGGGACTGTCCCTGATTTGGAACAATGTCCCTTTTTCCTCCTCATGTGCCCCTCATTTTGGTCTGATCTATATAATTGTATATAAATTGCACTTTTTATCTTTCAAAAAGTGTTTCCCAGAGCTAAACCTTTCATCCAATTTCTAAATTGCTGCATTTGTAAATTTTAAAAGCCAATATGAAGGAATAGTAGTGATAAAAAAAAGCACTTGTGGATTTAATTAACCTTTCTTTTGGGTTAATTCTCCTTTAATGGGGTGTGGCAGGGGGTGTGTCCTATGCCTACATATATTTGTTAGTAGGTGTCCCTCATTCCCATCTCACAATTAGGGATGAGCTCGGTGTTCGAGTCGAACATACGTTCGACTCGAACATCGGCTGTTCGATCGTTCGCCGAACAACGAACGATTTGGGCCGTTCGCGCCTAATTCGCGGCCCACAATGCACTACGCCATCGCAGTGTCATCCAGGCGCTGTGATTGGCCAAGCATGCACTGTGACCCCGCATGCTTGGCCAATCACAGCGCCGGCAGCGAGGAGAGCAATGATTGGCCACAGGCAGGATGCCTGTGGCCAATTATTGCTGAGGGTGTTTAGTACACGCCCCACACTATAAAAGGCCGCCAGCACGGCGGCCTAGTGTAGTGTGTTCCGGAGCAGGGAAAGAGAAGCATAGGCAGGGACAGTGACATTTTTTTTTCTTGCTTAACCTGGATTCCTTTAGTTTAGGGAAAGAGAAGGATAGGTAGGGAGAGTGTCAGTCTGTTTTACTGTGCTAAACCTTGTTTGTAGGGACAGGGAAGGACAGTGAGGGGAATTCTCATTGTGCTATACTGTGCTAAAGCATTCATCATCAACCATCTTTAAAAAAACATTTTTTGTAGGAACAGAAAACTATAGGTAGGGAGAGTGTCAGTGTGTTTTACTGTGCTAAACCTTGTTTGTAGGGACAGGGAAGGACAGTGAGGGAAATTCTCATTGTGCTATACTGTGCTAAAGCATTCATCATCAACCATCTTTAAAAAAACATTTTTATAGGGACAGAAAACTATAGGTAGGGAGAGTGTCAGTGTGTTTTACTGTGCTAAACCTTGTTTGTAGGGACAGGGAAGGACAGTGAGGGAAATTCTCATTGTGCTATACTGTGCTAAAGCATTCATCATCAACCATCTTTAAAAAAACATTTTTTATAGGGACAGAAAACTATAGGTAGGGAGAGTGTCAGTGTGTTTTACTGTGCTAAACCTTGTTTGTAGGGACAGGGAAGGACAGTGAGGGAAATTCTCATTGTGCTATACTGTGCTAAAGCATTCATCATCAACCATCTTTAAAAAAACATTTTTATAGGGACAGAAAACTATAGGTAGGGAGAGTGTCAGTGTGTTTTACTGTGCTAAACCTTGTTTGGAGGGACAGGGAAGGACAGTGACGGAAATTCTCATTGTGCTATACTGTGCTAAAGCATTCATCATCAACCATCTTTAAAAAAACATTTTTTATAGGGACAGAAAACTATAGGTAGGGAGAGTGTCAGTGTGTTTTACTGTGCTAAACCTTGTTTGTAGGGACAGGGAAGGACAGTGAGGGAAATTCTCATTGTGCTATACTGTGCTAAAGCATTCATCATCAACCATCTTTAAAAAAAATTTTTTATAGGGACAGAAAACTATAGGTAGGGAGAGTGTCAGTGTGTTTTACTGTGCTAAACCTTGTTTGTAGGGACAGGGAAGGACAGTGAGGGAAATTCTCATTGTGCTATACTGTGCTAAAGCATTCATCATCAACCATCTTTAAAAAAACATTTTTTATAGGGACAGAAAACTATAGGTAGGGAGAGTGTCAGTGTGTTTTACTGTGCTAAACCTTGTTTGTAGGGACAGGGAAGGACAGTGAGGGAAATTCTCATTGTGCTATACTGTGCTAAAGCATTCATCATCAACCATCTTTAAAAAAACATTTTTTATAGGGACAGAAAACTATAGGTAGTGTGACAGCAGGAAGGTAAAGTCACCTGGTTGCATCCAGGGGGGTAGATATATTTCGCCCAGATTCAGGCTTTACGCCGATTTATACAGCTAGGTGGAGAGTTGTATAAGCCCAGCTGAGACTAGTGGGCTCATTGATGACTCATACCTCTAGGGAGAGGGCTGGGCGTCGTACAGACAGGGAGTTGATGAGGCCAGCTGAACCTTGTCAGCTCATTTAGGCCTCTATAAGAAAGCCCAGCTTCATTAGATGTTAGCTCATGCCTGGAAGCAGACCTGTGTGGACTGTCTAGGGAGAGTGAACCCCTGTGCGGTGAGAGAAAGCCTGTGTGGCTATATTTTGCTTGGACATTTAAAACCAGGGACTAGGACAGCACTAGGCTGATCCCAGTCGTTAGTTAGGAAACCTGTAAGTTTAGTCAGAGGTCAAGTTGACCAGGATTTATTTTGTTTATGTTTTTTTTGCCTTGCTGTGTTTTTGTCACTGTAAATAGAAAATAAACCGCACCTTTTTGATTTTGAAAACCACAACCTCCGTCTGCTGGGCCTGTTTTGGGTGGGGAGCCCATCCCGGGGGTCACACATACCCGCTGCCGAGCTAGCCCCCTCACAGTTGGTGGAGAACCAGTGGCAGTTTTTTTTAAGCCAGCATGGAGGAGATACTGAAGCAGCTGGCTCTAGCAAATGCCAATCAACAGCAGACAAATGCAGGTTTGCAAAAGAGCCTTGCAGCTCATCAACAGAGCCTTGCAGCTCAACAACAGAACTTCGCAGCCCAGCAGCAAGCTCATCAACAGAGCCTTGCAGCCCAGCAGCAAGCTCACCAACAGAGTCTGGAAGCTCAGCAACAAGCCCAGCAGCAATCTGAGGCCCGCTTCATAGACCTGTTACAGAAGCAAGAGCAGAGACTACAACAAATGGAAGCAGTAATGCAGCAACGTCCGCAGACCAGTGAGGAAAGCCGTCCCACTAATACCGCGTCCTTTGGGGTGAGTCGTTTATTGACAAAAATGACTGGAGAGGATGATCCAGAGGTATTTTTGACCACATTTGAAAGGACTGCTGAAAGAGAAAAGTGGCCTGAGGAGCAGTGGGCTGGACTGGTGGCTCCTCTGTTAACTGGTGAATCGCAGAAGGCTTACTATGACCTGGAGCCTGACCAAGCAAAAGACTATGTGATGCTAAAAGCTGAGATATTGGCAAGGCTGGGTGTCACCCAGGCTGTCCGGGCTCAGCGTGTGCATAACTGGACTTTCCAGCTTGGAAAACCCCCCAGGTCTCAAATGTATGATCTCATTCACCTGAGCAGAAAGTGGCTACAGCCAGAGACTTTGTCCGCACCAAAGATTGTGGAACGTGTTGTAATGGATCGGTTTTTGAGAGCTCTTCCTACTGCCATCCAAAAGTGGGTAAGCCATGGAGACCCAGAGACGGCCGATGGTCTTGTGGATCGTGTGGAGAAATACTTGGCTACAGAGAACCTGACGGCCTCTTCCAGAGACACTCGGACTTTCCACCCTAAGACCAGACCATCCCCAGGGGCGGATAAGATGATTCCAAGGGGTAAGGGTGGAGAGAGTGAGAGGGTGGGAGCTCTACCCCAAGTTTGGCGAGAACAGCCTGGGAAATCAGCGGCTCAAGAGGCGGCAAGAAGGATCATTTGCTACCGCTGCCGGCAAGCGGGACATATTGCAGCAAATTGCCCGGTTTTGGAGGAACCCATGCAGTGTGACTTTCTGACGGGCAGACGTCAGTCGCTGTGTGCGACAGTCGCATGCACTGCCATTCGGGGAACTGAGAAACATTTATGCAAAATGTGTATTAATGGTAGAAATGTTGTGGTATTGCTGGATTCAGGTAGCCTTGTGACCCTGATAAAGGCTGAGTTAGTTAAAACAGAGGTCTCTGGGAATAGCAAGGTAGCCGTTATTTGTGTGCATGGGGACACCCGAGAGTATCCAGTGACTACGGTGTGTTTCGAGACCCCCAAAGGTACCCTCTCTCATCCAGTGGGCTTAGTATCTCAGTTACCGCATGACGCCATTGTGGGAAGGGATTTTCCGAAGTTCTGGGAACTGTGGGATGATCCTGAGCCCCCCACTGGTGCCCCTATGTACCAGGAATGTGATAGCCAGAACTCCCCTGAGAGTGGTGAGGACTCTCCGGAATTTCCCTTGTCAGTATTGGCAGGGGAGACTCAAGAAACTGGAGAGGAGCCCACCTCCTCAGACGAAAACCTACCGTCTGTGGAGTTTTCTGATCTTGAGGTTCACAGGGAAAACTTTGCCACAGAACAGTTGAAAGACCCCGCCCTAATAAAGGCACGGGAAAACGTAGTGAAAATAGATGGCGAGTTAGTGAACCCAGATAATACTGGCACTTACCCATACTTCAGCGTAGAGAAGGACCTACTGTATCGGGTGGCAAAAAGGGCAGAAGAAACCGTTGAGCAGCTTGTGGTGCCCAAACCTTACAGGAAGTTGGTGTTGGAGTTGGCCCATGGGCACATTCTTGGAGGTCATCTGGGGACAGAGAAAACCCGAGAGAGGGTATTACAGAGATTCTATTGGCCTGGGGTGATGAAGGACATAGAAAATTATTGTTCCTCCTGCCCTGTGTGTCAGAGGTCGGCCCCGATGCCACATTTCCGTAGCCCGCTGGTCCCTCTACCCATCAT
The DNA here is from genome assembly GCA_029206835.1 of Rana muscosa. Classification (NCBI taxonomy): domain Eukaryota; kingdom Metazoa; phylum Chordata; class Amphibia; order Anura; family Ranidae; genus Rana; species Rana muscosa. Next base: position 152,784,665 of record CM055117.1, read on the forward strand.
TGAGGTCCCGTTTGAGAGAATCGCAATGGATTTGGTAGGTCCTATAATCAAGTCCGCTAGGGGGCACCAGTACATATTGGTTATAATGGACTATGCCACCCGTTATCCAGAAGCGATCCCTCTCAGAAATACCTCGGCCAAAACCATAGCCAAAGAGCTATCTCTTGTTTTTAGCCGGGTGGGTATTTGTAAAGAACTGCTTACGGACCAAGGTACACCCTTTATGTCCCGGGTTATGAAAGAGCTGTGTAAATTGTTCAAAGTGACGCAATTGCGTACATCTGTGTATCACCCCCAAACCGATGGGCTGGTTGAAAGATTCAACAAAACCCTAAAACAAATGTTGAAGAAAGTGGTGGATAGAGATGGAAGGGATTGGGACTGTCTACTTCCTTATTTGATGTTTGCTATTAGGGAGGTGCCCCAATCCTCTACGGGATTCTCCCCCTTTGAGTTACTGTATGGGAGACACCCAAGAGGGCTGTTGGATATTGCCAAGGAAACTTGGGAAAGTGAGAGTTCTCCCCACAGGAGTGTGATTGAGCATGTCGCCCTGATGCAAGATCGAATTGCACAGGTAATGCCCATCGTGAAGGAACATTTGGCCCAAGCGCAGTTGGCACAGCAAAGAGTGTACAACCGTGGAGCCAAGACCCGTACCTTTTCCCCGGGGGATAGGATATTGGTACTTGTCCCTACGGTTGAAAGTAAATTCCTTGCCAAATGGCAAGGCCCCTACGAGATAATGGAAAAAGTGAGCGAAGTGAATTACAAGGTCAGACAACCAGGAAGGCGAAAGCCCGAACAGATCTATCACGTTAATCTGTTGAAAGCCTGGAGGGATAGAGAGTCCCTAGTCGCAGACACTGGGTCACCAGCTCAAACTGGTTGCGTGATTCCTGAGGTTGGAATCGCAGCCACCTTGTCACAACCCCAACAACAGGAGGTTAAGGAGTTTGTACTTCGCAACAAGGAGGTATTCTCTGAGCTGCCGGGACAAACATCTGGGGTAGAGCATGACATTATTACCCCGCCCGGTGAAAGGGTGAAGTTAAAACCCTATCGGATCCCAGAAGCCCGACGGGAGGCAATACGGGAGGAAGTACAGAGAATGCTGAACTTAGGGGTGATAGAGGAGTCCCAAAGTGATTGGTCTAGTCCCATTGTGTTGGTGCCTAAACCGGATGGGAGCTGGCGATTTTGTAACGATTTTCGTCAGTTGAACAAAGTTACAAAATTTGACACCTACCCCATGCCACGTATAGATGAGTTGATCGACCGGCTGGGAACAGCCCGATACATGACGACTCTTGACCTCACAAAAGGGTATTGGCAAATCCCCCTGGCCAAGTCGGCCAAAGAGAAAACCGCATTTGTAACCCCAGACGGGGCGTTCCAATATAAAAGAATGCCGTTCGGGTTACAGAATGCGCCGGCCACATTCCAGCGGAAAATGGACCAGATGCTGAGGCCCCATCGGAAGTATGCTGCGGCTTACCTGGATGACATAATTGTCCATAGCACAGATTGGGCCTCACATCTGCCAAAAGTGCAAGCAGTCCTGGACTCTGTTCGGGAAGCAGGGTTTACGGCTAACCCCAAGAAGTGTACCATTGGGCAGGAGGAGGCCAAATATCTTGGGTACACCATTGGGAGGGGAGTAATAAAACCCCAACTCAACAAAGTCGAGGCCATCCAGAGTTGGCCACGTCCCAACAGCAAGAAGCAGGTACGAGCCTTTCTGGGAATCGCTGGGTATTATCGGCGATTCATTCCCCACTTTGCTTCTAAGGCTGTGCCCCTAACCAACCTGACGAAGGGGAAAGGGTCGGTCATGATTAAATGGACCCCCGAGGCTGAGGCAGCATTCCAATTCTTGAAACAAGCCTTATGTAGCCAGCCAGTGTTGTACTCACCCGACTTCTCTAGAGACTTTGTCGTACAAAGTGATGCGTCAGATGTGGGGTTAGGAGCAGTATTGTCCCAGGTCTGGAACGGGGAAGAGCACCCAGTCATTTACCTCAGCAGGAAGTTGAAGTCCCATGAGGTAAATTACGCCACCGTTGAAAAGGAGTGTTTAGCGGTGAAGTGGGCTCTAGATTCCCTTCGGTACTACCTGCTAGGTAGGCACTTTGACATGGTTACGGATCACGCTCCGTTAAAGTGGATGGCTCAAAACAAGGAAACAAATAGAAGAGTGAATAGGTGGTTCCTGGCCCTCCAGGAATTCAACTTCACAGTAAAGCATCGCCCTGGCGTTCAAATGGGGAATGTGGATGCTTTGTCTCGAGTACATGAATGCCTGATTGCTGGTGTTCCAACCCCGAGGTTAAAACAAGAGGGGGGGGTATGTGACAGCAGGAAGGTAAAGTCACCTGGTTGCATCCAGGGGGGTAGATATATTTCGCCCAGATTCAGGCTTTACGCCGATTTATACAGCTAGGTGGAGAGTTGTATAAGCCCAGCTGAGACTAGTGGGCTCATTGATGACTCATACCTCTAGGGAGAGGGCTGGGCGTCGTACAGACAGGGAGTTGATGAGGCCAGCTGAACCTTGTCAGCTCATTTAGGCCTCTATAAGAAAGCCCAGCTTCATTAGATGTTAGCTCATGCCTGGAAGCAGACCTGTGTGGACTGTCTAGGGAGAGTGAACCCCTGTGCGGTGAGAGAAAGCCTGTGTGGCTATATTTTGCTTGGACATTTAAAACCAGGGACTAGGACAGCACTAGGCTGATCCCAGTCGTTAGTTAGGAAACCTGTAAGTTTAGTCAGAGGTCAAGTTGACCAGGATTTATTTTGTTTATGTTTTTTTTGCCTTGCTGTGTTTTTGTCACTGTAAATAGAAAATAAACCGCACCTTTTTGATTTTGAAAACCACAACCTCCGTCTGCTGGGCCTGTTTTGGGTGGGGAGCCCATCCCGGGGGTCACACATACCCGCTGCCGAGCTAGCCCCCTCACAGTAGGGAGAGTGTCAGTGTGTTTTACTGTGCTAAACCTTGTTTGTAGGGACAGGGAAGGACAGTGAGGGAAATTCTCATTGTGCTAAAGCATTCATCATCAACCATCTTTAAAAAAAAATTTTTATAGGGACAGAAAACTATAGGTAGGGAGAGTGTCAGTGTGTTTTACTGTGCTAAACCTTGTTTGTAGGGACAGGGAAGGCCAGTGAGGGAAATTCTCATTGTGCTATACTGTGCTAAAGCATTCATCATCAACCATCTTTAAAAAAACATTTTTTATAGGGACAGAAAACCATAGGTAGGGAGAGTGTCAGTGTGTTTTACTGTGCTAAACCTTGTTTGTAGGGACAGGGAAGGCCAGTGAGGGAAATTCTCATTGTGCTATACTGTGCTAAAGCATTCATCATCAACCATCTTTAAAAAAACATTTTTTATAGGGACAGAAAACTATAGGTAGGGAGAGTGTCAGTGTGTTTTACTGTGCTAAACCTTGTTTGTAGGGACAGGGAAGGACAGTGAGGGAAATTCTCATTGTGCTATACTGTGCTAAAGCATTCATCATCAACCATCTTTAAAAAAACATTTTTTATAGGGACAGAAAACTATAGGTAGGGAGAGTGTCAGTGTGTTTTACTGTGCTAAACCTTGTTTGTAGGGACAGGGAAGGCCAGTGAGGGAAATTCTCATTGTGCTATACTGTGCTAAAGCATTCATCATCAACCATCTTTAAAAAAAAAATTTTTATAGGGACAGAAAACTATAGGTAGGGAGAGTGTCAGTGTGTTTTACTGTGCTAAACCTTGTCTGTAGGGACAGGGAAGGACAGTGAGGGAAATTCTCATTGTGCTATACTGTGCTAAAGCATTCATCATCAACCATCTTTAAAAAAAAATAATTATAGGGACAGAAAACTATAGGTAGGGAGAGTGTCAGTGTGTTTTACTGTGCTAAACCTTGTTTGTAGGGACAGGGAAGGACAGTGAGGGAAATTCTCATTGTGCTATACTGTGCTAAAGCATTCATCATCAACCATCTTTAAAAAAACATTTTTTATAGGGACAGAAAACTATAGGTAGGGAGAGTGTCAGTGTGTTTTACTGTGCTAAACCTTGTTTGTAGGGACAGGGAAGGACAGTGAGGGAAATTCTCATTGTGCTATACTGTGCTAAAGCATTCATCATCAACCATCTTTAAAAAAAAAATTTATAGGGACAGAAAACTATAGGTAGGGAGAGTGTCAGTGTGTTTTACTGTGCTAAACCTTGTTTGTAGGGACAGGGAAGGACAGTGAGGGAAATTCTCATTGTGCTATACTGTGCTAAAGCATTCATCATCAACCATCTTTAAAAAAACATTTTTTATAGGGACAGAAAACTATAGGTAGGGAGAGTGTCAGTGTGTTTTACTGTGCTAAACCTTGTTTGTAGGGACAGGGAAGGACAGTGAGGGAAATTCTCATTGTGCTATACTGTGCTAAAGCATTCATCATCAACCATCTTTAAAAAAAAAAATTTATAGGGACAGAAAACTATAGGTAGGGAGAGTGTCCGTGTGTTTTACTGTGCTAAACCTTGTTTGTAGGGACAGGGAAGGCCAGTGAGGGAAATTCTCATTGTGCTATACTGTGCTAAAGCATTCATCATCAACCATCTTTAAAAAAACATTTTTTATAGGGACAGAAAACTATAGGTAGGGAGAGTGTCAGTGTGTTTTACTGTGCTAAACCTTGTTTGTAGGGACAGGGAAGGCCAGTGAGGGAAATTCTCATTGTGCTATACTGTGCTAAAGCATTCATCATCAACCATCTTTAAAAAAACATTTTTTATAGGGACAGAAAACTATAGGTAGGGAGAGTGTCAGTGTGTTTTACTGTGCTAAACCTTGTTTGTAGGGACAGGGAAGGACAGTGAGGGAAATTCTCATTGTGCTATACTGTGCTAAAGCATTCATCATCAACCATCTTTAAAAAAAATTTTTTATAGGGACAGAAAACTATAGGTAGGGAGAGTGTCAGTGTGTTTTACTGTGCTAAACCTTGTTTGTAGGGACAGGGAAGGCCAGTGAGGGAAATTCTCATTGTGCTATACTGTGCTAAAGCATTCATCATCAACCATCTTTGAAATCCTTGTTTTTTGGACAGTCAGGGAAATTGTCATTGTGCTATTCTGTGCGAAAGCAATCATCCTCAACCATATTTAAAAATCCTTAAGTAAAGGGACGGAGAAGGACACCTGAAGGTAGCCCTTATTGCTTTTTTCCCATCTCCCTGCAGGCCATCCATTAGAATGTCTGGAAGGCAAACAAGGAGAGGCAGACAGTCAGGAGGCAATAAAAGAGGGCAAGCAGGCTCTGTGTCTGGGGGCAACAGTGCTGGTCGTGGACGCGGTGCATTGTCATCAGCACATGGCCATGGGACACGCTTGTCCTTCTTTTCGGCAGCTGGACATGTTGAGCCACATCATGCCGAAGACTTGGTAGAGTGGATGACCAAGCCCTCCTCCTCCTCCTCATCCTCTCTCACCCAGGCTCAGGGTACTGGCAAAGCAGCTGCCAAAGCGTCCTCTTCCCTGGTATCAATGTCAGACTCATCATCAGTCACTCCTTCCCTAGACCCACCATGTCCTCCTCCTGAGGAGTCCCCCGAACTGTTTGAGCACAGTGTTGGGTACATGCTCCAGGAGGATGCCCAGCGTTTCGAAGGGTCTGATGATGAAACCCAGCTACAGGAAGGCAGTAGCGTGAGAGCAGACAGAGGGGATGCTCAAGAAGGACACCAATCTGGCAGTCATGTTCCAGCAGCTGCAGCATACTGCCAGATTGGCTCCAGTGATGAGGAGGGAGGGGATGATGAGGTCACTGACTCCACGTGGGTGCCTAATAGGAGAGAGGAGGAGGAGGAGGATGAGGAGGAGGCACATCTCCAACGAGGCAGGATGCCCTTTGGTGGCCAGCGTAAGGGCAGTACACCGACGGAATCACACCGCAGAGCTCCGCCTGTGCAGGGCGCTGCCTCTGCCCGTCATTCAAAAAGTTCTTTGGTGTGGGCCTTTTTTGAGGCTAGTGCATCAGATCGCACAGCTGCTGTTTGCAACATATGTCTCAAGCGTATATCGCGTGGCCAAAACATCAGCCGCTTGGGTACCACATGCCTGACCAGACATATGTTGACCTGCCATGCAGCTCGTTGGCAAGCCTACCTCAAAGACCCACACCAAAGAACAAAGCGGACCTCTCCTTGCACCGCATCAGCTGGGATCTCCAACCCCACTATAACTTCAGTCCTCTCTGAAACATGCACTGAGAGGAATGAAGGTGTAGAATTAGGTGTGTCACAGCCAAGTACTTGCGGCCACTCTGCTAGCAGTACACCGACGTCCGATTCTAGCAGGCAAATTTCCCTGCCCCAGCTGCTGGACCGTCGAAAGAAGTTCACTCCCAGCCATCCACATGCCCAGCGGTTGAATGCTAGCTTGGCTAAATTGCTAGCGCTTCAACTGCTGCCTTTTCAGTTGGTAGACTCGGCCCCCTTCCGTGAGTTTGTGCAATGTGCGGTTCCTCAGTGGCAGGTTCCCAAACGCCACTTTTTCTCACGGAAGGCTATTCCGGCTCTCTACCGGCATGTGGAAGGCAATGTCTTGGCCTCGCTGGACAGGGCGGTCAGCGGTAAGGTGCATATTACCGCTGACTCATGGTCCAGCAGGCATGGACAGGGACGTTACCTTTCTTTCACGGCCCATTGGGTCACTCTTTTGGCAGCTGGGAAGGATGCAGGACAAGGTGCAGTAGTGTTGGAGGTTGTTCCACCGCCACGCCTCCAAAATGCTACTACTGGTTGTGACACACCTCTCTCCTCCACCCCCTCCTCTTCTTCTTCCTCCATGGCCTCTTCCTGTGCTTTGTCCTCTGAACCAGCGGTGCTCCGTAGCCGTTCAAGGGGCTACGCAAGAACGCAGGCAAAAAGATGCCATGCCGTGCTTGCGCTGGTGTGTTTGGGGGACAGAAGCACCACTGGGGCAGAGGTCCTGTCTGCTCTGCAGGGCCAGGCCGAGAGGTGGTTGACGCCACGCCAGCTTAAGCCAGGAATGGTGGTTTGCGACAATGGCACCAACCTCCTCTCCGCCCTCCGACAGGGACAACTGACCCATGTGCCCTGTGTGGCTCACGTCCTTAACCTGGTGGTGCAGCGGTTCTTGGGCAGGTACCCGGGCTTACAGGATGTCCTGAGGCAGGCCAGGAAAGTCTGTGTGCATTTCCACAGATCTTATAATGCCAGTGCTCGCCTGGCTGAGCTGCAAAAGGAGTTGAACCTGCCCAAGAACCGCCTTATATGTGACATGCCCACCAGGTGGAACTCAACGTTGGCCATGCTGCAGCGGCTGCACACGCAGCAGAGGGCCATCAATGAGTACCTGTGCGACTACGGCACCAGGACAGGGTCAGGGGAGCTTGTTTTTTTTTCTCCACGCCAGTGGGGCATGATCAGGGATGCATGCACTGTCCTGGCACCATTTGAGGAGGCCACGAGGATGGTGAGCAGTGACAGTGCATGCATCAGTGACACTGTACCTCTTGTCCACCTGTTGGAGCACACGCTGCGTGGAATAATGGACAGGGCACTTGAGGCAGAACAGAGGCAGGAAGAGGAGGACTTCCTTGCCTCTCAAGGCCCCCTTTACCCAGACAGTGTTCCTTCTGTCCCACCCATCGCACAGGAAGAGGAGGAGGAGGAGGAGGATTGTGTCAGCATGGAGGTGGAGGCTGGCACTCAGCATCATCAGCAGCAGTCTTTTAGGGATGATTTACAGTCCCAAGAAACCAGTGGACTTGTACGTGGCTGGGAGGAGGTGGCTGCGGATCATGTCGTCCTTAGTGACCCAGAGGACTCCGGACCGAATGCCTCAGCTAACCTACGCTGCATGGCCTCCCTGATCCTGCAAAGTCTGCGGAAGGATCCTCGTATTCTTCGGATCAAGGAGAGGGACCATTACTGGCTGGCCACTCTCCTTGATCCACGGTACAAGGGTAAGGTTGCGGACCTTATGTTACCGTCGCAGAGGGAGCAGAGGATGAGACAACTCCGGGAGGCCTTGCAGAAAGGTCTGTGCAACGCGTTCCCAGAGACTGGGAGGTTACAAACTCCTGGTCCTGGACAACGAGTTGCTGAGGCTTGGGCCAGTCAAAGAAGGAGCGGTGGGGAAGGTGGCCGTCTGACCGATGCGTTCAGACAATTCTTTAGTCCGCAGCCCCAAAGTATGATCGGTTCCAGCAACCAGCGTCTGATAAACATGGTGCAGGAATATCTAGGGGCAAGGTCAGACTTGGACACCTTCCCCACCGAAAATCCTCTGGCTTACTGGGTCTTGAGGATGGATCACTGGCCAGAGCTTGCACAGTATGCAATTGAGCTACTGGCCTGTCCTGCATCCAGCGTTCTTTCGGAACGCACATTCAGTGCTGCTGGAGGATTTGTCACGGATCACAGGGTGCGCCTGTCCACCGACTCGGTTGATCGACTGACTTCATCAAGATGAACCAGTCTTGGATCACCACCAGCTACCACACACCTGATGCTGATATAACAGACTAATTGATTTTAACATGTCACATCCCTTCAAGACTGATGCTGATGCTGAGTGCCTGTGCTGTTATGTTGACTGGCTATCCTCCTCCTCCGAGTCCTCAATGATACGATTGATGATGATAGCTTGGAAGATCATTTTTGTTTATGGGTGCCGCCACCAGTGCCTAACGCCCAATTTTTCAGCCCCTGTTTAACAGGGGCGTGTAATTACAATTTTTGAAGCAATACTTTGCAACAGGGCTCATTGCTGTGCTCCAAGTACAGTATCTGTGAGGGGTTGCAGTGTTGTGCCACCAGTGCCTAAGGCCCAATTTTTCAGCCCCTGTTTAACAGGGGCGTGTAATTACAATTTTTGAAGCAATACTTTGCAACAGGGCTCATTGCTGTGCTCCAAGTACAGTATCTGTGAGGGGTTGCAGTGTTGTGCCACCAGTGCCTAAGGCCCAATTTTTCAGCCCCTGTTCAACAGGGGCATGTAATTACAATTCTTGATCTAATAATTCACAGCAGGGCCCATTGCTGCACCCACCAAGAGTAACTCTGAGGGCTTACAGTGTTGTGGCAACGCCACCACCACCACCACCACGAAAGGCCCAATTTTTCAGCCCCTGTTCAAAAGGGGCATGTAATTACAATTCTTGATCTAATAATTCACAGCAGGGCCCATTCCTGCACCCACCAAGAGTAACTCTGAGGGCTTACAGTGTTGTGGCAACACCACCACCACCACCACCACCACGATAGGCCCAATTTTTCAGCCCCTGTTCAACAGGGGCATGCAATTACAATTCTTGATCTAATAATTCACAGCAGGGCCCATTGCTGCACCCACCAAGAGTAACTGTCAGGGCTTACAGTGTTGTGGCACCAGCACCACCATCAAAGGCCCAATTTTTACTACCACTGTTCAACAATTATATGTAATTACAATTCCTGATATAATAGTTGACAGCAGGGCGTTCCAGCACCAACCAAGAGTAACTGTGAGTGCTTACAGTGTTGTGCCAACACCAACAACTAAGGGGCCTATTTCTGCAGAGTATATACGGCAGGTCCCTACTTTCAAACATCCAACTTACAAACGACTCCTACTTGCAAACGCAAGAAGACAACAGGAAGTGAGAGGAAATCTACCCCTAGGAAGGAAAATTCTCTCCTGTAAGAATTAATATGGGAGAAAGGTGTCTCCTCTGTACTGATGCTTTATCACCAATCCTTGTTTCAAGAAAAACACCACATTTCAAAAACAGTTGTCATTTGGACGGAAAGTGAGGTGAAATGTTCTGAACAGGGGCACAGACAGCAAAACAAATGTTACAGGGGTGATAACCCTTACCTATGTTTTCCAAAAAGTTTAAAAATAGATTTTTGGGCTGGAGCTACACTTAAACAATGTACCTGTTCAAAATTACAAACAGATTCTACATAAGAACAAACCTACAGTCCCTGTCTTGTATGCACCGCCTGTATACGGCTGTTCAGAGTATATAGGGCCTTTTTTATTTTATGTGCGGGGTTCCCCTTAATATCCATACAAGACCCAAAGGGGCTGGTAATGGGCTGGGGTAGGGGGGGGGGGGGGTGATGGGGTAGCTATGCCATTTTTCTTAAAGATTTTCATCCATATTACCGGAACCAGACATTACATTAAAGCCGCAAGCAGTTTTAAATGGCTTTTTTTTCCTTTAGAAGTGTCATTTTGTGCAGGGACAGTTCTAAACACGGGAAACACGTGGCACTTCACAGGCATACTTTAGACACCCCCCAGGTACGATATTTAAAGGAATATTTGACTTTTTTTTCCACTTTATGCATCATTAAAATGACTGCTCCCGAAAAACGACCGTTTTTAAAACTTCTTTTTTGCATTGATACATGTCCCCTGGTGCAGAACCCGGGTTCCCAAACCCTTTTTAGGACAATAACATGCATAATAGTCGTTATAATTAGCACTTTAGAATTCGAACGTTCGCATCCATTGTATTTAATAGGGTTCTAATGTTCGTACAAACTTTCGGTCCGTTCGCGGGTTCTGGTGCGAACCGAACCCGGGGGTGTTCGGCTCATCACTACTCACAATGTTGGGAGGTATGCAAGTGTTCCAAACATCAACTACACTTAGTAAAACAAGGTTGTGTCACACATACTCATTTAGACTATAAGTCCAATAATAATTAAAAAATACTGTGGTTTAAGTAATTCAGCATCATTTCCTTGAGAATTGTTCCAAGACCTCATGTCAGACATCATCCTGCAATCTTATCTTGAAAGGAGCAGTGAGCTTAATAAAAACAAATCTCCTTGTCCCAGAATTTGCAGTATACTTGCTTATCATAGACATAATGGAACATAGATTAAAAATGAGTTTCCCCAGTTTACGGCAAAGGGTTGGAGTTTCTCATTCAGTGACCTTACATTTCCCATTTACTTGACATCATTGACTGAACTCATTCTTGCACAACATTTTCCTGTCTTCCTCTATTAAAAATGTTTTGTTATTAAAGTCTATTTCTGACAGACTGCTAACAGCTGTGTACAGCATAGTGAAAAGACTTGGAGGCTGTGGATGATTTTCAAAAGAAAGGGTCGGTCTGCACAAAAGCAATCATTCAGTTTTGTATCTTGATACTAGAATAAGACTACAGTAAATTTTAGGTGTAAAATAAATAAAAAATCTAAGAGTGGCAGGGAGTCACCCTTTATTGTCAGTAAAAAATACATTGAAAGTGGTTGTAAAGGCAGAAGGTTTTTTACTTTAATCCATTCTCTGCATTAAGGTAAAAAAAACTTCTGTGTTCAGCTAGCCCCCCAGCCCACCCTTATACTTACCTGAGTCCGATCTTGATCCAGTGCTGTGCCCAAGACCAGTGGCTCTCTCAACCCTCTCTCTCTCTCCTCACTGGATAGAGAGGCAGAAGTGGGAGGCATTGGTTCCTGCTACAGTCAATCACAGCCAGTGAGCAGATTGCGGGGAGGTGTCAATGGACACACAGAGTCCGGCTCAGGATTGAGCCCTTAGGTGTGCCACAATAAGAAGCAGCTTCCTATGGTGACACAGAAGAGGAGGAGCCAAGAGCACCGGCGGGGGACCTGAGAAAAGGAGGATCGATCAGGGTTGCTCTTCTGTGGAAAACCATGGCACAGAGCAGGTAAAGATAACATATTTGTTATTTTAAAGAAAAAAAAATTAGGTTTACAATCGCTTTAGGTTAACTTTAGGGAAAATAAATACTTTTACAAATTTGGGTAAATTGGAAAAGATGAGATTGCATTGAGTAATTAGATACAAAACACATTAAGCCTTAAAATTGCATGTGCCTCTGAAACATCAACAAACTTTGGAACCCCAAATTTTCCAAAGGTGACACTTTAATAGCCCCTACAGGTCATTTGTTTAGCATTAACCATGAATAATGGACCTAAAGTGATTGCTCTCACTCTTGCTTGTGCATCGACATGTAACATGTGTAGCGCACTCAGCGTTTGCATACATAGGCGCCCCAATGTGTGTGTTTACGTTCATATATGCATGTACATGGGGCGGGGTGGTGTCAATTTTTTTTTTTTTTTATTGTTTGGGTACAACTTTTTTTTTTACACTTTATTTTTTTTTAAATTACTTTATTTCTCAAATGCGCACAGATCAGTCAAACCATTTACAAATAAAGGCATGTCATTTGAAATTATCACATAAGAATTAATCGAGCAGCAATAACCAGACTGCCGTTACCAGTAAAAGACAGGCACAGGGTGGTGTGAACACAGACATTTGTAACCAGGAAGATATCCAGACTTAACTTTATTTTCATCACATTGGGGACCAAAGTCCCCTATGTGTTTTCATTCTGTTCAGACAGGTTCTCTTTAATGGGATATCTGGGGTCCATTTGATCCATGATGTCTCGCCTGCCTTCTACTGAAGCTAATGGAGCTCAAATCGAGAGGCCGGGGAAAGTGACAGCCGAAACAGCAAGAGACATAAAACAAGTTGCTACTATGTTCATTATAGCTAGGGGAGATCGGCAAAAGGATGTTCTTTGGCTACCCTCCCCTCTACCCACTGACATCCACCTAGGGGTCCTGGGCCCACAGGTAGGACAGTAGAGAAAACATGGATGAGGACAGGTGTACCATGGAAGCGATTGGGCAGTTGTACAGCTAATGGGTTACTTCCACCTGATAGCCAACACTTGGCTCAGTTTTTTTTTTTTTCTTTAAAAATAACAGACATGTTATTCTTACCTGTTCTGTGCAGTGGTTTTGCAGAGAAGCAGGCCAGATTCCTCCTCTCTGGTCCTTGGCTGGAGCTCCTGGCCCCTGCCTCCTGTTGAGTGCCCCCACAGTGAGCAGTTTGCTATGGGGGCACAAGGAGCTGCGGTTCTACCCCACCCTCTCTCTCTCCTCTTTGGCTCACTGACTTTGATTGACAGCAGCGGGAGCCAATGGCGCCGTTGCTGTGTTTTAGCCAAGCAGGAGGGAGAGTCCCGGACAGCCGAGTTACTCGTGCACATTGCTGGATCGAGATGGGGCTCAGGTAAGTATTAGGGGGGGCTGCTGTACACAGAAGGCTTTTTATCTTAATGCATAGAATGCATTTAGATAAAAACCATGTGCCTTTACAATCACTTTAAGTTATACTTAAAGATAGAGCTATATTTTGCTGCATACACGCACTCTAAATTTCCGATGGAAAAAGTCAGACGAATTTTTTCATCAGATATTCCGACCGTGTGTATGACCCATCTGACTTTTTCCGTCGGAAATTCAGACGGAATTAGATAGAGAACATGTTCTCAATTTTTCCGATGAAAAACATTTCTATCGGAATTTCCATTCGTCTGGATGCAATTCTGACGGACTAAAAATCACGCCTGCTCGGAAACAATTCACGCATGCTCAGAAGCATAGAACTTCATTTTCTCGGCTCGTCGTAGTGTTTTACGTCACCGCATTCTTGACGGCCGGATTTTAGTGTGACCGTGTGTATGCAAGACAGCTTGAGCGGAATTCCGTCGGAACTCCGTCGAAAAAACCCGTCTGAGTTTATTCCGACGGAAATTCCGCTCGTGTGTATAAGGCATTCGTTTTGGATTGGTGAGGGGTTAGAATTCATGTTAGGTTTTTATTGCTGTTTAAGTCACTGCTGGGTGATATATTTCTAGTTGTTTCTTTGGAGCATGATTGTACCAAGCTATAGACATCTTGTATTATTCACAATAACTTGCAAAGGACAGATTAGTTTAATAGTGCATGAACATACAGTATAATGTACCATCCAAGCCTTGAGATTTTTAAACCTTTGTTAGGACTGTTCACACCTCGATTACAATCAATAATGAAGTTCTGTCAAGACAATACAGACAGGGTTAAATATGGTAAACATTAAGTGATTGTAAACTCAATTTATTTTACTTTTTTTTTTAAATAACAAACAGGTTTATACTTACCTGTGCAATGGAAATGCACGGAGCAGCCTGAACCTCCTCTTTTCAGGTCCCCCACTGGTTCTCTTGGCTCCACCACTTCTTGGTGTGTCCCCAAAGCAAGTCGCTTACTATGGGGCACACCAGATGGCTCAATCCTGAGCTGCGATGTCTGCATCTATAGACATAGACAGCATGGCTCGGCCCCACCCCCTGCTCCTTCATCACAGGATTTGACTGACAGGAGCGAAAGCCAGTGGCTTATGCTGCATACTGCTACCTAAACAATTTTTACCTTAATGCAAGGAATTCATTAAGTTAAAAAAAAATTTAGGCTTTATAACCACTTTACCCTCCAGCCCCCTCTTTAGAAGGTGATACATTCAATTATATACTATATATATTTTGTTATGTGAATAGAAACATGTAACAAATGGGTATCATGTTGATTCTACATTTATCATGCCCTCCTACACTTTCTGCCATCAAAGCCTCCTGACAATCCTAAAAGAGATACAGAATTACCGGGTGGGGGGGGGGGGAGGCGGTATACCAATGTGCCTAATTTTGGGTTAAGGTGTCATGTTAAAGTTTAGTGGAGGTAGGGGGCCCCGGTGGAGAGTGGAATGAATGTACATTATGGCACATGCTGTACACTGTGGCTCTTGCTTTTAATTCCTTTGTACAGATTCACTCTTATGCCGCGTACACACGTTCGGAATTTCCGATGGAAACAGTCAGACGGAATTTTTTTATCGGATATTCTGACCGTGTGTGTGCCCCATCGGACTTTTTCCTGTCGGAATTTAGAAAGAGAACATGTTCGGAAATTCCGTTCGTCTGTAGGGAACTCAGATGGAGAAAAAAAAAACATGCATGCTCAGAATCAAGTCGACGCATGCTCGGAAGCATTGAACTTAATTTTTCTCATCTCGTCGTAGTGTTGTACGTCACCGCATTCTTGGCGGTCGGAATTTGGTGTGACAGTGTGTATGCAAGACAGCTTGAACAGAATTCCATCGGAAAAATCCATCTGAGTTTATCCCGATGGAAAATCCAATCGTGTGTACGGGGCATAAGTTAAACATTTCGCTTTTTCTTCCTGGAATCCATCTGCCCTTAGCCCAGACATGCAGATGTGTGCTTAGCTAGGAAAGACCTTCCTCCCCTCTTTCAGATAAAAGAAGAAAAAAAGAAAAAAGCACATGAAGACTCCTGGGATATATGACATCATTTTGGCCTAGGCAAGAAACCAGGAAACAGCTGAAAATTTTTAAACAAGTAAATATATTATACCTTCCTATCTATTTACTAATGCTAGCAGCATGAGGTTAAAAAATAGTTAATGTTGATTGAGAGTTGTATTCCACTTTAATGATTAGGAAATGTGGGAAAATTTATGAAACTATTGGATTGTAAACATAGTATGTATCTTTGATCTACATCCTTTCTGTGGTTGGAATGCTGAAGTCATTTATTAGTGGCTAGACAAGTCAAATGTCTGCATGCTATATATCTGATTGCGCAATCTGCTAAAAAAAATGCTTTAGCTGGAAACATTTAAACCTGGTTTATTTATTAGGATGATGTTTTCAATAGTGATGAAACACTACCAACTTAACGCGGTATTAAAGACAAAAATAAAAATGTATTATATTGCAGCTTACCAATTCTAAGATATGGTGGCTGTATTGATTTTCTTTTTAAGCCCAGGTTCACACTGGGGCTGCGGGAGTGAAGCGGTGCGAGTTCAGCTGAACTCGCACGATTTCACTCCTGCCTGTCAGTCCCGATTTCGGCCGCGATTACAGGGACATCTGTGCAGGTTTCTGCACAGATGTCAATGTAAATCGCGGCCCGAAATCGCAAAAAGTAGTACAGAAACTACTTTTTGAAATCGGTGCAGCGCCATTGCCCGCAACTTGCGGCAAAATTCGCCGATTTGACATGCGATTTGACATGTCAAATCGCATGTCAAATCCCACCAGTGTGAACCAGGGCTTAGACTTTTTTTCTTTCTGTTCACTGGTTGATCCTTCCAGTAAGTCTGTTATTTTTAACTTCCTTTTACAGACCAAGCTGTCTAAAAAAAAAAAAAGGAGCAGTTAGAGGGTTGAGACAAACCAGCTTTTATTTAAGTAAAACCTTTATGCCAAAAGGGAAAAAAAACAGTCTCTGGAATTGCTTAAAAAGTGTTATGCCGCGTACACACGACCGTTTTTAACCTCCCTAGCGGTAATCCCGAGCGTGACTCGGGGTTGTTTTTTTATGCTAGGATCGGTAACCCCGAGTCACGCTCGGGGTAGACATTGCAGAGCTCGCAGCGGAGTTTCCCTACCTTCTCCTGGCGATCCAGCGATGATGTCCTCTGCTGTGATCGCCAGCGAGACCTCCGGCGAGTGTCGGCACTTTCGACCCCATCTGACTTCCTAGTTCCGTTCCCTGCGAGCCGCAGCGGCGCATGGGAGCGGAACTGGGCGGCAAATTCAAAAAGGTAAACACACAGTATACATACAGTATACTGTAATCTTACTGATTACAGTACTGTATGTAATAATTACACACCCCCTTGGTCCCTAGTGGTCTGTCCAGTGTCCTGCATGCACTTTTATATAATAAAAATCATTCTTTCTGCCTGTAAACTGGGGATTGTCCATAGCAACTAAAAAGTGTCCCTTTATGTCAAAAGTGGTTTTAGACCAGCTAGAAAGCAGCGATAATAAATTAGAATCACTCGCAGAATTGAGCGATAGCGATTTGTGGGGAAATTCGTCATCAAACACTAAATCTAATGACAGCGACAATTCTGCAACTGAGCAAATTTCAGTGTTTTTGATTTGATTACATTATTGAATATTTTTTATTATAATTAGATTACTATTTTTTATAATTTTTTATAGTTATTCATTATATTATAATTTATAATTTTGTGTTTCATATTTATCATACCCGGGATGTTTACTAGACTCTGGTTTGCTCAGGTTTAAGTAAGTAATTACTAAGAATCGCAGGCCTATAATACATAACACCAAATTTTCATGCAAAATAACTGTACCGCTTTTGGTACATAATTCCAGAAAGAATCATACCGCCAGGGAGGTTAATGTCATTGAAAAAAACTATGTTTTTCTCGACGTGATTTTTTTGTGTTTCCTCTCAAGCCTGCCTTGCCTACACACTATCGTTGAAAAAAATGCTCGAGCAAAGCGCGGTGACGTACAACATGTACGACGGCACTATAAAGGGGAAGTTTCATTCTGTTCGCGCCACCCTTTTGGCTGCTTTTGCTGATTTCGTGTTACCGCGTGTTAGTAAAAGTTTGGGAAGAGACAATTTGCGCTTTTCAGTCTTCGTGCTTTAAGGATCGCTTTCGGGAGTTCAGTTTGTGCTTGTGGGTTCGTATCTGTCTTTCAGTGCTTGTAGTCAGTTCGTATCTGTTTTTGCAGTGCGTTCTTGTCCGCTCGTTACTGTTTTTCAGCTCGTTCTTCAGAGGCCTTGCTGTTCTTCAGTGCGTTCTTTTAGTTCGTTCTGATTAGATGACCGTTTTGAAGCCATGTTGCGGGTACGTTCTTGTCGCCGAGATCGTGCTGTGCTTGCTTCTGGGCTTGTTGCTATGTCCCAGATCCGGTCCATGAACAGGGTGAAGAGGAGTTCTTGGACCAAGAATTGGTTGCTCCAGCGGGACCAATTCTGTCACATGCCTCTGCTGCGGGAGATCCAGGAGAATAACCCTGATGACTACAGGAATTTTCTTAGGATGTCTGACCCCGTTTTTCAGCAGCTCTTGGCTTTGGTGTCCCCCTATATCACCAGGCAGGACACCGTTATGCGGGAAGCCATTACTGCTGAGCAGAGGCTAGTTGCTACGTTGCGCTACCTGGCAACAGGGAGGAGCTTGCAGGACCTCAAGTTCTCGACAGGCATCTCCCCCCAGGCTCTGGGCGTCATAATCCCAGAAACCTGTTCTGCCATAATCCAAGTCCTGCAGGAGGACTATATTAAGGTAAGTTTTCTCCTTTAACATCACATTCTATGTATTTTATGCTTGCTAATGTATATTATTTTTTTAACTGTCTCTAATTACCATGATTGTAATATGCTGTGAATGTCCCCTTTGTCCCCATGCATGTTGTAGGCTTTTAATTCTCCATTTTTTTGGGCCTACATGCATATTTCCAAAAACCAACCTCTCCAGCATTCTATCCTGGGCCCAAACACACCTAGCCTAGTCACTTCCCAATGTTTTTTGTCAGCTCCATTGTAGTGCTTAGCTTGCCCCCCCCCCCCAAATTTTTTTTGATTTTGTATAATTCTTAAAAAATCTTACATAGTACTAGAGCCTTTATTTATGATGTCCCCAACTCATCTCAACCCCCCCCCCCTAAAATAATTTCACTGGTCCATCAGAGGGGGTGATGAATGTTTTTTTTTGGTCATTTTTAGCTCCTATTAAAGCGGAGCTCCACCATAAAGTGGATTTTCCGCTCATCGGAACCCTCCCCCCCTCCGGTGTCAAAATTGACACCTTTCAGGGGTGAGGGGGGTAAAGATACCTGTTTAAGACAGGTATTTTCACCCACATCCGGGAGTCCTCTATGCGGCAAATCTGCGGGAGACATGTCACTTCATGCAGAATACCCGTAGTGTTCTGGGAGACACTCGGCTGCAAGGCTTCACTGCCTGGTTCCCTCACCGAGGATGGTGGAGGGGGCAGCAGAGTGACGAGCGATCGCTCATCCTCTGCTGCGGACGTCGCTGGACTCCAGGACAGGTAAAGTGTCCAAATATTAAAAGTCAGCAGCTGCTGTAGCTGTAGCTGCTGGCTTTTAATATTTTTTTTGCTGCGGAGCTCCGCTTTAAAATACTCCTTCCAAATTAATGTTATACTGATGTTTTGCCAAGAACATTTTGTGATAATCTGCTTTCAATGTTTAGGTATCAAAGTCTTATTTTTTTTTTTGGTTTGACTCCACAGTTACCTTCGACGCCACAGGAATGGCAGAATGTGGCATCTGAGTTTTCTCAGCGGTGGAACTTTCCCAACTGTGGAGGAGCCATTGATGGCAAGCACGTCCGCATCGTGCCTCCACCCCATTCGGGATACTTTTTTTTTAAAGGGTTCCACAGTATTGTGCTGATGGCGGTGGTGTCTGCCAACTATGATTTCCTTTATGTTGACGTTGGGAAAAATGGGCGGATGTCTGACGGTGGAGTTTTTGCCCAGACAGATTTCGCCGACCGGCTTCAATCAGAGGACCTGGCATTGCCACCTGCGGCAGAGATTGAAGATGGACTACCCTTTGTTTTCCTGGCAGATGCGCTCGGTCCCCATTTGATGAGGCCTTTTCCACAAAGGACCCTCACCCCTGAGAGGAGGGTCTTTAACCTCCCTAGCGGTAATCCCGAGCGTGACTCGGGGTTGTTTTTTTATGCTAGGATCGGTAACCCCGAGTCACGCTCGGGGTAGACATTGCAGAGCCCGCAGCGGAGTTTCCTTACCTTCTCCTGGCGATCCAGCGATGATGTCCTCTGCTGTGATCGCCAGCGAGACCTCCGGCGAGTGTCGGCACTTTCGACCCCATCTGACTTCCTAGTTCCGTTCCCTGCGAGCCGCAGCGGCGCAAGGGAGCGGAACTGGGCGGCAAATTCAAAAAGGTAAACACATAGTATACATACAGTATACTGTAATCTTGCAGATTACAGTACTGTATGTAATAATTACACACCCCCTTTGTCCCTAGTGGTCTGCCCAGTGCCCTGCATGCACTTTTATATAATAAAAATCGTTCTTTCTGCCTGTAAACTGGGGATTGTCCATAGCAACTAAAAAG
The DNA here is from genome assembly GCA_029206835.1 of Rana muscosa. Taxonomy (NCBI): domain Eukaryota; kingdom Metazoa; phylum Chordata; class Amphibia; order Anura; family Ranidae; genus Rana; species Rana muscosa. Next base: position 152,804,462 of record CM055117.1, read on the forward strand.
TGTCCCTTTATGTCAAAAGTGGTTTTAGACCAGCTAGAAAGCAGCGATAATAAATTAGAATCACTCGCAGAATTGAGCGATAGTGATTTGTGGGGAAATTCGTCATCAAACACTAAATCTAATGACAGCGACAATTCTGCAACTGAGCAAATTTCAGTGTTTTTGATTTGATTACATTATTGAATAATTTTTATTATAATTAGATTACTATTTTTTATAATTATTTATAGTTATTTATTATATTATAATTTATAATTTTGTGTTTCATATTTATCATACCTGGGATGTTTACTAGACTCTGGTTTGGTCAGGTTTAAGTAAGTAATTACTAAGAATCGCAGGCCTATAATACATAACACCAAATTTTCATGCAAAATAATTGTACCGCTTTTGGTACATAATTCCAGAAAGAATCATACCGCCAGGGAGGTTAATTATAGGCTGGCCAGAGCGAGAAGGGTGGTAGAAAAGGCCTTTGGCATCATGGCCAGTCGTTTCCACCTTTTTATGACCTCTCTCAACATGGCGGAGTACAAATGGAATCATATAATAATGTGCTGTTGCATACTACACAATTTTTTAAAAAGACATTCCAATACTTACCTTTCTTCAGTTGCCCTTCAGGGCACACAGTTCTCAGATGGACCATTGCCAGCCCAGGTAGCTGGCCCTACAGGCTTGGCCCCCCAAAGCGGGCGTGATGTAGACTATTTTATGGGTAGGAGGGCCATTGCAATGCCTGATCACATTTGAAAAAAAATTCTTTGGAATAAAAATATACTTTATAATGAAAACATCTTGTTTGGTTTTATTTTGGTTGATTTGATCTTTCTCCTAGGTCAGTGATGGTGAACCTTGGAACTCCAGATGTTTTGCAACTACATTTCCCATGATGCTCAACTCCACTGCAGAGTGCCTTAGCAACCTGGGAAATGTAGTTCAAAACCATCTGGGGTGCCAAGGTTCACCATCACTGTCCTAGGTTATACTAGTGCAGTTGTAGTGACATGTTTATTTTTCTGAAGTAAATTACCATCATTTTCAGTGTAAACACACCCATTTTTTTTGGGGGGGTGGGGCAACATTGATATAAGAAGCCACACATTGTTGATTCCAAAATATTTTTATTGGAGTACAATTTTTGGGTTATTTTTATAAAAATAGAAAATGTTATAATTTTAGTTTTTTTGGATATTTTTCTTGCTAAAACGCATGAACCATATGTTCAACATGTACAATAGTACTTAAAACAATTAAAAGCTTACAAAACAAAATCTCAAATCAACAAACAAAAAACAAAATAACATTTTAGCCCATATAAAAGATTTAAACCCTCCCAAGAACATGTCGTATTTTTTTTATTCTTTGCTACAGCAGATCTTTTTCCTCATCTGGAACAAGTTTTCATTCATTTGTTCCAGGTCACGAGAGCAGACCCTAAGTTCTTTTATCAACATCTGGGCACTGTGTCTGTTGAATGTTGCTTGGGCCGCAGGCATTAAAGCACCTTAAATTTAGAAAAAACAATGTCTTAATAAATATAAAGGCCTACATCTATTACCTGAGGCTGTGGTGTATGACACTGACCTGTTGTGTTGCCATTTTCCACTTCTTCAGCCACATCCTGCGGTTGTGGGTCTTGGGTTGGTGGTGGGGGGTTCCCAGCCTCCTGTCTCGAAGCTCTTTGAAGCCCTATGAGATAGAACCCAAAGGTAGACTTGAGTAAATAAATATATTTAGGCCTGAAAGACGAATATTAAACATTCTTTGGAAGTGTGGTACAATTGTCTTTTTTGTCAATATTTCTAAGCTGAACACATGATTGTATCCATTACCAAAGCTGATAGATTGATCTATTTTGATCAGGTTTCACACATGGAAACACACCAAGTATCCACTGGATCACCTGTGTGTGACACCATAAAAAGGTTGTTCTTGTGGCCCACACTTGTGCTAATGAGTCCAGATGTGTAAGCAGCTGCTGAGCATACTCTCCTAACCGTACACTGAATCCAGTTACATTAGTTAAATATAGTTACCAACACATATACACAACCATGTTTCTAAAAAATTCTCACATAAACAGTTCAAGATGTCAATTTTCATGTTCTTGGGCACAAGAATCCAGTCGTAGGAATCATTGTTCATTCGTTCACTAAATGACGATGTTTTGGTCCGATACAGTGTTAACTACATTTGATCATTCCTAAATAGGCATGTTCAAATTTAGTTAACACTGTATTCTCCAAAAAACATTGTATTATTGCTAATGAACGATGATTTCTACGATCGATTCATGTGCCCAAGAACATGAAACCGGACATCTTGAACTGTACTACATACATTAAATAAAAAGCACATGCAGCACCACGCTATTAATAAAAATCAGAGTAAATGTAAATCTACTTACTTTTTCTGATCACTTTTTTTATTTTCTTGTATTGCTCCGGCTCCCTCAACTTAATGTCAGACCATCTTTTGCGGATCTGTTCTTTGGATCTGCGAACACCAAATTTTCTCGCCAGAGTTTGTACCACTTTATCCATGATTTGAGCCTTCACCTGATTAGGCTTTTTGTATGGCCCATGTTTAGCATCGTAATCCTCCCTCAGCAATATTGTGACCATTTCCACCATCTCCTCAAACGCCATGTTTGTGGCTTTGTATCTCCTGGATCTGGTCTAGCCTACTTCCACACTTTCCTCCTCATATCGGTGAGTCTCCGCCATGTTGTGTATCATTAGGACGAGCGAGAAGGGGCGGGGAAAGTAGTATAACGAACGTCAGGGGCGGGAAAAGCGTGCGGAGCGTCACGCATGCACACTGTAATATAACGGAAATAAACATCGTTGAAAGCGACGTTCAGTAAGTGGAAGAAGGTTGGAAGCAACGAACGTGTAGATCGCGGGTACGTAACATTTTTCATACTTGATAAGTCTAGGGTTGAGCGGACCCGAACTGTAAAGTTCGGTACCGTACAGAACTATTGTGTTTTTGGGTCCCGGACCCGAACCCTAAAAATTCACTATATGTTCGGGTCCATTGTTGGGCAATATGCATGTAAAGTCGCGCTTGTTTCCCGTGCTTAGAACTGTCCCTGCACAAAGTGTCATTTTTGAATGAAAAAAAGTAATTTAAAACTCACTACAGTGTATTAATGAATTCTCGGCTCCCGGCAATACATAGAAAAGTAATTGATAAAAAAAAAAAAAACGTGGGGTCCCCCCAAATTCAATTTCCAGGCCCTTCAGGTCTGGAATGGAGATTAAGGGGAACCCCGCCGTAAATGTAAAAAAAAAATGCGTGCGGTTCCCCCAAATATCCATACTAGGCCCTTCAGGTCTGGAAAGGATTTTAAGGGGAACTCCACCCCAAATTTCGACAAAAAATGGCGTGGAGTACCCCCAAAAATCCAGACCAGACCCTTTATCCGAGCACGCAACCTGGCAGGCTGCAGAAAAAGAGGGGGGACGAGAGAGCGCCCCCCCTGCTGAACCGTACCAGGCCACATGCCCTCATCATGGGAAGGATGTCCTCATGTTGATGGGGACAAGGGCCTCATCCCCACAACCCTTGCCCGGTGGTTGTGGGGGTCTGCGGGCGGGGGGCTTATCGGAATCTGGAAGGCCCCTTTTACAAAGGGGACCCCCAGATCCCGGCCCCCCCTCTATGTGAATTGGTAAGGGGTACATTGTACCCCTACCATTTCACAAAGAAAGTGTCCAAAATGTTAAAAATGACAATAGCCGGTTTTTTAAAATTCCTTTATTAATGTCTTCTCTTTTCTTCTATCTTCTTCCATCTTCTTCTTCCATCTTCTTCTTTTCTTCATTCGGGTTTCTTCCTCCATCTTCCTCTTCATCTCCATCTTCATCTCCATCTTCATCTTCCTTCTTCCTTCGGTGTTCTCGTCCACATCTTGCTCCGGCATCTTGCACCGGCTTCTTCTTTCTTCGGCCGCTCCGTTTGAATTGGAGGTTCCCGCTGTGTGACGCATCAGTTCTTCAGTTCTCCTCTTGGTCCGCTGCCACCCGGTGACCCCGCCCCCCTCTGACGCACATGGTTTTCACGGGGACTTTCCCCGTAGTGTCAGAGGGGGGCGGGGCCACTGGGTGCCAGCGGACCTAGAGGAGAACTGAAGCGTCACACAGCGGGAACCTCCAATTCAAACGGAGCGGCCGAAGAAAGAAGAAGCCGGAGCAAGATGCGGACGAGAAGACCGAAGGAAGAAGGAAGATGAAAAGATGGAGATGAAGATGGAGATGAAGATGAAGAGGAAGATGGAGGAAGAAACCCGAATGGAGAAAAAAAGAAGATGAAAGAAGATGGATGAAAGGAGAAGACATTAATAAAGGAATTTTATAAAACCGGCTATTGTCATTTTTAACATTTTGGACACTTTCTTTGTGAAATGGTAGGGGTACAATGTACCCCTTACCAATTCACATAGGGGGGGCCGGGATCTGGGGGTCCCCTTCGTTAAAGGGGTCTTCCAGATTCCGATAAGCCCCCCGCCCGCAGACCCCCACAACCACCGGGCAATGGTTGTGGGGATGAGGCCCTTGTCCCCATCAACATGGGGACTTCCTCCCCATGTTGAGGGCATGTGGCCTGGTACGGTTCAGGAGGGGGGGCGCTCTCTCATCCCCCCCTCTTTTTCTGCGGCCTGCCAGGTTGCGTGCTCAGATAAAGGGTCTGGTCTGGATTTTTGGGGGTACTCCACGCCATTTTTTTTAAAATTTGGGGTGGAGTTCCCCTTAAAATCCTTTCCAGACCTGAAGGGCCTGGTATGGATGTTTGGGGGAACCGCACGCATTTTTTTTTTATTTTGCGTCAGGGTTCCCCTTAATATCCATTCCAGACCTGAAGGGACTGGTAATTGAATTTGGGGGAACCCCCACCCTTTTTTTCTTTTTGTATCAATGACTTTTCTATGTATTGCATTTGACGGGAGCCAACAATTCATTATATCCTGGAGTGATTTTTAAAAGAATTTTTTTACTTCACAAATGACACTTTGTGCAAGGACAGTTCTAGGTACTCCTTTACTTTTTTGGAGCCATTTTAGTCCTCAGAAGTTCGGGTCCCCATTGACTTCAATGGGGTTCGGGTTCGGGGTCAAGTTCGGTCCCGAACTCAAGCTTTTTACGAAGTTTGCCCAAAACCGTCGAACACAAACATCCAGGTGTCCGCTCAACTCTATGATGACTGATCAATTGCTGAGTTTGTGGCCTATATATGGTGAGAAAGATTAGTAGTAGTCTTGACTGACATTAGATTTTTTGTCTGGTTATTGACTTGCAGAAAAGATGCAGGTATTTAAAGACCCTGATTTCATGGCAGAATTCCTGCAAAGGTGGAAAAATCTTACGGTTTTATGGGAGACCAAAAATAAACTAAATAAAAATAAAGACGCCAGGAAGAGAGCACTGGAGACCATGCTGGAATTTGTGCAAACACAGGTCCCCACAGCAACAATAGAGGATGTGAAGAAGAAAATTGGGACCATTAGGGGCACATATCGGACTGAACGAAACAGAGTCCGAACATCAATGCGGTCAGGAGCAGCTGCAGAGGACATATACAAGCCTAATCTATGGTACTACCATCATCTAAATTTCCTGGATGACCACCTGGAATCAAGGGAATCCCTTTCCAGCCTTCCCCCCAGAAGGAGCTCCAGCCTTCCCTGCAGTCAACCCTCCAGCCTTCCCTCCAGCCTTCCCTGCAGCCAACCCTCCAGCCTTCCCTCCAGCCTTACCTGCAGCCAAGTTGAGGTTTCTTTGGAGGAACAAGCTGAACTCCAGGAGGAGCCTGATTTGAACATTTGGAGCCAGGTATAGTATTTAGCTAAAGATTTCTTGTACTAAAAGTCTAATGTTGTCAAAGATGTTAAACTTGTGTGAAAAATTTGACCATTTACCAAAAAGTGTTTGACATATCAATAGACAGTAGTGGCCAAAAATTATGGGGACAAGAATGAAAAATGCTGGGGTCAGAATGATTGACTTTAATATTTATTAGCATTCAATTAGCAAATGTCATGAGGTGACAAATGTGTGTGATAGATGAAGCAAAAAAATAAAATATGTACCTTTTTTATACAGGATGAGGAGGCAGGCGCCAGTGTGACTTAGGAGGAGGCAGGCACCAGTGTGACCCAGGAGGAGGCAGGCGCCAGTGTGACCCAGGAGGAGGCAGGCCCCAGTGGGACCCAGGAGGAGGCAGGCCCCAGTGGGACACAGCGAAACACCAGGCCCCAGATACCTCCTCTGCGTATTCCCCAAAAAAGGGCCAGGAGGCTTATTCAGATGGAGGAGGAGACCCAGACCCTAATTAGGGAGGCTACTGCGGCCCTCAGAGAGCCCCCCACTGCTGCAGAGGGATTTGCTGCCCTTATTGGGCACAAACTGCCAGAAATGCAAATGGCCCAGCGGCTAAAATGCGAGACCTTCATCTTGAAGGTCGTAAACATGGGCATGTTGGGAAAACTCAATGACTTTACTGACGTTGTTGATGTTTGTTATGTCCATGCTCCTGTTCCTGCTCCAGTTCCTGCCCCACTCCCTGCTCCTGCCCCACTCCCTGCTCCTGCCCCAGTCCCTGCTCCTGCTCCAGTCCCTCCTCCAGCCACATGATCTCCTCCACGGACACAGCCTCCAAGGAAGGCTGCAGGGAAGCCTGCAGTGAAGGCAACAAAGAAGAGCTGGAAATAAGCCCAGGATATGTCCTTCAGATGGTCCCAATTTTCTTCTTCACATCCTTTGTTGTTTGCTGTGGTGATCTGTGTCTGCACTAATTCAAGCAGGGTCTCCAGTGCTGTCTTCCTGGCTTCTTTAGTTTTCCTTTACCTGTGGTTTTGTTTTGCCTTAACCTTTAATTTATTTTTAGGCCAGAATAAATGGTATTTTTGTTTCATGATAAAAATTGAACATGTGTTTTTATTCTAAATAGAGAGTTTGCTAGTGAGTAGGCAGGGACATTGCAAAAAAAAATTGGGAAATTAACAAGGGACACTAACCTCCTTGAGGGTAAATTAGAATAAATAATAATGTTGTTGTGGTAACTTGACAACCTCAAAAATATCAAAGAATAATGGAAAGCAGTCTAAAATATTATTCAAATAATAATCAAAAAGAACATCTTTGATACAAGATGGTAACTCAAAAAAAATGGGTATTTAGAGAGATCTGGCTTACAATAAATATAGATTAATCATGAGAAAACAATAAATAATAAAGAAAAAACTTTTTCATAACTCTGTGAGAATATCAGCAGCAAAAGAATTGGATTATTGCAGCATTATAACGAAGAAAAGAATGCGCTGCATTAAACGATGCAATAATTTCCAGCATGACGAATGTGCTATCTCCATTACGAACGCTAGTTTTACCAGAACGAGCGCTCCCTTCTCATCACTTGCTTCTGAGCATGCGCGCTTTTTTCACGTCGTTAAAGCCTTCACACGACCGTTTTTCATGACGAGAAAAACGACGACGTGAAAAACGACGAGAAAAATTAGAGCATGTTCCAATTTTTTCATGGCCATTTTTCACGTTGTGAAAAATGCTCTGAAGCCCACACACGATCGTTTTATTGACCATTTAAAAAAATTACATTTTTCTCATCATTAAAAACGGTCGTGTGTACGTGGCATTAGCTGGAGTTTTGCTTTAATTTGTTAGTTTGGAAACAAAAAGTGTAGCGCTAATCAAAAAAAGGAACAAGAATGCATGACGCACTCAAATGAGTATATAAAAATGGTGCAATATAAAAAAAAACACTCAAATATTAAGTAAGAACAGTAAGAAGTCCTCATATATACAAAATGTCTATATGCGAAATACAAGTGAAAACTTGTGCAACTGAGTGTCCTAAAGTAATTCAAAACTGAAGGCAATGGTGAAATTCAAAAGTGGGTGAAGACTTTGAAGGAAAAGTGACGGTGAGAAGATGAAGAGAACCACCACCAATAGGTAAGGAGCTTACCAGATAGTTTGAACCCAGAGGAACATATGTTCAGTGGGTCAAACGGGCTTGGTGTGGTGGAACCACGATGGAACCTGGACAATCTGTATGCTGCAAATTGCTGTGCTGGAAATGGCCAAACATCAACAGGGAGAGAGAAACCGCAGAAGAAAGATTACCTCTTAGCAGATAACCTCATATGCAGTAGTGGTCCGGGAATATCCCAATCAATATGCGCAGGTAAGTATCATGTAATAGAGAAAAGAAACAGCCACATAGCGTAACTCTGTTTATAAATCAAAATTTAATGTAGTGGAAACACTTACATTTAAGGTGATATAAAAGCACTTTGCAAAGAATGTGTCTTCACACTCAGCTGCCCCCACTCCCCCACACAAACACACACACCTCTACACACTCAGCTGCCCCCTCACACACACACCTGTACACACTCAGCTGCCCCCCCACCCCCCCCCCCCACACACAAACACCTGTATACTCAGCTCCCCACCCTCCACATACACACCTGTAAACACTCAGACACTCAGCCCCCCCCACACACACACACCTGTACACTCAGCTCCCCACCCTCCCCCCCCCACACACCTGTACACACTCAGCTGCCCCCCCCACACACACACCTGTACACACCTAGCTGCCCCCCCCACACACACACACACACCTGTACACACTCAGCTCCCCGCCCCACTCCCCTCACACACACACACCTGTACACTCAGCTCCCCACCCCCCCACACCCACACCTGTACACACTAAGGTCCCAACCCCCCCACACACACCTGTATACACTCAGCTTCCCCCACACACACCTCTACCTGTACACACTCAGCTGCCCCTCCCTGTACACAAACAGCCTCACCCCTTCACTTGTACTCACAGCCCCCACTTGTAAGGTGGTCTTCCTAGTCCCAGGTCCTGTTTCTACATGTTCCTGTGAGACACGAGAGGAGCTGCAATCCAATATATAGTACACACTAGGGGTGCACATGCAGGAAGCAGCCAGAGGTGGCAGTAAAGAGCCCGACTGTGAGCTGAATAACACAGAGGAGCAGCCACTGCTGACATGCATGAATATAGAGAGCCAGCCGCAGCTACAGAGCACCCGCCCTAACTTGTCCCGTTCCTGATAGCTGGCCTGACACCCCCCTCCAATGTGTAACACCAGGGGTGCCCCCCCCATAGATACGCCACTGGATTCGGTGGAGTGGGATTACTTGTGGATGCTATTGCGCAAATTTGGCTTTGGGATGGTTTTTATATCCTAGCTGCAAATGCTATACTCGGACCCAACGGCCCGGGTCCGTATGGATGGCATGCTTTCTATGCCTTTCCCACTTCACCGGGGCACTAGGCAGGGTTGCCCACTTTCCCAGTCCTTTTTGCCCTGGCCATTGAGCTCCTGGTGATGATGTTCCGGGCCTTTTCTGCAGTTGTTGGTAAATCTGTGCCCCCCTGATGGAAAAAGTGTCTATGTATGCCGACGACACACTCCTCTACCTTGGCGATGCCCACCAATTCTTGACAGCTGCCCTGGAGATCATTAATACATTTGGCAGATTCTCCGGTATGAAAATTATTTGGGACAAGTCAGTGCTCTTCCCCTTGACTCAAGCGATTCCTCCTGCTAACCAACCTGCTAACCTACCTGCTAACCTCCCTGCCCCCCTCCAATGGATGGACCAGTTGAAATACCTCAGTATCTTTATTCCTAAAAATGTGTCCAAATACATTGAAGACAATGTACGTCCGGTCCTCCAGAATTTTCTTAGGAAGTGTGTAACCTGAAAAAATCTGCCACTTACGCCAGTAGGTAGAGTTAACTTAATTAAAATGTCTTTCCTTCCTAAATTTTTATATGTGTTTAGACACACCCCAATCTGTATTCCCAACTCCTTTTTTAACAAATTGGACCAAACCATTAGCTCTTTTGTCTGGAAGGGCTATGTCCCTAGAGTGGCTAGATCCACGCTCCAAATTCCTTTATCAGAAGGGGGACTGGCACTACCGAACATTAAGAAATATTACTGGGCGGCTGTTTTGGTGTCAGTGCGGTGGTGGTTTACAAGATCAATCTAATCCCACAGTGAATCTGGAGGCCGCAATATTGGGTTCATACTCCGAACTCAGTAACCTGGTGTGCAGGGGATCCAGATCCAGTTCCCAAATTACTATCCCTATGAAGACCACGGCTTTGGTGTGGAGACAGGTTTCCCTGCCTTTGGTGGGACCTGGAGCATTTTCTCCTCACAGCCTGCTATGGGGTAATCCGCTTTTGCCTCACCTGCAGACTGTTCCTGACCCGCAGATAAGGGCTCAGTATGGGGTCAGGACTCTGCGAGACATTATGCCTGATAGTCATCTTCTCACTTTTGAAGAGATGAAAAAACAATTTCTGTTTCTCTCCTGGATGTACTTCAGGTATTTGCAACTTCGGCATGCTGTTCATTCACAGTTTCCTGGCCCCATCATCTTTAAGCCCCACTCTTTGGAAAAGGCTTCTCATTGCCCGCAATATAGATAGGACACTCTCCTCCATTTATTTCAGGCTCACCTGTGCGGGAGGCCCTTGGGCGGGAAGGGCCTTTCAGGCTTGGCAGCGTGACATACCCACTCTGACGGACGAGGACCTACAACAATACATCCCCCTTATGATCTCTGCCAAAGATCAATTTATTCAGTTAAAATTCATTCATTCATAGGGTGCATTATATGCCCCAGAGGCTTTCGGTTATCTACACTACATTGGATGCTTTATGCCCACACTGTCGAGGGGAGGTGGGAAATTTCATACACATGGTATGGTCTTGCCCGGCACTTCAGGGCTTCTGGCAGGCAGTGGTAGCTGACATTCAGAGGATCAGTGGGGTGTCCCTCACACCTGACCCCCTGGTTTTCCTATTACGGAGGACAGATAATCTACCTAGAATACGCATATTGAACTGTTTACATTCTATGCTGCATATTATGCTAGGAAAACTATACTAATTGGCTGGAAGGCATCTGACCCCCCTCTGGTTTCCACATAGAAAAAGATAATAAATGAAATTCTCCCTCTATACAAAATGACGTATATGGGGTGCAATTGCCCTAAAAAGTTTCACAAAATCTGGTCGGCCTGGGTGGAAGCTAGACATCTTACACTGTAGCCCCATTCCAGGATCTTCTACTCCCATCTTTTCCCCCTCCCCTTCCCCACCCTTTGAGCCCTTTTTCCTGCTAATTCCCCTGGTTTGGCACTTTTTCAGTTAAAATTTATGAACAGAGAATGAATTCATTTTTGCCCTTCCTTGCGACAAGTGGATTAACGTATTTAATTTGATCATGTCTTGATACTGCATCACTGGACGTTGTAAATCTTCCTTCCTTTTTTCTGTAATATCTGTTGACATTCACATGTACACTGCTGTTTTATATCAATAAACATTCCTTCTGTTAAAAAAAAAAAAAAAGACTGGGATGCCATTAAAGTTCAAGTGCGTGTAAAGGCAGGTGTCTCAATACTTTTGGTAATATAGTGTAAATATATATATATATATATATATATATATATATATATATATATATATATACATACACGCATGTGTGTTTGAGCTTTGGGGTGCACACCCTAATGCAATAGGCTGCGCACGCCTATGACTCTATCTAAAATGATTAAAACATTTTTCATATAAAATTGGACAATCCTTCACCATATTCATAGTTTTGACACCAGATAGATCTTCTCGGCTTCATAATGAGGTACTAAAACAGCTGGTGGAAACTATTGTAGAAGAGAGAATTTTTAAAGAGTATATAAAGCCATTATTTCGTATTCCTGATATGTGCCTGCTGTACCATGTACTTGTATGAGAAAGTATCCTGCTCTCTTTGTACGGCTTCCTTTGTGTGAAATTTAGACATGTGCATTCGTTTTCGTCCGAATGCATTTTTGTCCGAATTTCTGGTATTTTCGTTATCGTTTTAACAAACGAAAACGAAAATGCAGAATCCGAAAACCGAAAGATCTGACATAAACAAATGCTTCATTGCTTAATTTTCGTTTTCGTTGCAACAACAGTTCTATATAGATAGGGGATTCGACATGAGGCTGACAATAACAATCTGTGTCCATCGAACCTGTGGTCGAATGTGCCTAGCCTTAACTCTATTAGTCCAAGATTATTCTACATAGAGAGAAAAGATTCGACATTATAGAGAGAAAAGTTTTGACATTATAGAGAGAAAAGATTCGACATTATAGAGAGAAAAGATTCGACATGATAGAGAGAAAAGATTCGACATAATAGATAGAAAAGATTCGACATAATAGAGAGAAAAGATTCGACATAGAGAGAAAAGATCACTGCTGGAATTGGGTGGGGGAAGTAAAATAAAAAAATGATGATGATGAATGTTATTGGCTGATTGTAACCAAAGAGGAGGAGCAGTAAAATAGCTAGAACTAACTTGACAATTCAACGTGAACGACGAAGATTCGACAAAGCATCGAAAAACATACAAACGTCGAATCTGTCATTGAAGGCTTATGGTGTCTGTTGAAAGTTCTAAGAAGATTCAATGGAGCAGATAAACTGTACGACGCTGCAATCGTACATTTCCGGTCAAATGCTCGGCCCATAGGCTATAGAAGAATTCTAATGTTGGTTGACTAGTAATAATAATTAATAAATATAATTATTACTAGTCATACAACATTATAATTCTACTATAGCTAGCTTGTAGGCGGAACATTCAACCGGAAATGTATGATTGCGGCGTCGTACAGTTTTGCTGCTCCGTCGAATCTTCTTAGAACATTCGACAGACACCATAAGCCTTCAATGACAGATTCGACCTTAATTAATTCTGATTTTTGGACGAATGCAATTTCTAACGAAAAACGAAATGAATAAAAACGAATTTCGGGAGTAACTAAATAAATGTATTTTTCTAACGAAAACGAAATTCCGAAACAAAATATTTCAGTGTGCACATGTCTAGTGAAATTCCTGTCGTTCCTGCCAGTCCCTCTGCTTTCCTATTGAAAACTGACCACACTAAGCAGGAGAACACATTGTGGTCAGTTATTTAGCTATGCTAGTAATGCAGTCTGCTCTCCTCCAATGATCAGACTTTTCTTGACACCCCCCCCTGCACAGCCATTTATTGGGAAGTGTGCTGCTGTTTCTCATCCCCCGCTCTTATACAGCGGAGAACTGAGGGAATGTGATCACTTTTTTTATATCTATACAAAAATGTTTAGAAATGTTTTGTAAATTGAAATCATATCCCCTCTCAAGCGTCTCTTCTCCAGAGAGAATAAGTTCAGTGCTCGCAATCTTTCCTCATAACTAAGGTCCTCCAGTCCCTTTATTAGCTTTGTTGCCCTTCTTTGTACTCTCTCCATTTCCAGTACATCCTTCCTGAGGACTGGTGCCCAGAACTGGACAGCATACTCCAGGTGTGGCCAGACCAGAGTCTTGTAGAGCGAAAGAATTATTGTTTTATCTCTGGAGTTAATCCCCTTTTTAATGCATGCCAATATTCTGTTTTCTTTGTTAGCAGCAGCTTGGCATTGCATGAGCCTGTCATCTACTAGGACCCCCGGGTTCTTTTTCCATCCTAGATTCCCCCAGAGGTTCTCCCCCCAATTTATAGATTGCATTCATATTTTTGCCACCCAAATGCATTATTTTACATTTTTCTACATTGAACCTCATTTGCCATGTAGTTGCCTGCCCTATTCATTTGTTCAGATCTTTTTGCAAGGTTTCCACATCCTGCAGAGAAGTTATTGCCCTGCTTAGCTTGGTATCGTCCGCAAATACAGAGATTGCACTGTTTACCCCATCCTCCAGGTCGTTTATGAACAAATTAAATGGGATTGGTCACAGCACAGAACCGTGGGGGACCCCACTACCCACCCCTGACCATTCCGAGTACTCCCTATTTATCACCACCCTTTATGATTCTGGTATTACTCTGTGTAGATGTTTCAGCAATGTATGGTTATCCTACACTCACCAGCCACTTTATTAGGTACACCTGTTCAATTGCTTGGTAACATAAATGCTAATCAGCAAATCGAATAGCAGCAACTTATTGCATTTAGGCATCTAGACTTGATGAAGACAACTTGCTGATGTTCAAACCGAGCATCAGAATGGGGAAGAATGGGGATTTAAAGTGATTGTAAGGCTTTGTTTTTTATATTTTTTAAATAACAAACATGTCATACTTACCTCCACTGTGCAGTTTGTTTTGCACAGAGTGGCCCCGATCCTCGACTTCTGGGGCCCCCGGCAGCGCTGGTAGCTCCTTCCCACATCGTATAACCCTCACCCTCTAGGAGAGGCGCTCTCCCGGAGAGTTACCTTGCGTGCGCGCTCCCAAGTCCAGCATTCGGCGTTCATAGATGCGGAATGTAGGTCTCGACCCCGCCCCCCCAGCGCCCGCGTCATTGGATTTGACTGACAGCAGTGGGAGCCAATGGCTGCACTGCTATCAATCTATCCAATCAAGAGCCGAGAACCCCGGGCAGAGAGGAAGAGCGTGTCTCCGGCGGGGAATTACATGACTAAAGTGCGCCTGCACCGTCGGCATCGACGCATGCGCCGTAGACATCGGCGTATGGCTCTATTGTAAATATCTCCTGAACCGTGGAGGTTTAGGAGATATTTCCAGCAACTACAGGTAAGCCTTAATCTAGGCTTACCTGTAGGTAAAAGTGGTTGTACAGGGTGTACAACCACTTTAAGTGACTTTGAACGTGGCATGGTTGTTGGTGCCAGACGGGCTGGTCTGAGTATTTCAAAAACTGCTGATCTACAGGGATTTTCACACACAACCATCTCTAGGGTTTACAGAGAATGGTCTGAAAAAGAGAAAATATCCAGTGAGCGCCAGTTGTGTGAACGAAAATGCCTTGTTGATATCAGAGGTCAGAGGAGAATGGGCAGACTGGTTCGAGATGATAGAAAGGTAATGGTAACTCATATAACCACTCGTTACAACCAAGGTATGTAGAATACCATCTCTGAACACACAACACATTGAACCTCGAAGCAGATGGGCTACAGCATCAGAATTACCACACCGGGTGCCACTCCTGTCTGCTAAGAACAGAAAACTGAGGCTACAATTCACACAGGCTCACCAAAATTGGACAATAGAAGCCTGGAAAAACGTTGCCTGGTCTGATGAGTCTCGATTTCAGCTGCAACATTCAGATGGTAGGGTCAGAATTTGGCGTAAACAACATGAAAGCATGGATCCATCCTGCTTTGTATCAATGGTTTAAGCTGGTGGTGGTGGTGGTGTAATGGTGTGGGGGATATTTTCTTGGCACACTTTGGGCCCCTTAGTACCAATTGAGCATCTTTTAAACACCATGGCCTACTTGAGTATTGTTGCTGACCATGTCCATCCCTTTATGACTACAAAGTGCCCATCTTCTGGTGGCTCCTTCCAGCAGAATAATGCACAAAGCTCAAATCATCTCAAACTGGTTTCTTGAACATAACAATGAGGTCACTGTACTCCAATGGCCTCCACACTCACCAGATCTCAATCCAATAGAGCACCTTTGGGATGTGGTGGAACTGAAGATTTGCATGATGGAAGGGCAGCCGACAAATCTGCAGCAACTACGTGATGCTATCATGTCAATGTGGACCAAAATCTCTGATGAATGTTTCCAACACCTTGTTGAATCTATGCCACAAAGAATTAAGGCAGTTCTGAAGGCAAAAGGGGTCCAACCCGATATTTAACAAGGTGCACCTAATAAAGTGGCCAGAGAGTGTATATACACAACAATATATTGTCTTTTCACTGCTGGCTATAAACTCTGGACACTTTTGTTAAAACATTTTGAACAAAAAAAGTTATACAGTTAACAAGTGTGGCCAGTGTAGCTGTACAAATTGTACCTGACAAATAGGGGTGGGAAAAAACTTTCTAAAAATAATTTTTCTAGAAATTGTCTTGAAAGGAATGTGCCATATTAACTAGAGTTTTAAGTGGGACTAATATATATATAGTCCAATGATAAATCAGTTTTAGCTGGCAAAAAGAAATGTTCATTAGGTGTATTCAGATAAATAAATCCTTAGATGCAGTTTTACAAAATAAATGTTGATCCAGCTGGTTATTATGTAAGCCTCTTACAGTTATGTTAACGTGTTTTATAGTGTAATAAAAGTCTGTGCAATGCAATCTTTAGCAATCACAGTCAGCCTGTTGCTTCACCATGTCTCTCCTTTGATCTCATCCACTCACCTGGTGGTCTCCTCATATAATATACATGCAAAGTTATTAGTCAATAAAATTACTCAACTGTAAAAAAAACTCACACCCTGGCCACAATAGGTTTCCTTCAAGTAAGATATATTCTGATGTCGGGTCATTTTTAGTAAGAGGAAAAAGATATTAGTTTTAAAGTTAGAGAATACATCTGGAGCTTCCCTGGCACCAATAAATTTACATGTAGAATTATATAGTAAGTCAGGAGTCCTCAAACTCAATAAACAAAGGGGCCGGTTCACTGTCTTTTAGTACCTCATCAATGGTGCCAGTGGGAAAAATTAATGCCCATTTTTGGTGTCAATGAAAGGAATTGTGCCCCATTGTTGGTGTCACTGGGATGGCTAGTGCCTCGTCATTAATGTCAGTGGAAATAATTGTATTCCATCGTTGGTGTCAGTGGGAGAAAGAGAGACTCATCAATAGGAATTTTCCCCAACATTAGTGTCAATAGGAGGAATAGGGCCTCATCAGTGGTGTCAGCAGAAGAAAATACAGTGTGCTCCATCTTTGGTGTCAGTGGAGGCAGGGCCGGATTTCCCACAAGGCCAACAAGGCCAGGCCTCGGGGCGGCACTGTGTGTAGGGGCGGCACTGTGTGTAGGGGCGGCGCTGTGCGGCGGAGGAAACAAGTCCTCCTAAATTCAATTCGGTGGTCCCCGGCAGCCCGAAGCTCCGTCCGCCATTTTTGAATGTCCGGCACCCTGTGATTGGGCCATGGGGGTCATGTGCGGCGTGGGGCTGGCCTGTCTGTGATCCTGAACTCCCGCCTTTCGCCTCTGCACATGACCTCCACAGCCCAATCACAGTGCGCCGGACACTAAACAAACATGGTGGCCGCCTCCTCCTATCCTCCAGGCCGACAAGCAGGTGAGGAGGAACACAGACTGGGGAGAGAGGCAGAGAGAGAAACGGAGGCAAAGTCAGAGGCAAAGAGAGAGTGAGGCAAAGAGACAGAGGCACTGAGAGAGAGAGAGACACTGAGAGAGAGAGAGAGACAGAGGCACTGAGAGAGAGAGTGACAGAGGCACTGAGAGGGAGAGACAGAGGCACTGAGAGAGAGAGACAGAGGCACTGAGAGAGAGACAGAGGCACTGAGAGAGAGAGAGAGACAGAGGCAAAGAGAGAGAGGCAAAGAGAGAGAGAGGCAAAGAGAGAGAAAGTGAGAGAGGCAAAGAGAGAGAGAGGCAAAGAGAGAGAAAGAGAGAGACAGAGAGAGAGAGACAGAGGCAAAGAGAGAGGCAGAGAGACAGAGGCAAAGAGAGAGAGAGACAGAGGCAAAGAGAGAGGCAGATAGAGAGAGAGAGAGTGAGACACGGGGGCAGAGAGTGAGAGACGGGCAGAGAGTGAGAGACGGGGGCAGAGAGTGGCAGAGAGAGGGAGAGTGGCAGAGAGAGAGGGATGCAGAGAGAGAGTTACAGTAGGCAGGACATTATAGTGGTCAGTGTAGTGTAGTGGACAGTGTAGTATTATGGTCAGTAGAGTATTGTGGTCAGTGTCATGGAAAAATAGTATAGTGGACAGTATAGTATAGTGGTCAGTATAGTGGTCAGTGTAGTGTAGTGGACAATATAGTATAGTGGTCAGTATAGGTATCAGATAGGTCAGTGTTGGAATCAGGTAGGTCAGTACTATTGTATTTGAAGGGACTCGGGGAGTGCTAAAATCCGCAGGTTAGAGGGGTGCAAATTACTTGCCTTGCCCCGGGTGCTGACAACCCACGCTATGCCACTGGGCGGCGGAGAGAGATTACATCATCTCTCATTGCCCGCACTGCTGTTCCAACTTCCGCACTTACTTACAGGGCTGCGAAGGCTGCGCGACATCACACGGAAGAGAGAGAATGACGTCATCTCTCACCGCCCGCCCTCACTCTCATCTCATGTGCCTCTGTTTCACGGTTCACCTGCAGCTAGTTTTCCCGCGCGGGAGAGGCTGACAGCGTTGTACCTGGCTGCAAGTACTCTGCAATGCTGGGGGGGAGGGGGTAGTGTGACAAGTGACATTCCCATCTGGTGGCAGGCAGCATGGAAAGTGACATTCCCATCTGGTGGCAGGCAGCGTGGCAAGTGACATTCCCATCTGGTGACAAGCGACGGTGGCAAGTGACACGCTCAGGGCTCCCACTCATTCTACTTTATGGTGAGTTGAGGTATTTCATTTTATATTGCAATGTAATGATAGAAACAATGCATTTCAATCATCCTGACACCATAACAACCATGGTGCCGGAAGGATTGAAGCACTAACACCAGTCATTGTCTGCGAAAAATCGCTTACCCCCCCGGCGCGTCGCCCCCCGCCCCCCTCATGTGATGGTGGGGGGGCGGCATTGAAGGACCCGGCCTTGGGGCGGCAAAGGAAGTAAATCCGGGCCTGAGTGGAGGGAATTGTGCCCTAAGGGCTGGTTAAATGCAAGCAAAGGGCAGCACTTTGGGGACCACTTAATTATTTGTGAGATCATAGGTGACATCTACAGTCCACTTTCTATGCTTTGATCAGGCCTGCATGTACTATAATGGCACTTGTGGGCAGTCAGAAAGGGGGGAGGGGGGCAACAAGCCTCGAAAAAAGTGAAAGCTTTTTTTCTTATTTAGTTTCCATCTCTGGAGATTCATAGCCAAATTCGGTAAGAGAACTGTATAGGGTGTGGGGGATGTTTAGAAGCCAGAAGACTTCTTGGGAACTGTTCCTCCTTTCTGTGTTTTGTTTGTACATTTGAAAATTAGTTCTGCATATAAAGCAGATTCCATGCTTTCTCCTATATCAAAGTCCGACAGTAGCTTTAATTCAGATAATCACATGACATTGGTATGTAAAAAAGAGTGTAATCATTCAGGTGTGTCTAGGGAAGTGGGATATCTAAATATGGCTCTAATTATGGGTAATTACTTCATTTAGTGGGAAACATTAATAGTGAAGAAAATGAATAACACTGGGAATGACAATGTGGGAGCTGTACAGAGGCTGAAGAGCACAAGACAGGGGACCCATATGCCATCCAGAGATGGGGATAGAAGCTTTTGCTGTTAGCTTCTGTGGAGAGTATGCATTTTTTTTTTATCATTATTGTAACATTTCAGAAGCATCCATAAGCTTGACTAAGTGTATATAAAAATATGAGCTTTTCCCTTGGTAAAAATTCCTATTTCAATGTGGTTTTCAAAGATTGCTGGAAGGTACTTTAAAAGGCATTAGGTAGAAATGTAATAAGCGAGGCATTACTTGTGAAGCTCATCAAAATTATTGTAATTTTTCTACTATATTAATTGGCTCCGTAGTATGCTCACAACATCACACTCAAGAAACCACAGGCTCATGACCTCTCATTCAGCAGTCTATAAGATCACAAAATCACACTAAGCAGCCTAAAGTTTAACAGCATGACACTCAACAACTCAAAGGCACATTAGCTCACATACAACAGTCTATAGGCTCACAAAGTTGCACTCAGCAGCCCAGTAGTGTATTTAGGTTTTGTGCTGCCCTAGGTCTGACTAAACTTGTGCACCCCTAATTTAAATATGACCCACCCCTTCCTGTCAAGGCCACACCCCTTTATGTTTAAGACACACCCTGACATTTTCGAGTGGGGACACTAGTTCTGAGGGCCTGGGGGGGATGGATTACCTTAATTTGAATAGATTTCCTCTCACTTCCTGTTTGGCTATGGGTCAGGAAGTGAAAGGAAATCTCTGCAATGGGACAGGGATGGTAAAAAGTAAACTGATAGGGGCTATAACCCTCCCTTTCTCTATCCAAAATGAAAAAAAAGTGTTGCGTATAGTTATGTTTTTAAGCACAAATTTCTGATAATTTTATGGAGAGGACTAAGAAGATATAACCATGCCAATGGTGCAGCAGAAAATATATAACACAGTGAGGAAGGTTTTTGATCCAGGATGATAGGACAGTCATAAAGTTACTCTGCCCAGTCCAAACTTTCCACAGTTACTCAAACCACTCCACCCAGTTACTCCGCCCACTCCAGTTGTAGACTACTGGTAGAGGCAAGAACACTTCACAAAATGTCCCCAGAAATTGTAGCTTTTCTAGTAATTAAGTGTTCTTGCATAGCTTATTATAGCCAAATTTACCACCCTAACTCCTCCCACAGCTTTTACACTACATAGACAAGTAATATACCGAAACGTGCGGATTGTTCCCGATTGGTGTGCTATTACTTTGTGGAACGTTTCGCAGAATGGTTCACGAAATAGCGTTGTTTTTGCAGTGAAATTTGTCCCATAGGAATGAATGGCGAAATGTTACAAAACTAGAGTGGGAGCTGACAAAAGCTGACAACCCCATGATCTGCCAAAACATTATGACCCCCCCATGATCCGCATAAACATTATGACCACTCATGATCAGCATAAACATTATGACCCCCCATGATCAGCATAAACATTATGACCACCCCATGATCAGCCAAATACTCCAGTTGTAGACTACTGGTGGAGGCAAGAACACTTAACACAATTTCCCCAGAAATTTTAGCTTTTCTAGTTATATGTTATTCTATTGCGCTTGTTATATATATAAATACACATAACTGCCAACATTTTTCAAAAATGTTTTTTTTTTCCCAAAAAAATTTTTTTAAATGATTTTATTAAATTTTTTTCAAAATTGATTTTTTTTTAAATGATTTAAAAAAAAATTCACAAATGATTTAAAAATATATATATATATTATACAGGACAGTCAATGGAAGGAAGTGTAGGACTCTTGTCATTTG
Source organism: Rana muscosa (assembly GCA_029206835.1). Classification (NCBI taxonomy): domain Eukaryota; kingdom Metazoa; phylum Chordata; class Amphibia; order Anura; family Ranidae; genus Rana; species Rana muscosa. The sequence goes on from CM055117.1 coordinate 152,825,474, forward strand.
GAAGCTCAGCCAGCCAAAAGTAAAAGGCGTATCAAAAAACTGAGCACATTGCCCGAAACTAGACACAAATACCTACGTTTTGATGTATTGTGTATGACAAGTAGATCTTGTGGGCGTGAGAGAAAGTTATAGAGAAGGAACTAAGATAATTTATTTAAGGCTCTGTGTTCTAGATGTGACATCATCCACTCTAAGCAGCCCAATAGACACTCTGTTTAATTGATAACATTTCCTGAAAGGATCACTAAACTTAAACAGCTTTTTCACAAAACTGTAAAAGATATCAAACTGAAAAGATATAGCCAGATAGCTGAATATTTTGTGAATATTTTAAAGTTAGTTTGGCTTCTGTAGGTGAAAGTATGAAGGAGCTGAAACTTTTGGGAGCGGAAGAAGATTTTAAGGATTTGAAGCATGCTCTCATTGACTTCAATGTTAAAAAAGTATTACAAATTGTAATATTTTGGACAAAAAGTGTGATTTGGGGTATTTTTTGGTAAAAAAAGTGCAATTTGGGGTAATTTTGGGCAAAACGTGTAATTTTGGGCAAAATGTGTGATTTTGGCTAAATTTGGGCAAAAAGTGCAATGATGGGTAATTTTGGGCAAAAAGTGTGATTTTGGGCAAAAAGTGTGATTGGGGTAATTTTGGGGAAAAGGTGCACTTTGGGGTAATTTTGGGCACAAATAGTGATTTTGGGTATTTTTTGGGAAAAAAAGTGCAATTTTGGGAAATTTTGGGTAAAAAGAGTGATTTGGGGTATTTTTGGGCAAAAAGTGAAATTGTGGGTAATTTTGGCCAAAAAGTGTGATTTTGGGCAAAATGTGTGATTTTGGCTAAATTTGGGCAAAAAGTGCAATTTTGGGTAATTATGGGCAAAAGGTGCGATTTTGGTCAAAAAGTGTGGTTTGGGGTAATTTTGGGGAAAATGTGCACTTTGGGGTAATTTTGGGCAAAAATAGTGATTTTGGGTATTTTTGGGCAAAAAGTAAAATTGTGGGTAATTTTGGCCAAAAAGTGTGATTTTAGGCAAAATGTGTGATTTGGGCTAAATTTGGGCAAAAAGTGCAATTTTGGGTAATTATTGACAAAAAGTGCGATTTTGTGCAAAAAGTGTGATTTTGGGTAATTTTGGGCAAAAGGAGTGATTTGGGGTATTTTTTGGACAAAAAGTGCAATTTTGGGTAATTTTGTGCAAAAAGTGTGATTTGGGGTATTTTTGGGCAAAAAGTAAAATTTTGGGTAATTTTGGGCAAAAATAGTGGTTTGGGGAATTTTTTGGGCAACAAGTGCAATTTTGGGGAATTTTGGGCAAAAAGTGTGATTTTTGGCAAAATGTGTGATTTGGTCAAAATTTGGACAAAACGTGCAATTTTGGGTAATTATGGGCAAAAAGTGAGATTTTGGGCAAAAGGTGTGATTTTGGGTAATTTTGGGGAAAAGGTGCAATTTTGGGTAATTTTGGGCAAAAATAGTGATTTGGGGTATTCTTTGGACAAAAAGTGCAATTTTGGGCAAAAGGAGTGATTTGGGGTATTTTTTGGGCAAAAGGTGAAATTTTGGGCAAAAAGTGTGATTTTGGGCAAAATGTGTGATTTGGGCTAAATTTGGGCAAAAAGTGCAATTTTGGGTAATTATGGGCAAAATTTGTGATTTTGGGCAAAAAGTGCGATTTTGGGTAATTTTGGACAAAAGGTGCGATTTTTTGGGCAAAGGTGCGATTTTGGGTAATTTTGGTCAAAAAGTGCAATTTTGGCAAAAAGAGCAATTTTGGGTTAAAACTGCGGAGATGCCATGGGTCACATACATGCCCATGGCAATGCACTCTAGACCCGAGATTGAACACAGGGTCACATATGCATGCCCATTTGCAATGCACTCTAGACCTACCCGGGATGTATACAAGTGTGGAGATGCCGCCCAGGGTCACATGCACATGTTACATGTCACATGCATGCAAGGCAGGTTCTCTACCACTGAGCTACACCCTCTCCATGAGATATAGAGCTGCTTCTGTCAATAATTAAGTGTTCTTGCATAGCTTATTATAGGCAAATTTACCACCCTAACTCCTCCTACAGCTTTTACACTACATAGACAAGTAATATACCGAAACGTGCGGATTGTTACCGATTGGTGTGCTATTACTTTGTGGAACGTTTCGACGAATGGTTCCCGAAATATCGCTTTTGCAGCGAAATTGGTCCCATAGGAATGAATGGCGAAAATAGAGTGTGAGCTGACAAAAGCTGAAAAATCAGGACATGATTTCTAAACTACCACTACTCCCTCATTTTCAAGCCCACCTACACAAATCTTATATCAAAACGTTCAGCTATCCCTGCTGCCACTACACATGTCCACGGCTAAGGCATAGCCCTGATAGTTTTCACAATATGACTATTTGTTTGCAACTCACGCCGTCTATTGACATTCATTGAAGCTCCCCTCTAGCCACTTCAAATTTGAAGGGCAATATCTAAACCAGTGTTTCTCAACTCCAGTCCTCAAGGCGCACCAACAGGTCATGTTTTCAGGATTTCCCTCAGATGAAACAGCTGTGGTAATTACTAAGGCAGTGAAACTGATTACATCCCCTGTGCAAAATAATGGAAAGCCTGAAAACATGACCTGTTGGGGCGCCTTGAGGACTGGAGTTGAGAAACCCTGATCTAAACTGCTGAAAAGGGAAATAGGGTGACTTCGCACAGAGGAAATCAAACACTGCACAGTAGGCAGAACTGCTGCCTCTACTTATTGCTGCCTCCTATATAGGAGGAGCAAAGAAAATTAAAGGGTATAAGGGGTGTAGTTGTGGCGCTGTTCTGGCGTGTGAACCAATCTAATGGTTACTATTAAGGTTGAAATGGTATATAATAATTAGGAAAATGTATTATTTTTTTTTTTAAATAAAATATAAAAATATAAAACATAAACAAGGAATAAAGTATTTAGCTCAGCCGGGTGTTTACTATTCATCAATGGGTGAGGGGTGGTGTTTGGATAAATCCTGGGATGGGATGTGTTCAGACAAGAATAATAGTAAACCAATAGGTGTTGGTGAATGTCCCGGATTTTTGATGGTGTCTCAGCCAGGTGTTTACTAAACCTAGTGATGGGTTAGTGTTGTGATGGTTAGTTTATAGCGTCATAACTGTACCTCTGGAAATAAAAGAGCCGAGGTGTAAACAAGTGAAAAAATAAATGAAAATTAAAGCAAAGCTCGGCCGGGTGTTTGCTGTTTTTTCAAGCTTAGAAGGGGTGCTTGGTAAGACCACTCTTGGTGTGTTCCAGAAAATTTTAAATCAAAATAAAATACAATAAAATAAAATTTGGTATAAATGAGTGGTGAAAGTGAATTCAAGTGGTGTCTCGGCCGGGTGTTTGCTAAAGCCAAACAATGGCCGGTGTGGCGTTCTAGGTCCCGGATTGCTATATAGAATCCCTAAGCAGTCTATAATACACTTTGAATAACAATACACATAAACATAATGTTAGGCATTAAATAGATGATTTTCAGTATTGGATCCACAGTTTTTTGTAATAAGTCCAAAAATGATGACAGAGAAAATTGGTGACATGTGCTGCGGTGCTTATTCTAACAGGCTTTGCTGTGAATGTGATAATCTGTGATCGTTATAGTAATGCACTCACCAGATCCTTCATACCCTCTGGGGGTATGATGCGGTCACAGTATGTGCCACTGTGTAGCAGTCTCTGGAAGTGGGGGTAGCTCCAAAAGTCCCTTGCGATCCTCCGAGGTGATGGGGTTATATAGGGAAAGAAAGGATGCTCCCGATGACGTCAATCTGACGAAACGCATAGGGCGGAGTGACGTTGGTTCATCACTTCCGGTTACCTTGGACTGCACCTCACTGGCCCAGCGCCATTTTAACCTTACATTGCTTGTATTTGTCTGATATAATGTGAGTACTCTTTTCCCCATCTTTAAAATAAACAAATTTAAACGGGTTCACGCTATGGGCATCCTTTCTTTCCCTATATAACCCCATCACCTCGGAGGAGTGCACAATTATTAGTCAAGTTGTATTATTGAACAACTACAGTGCTCTCGGTCAATCAAAGTGAGGTTTTGGCTTTCTTAGGAGAATATCTATGTGTGCACAATTATTGGGCAACAATTAGGCTGGGTTCATACTTATGGTTTCCCCGCATCCATTTCACATGACAGGAGAGTGTGGCCAGCTCTCAATAAAGCCAGTTCACACAGCTCCAGGGCAGTCACGATCCGCACTGGAAAAGGGTCCTGTGGGGCTTTGGCTCAGTTTCAGGTCCGAATTCAGCCAATAATTCAGACCTGATTCGCCCCTGAAACACTGAACAGGGATGCACCGGACCCTCTGCTGCGAGCCGTGGCTGCAGCTAGTGTGATACCGGCCTTAGTGTGCAGAATTATTATGCAACTAAATTAAAAATGAAAATGTACCATCTCACATGTTTATTTTCATCTGTTGAAGTGAGAATAATAAACAAACAACTCAAAATTTACAAATAAACATTTCTGATGTTTCAATAAAATATAAATAAATCAGTGACCAATATAGCCACCCTTCTTTTCAAAAACAGTCAAAAGCCTTCCAGAGTCTGTTAGTTACTGCAGCTGTTGACAATATACTTTTTGTGCAGCAGCGACCACAGCCTCCCAGACACTGTTCAGAGAGGTGTACTGTTTTCCTTTACCGTAAATCTCCCATTTAAGAAGGGCCCACAAGTTCTCAATAGGGTTTAGGTGAGGTGAGGAAGGGGGCCATGTCATTATTCTTTCATCTTTAAGGCCTTCACTGCCTAGCCACGCAGTGGAGTACTTTGATGCATGCAATGGAGCATTGTCCTGCATAAATATCATGGTCTTCTTGAAAGATGCAGACTTTTTCTAAAAACTTACAGTAGGTTTCGGAGTTGATTTTGAGTCCATCTTCAATCCAAAAAAGTCCAACTAACTCATCTTTAAAAAGGTCAGCCCAAACCAGTACCCCACCTTCATCTTGCTGGCATTTGAGACGAAGTGGAGCTTTGCGTCCATTACTGATCCAGCCACAGGCCCATCCACCTAGTCCGCCAAGAGCCACTCTCATCTAATCAGCTCATAAAACCTTTAAAAAATCTGTCTTCAGATATTTCTTGGCCCAGTCTTGACTCCAACTTATGTGTCTTGTTCAGTGGTGGTCAGGTTTCAGCCTTCCTTACCTTGGCCATGTCTCTGAGCACTGAACACCTTTTACATCTGGGCACTCCAGGTAGGTTGCAGTTTCGGAATATGACAGCACTGGATGATAATGGGTTCCTGGTAGCTTCACGTTTGATACTTTTCAAATCTTTGGCAGTTCATTTATGTCTTTTTTCTCAACACGTTTCTTGCGACCATCTTGACTATTAGCAACAAAATGTTTGATGGTTCTGTGATCCCGCCCCAATATATTATCAATTTCAAGAGTGCTGCATCCCTCTGAAAGACTTTTTATAATTTGTTACTATTCAGCATCGGGTAAATCTTTTTTTTGGCAAATTTTGCCTGAGGAAAAAAAGCTGACTAATAATTACCGTATTTATCGGCATATAACACGCACTTTTTTCCCCTGAAAATCAGGGGAAAATCGTGGGTGCGTGTTATACGCCGATACTGTCATCCCTGAGCTGTCTCCGCTGACTGTGAGCGGAGCGGAGCGAGATACACATAGCCGAATGTACTCGGCTATACTCGGCTTTTCTCGGCTCCGCTCACAGTCACGCCCAGTCCCGCCATTGGACCTGTGTTATGTCCATCATAGGGCGGGACTCGGCGTGACTGTGAGCGGAGCCGAGAAAAGCCGAGTATAGCCGAGTACACTCGGTTATGTGTATCTCGGCGGCGGCTCCGCCCAGTCCCTGCGTCCCCTGCGTCCCCTGCGTCCCCGGCGTTCGCACAGTCTCGGCGCCAATTTTAAAATGATGCACGGCGACACTGGGGGCAAGGCTGCACGGCGACACTGGGGGCAAGGCTGCACGGCGACACTGGGGGCAAGGCTGCACGGCGACTCTGGGGCAAGGCTGCACGGCGACTCTGGGGCAAGGCTGAAATGGACTCTGGGGCAAGGCTGCAATGGACACTGACAAGGCTGCACTGTGACAAGGCTGCAATGGACACTGACAAGGCTGCACTGTGACAAGGCTGCAATGGACACTGACAAGGCTGCACTGTGACAAGGCTGCAATGGACACTGACAAGGCTGCAATGGACACTGACAAGGCTGCATTTAAATGTAAGTTATTTTTCCTTAAACTTCCCTGCTAAAAGTTTTTTTCCCTAAAATTTCCTCCTAAACTTGGGGTGCGTGTTATACGCCGGTGCGTGTTATACGCCGATAAATACGGTATGCACACCTTGATATAGGGTGTTGATCTCCTTAGGCCACATCCTCACTCATTACAGAAATGCACATCATCTGCTTAAATCCAATAAGCTTTCAAGTTTATACAGCTTGGATTTGAACAATAGGCATAAAAATTATGATTTGGTCAAAATACTAATTTGCCTAATATTTGTGCACACAGTGTAGTCAATGAGCTTCATGTCATCAACTTGTTTACTTTAATCATGTGCAATTTACCAATTCTGTTAACAGGGCAATTTTAGATACAATTAAACCAATTTGCCATGTATTATTTCTATCACTATTATTCCAATTACTGTTGTGTCATGCTGAGTAGGGATGGGCTATCTGTTCGAGTCGAACATGAGTTTGACTTGAACATCGGCTGTTCGATCGTTCGACGAAGATCGAACATTATGGGCCGTTCGTGCCAAATTCGAGTGGTGCATCATGGCCCATAATGCACTGCGTCATCGCAGTGCATTGCTGGCTGATGATTGGCCAAGCATGCACTATGACCCACATGCTTTGGCCAATCACAGCGCCGTCAGCGAAGAGAGCCATAATTGGCCAAAGGCAGAGTGCCTTTGGCCAATTATGGCTCAGGGGGTTAAGTACACGCCCCACACTATATAAGGCCGCCTGCACGTCGGCCCTCTGTAGTGTGTTCTGGCGGAGAGAGAGATAGAGAGAGAGAATGTCATTTCATTTAGGCAGTTTATTCAGTTAGCTGCAGTGTATTTAGTATATATATGCATCCCGGTTTTGTATATATATATATATATATATATATATTGTACAGGACGCCAAGGTTGGGTCCTGGACGGGTGCTATATAGCACCAATATTTTGGGTCGTGGTCCCTTTAAGGAGTTGTGATGGTGTTCAGTAGTGATGAGCCGAACACCCCCGGGTTCGGTTCGCACCAGAACCCGCGAACGGACCGAAAGTTCGCGCGAACATTAGAACCCTATTAAATACAATGGATGCGAACGTTCAGATTCTAAAGTGCTAATTATAACGACTATTATCCATGTTATTGTCCGAAACAGAGTTTGGGAACCCGGGTTCTGCACCAGGGGACATGTATCAATGCAAAAAGAAGTTTTAAAAACGGACGTTTTCCGGGAACAGTCATTTTAATGATGCATAAAGTGAAAAAAAAAAGTCAAATATTCCTTTAAATATTGTACCTGGGGGGTGTCTAAAGTATGCCTGTGAAGTGCCACGTGTTTCCCGTGTTTAGAACTGTCCCTGCACAAAATAACATTTCTAAAGGAAAAAAAGCCATTTAAAACTGCTTGCGGCTTTAATGCAATGTCTGGTCCCGGTAATATGGATGAAAATCTTTAGGAAAAATGGCATAGCTTCCCCATCAACCCCCCCCCCCCTACCACAGCCCATTACCAGCCCCTTTGGGTCTTGTATGGATATTAAGGGGAACCCCGCACACAAAATAAAAAAGCCCCTATATACTCTGAACAGCCGTATACAGGCGGTGCATACAAGACAGGGACTGTAGGTTTGTTGCTATGTAGAATCTGTATGTAATTTTGAACAGCTGCATTGTTTAAGTGTAGCTCCATGCCAAATTCCTTTTTTTTAGCTTTTTGGAAAACATAGGGAACGGTTATCACCCCTGTCACATTTTTTTTGCTGTCTGTGCCCCTGTTCAGAACATTTCACCTCACTTTGCGTCCCAATGACAACTGTTTTTGAAATGTGGTGTTTGTATTGAAACAAGGATTGGTGATAAAGCATCAGTAGAGAGGAGACACCTTTCTCCCATATTAATTCTTACAGGAGAGAATTTTCCTTCCAAGGGGTAGATTTCCTCTCACTTCCTGTTGTCTTCTTCCGTTTGCAAGTAGTAGTAGTTTGTAAGTTGGATGTTTGAAAGTAGGGACCTTCCGTATATACTCTGCAGAAATTGGCCCCTTAGGTGTTGGTGTTGGCACAACACTGAAAGCACTCACAGTTATTCTTGGTGGGTGCTGGAACGCCCTGCTGTCAAGTATAATATCAGGAATTGTAATAACATATAATTGTTGATCAGTGGTAGTAAAAATTGGGGCTTTGATGGTGGTGCTGGTGCCACAACACTGTAAGGCCTGACAGTTACTCTTGGTGGGCGCAGCAATGGTCCCTGCTGTGAATTATTAGATCAATAATTATAATTGCATGCCCCTGTTGAACAGGGGCTGAAAAACTGGGCCTTTGGTGGTGGTGGTGGTGGTGATGGTGTTGCTGGTGCCACAACACTGTAAGGCCTGACAGTTACTCTTGGTGGGCGCAGCAATGGGCCCTGCTGTGAATTATTAGATCAATAATTATAATTGCATGCCCCTGTTGAACAGGGGCTGAAAAATTGGGCCTTAGGCACTGGTGGCACAACACTGCAACCCCTCACAGATACTGTACTTGGAGCACAGCAATGAGGCCTGTTGCAAAGTATTGCATCAAAAATTTTAATTACACGCCCCTGTTAAACAGGGGCTGAAAAATTGGGCCTTAGCCACTGGTGGCGTCACCCATAAACCAAAATGATCTTCCAAGCTATCATCGTTAATCGTATCATTGAGGAGGAGGAGGAGGATAGCCAGACAACATAAGAGCACAGGCACTCAGCATCAGCATCAGTCTTGAAGGGATGTGACATTTTAAAATCAATTAGTCTGTTATATCAGCATCTGGTGTGTGGTAGCTGGTGGTGATCCAAGACTGGTTCATCTTGATGAAAGTCAGTCGATCAACCGAGTCGGTGGACAGGCGCACCCTGTGATCCGTGACAAATCCTCCAGCAGCACTGAATGTGCGTTCTGAAATAACGCTGGATGCAGGACAGGCCAGTAGCTCAATTGCATACTGTGCAAGCTCTGGCCAGTGATCCATCCTCAAGACCCAGTAAGCCAGAGGATTTTCGGTGGGGAAGGTGTCCAAGTCTGACCTTGCCCCTAGGTATTCCTGCACCATGTATATCAGACGCTGGCGATGGTTGCTGGAACCGATCATACTTTGGGGCTGCGGACTAAAGAATTGTCTGAACGCATCGGTCAGACGGCCACCTTCCCCACCGCTCCTTCTTTGACTGCCCGAAGCCTCAGAAACTCGTTGTCCAGGACCAGGAGTTTGTAACCTCCCAGTCTCTGGGAACGCGTTGCACAGACCTTTCTGCAAGGCCTCCCGGAGTTGTCTCATCCTCTGCTCCCTCTGCGACGGTACGATAAGGTCCGCAACCTTACCCTTGTACCGTGGATCAAGGAGAGTGGCCAGCCAGTAATGGTCCCTCTCCTTGATCCGAAGAATACGAGGATCCTTCCGCAGACTTTGCAGGATCAGGGAGGCCATGCAGCGTAGGTTAGCTGAGGCATTCAGTCCAGAGTCCTCTGGGTCACTAAGGACGACATGATCCGCAGCCACCTCCTCCCAGCCACGTACAAGTCCACTGGTTTCTTGGGACTGTAAATCATCCCTAAAAGACTGCTGCTGATGATGCTGAGTGCCAGCCTCCACCTCCATGCTGACACAATCCTCCTCCTCCTCCTCCTCCTCCTTTTCCTGTGCGATGGGTGGGACAGAAGGAACACTGTCTGGGTAAAGGGGGCCTTGAGAGGCAAGGAAGTCCTCCTCTTCCTGCCTCTGTTCTGCCTCAAGTGCCCTGTCCATTATTCCACGCAGCGTGTGCTCCAACAGGTGGACAAGAGGTACAGTGTCACTGATGCATGCACTGTCACTGCTCACCATCCTCGTGGCCTCCTCAAATGGTGCCAGGACAGTGCATGCATCCCTGATCATGCCCCACTGGCGTGGTGAAAAAAACCCGAGCTCCCCTGACCCTGTCCTGGTGCTGTAGTCGCACAGGTACTCATTGATGGCCCTCTGCTGCGTGTGCAGCTGCTGCAGCATGGCCAACGTTGAGTTCCACCTGGTGGGCATGTCACATATAAGGCGGTTCTTGGGCAGGTTCAACTCCTTTTGAAGCTCAGCCAGGCGAACACTGGCATTATAAGATCTGCGGAAATGCACACAGACTTTCCTGGCCTGCCTCAGGACATCCTGTAAGCCCGGGTACCTGCCCAAGAACCGCTGCACCACCAGGTTAAGGACGTGAGCCATACAGGGCACATGGGTCAGTTGTCCCTGTCGGAGGGCGGAGAGGAGGTTGGTGCCATTGTCGCAAACCACCATTCCTGGCTTAAGCTGGCGTGGCGTCAACCACCTCTCGGCCTGCCCCTGCAGAGCAGACAGGACCTCTGCCCCAGTGTGGCTCCTGTCCCCCAAACACACCAGCGCAAGCACGGCATGGCATCTTTTTGCCTGCGTACTTGCGTAGCCCCTTGAACGCCTACGGAGCACCGCTGGTTCCGAAGACAAACCACAGGAAGAGGCCATGGAGGAAGAAGAAGAGGAGGGGGTGGAGGAGAGAGGTGTGTCACAACCAGTAGTAGCATTTTGGAGGCGTGGGGGTGGAACAACCTCCAACACTACTGCACCTTGTCCTGCATCCTTCCCAGCTGCCAAAAGAGTGACCCAATGGGCCGTGAAAGAAAGGTAACGTCCCTGTCCATGCCTGCTGGACCATGAGTCAGCGGTAATATGCACCTTACCGCTGACCGCCCTGTCCAGCGAGGCCAAGACATTGCCTTCCACATGCCTGTAGAGAGCCGGAATAGCCTTCCGTGCGAAAAAGTGTCGTTTGGGAACCTGCCACTGAGGAACCGCACATTGCACAAACTCACGGAAGGGGGCCGAGTCTACCAACTGAAAAGGCAGCAGTTGAAGCGCTAGCAATTTAGCCAAGCTAGCATTCAACCGCTGGGCATGTGGATGGCTGGGAGTGAACTTCTTTCGACGGTCCAGCAGCTGGGGCAGGGAAATTTGCCTGCTAGAATCGGACGTTGGTGTACTGCTAGCAGAGTGCCCGCAAGTACTTGCCTGTGACACACCTAATTCTACACCTTCATTCCTCTCAGAGCAGGTTTCAGAGAGGAGTGAAGGTATAGTGGGGTTGGAGATCACAGCTGATGCGGTGCAAGAAGAGGTCAGCTTTGTTCTTTGGTTTGGGTCTTTAAGGTAGGCTTGCCAACGAGCTGCATGGCAGGTCAACATATGTCTGATCAAGCATGTGGTGCCCAAGCGGCTGATGTTTTGGCCACGCGATATACGCTTGAGACATATGTTGCAAACAGCAGCTGTGCGATCTGATGCACTCGCCTCAAAAAAGGCCCACACCAAAGAACTTTTTGAATGACGGGCAGAGGCAGCGCCCTGCACAGGCGGAGCTCTGCGGTGTGATTCCGTCGGTGTGCTGCCCATACGCTGGCCACTCAAGGGCATCCTGCCTCGTTGGAGATGTGCCTCCTCCTCATCCTCCTCCTCCTCCTCTCTCCTATTAGGCACCCACGTGGAGTCAGTGACCTCATCATCCCCTCCCTCCTCATCACTGGAGCCAATCTGGCAGTATGCTGCAGCTGCTGGAACATGACTGCCAGATTGGTGTCCTTCTTGAGCATCCCCTCTCTCTGCTCTCACGCTGCTGCCTTCCTCTAGCTGGGTATCATCATCAGATCCTTCCAAACGCTGGGCATCCTCCTGGAGCATGTACCCAACACTGTGCTCAAACAGTTCGGGGGACTCTTCAGGAGGAGGGCATGGTGGGTCTAGGGAAGGATTGACTAATGAAGATAATGATACCAGAGAAGAGGACGCTTTGGCAGCTGCTTTGCCACTACCCTGAGCCTGGGTGAGAGAGGATGAGGAGGATGAGGTGGGCTTGGTCATCCACTCTACCAAGTCTTCGGCATGATGTGGCTCAACATGTCCAGCTGCCGAAAACAAGGACAAGCGTGTCCCATGGCCATGTGCTGATGACAATGCACCGCGTACACGACCAGCACTGTTGCCCCCAGACACAGAGCCTGCTTGCCCTCTTTTTTTGCCTCCTGACTGTCTGCCTCTCCTTGGTTGCCTTCCAGACATTTTAATGGATGGCCTGCAGGGAGATGGGAAAAACAGCAATAAGGGCTACCTTCAGGTGTATATTGTGCAGGAGGCTTAGCAACAATGACACTGACACTGTCCCCTGCCTATCCTTCTCTGTCCCTAAACACAAGGATTGAAAATATGGTTCAGCAAAAAAGTTTTAGAACAGAATAGAACACTGACACTTTCCCTCACTGTCCTACTCTGTCCCTCCCTACAAACACGATTTAGCACAGAATAGCACACTGATAATTTCTACGAGTGTCCTTCTCTGTCCCTCAACTCAAGGATTGAAAATATGGAACAGCAAAATAGTTTTAGAACAGAATAGCACACTGTCAGTTTCCCTCACTGTAGCTCTCTGTCCCTCAACCCAAGGATTGAAAATATGGAACAGCAAAATTGATTTAGAACAGAATAGCACACTGTCAGTTTCACTCACTGTACCTCTCTGTCCCTCAACTCAAGGATTGAAATATGGTTCAGCAAAATAGTTTTAGAACACAATAGCACACTGACACTTTCCCTCACTGTAGCTCTCTGTCCCTCAACTCAAGGATTGAAAATATGGTTCAGCAAAATAGTTTTAGAACAGAATAGCACACTGTCAGTTTCCCTCACTGTAGCTCTCTGTCCCTCAACTCAAGGATTGAAAATATGGAACAGCAAAATTGATTTAGAACAGAATAGCACACTGTCAGTTTCCCTCACTGTAGCTCTCTGTCCCTCAACTCAAGGATTGAAAATATGGAACAGCAAAATTGATTTAGAACAGAATAGCACACTGTCAGTTTCACTCACTGTACCTCTCTGTCCCTCAACTCAAGGATTGAAAATATGGTTCAGCAAAATAGTTTTAGAACACAATAGCACACTGACACTTTCCCTCACTGTAGCTCTCTGTCCCTCAACTCAAGGATTGAAAATATGGTTCAGCAAAATAGTTTTAGAACACAATAGCACACTGACACTTTCCCTCACTGTACCTCTCTGTCCCTCAACTCAAGGATTGAAAATATGGAACAGCAAAATTGATTTAGAACAGAATAGCACACTGTCAGTTTCCCTCACTGTAGCTCTCTGTCCCTCAACTCAAGGATTGAAAATATGGAACAGCAAAATTGATTTAGAACAGAATAGCACCCTGTCAGTTTCACTCACTGTACCTCTCTGTCCCTCAACTCAAGGATTGAAAAAATGGTTCAGCAAAATAGTTTTAGAACACAATAGCACACTGACACTTTCCCTCACTGTAGCTCTCTGTCCCTCAACTCAAGGATTGAAAATATGGTTCAGCAAAATAGTTTTAGAACAGAATAGCACACTGTCAGTTTCACTCACTGTACCTCTCTGTCCCTCAACTCAAGGATTGAAAATATGGAACAGCAAAATAGTTTTAGAACAGAATAGCACACTGTCAGTTTCACTCACTGTACCTCTCTGTCCCTCAACTCAAGGATTGAAAATATGGTTCAACAAAATAGTTTTAGAACACAATAGCACACTGACACTTTCCCTCACTGTAGCTCTCTGTCCCTCAACTCTAGGATTGAAAATATGGTTCAGCAAAATAGTTTTAGAACAGAATAGCACACTGTCAGTTTCCCTCACTGTAGCTCTCTGTCCCTCAACTCAAGGATTGAAAATATGGAACAGCAAAATTGATTTAGAACAGAATAGCACACTGTCAGTTTCACTCACTGTACCTCTCTGTCCCTCAACTCAAGGATTGAAAATATGGTTCAGCAAAATAGTTTTAGAACACAATAGCACACTGACACTTTCCCTCACTGTAGCTCTCTGTCCCTCAACTCAAGGATTGAAAATATGGTTCAGCAAAATAGTTTTAGAACACAATAGCACACTGACACTTTCCCTCACTGTAGCTCTCTGTCCCTCAACTTAAGGATTGAAAATATGGAACAGCAAAATAGTTTTAGAACAGAATAGCACACTGTCAGTTTCCCTCACTGTACCTCTCTGTCCCTCAACTCAAGGATTGAAAATATGGAACAGCAAAATTGATTTAGAACAGAATAGCACACTGTCAGTTTCCCTCACTGTACCTCTCTGTCCCTCAACTCAAGGATTGAAAATATGGAACAGCAAAATTGATTTAGAACAGAATAGCACACTGTCAGTTTCACTCACTGTACCTCTCTGTCCCTCAACTCAAGGATTGAAAATATGGTTCAGCAAAATAGTTTTAGAACACAATAGCACACTGACACTTTCCCTCACTGTAGCTCTCTGTCCCTCAACTCAAGGATTGAAAATATGGTTCAGCAAAATAGTTTTAGAACAGAATAGCACACTGTCAGTTTCCCTCACTGTACCTCTCTGTCCCTCAACTCAAGGATTGAAAATATGGAACAGCAAAATTGATTTAGAACAGAATAGCACACTGTCAGTTTCACTCACTGTAGCTCTCTGTCCCTCAACTCAAGGATTGAAAATATGGAACAGCAAAATTGATTTAGAACAGAATAGCACACTGTCAGTTTCACTCACTGTACCTCTCTGTCCCTCAACTCAAGGATTGAAAATATGGTTCAGCAAAATAGTTTTAGAACACAATAGCACACTGACACTTTCCCTCACTGTAGCTCTCTGTCCCTCAACTCAAGGATTGAAAATATGGTTCAGCAAAATAGTTTTAGAACACAATAGCACACTGACACTTTCCCTCACTGTAGCTCTCTGTCCCTCAACTCAAGGATTGAAAATATGGAACAGCAAAATAGTTTTAGAACAGAATAGCACACTGTCAGTTTCCCTCACTGTACCTCTCTGTCCCTCAACTCAAGGATTGAAAATATGGAACAGCAAAATTGATTTAGAACAGAATAGCACACTGTCAGTTTCCCTCACTGTAGCTCTCTGTCCCTCAACTCAAGGATTGAAAATATGGAACAGCAAAATTGATTTAGAACAGAATAGCACACTGTCAGTTTCACTCACTGTACCTCTCTGTCCCTCAACTCAAGGATTGAAAATATGGTTCAGCAAAATAGTTTTAGAACACAATAGCACACTGACACTTTCCCTCACTGTAGCTCTCTGTCCCTCAACTCAAGGATTGAAAATATGGTTCAGCAAAATAGTTTTAGAACAGAATAGCACACTGTCAGTTTCACTCACTGTACCTCTCTGTCCCTCAACTCAAGGATTGAAAATATGGTTCAACAAAATAGTTTTAGAACACAATAGCACACTGACACTTTCCCTCACTGTAGCTCTCTGTCCCTCAACTCAAGGATTGAAAATATGGTTCAGCAAAATAGTTTTAGAACAGAATAGCACACTGTCAGTTTCCCTCACTGTTGCTCTCTGTCCCTCAACTCAAGGATTGAAAATATGGAACAGCAAAATTGATTTAGAACAGAATAGCACACTGTCAGTTTCACTCACTGTACCTCTCTGTCCCTCAACTCAAGGATTGAAAATATGGTTCAGCAAAATAGTTTTAGAACACAATAGCACACTGACACTTTCCCTCACTGTAGCTCTCTGTCCCTCAACTCAAGGATTGAAAATATGGTTCAGCAAAATAGTTTTAGAACACAATAGCACACTGACACTTTCCCTCACTGTAGCTCTCTGTCCCTCAACTTAAGGATTGAAAATATGGAACAGCAAAATTGATTTAGAACAGAATAGCACACTGTCAGTTTCCCTCACTGTACCTCTCTGTCCCTCAACTCAAGGATTGAAAATATGGAACAGCAAAATTGATTTAGAACAGAATAGCACACTGTCAGTTTCACTCACTGTAGCTCTCTGTCCCTCAACTCAAGGATTGAAAATATGGTTCAGCAAAATAGTTTTAGAACAGAATAGCACACTGTCAGTTTCCCTCACTGTAGCTCTCTGTCCCTCAACTCAAGGATTGAAAATATGGTTCAGCAAAATAGTTTTAGAACACAATAGCACACTGACACTTTCCCTCACTGTAGCTCTCTGTCCCTCAACTCAAGGATTGAAAATATGGTTCAGCAAAATAGTTTTAGAACAGAATAGCACACTGTCAGTTTCCCTCACTGTAGCTCTCTGTCCCTCAACTCAAGGATTGAAAATATGGAACAGCAAAATTGATTTAGAACAGAATAGCACACTGTCAGTTTCACTCACTGTACCTCTCTGTCCCTCAACTCAAGGATTGAAAATATGGAACAGCAAAATTGATTTAGAACAGAATAGCACACTGTCAGTTTCACTCACTGTACCTCTCTGTCCCTCAACTCAAGGATTGAAAATATGGAACAGCAAAATAGTTTTAGAACAGAATAGCACACTGTCAGTTTCCCTCACTGTAGCTCTCTGTCCCTCAACTCAAGGATTGAAAATATGGTTCAGCAAAATAGTTTTAGAACACAATAGCACACTGACACTTTCCCTCACTGTAGCTCTCTGTCCCTCAACTCAAGGATTGAAAATATGGTTCAGCAAAATAGTTTTAGAACAGAATAGCACACTGTCAGTTTCCCTCACTGTAGCTCTCTGTCCCTCAACTCAAGGATTGAAAATATGGAACAGCAAAATTGATTTAGAACAGAATAGCACACTGTCAGTTTCACTCACTGTACCTCTCTGTCCCTCAACTCAAGGATTGAAAATATGGTTCAGCAAAATAGTTTTAGAACAGAATAGCACACTGTCAGTTTCCCTCACTGTACCTCTCTGTCCCTACAAACAAGGATTAGCACAGAATAGCACACTGTCACTGACACTCTCCCTACCTATCCTTATTTGTCCCTAAACACAAGGAATCCAGGATTAGTAAAGGAAAAAAATGACACTGTCCCTGCCTATGCTTCTCTTTCCCTGCTCCGGAACACACTACACAAGGCCGCCGCGCTGGCGGCCTTTTATAGTGTGGGGCGTGTACTAAACCCCATCAGCAATAATTGGCCACAGGCATCCTGCCTGTGGCCAATCATTGCTCTCCTCGCTGCCGGCGCTGTGATTGGCCAAGCATGCAGGGTCACAGTGCATGCTTGGCCAATCACAGCGCCTGGATGACACTGCGATGGCGTAGTGCATTGTGGGCCGTTCGCGTCACTCGAATTTGGCGCGAACGGCCCAAATCATTCGATCTTCGTCGAACGATCGAACAGCCGATGTTCGAGTCGAACGTATGTTCGACTCGAACGCGAAGCTCATCCCTAGTGTTCAGGAGGTCACCCAGAGTGGGTGAAAAATTCACGGCAAAAGAAGTAGTCCAGAGAGGACTGGCTTGCAGTCCTCTTTGTCTTGATAGAGAGTTATTTGGGGCCCGAAATTTCGGAGGCTCTAAAGTGATATTCGGGTGGGATAGAGCCTCCACTCCTGACCACTGGGAGTCAGCACACAGGGGGTTAAAGGCTTCCAGGAAACAGCTCATAAAACAGGAAGTGGTGCTAGAGGTGGTGTGAAAGGAGTATGGGGATTGCACCTGTGAAGATGAGCTGTGTGTCTGCTGGGAGATTTTAAGGATTCAGCAAGGGATCTGGAAGTTCTGGGGTGAAGACCCCTCTACAAAAAACTGTATGTGCCTTTTCTTTAACCACTTAACGACCGCCCACCGCCGATTTACGTCGGCAGAATGGCACGGACAGGCAGAATCACGTAGATCTACGTGACTGCCTTTGTACAGTTGGGGGGTCCATCCGGACCCCCCTTCTGTGCCGTGAGCGGTCGTTACTTCACCGGGAGCGATCCCAGATGAGGGGGCGGCCTTTCGATTCCGGCCCCCCCCTCGCGATCGCTCCCGGCGAATGGAAATGCCTCCTCTGTCTGTTTCAGACAGAGGAGGCAGGAGGAAGTGATGTCATCTCCTGTGCGGCGCTCACATATACCGAGCGCCGTACAAGAGAAGACATCAGGTCAGTGAGCACAACACTACACTGACACCAGGACACATAGGAACACTAATCGCCCCCCCCCAGTACCCCCAGACCCCCCCAGATCACCCCCCAGATCACCCCCCAGCCCCCAGTCACAGTGTCACTGATTGCAGTGACCATTTATTTAGTGATCACTGCAATCAGTGACATTTGTGACTGTGAAAGTGTCACTAAAGTTTAGTTTTAGGTCCAGTGTAGCCCCCTAACCCCCCCTAATAAAGGTTTAACCCCCTGATCACCCCCCAGATAACCCTTTCACCCCCTATCACCGCTGTCGCTATGCGATCATTTTTCTGATGGCTGTCTTAGCATCAGTGATGGCGATCGGTAGCCAGTAATTTTTTTTAGGTTCGCCGCAGGTTTTTATAGCGTCGGGTACCCCAATATATTATCTAATAAAGGTTCAACCCCCTTGATCGCCCCCCAGGTAACCCTTTCACCCCCTATCACCGCTGTCGCTAATCGATCGTTTTTCTGATGCTGTCTTAGCATCAGTGATGGCGATCGGTAGCCAGTAATTTTTTTTAGGTTCGCCGCAGGTTTTTATAGCGTCAGGTACCCCAATATATTATCTAATAAAGGTTAAACCCCCTTGATCGCCCCCCAGGTAACCCTTTCACCCCCTATCACCGCTGTCGCTATGCGATCATTTTTCTGATGGCTGTCTTAGCATCAGTGATGGCGATCGGTAGCCAGTAATTTTTTTTAGGTTCGCCGCAGGTTTTTATAGCGTCGGGTACCCCAATATATTATCTAATAAAGGTTTAACCCCCTTGATCGCCCCCCAGGTAACCCTTTCACCCCCTATCACCGCTGTCGCTAATCGATCGTTTTTCTGATGCTGTCTTAGCATCAGTGATGGCGATCGGTAGCCAGTAATTTTTTTTAGGTTCGCCGCAGGTTTTTATAGCGTCAGGTACCCCAATATATTATCTAATAAAGGTTAAACCCCCTTGATCGCCCCCCAGGTAACCCTTTCACCCCCTATCACCGCTGTCGCTATGCGATCATTTTTCTGATGGCTGTCTTAGCATCAGTGATGGCGATCGGTAGCCAGTAATTTTTTTTAGGTTCGCCGCAGGTTTTTATAGCGTCGGGTACCCCAATATATTATCTAATAAAGGTTTAACCCCCTTGATCGCCCCCCAGGTAACCCTTTCACCCCCTATCACCACTGTCACTAAGCGATCGTTTTTCTGATCGCTGTCTTCGTGTCGGTGATGCCAATCGGTAGCCAGTCATTTTTTTTAGGTTCGCCGCAGGTTTTTATAGCGTCAGGTACCCCCAAATATGATCTAATAAAGGTTTTAACCCCCTAATTGCCCCTAGTTAACCCTTTCACCAGTGATCACCATATAAGTGTTACGGGTGACGCTGGTTAGTTAGTTTGCTTTTTATAGTGTCAGGGCACCCGCCGTATATAACCCAATAAAGGTTTAACCCCCTGATCGCCCGGTGGGTGATATCAATTAGGTTTTAGCGTCAGAGAGGGTCTGCGTCACACCCCAGGCAGCGTCAGGTTAGTGCCAGTAACGCTAACACCCACGCGTAAAGCATACACCCCCCTTAGTGGTATAGTATCTGAACAGATCAATATCTGATCTGATCAGATCTATACCAGCGGTTTAGGGTTCCCAAAAACGCAGTGTTAGCGGGATCAGCCCAGATACCTGCTAGCACCTGCGTTTTGCCCCTCCGTCCAGCCCAGGCCACCCAAGTGCAGTATCGATCGATCACTGTCACTTACAAAACACAACACACATAACTGCAGCGTTCGCAGAGACAGGCCTGATCCCTGCGACTCCAGTGCTGTAGGAGGTGATTTCACCACCACAGTTAAAAAAAAAAAAGCATATATGCCGAAGCATGGGGGCAGCAGGGCGGAGGAGCAATTTTGCTCCTAATGCCGCATACATACGGTCGAAATTCCGACGGAGGCTTGCCCGTGGAAACGTTTGACCATGTGTGTGCGGCATAACTTTTTTGCGGGAGGATGCCCCCATGCTTCGGCATATATAAATGGTGCATGTATGCCCATCATTAGAAGTGGGTGGATGAAGGGCGGTATTCTAATGGTGGGCATACCCACCAATCAATCTCTTTTTTCGTTCAGCCAACAGGCTGCATGAAAAAAAAAGATTACAATACATGTCCAACAAGGACCAGCAACGTACTGGTATGTTGCTGGACTTTGAATGGTTATACCAGATTGATGCCTGCGGGTTTAGGCATCATCTTGGTATCATTCTTTTCAGCCAGCGGCCGGCTTTCATGTAAAAGCAATCACAGCGGCTAATTAGCCTCTGGACTGCTTTTACAAGCAGTGGGAGGGAATGTCCCCCCCCCGGATATAAAAAGCGCCATTGGGAAATTGGGAAAGCATTTTATCACACCGATCTTGGTGTGGTCAGATGCTTTGAGGGCAGAGGAAAGATCTAGGGTCTAGAAGACCCCAGTTTTTTCAAAAAAAGAGTACCTGTCACTACCTATTGCTATCATAGGGGATATTTACATTCCCTGAGATAACAATAAAAATTATAAAAAAAAAAATATATGTAAGGAACAATTTAAAAATAAAATAAAAAAGCAAAATTAATAATAAAAAAAAAAAAAAAAAAAAAAAAAAAAGCACCCCTGTCCTGCCCTGCTCTTGCCCAATGGCGAACGCAAGCGTCGGTCTGGCGTCATATGTAAACAGCAATTGCACCATGCATGTGAGGTATCACCGCGAAGGTCAGATCGAGGGCAGTCATTTTAGCAGTAGACCTCCTCTGTAAATCTAACGGGGTAATCTGTAAAGGCTTTTAAAGGCTTTTAAAAATGTATGTAGTTTGTCGCCAATGCGCGTTTGTGCGAAATTTTAAAGCATGTCGTGTTTGGTATCTATGTACTCGGCCTAAGATCATCTTTATTATTTCATCAAACATTTGGGCAATATAGTGTGTTTTAGTGCATTAAAATTAAAAAAAGTGTATTTTTTCCCCAAAAAATGCGTTTGAAAAATCGCTGCGCAAATACTGTGTAGAAAAAAAAAATGCAACACCCACCATTTTAATCTGTAGGGCCTTTGCTTTAAAAATATATATAATGTTTGGGGGTTCAACATAATTTTCTTGCAAAAAAAAAATATGTTTTCATGTAAACAAAAAGTGTCAAAAAGGGCTTTGTCTGCAAGTGGTTAGAAGAGTGGATGTAAGCTTCCTAATGTTGTGTATAAAATGCCAGAACAGTTCAAAACCCCCCAAAATGACCCCATTTTGGAAAGTAGACACCCCAAGCTATATACTGAGAGGCATGTCGAGTCCATGGAATATTTTATATGTTGACACAAGTTGCGGAAAAAAGACAATTTTTTTTTTTTAATTTTTTTTTTGCACAAAGTTGTCACTAAATGATATATTGCTCAAACATGCCATGGGCATATGTGGAATTACACCCCAAAATAAATTCTGTTGCTTCTCCTGAGTACAGGGATACCACATGTGTGAGACTTTTTGGGAGCCTAGCCGCGTACGGGACCCCAAAAACAAAGCACCGCCTTCAGGCTTTCTAAGGGTGTAAATTTTTGATTTTACTTCTCACTGCCTATCACAGTTTCGGAGGCCATGGAATGCCCAGATGGCACAAAACCCCCCCAAATGACCCCATTTTGGAAAGTAGACACCCCAAGCTATTTGCTGAGAGGTATTGTGAGTATTTTGCAGATCTCGCTTTTTGTCACAAAGTTTTGAAAATTGAAAAAAAAAAAAAAAAAAAAAAAATTTTTCTTTCTTCATTTTCAAAAACAAATGAGAGCTGTAAAATACTCACCATGCCTCCTCAGCAAATAGCTTGGGGTGTCTACTTTCCAAAATGGGGTCATTTGGGGGGGTTTTGTGCTATTTTGGCATTTTATGGCCTTAGAAACTGTGATAGGTAGTGAGGAGTGAAATCAAAAATTTGTGCCTAGAAATCCTGAAGGCGGTGCTTGGTTTTCGGGGTCCCGTACGCGGCTAGGCTCCTAAAAAGTCCCACACATGTGGTATCCCTGTACTCAGGAGAAGCAGCAAAATGTATTTTGGGGTGCAATTCCACATATAACCATGGCATGTGTGAGCAATATATCATTTAGTGACAACTTTTTGTAATTTATTTTTTATTTTTATTTTTTGTCATTATTCAATCACTTGGGACAAAAAAAAAAAAATATTCAACGGGCTCAACAGGCCTCTCAGCAATTTCCTTGGGGTGTCTACTTTCTAAAATGGGGTCATTTGGGGGGGTTTTGTGCTATTTTGGCATTTTATGGCCTTCGAAACTGTGATAGGTAGTGAGGAATGAAATCAAAAATTTGCGCCCTTAGAAATCCTGAAGGCGGTGCTTGGTTTCCGGGGTCCCGTACGTGGCCAGGCTCCTAAAAAGTCCCACACATGTGGTATCCCCGTACTCAGGAGAAGCAGCAAAATGTATTTTGGGGTGCAATTCCACATATAACCATGGCATGTGTGAGCAATATATCATTTAGTGACAACTTTTTGTAATTTTTTTTTTTTTTTTTTTTTTTTGTCATTATTCAATCACTTGGGACAAAAAAAAAAAAATATTCAATGGGCTCAACATGCCTCTCAGCAATTTCCTTGGGGTGTCTACTTTCCAAAATGGGGTCATTTGGGGGGGTTTTGTACTGCCCTGCCATTTTAGCACCTCAAGAAATGAGATAGGCAGTCATAAATTTAAAGCTGTGTAAATTTCAGAAAATGTACCCTAGTTTGTAAACGCTATAACTTTTGCGCAAACCAATAAATATACGTTTATTGACATTTTTTTTACTAAAGACATGTGGCTGAATACATTTTGGCCTAAATGTCTGACTAAAATTGAGTTTATTCGATTTTTCTTATAACAAAAAGTAGAAAATATCATTTTTTTTCAAAATTTTCGGTCTTTTTCCGTTTATATCGCAAAAAATAAAAATCGCAGAGGCAATCAAATACCATTAAAAGAAAGCTCTATTTGTGGGAAGAAAAGGACGCAAATTTCATTTGGGTACAACATTGCATGTCCGCACAATTTACAGTTAAAGCAGCGCAGTGCCGAATCCCAAAAACAGGCCTGGTCCTAATGGCCCGAAATGGTCCGGGGCTTAAGTGGTTAATTTGTTTTGTGCTGAAGAGAAGCAGGACTTTACTTTATGCTGGAGATAAGTGGACTTTGTTTTTATATTTTTCCTGTGTGCTGAATGAAGATTTATTTTTGGTTTATTTACAAATAAAAGCCTTTTTGTTCAAGTTCAATGGTTTATGCACTTGGTCCCGTGGAGCTATAATCCCCAAAAGTTCCTGTGCAGCTAGATCTCACTGCAAACCGTTTCTGGTGTACTGTTTCTAAAATACTTCAGGCAGGCAGTTGATTCAGTTAGCTGCAGTGTATTCAGTATATATATATATATATATATATATATATACACACATCCCAGCTTTGTGTGTGTGTGTGTGTGTGTGTATATATATATATATATATATATTATTATTATTATTTTTTTACAATAGATTGTGTGTGTGTGTGTGTGTGTGTGTGTGTATATATATATATATATATATATATATATTTACACTGTATCCTGTGCAGCTAGATCTCACTGCAAACCGTTTCTGATGTACTGTTTCTAAAATACTTCAGGCAGGCAGTTGATTCAGTTAGCTGCAGTGTATTCAGTATATAAATACATCCCAGCTTTTTATATATATATATATATATATATATATATATATATATATATATATACACACACACTGTATCCTGTGTAGCTAGATCTCACTGCAGGCCATTCCTGGTGTACATATTAAAATACACTTTCAGGCAGGCCAGGCAGGTGATTCAGTGATCCGCAGGGCATAAAATATAAACTGTCTCCTACATATATATCCACTGCATTCTACTGTAGCCAGGCTATACCTGACTGCAAGCCATTCCTGGTGTCCGTATTAGAATACACTTTCAGGCAGGCAGTCCTGTTTAACAGGGGCGTGTAATTCCAATTTTGCTGTAATATTTTGCAGCAGGGCTCGTTCCTGCGCTCAATTAGAGTATTTGTGAGGGGTTGCAGTGTTGTGGCACCAGCACCACTGCCTAAGGCCCAATTTTTCTGCCCCTGTTTAACAGGGGCGTGTAATTACAATTTTTGATCTAATATTTCACAGCAGGGCCCATTCCAGCACCCACCAAGAGTAACTGTGAGGGCTTACAGTGTCCTGGTACCACCAACACCTAAGGCCCAATTTTCTGCAGAGTATATAGGGCAGGCCGTATAGTATATACAGACGGTCCCCTACTTTTAAACTCTTGACTTACAAACAACTCCTACTTACAAACGGAGGGAGACAACAGGAAGTGAGGGGAAATCTACCCCTAGTGTAGGAAGGGGAAATTCTCTCCTGTAAGAGTTAATATGGGGAAAGGGTGTCTCCTCCACTGATGCTTTATCACCAATTCTTGTTTCCCTAAAAAACCCAAATTCTCAAAATCCAATTGTCATTGGGACAGAAAGCTAGGTTAAATCTTCTGAACAGAGGTAGACAACAAAACAAATGTTACAGGGGTGATAACCCTTCCCTATGTTATCCAAAAAGCTTTAAAATAGATGTTTTGGCTGAAGCTACACTGACAAAATGTACCTGTTCCAAATTACAAACAGATTCAACTTAAGAACAAACCTATAGTCCCTGTCTTTCTAGGGACTGCCTGTATACTGCTGTTCAGAGTATATAGGGCCTGGGGGCACCACGCCTTTATTTATTTTATTTGGGTGCAGGGTTCCCCTTAATATCCATACAAGACCCAAAGGGCCTGGTAATGAGCCGAGGGGGGGTACCCAATCCGTTTTTCTCAATAATTTTCATCCATATTGCCGGGACCCGACATTACATTACAACCACAAGCAGTTTTAAATTACTTTTATTCCTTTAGAAATGTCATTTTGTGCAGGGACTGTTCTAAACACGGGGACCACGCGCCACTTTACAGGCATACTATAGACACCCCCCAGGTACGATATTTAAAGGAATATTTAACTTTTATTTTTTCACTTTAAGCATCATTAAATCACTGCTCCCGAAAAAACGGTAGTTTTTAAAACTTTTTTTGCATTGATAGATGTCCCCTGGTCCCAAAATCCCAAAATCCTTTTTAGGACAATAACTTGCATATTAGCCTTTTGTTTTCTCACGTTCGAGTCCCATAGACTTTAACGGTGTTCGAATGTTCGCGCAAACTTTCGGTCCGTTCACATGTTCTGGATGCGAACCGAACCGGGGGGTGTTCGGCCCATCCCTAATGCTGAGACATTCCATGTTGTAAAGGATAACAACATTCATGTATCTGAACACCTGAGTACTTCTTCCCTGTTATTGTACTTAAACTTTTTTCCATTTTGGAAACCAAAAAATGAGAATTTTAGCAAGAAATGTTCAAATCCCTTGTCAGTTTTTTTTTTCTTATATTTTTTTTGCTATTTGTGTCTTGTTCAAGAGATATCACATCATTTCTGCCTTTTAGACCGTTGTCACCAAAACAAATTTCCTCACTGGAAGATTTTCCCTCTAGTCCTTTTTCTGGGTGGAACTCAAGGATTTAGATTTTCCCTTCTTTTTCAGTTTCAGTGAGAAGGGAAAAAAAGATAAATAGTGAGGGATCATTTCTTCAGGGGGGGGGGGGGGGGGGGCGCAGACAGAAATAAAAACCTGAGAGAGGTTCTAACCCTTCCCCACTCTATCTAAAACTTAACAATAAAAAGTTTGCCTTTATATATACTTCAACTTTTGAGCAAGATGGTGTCACAATGGTAAGCATTAATGCCTTGCATTCAAAGGTCCCAGGCAGTCCTATTCCTATTGATAGTTTGATTGCTGGACAGCTCACAAAATGACTCCTGTTCTTCCAAATTATCCCTCAATATCCACTCTGTGTTAAAGAATATGTAGTGTAAGGTCCTCGAGGGAAAGCAAAGCCAATGAATACAGTTACAGAGATAGTCTTCATGCCACACCCCTGAACTTCATTAGGCAGATGCACACACATGCTGTGTATATATAAGAAGAGCCCTGCGGGCCCTTAGGAATTTTCTGCATTTCTCCATGAATGGCTTCAAAAATGTCATTTGCTTTTTTATGATTATAATAAAGTCTTAATGAACAGACATGCAGAACATTTTCAATTGTTATATCTTTATTGAACATATGGCTTAAACGCCTTTACGTTCTACTGTAGAATTTCTTGGTACAACTTGAAATTAATTGGTCCCTCAGTGACCGCCAGCTGTCCACATCCAGAGACAGCTAAACCGCTTCTCCATCTCCTGTGCTTCACAGCTGGACTGAGCTTTTGATATTAGTAGCATTTTCTCTCCAATCATAACAATATGAGCAATTTAAGAAAAGTTTAACTTTTCTCCTCTATCCAAAGAACGGCTGCGGAATACCCAAGTGATCTTTAGCAAATATGGAAAACTGAAAAAGCAATTTTTTGTGGGGAGACGCTTGCGGTGTACTCCCATTGATCCTAACAACTCTGGAAGTCACGTTAAAATTGCCGTGGCCGTGATGCTTCGCATGTGTATGGTCCTATCTGGCTGCAGTGATAGAGCTTATTGTACCAGCAACAGGAATGCTGCACACTGATAGAAAAAATATTGTTTTCCTTTATTAAAACAGCCAGCAGGAACAGGTTCTAGGCCGTCATGTTTTATTTTATTTTTATTATTAATATTAATATTATTATTTTTATACAGGATTTATACAGTGCCAACAGTTTGCGCAGCGCTTTACAACATGAGGGCAGACAGTACAGTTACAATACAATTCAATACAGGTGGGATTAGAGGGCCCTGCTCTTAAGAGCTTACAATCTAAGAGGGAGGGTCAAGTGATACAAAAGGCAATACCTGTGGGGGATAATCTGATGAAGAAAATAAAAGTACAGTTGTTAGGTGTGGGCAGAGTAGGCTTCTCTGAAGAGGAGGGTTTTCAGGGATCCTCTAAAAGCAAACAGAATAGGAAATAATCAGACAGATTGGGGTAGAAGTTGCATAGGATGGGAGAAGCTCTGGAGCATGGGAGGAGGTGACGAGGGCGCTAGAGAGCAGGAGGTCTTGGGTGGAATGAAGAGAACAATTAGGTTGGTATTTTGACACTCAAGCCTCGTACACACGACCGAGTTTCTCGTCAAAAAACGTCAAGAAACTTGCTGGCAGAGCTTTCTTGCCGAGTAAATCGGTCGTGTGTACGCGGCTATCAGGTTTCTCGTCAAGAAAACCGACAAGAATCTCGACGAGAAAAATAGAGAACTTGCTCTCTATTTTCTCGTCAGGATTCTCCATTTTCTCGTCGAGATTCTCGTCAGCATGTTTCTCGACGAGAAAAGTGTGTGTGTGTACACTTACCTGTCGTCGTGGAAACCCGTGCATGCTCGAAATGACTTTGACGCATGCGCGGTAGCTTCCTAGGCATAGGTAGGGTGTAGCAAGATGGCTGCGACGGCATCGAATGTGACGAGCGCATGCTCATCGTAGTCGATTACGTCACCGCGTTCGCTCCATTCAAAGAACCGCGGGTTCTTTGAATCGAGCGTGTGTACACTCGGCCGGGACAAGTTTCTTGTCCAAGAATCTCGTCAAGAAAAACGAAAAAAAAATTCCTGACGAGATTCTCGGCCGTGTGTACGAGGCTTAAGATACTGATGTAGCTGGGGGCAGAGTTGTGGATGGCTTTGTAATAAATTACAAATGTATTAATAAATTAAAACCAGCAACTACACATTCTGTAGCTGCTGGCTTTTAATAAATGGACACTTACCTGTCCTGGAGTCCAGCGATGTCGGTACCCGCAGCTGATGTTTCCATCAGCTGTCGGGTGCTGCCGCCGCCATTGCGGGTATGGGTACCCGGCAGTGTAGCCTTTCAGCTTCATGCCAGGAACCCTATTGCGCATGCGCGAGGCCCGCTCCTCTCTCCTACTGGCCCGGCAGCCGGGGGAGGAGGAGGGAGCCCCACGCGACACGGACTCCCGGAAGTGGGAAAAGATACCTGTCAAAGACAGGTATCCTGTCCCCCTCTGAAAGGTGCCAATTGTGGCACCGGAGGGGGGGAGGAATCCAAAAAGTGGATGTTTAACTTTTGGGAGGAACTCCGCTTTAATTCATTGGATTAGCGGAAGCCAATGGAGGGATTAACAGCAAGGAGCATTAGACACGGATCGGTTGGTAAGGTGGATGAGCCTGGCAGCAGCATTCATAATGGACTGAAGAGGAATAGTCTATATAAAGGTAAGCCAACGAGAAGGGGGTTGCAGTAGTCGAGGCGAGAGATAACCAGGGAGTGAACTAGGAGCTTTGTGGTGTCATTGGTTAGAAAGGGGTGTATTTTGGAGATGTTGCGGAGGCTGAGGCAGCAAGATTTGGACAGTGATTGGACGTGGGGCCTAAAAGGATAGATCAGAGTCCAGGGTTACACCTAGAACCGTGGCATGCGGGGATGGGCTGATAGTTGTGTCATCGATCTTGAGATCAGGAGAAGAGGCACGTGGAAGAGGAAAAATGATGAGCTCGGTTTTGGATAGATTGAGTTTGAGCAAGTGGTGCGACATCCAGACTGATATGTCTGTTAGTAAATTAGTGATGTGTGAGGGAGTGAGATGAGGGGTAGAGAGATAAATTTGGTCATCAGCGTAGAGATGGTATTGGAAGCCATGGGAGGCTGACCCAGGGAGGAGGTGTAGATCGAGAATAGGAAAGTTCCAAGAACTAAGAACAGAACTTTGGTGGACCCCAACAGAGAAAGGAAAATAATTGTAAGCAATGCTAAAGGTGCGGTTGGGTAAGTAGGAAGAGAACCAGCAAAGAGTACTGTCATGGAGACCAAAGGTGTGGAGATTTTTTTGAGGAGGAGAGGGTGGTCAACCGTATCAAAGGCAGCAGAAAGGTCCAGGAGTAGGAGTACAGAATGGTGTCAATTGGTCTTGGCTGTTAGTAGATCATTTGTTCGTTTTAGAAGGGCAGTTTCTGTGGAGTGTTGTGGGCAAAATCCAGACTGAAGGAGATCAAGAAGGTTATTCTTGGCGAGGTGGTCGCTCAGTCAGTTGTAGACCAGACACTCAAGGAGTGTAGGATGAGATGAGGCATAGGTTATTAAGATTGGTGGGGTCCAGTGAGGCTTTTTTAAGGATGGGAGTGACTAGTTGACGTTTGAGAGAGTTTGTACTCTAGGCACAATGCTTTCACATAGAGAGTGAGAAAGGATTGTGCCTATGCAAAACATGTCAGAATATAACTTGTTCCTGATGGCTCTAAGAGGAAGAATATTACTTTACATCTCAGCATGTGCCATTTGTCTTGCTGGTACAATTGATTGCTTCGGTGGAGATGAACCTGAGATGTGATTGTGGACTGTGGAGGCTAATCTTGCATGGAGCAGCACGTGAACTATTTGACACGCTTCAATTGGTATAATTCAGCTGGGTCGTCAGGGGGTGGTAAAACTGTGGTTCAACCATATCTTTTTTTTTTTCTCTACCATTGGTTGCCTGTCTAAAAGAGCCTTAACATTCACTTTACTGGGGAAATAGCTTATACTCTTTTAGTACGTCAATCTCTGTATTTATGTAAAAGTTCCATATTTACTTAAAAAAGGACAATGCTTCTCCTATCAAATTAATGACAGCATCATTTAGTATGATTATGCCACTCTTGCTTGACTGTACATTAAAGCAGTATTAAATCCAAAAGCAAACATTTATCTTATTGCAGCGTACCAATTCTTAGATGTGATGGCTGCACTAGTTTTCTATTTTTAGGCTTTGTTTCTTTTAGTTTTTAATCTGGAGATCCAACCAGTAAGTTTGTTGTTGTGTAACAGAACAAGCTCTCCGGCAAATAGTTACATTGTTGAGACAAATCATTTACCACTGACTGGAGCGATTACAATGATCAGCTTTTTTTTATGTAAAACCGTCCAAAACGAAAAAAAACTATTGCAGTAACTGCTTTCGAAACTGCATTGATCTGGAGTTTGGCTTGAATTTGCTAGTGTATTTAAACCTGCTGGTCCATCTCACACCCCCCACCCCCCCCCCCCCACTAACAATGCTGCTGTCCAAAGGTGTCCCCGTGCTCCTGCATCCAGAGTGGGAGCACTCTCTATCAGAAGGTGTGTTACTGGCCAGATCACCAGGTAAAGACAGAGGGGAAAAAAGCCTAAGAAAATAAAACAAATGCATCCACCACATCTAAGGATTGGTAAAATAGTATATTTAATTTTTGAGTTTAATACTGCTTTAACAGATAACTCGTATGTATGAAAATCGTACAAAAAAAACTGCTTTTGAAACGTTCATATTATAATCTGATCGTTAGTACACAACGTTCGTCCGAAATGATCCAAAGGGATAAACACAAAAACCTTAACCAGTACAGTTGTCATACAAAAATACAATACAAATGCAATACATTACATTACTTCCAATTTTGTTTTCTGTCCTATGAGAATTTTCATACTTTAGTAAACTCTTAATTTTCGATATGAGATTAGCATGCAATAAAAACGGACGATCATTTATTTGATAATCTCATTGTGTGTACCGGGCTTTACTAAAGATGTTGAGAACCTAAAGTGGCAGTAAAGTCCCATCTATGACTTTTATCTATAGGTAAGCCTATAATAAGGCTTACCTACAGGTAGTGTAAATATCTTCTAAACGTGCGCTGTTAAGGAGATATTTACTGTAAATGCAGCCATTGACTTTATTTAGGCTGTTACTTCAGAGCCCTGTGACATAAACTGCTGCTCATGCGCGCATGCGTGGGAGTGATGTAATCGCAGCTCCGACTAGTCACACAGCCAGAGTCCGCGAATCCTGAAGGAAGACAGGTGAAGATGGGAGCACCTGCAGCTCTGACATCTCGGCGCTGGAAGGGCTTCGTTTTAAGGTAAGTTTAATATAATCAATATAAAAATCATGCAGTGTCGTGAATGATAAAAGTGCAAAGTGCGAATCAATAAGTGGTATTGAAGAAAATCATCCAATATGAAACATAGGTACATCAACCTCCTGTATATAATGTAAACAACATTAAATTCGATGTAAACCCTCACATATACCCAGTGAAGTGAACAGCCTCAGATGATACACAGAGATGAAACAAATCTCCCTACATATGTTTTACATGTATATCTGCTGTCTTCAGCTTTATTTATTCTTTAGAAAGTGCACATTGTGTTATGCTGCGTACACACGATCGGAATTTCCGACAACAAATGTTCGATGTGAGCTTTTGGTCGGAATTACCCGACCGTGTGTAGGCTCCTTCGGACATTGGCTCAAACAAATGTTTGAGAGCAGGTTCTCAATTTTTACGACGGCAAAAGTTCTTGGCGGAAATTCCGATCGTGTAGTAGCCATTTCCGACGCACAAAAGTGCTGCGCATGATCGGAACCAATACGACGCATGCTCGGGAATCATTGTACTTCATTTTTCTCGGCTCGTCGTAGTGTTGTACGTCTCTGCGTTCTTGACCATCGGAATTTCCGAGCAACATTTGTGTGACCATGTGTATTCAAGGTGTATGCAAGACAAGTTTGAGCGAAAATCCGACGGAAAAAAAAAACACCGTTTTGTTGTCGGAAATTCCGATCGTGTGTAAGTGGCATTAGAGATTTTCTCTTCCTGTTCAGCACTGGGTGTGGATTCTTGGCATACATTGTGTGACAGCTGATTGGAGGAAAGGCATACACCCCTTCTCCACCTCGGCGAAGGAAGGAATATGTAGAGCTGTGCTGTGAATAGACAAACTCTCTGCTAATATATTTATAGCCCCCACCCCGACACAAATTTCAGACTGTTTTTATCTCGGTTGTCAAAGAACTTTTCAGAAGTTATCAGGTTGATAAAAGAAGAACGGAGAAGCAGAAAGACATTGGACTTAGGGCTTTGGAGAGAGAGAAAATAAAAAAATACAGATATATATGTGTAGCGGGTGGTTACATTTAGGGGGAAGCATCTGAGTGGTAACTAGGCTCAGATGCACTAATTGTTAGGTCTCGTGGACCATTTCTATCCCTGGGAGATGGTACTGGTGTGTAAGTTCACGGGGGCCTATGGGTGGCACTGTTGCCATGGGCCAGGGTTGAACCACAGTACAAGGTTGTGTCCTTTTTGTCCCCTCTCGGCAGCAGTACGGTGGGGCGGGGAACCTGCTGTGCCTGTCGGGAGAGGATATAAAAGGGGGCGGCCATCTTCCAGAGGGGGTCGTCGGTTCCGCGCTCAGGCACCTTAGGCCTGGGTGCGTGTGTGTCGCCTCCGGGTACCCTAGGCCCGGAGGCCTGGTCGGGTTGTCTCTGGGTGCCCTAGGCCCAGAGACGGAGCTGCTGTTCCATCTCAGACACCTACAGTCTGGGGTGAGGTACTTTCAGAAAAGGCCCGGAGCCCAGCAGCCTTGGGCTGAGATCCGCCGGGGACCGAGACTCCCAGGGATCTGCCTTGCGTGGGGACCCGTATCCAGGACGAGGAGGCCAGGGAGGTGACCCTTTCTGAAGACCCAGCGCAGAGTCGTGGTGACAGATGGGGCCTCTGGGATGTTCTTGTCCTATAAGGGCTAGTTCACTAACGGAAGGAAGTGCGTGTTCTTTAACCACTTAAGCCCCGGACCATTTCGGGCCATTAGGACCAGGCCTGTTTTTGGGATTCGGCACTGCGCTGCTTTAACTGTAAATTGTGCGGACATGCAATGTTGTACCCAAATGAAATTTGCGTCCTTTTCTTCCCACAAATAGAGCTTTCTTTTAATGGTATTTGATTGCCTCTGCGATTTTTATTTTTTGCGATATAAACGGAAAAAGACCGAAAATTTTGAAAAAAAATGATATTTTCTACTTTTTGTTATAAGAAAAATCGAATAAACTCAATTTTAGTCAGACATTTAGGCCAAAATGTATTCAGCCACATGTCTTTAGTAAAAAAAATGTCAATAAACGTATATTTATTGGTTTGCGCAAAAGTTATAGCGTTTACAAACTAGGGTACATTTTCTGAAATTTACACAGCTTTAAATTTATGACTGCCTATCTCATTTCTTGAGGTGCTAAAATGGCAGGGCAGTACAAAACCCCCCCAAATGACCCCATTTTGGAAAGTAGACACCCCAAGGAAATTGCTGAGAGGCATGTTGAGCCCATTGAATATTTTTTTTTTTGTCCCAAGTGATTGAATAATGACAAAAAAAAAAAAAAAATTACAAAAAGTTGTCACTAAATGATATATTGCTCACACATGCCATGGTTATATGTGGAATTGCACCCCAAAATACATTTTGCTGCTTCTCCTGAGTACGGGGATACCACATGTGTGGGACTTTTTAGGAGCCTGGCCACGTACGGGACCCCGGAAACCAAGCACCGCCTTCAGGATTTCTAAGGGCGCAAATTTTTGATTTCATTCCTCACTACCTATCACAGTTTCGAAGGCCATAAAATGCCAAAATAGCACAAAACCCCCCCAAATGACCCCATTTTAGAAAGTAGACACCCCAAGGAAATTGCTGAGAGGCCTGTTGAGCCCGTTGAATATTTTTTTTTTTTGTCCCAAGTGATTGAATAATGACAAAAAATAAAAATAAAAAATAAATTACAAAAAGTTGTCACTAAATGATATATTGCTCACACATGCCATGGTTATATGTGGAATTGCACCCCAAAATACATTTTGCTGCTTCTCCTGAGTACAGGGATACCACATGTGTGGGACTTTTTAGGAGCCTAGCCGCGTACGGGACCCCGAAAACCAAGCACCGCCTTCAGGATTTCTAGGCACAAATTTTTGATTTCACTCCTCACTACCTATCACAGTTTCTAAGGCCATAAAATGCCAAAATAGCACAAAACCCCCCCAAATGACCCCATTTTGGAAAGTAGACACCCCAAGCTATTTGCTGAGGAGGCATGGTGAGTATTTTACAGCTCTCATTTGTTTTTGAAAATGAAGAAAGAAAATTTTTTTTTTTTTTTTTTTTTTTTTTCAATTTTCAAAACTTTGTGACAAAAAGCGAGATCTGCAAAATACTCACAATACCTCTCAGCAAATAGCTTGGGGTGTCTACTTTCCAAAATGGGGTCATTTGGGGGGGTTTTGTGCCATCTGGGCATTCCATGGCCTCCGAAACTGTGATAGGCAGTGAGAAGTAAAATCAAAAATTTACACCCTTAGAAAGCCTGAAGGCGGTGCTTTGTTTTTGGGGTCCCGTACGCGGCTAGGCTCCCAAAAAGTCTCACACATGTGGTATCCCTGTACTCAGGAGAAGCAACAGAATTTATTTTGGGGTGTAATTCCACATATGCCCATGGCATGTTTGAGCAATATATCATTTAGTGACAACTTTGTGCAAAAAAAAAATTAAAAAAAAAAAATTGTCTTTTTTCCGCAACTTGTGTCAACATATAAAATATTCCATGGACTCGACATGCCTCTCAGTATATAGCTTGGGGTGTCTACTTTCCAAAATGGGGTCATTTGGGGGGGTTTTGAACTGTTCTGGCATTTTATACACAACATTAGGAAGCTTACATCCACTCTTCTAACCACTTGCAGACAAAGCCCTTTTTGACACTTTTTGTTTACATGAAAACACATTTTTTTTTTGCAAGAAAATTATGTTGAACCCCCAAACATTATATATATTTTTAAAGCAAAGGCCCTACAGATTAAAATGGTGGGTGTTGCATTTTTTTTTCTACACAGTATTTGCGCAGCGATTTTTCAAACGCATTTTTTGGGGAAAAAATACACTTTTTTTAATTTTAATGCACTAAAACACACTATATTGCCCAAATGTTTGATGAAATAATAAAGATGATCTTAGGCCGAGTACATAGATACCAAACACGACATGCTTTAAAATTTCGCACAAACGCGCATTGGCGACAAACTACATACATTTTTAAAAGCCTTTAAAAGCCTTTACAGATTACCCCGTTAGATTTACAGAGGAGGTCTACTGCTAAAATGACTGCCCTCGATCTGACCTTCGCGGTGATACCTCACATGCATGGTGCAATTGCTGTTTACATATGACGCCAGACCGACGCTTGCGTTCGCCATTGGGCAAGAGCAGGGCAGGACAGGGGTGCTTTTTTTTTTTTTTTTTTTTTTTTTTTTTTTTTTATTATTAATTTTGCTATTTTATTTTTAAATTGTTCCTTACATATATTTTTTTTTTTTATAATTT
Organism: Rana muscosa; assembly: GCA_029206835.1. NCBI lineage: Eukaryota > Metazoa > Chordata > Amphibia > Anura > Ranidae > Rana > Rana muscosa. The sequence goes on from CM055117.1 coordinate 152,860,956, forward strand.
TTATTGTTATCTCAGGGAATGTAAATATCCCCTATGATAGCAATAGGTAGTGACAGGTACTCTTTTTTTGAAAAAACTGGGGTCTTCTAGACCCTAGATCTTTCCTCTGCCCTCAAAGCATCTGACCACACCAAGATCGGTGTGATAAAATGCTTTCCCAATTTCCCAATGGCGCTTTTTATATCCGGGGGGGGGACATTCCCTCCCACTGCTTGTAAAAGCAGTCCAGAGGCTAATTAGCCGCTGTGATTGCTTTTACATGAAAGCCGGCCGCTGGCTGAAAAGAATGATACCAAGATGATGCCTAAACCCGCAGGCATCAATCTGGTATAACCATTCAAAGTCCAGCAACATACCAGTACGTTGCTGGTCCTTGTTGGACATGTATTGTAATCTTTTTTTTTTCATGCAGCCTGTTGGCTGAACGAAAAAAGAGATTGATTGGTGGGTATGCCCACCATTAGAATACCGCCCTTCATCCACCCACTTCTAATGATGGGCATACATGCACCATTTATATATGCCGAAGCATGGGGGCATTCTCCCGCAAAAAAGTTATGCCGCACACACATGGTCAAACGTTTCCACGGGCAAGCCTCCGTCGGAATTTCGACCGTATGTATGCGGCATTAGGAGCAAAATTGCTCCTCCGCCCTGCTGCCCCTGCTGCCCCCATGCTTCGGCATATATGCTTTTTTTTTTTTAACTGTGGTGGTGAAATCACCTCCTACAGCACTGGAGTCGCAGGGATCAGGCCTGTCTCTGCGAACGCTGCAGTTATGTGTGTTGTGTTTTGTAAGTGACAGTGATCGATCGATACTGCACTTGGGTGGCCTGGGCTGGACGGAGGGGCAAAACGCAGGTGCTAGCAGGTATCTGGGCTGATCCCGCTAACACTGCGTTTTTGGGAACCCTAAACCGCTGGTATAGATCTGATCAGATCAGATATTGATCTGTTCAGATACTATACCACTAAGGGGGGTGTATGCTTTACGCGTGGGTGTTAGCGTTACTGGCACTAACCTGACGCTGCCTGGGGTGTGACGCAGACCCTCTCTGACGCTAAAACCTAATTGATATCACCCACCGGGCGATCAGGGGGTTAAACCTTTATTGGGTTATATACGGCGGGTGCCCTGACACTATAAAAAGCAAACTAACTAACCAGCGTCACCCGTAACACTTATATGGTGATCACTGGTGAAAGGGTTAACTAGGGGCAATTAGGGGGTTAAAACCTTTATTAGATCATATTTGGGGGTACCTGACGCTATAAAAACCTGCGGCGAACCTAAAAAAAATGACTGGCTACCGATTGGCATCACCGACACGAAGACAGCGATCAGAAAAACGATCGCTTAGTGACAGTGGTGATAGGGGGTGAAAGGGTTACCTGGGGGGCGATCAAGGGGGTTAAACCTTTATTAGATAATATATTGGGGTACCCGACGCTATAAAAACCTGCGGCGAACCTAAAAAAAATGACTGGCTACCGATCGCCATCACTGATGCTAAGACAGCCATCAGAAAAATGATCGCATAGCGACAGCGGTGATAGGGGGTGAAAGGGTTACCTGGGGGGCGATCAAGGGGGTTTAACCTTTATTAGATAATATATTGGGGTACCTGACGCTATAAAAACCTGCGGCGAACCTAAAAAAAAATTACTGGCTACCGATCGCCATCACTGATGCTAAGACAGCATCAGAAAAACGATCGATTAGCGACAGCGGTGATAGGGGGTGAAAGGGTTACCTGGGGGGCGATCAAGGGGGTTAAACCTTTATTAGATAATATATTGGGGTACCCGACGCTATAAAAACCTGCGGCGAACCTAAAAAAAATTACTGGCTACCGATCGCCATCACTGATGCTAAGACAGCCATCAGAAAAATGATCGCATAGCGACAGCGGTGATAGGGGGTGAAAGGGTTACCTGGGGGGCGATCAAGGGGGTTTAACCTTTATTAGATAATATATTGGGGTACCTGACGCTATAAAAACCTGCGGCGAACCTAAAAAAAATTACTGGCTACCGATCGCCATCACTGATGCTAAGACAGCATCAGAAAAACGATCGATTAGCGACAGCGGTGATAGGGGGTGAAAGGGTTACCTGGGGGGCGATCAAGGGGGTTGAACCTTTATTAGATAATATATTGGGGTACCCGACGCTATAAAAACCTGCGGCGAACCTAAAAAAAATTACTGGCTACCGATCGCCATCACTGATGCTAAGACAGCCATCAGAAAAATGATCGCATAGCGACAGCGGTGATAGGGGGTGAAAGGGTTATCTGGGGGGTGATCAGGGGGTTAAACCTTTATTAGGGGGGGTTAGGGGGCTACACTGGACCTAAAACTAAACTTTAGTGACACTTTCACAGTCACAAATGTCACTGATTGCAGTGATCACTAAATAAATGGTCACTGCAATCAGTGACACTGTGACTGGGGGGTGATCTGGGGGGTGATCTGGGGGGGTCTGGGGGTCCTGGGGGGGGCGATTAGTGTTCCTATGTGTCCTGGTGTCAGTGTAGTGTTGTGCTCACTGACCTGATGTCTTCTCTTGTACGGCGCTCGGTATATGTGAGCACCGCACCAGAGATGACATCACTTCCTCCTGCCTCCTCTGTCTGAAACAGACAGAGGAGGCATTTCCATTCGCCGGGAGCGATCGCGAGGGGGGGGCCGGAATCGAAAGGCCGCCCCCTCATCTGGGATCGCTCCCGGTGAAGTAACGACCGCTCACGGCACAGAAGGGGGGTCCGGATGGACCCCCCAACTGTACAAAGGCAGTCACGTAGATCTACGTGATTCTGCCTGTCCGTGCCATTCTGCCGACGTAAATCGGCAGTGGGCGGTCGTTAAGTGGTTAAATCATAGTGGCAGTGATACTACGCACACAAGGTCAGTAGCAGTGACTTTCACCTTTTTCACCCGGTCAGTGGCAGTGATACTACGCACACAAGGTCAGTAGCAGTGACTTTCACCTTTTTCACCCGGTCAGTGGCAGTGACCAACCTCATGGTCTGTGGCAGAGACCTGCGCCAAGCCTGTTTGTGCTGATCAGGACAGGAGGAAACCCAATTCAAGTTTGTGCCTGGACCTCCTCCCACCTTATCTGACCTGTGTCTTGTCCCAACCCGTCTGCTCTTAAAGAGACTGTTTATTGTGCGAGAAGGAATAAATAAGTGTTGGACCTTTCAGTTGGTGTGGACAGTTGCTTACTGGGGAGAATTAAAGACTTGTTTCTGACTACTGCAGAAACGAGGTCAGCACTGGAGGCTTTTTGACACTGGCTGCAAGCAGGCCCGAGAAACGAACACCGCTCAACCTCCCTATTCAGGAGGGTACGGGCTTGTGGTGCGGTGTGCTTCATTCTTTCCTGTGGAGGAGCCAAGCAGAAGAAAAGCAGGTAAAGTCTGCGGTTGGTTCGCTACATATGCTTAGGTCAAATTTAATGAATCAGGTTTACATCCACGTTATTCCCAATAAAGTGCAAAATGTGAGTACATAATCATATTAAACAAATAACGGTATGTAAAAATATCATAAACATTCCTCATATAATGTGTGTAGTAAAATCCCAAGAGAAACTTAAAGAAGATTAAGCCCAGAAGTAGTCCTTCAGAACCAATGGAAATGGTATTTTTAACCAGCCAATACACAGCAGTCAATTAAACATTGAAAACCCACTCACTCCTACCTTTTATGCCCTGCCCAAGGTGCATAAAGGGGTTCTACCACCCCCAGGATGCCCCATTATCTCCAGCTGCGGCTCCTTAACGGAGAACGCTAACAGAATCATTGATAAGTATCTTTATCCATACGTGCAGAGTTTATTCTCACATGTGAAAGATACCATAGAATTACTAAAAACTACTGATGGGTTATCCATACCAGCCAATGCTTGGCTTGTTTCTATTGATATAGAAGCATTATATAACTCCATCCCCCACTCTTTAGGAGTACAAATAGTACGCAGCTTCCTCAATGAACGCGACAACGATCGTCGCAAATATAACAACTTCATAATTGAACTGCTCGACTTCATTTTGACCCATAATATCTTTTTGTTCAAACGCTCCCATTACCTCCAGGTGCAGGGGGTGGCTATGGGGGCGGGCTGCACCCCCTCCTACGCCAACCTTTACCTGGGGGGATAGAGCGTGATTTATTTTCGGGTGGGGCAGGCGATGCCCATCTTGCCAGCATAATAAGTTGGCATCGATATATTGATGATATTCTGATGATCTGGGCAGGACCCAAGGAAGAACTTCTACAGTTCTTGAATGCTCTACAAAACAATATGTACAATCTAAAATTCACTCACAACCACAGCCAAGAGAGAATTACATTTTTAGATGTTGAACTTTTTGTTGACGACAAAAGCAATCTATGATCTACACTTTATAGAAAGCCTACTGCAGGAAATACTCTACTTCATGCTACCAGCTCACACCCCAAACCACTCATCAAGAGCATCCCCTACAGTCAGTATCTCAGACTGAGAAGGAATTGCTCCCTTGAAGTAGACTTCAAATGTGAATCAAGTCTGAGAGCTAGGGGTAAATCAATGTCTGAGAGCTAGGGGTTATACCAAAACCTGTTTACGTAGAGCCTTCAACAAGGTTAGGGTGTTAGACAGAAACACTCTAATCTACAATATCAAAAGCAATCAAAAATCAGAGTCAACATGAATAATCACAAAATACAATAGACAACATGCCTCCATTCGAAAAATAAGTTCTAGTATCTCCTAACATCTGATGAAAAAATCAGCAAATACATCAATACTTTTCCTGAAATAATATTCAAACGTTCTCATTCATTTAAAGACAAAATGGTGTCTAGCCACTATGTATCCAATACTGACCCTGCAACCACCAAACTGGGCACCTACCCCTGTGGCAGGTGTAATTATTGTCGATACATTTTGAAGGGCAGGGACATTAATTTACCCAATGGTGATACATGGGCACCCAAAAATAAAATTACCTGCCAAACTGTTGGAGTCATATACCTTATGAAGTGTAACTGTGGGGCCTTTTACGTAGGCAAGACCAAAAGAAACTTTTTTTGTAGGATACGAGACCATGTGTCGGCTATCTCCAAGAAATTGATGGAGACTCCGATCAGCCGGCACATGGGTCTGTTCCACGATCATAACCTTTAAAATGCTTGGCTTTTTCGCCTTGGAGCACATTGCTCTCAACGAGAGTTAGTTATAAAACGTTATGAATTGATTGTGAGTTAACCACATACCCTATACACATATATCTTTTTTCCTCTCCTTTCTTTTATATATATGAAGATTAATCTTTACAAACTCATTGACACCTTGCCTTATTCCCAACCTAGGACATTTGTTTTGTCTCTCGCACCCTTTGTTGCATGTGCACAGCTGCATATGGATTTAGATATGCCAGCCCCACCACTTGGTGCCCCCTGATCATCATCAGGTGTCATCACTTTATCTGTACGAGGATCCATAGGAATCTTGAGGTATTGCATGCACGTCTCCACTGTGAAAATTATTTGTTTTTATTTCTATATTATTGTTTACAATTAACATGAAATATGACAATGTAACTACAATCTTTTTGTTTATATTTTTTCTAAACATGCATGTCTGTTTTAGATAAACTAAAGTCACGCACGTCCCTGAAGAAGCATAATTTTTTGCGAAACATGTAGGATGATCAATTTGTGACGCACAAGGAACAAATGCACTGCGTTGTATTTTCATTCCTAAATAGTTTTTATGTCATGTAAATCATGTATTAAATATAAAAAAAAATATTTTACAAATATCTTTTGATTCCTATTTTTCTATTCCACTCATTTTGTCAATATCCACAATGAGCACCTTTAAAGTCCCACACACCATGCCTAACAAGGCTTTCCCATCTACAGTCCATATATAAGTGAAAATATTACCCTGGAAAGCCCTATAGGAAAGATCACTCCACCTCATGCCTAAAAATAAGGGGGCTTACCAGATAATTTTAAGGTGATCAAAATAAGCTTTAGTGAATGAAATGGGACATCAATAAGTTTTAGTAAACAAAATGGATCATCAATGGCCTCATCCCTGGTATAGAAGGTGCCTGTCATCGGGGATATGCGATGCATACTAGCACATTATGACATAACCATGCAGAGTACAAAAAAAAAAAATGTCCAGCGGTTTACTACCACTTTAAAAATTGTCCAAATATTCACTTCAATTATCCAGTCATGTGAAAAACTAATTTCTGATCACTTTGAATGCCCAATTATGTGTAGATGCTTTTCAGTTGATTGGATAAACCCCTCAACTCATTTAGTAAATCAGCCTCATGGACACAGATGTTATCAATTTGAAAAGATAACTTCTCACCTTGATTAGTGAATAAAAACTCCTAGGGGAATTAAGCCTAGTATACAATATTTTTTTTTTTTCGTTCAACCCGGTGGGCTGAATGAAAAAAAAACTGATAGATCGTTGTACTAACACAAGGGATGTTAGTACAGTAATCTCCCCTGCTGTGCTATTGTGTTCTGACAGGGTGACTGCACCAGTTAATGCCTACAGCCATTGGCTGCCAGCGTTGATTGGATGCCGATCGGATGCTAGTTCGAGTTTTTGCTGGACAGGGAGCTGTACACACAGGCCGAATGACAGCTGGCTTCTACTGTACTGCCTGATTTTGGCCGATATTTGGCCCATGTGTACCCGGCATTAGTAGCAGTGCTGAATTTCTGTACATTCAAGAGGAGCTCCAGTAATTTTTTGTTTATTTAAAGTCAACAGCTTTTGTAGCTTTTGACACTCACATGCCCCAGAATTCAGTGATGTGCTCATCTGAGCCGTCCCTTCCCCCTGTCTTCTGTCCCCGGCCCACCCGGCTGTGCCACCTTGTGGCTTCACAGTCGGGCACCCACTGTGCATGTGCAAGCCTCACTGCAGATTGCGAATGGTCCTGCAGTCTTCTGAGACCTGTGGCAATGCCCAGAAGACTGCAGAGAGGCAGGGGGAGAGAAGAACTTTGAGCGGAAGTGGGAGCGTGTACCTGTCAAAACCAAGTACCCACCCTCCCCCGCCCCCAAAAAAATTGCCAATTAGTGAGGGGAGGGGGCCTTAAAGTGGAAATGTCCCCTTTTGGGTGGAGCTCTGCTTTCATGACTGTGCCCTGATGGAAACCCAAATCTTTAGAAATCATTTGTGACCCTTTCCAGTGTTATCATTTTTAACAACTGCTCTTTCTTTTGATCAGGCTTTATTATACCTTCACATAACTACAGAACAAGTAATCAAAAGTGTGTAGTTTACATTTTTCTATTTCTTTCCAATTATTTTTTTTTAAGTTTTCAAAAGAACAGGTAAGTACAAGGCAGTGCAATCATTTTCTTTGGTCCATCTCAGCATACAGTACTGGTTACAAAAGATAAGATGTTATCAATCAGTAGCATAAAACCCATAAGTAACCCACTATGAGGTCAGGTAGCCGAGCCATAATTTACATGGATCCATGACGGCGGTGGTCTCAGCGGGGGCATCGATAGTTTCAAAAAACTATTAGATAAGCACCTGAACGACCACAACATACAGGGATATACAATGTAATACTGACATATAATCACACACATAGGTGGACCTGTGTCTTTTTTCAACCTCACCTACTATGTAACTATGACAGGGTATGAACTACTTGAATATGTTCTTCAAAGAACAAGGCCTCTGAATAAAAAATAAAAAAAAACCCCCAAGAACAAAACCCATGTCTGTATATATCTCAACATAAAATAAACATCAACCTCTTTGCCCCGTACACGCGATCGGAAATTCCGACAAGAAAAGTCAGATGTGAGCTTTTGGACGGAAATTCCGACCATGTGTATGCTCCATCGGACTTTTGCTGTTGGATATTCCGGCAACAAAAATTAGCAGCTGATTCTGAAATTTTCCGATGGAAAAAATTCCTATCAGAAAATCCGATCGTCTGTAGCAATTCTGACACGCAAAATTCCGACGCATGCTCGGAAACAATTCAACGCATGCTCGGAAGCATTGAACTTCATTTTCTAGGCTCGTCGTAGTGTTGTATGTCACCGCGTTCTTGACGGTCGAAAGTTCAGAGAACTTTTGTGTGACCGTGTGTATGCAAGCCAAGCTTGAGCGGAATTCCGTCGGAAAAACCATCCAAGGTTTTTCCGACGGAAAATCCATCCAAGGTTTTTCCGACGGAAAATCCATCCAAGGTTTTTCCAACGGAAAATCCGATCGTGTGTACGTGGCATTTGACTCAGTAGGCCTCTTCAAAACCCCTCACCATTTTATCTGGCAACAATTGCTTAGGAGTAATACCAGCATCTGAAAAGAAGCGCAAAATGAAAAGGGCAAAAGAAGTAGTAAAGCAAAGGACTAAGTACAAGACGTTTATCCGCTATGTATAAAAAGGTCCCCCTGACCAGTTCAGGAGGGTCCTGAAAGGTATTTTATTCATGGATCCCATGTCTTAAAACTAAGCATTCGCCCTGGGACTTTAAATGAAGTGGGTACGGTTACTGCCAGTAAACATAACAGTAGTAAATACAGTATATGGTTTATTCAAGTAAAATTGTTTACATGCATATATAACACCAACAGTTGCCAATAAAAAAAGATACATAAACAAGTAATATTGGTACATAAATGTAGTAACAGTCAGAGTACACAGGCATCATACTACCCGACTAGTTTCGCGAGATCCAGCTCGCTCTTCAGGGGTGGATGTGTGTAACAATGTACCTAGGATGAAAAAATATATAAATGTTTGGCAAAATGGGACAGTATTGGTTAGAAAGGCACAGGGTAGGAGGTGGTGTGTGGGTCCCCATACTTACCACTGAGCTTGACCATGGCTACAGGTGGATCCCATGTCTTATCAAAATAGATCAGCTTATCCCTGAGAATAGACACTATGGGGGTCATTTACTAAAGGCAAATCCGCTTTGCACTACAAGTGCAAACTACAAGTGGAAAGTGCACTTGAAATTGCACTGAAAGTGCACTTGGAAGTGCAGTCGCTGTAGATCTGAGGGCTAGAGCTGAAATGAGGGGAAGCTCTGCTGATTTTATCATTCAATCATGTGTAAGCTAAAATGCTGTTTTTTTTATTTTCCTTGCATGTCCCCCTCGGATCTACAGTGACTGCACTTCCAAGCGCACTTTCAGTGCAAATTCAAGTGCACTTTGCACTTGTAGTTTGCACTTGTAGTGCAAAGTGTATTTGCCTTTCGTAAATAACCCCGTATGCGTTCATTGATCATGATCCACATCAATTTGGCCTTTAAAAGATCAAAGGGGATCTTGGGGGATTTCCAGGATCGTGCAATAGAAATCCTATCTGCTGTAAATATAAACAAGCATCTCACGAGTCCTGTTATGCCCTCCACCGGTATTCCAAAAAGGTCCTGCTGTGGGGTCTTGATTAGATTCACTTGGGTGAGGAAAGACACAAAGTTGTATGGATGTGGATCCAAAACCGCCTCACTTTGCTGCATGTTCACCAAGTGTGGAGAACCATTGCCTCCTGACCACAGCCGCGAAAACAGCCAGAGGAGGCCCCCGGAACAACAGAGAACGCCAGGCGAACCGGTATTAGATAAACCTGATATTTTGCCTCTATCTGAGATGCATTGATGTAATATTTTGAGGTAAATTGAGCCAATTTGCCTCATTCCACTGCTTCGAACTCCTCCCCCGGGTCCTGTTCCCATTTAACCGTATAAAGCACTTTAGCTGATCCTTCCTGTAATATTGTATATATCTTAGATATATGACCAGTATGTTTATCTATAGTTCTACATAGATATTCCATTGGGGTCGAAGAGGTCAGGTCACTAGTGCGCTTAAGGGTGTTCAGGAGAATTGATATTTTGGAATATCTATATAGCTCCCTTGTGGGGAGTTGGTGCTTCTCCTACATTTTTTTAATGTATCTCTTTGAACAAAAAAAGATAGAAAAAAAGATTGAATTTTCACATACATGCCCACTGAGTGATTAAGCACCAGGTTGTATTTCAACTGAGCTCAGTAAAATATTATTTGTAAATATATTTTCATTCAACGCTTAACTCCAGGTGTTCCATCAGAATCGGTAACCCGTCAGATTTGGTAACAGAAGTGATGTTACCAGCAAAAATTGCTTCCTGCGCATGCGTAATGCGTTTCAGCATGGCCACTATGTGTTCCAATAGGTTTCCTATTCTGACAGAACACGAAGGCAGCAGCAGACATCTTGTTACACCCAGATCTTGTTACACCCAGGCAAGTCTGGAATTTTAGCAATAAAGTCAGCTTATATAGTGGAATACAGTATTGTAAATCTGTGATACTCTTTTCTTGTTAAATTTGAAAACCAGCGGCAAGGCTACAGGCAGAAGGTGGCCACGACCATCTTGGTACAACCCACACTGTTCAGCACCATACTGATAGTAATAATGGGCGGACGACATATTTGGACACCCTCACTCGGTCGCGTTAATATAGTGTATTTCCGTATATGTAAGCTCAGTTTACTGCTAAAATTGTGCATGCGCAGTAAGCACATTTTGTTGGTAACCTCACTTCCGTTATCAAATCTGACGGTTGGCGAATCTAACGGAACGCAGGCAAACAGCTAATTGCTCAGATGAAAAACATGTGAATTTTTCTCTTCTGAAGTTAAGTAATACTTAGAGGTCTAGTCTCTCCCCCGAGTCTTTGAATGGACAGTGAAGAAGAGGCAGCAGACTGATGAGCTCCTCGAACTGTCACTCTGCTTCTACTGCTGTCTATGTAGAGCACAGTCACACTTACGTACTTACACTGCTTGCTGTCAATAAAAAAAAATACACATAAAGATGTATTAAAGCTGAACTCTAAGCATATATACAAATTAATGGAGCTCTGTAATCATTAATAGATCAATAAATTTGATTAACAATAAGCCAATTGGTTCATGTTCTTGCAAGAAGCATGCTGATAGGAAGAGAAAGCAGAGTGACAGAGAGATAAGCTGCTTCTTCTTCACTGTCTAGTCTCAGGCTGAGTCAGGGCAAGGATGACCTGGGCTCAGTGGAAGTGGGTTGAATGATGTTGGCCATCAGATTAAAGCCGGGTACACACTAACTGTTTTTTTTTTTGTGCAACCCAGCGGGTTGCACAAAATAAAAACCTGACTGCTCTGGTTGGAGCCGCTGTACAAACCATGCAAGGTTAGTTTAGCGATCTCCCCCGCCGAGCTGTTGTCTTCTGACAACGGGTTGCCCCCCTGCCAGAACACTCCGATCAGCGCTCTCTGCCACTGCTCTGACATTCGACCCTTGTGTACGGGGCTTAAAGATATTTAGTGACAGGAAAAAAGTACAATGAGGCTAATCTCTGGACTGAAGATGAGTACTGAAGCAATATTTAGGTTAGTTATTTTATCTTTTACTGGGCTATTCTTTTTCATCTGGTTATTTTTGGCTGACATTCTGCTTTTGGTTAAACCGATGTTTATTGTCTTACTTGAAGAAGTGCAATATGTGTAACAAAAAAGGAGAGAAGTAGGGGGCAGGAATAGGGGGGAAATAACAGGGATGTGGAAAGAGAAGCCCTAAAGGTGTGTGTTCAGTCATTTAGTCGCGTCCGACTCTTCGTGACCTCATGTACCATAGTGCGCCAGGCTTTTCTGTCCTCCACTCCCTCCCGGAGCTTGCTTAACGTCATGTTTATTGTTTCGATGATGCTATCTATCCATCTTGTATCCATCCTCTACTTAAGGGTAGAGGAATGTAACACACATGGAAATTGAAGCACCACACCACTGCTAAGACATCCAGTTATAACTTTATTGCAATAAAATTGAGAAGGGGACAACCCCCCTGACTTTTATTGGAATAAAGTTGTAACTGGACCTTTTAGCAATGGTGTGGCACTTAAATTTCCATTTTGTTATATTACACTACAAATTAAGGAGACCATGAAGATCCTCTGGGGTGTGGAAGCTGTGGGTCTGGGAACCAGATCATTTACATTAACATAAATAGTTTAGGATAGCAATACCCGTTAGATAACCCTAAGGATCCAGCACTTTCTTCCACTTTCTACAACTAAAGGGAGAGGAGATAGCAAAGCAGCGTTGACATTATCAGTATACTATTTAGGTAGCAACATGTCCATTATAATGTGCCCCTTCCCTGGCTGGACTGGGGTGAATAGCATGAAAAAGTCGAGCTCTGCTTTAAAATTTAGCTCCAGCTTTCTGTCACTTTAACAGAGTTAATTCATACCAAGCCAGTCCAAATGAACTGTTACCTTCACTTACAGATGTGAATGCCGGGAGTACACAGAGTTGTGTTCCAACAGAGAGACAGAGGCTTCCCATTCCTCTCCTGGAACAAAGTCGAGTTGTGCCAAGCGCTGCTCAGCCATTCATTGTAATCCTTGTATTTATTCAAGAAATACAAAGCTTCCTGTGAATGGTTGAGGATAGCCCAGCCTGATTCGATTTTGTTCTAAGATCGGGATGGAAATTCCCTATCCCTCTGCCAGAACACAGCGCTGTATACTGTAGGTAGCTGATGCTATATACCGTTTATACAGCAGGAGTATCTGTTACTGAAGGTAATAGTTGCCTGGACCAGCTTGGTCCAAACTATTTTAAAATGATAGAAAGCTAGAGCTAGGCATTAATGAATACAGAGTTACATTAACTTGTGCATTTTATATCCGTCAGGAGTTCAACAGTGTATTTGGCCATTTACATTGGTGTACACCTACTGGATAAACTTACAAAAAGGGCATTCAGGATATTCAATAAAATAAAAAATAAAAATGTTTTTTTTTTTTTAATTTTTTTTATTTATAACAAGGAAAGGGACCCTGTCGGGTCGATACATTACAAAGTAGTACGGGTATCAAGACAAACAACTTATTCAAAAACAGTCAGAATACATTACATCACATAGTCTTGATGTAGGAAGGAAAAGAAAAGCAGGGTTCAAACATATGAGTGTGAACAAATTGGTGGAGATTACGCTCCCTGGTGTATTGTCACTTAGTATGTCTGAGCTATTGTTAGCTTTATTCGTGACCTCTGATGTCTTTAATTTTGTTTCAGCGACTTGTTCCTTCCTAGGTGTCTAGTTCTGCCTGTTGGTTCCCTTTGCTCCGTTAGGGTATTTGTGCTTGAGGTTGTCGTGTTGTGTAGTACTGGGGACATGGGCCCAGTTCCTTGGTTTTTCCTGTTTTATATTGGAGAAAAGGTGGAAAATAGAGTGTAAAGCAAATCCCCCCAGTTTAGGATGGGATTGGTTAAAGGTAGAATATTAGAATAGAGAAAGATATGAAAAAGAGAAAAAGAAGAGGGGATGGGGAGTTGTTGTGGGAAGATGGGTTGGGTGGTGGATAGGGGGGGGGGGGTATGGGGGTACTGGGGCCCACGAACATGGGACATCAGTAATTCAGTCCTGTGTATCGGATGGGATTGGCGGTGGCGGGATGCAACTCTGTGTGTCTGTTGAGGTTCCCTTCAGCGCCTGGCCCTCTGCCGAGTAGATGAAGATAATCCACAACTGCCAGGTGTTGGAGAATGTCTCTTGTCTATGCTGGGCTGTGAGGACGAGGTCCTCCATATATCTTATTTCCTCCACTCTCGCTATCCATGATGCTATGGTAGGTGGGCTTGTGGATTTCCACATTATCGGTATGCAGGCCTTGGCTGCATCTAGCAAGTGTCTGATTACCGATTTTTTGGTATGTTTTTTCCGGAGTGTCTGATGCGTGGAGTAGGAAGAAAGCGGGGTCTACTGGTATGGGGCTGTCTGTAAATTTTTGTATAACTTCTCGAACCACTTTCCAAAAGTGATGTAGTAAAGGACAGGACCAGAATATGTGCAGCAGTGTTCCCTTTTCTGCTCGACACCGCCAGCAAAGGTCCGGCGTTGTCGGGAAGAATCTGTGGAGCAGGTCTGGAGTTCTGTACCATCTTGACAGTAGCTTATAGTTAGTCTCCTGGATTTTGGCGCATATCGAGGATTTGTGGGTGTATTTAATTATTCGTTGTTTCTTAGTTGTGCTGAAGTTGCAATTCAGTTCCGTTTCCCATTTGGTCAGCCCTGGTGGGGTAAAGTCTGTTTGTGGTACGTTTAGCAGGCTGTAGGTTTGTGAGAGCGTGTGCGTTATGGTACCCGATGTGTTGCAGAGTTCTTCTAATGTTGTGAGGGGACGGGATGTTGTCGGGTGGGTTGTCAGTGAGTGTAAGAAGTGGCTTAGTTGGCTGGCTCTCAAAAAGTCCAGCCGAAATGGGCCTGTGGCGTCTGAAAGTTCTGTTAACGTGGGCCAACGACCATTGGTACTAAAGTGGGAGGCCTGGTGAGTGCCCTCGTCTCTCAGTCTTTTAAATTCCGCGTCCTGTATTCCTGGTGCAAATTCGGGGTTTCCCAAGATGGGGAAGAGGGGTGAATTGGGGGATGATATGGGGGTCGTCAAGAAGAGACGTGCGCAGACCTGTGTTGTGGTTCCTATTAGCGGGTGTCGCTTGATTTCCGCTGGCAGGGACGGGTAGCACCAGGGAGCCCTTCCAAGTGGAGTCTCGCTTTGATGTTGCTCCAGTTGTGTCCAGAGCTTAGTCTCCTGGTGCCTGCACCAGTCTATAAGCCTGCCCAGGTGTACTGCCTGGTAGTATGTACGAATGTTCGGCAACGCGAGTCCCCCGTGTTGTTTAGGTAGAACCAAGAGTTTATAAGAGATTCGTGGCCTTTTCTTAGCCCATACAAAGTCTGTAAACATGGTTTGTATTTGTTTGAAGTAGAGTGTGGGAATGTGAATAGGTATCGCCTGCATAAGATAGAGGAATTTTGGGAGTATCATCATTTTGAGGATGTTGCAGCGACCTATCCATGAATGTAGACCGGTGTGCCATTTTTTAAGTAATATTTTGATTGTTTTCAAAAGTGGTGGGAAGTTCAGCTCATATAACCGTGGGAGCGTGCGAGGGATGTAAGTACCTAAATATTTTAGGGCTGTCTGCGTCCATTTCAACTGGAAACCTGATTGTAAATGTGCAAGTTGTGCTGGTTGTATTCCTACTCCCATCGCCTCGGATTTAGTAAAATTAATTTTTAGGTTGGAGAGGGCTCCATATATCTTAAATTCTTGTAAGAGGTTGGGGAGGGAGATTGAGGGGGTAGTAAGTGTAAACATGAGGTCGTCGGCGTACGCCGATACCTTATGTTGTGCTTGTTGTACTTTCACTCCTGAGATGTTGGGGTTTTGTCTTACGTGGCATAGGAATGGTTCCAGAGTGAGGGCAAATAGAAGGGGGGACAACGGGCACCCCTGCCTTGTCCCGTTTGTAATCAGGAAAGGGTCTGAGAGCACTCCATTAGCCCTCACTCTGGCAGATGGTTTTTCATAGGTTGCGGCTATCCATTTTAGCATGTTGTCTCCCAGTCCCACATGCCGCAACGTGGCAAACATAAAGGCCCAACTAACCCGATCAAACGCTTTCTCAGCGTCCGTGCTCATAAAAACACTGGGCGTTTGGGTGCGGGTGACCGTATGTAGTAGATTCAAGACCTTAGTAGTATTGTCCCTTGCCTCTCTTGTGGGGACAAATCCCACCTGGTCTAAGTGTATTAGGTGGGGCAGGTGAGTCTGTATTCTGGTCGCTATTATTTTGGTGAATAGTTTGAGGTCCGAATTAAGTAGGGAGATAGGCCTATAGCTTCCACAGTTGGTCAGGTCTTTGCCTTCTTTCGGGATGACGGATATTTGTGCTTGTAATGTGGTGGCGTGTAGTTTCCCTCCTTTAGTAAGGCCGTTAAGCACATTAACTAGGCGTCCTCCTAATACTGGTAGTAGTGTCTTGTAGTAGTGTGGCGTGAGTCCGTCCGGCCCTGGGGCTTTTCCGATTTTAGTGCTTTTCAGCGCAAGTTGGACCTCCGATAATGTGATAGGGGCTTCTAACAGATCTCGGGTGTCAGCGGAGAGGGTGGGCATACGGGAGGTAGTAATATAATCTGTTAGGTGTTCTACCGATGGTGGCGTGTTGGATATGTTGTAGAGCGATTCATAGTAGGATTTAAATTCCTGTGTTATATGTTGTGGTAAGGTTCTTTTCTGTCCCGATGGCGAGCGTATGGAGGGTATGTATGACGCTGTTCTCTGGTCCCGTAATGACTGTGCTAGTAGTCTGCCGCATTTGTTGCCTGACTCGTAAATCCTTTTCCGTGATATTTGTAGTGCCGTCTTTGCTTTAAAATTTAACAGGTCAGTGACTTGCGTGCGTAATGCGTCCAGTTCGTTCCCTATCTGGTCAGTCGGGGTTTGCTTGTGTCTGATTTCTAGGGCGTGAAGTCTGCTGAGGAGAGAAGTCGATTGGGCTGTCCTTTGTTTTTTTAGTCTTGCGCCGTGTTTTATAAGTATTCCGCGAATCACCGCTTTGTGTGCTTCCCATACTAGGCCTTCGTCACTTTCTGAGTCGCTATTGGTTTGAAAATAGTTGGTTATTTCCCTTGTCACCTCTGCCAGTGTGTCTGGGTCTTTCAGAAGGCTTTCATTAAGCCTCCACGGATTCCTTTGATTTTTTTGGAAGTCTGTTAGGGCATAACTCAGGATAGCTGGGGCGTGATCGGACCAAGTGATTGATCCTAGTGAGGTGTTTCTAACGGCGTGAAGTTGGTTGTGTGGTATCAACAGGTAATCAATTCGCGAATATGTGTTGTGGGGACGCGAGTAGTACGTATAGTCTCGTTCGCCAGGGTGAAAGAGGCGCCACGTGTCTATTAACTGTGATCTCTGAAGTGCTATATGGATGGTCTTGCGTGTGTTTCTCGGGGTTGATGAACTCCCTGTTGAGGTATCCTCCTCGGGTATTAGGGGGATATTCAGGTCTCCTCCCACTATTAGTTGTCCTTCAGTAAAGTTTTGTAGTTTGATCAAGTGTCTTGTTAGAAACGTATCTTGTTGGGTGTTTGGGGCGTAAAGGTTTGCGAGTGTTATTTTGATGCCCCCAATTTGGCCCTTGAATAGAAATCTTCCCATCGGATCTGTCAGTATGTCTGTCAGGGACCATGGGATTTTGGCTGAAATTAATATTGAAACTCCTCGCGATTTGGATTCCTTGTAGGTCGAGTGATACACCGTCGGAAAGTATCTATTCCTGAGGATCGGGAGTGTGTTTTCTCGGAAGTGTGTCTCTTGCAAGAGAACAATGTCTGCCTTTAGGCGTCGCATATCATTAAGTAACATTCTCCTTTTCTCTGGGATGTTGAGTCCCTTCGCATTTAAAGTGACAATAGTAATGTCATCCATGTTCGTGGGGGGGGGGGGGGGTGTAGGGAGGGGGGTAGGGAAGTACAGTAAAGAGTTAGAGAGAGGTATAGAATAGAGATAAGAATGTAGCAGAGAAAGATAGGTATATACAACCAGTACTAAAAGGGTATGAAATGCGCCCGCCAGAAGCCTAGTGCCTCTAGCGGTTGCCTACCAATTTAGCTGGTGCTCTAATGTGCGTGCAAAATTTTTGCAAAGACGCTCTCCAGGTGTCCTGGGTATCGTGCGTCGTCCTATGTGGGGGTGAGGTCAGCAGGGGTCCCTGCGAGTCTCCCGGTCCCTCCCCGACCACCCGGCCTCTGCTTGTATAAGAGTGTGTGGGCATACGTGCTCAATGGTGTATCGTATAGTGGTTTGTACGTTTCAGGCTATAATATATAAAAACACAAGGACATGGAAATTCAATACTTACTCATTTTCTAGTTATCAAAAAGAAAAAACTTTAACCAGAAAGACGGTATCAACGAAACAACATTAACTTAAATGCATAGGTTACATCTGTCAACGAATTATTCCCCCACATAATCCAACCCCCCCCCCAACCCGCGCCAGAGAAATTCCCCACAATAATTTATGGTCCTGAGCAGTTTGGTGCGGTTTCATTGTCCCCCCCCCCCCATTTATGACTCCCCTTTCCGTCTGGCACCGCACCCCCCCCACCCCCGAACACCCTCCAAGGCTGCATCTTGTCCCCTGATGGGGTCCAAACCACCATTCCTCCCAAGCAACCACCCAGTATATGTTCTGCCTCCCCGTGGTCCCCCACGGGCCACATCTGTGGGCGTGGGTCTTGTTACCTAGAAAGTATCTTGACACCTGTCATCTGTTAGCTCCTTTCTGGGTAGGTGGTTATGACCCAGTTGACATGACGGGGGAGCCAGGTAAGTACATGTGTAGTTCTCCGCTTGTGGAGCAAAGGATGACGCCTGTAGGGGTGGTGCTCCAGTTTGGTGGTCAGGTAAATTGGGGTTCGGTAGTCCACCCGGGACAGTGCTGCAAGAGTATGTTCTCCTGCATGTGTCCCCGGGGGGGGGGCGCGGGGGACGCACTGTCCTTCTCTCCCTTTGTGACCCCAGTCCTCCAGACAACAAAAAGGGCAAGGACTCCGGGGGGAGTAACCCTTGTGTTCAGCTCTGTGGGGGGTCTGCCGTGTGGAGGGCCTCTCTCTTAGTGGGAGTCTCGATTTGTAGTATGCAAAGTGTTGGGGAAAAAGGGGGTAGGTGTGTATCTCTGCACCATGGCGGACCATTCTCCCCCTTCAAACTCTGAGGCGTGGGGGTGGCCTGGGCATAGAACTGGACCCTCGGCGGGTCTTCCGCAGCAAGCGAGGGGGGGAGGGGGCATAAAACGGGGGGCAGCATCAAGGTAAGTTCAGTGGCCTATGCATTACAAACAATGGGTACAGGTATAGGCAGCTCTGCAGTAATCAGGACTCACGTGTACCATCGACTGCGGCGGTGCTGGAGCGGGATCGGCCTCGGTTCCTCTGCGAGCGCGGTGGTTGGTTGTATCTGCCCGTTGCTGGACCCGAGCGACCTGGTGCCTTCGGTAGCCTCATTAGCCAATTGGGCACCTGGACTGGTTCTGTGCCTATGAAGGAGAAGAATCCCGGCAGGTCCGCGGGCGTTCTCAGGGTGAAGGAGGTCTGCTCCGTTCGGAAGATTACCGCCAGGGGGTATCCCCAGCGGTAGGTGCATCCTCTACTTCTCGCCTTTTCCAATACTGGCTTTAACATGGCCCGGCGCTGCAGGGTTGCCCTGGATAAGTCCGGTAAGATCTGGATATTGGCCCCATCAAAGTCGACAGCGCCTGCCTCCCAAGCCTTTCGTAGTATGTTTTCTTTAATTGTAAAGCGGTGGAGGCGGCACAGTACATCGCGTGGCCTGGCTGGGTCGGTGGATCTGGGACCCAGTGTGCGGTGCACCCTGTCGATTTCAAGCGTCGGCGGGGGGGTCTCCAGCAGTCTGTGGAATATTGCGGTCACTGTCTCTGCCAGGTCTTCCGGGCCCGTGGCTTCAGGTATCCCCCGCAGCCGCAGGTTGTTGCGGCGGCTGCGGTCTTCCATTTCCTCTAGGTGTAATTGCATGTCTTGGGAGTTCATCGTGTGTGATACCTGCGCCTGCTCCAGGGCCTGCATGCGTGTCTCCAGTGCCGACACCCGTGACTCTCCAGATGTCACACGGTCCGACACTGTAAGCAGCTCTGCTTTCACCTCCTGGATGTCCCTGCTGTGCGCCTCCTCTATCCTTAGGATCAGCGTTTCTATGTCGGCCCTTGTCGGTAAGGCCTCAATGTCGGCTCTGGTGGGGAGGGCCCGCAGCATGGCGCGGAGGTCGTCGTCTATTCGGCCTTGCGATGTGTCCGACATCTCTGTACGGAATGCTGCCGGTGTCTCTGCAAGGTAGTACGGGTCCTCCGGTGGTGTTGGCGGATTGCTTTGGGGCAGGCCCGGGTTCCGTTCCGTGTGCGGCCCCCGTGGAGCGGCTACTATGGCGCCTGTTGCTTGCCTCGGTGTACCTTCGAAAAAATTATGAATACTGGTCTGCGAGTTCTGGGATCTGGTCCCTCTTGAGGTCGAGCGTGTCCTGTATTGATTTGGGGTGCTCATGCCGTGCCCACATGAGTTAAATGGCAGGTAATGGCCATGGTGTATCGGGTTAGGCCGGGGACTCTGTCGGTGCCCGTCTCTACTCGGCCATTGCTAAGCCGCGCCTCCCGGATTGTGATTTTATCAGTCAGGGAGTAAAGTCAAGCTATCCATCCCTGGGGGTCACAACCCGGCCGGCCAGAGTGCTCCAGCTTCCAGGGGCGGTTCACCAGTCTCAGGGGGGCAGAATGGTGGGCAAGGTGGCCGCCGGGTGAAGCAAGATGGCCGCCGTTCACAGGGCCGGAGCCGCTCTTCCTCCTGTCGGCCGCTGTGGGGGGGGGGGGGGTAGATGATAGCCCCTGATGGAGGGTGGGCTCCGGTTGCTGTGTGGGTGAAAAGCCGAGCCACGGGGGGTCTGGTATGCCAGTACTAAGCGCTGGAGCCACGGCCGGGTATAGCAAGATGGCCGCCGATCACAGGGCCAGAGCCGTTTTTTTGTCTGCAGGCCCCCGTGCAGGTGCGTAGATGGGAGTCCCTGATGGAGGGTGGGCTCCGGGTGCCGTGTGGGGGAAAAGCTGAGCCACAGGGGGTCCGGGAAGCCAGGATTGAGGGCTGGAGCCGCGGCCGGGTGTAGCAAGATGGCCGCCGCTCCGGGAGTTAGGCCGAAGCCGCGGACTTTCCTCCAGACGGCCCCAGACACTGGAAATTTTACCTTCAGGCGGCAGTCTGGTGGTCTGGTTCGCGTTGGGTGCCTTGTGGGGAGCAGGATGAACTCGCTGAAGGGTGGATGCTTGTGATTCCGCACAAGGATGGCAGGAGCTCTGTCACAGAACGTCCTGTTCAGACCCCGGTCAGGCCACGCCCCCCAATAAAAATTTAATATACTTTTTTTTTAATTTATAAAGATTTTTATTGAATTTTCCAAAAGTAATATACTTTTAATATAATACAGGATATTTTAAGCTCTGCTGTACCAGATACGTTCTGGGTCGCTGACTGTAGCGAATTCCATACTTGCATTAGTTAGCTGTACAAAGTTACTTTAATAATGGGAAATGCCCTTGGCCTTTTTATACGAACAATTATCAAATATATACAAAGATTCCTGATCAGACTTGCCAGCTCCACTATTTATTTGTTCTCGAAATCCTGTAAAAATATGATAGAACCGTCGCCTGGACAGCGGCCTTTTCACGTTTCTGTTGGTGGTCTGATGTATCTAACAAAGAAAACAGGATCTAGGAGCAGCGGAGCGGAGTTTTGGGCACTCTTTCAACTGTTTGTTTTACTTTAGACTTAAAGTATAAAAAGCTGAAAATACTAAAGACACTAAAAATAAACCTGGTGCACAACAAACAATATGGGGAGATCAGATTCCAACAACAAAGCCAAGCACAGGGATTAATGTCATTCATTTTCTAACCTCGACAATCCACAGCTGAATACTCAAGAGGAACAGAACACCAAAAGCAAAGCAATTTGTTAATAATATTTAAAACATGGATACAACCCTTAGCCTCTAGACGAGAAGATGCTACTGTTTCACTGAAACACTACATTACTTGCACGTCCACCCAACAGGCAAAGCTTAGTACTGCTGGATGTCCACCTACAAGACTTGCAAAAGTCTTCAAAGTCACCAATACACTTATTTCCTTTCTTTAGTTGTGAAAGTTTTTTTACATCCCCATTTCTGATCATAAAAATGCTCAACAAAAAAAACTGCTGCACCTGTTGCCTGGCAGATATTAGGCTTCATTCACACATATGCATTTTTTCATGCTTTTTGCAGAAATGCAGGACATTATTTTTAACATGGGTTCCTATGAAACACGTTCACATCAATGCATTTTTGAAAAGGGTCAGGGACTTTGTTTCCTGCAACATGCAGCGTTTTCCATGTAATAGACTTCAATGGACCCACATTTCAAAGTGCAAGTACTGTGTTTTTATCGCAATTTTGCCACAATTTGCATTTTGTGTTTTTTATGCTTTACATGCACTGTATATAGCCTGTTGGCCTGGGCCAGGAATCTGGCCGCCGTGTCCTTAACAACCGATGAGTCATCAGCTGTCAGCGGGGCTGCCTGAATTACAAGACCTTGAATTGCCTTTGGGTCTGGTACAGATTTGGAGGGGACACCCCTCCGCCTATTTTTTTTTTTAAATGGCGTGGGGTCCCCCCCAAAATCCATACCAGACCCTTATCCAAGCATGCAGCCCAGCAGGGAAGGAAAGGGAGAGGACGTGCGAGCGGCCCCCTCCCTCCTGAACTATACCAGGTCGCATGCCCTCAACATGGGGGCATGCTTTGGGATGTTGATGGGGACAAGGGCCTCTTCCTGACAACCCTGGGCGGTGGTTGTGGGGATCTTTGGGCAGGGGGCTTATCGAAATCTGGAAGCCCCCTTTAACAAGGGAACCCCGAGATCACACCCCCCCCCCTATGTGAATGAGTATGGCTTTATTTAAAATCTTGTCTTCTCCCTGCGGTCTTCCTTCTCCCCCTTCTCTCTCTGGTGGTTTCTTCTCCCTCCGGTGGTTCTCCTTCATCTTCTCTCTCCGGTGGTTTCTTCTCCCTCTTAGCTCTCTGGTGATGTCTTCTTCCTCCGCTGCTGCTGCCCACTAAAAATAAAAAACACAGTCTTACTCCAACGCTGGCTGCCTCCGTTGTGTCAGCTCCCACTGTCTGCCATTTCTTATATAGCCATGGTGCGTGGCCATCCGGTGATATCACCCGATTAAACTGCCCCTTGTGACATCACGTAATGTGTAGCAAATAGCAGTTTGTTCGTGAAGGGCTGGAAAGTGGTACAGTAGTGAGTGTCTGCAGGCAACAGTGAAGCATGGGGCTGCATTTCTGCATTTCTTTTGGAGATTTGGTCAAGACCAATGGTGTCCTCAAAATGCTTAGAAATACAGGCAGATACTTATCCATCATGCCATACCATCAGAGAGGCATGTAATTGGCCCCAAATGTATACTGCAGTAGGACAACGACCCCAAACATACAGCCAATGTCATTAAGAAATATCTTCAGACTCTGGAACAGAATTGACTGGGTTTCCTGAGGGTACAGAGAACGCTTCTTGGTGCACATGAATGGGGGATACAGGCATAACTGGTGGACACTGTAATTTTTCTTCATTAACCCCTAGGCCAAAACCTGCTACAGTTTCCCCTCCTTTTGATCTATGCCCTAGTGGAGTAAGGGACACGGGGTGGGATGGGGACAGTACAGTGTTACAGGTTCTTTGTGAAATGTGCCTTCTACTCCTACAAGATACAAGTCCCTATGATATGCTTATTTAGCCATGAACGGACTCCAATTTATTTGCTTAGAATGTACTTGCTGATGAAACTCATTAGTATGCTCTATATGGTGGTTAAGTTCTGCAGTTTCTATGTAGACCTTTTCCAGGCTTATCCGCTTTGGTGGTCCCCCGGCGAGGCCCAGCCTGCATGCAGAGGTCTTCAGCTTTCAATGGCCCTTCTTGATTTATGAATGACTGTCCTCTTTCATGTGTGCAGCCCAGGCAGGCCCAGTTGGGAGAGTCTACCAACTGTCTGCATTGTTTTGCATGGTATGCATATTTGCTCTCTTGTTGTTTTTCCAATCTATCCAATCTTTTCCAATATATTTATTTTTCTCTTTTTTTGTCTGTATGCTGTGACCTGTAACCCTTGATGGAAAGGTTGCCCGTACGGGTTCAGATATGCTCGCTCAGGTATGTTAGGTTTGGGTGAGCTTTATTATCCATCATTAGTTTGGGGGACAGGATGGGGGAGGGGGATGCTCCATTGAGAGTCTACAGCTTTAAATGGCCCTTCTTGATTTATGAATGACTGTCCTCTTTCATGTGTGCAGCCCGGGCAGGCCCAGTTGGGAGAGTCTACCAGCTGTCTTCATTGACGGTGAGACCCCTGTTTTTGGGCTCATTATGATTTCTGTGGCAATACGCTTATGGACTCCCCCCCCCCCCCTACTCATTTGTTTACCTACAGGATCAAACAATTTAGATAATATTGTTCCTGTCTTTTCTATATTTAAATGTATGGGGCATGTCCGGACTGGCGCTGGGAGCAGACGTGTTTGTCTGAGCTCCCCAGGACCGGTGCTTTTTTTGCTTTTTATAGTGTGCAGACCCCTCCAGATTGTCCCTCCTGTGTCCCCCTAGCCCTGGGACCCTGCCCTGGACAGTGCAGGAGTGGAATTGGCCAGCTGTGATCCCGGGAAAGGCCGCGGCCGGACATCGCGGACTAGGCTGAAGCCAGGGACTCGCCTAGAATCCCAGCCCGAAGTTTCGCAGGGCCGGCGCGGTACGACTCCTCCGATCCCTCTCTCCTGTATCTCCCTAGCCTTGGGACCCTATCCGGACGGTGGTGGAGTGGGGATGGCCGGCTGTGACCCCAGAAAAGGCAGCGGATTGGACATCGCGGACTAGGCCGAAGCCAGGGACTCGCCTGGAATTCCGGCCCGGACCTCCACAGGGCTGGCGCGGTAAGACTTTCTGGTTTTGGGCATAGGTCCTCTCCTGCCATCCTCCTCCTCCGCCTCCTGATCTCCTGTAGCTTCCCTGGTGTTTGCAGAGGAGGAAAAGTCAGCCACGCTCCAAAAAGAAAGCCGTAAAGTCAGACATCGCGGCTTCGCCAAAAGCCCTTGCCCCGATGGAGAACCAGGCTGATGATCCCGACCGGCTGCCTGCCACGGCGGCCGATTTTAAAGCGGTCCTGCATGCCATAACTACCCTGACTGGTAAGGTGGACCATATACAGGCAAATGTGGAGTTTATTAGAAAAGACTTTGATGCTTTTCGTGGTAGGATGACTGAGGTGGAGCACAGGGTCTCCCAGACTGAGGACGTGGTACGTGACCATGGAGCTGACATTCACTCACTTAAGGCCAGGGTCAAGGTGCTTGAATCCCGCACAGAAGACGCAGAGAATCGCAATAGAAGAAATAATTTGCGTGTTCTGGGATTCCCTGAGGGGGCTGAGGGTGCTGACCCCACGGCCTTTGCTGAACGCTTATTACAACAAATACTCCCTTCAGCACGCTTCTCTCCGTTTTTTTACTGTGGAGAGGGCTCATCGCATACCCGCCACCAGGGGGCCCCAGGGAGCCCCCCCGCACTTTTATCTTTAAACGACTTCACTTCCGGGACAGAGATACGGTGATGAAGGAAGCCAGGGCTCAAGTTGAACTACGCTTTGAGAATGCCAAGCTTCTAATATTTTCGGACTATTCGCTGGAAACCCAGAAACAGCGTAAATCCTTTGATGCTGTGAGAGCTCGGCTTCGCTCCAAACATATTGAGTACAATATGCTGTTCCCGGCCAGGCTGAGGGTGGAAGACGGCGAGTCTGTTCGGTTCTTCGTATCCCCAGAGGAGGCCTTCATGTGGATCGATACACTCCCGCGAGGATGAGTATTCCTTCTGATTGCCTGCTTATGTTGGCTGTTTCACCTGATTTCTCACGTGCCTTCTTATTTTTTATTTCTTCTTTTTTTAATTTTTTTTATTCTTTTTTTTTTCTACACACTGGCCTGGGTCTTCTTCCTGGGTCCTGATGGGCCATACGTGCTACTGTGTTCCCCAATCCATGGCCCCGGGGGCCAGGAGGCTGTGATTTGAACTTTTCGCTGCGGCCTCACTGCTGGAGGATTGTCTCAGAGACTTGTCCTGTTTCTTCTCCTTCCTCCTCCCCTTTCCACATCCTGAGGCCCAGGCCCATGAGTTTGTCAGCACGTACTCCGTTATTGCTTAAGTTTGTACCCCCGGCATAGCCGGGAGACTGCACCCACATTTATTTTTCTATTGCTCCGGTCCCCGGCAGGGGACTGCATGCGTGTCATCTAACCGCTGGACTGTGGATGCCGTTCCGCGCACGTTTCCCTATTGCAGGCGTGTTCGCCTTTGTTTCCAGTTGGGATCCTAAGCCTCCCCATAGTTGGGGTTGGGGGTGGCGGGGTGGGGGGGTTGGTTGGGACTGTTTGGTTATGTTTTGTTATTTTCTTATACTTTTACAAGCGATGTTTTACTGTGTGACTTAGGATGTGTGGGTCGGTATGTTTTGATTCATGTAATAGTCCGGGTTCGGTTCCAGGGTCTGGATGTCTTGTTCCAGCTCCATCTAGCACCACAGGGAGAATATGGCTGAGTGCACCATAATTTCGTGGAACACTAGGGGTCTAAACTCATCTGTAAAGAGGTCACTGGTGTTTCAGTTCCTTAATGCTCACCGCCCCCAGATATGTATCCTTCAGGAGACGCATTTGACTGGCAGCAAACTTTTAAGCCTTAGGCATTCCTGGGTGGGACACCTCTACCACTCCACTCATACCAACTATTCCCGGGGAGTTAGCATTCTAGTCCACAAATCTCTGCCTTTTAGGTTGTTGGCGCTGGAGCTGGACCTGGATGGGAGATATGTCATAATGCATGCTGTGATAGATAGGTTGGAGCTGGTGGTGGTGGGTCTCTACCTGCCCCCCCCCCCCGGCCTCCATGAGATTACTTAACCAGCTAGTTTCTAAGATTGTTGTGTTTGGTACGGATAATGTGGTGATCATGGGCGATTTTAACCTGGTCCCGGACCCTGGGTTGGACAGACTCTCCGGTGTGACGGGCCCAGTTTCGGACCTGTCCTCCTGGGCAGAGGCCTCCAATTTGACTGATGTGTGGCGGTGGCGCTACCCTGGTCAGCGGGCCTACACATGTCACTCGGCCTCACATAAAACCTTCTCGCGCATAGATCTGGCCTATGTGGGGGGGTCTGTCCTCCCTAGGATCAGGGGTGTATCCATCCTTCCTCGGGGTGTCTCGGATCATGCTCCTCTGCAGTTGAGGCTGAGCGTGTCCGTGACTCCGGGGGAGGGATTGTGGAGATTGTTCAGATACTGGCTGTCCGACAGGATTTTTGAGCCATATCGTTCTGAGGTGATACAATACTGGCGGGACCTGGACCCTACTATACTCCTGACTATGTCTTGGGATGCATTCTAGGCCTTTTCTAGGGGCAGCCTGCAGACGCATATCCGGAGGACTCACAGGGACATGAAGGAGGATATAAAGCGGGCTGAGACAAGGGTGACTACACTTGAGACAGAATACACTGCTACCAGGGACTCCGGGGTATAATCTGACTTTCAGGCCGCATTGAGAGAGGTGCTCCTGCTCCGCACATTCGCTACCAAACCTAAATTTCTACACCAATCCCAATGCATATGCATGGGGAGAAGACGGGTAGCATGCTGGCGTGGCTGGCGAGGGAGAGCTCTTCACCTGTGACCATATCGGCAATAGCTGACTCGGATGGGTTGCTGTTGACTGATCCCGCCGCCATCAACGGCCGCTTTGCATCCTTCTACCAGGAGCTGTACAGCTCCCAGCTGGCATGCACGGATGAGGAGTTCACGGCATATCTGGAGGAGACGGAGCTGCCTTGCTTGACGTCCGCCTACAGAGATGCATTAGATGCCCCTATCACGCTGGACGAGATTCGGCAGGCGGTGTCCTCCCTGCAAAGACACCGGGCCCGGACTCTTTAAGACCTATGTGGAGGAGCTGCTTCCCGCATTTAAACTTATGCTACAAAAGGCTGCGGAGGGCGATTGTCTCCGACAGACCATGGCTGAGGCAGTTATAGTAGTCATTCTCAAACCAGGCAAGGCCCCTGACCAGTGCTCCTTGTACCGTCCGATATCTCTCCTAAATGTCGATGCCAAGATATTGGCCAATGTATTAGCCGGACGCTTGAATGTTGTGATCACTGCTTTGGTGCAAGCTGATCAATCTGGGTTTATGCCGGGGCGAGGGACTGATATTAATATACGACGGCTCCTCACACATCTCGCCAGGGCGGACGGGGATGGTCCGGGGGTGGTGGCCTCTCTAGATGCTGAGAAAGCGTTTGACTCGATGGAGTGGCGCTACCTCTGGGTCGTCCTGCATAAATCCGGGTTTGGCCCCCGATTTGTTAAATGGGTCCAACTGCTTTACCATGATCCCAGGGCTCGTATTCGCACGAACAACTCGCTGTCGTCTCCCCTGGCCTGTTTGTGTTGGCCATGGAACCCATGGTGGCATGTATTAGGGCAACTCCTTTGATTGAGGGCATCCCTGTGGGGGTGGTCACGGACAAAATATCCCTATATGCTGACGACACCCTCCTATTCCTCAAAGACGTTTCTTCCCTCCCACCGGCTCTCCACATTGTGGATGTGTTTGGCTCGTTTTCTGGCATTAAGGTAAACTGTGGAAAGTTACTCCTTTTTTCACTCCATGTGTTGGGACCTCGCCCCCCTACGGGTACCCCCTTAAACTGGACGTCGGAATTCAAATATCTCGGGATACTGATTAGAGAGCCCCTGTCTTCATACATAGAATTGAATCTCATGCCACTGCTGAAGACCTTCTCACAGAGGTGCGCGGCCTGGAGATCTCTCTCTCTTTCACCAGTGGGTAGGGTGAACCTGGTGAAAATGGTCTACCTGCCAAAATTCCTATACTTTTTTCGTAACTCCCCACTGATCCCCCCCCCCCGGCCTAATTTTTCGCCACATTGAATGGTATCATATCCTCCTTCGTGTGGAATGGCAGACCTCCACGGTTGGCCATCTCCACCTTACAGCTTCCCATTGCACGAGGGGGCTTGTCCCTACCGGACTTCCAGGTGTATTTTTGGGCGGCAGTTTTGGTAACAGTCAGGTGGTGGTTTTCTCAGCCTAAAGACAACCCCGTGGTGACCCTTGAAGCGGCGATTATGGATTCATACTCCTCCCTCAGCAACTTGGTGTTCAGGGGACCGAAATCTCACCCCGGCCTTACGGAACCTATGCGTACGACGATATCAGTGTGGCGCAGGGTTGGCGCACGTAATAGCTCCCCTGATACATACTCCCCCCATCTCCCCCTATGGGTTACTCCTACCCTTCCACACTTGAATACGGTCCCGGACCCCAGGTTTGGGCAAAGAAAGGGATAGTGAACCTTAAACATATAGTTGCCGGCGGTAAATTGCGCCCGTTCCCCGACCTCAGAGATGCCTATCAGCTTGCGGGCTGGATGTTGTTCCGTTATTACCAACTACGCCATGCATACAATAGGCAATTCCCACCTTCCATTGCCCTCTAATCGGATTCTGTGGAGGGACTTCTTACTGCCAAGGTCATAGATAAACCCCTATCCTCCCTGTACTTCTGTCTGTCCGTAAGCCCCACTGGAAAGATTGAGAAAGCCATGATTAAATGGAGGGGGGACATCCCTGACCTGATGGAGGAGGAATGGGAGGCTACCATATCCTCCTTTGTGACGAACATGATCTCGGCCAAGGACCAGTTCTTGCAGGTTAAGTTCCTCCACAGGGCCTACTTCACTCCAAAAAGACTGACTCTTATGAACCCGGAGACTCCGGTGAATTGTCCTCGGTGTGATCTGCAGGCTGCCTCCTTCCTACATATGGTCTGGACCTGCCCACGTCTGGTGGATTACTGGATGGGGGTTGTGGGCAGCCTCAACGGAATCACGTCCCTGGATATGGGACCTGATTCTCGGGCATTGCTGCTTAACATCTTTGGGGCAACGGTTCGGGGCAAGTATACCAGACTGTTCCTGGGCTATGCCACCTTTTATGCACGAAAGGTGATATTCCTCCACTGGAAAGACGCGGCGCCACCTACAGTTTCTATGTGGCGTACGGTTGAGAACTCAGTGTTACCACTCTACAAACTTACATACCTTAATCGGAACTGCCCCGACAAATTTGATAAAATATGGTCGGGATGGATAGATGCCTGGGGGGAGGAGCCCCTGGAGAACGCACGGGATGTGGTAGCTGGGGATGCACCACAGCCCTGAATCCATAGGTTGGTTTTCCTGTGAGTTCATGACCTGTTTTGTTATGTTATTCATCCATTTGCTTGAGGTTCCTTTTTCTTCCCTCCCTCCTCTCCCCTCCCCTCCCCCTTCCCCCTGCTCTTCTCCCCCGCCCCCATCTCAGTCATTCTAGGTTATTATGCTGTAATGTATACCTCCTGACCTAACGTTGGAAGTTCCTTGGACCTTATTCTCACCCATCCTGTGGTCAATATTGTTGTTGTTTTCTAAGTTACTGGGTATTGTCCTTCATGTAAAGGATTGTGTGTTTGCATCGCTTGTATTGTAAATATTTGAATAAAAAAAATTCTTCTTGTTAAAAAAAAAAAAATGTATGTCATGTACCTGGGCTTCATCTCTCACTCTGCTGTCTATGTTTTTGTTACCCCACATAGGACGCTGCACCTAAGCTTTGCCTGAGTGGAGATTTTCTTAGTCGTTTGTTACAGTTTTCTTCTGTTATTTTTGACCTGTTACCCTAACCTTGGCTCCTACTTAGTTCCCACTGTACCGGAGACTTTGTTGTAGGGCCCTTTCACACTGCCAGCGCGGGGGCATCAGCAGTAAAGCACCGCTAGTTTTAGCGGTGCTTTACCATAGTTTTTGTGTCGCTTTTCAGGCACTAGTGGGGTGATAAAGGGTTAAAAGGGGCCGCAAAGCACCGCTGCCGAGGCGCTTTACAGCCGCTTCGATGGCGCTGCCCATTGATTTCAATGGGCAGGGGCGCTTTAGGACTGGTGTATACACGGATCCTAAAGCGCCTCAAAGAAGCTGCTTGCAGGACTTTTTGGGACGTCATGCCAGCGCAGTGCAGCGCCCCATTGTGAAAGCACTCGGGCTTTCACACTGGGATAGCAGATGAGGCTTTTTTCAGGCGCTCTACATGCGATATTTTTTGCGCTAAAGCGCCTGAAAAACGCCTCCAGTGTGAAAGGGGTCTTAGGGTTGTGGGGAAGAGGCCCTTGTCTTTATCAACTTGGGAACAATGTGCTTTGCCCGGGGAGGGGGGGGGGGGCTTTAATTTGAATGTAAATAAACACACCACATATTTAAAAATGTATTTTATTTGAAAAAAAATTGCCCCACAATGTAAATTTATTGTCAGTCACATTGTCCACCATCATTTACATGTAATGTTGATCCAGACAACCTGTGGGGAAAAAAATGTCAATTGCATATGACGATCTGATTCTAATGCGCTCCACCTCAGCTCCCAGCTGAATGTAAACGAAATGGCTGGGAGTGTCTGATTTATTCTAAAGTTATTATATTGATAAACCTTTTGGCAGTAAAGGTCCAAATCTTATCCCAATTCATTTAATAAAAATTTCTCTTTAGCTATTCCTCCAATTGTTTTAATGTAGGTGGCCTTAGTTATAGTTTTAGTAGAACAAAATTTTACTATATGCCTGAAATCAGGTCAAGGCAGCCTGATTTTTAAGTTTGTGAGGACCAGTGGTATATCATGTTTTTGAAGTAAAGAAGAAATACAATGGTGGAGTTGCCTGTACTTAAAGCACTGTGTGTTCAAACCTTTTTTTCATCCTATGTTGGATGGATGACATTGCTGCTGATATCTTGCAGCTTCTTTACAGTCTCTTCCAGTCCACATGTACCTGATGGCAAGAAGTAGGGCTGCACCGACAACAATATCGGTATCAGTGACGATACTAAGCATTTGCACGAGTATCGGTACTCTTGCAGATGCATAGATACTAAAAACCGATTCCTTCAGGCTCTGCGCTTTCAGCTGTCAGTGAGATTCTCTCTCTGACAGCTGAAATGTAAACAAAAGAATGCCGGCAATTATCGGTTGTTAAGGAGCAGGGCCGCCACATCCTTAACAACCAATGACTCATTCAGCTGTCAGCGGGTTCCCCTGGTGACAGCTTAAATATAAACAAAACCATGGGCGGACTGACCATTCGGCATTGCCCAAGGGCCAGTAGAGGGCCCCATGATGGAAAATGGCAGCGCCCATGGATGCAGCGGCTGAGGTGTGGAATGACAGATTCCCCTCTCCCCTGGTCCGTGCAGATCCTGGGGCTCTCCCTAACTTTCGCTGACAGCTCGGTGAGTGGGTGGATGTGACAGATCGACTCTCCTCCTCCCGGTTGACAGCCAAAGGAAAGCAGCGCTGGTCCCCGGCCATCGCGACCACTTACCTCTGGCCACCAGGTACATGGGCAGCCCCAGCAATGTTAGCAGTGTTCAGAGGGAGAAGAAGAGGAGGAGCAGCAGGCACACACAACGTACACTGTGATGTGCTCCCTCCTGATGCAGGACTTACAGGTGAGGCTCTGTGGATAACCATGATTGGTGCTGGAAGAAGAGGAGGATGGGGTGGTAGGTCAGTGGGAATGACAGCATGGTCCTGTTAGCTGTGGGGCTGGCTGAGTGTTGGGAGTACTGTGTTTATTCATCACTTAGTCTCAGCCAGATGGTAATATTACACAGCACACTGATAGATGACGGAGACCCCCTCCCTGCTCCTCCTCTTCACCTTGATCCCCCTAATTGCCGGCAATGGGTATATGTAATTGTTTTTTCCGTGGGTGTGGGTGGATTATATGACCAAAGCCCCATGAGAAAAGTTTATATCTTTCTATATCCTGACTTTTCTAGATTAATAAAGGATTTATGATGACCACACATACAGTGTTTTCTACAGTATTCCCGCACAGCGCATTACACTATGTCTAAAAAGTATTAAGGAAGCCAGGTTACTAATCCTTTTCTATGTCCATCCAAACAATGCTTGGTGATTACTGAGAGCAATTATGAAGATCCTACCAACAAGGTAACAAGGAAGAAGAAAACACTGAGAGCCTTTGTAAGTGTATCGTGACTAACTGAGATAATCTCTCATTGAAATCTTGTTGTCCTCAGGTGTTTTCCTCGTTACCTTTGACTCATTGGTCATGTTAAAGCAACTCTTGATGGACAGTTTGACCTTTCTACCTAATGTATGTGTTTGGCTCAACGTCATTAGGAGGGCTTGCTGTCATAGGAGACCTAGGAAATTAGGTAAAGCGAATCAAGGATTTTTTTACTACATTTTTACTACATTATGGTTATATTGCTAACAATGAACCTTTTTCTAAGTCGGAGCGACTTGCTTCGCTCCTATTAGAACAGTTCTATTGAACAGAGCGGGACACGACTTGTCAGGCGGCTGAGTCGCCTGGCGAGTCGCCCCTGTGTGAATGGGCTCTTAGAAATATATTTACCAAGAAAAATAGTGACATGTTCAATATTTATTTTACCTGCTGTAAAATGGAACAATTCATTACAAAGGTAAAGAAAATTTGCTGCATCAGTTAAAAAAATAAGTATATTGAAAGATTCGAGGGGCAGAAAGTCCAGCTTCACTTAAATATCAATAAATAAAATATATTTCACTTACATTGAATTGTACAATACATTTATTAGACAATAGTTCAAGCTGCAGAATTTTTTATAGTATTTGTCTCTGTGGTTCCCTGTGATTGTACCAAAAAAAGCAATAAAGCAGATCTTTCATACAATACACCAAACAATTCCACCTAAAAATAGGTTAAAAAAAAAAAAAACTTTGGGAAACCTTTGAGATAACCAAGCTAAATGTTGCAACGCCTCAGTTATTCCAACAAAGTACTTTCACCATCTGATCTTGTACAGAGGAGAAGGTTCCCAAGCCATTGCAAACCACTTGGATATTGATTAGTTGGGTTGAACTCTATTGGTGATCTCTTCCATTAAGCAGAATTGTACATTCAATGGCAATGGTTCCCAACGTTTTGTTTCTCAGATCACTTTAAACCAAATCATAGATGCAATGGGTAATTTCCATCTACCTCCACTTTTAGTAATGAGACATATGCTAATAGGTGCACTTACCACCCTTGTGATACCACAAGCCTGTTGTGAAATTGTTACTGTATGTCACAATTGGCAGATGTGATACAGCAGCACTGACTGCTTTTTGGGTACAGGACTAACAAGTTTTCCAATTATTTAGTCATTTGAGCTTCTTAATGAGCGTCCATTTCTAGTCTACATGAAAAGACTGTAGAAATTGTATTGAAGTCTCCTGAGCAGCTTAAATAAACATCTTCTGCATTAAATTA
This sequence comes from Rana muscosa, assembly GCA_029206835.1. Classification (NCBI taxonomy): domain Eukaryota; kingdom Metazoa; phylum Chordata; class Amphibia; order Anura; family Ranidae; genus Rana; species Rana muscosa. The sequence continues at coordinate 152,894,862 of CM055117.1, forward strand.
TTTGAACAGGCTGGGAGCTACACTTTCTGGTGACTAAACATACATTACTAATATTTATTACAGGGGTGCGTGGGAGAGGAAACAGCCATGGCAGTGTTAATTTCATTGACAAATATTTTTGTTGACTAAATTATCACTATTTTAGTCAACTAAAATATGACTAAAACTATGCCAAAAGAGGGTGCCATTGTAAGTTCAAAAAGATCTGGTCCTGTTGGCTAGACGACACTTCTACAGCTGAAATGTTGCCAGATGATACAAATTAAAGTGTAATGCCCCGTACACACGACCGGTTTTCCAGTCTGAAAAAAGTTGGATAATTTATCTGACGGAATTACTCTCAAGCCTGCCTTGCATACACACGGTCACACAAAAGTCCGGTGAACTTTTGACTGCCAAGAACGCGGTGATGTAAAAGACAACGACGAGCCAACAAAATGAAGTTCTATGCTTCCGAGCATGCGTCGATTTGTTTCCGAGCATGTGTCAGAATGTAGCACGTCGGGATTTGTACACACGATCGGAAATTTCAAACAGTTTTTTTCCTGACGGGAAAAAAAGAGAACCTGCTCTCTATCTTTTTCCAGCAGTTTTTCTGTTGGAAAAAGTCTGATGGAGCATACACACGGTCGGGATTCCCGACCAAAAGCTCTCATCAGACTTTTTCCAACAGGAAAACCGATCGTGTGTACGGGGCAAAGCAATGTCATGTCATGTGCCTTGAAGTACCTGACTAGACCCACCCTCCTCTGTGGGGTTGTAGTTGTGTTTCCTATTTTTTTCTGATCCTGTGTTCTGTTTTTTTTATCTTTGTACAATGGGCCTTCCCCTGCGTGGGCAACTGCTGTATGTTCAGTGAAAAACTCAATAATTTTTTTTTTTTTAAAACAAAAATACGATTAAAACTAAAATGGAATTTTAGTCAAAACTAAATTAAAATTTGACATTGAAATTAACACTGAACTACCACATAAGAATAAGTAGGGGGATCTACTAAGCTGCTGAAAGGAAAAAAAATAAGAAAAAAGTATTTTCTTGTTTTTTTTCTTAATATTCATTGTTGGTAATATATTCAGGTAATACAGTGCCCTGAAAAAGTATTCATACCCCATTTTCCACATTTTGTCATGTTACAACAAAAAACTTAAATGTATTTTATTGAGATTTTATGTGATAGACCAACACAAAGTGACACATAATTGTGAAGTGGAAGGAAAGATATAAATGGCTTTCAATTTTTTTTACAAATAAATATGAGAAAAGTGTGGCGTGCATTTGTATTCAGCCCCCTTTACTCTGATACCCCTAACTAAAATCTAGTGGAACCAATTGCCTTCAAAAGCCACCTAATTAGTAAATAGAGTCCACCTGTGTGTAATTTAATCTCAGTATAAATACAGCTGTTTTGTGAAGTCCTCAGAGGTTTGTTAGAGAACCTTAGTGAACAAACATCATCATGAAGGCCAAAGAACACACCAGACAGGTCAGGGATATAGTTATGGAGAAGTTTAAAGCGGGGTTAGGTTATAAAGAAATATTCCAAGCTTTGAACATCTCACAGAGCACTGTTCAATCCATCATCCGAAACTGGAAAGAGTATGGCACAACTGCAAACCTACCAAGACATGGCCTTCCACCTAAACTGACAGGCCGGGCAAGAAGAGCATTATTTGGAGAAGCAGCCAAGAGGCCCATGGTAACTCTGGAGGAGCTGCAGAGATCCACAGCTCAGGTGGGAGAATCTGTCCACAGGACAACTATTAGTTGTGCACTCCACAAATGTGGCCTTTATGGAAGAGTGGCAAGAAGAAAGCCATTGTTGGAAGAAAGCCATAAGAAGTCCCGTTTGCAGTTTGCGAGAAGCCATGTGGGGACACAGTAAACATGTGGAAGAAAGTGTTCTGGTCAGATGAAACCAGAATTTTACTTTTTGGCCTAAAAGCAAAATGCTATGTGTGGTGAAAAACTAACACCGCACATCACCCCGAACACACCATCCCCACTGTGAAATGTGGTGGCAGCATCATGGTGTGGGGGTGCTTTTCTTCAGCAGTGACAGGGAAGCTGGTCAGATATGATGGGAAGATGGATGGAGCCAAATACAGGGCAATCTTAGAAGAAAACCTGTTAGAGTCTGCAAAAGACTTGAGACTGGGGCGGAGGTTCACCTTCCAGCAGGACAACGACCCTAAACATACAGCCAGAGCTACAATGGAATGGTTTAGATCAAAGCATATCCATGTGTTAGAATGGCCCAGTCAAAGTCCAGACCTAAATCCAATTGAGAAACTGTGGTAAGGCTCATTTATCCACCACAGTAAACTATTAGGTCTCCGATCCCAGCAATCCTATGTACCCCACTGTTTGCCTTCCCTGAATACCTGCAAGTTGTATCTAAAAGCAACTACAGTTGTTATGTGAACAAACAATCCTCTTTTCTACAGTGATGCAGATCAGCAAATCCATCTAATGGTGATTGTATGTTGTAACTCCACATCTGTTTTCAGAGTGGCCTTTACCCACAGACAATTAGAAGCCATGGATGGACTTGCTCACAGAGCATAGCCCAGCATAAGAGGAATAGCCTATGTCTGGGAAAAAAAAGGTAAATTGCGTGAGGTAAATAGACTTTTTTATTTCACTTTTTTATGTAAAGATGTATTCAATTTTAGTCACAGAAATGACAACCCTGGATTATTCATGACAGTTGTATGTATTTCACCATTGACAGACCACTCTACAGGGACTATTCCTTGTAATCTTGCAACTGATAATGCTTTTATCTAGCCTCATTACATTTTCTGGACATCAAAGCTCTTTCAGCAGCTCTATATTCTAAACCACTAACCGCTTAGCTTGAGAAATACTAAATAGTTCCATATTGTGACATTAATTCCACTTGTGTATGTGTGTGTATATATACAGTATAACTAGTGATTGAGAACGTCTCTGTGCTGATTACAGCTTGTCTGAAGGGGTTAAGTAGGGTGAGGATCCTGTCTGTCCTCTCTACAGGGTCCCCAAGACAGAGCTTTCCTGGCCTTGCAGCACCTCATGACATTGTTTCTAGAAGGCTACATTCACACAGGCAGCCAGGGGCGAACAATTGGCTGCATTCAGAGGCAGCTAAACGCCATCTCTGGACACAACATCAGTCTGAACTATGGTCGCTGGCAAACTAACCAATTAGCTGCAGCCAGTTTGTGTGTGGCTGAAACTATTCAGAAACACTGACGCTGGACACTCACTGGCGGTGTCCAGGATCAGTTCAAGGCTCTATTTGCATTTAAAGTATAACTAAAGGTAAAACTTTTTTTTAGTTGTGGAGAGAGATTAGAACACCTGTCAGTTTTTATTGCTGTCTGGATGCACCCCCTCTATTTGGCCTGTTTACCATTATCATTTGGGTTGTCCCCAGAAACATAATAGACGGGAATCTTCCAATAAGGACATTAGTTTTGGTGACCCGGGGATTCCCATGACCCCAAGAGAATCCCTTAATTTGCAGGTATATCCTCTCACTTCCTTTTTTGGCTATGGCACAGGAAGTGAAGGTAAATCTACACACTGGGGCAAAGAGGGCAAAAATAAACCTTACAGGGGTTATATCCCTCCCTTACGCTATTCAAAATTAAGAAAAAAAAAAGGTTTGCTTATACAGTGGTACCTTGGATTACAAGCATAATTCATTCCAGAAGAATGTTTGTAATCCAAAGCACTCGTATAACAAAGCGAGTTTCCCCATAGGAAATAATGGAAACTCAGATAATCTGTTCCAGTGGCACTGCTAGTGTATGCAGTACCGCATGTAACCAGAGGTGGGGGGGCGCCGTAGACATTCAGAAACACTCAGAGTGCATTCGAGCGGCTCTGAGTGTCACTGGTGCCCCCGCACCTCTGGTGAAATGCTGTACTGCACACCCCAGAGGCTTGAATCCTGCTTATTTTGTGAGACAACACTAGTCAGGATCTTTATTTTTTTAAATAGCTCGTATTGCGAAACGCTCGATCCGCTTTACTCGCAATCCAAGGTATTACTGTAGTTCTACTTTAACTGCAGCAGCACTGGCATTTGATTTGTATACAGTACACATCTGACAGCGGGTGCAGTTGGACACAGAGTGCACAGCGTTTAGTACCACCAGCAAGAATCATTAAAACTTCACCAGAACTGCATAGCACTACCTGACATTAAACTTTTTATCATCATTATGATGCATATATAAAAGTACACGCTAAAATGAAATGCCTAAATCACTAGCATCTACATTACCATCACAAAGTGATACAGAAAATATTTTCCTTATAAAAAAACAGCACAAAAAAAAAAAATCAATCCAGAACAAAACCCTTCCAATGTGTGCAAATATCATTTACATCTGTGAAAAAATAGCAACATTTTTGCAATAATACACAAATCTGTGCAAATACAGTATATAACAAAAGTGAGTACACCCCTCATATTTTAGTAAATATTTTATTATATCTTTTCATTTGACAACACTGAAGAGATGATGCTTTTTTACAATGTAAAGTAGTGAGTGTACAGCTTGTATAACAGTGTAAATTTGCTGTCCCCTCAAAATAACTCAACACACAGCCATTAATGTCTAAACCGCTGGCAAAAAAAGTGAGTACATCCCCAAGTGAAAATGTCCAAATTGGGCCCAATTAGCTATTTTCCCTCCCCCGTGTCATGTGACTCGTTAGTGTTACAAGGTGTGAATGGGGAGCAGGTGTGTTAAATTTGGTGTTATCGCTCTCACTCTCTCATACTGGTCACTGGAAGTTCAACGTGGCATCTCATGGCAAAGAACTCTCTGAGGATCTTAAAAAAATAAAGAATTGTTGCTCTACATAAAGATGGCCTAGGCTACAAGAAGATTACCCAGACCCTGAAACTGAGCTGCAGCACGGTGGCCAAGACCATACAGCGGTTTAACAGGGCATGTTCCACTCAGAACAGGTCTCACCATGGTCAACCAAATAAGTTGAGTGCACTTGCTCAGCGTCATATACAGTGGTTGTCTTTGGGAAATAGACATATGAGTGCTGCCAGCATTGCTAAGGGGTGGGGGGTCAGTCTGTCAGTGCTCAGACCATACGCCGCACACTGTATCAAATTGGTCTGTATGGCTGTCGTCTTCTAAAGATGATGCACAAGAAAGCCTGCAGTTTGCTGAAGACAAGCAGACTAAGAAAATGGCTTACTGAAACCATGTTCTGTGGTCTGATGAGACCAAGATAAACTTATTTGGTTCAGATGGTGTCAAGCGTGTGTGGCGACAACCAGGTGAGGAGTACAAAGACAAGTGTGTCTTGTCTACAGTCAAGCATGGTGATGGGAGTGTCAAGGTCTGGGGCTGCATGAGTGCTCCTGGCACTGGGGAGCTACAGTTGATTGAGAGAACCATGGATGCCAACATGTACTGCGACATACTGAAGCAGAGCATGATCCCCTCCCTTTGGAGACTGGGCCGCAGGGCAGTATTCCAACATAACGACCCCAAGCACACTCCACTGCCTTGCTAAAGAAGCTGAGGGTAAAGGTGATGGACTGACCAAGCATTTCTGCAGACCTAAGGCTGGATTCACACCTATGCATTTTTAGTGTTTTTTTCATTTTGCAGATTTGCACTACAGAATATGTTCCATAGGAAACCATGTTAAATGGACTGCAGTGCAAATCTGCAAAATACACAAAGCACTAAAACTGCATAGATGTGAATCCAGCCTAAACCCTATTGAGCATCTGTGGGGCATCCTCCAACGGAAGGTGGAGGAGTGCAAGGTCTCTAACATCCACCAGCTCCATGATGTCATCATGGAGGAGAGGAAGAGGATTTCAGTGGCAACCTGTGAATCTCTGGTGAACTCCATGCACAAGAGGGTTAAGGCAGTGCTGGAAAATAATGGTGGCCACACAAAATATTGCCACTTTGGGCCCAATTTAGACATTTTCACTTAGGGGTGTACTCACTTTTGTTGCCAGCGGTTTAGACATTAATGGCTGTGTGTTGAGTTATTTTGAGGGGACAGCAAATTTACACTGTTATACAAGCTGTACACTCACTACTTTACATTGTAGCAAAGTGTCATTTCTTCAGTGTTGTCACATGAAAAGATATAATAAAATATTTACAAAAATGTGAGGGGAGTACTTACTTTTGTGAGATACTGTATATATATATGTGCAAAAACATCAACTGCTTAGGGCAGTAGTAGCGTACAACAGTGTAATTCAATTTCCAAAGTCTTTTTTTCTTCCAGTGTGAAAATCAGCAAGTGTCCAAAATCAGTCGTTAATGCAGAGTATCCGTGTGATTTTTAAAATCACATTTGTTCTCCTCCAATTGACACAAAACCCTTCCAGTACTGCCATGTATAACCCCAATAGGATAAAACTCAGCATGTAGTTCACAAGTTAAATCGATAGGCTGGCCTAAAACATATTGTTTATATATAACGGTACCGTGCAAATGTTATAGGCAGGTGTGAAAAATGCTGTGAATTAAGAATGCTTTGAGAAATAGATGTGTTATTAGTTACATTTTTATCAGTTAACAAAACAAAAAATAAATGATTGCAAGAGAAATCCAAATCAAATCAATATTTGGTGTGACCACCCTTTGCCTTTAAAACAGCATCAATTCTTCTAAATAAACTTGGCAAGTAGATTGTTCCAAACATCTTGGAGAACAAACCACATATCTTCTGTGGATGTAGGCTGCCTCATATCCTTTCATATCCTTTTGTCTCTTCATGTCATCCCAGACAGACTTGATGATGTTGAGATCAGGGCTCTGTGGGGGCCAAACCCTCACTTCCAGGACTCCTTGTTCTTCTTTACGCTTAAGATAGTTCTTAACCGTTTGCCGACCGCTGCACAAGGATTTACGTCGACAGAATGGCATGGCTGCGCAAATGGGCATATATATACACGTCCCCTTTAATTTGCCGGCCGTGTGGTCGCGCGTGCGCTCGCGACCCTGTCGCGAGCTCCGTGACCGTGCCCGCGGAATCCGCAGACTCTATGTCCGCCAGTGTCCCGCGATCGGGTCACGGAGCTGAAGAACGGGGAGATGTTAGAGTAAACACAACATCTCCCCGTTCCACCTAGTGACATGTCACCGATCGTCTGTTCCCTGCCACCAAGAACAGCGATCAGTGACGTGTCACTGCAAGCCACGCCCCCTAACAGTTAGAAGCACTCCCTAGGTCACACTTAACTCCTTCAGCGCCCCCTACAGGTTAACCCCTTCACTGCCAGTGTAATTTTTACAGTAATCAGTGCATTTTTATAGCACCGATCGATGTAAAAATGACAATGGTCCCAAAAGTGTCCGATGTGTCCGCCATAATGTCACAGTCACAATAAAAATTGCTGATCGCCGCCATTACTAGTAAAAAATTTTTTTTTTATTAAAATGCAATAAAACAGTCCCCTATTTTGTATACGCTATAACTTTTGCGCAAACCAATCAATAAACGCTTATTGTGATTTTTTTTTTACCAAAAATATGTAGAAGAATAGGTATCGGCCTAAACTGAGGGAAAAAATAAAATTTGTATGTATTTTTGGGGGAAATTTATTAAAGAAAAAAGTAAAAAATATTGCATTTTTTTCAAAATTGTCGCTCTATTTTTGTTTATAGCGCAAAAAATTAAAACTGCAGAGGTGATCAAATACCACCAAAGAAAGCTCTACTTGTAGGAAAAAAAATTTGTCAATTTTGTTTGGGAGCCACGTCGCACGACCGGGCAATTGGCAGTTAAAGCGACGCAGTGCCGAATCGCAAAAAAGTGGCCTGGTCTTTGGCCAGCCAAATGGTCCGGGGCTGAAGTGGTTAATGACATTGGCTGTATTATAGGCAATTACTTGCCTCTCTGATGGTATGGCATGATGGATAAGTATCTGCCTCTATTTTTCAGCATTGAGGACACCATTGATCCTGAGAAAATCTCCAACTCCATGTGCAGAAATCCAGACCAAAACTTCCAAAAGAACCTCCACCATGCTTTACTGTTGCCTCCAGACATTTATTATTGTACCTGTCTTCAGGCCTTCAGCAAACAAACTGCCTCCTGCTACAGCCACATATTTGACATTTTGACTCCTTAGTCCAGAGAACCTGCTGCAATTTTTCTGCACCCCAGTTCTTATGTTTTTGTACATAGTTGAGTCACTTACCCTTGTTTCCATGTCGGGGGTCACTTTTTGGCTGTAATTCTTCCACAAAGACCACTGCTGGCCAGACTTCTCTGAACAGTAGATGGGTGTACCTGGGTCCCACTGGTTTGTTCTGTGCTTATGGCACTGCTGGACATTATATCGAAGGGAAGAAAGCATAATGAGACTTTCATCTGCTGCATTAAGTTTTCTTGGCTGACCACTGCATCTACAGTCCTCAACATTATCTGTTTCTTTGTGCTTCTTCAAAAGAGCTTGAATGGCACCTCTTTAAATCACAGTTTGCTTTGGAGTCTTCTACTTGGAGAGACTTTGCTGATGCAGTATAACAACCTTGTGTCTTGCTGCTCTGCTCAGTCTGGCCATGATGTATGTGACCAGTGACATGAAACTGTCTTCCATGACCTCCCCTTACAGTTGTAGCAGTTTGGCTGTTTCTCATCCAGTTTTAAGCGTTCTACACAGCTGCTTCTATTTTAGTAAATGACTGTGCATCATTCCATATATGAGGCTGATGATCATTATCACCTGCTTGTTATAATTGGTTTATCATGCACCTAAATCCTACAAAATCCCTGACTTCTTGTAAGTGTACAAAGTGTGCAAATGTAAGAATCAATGCTGTTTGAAGCCAAAGGGTAGTCACACCAAATATTGATTTGATTTAGGTTTTTCTTCTCACTTTGTACTTGTAAATTGATAAAAATAAACAATTCTTACTTTACACCTCCACAGTATTGTATATATCCAGCTCAATATTCCTCCACTCTAGAATTTTTATTCACAAACCCTCAGAGAACATATGAGACATAAAAGGGGAAATCCTGGTGCAGTATCCTTTATTAAAATGATACTAAACAATATATTTATTCTTCAAAAATAATCCATCCAAATCCACTGCTTAAAGCAGAGGTCCCACGAAAAAAAAAAGCCAGCAGCTACAAATACTGCAGCTGCTGACTTTTAATAAATGGACACTTTCCTGTCCAGGGTGCCCGCGATGACGGCAGCCGAAACCGAGCAATCGCTCGTCTCTCGGCTGCCCCCGCCGCAATCCTCGGTGAGGGAATCAGGAAGTGAAGCGTTGCGGCTTCACTGCCCGGTTCCCTACTGCACATGCACGAGTAGCGCGGCGCTTTCTCACAGGTCCCCGCTGTCTCCTGGGAGCAGTGTGTTTCCCAGAAGACAGTGGGGGGTGACGCGAAGGGGCGTGACTCCCACGGGAGTCTATTTCCGGAAGTGGGTGCAAAAACCTGTTTTAGACAGGTATCTGCACCCCCCCTGAAAGGTGCCAAATGTGACACTGGAGGGGAGGGTTCCGAAAAGCGGAGGTTCACTTTTTGTGTGGACCTCCGCTTTAAGGGGCCATTATTCTATTGTTCATGAAATAGTTTATTACAGTGTTTATCTGCCTCCTTGTAATGTCCTCTGTGAGCTTCCAAACCTCTCATTTTCTGCTCATTTTCATCTGTTTAACAAGCAGTGCATTTGAAAATCCCATAGTCCCTAGACCAGTGATGGCGAACCTTGGCACCCCAGATGTTTTGGAACTACATTTCCCATGATGCTCAACTACACTACAGAGTGCATGAGCATCATGGGGAAATGTAGTTCCAAAACATCTGGGGTGCCTAGGTTCGCCATCACGGGCCTAGACCATCTTGAAAGCGAGCAAGAGAGGGTGGCTGCGTTCCTACATGCAGTGGAACCAGAAAGAACAAATGTAACCACCCTCTAACAGAAAGTTGGATCACAACAGCAAAAATAAAATAATTTGGAGATCTGGAGCAGGCTAGGAGCAATAGAAGGTGCCTTTTGGAGTTAAGAATACACACCTGAATATAATTTTTTTAAATCAGAGTTTGACGTCACTTTAATTAAACCATGAAAAGAAGGTGTACCCTTAAAAAAACATGAGTATTTTTTACGTTTCCCCAGTACTAAGGGCCAAATGGCTCAAGCAACAATAGTTGGAGACTTCTCCAGAGCTTCTTCTGACGGGTGCCTCCACCTCCCCTGCATGTAATGATGTCACCATATGTAGACTCCTCCCAATGTGTTTTGTCACCATGAAAACAACTTTCTCTAAGTCATTAACTTTTTACATTCAAAGTAAATTGTATAATCTTTTTCTTTTTTTCCCCTCATTTTTCTCATGTGCTTCACACTTTACCCACTGTCCAGGAGAGGAAGCAGCAGCAGCAGAAAAACAATACCCAGGAAACAGTGATGATGTAAGAACAGCAGCAGGAAACAGAAGACACAAAAGGTTGACACATCAACAAATGCCTACCCACCACCCAGCTCCTCATGCCTGATTGTGCCACAGATGGAGGGCTAAAGTGGGTCAGAGTGGTGGGCTAAGGTGGGTTGAAGCAACCATAAGATTTTCTTACATTTTATGTTCTCCAGTGGTGACATCATCCTACCCACCCAGGCATGGAGTCTTGTGTCCACCCTCCTGCGTAATGATTGGAGCAAGATGCAGTAGCTGTGAACTGAGATGCCCTCAAGAACCACATGGAGATAAATACAATTCTACTAGATGACTCAGCCCTCTGGCATCTATGCAGAACTGAAATATCTGCTTGTTTTTGGATCTTTAAGGCATTTGAGATATACGAGTTTATTACAATTTAGCAAACTGTTGTATGTGGCCAAATAAGCATTTACAAACAGATACAAATTAAGCTGTCACATGTGTCTCTGCATTTGTTTTTCATTTCACTTCTGGTTGATTTACTCAGTGGCAAGTGCTGAAAATGTAACCATATGGTATGTCAGATCATTTATATACCCGATGTATTAAGCCCACAGAAAGGAAGCTTTAATGACAGCAATGTTTGGAAAAAGATACAATGAACAAAATACTCAATAAAGAAATGAAAATATTTGTGGCACAAGCTGAAAAAATATTTACTTAATAAGCGGTACAGAGCAAGCCTTTGATATCAACTGGTAAATATTTTTTCAGCTTTTAGTTATCTGGGAAACCTTAGTAATTCTTACTGGTTTTCACAATAGCCTCTGGCCTTTAGGCACTCTTTATAAAGCATTGTGACTATTTAAATATTTAAAATATTTATTAAAAAAATAAAATAAAATTCTACTCCTTAGTCAGTTGTTTTACTTACAGAGACACTCAATAAAATTTACAAGCTGACTTACAAAAAAAAAAGGGTTTTAATAACAAAAAAAAAGTTAAAGTATTTATAGATTGTTAAATTGTACCCAGATAGAAAGTAATTGTGCTGCAAGTTTGAAAATCACTTGCTAAGTTATTGCTAGACTTGCCGGGATTCACAAGTTTGTTGCACAATTGCAGCAAGTCCGCATTGCATGACTGGTTCAGGCAGTGGTGTGCACAGACTATTGCATTAGGGTGTGCACCCCAAAGCTCAAACTCACATGCACGTGCGTGTATATTCTATTTATACAGCGTCACTGAACAGTGATTGAATGGGAAATGCTGTGTACTGAGTTGCTTCCTGTTCATTCATAAACTGAAGCCTAGTAAACACAGTTTACTAGGCTTCAGTTATGAACATAGTGAGTGATCTGTACCAATCACTTACTGTGCTTATTCAGAAAAGGAATTGGCCAGTTAATGATATGACCCCGGGCAGCAGGGCGAATCTACACCACACAGGGGTGATTAGGGTGTGCCCAGGCACACCTGGCACACCCCCTGCGCACGCCTATGGGTTCAGGTATGTAGTGCAATAGTCATCCCACCACAGGGGTCACTGTGACTTGCAGATCTCTTGCTGTAGACTCACCACTGCAACTTTGCTCTTGCTAGAGACTTGCCACACAAATTTGCTACATATTGGAAAAGTGTCAACTAGAACTTGTGCTTCAAGTGCTTTGTAATTGTACAACTTGCCAATGAAAATGTGCAGCAAGTTTACAGACTTACAATTCAACACTGCCACAAATTTGTGCCAAGTTATCCTTGCTATCTGGGTAAGTCACCGTACCTCTCATTTGTAAATTATGCTTGGCCTCAGCAATCCATGGCCCACCCAAGCTTAGATTTTACCAGTCCAGTCTGGTAAACACACTTTTCTCTGATGCAGTTAATCAACACAGCTGGGTCACCTCCCTGCCTGATTGGATAGTGCAGGAGTAGTGGCAAACTGATACTTTAATCTCTTCACTCCCCCCCCCCCCCCATTGTGATCTTTGAGCCAATCAGGTGACCTGCGTAGACCTCTGCAGACAGTGTTCTCCGCTTATGACGTAATCTTAAAGCGGAAGTAAACCCATCGATTTGATAGTTTTAAAAAACAGTTAACATTTCCGGCATGCCGGAAATGCTAGCTGTCACATTGGTTGTGCTCTCAACCAAACTGTCAAACCATCCAATGGCTGGTGTCATAACAGATCACATGTGCAGCATCATGGCAGTTGCAAATTAAACAGAGGCTAAGATGGCAGCTTCCTTGGCTGAAAATTATAGGAGGGTTTACTTCCACTTTAATCTACTTTTAACATCCTGCCTCACTGAACTCAGTTTTTTTGAGCAAAAGTTTTTCGTGAATTGGTTGTAAAGTTTCTCTCCTTGAGCTCTTTCCAGTAACAGCACTTCATGTTTCAGGGTGACAATGCTAAGCTACTGCCTTGCAATTAGTAGGCCTCGTGCACATGTAGAAAAAACAAGCTGCAAAACCACAACCAATGCCAGGAAAATTCTGCTGTAAAAACGCGCTTTTAGTAGCTTTTTTCATTAATGCAGGTTTAGCTGCGTTCGCTTTTAGCAGCATTTATTCTGCCTCTATTCAAAATTAATGGTTCCCTATGAGAGCCATCTTAACTGATCCGACTTTCAGCCCATTGATTTGAATAGAAGTCGCATCCAAGTTGGATCATCATAGTGCGACTTGTGCTCTGAGTGTGCTCAGCTATGAGTAAGCATCTACTTTGATGTGAAACGCGTCAGCCATCCATCCCTGCATGTCAGTTTTCTGTTTTGCCTGTTTTTGGATTTTTTGAATTTATGGATTAATTTTGGATTTTATTTTGAAATTTTGGAAATCGTTTATACAGAGTGCGGCAGTCCAGGGCTCCTTTCTTTTCCTTGTGCTCTGAGGATCTTGGAAAGAAACCCCATGCCAAAAAAAAACAAAAAAACTGTTGTCAATCTGCCATGCAAGCTTCTTTAGTTGGCTGTTGGGCTATCTGTCTGATAGGTCTAATAGGCAGCCCAACTGACAATTTTGGATTTGCATACAGTTTCGCCAAAATTCAGGAATTTATACACAAATTAAAATACAGTTAAGAATTTATTTTTAACAGACAGACAACTATATTAAATTGCATAATGAGTTACACCTTAAAGAAAACCTATTAGAAAATAAATATGTAGAATACCTTTACTGACCTGCTTCTGAAAATGCTGGTTGCCTGGCTGTCTTATTCCAGGTCAGTGACTGAGAAAGTACTGAAGCCTTTGGATTATCATAGGATGCAAAGTAAGTTGCGCTAACTGAACAAAATATAAATGTGGTTGGATGGTAAAGTCCAAAAAAGTGTCAGCAAAATAAAAAAAAAACTTGCGGTGGTGTAGATAGCGTCGCAAGTTTTTTTAAACTTTGAATTTTAAACTGCAGTTTTTATGCTTTAATGTTGTGCACTGTGTCTCAATAAAACGCCTTTTAAACGTTTTTTTTTTACACTATTGGAAGCCCCCCTTCTTATTTCTTTTTGGGAATCTGTTCGGCAGACATGAGGTTCTGATCCAGTCATCTGGAAGGGCTGTTGGAGATAGGTATATTCCTTATACCACCATTTCCCCTTGGCGCCAGGAGCTGACAATTTCCTATGCTTGTTTAACCTTCCATAACAGAGGGTCCACCGTGTGGGGTAAGAGTACAGCCTTACTTTATATGTTGGTGATTCATCCGGTGAAGGATACCATTTGGAGTTCACAGCACCCAGCACTTTATTCAGCATATGTTTCAAGGAATTGGACTTATTAATTTATTTTGCTGACACTTTTTTGGACTTTACCATCCAACCACATTTATATTATGTTCACTTAACTTACTTTGTATCCTATGTTTGTTTATGTGTATATTTCGCTCATTTTTTGTTGCTGTTTATCTGTTTGCAGTTTATACACAAGCGCAGTATTTTTGTTGTTAAATTTATTTGGATTATCATGACAGCCACAGAAATAGCATTTTAAAGAGAGCAGCAATGACAGCCTTAAAATTCTCCATTACAGGTTTATTTCAAGACCTGTTCACCAGCAGCTTCTGCGACCATGGTGCATCTTATGTTTTTTTTTTCAAGCGCAACTAAGTGACATCTCATTAAGTTCTACTGGCTGCAGTGCAATGCGAGGCAGTTCATTGCCTCGCACTGTGCTATGCTGAAATAGGGTACAGAATGCCATACTTTTTTTTGCGCACACCACCCCGACACAATGGCATGAACTGGCCAGGTAGGAGATGAGGCATTTACCTTCTCCTACAGTGGGACTGTGCCAGAATAGCTGCCCAGCAAAGCCCCATTACACTTGTTGTGAAAAAGCCCTAAACTGATGTTGAGCTGTATGGACCCTGTTTGTTTCTTTAAAGGAGAAGTACAGCCAAAGCTCATTTGGCTGTATTTCCCCTATGGATCACAGGAGTGCAGTTCGTTCTGCACTCCTGTGACCTGTTTTCAGCAGATAGCGGGCTTCAGCTGATGTCACAGCTGCTGATATCAAGAGGCAGTTAAGGCTAGGGCAGTGATGGCGAACCTTGGCACCCCAGATGTTTTGGAACTACATTTCCCATGATGCTTCATGCACTCTGCAGTGTAGTTTAGCATCATGGGAAATGTAGTTCCAAAACATCTGGGGTGCCAAGGTTCGCCATCACTGGGCTAGGGGAAGATTGGGACCATATAATCCGCCCACGTGCTTGGACGGGCACCCGGCTCAGCCTTTCATCAAGCTGCTAAGAGCCTGAGCCGGCCGCTCCCACCCCTTCACAGCCCAGTGCTCCAGTGACCACAGGGGGGCAGAGCAGAGAGCCAGTGACTCACACCGGCTCTCTGCTCTGGGAACGAATCGATCAGCGGCGTTTGATCTCTCAGTTCTCAATCTTTTAGCCGGCATGTGACAGATGCAGCATCCACCTAGGTAAGGATGATTCTTGGAAACAAACAAATCCCATACTGCTCTTTTAAAGAAGGTAGTGAAAAATATTGCCTTCCAGGTGTTGTGGAACTATATGTCCCACGAGGCATTGCAAGACTGACAATTACAAGAATGACTCCCAGAAGCATGATGGGAAGACTGACAGTTACATAGTCTGGTTCAAAAAATTTATCAGAAGCAGATGCATGATGGGATTTGTAGTTCCACAACAACTGGAGGGCTGCAGTTTCCCACCCCGAATTTATAGCCTGATAAAAAAAAAAAAGCCTTTTGTTTACAGGCTCAATAGTGCAAGCTGCAATTTAGACATGAATGCCATCAGTGATGGCTTCATCACTGAGCTCAATGCAGCAGGTCTCCTGTCCTTAAGCAGCGTCCTCTGGTGGCTAAAAACAGCACGATTACAGTTCAATAGGGCATGCTGCAGGAGACAGAATTTATCTTCAGTAGAGGTTACGTACCATAGTGATATTTTTAGTTCAATCTCATTTTATTGAAAAACAAATATAACATTAATACACATTTGCATAATATACATGTGTTATTGTGAACATCTTTACGTTATACAAGAGAAGAATGATTGTATTAAAGTTGTGATATTCGTAGTATTTTGAATCTTAAAAGGTATTAATTTAACAGCACACTAAAGGTAACTTATGACTGATACATGGATATACAAACACCACCATCTGCAAAAAAGGTGGTGTATAAAACGGGAGGAAAATCAATAAGATATCAAAAACTGTGCTTGGAAATTATTTTTCCTAGGAAAGGTTTGCTGTATAGATCACATGTTGTCGCATTTGACTGGAAAATCGTTGCACAGCGATTCCTCAAGGTACTCAAATAGATGTCTAAATGAGCAAGGAGGGAAGAAGGAAAAGCAGTAAGGGAGAAGAGTCAAGGGAAGGGGGGGGGGCACGCCCCCTAGGCTATGAGGTAGTATTGGCCGTGTCGCCTTCTGCCCACAAGAGGAACTCTGTGAAATAACGGGGACCATGAAGTCCAAGTGATACATATTGATATTTTTTATATTTTTAAAAGTGCAAAGTTATAAAATGTGCGGGAAGAAGCAGTTAGAAAAGGTTTCATTTTACCAGAAGTGTTAATATACCACGTATTGGTAGAGCATGTGTGAATAGAAACCATATCCTGCTCTTGGTTTAGTATACGCTGTAGGTTTTGTTCAATATAGGCAGTTAGTGGAACTTGTATATAAGATGAAATGCAAATCTCACTATTGAAAATACAAACATGAAACCATCAATGTGTCTTTTACTTTCATTATAAGTAATCATCTGCTGAAAAAAAGACCAACATACATTAGATATAAAGGTGTATTAAAAGAAGTAACTGTACAAGTTCAGGTACCTGTACAAATTTAGATATATTACACTGCATTATATAGAACCTGCGAGGATGGCATTACCCAGCACGGGCACATTTCCAGCACTAAAGAACCGACTCCCAGAAGTGTCAATTCCTGAACTGCAATATCACTGTGCATGCTACTGCACAAGTCTGCTCTGCATCAGAAGTTTTCTGGGGTTTTTACAATGGCAGCCCTAAAAAGTGTTATTCTCAGATGTAATGTATACTATTACAGTTTACCTTTAAACTATTGATGGTTTCCTGTTGGCTGCCATTTTAAGCTTGAGCAGACGTACCATTAGCTGTTGGACCTATGCTATACATGTTCAGCTCTCAAACACAACTGAATTGTCCCAAAATTGTTGCTGCTCTCTCACAAGTGATCATGGCATCTGAAAGAAATCACAGTAGCTGCTACATTTTACAAGATCCTTTATTTGAGGGGCTTGGGTATGCTCTCTTTTGAATCATTTTTGTATAAATCATTAGCAAACTTGCAACCATTCCTGAAATAAGTCATATTTGTAATTGCATTTTATGTTTTTATTTTTTACATTTGTAATGTGTAATATTTTGAGTTTAATCCTTTCAGGATGAAAGTAGAGGAGAACGATCACAGAGGGGAGGAGAGTATACATGGATGGAAATGGAAGAAAAAAACGACAAAAGAGAGCAGGCATTGATAAAAAAAAAAAGAAGATTAATCACTTTGAAGAGGAGAACAGCCTCCGCAAGGACACAGGTGTGAGCTGCGCATGAAGGGAAGAGGCGAGTGCTGTGAAGGAAGGAGAGGCTGGGTGCAGAGGTAAGAGCTGTGGAGGGGGGGGCTGTATGCAGAGGGGATTTTGTTGGGGGGATGGGGGGTGCAAGATGGGAAGGATTTAAAGGTGAGAGCTGTGGATAAGAGGGGTGAGGAGGTAAGAGCTGTGGATAAGGGGAAGCTGAATGCAGAGGTAAGATTTGCAGATAGGGCAGGAGGGGGTGCTAAGGTAAGAGCTGTGGCTAAGGGAGGGGGGGCATGAGGGCTGTGGATTAAGGGGGTTCGAGAGGTGAGATCTGTGGATAGAGGTGGGGGATGTGCAGAGGTGAGAGCTGTGGAAGGTGGGATTAGGGTGAAATCCTTGGGGGAGGTTGGGGGGGGGTTGTAGGTTGCAGAGATGAGAGTTGTTTGGAGCAGAGGTGGGAGATGGGAAGGTGCAGAGGTGAGAGCTGTGGAAGGGGGGATTGGGGTGAAATCTGTGGGGGGGGAGCTGTGGAAGGGAGGGTTGTGTGTAGAGGTGAAATCTGTGGGGGTGGGTTGGTTGCAGAGATGAGAGTTGTTGAGTAAGAGTTGGAAGCAGGGATGGGAGGTGGGAAGGTGCAGATATGAGATCTTAGGATAGGGATGGGGATGTGCAGAGGTGAGGGGGGTATGCAGAGGTGAGGGCTATGGAAGGGGGGATTGGGGTAAAATCTGTGGGTGGGTTGGGTTGGTTGCAGAGATGAGAGTTGTTGAGGAGGAGGAGTTGGGAGCATGGGTGGGAGGTGGGAAGGTGCAGAGGTGAGAGCTGTGGAAGGGGGGATTGGGGTGAAATCTGTGGGGGGCGAGTTGGGTTAGTTGCGGAGATGAGAGTTTTAAGGGGAGTTGGGAGCAGTGGTGGGAAATGGGAAGGTGCAGAGGTGAGAGCTGTGGAAGGGGGGATTGGGATGAAATCTGTGGGGGGGTGTGTTGGGTTGGTTGCAGAGGTGGGAGATGGGAAGGTGAGAGCTGTGGAAGGGGGGATTGTGTGTAGAGGTGAAATCTGTGGGGGGTGGGGTGGGTTGGTTGCAGAGATGAGAGTTGTTGAGGGGGGGTTGGGAGCAGGTGAACGCTGTGGATAAGAAAAGGGGGAGTGAAGGTATCAGCTATGAATAGGGCGATGCTGAGGAGAGAGCTGTGTAGCTCTGTACCTTCTTTTTCACATGCCTTTTGTAATTATCCAATTAAAGTATTGAACATAGATGATATCAGAAAGCAGAAATAGTCAAGTAAAATACAATGGACCCAAAACCATTATAGATTCCCTTTAAAATGGCAGTGTTATTTCTGCAAGGTCATTGCACAGCTGTGTCAATAACTGGCCAAGAAAGAGCAGAATAGAGAAGTTGTGTATCACTGCTGCTTAAATCCTGATCTAATATGCCACCTGGACCCATTCTGCAGAATACGGTGTTTGCTGTGTGAGCGTGGGTTTATTCCACAAAATTAAATTTTTCTTACACATTCCAAAAACTTAGTTCTGACCAACTTAAAGAAACCAGAGTTGACATGCATATTTGTTCTAAGAAGTAGCTTGACAAACAGAAATGAGGTATTCCAACACTTAATATTAGCTATATTTTATTTCAAAAGTCTAACCGCTCATCTTTATTACAACACGCCCAATCTGGAACAATGTGAGATGCTACAATGCAGAGAACATATGGGTGCCATTGGCTGGCAAGTCCCATTGTTTGTGATCAGTCCCCTGGCTATACAAAGTGACTTTCTTGGCTTTATGGTCATTGCATATAATATTAACAAAACAAGCTCCATTCCAAATGCTTGGTTGGTCCTGTTGTTGCCACGTTCTTCTGGCAGTGAAGAGGTTAACATGCAAGTAAACTCTTGAGTGAGTGTTCAGTACAGCCGGGAGAGGTGTGCATGTCTCATGCAGGATACGTCTGATGTTCCGAAAATGAAACTTTCAACTCGTTAGCACCCTGTGTGGAACGATCTGCTCACTGGGATGAGCAGTACAAATTTTGTTTTCCAAAAGTCTATGGTCAGCATTCTGAAATCAGGCACCTCCTAAAGTCCACAACCATTGTACATGTTTAGCAAAATGATTAGTACAGTTAAAATGGCAGAAGTTACACTTAGTAGAAAGGTGATAAAAACTTTTCTGTGACCAGCAGAAAAAGGTATTTTTTCATGGCTTTGTTTGGAAAAGCTGTGTGCATCAAGGAGATGAAGAATGGATATTAAAACAGTTTTGGTGACCCAAGGTCAGTAACTGCACTTTCCACTGGACTTTATGTGGCAGTACTGGAATATATATGGCACATTTTAATATTAGGGGGGGGAGGGAGGGGGTGAGGGTATACGCAGTAGCAAACCCAAGCCATTGGCATGGAGCCTGGGATGCTGCTATACTTATGGTGGCACATGCCACCAACAGTAAACACAGTGCACAGAAAAGTTCCATTAGAAAGCCAGGTCTTGTAATAGGAAGATTTGTGTATACTAACTAGGACCTGGTTGATAAAGTGAATATGTGCTTCCTTTGTAGTGATCGCTCTTTCACAATCTTTCCTTTAGGTCTCAAAGTATTTGTAGATCTGAGACACATAGTGCATCACACTCTGCCAATCTGGACGGTCAGTGAACATCAACTCATTCAGGTCCTGTAAGTATACAAAAAATTAGCAAGTTAAAGACGCAGGATAGCAAAGACTAAGCACCTACCTTTTCTAGTATGTACAAACCCATTTATTTACATATGTCACAGTGCTATACATTAAAGCATCTCCAGCCTATTGATTCCAACCGGCAAGACTAAATTAAAACCAACAATCCAACATTTTGATTTGTTACCACAACAGGAATAGTAGGAAATGTTCCACTGGTGATACGTTTTGTCAACTACTGGTGACTAGAGTTTTTTTTTTTTTACTTCCTGTTGAATCATTCCCTACTCACATTTGGCTCTAGATACTTTACGGACCACCCGACATCGTTATACGTCGGCTCTTTGAAGAGGAATATCGTTATGGAAGCAGCTAGCTGCTATAACCCTGGTATCCTCTTCTTCAGCGGGCGGTCCACTTTAAGATAAACTGGTCTCTGCGGAGGATCCGCCACAAGATCACTTTTAATCAGGGGCGGGAGAGGGCCCTGCTCCAGCCGCACTCCAGTCGTCTGTACCGCTTACCATTGCCGTTGGTATCGGTGGAGACAATTGCGTCCGCTCTCCTCTGAGCCTGGATGCCGGCTGAAGGGAAGATGGCCCCTGCTCGGCTCCATAGCATTGGAGGGCGCTGATAGGTGGCTATACCGGGGCTTAGAATGGGCGATTGCTGCCATGCAGGTCAGCGGGACTGGGGGGGGGGACAAGGTGGGGGGTCCTGTGTAAGTTCAACTTACAGATTTTTCTGTAAAAGGTGAACTTGCACTTTAAGTGGTTAAAAAGACCCTGCGTTCTGATATGCCCATATAGAAAGATCCTCCAGATTTTTTAGAAACTATGTGAATTTTTGTGTCATAATATAAACATAGCGTTTATCATTCAGCTGATTGGCTGTGCCCGGTCAGTCCCTTGCTGTTTCGTGCAAAGTTTACTTATTCTCAAAAGTAAACATGTAGTGAGTTAGAGATCACATTCCCAGGAAGTGCGTTTTCAGGACTACATAAAAATCAAAGGGTCAGAATTCAACTAGGAAACCTGTACTGTGGGAAATATGGATAGTATTCTCTTTCTCTCAGAACAGGGGAATTTAGGTACAATGGCAGAACCAGTTCTAAATTCAGAAATCTATTTTACAAAGCGTGGCTTACTTTTCTTATAAGACAGAGCACATATAATGACAAAGTGCAAAGTTATGAAGTCAAAATGGCAACATCCAATAAGAACAAGTTGAATTCCAACTTTCTGTACTCATTGAGGAAACATAAATTTGCATTGTGGCGTAGTTGCATCTCTTTGTTTTATGTACTATTATATAAACCCCAAAACATATTATTTATTGTACAAATAGGAAAACTGCTATACCTACCAGACTGGCCTTTATTCCTATACTTTCAGCAGCTTGAAATGCCAATTTTAGATTCCTTTTCTGCAAGACAAAGGATAACATATTACAGAAAGACTATATTAAATCTCTATATTTGTTCTTCATTAAAGACAATTGATTATAAAGAGTGAGTTTGAAAACGCAATTATAAAAATGATGGTATATACAAAAACTGTAGTACATTATTTTAGAAGGGAAAATTACCATTTGTAAAAAAAAAGCATCAAGAATTTTTTTTTGTTTACAAGATGGCACTATTGCTGTTTTTTTATCATATTAAAATTAAAAAAAGCCCAAAAAAGGAAACATATTGCAGATTAGTAGTCTTTTTAATGTGAGTGCTGTATTAAATTACATTTCTTGTTTTTATCTTTATGTTTTATGAATGGAAAAATTTTGGCACACCTGTAAAACTGAGAACAAAAAGTGAGTGACCATGCAAGGAGTATTGAAAGACCTTTAACCTATGGATAGGGTTGGAGAAACTATGCAAAAACACTACTGCCCAGGAGCTTTACTACTCGCATCTTTACAGGAGAGTGACAGAGAAAAGCCACTATCAACTCAAACTCATATGACATCACACCTACAGTTTGCCAGGAGGCACTTGTGAAATCTTGAGGTCAGCTGGATAAAGGTTCTTTAGTCTGAGATTACAAGTGAGATTTTAGGCCATTGGCTTAAACTAATGTTTGGTGTAAGCCACATCATCATAAATGTACCATCCCACAAGCATTATGGTGGCAATATCATGCTGTGGTGGTGTTTCCTGCCAATGGACCCTTGAAGGCCAGAGAGAGTAGAATAAATACAGCAAAATATAGGGAAATCTTGGGAAAAATTTGATATTGTCTGCAAGAAACCTAAACCTTGTGAGAAAACTCTCCTCCAAGGAAGACAATGACCCAAAAGCATAAAGCCAAAACTATACAAGCATTGTTTAAAAATTACAATGTTAATGTTCTGGAATGGACAAGTCAGAGCCTAGATCTTAATTTGTGACTGGACTTGAAAAAAGGCCATTTACTCATGACTCCCATGCTACCTGGCAAAGCTGTTGTGGTATGAGGGAATTCGTCCATATATTCAAAGATGATTGAGACCTATCCATACAGATTCAGAGCTGCATTTGCTGCCGGAGGTGCTTCTATTAAATACTGACCTATAGATAGGTATATTAATGCAATCATTTTGCATAAAATGTTATGTCTTCGCTGCTGAAAAAAAATAAATGGAAACAAATGCCAGATGTACAAGTTGTTTATTACTTTTACACCTATTTCTGAGATGTTTCAATAAACCCACTTTTATTCCTGTGTTTATTATTAGAAAAAGACAATGTCAGGGAGCTGCCTTTCATTTTAGCAGACTCTGAGATCTATCTTATTCTAGTTCACAGCTACATTCAGTATGCCTAATGGTACAACATGAGTGCAAAAAGACAGATGAGTCACTAGAAAAGGAAATATAAAATGATTGTGTTGCCTTAGATCATTTTTCTGTTTCTGATGTTACTTTCTTTGACAGTTCAGAGACAACACTTTCACAGCTCTGAAATGTGGGAATCGGTCAATCTGTGAAAAAAAAAAAATTCTTTCCAAGAACCAATCATTATTTGAAGGGGAGATTGGTCTCCCAGTTATACTGCACTGTGTTTATGGAGGGTTGAAGTCGTGTATAAAAAAAGACCTGCTGTAATTGCAGAGAAGGGCCCAAGCCATTGTGACCCCAAGTTCATATGCGTATTGTGGACTGCCATATTTTTCCTCTTCAGTTGATTAAGTGACATAATGTTTATAAAGCATCCTGGCGCCTGTGCGCTCGAGGTTAGACATACAAAACTGCGGCATTAATCACTAGCAAAAATGGACAGATATGTGTAACATTGCAATGTTGGTGTTAGATAGTGTATTAAATGCTTTATAGGTTTAGTATTGCTGCCCTGATTCACCAACTAAAAATTCCAGCTCTGAAGTATATTTTATATACTGTATATCAGGCAATAATATATAGATGGTATCTGTGTGTAGGCAGGGCCTACAGTGTAGTACTGCATGGGTTAATTCTTGGTTACTGTGGGGGAACTGGGGAGGAAGTTGTTCCCCAAGTCTCTTTCCATGGGAGACAGGACCACGGCTATACATGTGATGATGTAGTCGCTACTAAACAAAGGATAATTACCTGAACTTTTGGGACCAAAGCATGGAGAAAGGATAGGCTACTAGCCATTCATATGGGAAGTGTCAAACCTGTATGTGTGTGCCACTGCCACAGCCAAAGCCATAGCTCTTGGTCCATTAAAGTGTTGTTTAACCATTACTAAGAAAGAGACTTTACTAACAGTTGTTGAATGTGTCTGAAATGCTGCAATTATTGAACTGGATGGAACCTGTCACCTATGTGTCAAAAACTAACTTCAGTAAAGAAGTTTCATTATTCAACAAAGTCTGATTTGGTCACTACATGAAGGAATCAAGTGCGTGTTTTTACAGCGAATGCTAATGGGAAATGAAGTGTAAAACCATAACGACAATAAGGAAGCAAAAGAATGGAAAATCTGCACAAAGAAAGAAGAGCAGCCAGTTCATGGTAGAGAGCAGGGGTTCCGTCAGAGGGGTGGATTTATTTCCGGTAGACTTGCCTTTCTAGATGGTTGGATCCCTATCTTAGGGCCTGCTGAGGAATGAAGTTTTCCAGGGATCGGTCCTGGATCACGTATGTACAAGACCTCACATAGTGTTTGATGGCTTCCCTCCATGCCCTTAGATTGAAACAAGTGCAGTGTACTGTATGTGTAATACATTGTCTACATTGGCATCCTCAAAATGTCTCTGGGGTTAATGTTGGGATAAGTGTCCCTGGTGGGAAGACAGCATGTTTCTTCTGGTGTGTAGCCTAGTGTGGTGGCCTTATCTGTGGCCACAAGAGAAAGAACGCACACATTAAGGCTGGATTCACACCTATGCATTTTTAGTGCATTTTGCAGATTTGCACTACAGTCCATTTAACCTGGTTTCTTATGGAACACGTTCTGTAGCGCAAATCTGCAAAATGCAAAAAGCACTTAAAATGCATAGGTGTGAATCCAGCCTAAGCAAATATAAAATGGTGTTGGTCGGCATGTAATAATTGTTAAAGAACTCTACAGCAAAGCATCTGAAACGCGCGCAAACATTTTTGCACAAACAGTCAATAAAATGTCCAAAAGGTGCTTAGCTGAAGTGTGAATGGAGCCTGAAATACAGAGATCTCATATGCATATCTTGCAACAATACAGATTAATACATTTTGATTAGAGATGGGCTTTAAGCCTCCGTTCACATTGGCATGATTTGACATGCGATTTGACATGTAAAATTGTAGCCTATTGCCCGCAACGGCACTGTCCCAATCGGTGCAGTGCCGCATTGATTTCCAAGAGTAGTTCCTGCACTACTTTGGGTGACTTCAGGGGCGATTTCAATAGACCTCTGTGCATGAACCCGTACAGATGTCTTTCAAATCGCCCCTGAACTCGCACTGAAATGCAGGTTTGAAATTGTGTGTTAAGCTGAACTCGCACAATTTTAAACCTGCATTCAGTGTAAACGTACCCTAGGCCTAGGTCCACACTGATGCAATGGTTCCTGCATTGCTCCTCCTCACACTGCCTTCTGCGAGTGTCATTACATTGGTAATGACACCCCCAGATCGGTTCACAGATCGCAGTACAAACTGTGAACTCGCACAGGAATCGGATCACATAGGTGAGAACACCCATGCGATCCAATTCTAGTGCGGGGAAAAACAAGTCCCTGCACTTTTTTCTGTGCGAATCTAATGCAAGTTCAGCCATACAACTGTATGGCTGAACTCGCATCTCACAGACATCGCATGTGATCAGCACCGCAGGTGCGGATGCGAATCAAATGCAATGTCTGATCGCACTGGTGTGAACCTGGGCTGAAGTTGGTTGAGACAGGTATTTTTCTTTACATAACAGAAACTTTGTTGTTTTATAGTAGCATAGTAGTGACACAATGTGCACAACAAAAGGAAAATATGTCTATGGAGCATTAAGCATTGCATTTATTCCATGTTAAGATCTACAATATGTGATTAAAACATAAGGTTGTGTACACAAGGTCATATGGATCAACAAGAATGTAATATAATGAGACATCTCTCTGTCCTCTAACTGGGCCAATGGATGAAT
Source organism: Rana muscosa (assembly GCA_029206835.1). NCBI lineage: Eukaryota > Metazoa > Chordata > Amphibia > Anura > Ranidae > Rana > Rana muscosa. The sequence goes on from CM055117.1 coordinate 152,920,560, forward strand.
ATGGCACCTTTGTGCTAACCGTCCCTTTCCCCAATCTTCATAGCAAAGATTGGCACCCAGTTTCATAATAAAAAATTAAAAAATCATATCTTAGACGTTAAAACATTTGTCTGTGTGCAGTAATAAGAAACCTTCATTAGGTTCCACTAGGAGTCCCCTATAAGGCTTGACCTTCACTTTGTTGACCCAAGTAATGGTGGCATTGTTTGGAAAGAACTCAATATGCACTAATGAGGGAAGAATCCATAGTGCATTGGACAAATGGAAACGAATAGCCGTTTCTTATTTGGATAGAATTGTTTGTTTAAATAAACAGAATGAAGTGTTACAGATCAGAGCAGAGTCCTTCATTTTTTTTGTGTGTGACTGGCTTTCACGTGATGACAAATATTTGCACACAATATGTGCTTATGAGAATTGGCACATTCCCCTGCCAGTTAAATTCACACTATGGTAAAGCATGAAATGGTGAGAGGAATCCCAGGGGGGTCTGTGGCATGCTGCTACTTGCAGAAGGTGGACACCCACTTCCTGGCGTGCGAAGGTTGTCCAATCCCCTGCAGTGCTGGTGTGACCTGCCAAGGGTGTGTTAACTACTACACTTAAACTGGTTGTTGGATTTTAATGACTTCATTAACACATATTAGGGATTTTTAACAATAGAAAGAACTGATGATCCCCTGGATATTATACTATATTTATAAACTGTACAATTTGCAAAGGGATTTAGACAGGTGCAAAACTAGACAACACGGGAACCCTAAGTTCTCTTAGAAGAAATAAAAACATTCCATCTTTCTTCACCTTACCTGGTAAACACGGACATCCAGATCAAAAGTTATAATCACAGAGTCGAGATAATCTGAACATTAATATTGGTAATGCCTGCTAGACCGATTGCTGATCATTGTGGCAAAACTGATCCACTTATTGTGGTAAAACTCCTCCAGGACTGCCTGCAGGAAATGTGTTTGGTACAAGCGACTAGGTTGGGTACTACAGTCAGGGAAATGGGTGATCAGTCCATAATTTGAATGGTAGGTTTATTTTAACAGTGATAGACCGAACAACAAAAATATCCTGAAAAATAGGATTTTTGTACTCACCGTAAAATCCTTTTCTCTGAAGTTCATGGACGGATACAGCTTCCTTATAATCTTGACTTGTGGGTTATGTTCCGTCTATTAGGAGAGGACTAGGCAGACATGTAAATGGTTAAACATGTAATCTTTAGCAAAGCTGAACAGCCCCGCCCAGGGGGCGGTCCCTCTGGTCATAACCCCTCTCACTGCAGTGAGCAGCTCAGTTCGTCAAAGCAGTACAAACTTAAAAATGAGGGGTGGGTGCTGTGTCCGTCCATAGACTTCAGAGAAAAGGTTTTTACGGTGAGTACAAAAATCCTATTTTCTCTTTCGTCCATGGACGGACACAGCTTCCTTATAATCTTGACTTGTGGGACATCCTCAAATAGTGTCAGAAAATGAGGGGTGGGAACAGCAGTAAACAACTTCACCGCAAACAATCAGAGCTCCTCAAAAGAGGAGTTGCCACTTTAAACAGCCACCTGCAAAAACTTGCGGCTGAAGCAAGTATCCGCAGATGCATGCACGTCAACCTTGTGAAAGTGTGAACGGACGACCAGGTCGCCGCCTTTCAAACCTGTAAAACATATGCTCGATATCGGAAGGCCCAGGAGGCACCAAGTGCCCTGGTCGAATGCGCTGCGACAGGAAAGGAAGGTGCCCGCCCTTTAAGGGCATAGGCCTGAAGCACAATCTGTCTGATCCATCGAGAATGGTGGCCAACGACACCGCCAGGCCCGTTAATGGGCCAGTCACAGAAACAAACAGTGAGTCTGACCTCCGAATGGAGCCGTAGCAGACAAATACACCCGCAGAACACGTACCATGTCTAAGGAATGTAACGCAACCCCTTTGGGATGCGACAGCCGAGGACACAATAATGGAAGTACAATGTCCTTATTCAAGAGAGGCCGAAACCACCTTCGGAAAAAAACGAAGGCTGCGAGCGTAGCACCGCTTTATCCGTATAGAGGATCAAGTAGGGGGACTTGCAAGACAATGCCGCCATTTAGAAACCCTCCTGACAGAGGTCAAGTCACCAGAAAGGCAACTTTCTGAGAAAGTGTCAAAAGAGGAATCTCCCGGATGTTCTCAAAGGGAGGTCTCTGAAGTACCGAGGGTACCAAATCCAAAACTCACAGAGGTAGTGGTGGCCGAAAACGGAGGAGCCACATGTCGGACCCCTTGCACAAATGTACTCACCAGTGAATGAGCCGCCAAGGGTAGTTTAAAGAAAAACAGCCAAGGCTGAAAAAACTGCCCCATAATGGTGCGCAAGGCAAGTTTCTGATCCACACCATGCTATAAAAACAGCAGGTATCCTGGAAACCGACTATGCCCGTGGGTGCCAACCCATCTCCTCACACAGAGATGTACGCCTTCCACGTGCGATAGATCGATCTTCCGAGAAGATGACTTCTGTGCCCTCAGCATGGAGGAATTTACAGAGCCCGACAGGCCTCGGTCCCTCAGAACCAGATTTTCAACAGCCAAGCCGTTAAAGCCAAGGACTGCAAAGCAGGCTGAAGCATAGGACCTAAGGGGCATAGGACCTAAGGGGCATCGGCCACCAGGCACACTAGGTCAGCGTACCTGGGATGCCGAGGCCAATATGGTGCAATTAGAGTCACCGGAATCCCTTCAGTCCCCACTATGCAGAGTTGACGAGGCAGAAGAATCAATGGGGAAAGGTATAACTTGGCCAATACTGACCCTACGGGGTCACCCACGTGTCCGTCGCATCCGCCCAGGGATCCTTGGCCCTGGCCACAAACTTCAATACCTTCCGATTGAATCGAGAAGCCAGGAGATCCACGGCCAGCGTGTCCATCTCAGGCAAAAGAGTCGAAACACATCCGGGTGTAGCGACCATTCTCCTTGGTCCAGCATCTGGCGACTTAGGTAGTCAGCTTGCCAGTTTTCTACACCCAGAATGAACACGGCCGATAGAGCCGGCACGCTCCATTCTGCCCACCACCGCAGGATGTGAGTGACCACCAATGCTGCAGCCGAGCTGCTTGTTCCTCCTTGACGGTAGACATATGCCACCGCTGTGGCGTTGTCTGAGTACCATCCAGTGAAAAGGAAGGAACGACTTTCCGGACTGAAGGGCTGAAAATTTCAGCCACCAGACAATGGGAGGTCTGACTAGGTGGCTCACCCATGTTTGACAATCCAGGGACAACGGAGACTCGTCCCATTTGGACAGGATCTCCTGTAGCAAGACTTGAGTATGGAATTTGAGCATATGGTACTGTCTCGAAGGAGGCTACCATAAGCCCAGGACTTCCGGCAGCGGCACAGGAGCTATCACCCTGCGCTTCAGTAGGTCCTGCACTGCCCCAAACAGGGCGTTCCGACGAGCCGGAGGAAGATGGATGGAGGGAAAAAATATGTTGTTTTGGACAAGACAGTAGATCTATCATGTACCCCGATGAAACCATTTCGCAAACCCAATGGTTGGAAAGCAGGGAAGTCCACCGAGCCGCTAACTCGCAAAGGCGACCCCCCACCGAGAGTCGGGCAGGGGCAGCCCGTCATGCAGTCGCAGATTTGTTCGCAGGCCGTCTGGCTTGCGAACCCAGGGACACTTTTGCCCCTCAGCTGGCCCCTTGTCAGCCTGGGAACGCTCACCTGCGGGCCCGGCGGAAAGAAAATACCACTTGTGAGCGGAAAAAAGGGGGGCCCCTGGCCTACGGCGTGGCTCTTTACCCTTTCTTAGACATCTGACCCGCAGACCAGCATGTCAGTCAAATCATGCGGTGTAGCCCCACTGCAGATACTGAAAGTTCCGGACAGCCAGGGAGCTGTATCTAAGGCCGCATTGCAGACATACTTGAGGCCATGCACCAACTGGTCCGCTATCATGCAGACCGGGGAAGCCTGTTGCTTTTCAACCACGGTGCAGCAATCTTTGCCCATTTAAGGAAGCGCCAGTGACACCAGGGTTGTGACCAACAGTGGCCGCAATGCTGACCCCAATACAATGCAAATAGCCCTCTTTTTTTCGGTTATGCCATTACCCACTTGTCAATGGCTGTGCACACTGGCAGCTGTTTAGGCAGCAGCTCCATGGGGATTCGAACCTTTGACCCTCAGCATTGCCAATCCGACGTGCTAACCGTTATACTATGGGCTGAACAAGGACTGGGCCACCGCCTCAGTCCTCCTGTCCGCAGGGTACTTAAAGACAGGGGCCCCTACCACCGGACCGTGGTAATTTCCTGGATGCCGGGGGGGCTCCATCGGGGGAGATATCCTTTTTGGGGAGTATTTCCTGAAAAAGGACAACGGACCGCCATGCAATCTTTTTGGAATGCTGCGGCCGTCCTATTTTAAAAACGTATCAAATTAACTAGGTAGGGAAACCTCCTAGCTGTGCGGCCTGGCTAGTGGGACCCAGAAGGGACCGACACCTTAATAGATGCCCTCGCCGTAACCTCCATTTTATTGGGGATCCCGCATGCGGTGATAAGTGCTCCAACAAGCACCTGTTTGCACTGACCCGGACACGGAAGCAAGCAAGGAAGCAACTCCGCACTGTCCAAAGGGTCCCTGCCTCCCAGGGGTCTTCTATAAAGGTAATGAGCTGAGATTAATATCACACTCTTAAAGGGAGTGCTCCTAATCTCAGTTTGTAATCTGTATAAAAGACACCTGTCCATAGAAGCAATCAATAAATCAGATTCCAATCTCCCCACCATGGCCAAGACCAAAGAGCTGTCCAAGGATGTCAGGGACCAGATTGTAGACCTACACAAGGCAGTTGGTGCGATTATTCGCAAATAGAAGAAACACTAAATAATGGTCAATCTCCCTCAGTCTGGGGCTCCAATGCAAGATCTCACCTCATGGAGTTTCAGAGATCATGAGAATGGTGAGAAATCAGCCCAGAACTACATAGGAAAATCTTGTCAATGATCTCAAGGCAGCTGGGACCATAGTCACCAAGAAAACAATTGGTAACACACTACGTCGTGAAGGACTGAAATCCTGCAGCGCCCACAAGGTCCCAGGCCCGTCTGAAGTTTTCTGAATGCTTCAGAGAAGAACTGGGTGAAAGTGTTGTGGTCAGATGAGACCAAAATTGAGCTCTTTGGCATCAACTCAACTCGCCGTGTTTGGAGGAGGAGGAATGCTGCTTATGACCCCCAAGACCACCATCCCCATGGTCAAACATGGCGGTGAAAACATTATGCTTTGGGGGTGTTTTTCTGCTAAGGGGACAGGACAACTTCACTGCATCAAAGGGATAGCACCATGTACCATCAAATCGTGGGTGAGAACCTCCTTCCCTCAGCCAGTGCATTGAAAATGGGTCATGAATGGGTTTTCAGCATGACAATGACCCAAAACACACGGCCAAGGCAACAAAGGAGTGGCTCAAGAAGAAGCACATTAAGGTCCTGGAGTGGCCTAGCCAGTCTCCAGACCTTAATCCCATAGAAAATATGTGGAAGGAGCTGAAGGTTTGAGTTACCGAACATCAGCCTCGAAACCTTAATGACTTGGAGAGGATCTGCAAAGAGGAGTGAGACAAAATCCCTCCTGAGATGTGTCCAGACCTAGAGGCCAACTACAAAAAACGTCTGACCTGTTTGCCAACAAGGGTTTTACCACTTTTTTTTAAATGCATTTTCTGGATTTATTTTGCTGTTATTCTGTCTCTCTCTGTTAAAATAAACCTACCATCAAAAATATAGACTGATCATTTCTTTGTCAGTGGGCAAATGTACAAAATCAGCAGGGGATCAAATATATTTTTCCCTCACTGTAGCCAAGTCTTGCATATTGTATATTAAAGACGGAACTCTACCCAAGACTGTCACCAGTGTTGTGATGTTTCCATCAATTACTGCTGAATTGGTCACAATTTGAGCTGTGGATGGCCCTGTTGGCACCACCCGTCTTGACAAACATTTACTGAAAAATCAAAGGAAAGGGGTGGAAAATTGTCAGAGGGACAGTAACTATTTCCAATCAGATACAGTCACCGGTTAGGTATTCAGACACCCACAGGTGCTACGTCTAAATAAATTAGCCAGCAGAGACTATTCTAAGGCGCTTCAAGGTGGGGTATGAGGGTCTTGCACCTTTACTGCCCCCCATTTTTTTGCTTCCCCATTATCTTTTTTTTTGGGGGTTTCTGCCTTTGCGTCTCTTACCTGTTCGTTTTACTTGCTTTATTGACCAGATTTTTTTGTACCATTTTCTCATGGGACTTAGAACCATGTGGGGGTCTTATTGACCTCTGCTCACATTAATATGCTTCTTACTTTCACTTGATTTGACAATCTCTCATAATTCATCAGTTCTTGTTTACTAGCCCTAGACTGCTGATGTATAGTATGTGGAGCCGTTTACTTCTTTGGATTATTGGGTCCGTCTTATTTCCTGCCTGCGACCCCCAACACAGCTTCTTGGAATATTACTATGCATCTTGTCATTTTGATATGTGTTCTTGTTTCTTGTGTCAATTATAATGTTCATATTCTTTAATAAAGCATTTATGGAAAAAAAAAAAAACTGCCGGCAGGGGAGATTCCTCAATCTATGGAGATGGATGAAATGTATGTATGGCTAGCATCACACCTGTATTATTGTCTATAATTCATCACTACTGAACCAGTGGGTGCTTCCTGACCCTTAATGTGGCCATAGATTGGTGTGTTTTTTTTTTTTTTTTCGATCAGCCAGTAGGCTGATAAAAAATAAAGATAAATGAATTTGGCTACCCATACATAAAAGGTGGATGGAGGAATCCTCCCTGCTGTTCTATTGTATTCTGACAGTGAGGACTACTCCGCTATCAGAACACACTGATTAGCATTGCAGTCTATTGGCAGAAAATGCAAATGTCAAAATCAATCAATTCGCTATACAGACTTACAAATCAGTTGGCAAGTAAAATAGTAAACATATGAATTTGAACTATGTATTTAGCCATTTGTCTTGAGCTTAATGTTAATTTAGAATAGAACCAGTAAAAACAGAATATGGTTTATTACCGTATATACTCGAGTATAAGCCGACCCCGAATATAAGCCGAGGCACCTAATTTTACCACAAAAAACTGGGAAAAATGTATTGACTCGAGTATAAGCCTAGGGTGTCCATCTGCATGCCATACTGTGGCCATGCCTCACTGTGTCCAATCTCCCTACCTGATCTCCGGCGCTGTGTGACTAGACTGACGTTTAACATGGGAGTCTATGGAAGGGGTGCCCGGCTTTGAAAAATCGGTGCTCCCGGCCGTAGGTCCCCTGGAAAACAAACTTTGCACACTGTAGATGAAGAGTGGGGCTACATGTGTGCCAAGTTTGGGGTCCAGGGGACCTACGGCTGGCCGGGATCAGGCGCACAAATTTGAAGATGGACACAGACTCGAGTATAAGCCGAGAGGGGCATTTTCAGCACAAAAAAAATGTGCTGAAAAACTCGGCTTATACTCGAGTATATACGGTATATCAGTTCAGGGCTCGACAAACCCCGGGCGCCAGGTCGCCATTGCGACTAGAATTAGCGACCTGGCGCCTGGGGCAGCACAGCTGGGGAATCCTGTCTCTCCGTGCCCCCCCCTCCGCGCCTTGGGATTGCGTCGGGCCACGCTGGCCGGTAATTGAGGGTGCGGCTTTGCGGCCTTCTGCAGGCCTATGCTTCCTTCTGTGATCTAGCGCCATCTTGTGGTGGCCGTTGGTATGACAAGACAAACAGCAACGCTAATGGAGTTTCCCTGTCTGTTTTCACTGCCATCTTCTTCCCTCTAATTAGAACCCCCAAACATTATATATATTTTTTATTCTAACACCCTAGAGAATAAAATGGCGGTCGTTGAAATACTTTCGGTCACACCGTATTTGCGCGGCGGTCTTACAAGCGCACTTTTTTGGGAAAAAATACATTAAAAAAAAAATTAAAAAATAAGACAACAGTAAAGTTAGCCCAATTTTTTTTAATATTGTGAAAGATAATGTTACGCTGAGTAAATGAATACCCAACATGTCACGCTTCAAAATTGCGTCCGCTCGTGGAATGGCGACTAACTTTTACCCTTTAAAATCTCCGTAGGCGACGTTTAAAAAATTCTACAGGTTGCATGTTTTGAGTTACAGAGGAGGTCTAGGGCTAGAATTATTGCTCTCGATCTACCGATCGCGGCGATACCTCACGTGTGGTTTGAACACCGCTTTCATATGCGGGCGCTACTCACGCATGCGTTCGCTTCTGCGCGCGAGCTTGGCGGGACGGGGCGCGTTCCTGGCTCCTAACTTTTTTAGCTGGCTCCTAGATTCCAAGCAAATTTGTCAAGCCCTGTATCAGTTTATTACCAAATACATATTTTTCTGGCTTTTATTGAGCTATTTCTTCAAGAGAGATTGGAAGAGTGACATAAAGTGACACTAAACTATATCATTCTCCAAAAATAATTCACATCCACTATAAATACATTTGAAGATTTGGAAACGGCTGCTAGCAATAGAAAGCACTTTTTAAATTAAGAATACAAACTTAAAGCGGTGTTCCAGCCGATTTATTTATTTTTTTGTTAAAGCCAGCAGCTAAAGTCACACTGTAGCTGCTGACTTTTAATAAGGACACTTACCTGTCCAGGGAGCCGGCGATGTCGGCCCCCCGAGGCCGATCCGTCCATCGAATTGTGTGCCGGCGCCGCCATCCTAACTAAGGGAAACAGGCAGTGGAGCCTTGCAGCTTCACTGCCTGTTTCCTACTGTGCATGCGCGAGTCGCACGGCGCTTTGTGACTGGCCGGCTGTCTTCTGGGACACACACACGTCCTATAAGACAGCGCGCCCCATTACCCAGAAGAACACGTGAGGGAGAAAGAAAAAGAAGAGCTACGCGGTATAGGAAGTGACAGATTAGGAAGACTGCCTAGCAACAGGCGTTGCTGGTAAGTAAAAAAAAAAAAAAATTCAAATGTTTTATTTACAGATTTTTTGGAGAATTTTTTATTTTAGGTTGGACCTGCGCTTTAAATAGATTTGTTTTTCAAACCAGAGTTTAGTGTCACTTTAATGACTGAGACAGGACATGTGATAATACACCTCCATTCCACACACATAAATGTGATATCTACTTGATGGCGTAAGAGGATTAGTATATAAAGAGCTTTTAAAAACAGTCAAATGCTCCATGAAAGCATAAAGATATATAGTGTGATGAATATGAAATAACATGGAATATGTGTACAAGCATCAGATATTCCCTTTGTTTCAGTTTCTGAGCTGTAGTCGGTCTATAAACCTATAGAAGAGCAGACACACTCTAACCATCAATCAGTAAAAAATTGCAGTGTGAACATGCTTTCTATTCTTTGAGAAATCGCTGTACCTAACGCAAAACATATCAGAATAGAACCTGTCTATGCTGGGCTGGCTATTTTAATAAAGGAAGAATATTATTTAGCATCTTGGTGTATTGCATTCCTGTTGCTTCGGTAAAAAGAAGTCAAGTCATTTTATTTTTGTGAACTGTCTAGTTTCTTGGTTTTTTTTTATGCACTCTATACATATACAGAATTTCATAATACAAAAACAAATTAAAAGCCAGTGCCACAGATTTGATCATAGGGTGCTGAGCCTGATCTTGCCAGAAGTGGCATGTAAAATATTAGATATACTGTGTAGTTATTGTAGGACAGGTTGACTGGCAAAGAAATCTATCTTTGTGTCAGTAATGGAGCTGTGGCACTGTTGGGTTGGACTGAAAACGTAGTGAGGATGCTTAGTTAATGTTGATCAGTTAATGTTCTAAAATCTATTACACCTGTGAAACCAAAAATTTGACAGATTCAAGAAATAGGGGGGGGGGGGGTGAAAGTTCAACTGGTTCCAAAAGGGGGCATGATCAAACATGTTTAAGAACCACTGGATTAATGAAAACTGATTGGACTTTCTGAACTTAGCATAGTTACTGTGTTTGCGGGATAGCATATGCAGCAAAATGATTGGTTTCACTGGAATTGCTCTTTAAAAAAAAAAAAAGGATAGTGCATATGACCAAAATTGTTTAAATACGCAAAACTGCCTCCAGGTTTAAACATGGAAGGGTTGTTTTATTAAAATACAACTTAGCAGCCCACAGCAGCTCAGGATGGCCAATAAATACCCTCAAACCTGCCAATTTTTCAGTACTACCAGACAGGACTAATTAAAGAACATTCTGTCCTCATAAAACATGTTAGTGCAGGGCCAATGCTCATCACCAATGTGATTTAACTGGATAAATTCTGCAATGGATATTCATAATTTTATTATGAATGCACGGACCATTTACAATTAAATATTAAACCTGAAAGCACTTGCGCAGCATTCAGTGGCAGGTTAATTAAGAAATGTTAACGTCAGCCTAGTCAGCACAATGGAGATGTGACGTCTAATGATAAAATGTGCATTTGTTGTTGCTCAGCATTATTTTTATAAAAAAGAGACATGTTTTAGTAATTTTTTTGTAAAAAATAGAAAGAACAATGCAGTGTTGTGTGAATCATCTTAAACATCTATCACACACTGTATACTCCGAAAATAATCATAATAAAAATTCAGGAGGAAAAAGGTAAAATGACCCTAAAGTCGGCATCCTGAAGACTTGACTAATTTCAAGCAGTCAAACGTTAAAGCCCCCAAACCTCCAAACGAAAGCCCATCATCTGTCTAATGCCCCATGTAGCACTGACCCGCCCCCCCCCCCCTTCCATCGCAGAAGCAGCTGGTTTATATTGGGTTCTCCTGATCCTCTCAGTTGTGACCCACACTGTACTGGACTCGACAATTCATCAACACACCAATGGCAACAATTCAGCTTTAATCACTTTAGTCTTTTTGTAGTTTATTTGTTCAACAACACTTTGGAGAGAGGGTTGGAATGCAGTACAGGATGCCTAAAAATATAAAAATATTCCTACTTAGGTTTGAAACTAAATATATGGTGGCGATAATTTGAGTAGCAGTCCGCCCAGTATTAGCAAACATGATGATGAGCCAAATGTTTCAGTAAAAATGTGCTAGTTACAAATTTATTCTTCAAGAGCAGATTCTTCAATAGCTGCCTTGCAACAGCAGCTGGTCCACTGACCTTATGCGAAAAGTTACATTTAGGAGCTCAGTAACAATGTCTCTATGCAAGGCAGCAGCCTCCCCTAGTTCTCCTGTACAGCACAGCAGACCCCCTCTAAAGATGCAGCAACAGCCAACTTCTTGATTCTCCAAGTCAGGACAGTTTGGATTGTTGGGCCTTGACTCAGATCCCAAGAAGAGACCATCTCTCTCCGTATTGAGCTCGGACTAGGAAGAGCAAGGACCTTTCTCCAGGCAGTATGTGAGAGAAGGATCTTCTAGATGTTTGCTCACAACACTGGAATAAAGCCCTCAATGAATGGCTAAGGCAGATAAATATTCATAACTCACTACATTGTTACTTCTCACACTAACTTCTGGAGACATCTCAACAGTAATTGTAAAGAGCATTTACAACTGTGCAAGACTAAAAAGGTAAAGTTAAGATTTGGCTTTACTGGCAAACATGTACTGGTCAAAGTACACTAACTGGTATTCATCAAATTAACAAAGGAAATCCACACATTGGACAACAGACATTTACAGAGCTACAGAATAGTAATTAGCATGATCACTCCAGGGGCTGATTAGGTAGCCCATACATTAATCAACCACTGGTTGAATGAAAAAATTATTGGATTGCCTCATCCACACACTCAATGTGAATGAGGGAACCCTTCCTGTTGTGCTATTCTGTGACTGCAAAGAGACTTGCCCATCGTCAGAATAAAATGTTCAGTGCTGCCAGCTATAGCTCGACTTCTGTACAACCAGGGTGCCCATACATAGATAAAACTTCAGCCGGTCCCTGCTGAACCAGTCACATTTCAATCTATTTATGGCTGGCTTATGTCTTACTGCTTAACAAGGTTAACCAGCATCTAGGAGTAAATATACAAATTACTCCTCAATCTCTCCAATTTAATCAGGGGGGAACCTATGATACAAGAGTATGAATAAAATTGTATTTGGACTTCATGCATTCTATTTTGGCCCTTTCCGCCAAACTTCAGCCACCACTTCTGGGAAAGCTTCCATCTGCACTGCTTTAACCACTTGCCGACCGGCTCATGTACATATACGTTGGCACTTTAAAAAGGTGCCCGCACCCTCCAACGCTTACCGGAGCCGACGGTAGCGGTGAAGGCGATCGGGTCTTTGTCCCTCTGTGGTATGGATACGAGTGAGGGGAAGATGGCCCCCACCCGTCTTCATACCATAGCAGGGCGGAAGCAAAGTCAAAACGTCAGCTCCGCCCATACAGCTTAAAGGGACTTTTTTTTGTTGTCATTTTTTCAAATGACAATTTATTTTATTTTTTTATTGCATTTTAGTCTAAATATGAGATCTGAGGTCTTTTTGACCCCAGATCTCATATTTAAGAGGACCTGTCATGCTTTTTTCTATTACAGGGGATGTTTACATTCCTTGTAATAGGAATAAAAGTGACCTATTTTTTTTTTTTTTTTTTAAAACAGTGTAAAAATAAATTAAATCAAATAACATAAATAAGAAAACAAAAAAAATGTTTTAAAGTGCCTCGTCCCGACGAGCTCGCGCGCAGAAGTGAACGCATACGTGAGTAGCGCCCGCATATGAAAATGGTGTTCAAACCACACAAGTGAGTTATCGCCGCAATCGTTAGAGCAAGAGCAATAATTATATCTCTAGACCTCCTCTGTAACTCAAAAGATGCAACCTATAGAATTTTTTAAACGTTGCCTATGGAGATTTTTAAGGGTAAAAGTTTGACGCCATTCCACGAGCGCAATTTTGAAGCGTGACATGTTGGGTATCAATTTACTCGGCGTAACATTATCTTTCACAATATAAAAAAAATTGGGCTAACTTTACTGTTGTCTTATTTTTTTAATTAAAAAAGTGTCTTTTCCCAAAAAAGTGCGCTTGTAAGACCGCTGCGCAAATACGGTGTGACAAAAAGTATTGCAATGACCGCCATTTTATTCTCTAGGGTGTTAGGCCCCATGCACACGAGACGCAGGTGCAAACTCTGCTGAACACACGTTTTTAAACGCTGAAACCGGCGTTTATAAACGCGTGTTTTGCCGCGTTTGCGGCCGCGTTTAGCGGCGTTTTACCGCGTTTGCGTTTATAAGCGTGCCATCATAGACCCTCCCTAAGCTCAAAAAACAGTAAATTTTAACTATTTCAGCCAGTTTGTGAGACCAGAGTGAGTAGCAGCAGCTGAGAGAGCAGCAGTGTACTTGTATTTAGCGTATCACTTGCCACATCATCTGCCACAAGTTGTGGATTGTCCACTTGCCACGTCACCTGCCACGTCACCTGGCCACGTCACCTGGCCACGTCACCTGCCACAAGTTGTGGATTGTCCACTTGCCACGTCACCTGGCCACATCACGTGCCACGTCACCTGCCACAAGTTGTGGATTGTCCACTTGCCACGTTACCTGGCCACGTCACCTGGCCATGTTACCTGCCACGTCACCTGGCCACATTACCTGCCACGTCAGCTGGCCACGTCACCTGCCACAAGTTGTGGATTGTCCACTTGCCACGTCACCTGCCACAAGTTGTGGATTGTCCACTTGCCATGTCACCTGGCCACGTCACCTGCCACAAGTTGTGAATTGTCCACTTGCCACGTCACCTGCCACGTCACCTGGCCACAAGTTGTGGATTGTCCACTTGCCACGTCACCTGGCCATGTCACCTAGCCATGTTACCTGCCCACATTACCTGCCACGTCATCTAGCCACGTCACCTGCCACAAGTTGTGGATTGTCCACTTTCCACGTCACCTGGCCACATCACGTGCCACGTCACCTGCCACAAGTTGTGAATTGTCCACTTGCCACGTCACCTGATACGTCACCTGGCCACGTCACCTGCCACAAGTTGTGGATTGTCCACTTGCCACGTCACCTGGCCATGTCACCTGGCCACGTTACCTGCCACGTCACCTGCCACGTCACCTGGCCACGTCACCTGCCACAAGCTGTGGATTGTCCACTTGCCACATCACCTGGCCACGTCACCTGGCCACATCACCTGACACAAGCTGTGGATTGTCCACTTGCCACGTTACCTGCCACAAGTTGTGGATTGTCCACAATGCAATGCAAGCAATTACAGTTTTCTTTTATATTTAATAGTTTTTCATCATTTGCCATCATTTTTGAGATTTCTAATGTTAAAAAATAGGTCACCTTTAAAAACGCTTATAAACGCAAACGCGCCAAAACGCCGGTACCGCGTTTAGCCGCGTTTAGCAGCGTTTAGCGTCTGAAACGTGGAAAACTTTTGCGTCTGAACCCATTTTTTTGCTTCTGGAAAAACGAGGTTAAACGCAACTGCTTGTAAACGCCAAAAAACGAGAGTGTGTGCATGGACACATAGGATAACATTGAATGGGTTCAGGAGCAGTTGAAAAAAGCGTCCAACTGCCTCTGAACGCGCGTTCAACAGCAAATAACAGCGTCTCGTGTGCATGGGGCCTTAGAAAAAAAACAATATATAATGTTTGGGGGTTCTAAGTTTTTCTAGCAAAAAAACCTGTTTTAAACTTGTAAACACAGAGTCTGAAAAACAGGCTTGGTCCTTAAGTGGTTAAGACCTGACTGAGAACACCAACTGCTTTAAGAATTTGAGTTTCTCCTCAAACCTTCCTTCTACTTCTGAACTAATGTAATGACGTGACTTCTTCACTGACCACCAATGTATAGACACCCCTTCTCCACTAACAAACAAAAGAAAGATGCCCTTTCTACACTTTCCAACAATGTAAGCACACCCCTTTTCCACCTAGCACCAGGGTGAAGAAGACAATTACACTTGCCATCTATCCCCCACTACATCTACCACTGTAAATGGGAAATTTCAAATGACTAACATAAAGAGGGCTTTTCCATTGACTACCGTTCCTAAAGAGACTTTCGGGGAAGGGAGGGGGCGTTGCTATGATCCTCAATGGTTTTTGCTTATTGCACTTTACAGGAAATATCCACTTTGTAGAATTTTTTTGCACTTTATTGTAGGATTTTTTTTTGCACTATTGATTATTACGTTTTTCATGTATGCCTGGTTTGGTATTTATGATTATTGGGGATGTTTGTATTATCCTAATGCACATTGGTTGGGATAGTGCACAATATTATTATTTCCATGTAAATTATAATGCAATGTTTAATACTGCACTACAATTTTTTTTATATTATAGATAACAAAATATATACATGATGTTGCAAAAAAAAAAAAAAAAAATAATTCTAATATAAAATAAATAAAAAATGCAATACCTGAAGTTCAGATTAGTTTAAAAAAGCACTATTTAAAACAAAAGAAAAACTCAGAATACAAAATAATAACCGATAATGAAATGTTACCATCTGCTTTTCAACTCATTCAATTTTCCCTTGTTAGAGCTAGCACACATCCAACACACAGGCTTTGAAGGTTATGTATACTGTAGATGGGTAAATACACAAGCATCTACTTACATTCCTCCAGTTAAGTAAACCACCTGTATGTTTTATTTATCTGCTCAAAGGGGTACTATAAATAATTTTAAATCTGACTCTAAAATGCACAGTGTACGCATCCAGAAAATGGAAAATATTACCTCTAAAGCACACATCCTTGAGGGCAAATATTGTGTTTCATTTCTATTAAGCATTTAATCACACTGGTACCAGCCTGCGGGCAGCATTTTATTAAAAAATAAAAAGGTGTCTCGACATTTGGTCAGGGATGGTATAAAAAGCCCTCCTCAATTTATTGTTAAACAGCTGCTTTGTTTCTTTACATTTGAATTAGATTTATTTTCTATTTTTTGTTCTCTTTTTTTTTTTTTCTATCTGTGCAAGAAGATAGGTACAGTATTACATGAACAAACTTTTATGGAAATTATAAGAATACTTTATAAATTATAAGAAAACTTTGATGGGAATGATACTACACAAGTGTTATGCTAAGGTCAGTAATTGATAAACATAAAATATTATAAAGAATCTATTTAAAAAATGCAACCGTAATTAACGTGTGTAGACCAATAACAGAATCTAAAATACTCATTCATAACAGAAATTTTTAATTCAGTCACTGCAACTATACATCACTCAATGTTCTTAAACAAAATAGGAAAAACAAAACAAAATTTGGATGTGCTTTTTTTTAATTTTACCAATGATTCTTCAGAGACAGCATCTTACATACATCAATGGTCTAAATGTATGTCAAACCTACTGTATATAGAAGTTGGCCAACACCCCACTACCAATAATCTGCCTGCTCACTCCCACCTACAGGTACTGGCTCAACCAACAGTTTGTCATCCACTTGAAGTATAAACCATAAAGAGCAGAGAGCATGCCAAACTCTAAAGTAAATGTCACTCTTACATGTTTATTAATGCAACCAATGCACAGGCAAACTACCTGAACCCATGACCACTAATGCATTTTACTAAATAAATGTATTTGTAGTTTCTACAAATTGTTTGACTGAAATTTATTTGAGGAGGAGCAATGCACAATGAGTGAACTTATCCTTTACAGTACACCTACACGCTAATCCGTTTTGCAGGTACGGATAAATAAGGGCGAATAAAAAGCCTAAAAAATTTACTCTTCCTTAAGAAAATACTGGTCCAGGAGAGATCAGACTGGTGGAGTCTGGTGAAGTATTATCTCCCATAAATGTAAAAATTTTACTTAGTCACTGGTATTTATCCATTTCAGTAAGTTTGTTAACAACGTTGCAAGGCCATTGATTATGGAGGTTTCTGCCATTAAAGCTAGGGGAAGTAATCTGCAGGCCATTCCTTCAAATAGTAGCTCCATTTAAATACTGAACCACCTATTCAGCAGAGGCCACATGACCAATACCTCAATACTGCATGGATGGCCCAGAGGCATACAAAACTTCAGTAAAATATTTTCATGATGGTAATTAATATTAATTGTTATAATGCAACAAGAGTACAATACATTAGCAAAGGTTCTTTATTGGACCCTAGTACATTTCATACTGAATGTATAAATGGTCTTTGGTCAATTTAATTTACTTTATTTTGAATGTTTACAAGTTTATCTTCTGACCTTTTATATTTTTTTCATTACATTATTATTATTATTATAATTATTAAACATGATTTATATTGTGCCAGAAGTTTTTGCAGCGCTTTACATTGTAGAGGGGGGACAGCACAATTACAATACAGTTCAATACAGAAGGGACAGGAGGGCCCTGCTCATGGAGCTTACATTCTAAAGGGAGGGGGGAGGTGGTACAAAGGTAATAGCTGCAGGGGATGATTTGATGGGGGTGGCTTGGGTACAGTACTTAGGTGGGTGTGGGATAGGCTTCTCTGAATAAGTGAGTTTTCAGGGATCTCCTAAAAGTGGAAAGGTAGGGGCTGATCGGACATAGTGGACAGGGTAGGGATTTCCAGAGGATGGGAGAGCCTCTAGTGAAGTCCTGTGGGCGAGCGTGGGAGGAGGTAACAAGGGAGCTAGAAAGCAGGAGGCCCTAGGCGGAGCAGAGGGGACGATTTGGGCAATATCTGCAGATGAGGTTGGTGATGTAGCTGGGGGCGATGTTGTGGATGGCCTTGTATGTTGTGGTTGGTATTTTGAATTTTATATGGTGGGGTAGTGGAAGCCAGTGAAGGGATTGGCAGAGAGGGGTAGCAGTCACAGATCGGTTAGTGAGGTGTGTGAGTCTAGCTGCAGCATTCATTATAGCCTGAAGGAGGGATAGCCTGTGTAAGGGTAGGCCATTAAGGAGAGAGTTTCAGTAGTCGAGGTGGGAAATAACCAAGGAGTGAATAAGTTGCTTTGTGGTGTCGTTAGTCAGGAAGGGGCAAATTCTGGAGATGTTACAGAAGTTAATGCGGCAAGATATAGCCTGTGATTGGATGTGGGGGCTGAAGGAGAGGTCAGAGTCAAGGATTACACCCAGCACCCTGGCATGTGTGGAGGGACCAATGGTTGTGCTGTTCATCTTCATGGTAAAGTCACGGTGAGGGGACCTGGAAGGAGAAAATATAACAAGCTCAGTTTTAGAAAGATTGAGTTTGAGAAAGTGGTGTGACATCCATTACGATACGTCATTCAGTAGGTTTTTGATCTGTGAGGAGATCGAGGGGGTGAGTTAAGTGGAGAGATGGATCTGGGTGTCATCGGCATAGAGGTGTTATTGGAAGCCATGGGAGGTTATCAACTGGCCCAGGGAAGAGATATAGAGAGAGAATAGGAGGGGCCCAAGGACTGAGCCTTGGGGTACCCCAACAGAAAGAGGAAGAGGAGCGGAGGAGATGGAGTTGTAGTAAGTGACACTGAAAGTGCGCTGGGATGGTAGGAGGAGAACAAGGATAAATCAGAATCACGGAAGCCAAGAGAGTGGAGTTTGCTGAGGAGGAACAGCTGGTCAACTGTATCGAAGGCAGCAGAGAGGTCCAAGAGTATGAGTATGGAGTACAGGCCATTGGTTTTAGCAGTTAGTTGGTCGTTGGTGAGTTTTAGTAGGGCAGTTTCAGTGGAATGTTGTGGGCGGAAGCTGGACTGTAGGGGATCGAGAAGGTTGTTGTCAGTGAGGTAGCAACTAATTTGGTCGTGGACAAGGCGTTTGAGGCAAACGGGAGCAGGGAGATGGATCTTAAATTATTCAAATAGGTTGGATCTAGTAAAAGGTTTTTTAAGTATGAGGGTGACCAGTGCGTGTTTAAGCAGGGAAGGAAAGGTGCCAGAGGAGAGGGAGAGGTTGAAGATGTGGATTAGAGAATTTCAGTTAGAGCAGGAAGGTGGTCGCAGTAATTGTGAGGTGGGCCATGGAGAGGAATTAGTCAACTTCCTTGGTGGTAACAGGGCAGAAGGAGGAGAGTATTGAGTGCGGTGCTGGACCTGATGTATTGGTTAAACGAGGAAGTTGGATGCTGTATATCTCCTCGTAAATCGTGTTGATTTTGCTTTTGAAAAGGTTGGCAATCTCCTGAGCTGTTAGCACGTTGGTGGGTGGGGGCAGTGGGGGGTGAAGTAAGGAATTAAGGGTAGAAAAGAGTTGACGAGGTTTGGATGAGAGGGTTTTGATGAGTGTGTTGTAGTAGGTTTGTTTAGTAGTGTGGAGACAGGAGTTGTGTTTGAGAAGAGCAGATTTGTAGAGGGTAGAGTCTTGCAGGGATTTCGATTTACGCCACGCTCGCTCAAGAGCACGGCTGCGTCTCTGGAGACTTCTGGTGTTGTCTGTTTGCCAGGGTTTTTGCAGATGAGGCCTGATCTGCGTGTAGAAAGAGGAGCAAGTGCATCCAGGGAGGATGACAGCATGTTGTTGTAGATGGCAGTGATAATGGCCTTTAGACAAAATCACACCACTGTCCTTCCCTGACCTAACGGTCAGGGAAGGACAGTGGTGTGATTTTGTCTAAAGGCCATCGGTAGCAGAATGAAGGAGAGAAGGGTTGAGGTGGTGAAGGTTTTTGCGGGTAGCGGTATGCAGGTAGGAGACAGGGAGAATGTGAAACGGAGAGGTTGCAGGGAGTGCAGCGATGGGAGAATACGAGGTCAAGAGTGTTGCCATTGGAGTGAGTGGTGGTTTGTGTCCATTGCATTAGGTTAAAAGAGGAGGTTAGTTTGAGTAGTTGAGAAGTGGTTGCGATGTTAACATTGTTTGGAATGTTAAAGTCACCTAGGATGATGGCAGGTACTTCAGAGGAGAGAAAATAGGGTAGCCATGCAGAGAAGTCGAGCAGAAAGTGTGACACTGGTCCAGGAGGCCGATAAATTACTGCGACCCTCAGAGAAACTGGAGAGAAAAGATGAATGCAGTGCACTTCGAAAGAGCAGGGGGAAAGAGAGGGAGGTGTGGGAAGAACCTGGAAGGTGCATTGTGGGGAGAAGAGAAGTCTGACTCTGCCTTCTTTTCGTCCACTGGGTCTTTACATATACGATCTTTATTTTATAAACTATCATTTTATATGAGGTGCTTGCATGATTGGTCTCACCTCAGGTTATACCTAGCTAGGGATATTAGCTGTATCGCTGTAACGTTAGCTGATTGCTTCCAATTCCGGTGCATTATTTAAGGAAGAACACTATAAGCTTGTATGAAGTAGGTATTTTATGTATGCGCTTTGCTTTTTTGCATTACAAAACATTATATTGTTAAAGTCAAACTTTGAAGCAACCAGCTTCAGTTTGAAAATATTTATTACATACACTCGCACATACCCTCCAAAAATCTGCATACAATAAAGAGGTTAAAAATATAAAGTTTATGTAGAAAGACTTAGTACAAGACATTACACAAGTAAACCAGGACTTATACCAATTTTGGAACGGCTGTTACCCATGGCCCCAAAATGTTTTCAAACTTATCTGGACACACCCTACTAATGTAAAGTTGTTTGTACTTAGGTAAAGTGTCATTGAATATATTAAAAATGTATAGATTTTTTATGAAATGTACTTATTTTTTTTATTACTTAAAATTATATTTCATTTTATTTATATTGGTTGATTCTTTTATTCAATCTGGGGGATATAAATACAGTTTTTTTTTTTTATCTACTAATGTGCTTACATGTTACATGACATGTGTCACTTAGAGTAACTCCAATTTTGTTGAGAAAAAAAACATTCCCCTCTGGGTGATCTATTGTATGTACATTACAAGGATTTTACCAAACTTTGTTGCAGATTCCTACTTTTTGTTATTCTGAAACAAATCCCTGTGTGTTTGTCTATATCTATGTGGGAAAGTGAGTCTAGTGGGAGTGGTTTCATAATTATCAATCAGCTGTGCACCTTTAGGGCTCTAATAAGGAAAGATGCTGGGCCTGCATGCCTTTAGGCGTGATTTCCTATTGGGAGTATCTCACCAAAAATTACATTTTTTTTGCAGGGGATTCCTGAAATCTGACTGGTATCTTAGGGCAAACTTCTGGGAAAATTGGTGAGCCAATCACACAAGCAGGAAATTATGTTTCTGTACAGAACACCTCCAGGTAGTCATTGTGCATTACATTTTCAGAAAATAACAGAGCTGCAGATTGAAAAGGAAAGGTAATTTTTAATAACATTTAATTACAATATGACTTGTGTCGCAATTGTATATGCTAGATTTTTTCTTTGTTTTAATGCTAGGTTATTCCAAGGGTTTTTATTTTTGAGTGGGTGATATAGAAATAGAGCAAGTCTTATTAGCAGAGCCGAAACCAGGGGGGGGGGCTTTCCCCCAGGCGCCAACTTCAGAGTGGCGCTGCCCGCCCTGGGAGCCAAATTGGGGGAGTTGGATTGTTTGCAGCTGGGATATGGCTATGGGAGGTTGGATCGGGCTGGCTGATCACTCACTGTCTGTGTGTCACAGACTCACCTGACCTGAGTTGAGCAGCACCTGCATTCAAAGAGCCGTCAAAATCACACCACTGGGCGGCTGCTCAGTGTGACAGTAAGTCTGCACCACACTTATGCTGATTGTAGGTCAGGGGGAGTGGGGATCCAGAACCAGCCTGCTGGCTTCTGCGCTGTTTTTTTTTATAAGACCCCGCAGGAGCAAGAATCAGCCTTGCCAGTTTGACAGTGACAAAGTCGCCCATTTCAGAATGAGAAATGGGCAGGGGGGGGGGGGGGTTATTGGAATAGGGGGGGTATCAAAATTTCGTACTGGGGGGGTTTGTCAGAATAGGGGGATTATCAGAATGGGAAATGGAGGCTTAATCAGAATAGGGAATGGGAGGTTATCAGAATAATAAATGGGGGTTTATCAGAATGGGGAATGGGGGGAGATTAGGAGTTGTGATTTTATCAGAATGGGGAATGGGGGGTTTATCAGAATGGGGAATGGGGGGGTTATCAGAATGGGGAATGGGGGGGTTATCAGAATGGGGAATGGGGGGGTTATCAGAATGGGGAATGGGGGGGTTATCAGAATGGGGGGGTATTAGATGGGGAAAAGGGAGAGGGAATTGTCGGAATAGGGAATATCAGAATTGGGAGCAGGGTTTTTTTTCAGAATAGGAAATGGGGGTTCTATTAAACTAAGGAATGGAGGCTTTACCAGAATAGGGAATGGGAGGTTTATCAGAATAGGGAATCAGGGTTTATCAGAATGGGGAATGGAGGCCTTATCCGAATGGAGGCTTTATCAGAATAAGGAATGGGAGGTTATCAGAATAAGAAACGGGGGGTTTATAAGAATGAAGATGGGGGGGCTCCGAACTGAGTCTTTCCCCTGGGTGAAAGAATGTCCATCTTCGCCACTGTTTATTAGTATTATATGGATAAATATCCACATAAATATCCATTGGAATTAAAGCTGACAGTCATTGAAAATAAAAAAGCTACTTTGATGAGTAGCAAAACATTTCTAACATCACAGAACACATCTAGATGAATGTGACTAAATAATATAAGCGAACTACAGTATCTTATCATGAGACTGCAGCAGAAAAGCCCCCCCCCCAACCCAATTTTACATTGAGCTAAACATGATGAACACATGTATTTTGAGCCTACGCAAATGTAATAAAACTCTCTTACGGTGTGAATAACTATGATTTATAATTTCAAAGCGTGATAAATGACAATGGCTGAATTGTTCTCATTATAGTGTAAGTACCTTGTCTTGGCTGTTGAGCTCATGGTATGGTATATGAGCTGGCAGATATGTGTGGAGAAGGGCACAGAAAGCCAAGCCGTCGCTCCAACTGCTGCTGAAGTTTGTTATATCGATATTCTGTGAAAACACAAAAGCCTGGTAATTAACAACGTGTCCACAAAACACAGGAGGCCAAAGAAGCATTTTTCTCTGGGCAGCTTTAACAACTGTTTTGTTGCAATGTCAATGCTTAAAGTCTAATGAACAATTAATTACTGAAGTTTGCTAAGCCAAGTCATTCACAGCTTCCTGTATTTGCAGTTATTGGAATAAAACCACGTTTTCTTTTTATACATTATGAGCTCCTGCCAACATGCAATTCAACTGGACTGATGACACGACCTGAGTGCAGAATCAACTCAGAACTAAATTGACAGGACAACTGGAAAGCATTTGTCAGTGTAAACATCTCACAGGTTAGTGGTTTGGGTTTTATTTGATTTGTAGAAACTGGAGTGAAGGAAACAAAATGATAGAAGTTAGATTAGTCCAGTTTCCTAAATGTGCCCATAAGGGTTCAAGTCTCCATTAGTGGAGTCACAGGGGTTCTTCCAACCAACAAATCCCCTCCACCCCAAACTAGGATGTTTCTGCGTCAGAAGCAATGCCAACACATCATTTGGTTGAAAATATCATCTACCTCTCCATGTAGTATTCATCCATCTGTCAGTCATAAGAGGTGTGTATACAGTACTACATGCATTGGTTGAGTCAAACTGATCTGATTGATAAAGCAATACAATATGTACTACCTAGAAAGCCTGAAATTAAAGTTGGCTAAAAGTTATTTTATAAAATCCTCAAGTGATGAATTAACTGCTGGAATTTTTTTGGGGAAAACTTCACCTGATCTAAAATTTGATACCCAAGTTTTATTTTTTGATTTTCTGTTTGGTAGAAAATCCATTGATTGAAATCAGATTTGAGCTACACTAAGGCCTCTTTCACACTTGTGTGACTTGTCCTGCGACTTGGGACTGCAAAGTCGCATGACAAGTCATTCCCCATGATTTCCAATGATAACCATTCACATCTGTGCAACTTCAAGTTGTGCCGACTTCAAAGTAGTCCCTGTACTACTTTGGTCCAACTTTCATGCGAGTCAAGATCCATATACTTCAAGTTTACACAAGCATTCCCTGAAATCGACGCAAAGTCGCAGTAAAATCGTGGCAAAAGCATGCGACTTTGAAGTTGCAGTAGTGTGAAATGGGCTTTAGGCTGGTTTCACACTGCTCTGTATATGCTTTTTTATGTGTTTATGTGCGACTCCCAGCATGCATGCACCAGTGAAACATGGAAATGCACCAAAAACACAATTGCAGCGCAGTGGTATGAAGAGTCCAATAGAATTTAAATAGGAACATTTTTCTTGTGTTTTTAGCAGGTAAAAACGCATCAGTGTGAAAAGGTCCTTGTGGTCCAACTGCCGGATACTGTCCTCGAGGCCTACCAATATCTGAAAAAGCTGGCTTGAACAGTCACCAAATAGCAGAACAGAAAAAATAAGGTATTGGTAATATGCTCTTATGAAAAATGCATACATATAGTATGGTCATATTTAGATACAGAAAAATGCTACTTCCACTGCAAAAAGGAAGAAGCTCATATATATATATATATATATATATATATATATATATATATCTATATATATATATATATATATATATATATATAGATATATATCTATATATCTATAGATATATATATATATATAAAACCAATATCAGTAAACTATGGGTTTGATTAACTAAAATGGGAGAGTGCAACATCTGGTGCAGCTCTGCATAGAAACCAATCAGTTTCCATTTTTTTTTTTGTCAAAGCTTAATTGAACAAGCTGAAGTTAGAAGCCGATTTGCTACCATGCACAGCTGCACCAGATTTTGCACTCTCCAATTCTAGGCTCGATTCACATTTTTGCATTTTGCTTTTGAGCGTTTCTTCAGTGCTTTCTGCGGGTTTTTACCGCAATTTACTGCGATTTGCATTTTTTATGTTTTTTTGGGGGGAAATTTGTTGTTGGGAAGATTTAAAAATGCAAAATGAAAATCGGGATAAAAACACAGTAAAAATGCTTGTCCCTGACCCTTTCCAAAAACGCAGAGGCACAAAAATGCATTGATGTGAACATGTTCCATAGGAACCCAGGTTAAAAAAAATGTCCTGCATTTCTGCATAAAGCATGAAAAAACACATTAGTGTGAATGGAGCCTTAGTAAATCAACCCCCATGTTTTTATATATCTTTATACTTGCATTCGACTGTAAAATAACTATGAATTGATCCAAGTACTTATGTCAAATGCATTGCATTATGTTGTCTCTCAGAAACAAATTAAGAATTGATAAAAGAGAAAAGCCTAAGAGTCCTTTCACACCGCCAGCGTTGGCAGTAAAGCATTGCTAGTTTTAGCGGCGCTTTACTGCAATTTTTGTGTCGCTTTTCAGGCGCTAGCGGGCGTTTTTAACTCCTGCTAGCGGCCGAATAAAGAGAGTTAAAAGCGCCCGCAAAGCGTATACACTGCTCCTAAAGTGCCTAAAAATAAGCTGCTTGCAGGACTTTTTTGGGCGTCCTGCCAGCGCAGCGCCCCAGTGTGAAAGCACTCGGGCTTTCACACTGGGTTTGCAGATGAGGCTTTTTTCAGGCGCTTTACAGGCGCTATTTTTAGCGCTAAAGCGCCTGAAAATTGCCTCCAGTGTGAAAGGGGTCTTGGAGTATAGTAGATCAAAAACCTTGACTGTTCAATTCAAAAATAGAGGCTATACTTGGTCAAAACAACATGTCAAGCGAACAGCAGATCCAGATTTAAAGCAGTTGACCTTATTTACAAATTGTACCTTTTATGTAGAAGTTAATCTGGACCTCTATCCTCTACATCATCTAGAGAATCACTGCAAGTTAGTATAAGCACCAGCTTAACATTCATAATAAATGGTTCATCTGCCTAGATTTTTGCAACAACTTCCTTTTTTTTAAATATGGCTTCTACCAAAGAAAATGTAATATCGTGAACGCATTTTTTTATCAAATTTTCAGTCTGTATTGACAAAATTTGCATAACATCAGGCAGCTGAAGACCTTTCATTGGTATGCAAAATTAAAAAAAAAATCCATAATTTTCTTTTTATATAACAATACTTGTATTTGACTTTTCTTTCTTTAGATCTTTAAAATTAACATGGAGAGTAAAAATTGTTTAGTAAATTATTGCTAACTGGTAAATGTGTTCTACATCTGTATATGCTCTAAAAAGGTCTATAGAGTGCAATATATAGGATGCATCTTCTACATAAAAGTCCTATTGCTTATAATGGCAAGTCAAGAACTATGGAGGACTTTAGCAAAGAAGAATGAGCAGATACCCATAATGATCAGCTTTTCTCGATGTATTCCTAGCATTGGATTTTATCTCATCATTTTCAACTGATCCTGCCTAAATGAAATGAATTCCCAGGATGCCTGTGTCCATGCCAGAGTGATTACTGAAATAGCCCAGATTCAGAGCAATGCATTCAGCTGCACATTTCTGTCTGAATCTTATTGCCATCAGCTCAGGACCTGTTTCAGTTCAGTCAACAAACAACATGCAGCAATATATGAAATACCTTAATAAGTGCAAACGTCTTAATATGTGCAAAAAAAGCAGAAAGAAACATAGCTGTGTTTAAGATCTCTTGTAACTTCGAAGGGACAATTTAGAGCATTAGGAAATATCTGAACAGAACCGTTCACATCAATCACTGCATGGAAAGAAGCATAGAATCTAACGTCCTTTCAGTGACACACATTTGTGGAACGAAAAAACTTTATTAAGCATAGCTAACATTTGTTGAATTATTCATATCAATAAATCCATCTGACTCCAGCCATAGGGTGTTAAGTGAGCACTAGCAATGCACCCTTTGATGCCCAAATGGGTATATCAGTCATATATCAGTCATCCATTTTTTTTTCTTTTTACAGCAATGCATTGCTGTAAAATCTGCAGAAAGAAGTCCTCCATACTGCATTCTGAGTGCATTCAACTGTTGTTTGCCATTTAATTCCATGAAAATGTAATCTTTCAAAATCACAACACAATAGGGTTAATTTACTAAAACTGGTGAGAGCAAAATCTGGTGAATCTGTGCATAAAAACCAATCAGCTTTTAAAGCGCAACTCCACTTTTGTTGAGAAAAAAACATTCCTCTCTGGGTGATCTATGTACATTGAAAGGATTATAACAAACTTTGTTGCAGATTTCTACCTTTTGTTATTCTAAAGAAATCCCTGTGTGTTTGTCTGTGTCTCTGAGTGGGTCTAATGGGAGTAGTTTCATAATTAACTGTCAGGTGTGCAGCTGGAAAGCACTAATGAGGAAATCTGCTGGGCCTGCATCCCTTTAAGCTGCTTTCACACTGCGGCGTCGGCGGTAAAGCACCGCTATTTTTAGCGGCACATTACCATCATTTTTGCTGAGGTTTTCGTCTGCTAGCGGGGCGCTTTTAACCCCCGCTAGCGGCCGAAAAAGGGTTAAAACCTCCCATAAAGCGCCGCTGCAGTGGCGCTTTGCCGGCGGTTTGGCGACGCTGCCCATTGTGTTTCAATGGGCAGGGGCGCTTTAGGAGCGGTGTATATACCGCTCCTACAGCACTGCAAAGATGCGGCTAGCAGGACTTTTTTTTAACTGTCCTGCCAGCGCACCGCTCCAGTGTGAAAGCCCTCGGGCTTTCACATTGGAGTGAGAGGAGACGCACTTTCAAGGCGCTTTGCAGGCGCTATTTTTAGCGCTATAGCGCCTGCAAAACGCCTCAGTGTGAAAGTAGCCTTAGACGTGCTCCTATTATCTCTCCAAAAATGTCATTTTTGTTGCAGAGGATGCCTGAAATCTGACTTGCATCTTAGGCAGACTTCTGGGAAAATTGGTCAGCCAATCACACAAGTAGGAAATTATGTTTCTGGGGAGTACTCCATGTAGCCATATTGCAATGTATTCTCAGAAAATTACATTGGCTGCAGATTGAAAAGGAAAGGTAATTTTTAATAACATTCAATTACAATATGATTAGTGTCGCAATTATATGCGCTATATTATTTTTTATTCGTTTTTTTTTTCCCCTGTGAAAGTGGAGTTACCCTTTAATTTTTTTTTTTGTCAAAGCTTAATTGAACAAGCTGAAGTTAGAAGCCGATTGGCTACCATGCACAGCTGCACCAGATTTTGCACTCTCAAGTTTTAGTAAATCAACCCCAATGTATGCAAAGGTAACACACTTTACAAAGTACCGTATTTATCGGCGTATAACACGCACTTTTTCCCCTTAAAATCAGGGGAAAATCGTGGGTGCGTGTTATACGCCGATACTCCGCCGATTCCCCTGCTGAAACAAGCGAGAGGAGCGAGCGGAGCCAAAGCCGAAGTACACTCGGCTTTACTCGGCTCCTCTCGCAGTCCCGCCCATCTCCACTGACTGCGCCGCTGACATAGAGAAAGCCGAGTGTACTTCGGCTAGTCTAGGCTGCTCTCGCAGTCCTGCCCCTGACTGTGAGCAGAGCCGAGTCTAGCCGAAGTACACTCGGCTTTCTCTATGTCAGCGGCGCAGTCAGTGGAGATGGGCGGGACTGCGAGAGGAGCCGAGTCTAGCCGAAGTACACTCGGCCCCGCTCGCTCCTCTCCACACAGAAATCGGCGCCAATTTTAAAAATCGCCGAGACTGGCAAGGCTGCAAAGGCACTGGGCAAGGCGACAGATGGACACTGGGCAAGGCTGCAGATGGACAGATGGACACTGGGCAAGGCTGCAAATGGACAGATGGACACTGGGCAAGGCTGCAAATGGACAGATGGACACTGGGCAAGGCTGCAGATGGACACTGGGCAAGGCTGCATGCTGCATTTAAATGTAAGTTTTTTTTCCTTGAATTTCCCTCCTAAAAGTTTTTTTCCTTAAAATTCCCTCCTAAACTTGGGGTGCGTGTTATATGCCGCTGCGTGTTATACGCCGATAAATACGGTATGTGTAAACTCTGTTATTAAATAATCTCATATAGTATTTAACATAACGATATTTCAAAAGTTTATTACATTTTTTTTCAATTGTACAACTTTAATTAAAATAATATCTGGTGATCCTGTTATGATAGTTATGGTTCAAGCACGTCCTGTTATAGGCTGACAACATTGTCTCTTTCAATGGTTTTCCTACATTGTCACCCTGTCACATAAGCCCCTGGTGGAGACAATGTTGGCAATTATACCAAAAGCTCATTGCACAGGCGGTGACCTCTGATGACGACTTGACACTGAAACGTGCAAGGTGTGACTTGGTTTGTGACGTCATTCCGCACAACTGGTCTAGCTCCAGGCTTAGAGAGAAAACCGGAGCCAGGAATGCTTTCGAGCTTAAGCGTGTAATCCTTAGTGTTGGGCTGACACTCACTGATTGTAAGTGAAATACTTTTGTGATGTCTAATAAATGTTAAAACATTAACACTATGGTTCCCTTTCTTTCCATCTAAAATAATTGTGTATATATATATATATATATATATATATATATATATATATATATATATATATTATATATACACACACGAGAAAATGCGATGTGTGGAAGATAAGGATTAACCCCTTATGTGCTGGAGAGGATTCCCTATCTATCAAGAGAGGTGTTTTTACCACATCAACTGATTTTTTATTTGACTGTTTCTTATTTGGTGCGTACGCGGTGTGCTCAGGGAGAAGTCATGTGGTGATTCACTGGAGAAATTGGACAGCACTTTTGGAACGGTTTTGCACTACAGCACTTGGAAAAATTTTATATAGTGCTATTATGAACTGCACAACTTTTGCACTCAATATGAATTTTTTATTTATGGCACGTCTGATTAATCTGTTTGTGGATATATAAATAACTTATTTGCAATATCATACATAGAAGTTAATAGGTTAGTGAATTATTCAATGATTTTCTGCAACTGTTATGAATTCATTGGTTGTTTTTCACATTTTTTCAGATCGATTTTTCTTAAAAAAAATATTTTTTTTGCAACTTGATGAATTTTTTACATAGATATAGTTCTAATGAATTACAGAGTATATATTTAAAAAAGCACACACAGCCTATATTATGTGTAGGCAGCGCTACATAACACCAGCAATAATGTCCCGCGGTAGATTCATAAATCCCGTTTTTTTATGCTGGTAATAAAGTCTTAATCCTCAAGATAAAATTGAGACAAAAGGATTTTACGGTGAGTAAAAAATCCTATTTACTCCTTCGTTCATGGACGGACGCAGCTTCCTATTGACAAGTGGGACGTCCCAAAGCAGTGTCAAAAACGAGGGGTGGGAACAGCATTAAAACAACTTCACCCCAAAACAAAACAGAGCTCCTCAACGGAGGAGTTGCAACTCTAAACAGCCGCCTGCAATACCTTGCGGCAGAAAGAAGCATCCGAGGATGCACACACATCAACTTGTAAAGTTTAGTGAAAGTGTGAACGGACGAGCAGGTTGCCGCCTTACACACCTGGTGAAACAGACGCTTGATGCTCTCAGAGCTCGGACAGCGTCCAAAAATACGTTGTCGTCTCCTAGGAATCGACGGATGAGGACACAAGGATGGCAGTACAATGTCTTCCTTGAGATGGAAGGTCGAAACGACCTTAGGAAGAAGAGAAGGCTTCCGGACGCAGCACCACCTATCCTTGTGGAAGATCAGATAAGGAGCCTTGCAAGACAAGGCTGACGGCTCAGAAAACCGTCTTAACTGACGTAAACCAAGAGGCACCTCTTGCCCTGGTCGAATGTGCCGGGAAAGCGAGGAGCCTGACCCTTCATGGCGTAAGCCTAATCACGATCTGTCGGATCCACCTAGAGATAGTGGCCGACGAGACCGCTGGGCCCTACTTGGGACCAGCCACCGAAACAAACAGTGGGTCTGGACTCCGGAATGGAGCAGTACTAGACAAGCATACTCTCAGAGTTTGGACGACGTCCAAGAAATGCAGCGTCGTCTCCTTAGGATTCGACGGATGAGGACACAAGGATGGCAGTACAATGTCTTCCTTGAGATGAAAGGTCGAACACGACCTTAGGAAGAAAAGAAGGCTGCAGACGCAGAACCACCTTATCCTCGTGGAAGATCAGATAGGGAGGCTTGCATGACAAGGCTGCCCGCTCAGAAACCCGTCTTACTGGCATAATAGCCACCAAAGGGACCCCTGATGTTCTCAAACGGTGGTTTCTGAGGCACTTAGAGGCCATGCCGTTAAAGCCATTGACTGCAAGCAGGATGGCATATGGGACCCTGCACCAGAAGGTCCTCTCGTAGTGGTAGACACCAAAAGGACGTCTGCTACACAAGCCCCACGGAGGTAGTGGAGGGTGGACCGGAGGGGCCGCCTGCCGAGCCCACTGTACAAACGTTCTCACTAGAGAGTGAGCCACCAGGGGTCGTTGAAAAAGACAGTCAGGGCAGATACCTGCCCCCTAATTGTACTTAAAGTAAAATTTTTGGCCCTTTCCCTGCTGAGAACAGCAGGACTCTGGAACCAAATAAGTACACGGATGCCACCTCATTTCCTCACAAATGGATATGCAGGTCTTCCAAGTGCGATGGTGTTCTTCCTTAGGGAAGATTTCCGAGCACTTCTCGTGGTAGAGATCACCGAGTCTGACAGGCCCCGGTCTCTTAGCATCTCTCAAGGCATGCCGTTAAGCCAGTGGCTGCAAAAAAAACAGGATGGCGTATGGGACCTTGTGACAGCAGGTCCTTCTTAGTGGTAGATGTCAAAAGGCGTCTGCTACCAGACGCACTAGATCGGCGTACCAAGGACGCCGAGGCCAATTCACAGCAATTGGGACCATTGTAATCCTCTCTGCCTCCAGTCTGCAAAGCAGATGAGGAAGGAGCTTCCGAAGAGGAAAGGCATAGATTAGCCGGTACTGACTCCACAGTGCCATCAACGCATCTGTCGTGTTTGCCCATGGGTCTCTTGACCTGGCCACAAATCTCAATACCTTCCGATTGAGTCGAGAAGCCAGAAGATATACGACTGGCGTGCTTCCCCTCTGGTAAAGGAACTGAAATGCCTCCGGGTGTAAAGACCATTCTTCTTGGTCCAGCATCTGGCAACTCAGGTAGTTCGCCTGCCAGTTTCCCATACCCGGAATGTATATGGCCGACAAGCCTGGTATGCTCCTTTCTGCCCCCCTTAGGAGGTGAGCGACCTACAATGCTGCAGCAGAGCTGCTTGTTCCTCCTAGAAGATTGACATATGCCACCACTGTGGTGTTGGTCCGACTGGATTCTGACTGGACGCCCTTGTAGCCTCTGAGACCATGTGGAGAGGCAAAGCCAGATCGCCCGGATTTCAGGCCATGATCTGCAAGTGGGATTCCTCCGGAGTCCAGCGACCCAGGTAGACTGAGCTCCTCAGACTCCTCTGCAACCGGGAAGACAGGCGTCCGCCGTGACCCCCATCCAGTAAAAAGGAAGGAACGACTTCCCAGACAGAAATGCTGGTGATATCGGCCACCAACTAGGGAGGTCCTGATTAGGTGGCTCACCCGGATTTTAATAATCTAGGGATGAAGGGCACTTGACCCTTCAGGACAGAGTTACCTTCTGTAACACTCGCGTGTGAAATAGTGCCTATGGTACCGCTTCGAAGGGGGCTACCATGAGGCCCAGGACTCGCCTGCAAAAGTAGCGTGACAACCATCTTTGCGATGTCAACTGCCGCATCCCGAAGGGTCTGCAACTTTCCCATAGGGAGAAAAAAACTTTCGCCTCTGAGAATACACTAGGAGTTGGGACGGTACACAGGGGGGTGCACTTTCGGGGGAGAGGTCCATTTTTTCAGTAAACTCTCCTCAAGGGGTACCGAACCGCAAAATTTTTGGGGGTGCAAAAACCCTCAGTGGGTTTACCCACTCCTTGTACAAAAGCTTATCAAGATAAGACACACAAGGAAACACCTTAGCAGTGTGGGCTGGTTTACGGAACCCAAAAGGGACCAGTGTCTCTGCTGCTTCTGCAGCATTCTCCAACTTTGCAGTGATAAGGTAAGATACCAAAGCCCTTTCGTGTGCTGACCTGGTCTTGGAGTATTTCTCACTGTCTGACCAGTCACGGTCTGCAGTCTCTGATGCATCAGAATCCGGGCCTGGTTCTGCATCAGAATTATCCCCAGAA
Source organism: Rana muscosa (assembly GCA_029206835.1). Lineage (NCBI taxonomy): Eukaryota > Metazoa > Chordata > Amphibia > Anura > Ranidae > Rana > Rana muscosa. Next base: position 152,953,535 of record CM055117.1, read on the forward strand.
GATGGCTGGGGACGGGGGCGTTTACCACCCCCTGTGTTCCCATGTGCCGCTTCCACCTTGGCAACAAAAGCCTCCAGGGGCACCAGCTGCCAACTCAGGTGTTTAGGGAAGAAGACGTCTGCTTCCGACGTCATGCTGACCCACGCGCCTGACCCACAGCGACTCCAGGCAAGGTATCAATAGGCCACCCTCCTAGCTGCCACAGAGATGCAGGGTCTCTCAGAGGACTCACCACCCTTAGAACGGTACCTCTATTGCTGCCGTCTGCTCCCGCCTGAGATGCTCTCCCACCGCTGCCTGTGTCAGTCTGATCCTTATCAGCATGTCTCTGTATGATTTTGCGCCAGTGGAATTCACCCTAGAGGCCGAGACTTTCGCAAAATGGCCGCCAAGCGGCCGTACTGAAACCAGTGTGGGCCCTAAGAAAATGGCTGCCGAGCCGTCAATAGAGGCAAAAGCGGCCGCGGACCACAAAAAAATGTCCCCCGAGTGGCGCTATATACCTACAGGCGTGAACCACAAGAAAATGGCTGCTGAGCAGTCGATAGAGGCCAAAAGCAGGCGCGAACCACAAGAAAATGGCCGCCGAGCAGTCGACAGAGGCCAAACAGGCGTGGACCACCAGAAAATGGCCGCCGACAGCATGGAGGGAGAAAGCACACACAGGTAAGCAGCAAAATGACATTTTTATTGACAGCTACAGTGCAGTCCCTCTCCAGATGGAGCCCTCTGGGTGACCCCCAGCACCCAGCAACCAGCCTTAGCTCAGAGCCCAGGGAGGAGGGAAGCCAGGGAGATCACTTGATCTCTTCAGGAATGTCCGAAGCAGGGGAGCTACTTACCTTTCCTGCATGGATTATGCTGGAAGACATTCCGGACAGATCATCTTCCGCGCATGGAGGTGACTGTCGGCCCGGCCTGCTGTGATTGAACCCTAGGGAACGATCATATGCATGCCCTGGAGCGCGAAGCTCACTGGCCACCCGTGGAGCGACGGGCATGTCGTGGAAAACCCAGCGCATAGCTAGGGTCGGCACACGCTCGATGGCCGAAACTGGGGCGACTACAAGGATCTGGGATCCAGCCTCGTTACCCAGTCGGCAGTTGATCGAAGATCGCAGGAAACAAAAACCAACGTAGAAAAAAATCCCCCAGACCCGAAGGGAGCCATGTCCTTCTCCTTACTAGGCAGAAAAAAACTGATCTGCGAGGTGCAGAGAGAGGGATTATACCCAGAGGGTCCGCCCCCTGGGCGGTGCTGTAGAGGGTGTGGTGTGTTAACACTTTCTACAAGTTTTCTGCCTAGTCACTCCTAAATGAAGGATAATACCCACTTGTCAATAGGAAGCTGTGTCCGTCCATGAACGAAAGAGTAAGTTCTTTCCAAATATGCAATAGTGTATGTTGACCCTGATAATTGTTTAAACATGAGAAGGTCGATCAGCAGAAAGTCTAAACCACCTCTGGTTCCGATATATAAATCTGGATTGGAGAAAATACCCCCTATAGATTAGCTCCTTAGGCCCCTTTCACACTGAGGAGTTTTTCAGGCGTTTTAGCGCTAAAAATAGCGCCTAAATACTGCCTGAAAAACTCCTGCCCTGCAGTCTCAATGTGAAAGCCAGTGTTGCTTTCACACTGAGGCGATGCGCTGGCAGGACGAGAAAAAAAGTCCTGCTAGCCGCATCTTTGAGGCGGTGAAGGAGCGGTGTGTATACCGCTCCTTTACCGCTGCTGCCCATTGAAATCAATGGGACAGCGCGGCTATAACCCTTTTTCGGCCGCTAGCCGGGGTTAAAATCACCCCGCTAGCGGCTGCAAATTGCGGCAAATGCGACGGTATAGCAAGCGCACCTCCCGCCCCAGTGTGAAAGGGGCCTTACCAGACCAAGCTGGATATTCGGCATATACTGGTAAATGAATCTTGCTTGGCAGATGTGAGCAGTTTGCACTGGCTCGCCTCGCTATATTTCCGACGCACACCACACTACCATTAATATGGGTAGGAGTATCACATGCCGTTCAGTTTCGAGCGGCGCGTTATGAATGCGGATGTTTAAACAGCTGACAGCTCCTGTACATATATCACTCTTGAGTGTATAGAAACATTGAATGATAGGCTACTTTCACAATGCAAACTCATAGCGATAGTCACTGATTACAACAGTGAACAGAATGGGTTAAACCGATTGTATGAAGCTGTGCAATATATAAAGGGGGAGTCGTGTCACACTATTGCATATTTGGAAAGAACTTTGTCTCAATTTTATCTTGAGGACTAAGACTTTCTTACCAGCATAAAAAAACGGGATTTGTGAATCTACCACGGGACATTATTGCTGGTGTTATGTAGCGCTGCCTACACATAATCTAGGTTGTTTGTGATTTTTAATATTCAGTTTGCTCGCCTCCAGCAAGTGCTTATGGCAGCAGCTCTACCGTGTTTTCCTTAAATTGGTTTATATACTATAATATGCACTGTATTTGTGATTTTTTTTTACTTATTTCAGAAGCACTCATTATTTGTAGTCAGTGGTTTTAGGGTATTTACAATTTTTTTACATTAGAGTATATATTTTGCTGGATTCAAAAAGTGGTAGAGGAGATTGTGGATGATATCATGGCACAGAATCTATACAGCCAAACCGCACCGAGTGCCATTTTATCATACCCATATCAGCCTAGCTCTATATACCTTCACCAAAATAAAAATGAATACTTTGTGCTGAAAGTTTTTTCCTTTTTTGTTTCAATCACTAAAGGTAGAACTTGTACTTGAGAATGTGACACTTCCTGTAAGGTCACCAGAAACATTGTAGAATCAAAAGAAGAGCCTCCAGGTCATACATCGTCAGGCTGGATTTTCCAGTATAAACGAACTGAAAGTGAGAACTACAGCTAAGAATGTCTGCCAAGAACACGTACAATTGCTTAATTACAATTACAAAAGGAAGAACACTTAGTGAACTATAAATAACACATACTTTGTTAAACCTGGTGGTTGGAGCAGTTTAAATTTGTGTTTGTGGAGGTTAAATAAAGCCATGGTGTCAACTGTCTTGCCTCATGGTAGGAAATGTATTTATCATGAAGAAAAAACAACCCAATTATATTCCACCATGGTGATTAAACCATTCTAGAAACTATAAGCTTGTATGGGTAGGGCTCTCTCTCCTAGGTTTTTTTTGCTATGGCTACGGATGGATAAACAGCCATACAGTGTATGTACTTGTCATTGGAACATTTGGAAGCATAGTATTACCTGTATTACGCTTTGTTTTAGCTTTTTCTTTTACTACCTACTTTTGAAGGTGCTGAATCCTTAAAGCCTAACTCCGGGGCAGAACTGCATGGGTATTTTTTTTGTCATGGCTGGAGTTGGGCTTTAATACCTGGTCAGACACTGACCAGAAAATAATTTCTGCATTTCCAGTGAATGACACAGAACTAAAGCTGTACAGCTGTTCAAGATCTGTGACCTGTCATACAAAGATGGAGATGACAACTCCAAAGCTTGCAGCTTTAAAAAAAAAAAAAAAAAAGAAAGAAAAAAAAGAAGAAGACAGCATTGGCACCACACATACATCTATCCTGATACATTAACCAATAGTCTAACAGACAGACGATTCCATTTTAAAGAAGCACTGTTAAAAAAAAAAAATGCACAATTAAAGTGACATTAACCACTTCAATACCATGCACTTATGCACCTTCCCGCCCAGACCAATTTTCAGCTTTCAGTACTCTCACACTTTGAATGACAATTACTTAGTCATGCTACACTGTATCCAAACAAAATTTTTATCATTTTCTTCTCACAAATAGAGCTTTCTTTTGGTGGTATTTAATCGCCACTGGTTTTTTTATTTTTTGCGATATAAGCAAAAAAACAGCAATTTTTTTTTAAAAAAACACTTTTTTTTAGTTTCTATTGTAAAATTTTGCAAATAAGTAATTTTTCTTCATAAATTTGTGCCAAAATGTATACTGCTACATATCTTTGGTAAAATGAACCCAAATTAGTGTATATTATTTGGTCTTTGTGAAAGTTATAGAGTCTACAAACTATGGTGGCAATCACTGAAAATTTATCACATCTGATCACGCCTGATGTACTGAAGGGATATCTCATTTCTTGAGACACTAACAAGCGAGGAAAGTACAAATACCCCAAAATTACCCCTTTTTGGAAAGTAGACAGTCCAAGGTATTTACTAAGAGGCGTGGTGAGTTTTTTGAAGTTGTATTTTTTTCCCACAATTCTTGGGAAAATTTAATTTTTTTTTTTATTTTTTTTACACAAACTGGTCATATTAACAGTTTTTTTCTCTCACACAGCATATGCATAATTGCAACTACACCCCAAAATACATTCTGCTACTCCTCCTGAGTGTAGCGATACCACATGTGTGAGACTTTTACACAGCCTGGCCACATACAGAGGCCCAACATTGAAGTAGCACTTTCAGGCGTTCTACAAGCATAAATCGCACATATCCTTTCTCAACCACCTATTACAATTTTGAAGGCCCTGGAGCACCAGGACAATAGAATTTTCCACAAAATGACCCCATTTTTGAAAGCACACACCCCAACGTATAATCTATGAGGCATTATGAGTCTTTTGAACAGTTCATTTTTTTCCAGAAGGTTTTGGAAAATGTGGAGAAAAAATTAAAATGCATTTTTTTTACACAAAGTTGTCAATTTATAAGATATTTCTAACACATAATATGTACATAGCAAAAATTACACCCCAAAATGCATTCTGCTACTCCTCCTGAGTATGGCGATACCACATGTTTGAGACTTTTACACAGCCTGGCCACATACAGAGGCCCAACATCCAAGTAGCACCTCCAGGCATTCTAGCAGCATTAATTGCACATATCATTTTCTGACTACCGATCACATTTTTGAAGGCCCTTCATATATCTAACACATAGCAGGTACATACCAAATAACAAAAGATTACCTGTGGTTTTAGAAGTGCAGTGGTCCACAGAGGAGAGCATCGGTCCAGGCAGCAGGCAGGGATGAGGTCAGCGACAGCAAAAGCAATCATCCAGGCAGCAGGCAGGAATACTGTCCATAGTTCGCACAGGCAGAGATACTGTCAGCACAGCCAGAGCACAGCCAAAGCACAGGTCTAGGTAGCAGGCAGAGGTGTCCTGGCAGAAATGCTGTCCAAAGTCAGTAGAGGCAGCAGGCAGATATATGGTCAACACAGCCAAAGTATTGGTCCAAGCAGCAGGAAGAAACATGGTCCATAATGTCATGGGTCATTACAGGCAGTAATATGGTCAGCACAGCCAAATTATTGGTCCAGGCAGCAGGAAGGACCATCAAGCTTAGGGCCAGGGGGACAGGGGTAGAGGCTTCTCCCACCCAAATCGCTTTGAAGCCCCTGGGCAACCAGACCCTGTTCTTGGAGCACAGAAAACGAAAAACTGGTTTTCTCTACTCAGAACGCTATTCTGAAGCCCCTCACATATGTGAGACCCCTGTGTACTAAAAGTAGATGGCCAAAAGATCAGTCCAAGTGGCAGGCAAAAACATGGTCGATTAACAGGCCAAGGTCGGTACACGTGGAAGTCAGAAACGTGGTTTAAATCGGCAGGCAGAGGCATCGTCGGTAAACAGGCCAGGGTCAGTTAATTAACATGGAAGGTAGTTAGTAACATGGTAGCAGGCAAATAGGGAAATGGCAGTCTGTTAATAATAAGGGGAACTAATGGATGTATGATAATTTTTGAAGCAATTTCCGATGCACAGGCCAGGTTGGGAGGGACAATCGGGACAATAATAACTGGTGTCTCTTCTTACTCCTCCTCTGCTGCATACACGGCATTTCTTTTGGCGTCTTCTTCCAGATTCTGTGGGGGGGATGCTAAAGGGATAGTGTCGCTCGTGAAGCCGACTCACACTATCAGAGCGAATGCTTCCTGGGGCGGGATCTTGTTGGTAAATGAGGGCATCGATGATATCTTCGATATATTGGAGGTAGTGGAGTCGGTGATTTTGAGTTGCTTTTTGGTAGCAGACAAAGGAATTAAAAAGGGCCATGTGAAACAGGTGAAACACAACTTTTTTGTGCCAATAATGGGACTTTCTGGTTGATAAGTAGGGCTGTAGCATCTGGTCGTTTAAATCCACCCTCCCCATGTACAAATTGTAGTCGTGGACACATTCAGGCTTTACAATGGAGCCGCGTCTTCTTGGGATCTCCACCATGGTGTCATTGTGGATTGTAGAGAGGATGTGGACATCTTTCTTGTCCCTCCACTTCATGGCCAACACCTCCTCGTTCCTCATGGATGCCGATTCTCCAGGTCGCAATTTTTTTGTCAATAAATTTTGTGGGAATCCCTTCCGTTTTTTTTTTAAGGTACCGCAGGCCGGGGTTTGTTTACTGTAAAGGTGGCGAAAAAGGGGCAGGCTGGTATAATAATTATCAACATATAAATGGTAACCTTTTCCGAACAAGGGGTATGCCAACTCCCAGACAATTTTCCCACTGGTTCCAATATATGTGGGGCAATCACGGGGCTGGAGCTGGGAGTCTTTGCCTTCATAGATCCTGAATTTGCAGACGTATCCAGTGGCTCGATCACATAATTTATTTAATTTTAACCCATACCTGGCTCTCTTGCTTGGTATGTACTGCTTGAACTGCAGTCGGCCGGTGAAATGTACGAGGGACTCGTCCACACAAATTTTTTGGTCTGGGATGAAAACTTCTTCAAATCGCTGGGAAAAGGCATTGATTAGGGGGCGTATCTTGTACAATTTGTCGTAGTTGGGATGATCTCGGGGAGGGCACTGTGAATTGTCATTGAAGTGGAGAAAGCGCATAATCATGTCGTATCTTTTCCTGGACATGACAGCGGAATATATGGGCATGTGTTGGATGGGGCGTTTGGACCAATATGAATGGACTTCGTTCTTTTTTGTAAGCCCCATATTGAACATAAGGCCCAAAAATAATTTAAATTCCTCCAATGTTAGACGCCGCCACTGGAACATGCGGGCGTTGGAAGAATCGGGGTTGGCAGCAATAAATTGGGATGCATACAGATTCGTTTGATCCACTATATTCTGCAGCAAATCTTGTGGGAAAAATAAACAAAAATAATCAAATTTAGAAAAATTTGTAGTGTCGGGCTGCACACCTGGCTGTGCGGTGAAAGGGGGGATGATAGCGGATCCTGAGTTGGCAGGCAACCATAAGGGGTTTGCCAGGGCATCGGGAAGGTAGGATTGGGGCTGGATTCTTCGGGTTGGGCGTGCATTTCCATTGCTTGTACTGGGCTCCTCTTCCTGGGGTATGGCGCTGCTGGTGGTGGGCAGTTCTCCTGATCTTGGTGCTGATCTTGGTGCTGATCTTGGTGCCGATCGCATTCTTTTGGGAGGGACGGTTTCCTCCGGGGACTCGGACTCTGAGCCACTATCCTCCACTGGCTCGTATTCCGAACCAGAATCGGATAATGGGAGCTCCCCGCTGCTCTCATTATCCGACATGGCAAGAATGGCATATAACTCCTCAGGTGTGTAAACCCATTGGGACATTATGGCAGTGCTTATTGGTGGGCCTGTGTAATGGTACTGCTGGTGGTAGTGGTGGCGGTCTGTGTGGTAGTACCGATGGAGGTATTAGTGGTGGGCCTGTGTGGTGGTACCGATGGCGGTATGGGTGGTGGTGGTACCAATGGCGGTACAGGTGGTGGTGGTACCGATGGCGGTACGGGTGGTGGTGGTGGCGGCGGTACCGATGGCGGTACAGGTGGCGGTACGGGTGGTGGTGGTAGCGATGGCGGTATGGGTGGTGGTGGTACCGATGGCGGTACAGGTGGTGGTGGTACTGATGGCGGTACAGGTGGTGGTGGTATGGGTGGTGATGGTACCGATGGCGGTACAGGTGGTGGTACAGGTGGTGGTGGCACTACCGACGGTGGTACGGGTGGTGGTACTGGTGGTGGTACCGATGGCGGCACTAGTGGTGATACTGGTAGCGGGCCTGTGTGGCAGTATAGATGCTGGGCCTGGTGGCGGTACTGGTGGTGGTACTGGTACCGATGGCGGTACTGGTAGCCTGTGTGGCGGTGCCAATGGCGGTACCGATGGAGGTGGGCCTGTGACAGATGATTGACAGATGGGCTGATTAATTGATTGACAGATGGGTTGATTGACAGGTGGGCTGATTGATTGACAGATGGGCTGATTGATTGACAGATGGGCTGATTGACAGATGGGCTGATTGACAGATGGGCTGATTGACAGATGGGCTGATTGACAGATGGGCTGATTGACAGATGGGCTGATTGACAGATGGGCTGGGCTGTGTGACAGGTCCTCTTTATGGGGGGGGGCGTGTTGTGCACTGTAAACTTATGTAGACAAACTACACTGAGCTAACTTACTGATCTCTTCTCTCTCCTCACAGATCGGTGTGTGAGGAGAGAGCAGGGATCAGGTAGTAACTCCTGTGGAGTTTGTTTACATTTGTGACCGGCTGTGATTGGACACAGCCGGTCACGTGGTAAACAGCCAATTCATTGGCTGTTTACTCTGATCGGGGACGCGCTGTGTCCAAGGGACACTCGCCTTCCCCGATCCCCGCTCTGCAAGCCTGTGGCGGCGCGCATGGAGCGCCGCCGAGTTTGTTTTGACAGGTGATCGGCTGTGACTTTGACACAGCCGATCACATGGTAAACAGCCAATGAAATTGGCTGTTTACCGTGATCGGGGAAGCGCTGTATCCGAGGGACACATGCCGTCCCCGATCACCGCGGGCGCGTGGAAGGCATTATCCTGCAGGACGTCATATGACGTCCAGTATCGATATTGCAACCACTTCCCGGACGTCAATTCGCTATTGACTGGGCGGGAAGTGGTTAAAGTAACAAAAAAAAAAAAATATAGGATTTTTTACTCACCGTAAAATCCTTTTCTCTGAGTCCATGGACCGACACAGCTTCTCTATTGACAAAGTGGGTATTATCCGTTAATTAGGAGTGACTAGGCAGAAAAACTTGTAAAAAGTGTTGCATCACACCTTCTACAGTACCGCCCAGGGGGCGGACCCTCTGGGTATAACCTCTCAGTCTGCATCTTCGCAGATCAGTTCGTCAAAAAGCAATACAAACTTAAAAGGAGGGGTGGGTGCTGTGTCGGTCCATGGACTCAGAGAAAAGGATTTTACGGTGAGTAAAAAATCCTATTTACTCTTTCGTCCATGGACCGACACAGCTTCTCTATTGACAAAGTGGGACGTCCCAAAGCAGTGTCAGAGAAAAAAACGAGGGGTGGTAACAGCATAAAAACAAACTTCACCCCCAAAACACAAAAACAGCACTCCTCCAACGGAGGAGTTGCAACTCTAAACAGCCGCTTGCAAAACCTTGCGGCCGAAAGAGGCATCCGAAGATGCACCTACATCAACCTTGTAGAATTTTGTGAAAGTGTGAGCGAACGACCAAGTCGCCGCTTTACATAGTTGGGAAACAGACGCTTGATGTCGGAAAGCCCAAGAGGCACCTATTGCCCTGGTCGAATGCGCCGTGACAGGAAAGGGGGGCGCCTGACCCTTTAAGGCGTAAGCCTGGATTACTATCTGTAGGATCCACCTAGAGATGGTGGCCGATGAGACTGCTTGGCCCTTCTTGGGACCAGCCACCGAAACAAACAGTGAGTCTGACTTCCGGAACAGGGAAGTAGCAGATAGGTATACTCTCAAAGCTCGGACAACGTCCAAGGAATGCAACGCCGACTCCTTAGGATTCGACGGCTGAGGACACAAGGATGGAAGTACAATGTCTTCGTTGAGATGAAAAGCCGAAACGACTTTCGGAAGAAAGGAAGGCTGCGGCCGCAGCACCACCTTATCCTTGTGGAAAATCAAATAGGGAGCCTTGCAGGACAAGGCTGCCAGCTCAGAGACTCGTCTAACTGACGTAACAGCCACCAAAAAGACCACTTTCTGAGAAAGTGTCAACAGGGGAATATCTCTAATAATCTCAAACGGTGCCTTCTGAAGCACCGAGAGGACCAAGTTCAAGTCTCACGGAGGTAACGGGGGACGGACAGGAGGGGCCACATGTCGGACCCCCTGCACAAATGTACTCACGAGAGAGTGAGTTGCCAGGGGTCGCTGAAAAAAGACAGCCAGGGCAGATATCTGTCCCTTAATCATACTTAGGGCAAGCCTTTGGTCCACCCCATGCTGTAAAAACAGCAGGATTCTGGAAACCAAATAGGTACGCGGATGCCATTTCATTTCCTCACACATGGAGATGTAGGCCCTCCAAGTGCGGTGATAGACCTTCCTAGAGGACGGTTTTCGAGCACTTCTCATAGTAGAGATTACTGAGTCTGACAGGCCCCGGTCTCTCAGTACCTGGTTCTCAACAGCCATGCCGTTAAAGCCAATGACTGTAAAGCAGGATGGAATATGGGACCTTGCGATAGCAGGTCCTTCCGTAGTGGTAGGCGCCAGGGGACGTCTGCTACCAGACGTACTAGATCGGCGTACCAAGGACGCTGAGGCCAATCTGGAGCAATTAGGATCATTGGAATTCCCTCTGCCTCCACTCTGCGGAGCAGAAGAGGAAGAAGCCTTAAGGGAGGGAAGGCATAGATTAGCCGATACTGACCCCACGATGCTACCAACGCGTCCGTTGCGTCTGCCCATGGGTCTCTTGACCGGGCCACAAATCTCAATACATTCTGATTGAGTCGGGAAGCCAGAAGATCTACGTCTGGTGTGCCCCATCTTTGGCAGAGGAGTTGGAACACCTCCGGGTGTAAGGACCATTCTCCCTGGTCCAGCATCTGGCGGCTCAGGTAGTTCGCCTGCCAGTTTTCCACACCCGGAATGTACACGGCCAACAGTGCCGGTACGCTCCTCTCTGCCCACTTCAGGATGCGAGCGATCTCCGATGCTGCAGCTGAGCTTCTTGTTCCTCCTTGATGATTGACATATGCCACTGCTGTGGCGTTGTCTGACTGGATCCTGACTGGACGCCCTTGCAGTCTCTGAGACCATTTGAAGAGGCACAGCTTGATCGCCCGGATCTCCAGGACATTGATCGGCAGGAGGGCTTCCTCTGGGGTCCAGCGACCCTGCGCCGACTGGACACCCCAGACTCCCCCCAACCTGTAAGGCTGGCGTCCGTCGTGATCACTATCCAGTAAACCGGAAGAAATTACTTCCCGGCCATTAGAGCCGGTGCTGTCAGCCACCATACCAGGGATCTCCTGACTAGGTGGCTCACTCGGATTTGATAATCCAGAGATGAAGGGCATCTGTTCCATCTGGACAGAACTTCCTTCTGTAACACTTGAGTGTGGTATTGAGCATATGGGACCGCCTCGAAGGAGGCTACCATGAGGCCCAACACTCGCATGCAAAAACGGAGTGACGACCAATTCCTGGAAGTCAGCTGCCGTACTGCAGCCCGGAGGGTCTGCAACTTCTCCACAGGGAGGAATACCTTTGTCTCTGAGGAATCCAGAATCAACCCCAGGTACACTAGGCGTTGAGTGGGCACCAATACTGACATTTGCGTGTTTAGTATCCAACCACAGTCTCGAAGAGTCTGACAGGTAATGGACACGCTTACCTCTAATTCTGAGCTTGAAGGGGCCTTCAGCAGAAGGTCGTCCAAGTAACCTGTGATAGCGATACCCCGCTGCCTTAGAAGTGCCAGAATCGGAGCGAGCACCTTGGTGAACGTCCTGGGTGCTGAGGCAAGGCCAAACGGGAGGGCCACAAACTGGTAGTGGTTCTTCCCGATAGCAAATCGCAGAAACCTCTGGTGTCTGGAGTATATGGGGACATGCAGGTATGCGTCCTTGATGTCCAAGGAGGCCAGAAAGTCCCCCGGATGGAGAGCCGTGACTACAGATCGAACCGACTCCATCCGAAATCTTTGTACCTTCCGAGAAAATTAAGTACTGTCCGTGATACTTTTTTTATTTGCACTAACATAGAATTTTTCAGGACAAGCTTTCGGGGTATGTCCCCTTCTTCAAGGTCCAAGCAGTACTGCTTGGACCTTGAAGAAGGGGACATACCCCGAAAGCTTGTCCTGAAAAATTCTATGTTAGTGCAAATAAAAAAAGTATCACGGACAGTACTTAATTTTCTCTGTCACAATTGCACTAATACGGCTACAATTACGTCAAGTTTGTACCTTCACAAAGCAATTGAGGGCTCTGAGATCCAAGATTGGACGAACCCCCTCCTTCTTCGGCACAATGAACAGATTTGAGTAAAAACCCTGACCCCGTTCCTGTTCTGGAACTGGAATAACTACCCCGCGTTCCAGTAGACCCTGGACCGCCCCATACAGGGCCTCCCGACGGGTCGGTAGTAGCTGGAGATTGGAGGTGATGAATCTGTCTGGTGGACAAGAGAGAAATTCTATCTTGTAGCCTGAGGAGATTACTTCGCAAACCCACCTGTCGGAGACTAGAGCAGTCCACTGAGTCGCGAATTTGCGAAGACGTCCCCCCCCCCCGAGAGCTGGGTGGGGGCGGACCTTCATGTGGACGCAGATTTGTCCGCAGGCTTGTTGGGTCTGCGGGACCAAGGACGCTTCTGTCCTTGGGCAGGCGCTGTATCGGCCTGGGGTCTTTTCCCTGTCGCCTTAAGGGGGCGAAAAAAACGCTTACGTGCAGTAAAGGAGGGCCCTTGCCCTTGGCGTGGTCCCTTACCCTTGCTAGTTTGGGGAAGCAAAGTGCTCTTACCTCCTGTGGCATCCTTGATGATGTCATCCAGAGAAGCCCCAAAAAGTCTGTCGCCCTTAAAAGGCAGATCCAACAGGGCTTTCTTGGAAGTCTGGTCCGCAGACCAGCCCTTTAGCCAGATCAGGCAGCGTATTGCTACTGCATAAACCGAAGCTCTTGACAGCAGGGGAATAGTATCCATGTCTGACTCGCAGACAAACTTAAGGCCCTGGACCAACTGGTCGGCCAAAGTTATCTCATTAGGAGGAGCATCTCGCTCCTTTAACCCCTGGAGTAGCAATTTTGCCCATTCAGTAAGTGTGTGAGACACTAGGGCCCCCGCCAATGCCGGGCGTACTGCCGAGCCTACCACTGAGTATAGGTAGCGAGCGAGTGCTTCAGCCTTCTTATCCACAGGGTCCTTGAAAACAGGAGCCCCTTCTACTGGAATAGTGGTGGCTCTATTAAGTCTGGACACCAAAGGGTCCACTATAGGGGGAGAGGTCCATATCTTCAGAAAACTCTCCTCAAAGGGGTACCGTACTGCAAACCTCTTTGGGGCTGTAAAGACCCTCAGTGGGTTCTCCCATTCCTTGTATAAGAGTTTGTCAAAATAAGACACACAAGGGAACACCTTAGCAGTGCGGGCAGGTTTACGAAACCCAAAGGGGACTGGAGTATCTGCTACTTCTGCAGTCTTTTCGAACTTTAGCGTATCCCGCACTGCAGTAATAAGGTCAGATACCAAAGCCGTCTCGCGTACTGACCTGGACTTGGAGTCCTCCTCACTGTCCGATCGGTCACGGTCTGCAGTCTCTGATGCATCAGAATCTGGGCCATGAGCCATAGCTGGACCTGGTTCTGCATCAGAAATATCCCCAGAAGATTGCAGGGGACGGGGGCGTTTATTACCCCCTGTATTCCCGTGTGCTGCTTCCACCCTGGCAGCAAACGCCTCTAGGATTGCCGATGTAGCGTCCATAGACACCTCAGGGATACCAGCTGCTAAATCTGGTGTTTCAGGGGAGAAGACATCTGGCTCAGATGCCATGCTGACCACACGCTGACACCCACAGGGCTCCAGGCAAGATATCAATAGGCCACCCTCCTGTGCTGCAGAGAGGCTGGGTCACCCAGAGGACTCCGATGCAGGCCCTGGAGCGTAAGCTCACCGGCCACCCGTGGAGCGACGGGCATGTCGTGGAAAACCCAGCGCGTAGCTAGGGTCGGCACACGCTCGATGGCCGAAACTGGGGAGACTACAAGGATCGAGGATCCAGCCTGTCACCCAGTCGGCAGTTGATCGAAGATCGCAGGAAACAACAAATGTAGCAAAAAAAAAAAAAATATATATATATATATATATATGTTAAAAAGGGGAAAGGGGAAGTGGACAAGGTGGGACTTTAAATGGAACACACAGCAGTACATTTTAAGAAAGGATAGTCAAGCGACTGGTAAAGTCATGTATTTTATTTGAACATCATTCAAACAACATTTTAAGGGCATACAGCCTCTAATTAAATACATAATTAGCATACATTACATGCACATATACAATCAGTAATATGAAATGTTATCAGTAAAAAACACTTGGTAACTCAAGACAATGTATATTTAACCAAAGTGTAACAACTATTTCAATTGGTCTAAAAGATCCTTGCTAGACAGAAAAAAACTGATCTGCGAAGATGCAGACTGAGAGGGTATACCCAGAGGGTCCGCCCCCTGGGCGGTACTGTAGAAGGTGTGATGCAACACTTTTTACAAGTTTTTCTGCCTAGTCACTCCTAATTAACGGATAATACCCACTTTGTCAATAGAGAAGCTGTGTCGGTCCATGGACGAAAGAGTAAGAAGGTTATTCTTACCTGCTCTGTGCAACAATAATGCACAGAAACATTGTTTTCCTTCTCTTCTCATAGTCCCTGCTGGCCCTTGCAAGGTCCTCCCTCCTTTAGCAAAGCAGGAACTCTAAGAGGCACACATGCACATGTGTTCCTGTTGGGTCCTACGTGGGGCTGTGTGCGTCCATAGATACACACAGAGCTGGTAAGCCATGCCCCTTTCCCTTCTTACAGCATTTTGTCTGATATCAGCTGGAAGTGATAAAGGTAAGCGCTAGCCCTTTAAATTACAAGTGATTAAAACACAAATACAAAATAATTTTTAAATTGGCTTTAAAGTACTGCTTGAAGCTACCCAACAAATATGTAATATTTGCCCTGCACTAAAAATTAGGAATTTATCTTTAAATCAGGACTAAATTTAAAGTAGAAAAAAAAAAGGTTAGCAGGCAGAGCAATATGATAGACAAGAGTACATCGCTACTTCCATAAAACTTCTTTCCCTTCCTGCTAACAATTATTTTTTAACTGTAGACTAACTGCTTCACATATGCAGTGCAGATGCCGATGTAACTTCCATAAGCATGCATGGGATTTTTGCCATCGGTAGCCAACCAAAGACTAATGATAGAAGCAGAGGCGTAGCTTGAAGCTTGTGGGCCCGATGCAAAAGTTGACCTGGGCCCCCCTCATTACCACCCACCACTTCCACTGTGCGTGCAGATACATCCACCGCACGGCAAGATACTCAAAGTGGCTTAAGAGTTTTGAGTTCCCAGAGTTCCACTTTACATCAGAGGACAGGGATCACCGATGGAGAATCAGAGGACAGGGATCACCGATGGAGAATCAGAGGACAGGGATCACCGATGGAGAATCAGAGGACAGGGATCACCGATGGAGAATCAGAGGACAGGGATCACCGATGGAGAATCAGAGGACAGGGATCACCGATGGAGAATCAGAGGACAGGGATCACCGATAGAGAATCAGAGGACAGGGACCCCTGCCAGGTCACTTGGCAGAGCTCCTTTCCCATCCCAGCAATGTATACAGCTCCTACCCCCCCTTCACACTACACAGGGCTGAAATCACATTCCTTTACACACAGTCTGTCAGTCTTCACAGGCTGTTTCTGGCTTTTATGTTGCCCTTCTGACCTGTGAAATTCTCTGGTCAGAATGGCAGTGTAGTTGCAGTAGCCAGATACACCCTTTGCAGATCATGGCTAACTGGCTGTGTTGTAAAGGAATGTGATTTCAGCCCTGCAGAGGAGGAGCAGTATAGAGTGCTGTAATGGGAAAGGAGCTCAGCAGCCGGGCATATTATCCAGGGCAGAGGGGGTGGTCAGGGGGATTTTGGGGGGGTGCAACTTAGATCTGGGAGGGCAAAGCCATGTGACACAAAATCTGGAGCCTGTAGCCCTTCAGGGGCCCCCTGAGGAGGTGTTAAGGGATTTGTTTTAGCAATTTCTGAAGGTTTCCCTGTCAGTGTTGGCAGGTGTTGGGGAAAGGTCATCTCCCAGAGGTGTGTGTCTTTTCCCCAGTTGTCAGGGAAGTGGGGTAAGCGGACATCCCCGAATGGGGGGGGGTACAGAGAATCCCAGCTGACTAGAAGATACTGAGCGGTGTCTTACCTCACCAGTGACATCGGTCCCATCATGGCTATAGGACGGCACTCTCCTCCTCTTGCCTTGCTAAGCACAGTTACCATTCCATGTTGCCAGCATACAGCACAGACAATTCCCCATCCTGGGCTGTTCTCACCTCGTGCTCCTCTCCATTCAGGAAATGCCTCACAGCTTCTCCCCAGCCAATGAGATTGGAGGGGTGTGGACTGTAGAAGGCAAAGAAGAAGCCCAGTACTGGAGCACGGCTGTGGGGCCCTAGGGCATATCAGAGCTGGACTTTGTGGAGGATATGATAATATGACAGGGAGGCTGCTGGGGCCCCTTGGAGCTAGGGGCAGGGTTGCGATTGTGACCCCTGCAACCCCATATGCTATGCCCATGGATAGAAGAGTCTGGACCTGGAAGAAGACCAGGAGAAGGTGGAAACAACAGCAATGGAGCAACAAGGAGGAGCACGGACTCACATTGTTAGAAGAGGGCATGCTAAAAAGGTACAAAATGTGTAAATATGTTCACTTTATGGCACAAGCTCCAAGGGGAACCAAGTGGATACACTTCATGATGCCATCTGAATGGTTTACATGGTTTACAACTAGTTTTTGGAATATGTCCTGCATGGAAATTCAGTGTATTGTTTCATTACAAAAGGCATAAATCCAGCTTTATTGACTAGAGACAAACATCAGAAGTACTTTACAGGATTTTTTATCTAATGTTTTAGTAGATAATCACATTGCTTATTTCTGCAAACTGTGTTTATTTATGTCCCCCAAAACAGCTGGCAGTTTTAATCATTGTGAGTTATTTCACAGCATATTACCCACTAGATAAAACTATATCCAACTCAATAAACACAGAAGAGCATGACCATAATGGTACCACCTGATGTCATAAGAACACCAATGAAAATAATGGGCAGAAAAACTATTGTAGATGGTGTTGTACAGATCAGTCCAGTCAATTGAGTTTAAAAAAAAAAATCACTTAATATGATCAAGCATAGAAAAAGTACGCTGCTTGCTGCTAAATAAATCTCTTTTTCGGTTTAGACCAGCACACAAGGGGATTCATAAACAAATTTATTTGGACAAGTCACACACACATTTCAGTTACACCATAACGAACAATGTTGGCTTGAGTTTACTGTAAAACCACAGATGACATTTTTTATTGCTCCTAAGCCAAATGTTTGTATCAACATTATTTACTCACAATGTGACCTTCTGTGCAAAGTCAATGTGAACAATGAGAACATCCTATATTCCATGGAACAATAATGGCTGAGAAATGACGCAGTCTAAATGTGTACTTTTTAAATAATGTTCAAGTAATGACATTCCTCTTTGCAGTATATTAACCATTGAACACTGTAGGGAGTTGTTTTGTAAATCTGATTATTCCAAAAGTTTAGCTAATAATCTTGCTGTAATTTGCTCTAGATATAATATTCAGTTAGCTATTTCTGTCCATAAATTTTTACTGAAGACATAAACTCCACTTAAAGTGGGTCTGGATTCAAAAAGTGAACATGTGCTCTATTATAGGGAATATCTAGAAATGTTTTGACTCTTAGTCTCAAGAAATTTGGAGAAGTCAGTACTGTGCCACTAACTGTCCTCTTTCCTGGAGGGGATACTGTACCTAAATACCTGCATTGCATGCGTTCCCCTATTTCTGCTCCATTTACACTTCCTTCTTGAATATTTGATAACCAGTCATCAAATTACCAGTTATAAGGGGGCAGCTCTGACATTAACGTGGGTCTCCACCTAAAGGGGAAAGCTACACTTGTTTGAATCCTACCCCCCTCCACTACAACATTTAATTTTTTTGGGGGGAGGGGGAGCAAGTACCTGGTTTTGACAGGTACCCACTCCCACTTCCAGGCAAGATCGTTAATCTGCGATCTAGGACATTTCTGGAACCCTCCTCCCTCGCTGCCTTCTGGGACACACACGGGTTCCAGAAAATGGCGGGACCATTCAGAAAGCGCAGGGCGACTCATGCATGCACAGTAGGAAACAGCTGCAATGTTCACTTCCTGTTTCCCTTACTACAGATGCCAGTGCCTACACCTGAAGCCAACTGAAGAATCGGCTTGGGGTGCCAACATCGTGGGATCCCTGGGTAGGTAAGTGTCCTTATATTAAAAGTCAACAGTTACAGTATTTGTAGCTGCTGACTCTTATTTTTCTCTGAACGAGCCTGAAGCTCCTCTTTAAAGTGGAACTAAAGGCTTTTTATTGCAGAAGAGCAACATTCCTGCCTGCTTGTTTGCATCTTTCTTTAGAATGTACACCGAGCTACGCACGCACAGTTCAGTTTACTTTTTTCGGCACAGATCCTGTGTCAGGGTGACTGAACTTCTGTGCATGCACAGGAGGGGCATCATTTTGCACTGTTCAATGAAGATGGCCACATTCCAGCAAATGGAAGAGGTCGGATAGAAGATGCGGGTACAGGCGGTGAACCTTGAACGGTTAAAGGAAAGGATAATATTGTGGACTTTATTCCACTCTAAGAAGCAAAGCCATGTTTGTCTACCAAGGAGGCCACCTCCACACACACATACAGTGCAGAACAAGGCATGGCAAGTCTGTAGTGGGAAAAAGATTAGCTGGAAGGAAGTCTAGAGGACACAGCTTTCATAGTCCAGGTTCTCCTTAAAGCCCAACTACAGAGTAGGTAAAAGTCAGAACTCCTGTCTGATTTTTCTTGCTGTCTGTGGTCTTATTGGGGTATTTTTTCCCTCACTTTCTGTGTTTGTCTCAAGAGGACAGGAAGACACAGAGCCCTTCCCTGCTCTATCAATAAAGAAATGGGTATTGGCTGGAGTTGTCCACTGACATTTTCCCCACCACCTAGTAAAATCCATACTTTAATTCAGTAGAAGGAGCTGTGAGCCCCGGGCGTGTAGCCTGTCTATCCAACCCTTCTCACTCTGTGGAAGACCTCCCCCGGGTTCTTGACTGCAGCTTCCCATCTCTGCATAGAAAAAAAGATCCGGATCTCAGGCTTCCCTATGGACCACTGACACACAGATGAGCCTTTGCATTTTCTACCCCAGGATACCTCCATCCCCGATGGACATCATCATCCAGTGAACCTGTAAGTGTACACACTACACTGACAATTTAAATAACAGTAGGATTATTTCAGTTGGCGCCTCCCCTCTTCTTATACTTTAATTCTAACCTTAATCTTGAGATTTTTACCAAATATTTACCTTTATCCTTGCTCCTGAGATTTTTACTAAGTGGCCCTGTCCATTGCCTCCTGGCTATGTTTAGCTCTTACAGGTCATGCATGCTGCTGGGCCTATTCTTTCCTCATGCCAGCCCCCAGCCATCCAAAGGCATACAGCCCCAGCCATCGGAAAGAATAGACTGAGCGGTGCACATGCGCAAGAATTTCTACTGCAAAGGCTGTGTGGTTTCGAGCAGGGCCATACAGTGAAGATCTCAAGAGGGGAAATAAAGGCAAGAATTTGACTAGGTGGCCGTTACTCAGGGGATGGGGGGAAATGTTGCCCTTTAACCACTTGTCGACCTGCTCATGTACATTAACTGCGGCAGGTCGGCTCTCCTGCGTAAACCAACGTACCTGTACGTCGGCCCGTGCAAGGAGGATAGCGGGCGCGTGCCCACCGCATGCCTGCGGACTTTATGTCCGCCGGCGACCCGCGATTGCTGTGTACAGAGGCAGAAGGGGGAACTGCCTATGTAAACAAGGCGTTTCCCTGTTCTCCCTAATGACATGTCAGAGATCTTCTGTTCCCAGTGATCATGAACAGTGATTTCTGTCATATCTCTGGTAGCCCACCCCACTACAATTAGAACACACGAGGGAACACAGTTAACCCCTTGATCACACCCTTGTGGTTTTGTTAATAGCGCAAAAAATAAAAAACATAGACATGATTAAATGCCACCAAAAGAAAATAGGATTTTTTACTCACCGTAAAATCTTTTTCTCTGAGTCCATGGACCGACACAGCCTCTCTATTGACAAAGTGGGTATTATCCGTTAATTAGGAGTGACTAGGCAGAAAACTTGTAAAAAGTGTTGCATCACACCCTCTACAGTACCGCCCAGGGGGCGGACCCTCTGGGTATATCACCTCAGTCTGCATCTCGCAGATCAGTTCGTCAAAAAGCAGTACAAACTTAAAAGGGAGGGGTGGGTGCTGTGTCGGTCCATGGACTCAGAGAAAAGGATTTTACGGTGAGTAAAAAATCCTATTTACTCTTTCGTCCATGGACCGACACAGCCTCTCTATTGACAAAGTGGGACGTCCCAAAGCAGTGTCAGAGAAAAAACGAGGGGTGGTAACAGCATAAAAATAAACTTCACCCCAAACACAAAACAGCACTCCTCCAACGGAGGAGTTGCAACTCTAAACAGCCGCTTGCAAAACCTTGCGGCCGAAAGAGGCATCCGAAGATGCACCTACATCAACTTTGTAGAATTTTGTGAAAGTGTGACCGGACGACCAAGTCGCCGCTTTACATAATTGGGAAACAGACGCTTGATGTCGGAAAGCCCAAGAGGCACCTATTGCCCTGGTTGAATGCGCCGTGACCGGAAAGGGGGGCGCTTGACCCTTTAAGGCGTAAGCCTGGATTACTATCTGTCGGATCCACCCAGAGATGGTGGCCGACGAGACTGCTTGGCCCTTCTTGGGACCAGCCACCGAAACAAACAGTGAGTCTGACTTCCGGAACAGGGAAGTAGCAGATAGGTATGAAGAAAGGAAGGCTGCGGCCGCAGCACCACCTTATTCTTGTGGAAAATCAAATAGGGAGCCTTGCAGGACAAGGCTGCCAGCTCGGAGACTCGTCTAACTGACGTAACAGCCACCAAAAGGACCACTTTCTGAGAAAGTGTCAACAGGGGAATATCTCTAATATTCTCAAACAGTGCCTTCTGAAGCACCGAGAGGACCAGGTTCAAGTCCCACGGAGGTAGTGGGGGACGGACCGGAGGGGCCACATGTCGAACCCCCTGCACAAATGTACTCACGAGAGAGTGAGTCACCAGGGGTCGCTGAAAAAAGACAGCCAGGGAAGATATCTGTCCCTTAATCGTACTTCAGGCAAGCCTTTGGTCCACCCCATGCTGTAAAAACAGCAGGATTCTGGAAACCAAATAAGTACGCGGATGCCATTTCATTTCCTCACACATGGAGATGTAGGCCTTCCAAGTGCGGTGATAAACCTTCCTAGAGGACGGTTTCCGAGCACTTCTCATAGTAGAGATTACTGAATCTGATAAGAACCAGGTACTGAGAGACCGGGGCCTAACAGCCATGCCGTTAAAGCCAGTGACTGTAAAGCAGGATGGAGTATGGGACCTTGCGATAGCAGGTCCTTCCGTAATGGTAGGCGCCAGGGGACATCTGCTACCAGACGTACTAGATCGGCGTACCAAGGACGCTGAGGCCAATCTGCCCATGGGTCTCTTGACCGGGCCACAAACCTCAATACCTTCCGATTGAGTCGGGAAGCCAGAAGATCTACGTCTGGTGTGCCCCATCTTTGGCAGAGGAGTTGGAACACCTCCGGGTGTAAGGACCATTCTCCCTGGTTCAGCATCTGGCGGCTCAGGTAGTCCGCCTGCCAGTTTTCCACACCCGGAATGTACACGGCCGACAGTGCCGGTACGCTCCTTTCTGCCCACTTCAGGATGCGAGCGACCTCTGATGCTGCAGCTGAGCTTCTTGTTCCTCCTAGATGATTGACATATGCCACTGCTGTGGCGTTGTCTGACTGGATCCTGACTGGACGCCCTTGCAGCCTCTGAGACCTTTTGAAGAGGCACAGCCTGATCGCCCGGATTTCCAGGACATTGATCGGCAGGGGGGCTTCCTCTGGGGTCCAGCGACCTTGCGCCGACTGAACACCCCAGACTCCCCCCCAACCTATAAGGCTGGTGTCCGTTGTGATCACTATCCAGTAAACCGGAAGAAATGACTTCCCGGCCATTAGAGCCGGTGCTGTCAGCCACCATACTAGGGATCTCCTGACTAGGTGGCTCACTCGGATTTGATAATCCAGAGATGAAGGGCATCTGTTCCATCTGGAAAGAACTTCCTTCTGTAACACTCGAGTGGTATTGAGCATATGGGACCGCCTCGAAGGAGGCTACCATGAGGCCTAACACTCGCATGCAAAAACGGAGTGACTACCAATTCCTGGAAGTCAGCTGCCGTACTGCAGCCCCAAAGGGTCTGCAACTTCTCCACAGGGAGGAATACCTTTGCCTCTGAGGAATCCAGAATCAACCCCAGGTACACTAGGCGTTGAGTGGGCACCATACTGACTTTTGCGTGTTTAGTATCCAACCACAGTCTCAAAGAGTCTGACAGGTAATGGACACGCTTACCTCTAATTCTGAGCTTGAAGGCGCCTTCAGTAGAAGGTCGTCCAAGTAGCCCATGATAGCGATACCCCGCTGTCTTAGAAGTGCCAGAATCGGCGCGAGCACCTTGGTGAACGTCCTGGGTGCTGAGGCAAGGCCAAATGGGAGGGCCACAAACTGGTAGTGGTTCTTCCCGACAGCAAATCACAGAGACTTCTGGTGTCTGGAGTATATGGGGACATGCAGGTATGCGTCCTTGATGTCCAAGGAGGCCAGAAAGTCCCCCAGATGGAGAGCCGTGACTACAGATCGAACTGACTCCATCCGAAATCTTTGTACCTTCACAAAGCAATTGAGGGCTCTGAGATCCAAGATTGGATGAACCCCATCCTTCTTCGGCACAATGAACAGATTTGAGTAAAAACCCTGACCCCGTTCCTGTTCTGGAACTGGAATAACTACCCCGCGTTCCAGTAGACCCTGGACCGCCCCATACAGGGCCTCCCGATGGGTTGGTAGTAGCTGGAGATTGGAGGTGATGAATCTGTCCGGTGGACAAGAGAGAAATTCTATCTTGTAGCCTGAGGAGATTACTTCGCAAACCCACCTGTCGGAGACTAGAGCTGTCCACTGAGTCCCGAATTTGTGAAGACGTCCCCCCACCCGAGAGCTGGGTGGGGGCGGACCTTCATGCGGATGCAGATTAGTCCGCAGGCTTGTTGGGTCTGCGGGACCAAGGACGCTTTTGTCCTTGGGCAGGCGCCTTATCGGCCTGGGGTCTTTTCCCTGTCGTCCTAGGGGGACGAAAAAAATGCTTGCGTGCAGTAAAGGAGGGCCCTTGCGCTTGGTGTGGCCCCTACCCTTGCTAGTTTGAGGAAGCAAAGTGCTTTTACCTCCTGTGGCATCCTTGATGATGTCATCCATAGAGGCCCCAAAAAGTCTGTCGCCCTTAAAAGGCAGATCCAACAGGGCTTTCTTGGAGGTCTGGTCCGCAGACCAGCCCTTTAGCCAGATCAGGCGGCGTATTGCTACTGCATAAACCGAAGCTTTAGACAGCAGGGGAATAGTATTCATGTCTGACTGGCAGACAAACCTAAGGCCCTGGACCAACTGGTCGGCCCATGTTATCTCATCTCGCTCCTTAACCCCTGGAGTAGCAATCTTGCCCATTCAGTAAGTGTCTGAGACACTAGGGCCCCCGCCAATGCCGGGCGTACTGCCGAGCCTACCACTGAGTATAGGTAGCAGGCGAGTGCTTCAGCCTTCTTATCCACAGGGTCCTTGAAAACAGGAGCCCCTTCTACTGGAATTGTGGTGGCTCTATTAAGTCTGGACACCGGAGGGTCCACTATAGAGGGAGAGGTCCATTTCTTCAGAAAACTCTCCTCAAAAGGGGTACCGTACCGCAAACCTCTTTGGGGCTGTAAAGACCCTCAGTGGGTTCTCCCATTCCTTGTATAAGAGTTTATAAAAATAAGACACACAAGGGAACACCTTAGCAGTGCGGGCAGGTTTATAAAACCCAAGTGGACCGGAGTCTCTGCTGCTTCTGCAGTATTTTCCAACTTTAGCGTATCCCGCACTGCAGTAATAAGGTCAGATACCAAGCCGTCTCGCGTACTGACCTGGACCTGGAGTCATCCTCACTGTCCGGTCACGGTCTGCGGTCTCTGATGCGTCAGAATCTGGGCCCTGAGCCGTAGCTGGACCTGGTTTTGCATCAGAACTATCCCCAGAAGCTTGCAGGGGACGGGGGCGTTTACTACCCCCTGTATTCCCGTGTGCTGCTTTCACCCTGGCAGCAAACGCCTCTAGGATTGCTGACATAGCGTGCATAGACACCTCAGGGGCACCAGCTGCTAAATCTGGTGTTTCAGGGGAGAAGACATCTGGCTCAGATGCCATGCGGACCACACGCTGACACCCACAGGGCTCCAGGCAAGATATCAATAGGCCACCCTCCTGCGCTGAAGAGATGCTGGGTTACCCAGAGGACTCACCACCCTGGACCGGTACTGCTATGCTGCCGTGTGCTACGCCTGTGATGCTGTCCCACTGCTGCGGTGTCAGTCTGCGTCTTATATCAGCACTTCCTGTGTGAATTTTCGCGCCAGTGTAATGCCCCCTAGAGGCCTGAGACTCTCGCAAAATGACCGCCAAAAACGTCTGTATGGAAGAAAATGTGGGCTCTAAGAAAATGGCCGCCGAGCCGAAGATAGAGGCCAAGCAGCCGTAGCCCACAAAAAGATGGCCGCCGAACAGCAATATATACATACAGGGTGGACAAACATGGCCGCCTGGACTACAAGAAAAAGGCGCTGAAAACACAGGAAGATGGCCGCCGGGCAGTCACTAGAGGCCGAACCCGGCATGGACCACCACAAAATGGCCGCCGACAGCATGGAGGAGGAAGCACACAGGTAAGCAGAAATTACATTTCTTTTAAATGTTAGTTACAGCCAGCCCCGCTCCAGTGGAACCCCTTAGGTGACCCCCAGCACCCAACAACCTTTGTTAGAAGCCCAGGGAGGAGGGAAAAGGCAGGGAGAGAGGGAAGAAAGGGGCCACAACCACTTACTTGGTCTCTCCAGGAATGTCCAGCCAAATCACCCAGCCGAGGCAGGGGAGTTTACTTACCTATCCTGCATGTATTATTCTGGAAGACATTCCAAACAGATCATCGTCCGCGCACGGAAGGTGACTGTTGGCCAGGCATGCTGTGATTGGACCCAAAAAGGACAATCATATGTATGCCCTGGAGCGTGACACTCACCGGACAGGCTGCTGCGACTCGGCCGTAAGGTCAGCCGAAGCTGAGTGGTCCGATGCAGGCCCTGGAGCGTAGGCTCACCGGCCACCCATGGAGCAACGGGCATGTCGTGGAAAACCTAGCGCGTAGCTAGGGTCGGCACACGCTCGATGGCCCAACTGGGGAGACTACAAGGATCGAGGATCCAGCCTGTCACCCAGTCGGCAGTTGATCGAAGATCGCAGGAAACAAAAAATGTAGCAAAAAAATATATCTTTTTCCCCTGGACCAATGGGCCCAAAGGGAGCCATGTCCTACTTGCTAGACAGAAAAAAACTGATCTGCGAGATGCAGACTGAGGTTATATACCCAGAGGGTCCGCCCCCTGGGCTGTACTGTGGAGGGTGTGATGCAACACTTTTTACAAGTTTTCTGCCTAGTCACTCCTAATTAACGGATAATACCCACTTTGTCAATAGAGAGGCTGTGTCAGTCGAAAGAGTAAGCTCTATTTGTGGGTAAAAAAAAAACTTCAATTCTGTTTGGGTACAGCGTAGCACAACTGCGCAATTGTCAGTTAAAGCGACGCAGTGCCGTATCGCAAAAAGTGGCCTGGTCATTTAGGGGGCAAATCCTTCCGGGGCTGAAGTTGTTAAATAGATTTAGGATTATGGAGGAACATTGCGATATGCCTGATATTTTATGATAATGCCATTGACATCTATATCAGCTGTGTAATAGTTGGATTACACAGGAAGCGGTGGTATGAAATAGCCACAGCAGCGATAAACGTATTTTGTGCTTCCACGTGTGATGACTTCTTAAAAAGAAACGCTTGCACTTACTGCTCAGAGCCAGCTCTCATGAATGTTTTCTTTCTTCCTGAACAAGCCTGTGATTAATGTTGCAACATACCTGTAGACCTGTGTGTGCTGCAAACGTCTGACATTTGTCTTGACTCTTAACAGACGCATGCTTAAAGCAGAGGTCCGCCAAAATATTTTTTTAAAAGTCAGCAGCTACAAATACTGCAGCTGCTGACTTTTAAAATATGTACACTTACCTGTCCAGCGCACCCGCGATGACGGCACCCAAGGCCGACCCATGCCTCGGTCCTGGGATGCTGCCGCCGCCATCTTGGTGAGGGAATCAGGAAATGAAGCCTTGCGGCTTCACTTCCTGGTTCCCTACTGCGCATGTGTGAGTCGCACTGCGCAATCAAAATGGTCCCCTCCTGTCTTCTGGGACGCGTGCGTCTCCCAGAAGACAGCGCGGGGGGGGGGGGGGGACGTGCGTAACTCCCGCGGTGGTCTATGCCCAGAAGTGGGTGCAAATACCTGTTCCGAAAAGCAGAGGTTCCATTTTTGTGTGGATTTTTTTTTTTTTTGCAAAACATACCGTATATACTTGAGTATAAGCTGACCCGAATAGAAGCCGAGGCACCTAATTTTACCACAAAAAACTGGGAAAACATATTGACTTGAGTATAAGCCTAGGGTGTTTATCTGCATGCCTCACTGTGTCCATGCCTCACTGTGTCCATGCCCATGCCTCACTGTGTCCATGCCTCACTGTGTCCATGCCTCACTGTGTCCATGCCTCACTGTGTCCATGCCTCACTGTGCCCATGCCTCACTGTGTCCATGCCTCACTGTGCCCATGCCTCACTGTGCCCATGACTAGACTGACATTTAATATAGGAGTATATGGAAGGGGTGCCCGGCTTTGAAAAATCGTTGCTCCCCGGCCGTATGTCTCCCAGACAAAAAAACTTTGCACACTTGTAGAGGATAAATGGGGCTACATGTGTGCCAAGTTTCATGTCCAGAGGACCTACAACCGACTGGTACCGGGTCCCCAAAATCACAGGAGAAATTACAGTTTAACATGGGAGTCTATAAAAAGGGGTGCCCGGCTTTGAAAAATCTGTGCTCCCCGGTCGTAGGTCTCCTGGACAACAAACTTTTCACACTTCTATAGGAAAAAAGGGGCTACATGTCTGCCAAGTTTGGGATCCAGGGGACCTACGGCCATCCAGTACTGGGTCCCCAAAGTCCAGAAGATCAGGCGCAAAAAGGTGACTCGAGTATAAGCCGAGAGGGGCATTTTCAGCACAAAAAAATGTGCTGAAAAACTCGGCTTATACTCGAGTATATACAGTATTTTACCAAAAATAATGGATTATTTGTGACAAATGCAAAGCATAGATTCACAAGAAGTCACAATTAGAGCACTAAATAGCAACACCAGACAGCCACTATAGTACAACAGAAAAAACATATGGAAAAATAAGAAATTTTAGATTTTCCAACAGTAGCCACCAGGAAAAATAGATAAATCACATCAGTGGGGGCACAAACAGCAATAAAAAAATCTGCCACAGGTCCTAACCCTTCCCTACAATGTCCAGAACTAAAATAAAAAAAGTGTTTGGCTTTGAAAACACTTTAGGAAAATTTGTCTTGGGTAATTCAATATGCATAAATTGAATAGCATAGACCAGTGGTTCTCAACCTTCTAGTGCTGTAGCGTGGGTTGTCAGCACCCAAGGCAAGACAAGTAATTTGCGCCCCTAACCCACAGACATTTAGCGCTGAGTCCTTTTAATGGCAACAATAATTCACAGGTAGTGTTACTCACTGTCTCCGACTTTGTGGTGTCTCATAGCAGTGATCAGGAGATAGTGTCTCCTCCAGCCCCTCCCACTTTACATTGCTCACCAGTCAGCTGACCTCTAGTCTTTGCCCCCCAGCCATGCCATAAACTGAATGGGCGCCTGCGAAGAGGCTGAGTGGGCGGCCACAGGCTCCAGGAATAGCCCTGCTGGGTGGCCACAAAAAGGCTGGGAGAGCGGTGTGGGCTTCAGGAACAGCCCAGGATTCGGTGACCCCTGGCAAATCATCATTCGACCCCCAAGTTGAGAACCACTGGCATAGACGTTACAGCTATGCTTCAAAACCCAGATATAGACAGTTAAAATTATATGCAAATCCCAAATCCTCCTGTAACAGTCAAGCTTATACACACCACTTATGCCCCAAGCCTCTACTTTGGTCCTTTAATGGGAGCCTCATTCACAAAAAGGGAGGTTCAGAAGGTGGAGTGGTCAAAACCTTTTTTTTTTTTTTAAAGGTGAGATTTGTTTGTCGTGATATATGTAGAGAGACAGCACAAACCATTACTGTACATAAGCCATGTTTACTGAGAGAACCAGCAGGAAACAGGAAACACAACACAGGAAGAAGTACAACAGAGATGCACCATAGAGTTGCATTTAAAGAAACATGTCATCCATAACATCTCCCCCTTTTAGTGTTAATAAATGAACATTGTGAAATTTAAAACAGACAAAGCAATAACACATTCTACAGGTTAAGTCTCATAGGTGGTTTTGAACAGCTACCACTACGGGTGAAGACTGGCCCTTGTGCAAGGATTCCTTTAGCCCTTTCTGAAGTTACTGGGCTCCTCTCATCACGTACTGGCATGCTCTGCGCTTGACAGCTGTCGGGTATACTTGCTTGCCCAGAACTGTCATTGCCGTTGGTATGAGGCATTCCCTCTGTACATGCCTCACTGTCAATGGGTGAGTCTGATCTATCAACGGGATACTGAAAATCAGGCTGCTCTGCCACTCTCAAATCCACTCGATTGCGGCGATAGAGAGTTCCTTCAACGTCCACAAGATAGGAGCGTGGTGCAACCTTTTGCAGACAAGTACCTATTCTCCAACGGCCTGTTCGATCTCCAGGTAATGGTTTTATACGGATTCGTTCTCCAATATTTAATTCTGGCAAATCTCTGGCCGATGTGTCATATCGTGCCTTTGACACTTGTCTCTTAATCCTTATCTTTTCTGGAACACCTTGTATAACAGAGGGTTCAAGCAGCCTATTTGATACTGGTAAGGAGGTCGTTAATCTCCTTGACATCAGTCTTTGTGCCGGGCTACTATCCATGCCTTCAGTCAGAGTCTTTCTCCAATGTAAAATGGCCTTCCATGGGTCTTTACCATCACTTTGTGCTTTCTTGCATAAATTTTTAACAATCTTTACAGCTGATTCAGCTTTGCCATTAGCCTGTGGATGACGTGGTGAGGAAATAACATGCTCAAACTCCCATTCAGTGGCAAATTTTCTGAATTGTAGGCTTGCAAACTGAGGGCCATTGTTGGAGATCACTGTATCTGGTTGGCCATGACGTGCAAACTGAGCCTTGCACCTCTTAATTGTAGCTTCAGTGGAGAAGTCGGGAAGAAGGTCTATTTCCCAGAAGTCTGAATAATGATCGACTAAAAGCAGGTATTCCTTGCCTGCGTAGTTGAATAAGTCCATACTGATAATCTGCCACGGACGTGTAGGTATCTCATGTGACATCATGGTTTCTTTCTGTTGCAAATGGGCATATTCATTGCAGGTGGGACAATTACTGACAAAGTCTTTGATTTCACCATGCATGTTGGGCCAGTAAAGAGTATCACGAGCTTGCCTGTAGCATGCTTCACCACCAATATGGCTGGAGTGTATGCGTAATAACATCTCTGCTCTCAGTGACTTCGGTACGATGACCCTTGGACCTTTGTACAAGATACCATTTTGTATGCTGATCTCATCTCTAAAGGACCAGTATTCCCTTACAATTCCAGGTACTGCATCTTTTTCATCTGGCCACCCACTCAAAACAATAGACTTCAAAGCTTGTAAAGTTGCATCACTGTCAGTGTGCTGTATGAGTTGATGTAGTCGTTGATCTGTGACATTAAGATAGTCTGCTTGATTGATATCGGCAAAGAAATTTTGTTCCTGTTCCAGCAGACAAATTGTACGATGCTCATGCTCACCTCCAGGTGCCACATTATCTGACGTAGCTCTGCTCAGGGTATCGCCGATATACATTTCACATCCTGGCTTGTAGACAACATTGAGGTTGTAATGCTGCAATGTAAGCATCATGCTCTGCAAACGCTTGGGAGCACACAAAAGGGGCTTTTTGAATATGGCTATCAAAGGTTTGTGATCAGTTTCAGCTGTAATTGAATCCCGTCCATAAAGATAATGATGGAAACGCTGGCAAGCAAATACAATGCTTAAACATTCCTTCTCAATTTGAGCATAATTTTGCTCAGCTGATGAAAGAGCTCTGGACGCATATGCAACTGGATGACCTTTCTGCAAAAGGCAACAGCCTAGACCATTTTTACTGGAGTCACTTTGTATGGTAACAGGCTTTGTGACATCATAGTATTTCAACACTGGGGCAGAGGTGACCAAGTGTTTTATATCCTCTACTGCCCGGTCATGCTTGGGAAGCCAGTGCCAAACTGCATCTTTGTCCAGAAGTCGCCTTAGTGGCTCACACACCTCAGATAAGTGTGGCAGGAATTTTGCTAGGTATGTAACAAAGCCAATAAATCTCTGTACCGCTTTGGCATCAGCAGATTGTGGCATGTCCACAATGGCTTTAATCTTATCCGGGTCAGCTTTTAAGCCTTGTGAAGACAGGATATGTCCATGGAAACGGACTTCTTCCACCTTGAACTGCAATTTCTTCACACTAAGCCTCAGCATCACCTGCCTACAAAGATCCAGTAGCGCTATTAACTTTTCCTCCTGGTCTTGCTCAGCCTCCTCATCTGTATTGCCGCAGCCAACTATAAGAATGTCATCAGCTATTGGCTCAATTCCGTCAAGACCACCTAATAGTTCATGCTGCTTTCGCTGGTATACCTCCGGTGCTACAGAGACTCCAAATGGTAGTTTGAGCCATCTCTTTCTGCCCCAAGGAGTCCAGAACGTGGTCATGTAGCTACTCTTTTCATCCAGTTTGCACTGTAAAAAGGCATCACTAGCATCCACAAGTGTGAAGACACGTGCTTTAGGTAGTTTGTGCAAAATATCATCGAGTGTTGGCATTAAGTAGTGTGACCGTTTCAGGGCCATATTCAGAAACTTGGGATCAATGCATATTCTGATCTTCTCAGGCTTTCTGATAACAACCATGTTACTGATCCAATCTGTAGGCTCTGTTACTGAAGTTAGATGTCCTTCAGCTTCATATTTATCTAGTTGAGCTTTAACCAGTGGCTTAATGGCGATAGGCACATTGCGTGGGGCACATTGTACAGGTTGAATGGTAGGATCAAGTTCAAAACGAACCTCTCCTGGAACAGAGACTATCGGGCCCTCAAACACATCACTGTAGGTGTGAAGAATTTGCTGTTTTGTCAGTGGCCTAGTCAGAGATTTTGCAGGCTGATTATCAACATTATGTAGCTCAGCAGGAATGGTGAACAGCATCAGTCCAAGGCGCTCACATGTTGAACCTGATAATAGCGGTTTCTGATCGGCATCAACAATCTCAAAGTTCAGTTTGTGTATACAATCACGTATGCTGCATTATGTTTGGAATAGCCCCAATGATTCCATTAGTTCCCCTGAATACAACTTTAGTTTGGTGCTACTAGGCTGAAGGGGTGCTCTGGGTGCCAGTTTCATTTTGTCCTTTATACTCATGACATCACACGTTGCACCCGAGTCCAGCTGGCAGGGTTGGATTATATTGTTTAATCTGAGGTTTACAAACCATTTTTTGCCCTTTGTGTTTACAGCACCAATGCATTCTGAGGAGTAAACCATATCAGTGCTAAGCAGGTGTGCATTCTCCGGATCTGACATTTGCTCAATTGTGTGCAGCTTCCTTGCTTCCATTTTACTGGAGAGACACACTCTTGCAAAGTGATTTGGTTTACCACATGCAGTACAGATTTTCCCATATGCAGGACACTTTTCTTTCTCTCGTACATGCACATTGCCGCAATACTTGCATGATGCAGGCTTCCTCCCAGGTGAGTTGTGTAGGTGACCCTTGTGCTGAAACTTATGCTGGTGGTTTTTGAAGTTTTGCTGTTGTTTAGAGGCTGCATTGATATTGTCAATCAGTTTATCCTGCTCCATAGCTTTCATATGTTTGTCAGTAAGTTCAGCAGTGCGACATATCTCAATTGCTGTTTGTAGATCTCAATCATGTTTCCTCAATAGGTGGCGGCGTGTGCTTTCACTGGTGATACCCAAAACTATTTTATCACAAATACGTTCATCTCTCAGAGAGCCATACTCACAGCTTGCAGCTTTTGCTCTTAGCCGTGTGACAAACCTGTCTATTGATTCACAGTCTTCTTGCTTACAGCAGCCAAATATATATCTTTCATAGATGACATTTTTAGAAGGTCTGAAGAAAGCTTTTAATGCATCCAGAATGGTTTTGGTGTCACTCTATTGCTCCTCTGTGAGGTTCAGATTATGCTTGTAAACATGGAGGCATTCACTGCCCATTATCCTTCTCAGCGTGGCTGCTTGCACTGCTGCAGACTTCTCATTTAACCCTGTGGCTAGGGAATAGTCCTGAAACTCAGCCCTGAAATTGTCCCAGTTACTGCCAACATCTCCACTCACCCTCATTGCCTCAGGCAGTGGAATGCTGTTAGCTGCCATGATGCTGTTTTCCTTGCTGCAAACACTCAGCATCCAGGACAGGACTGCAATTGTCAGGAGGCACAATCAGTTCCAAGAACACTCACATGAAGGCTGGCAGGCTCTCAGCATCAAATGTGTAGAAAGAGCATGAATCCAAATCTTCTGACACCATGTTTGTCGTGATATATGTAGAGAGACAGCACAAACCATTACTGTACATAAGCCATGTTTACTGAGAGAACCAGCAGGAAACAGGAAACACAACACAGGAAGAAGTACAACAGAGATGCACCATAGAGTTGCATTTAAAGAAACATGTCATCCATAACAAGATTTGCACAAAACTCCATCTGGTTAGGTCTCTGGATCTAGTTATATGTTGGCTAAAGTCACCATTTGCATATGCATATTGTAGCATTCAGTTTGAATGTGTGTTGCATGCAGTGCACTGAAAAAATTGTGCGTGCACCATTTTTGACTGCGGGGCGACACACATCCATCAAACGTTGTGGTGGGGTGCCATTCAGAATAAATGGCACTGCATCACACCAACACACGTAAAGTGGCACTTCGCTACTGCATAAATCCCCTCTCCCCTGCGTGTGTGCAGATACAAAGACAGTCTCTTTCATTCATTTGAGACATGGCAGAGCTCAGCATCGCATCTGCACACTCATGGGGGATTTCTGCGAATGCGCACACATGAACCATAATGTCAAGAAAGCAATAATGTTTTACAAATTAGTGCGGCATTTCTCCTGGGCTCTGCAATAAAAATTAAAGCTTAAGTGCAGCCATAAAAATAGAACTGTGGGAACTGTCACAGGCTCTCATCAAGAATGGCCAATTATGCACACTATTCATAGAAGTCATACTATAGCTTCTATGTATGGAAAAGGATCTATGAATAGAGGGGGCGGACCGATCATTCACAGGTAACCATCCATATTCCCATCATATACGTTCCTGGAATAGACTAAAACAATGGGTTCTGCAGCAACCACCAGCTGGAAACTGGAACATACATGATGCAATGTAGATATTTGCCAGCACACCACAGATCTTGTGATCACATGCCTGACAAAGGGATCCTGCGTGGCTCCAAAATGGTGCACTCTTTTGCTTGTGATGTGATCATTCTTCAATAAATAATAGTTTGAACTTAACTGGAAGATCCGTGGTGTGCTGGCAACTATCTACACTGGACCTATCATTCATCTACACGCCCTCCATTCATAGATCATGTTTAATTCATAGAATCTGTAGTTTGGCTCCTATAAATGGCGCAGCTGGGAAAAAAGGGTGGGCATAGTTGGGCACTCCTGTGACAGCCTCTTAGTTCTATTATCCCCTGCTGCACCGGAAGACTATGGTGGCAGGGGTGGGGGGGCTGGATGGAGGAGTATTTCACCTAACAGAAGAGGCATCAGCACATGGGACATGTCCTACTAACATGTAAGTCATCTCGCTTGTGCTGACTTTTGCATTTTCTTTTTCGTACATCACGGGACACAGAGCGACTTAGTCATTACTAATGGGTTATATAGTTTACCTTCAGGTGTTGGCACTGGCCAATTCCAAACCGGAAGTACCCTCCCCTATATAAGCCCCTCCCACCCGGGAGCACCTCAGTTTTTTGCCAGTGTCTAAGGTGTTGGCCAAAGAGTAACATGTGTTTTCACTGGGCTTGCGTACAGGTTCTTTTGGGCCTTAGTAAGCTGTTCCGGATCCCACCAAAAAAGCTTCATAGCTAAACGGTCGGTACCCGGGCCTTGCAGCAGAAGAGCAAGGTTTTGCCTGTAATGCTTCTCTTAGGAGGGCTGGACCCTGGGATCCAGAGCTCTGGTCATACCCACGACCAAGACGCTGTCTGTGCAGGGTGCTATACAGGTCCAGGGGAGTGGAATCCTTGGGAACCCGGTCCCTGAAGGTTTAATTACAATGCCTGCCGTGATAGGTGAAGTTTGGACTTTTGTGGACCAAACAAAGTCCTGCGGCGGGGATCAGGTAAGTGGGGGCCCTCAGGAACTTGGTTCTATTGGGGGACCCCCAAGCCTAATTTGTCTTTCTGTCTGTTACCTAACGGTATTCCCGCTAAATATCTGTGTTTGCCTATAACTACTGAAAATGTAAAATTTTAATAGTAGTCAAGAAAAAAAAAAAAAAAAACAGGGACCGCGGTACCTGTGTTAAACCACTAGAGGCCGCTGTAGTCCATTTTTCTTGTAAATGTGGATCTTTGGTTTTCTCAACTCAAAAGATCCAGGCAGCTGGTAAGTTTCTCTGAGGGAATCCACTTCCTCTGCCCTGTTGCTGCGTTCATCCACCGCACAGGCCCTCCGGCAAAAAGGGCCCTGGCTCCTAGTCCTCTGTTGGTTTTCGAAAAGGGCGCCATTGGCGCACGGGCGCGCACGCGGGCGCGTGCACGCGCCTCCTATGAAAAAAAAGGGGCGGGGCGGGTGGATGACGCTCGATGCGCGCCGCGGCGCTTCTGCGCATGTGCGGGCGTCCCAGCATGGTTAAAAGACACAGTACAAGTGTCAGCTGCATGCAAACAGAGCTAGCAACAAACAGTGGCACACAGAGGCGGTTGATGCAGGCATCCCCATAGAAAGGCACTTTAGTGGACACCAGCTGGTATATAGCAGCACCTGTGTTAGACTATTACCAGCAAAAATTGGTGTATGACGACGGGAATACCTCAGCTTTGTGCTTAAGGGATATGTCGTCCAGACGCTCCGGAAATAGATCTTCCAGGAAGCCAAAGGGGTCTCCATCGGGCTCTGAGGATATTGGGCATGCTTGCACTGCACCAATCTCCCCTGAGAATGCAGAGGTCAGTAGCCGTAGAAACCCCGCAGGAATGCCTGGTGCTGCGGCTGTCCCCAGTCCACCAGCTCCTGTATATATAACAGAGGAGGTTTTATCCTCAACTCTGGGAGGATTGGAAGAGAGATTAACAGCATTGATCGCTGCTTCCCTGTCACAGGAAAAGCGCGTCCGATCTCCGTCTCCTCCTTCAGAGTGCCTGTTAGTGGAGGAACAGCCCCACACAGAGATCGACCTACCTGAAGGGGATCAGGATGAGGTTGATTCACTTATAGAGGAATCAACAGTGGAAGAACCTTTCTCAGCTTCTCAGGCTGAAAGATTATGGGTTCAGTCTCTGACTAACATGGTCCGATCAGCATTTAAAATGCCTCTGGCGGAACCACCATCCACTACGGTTTCCTCGCTGGGGTCGCTAAAAGCTCCCCAGGCGGTCTGTTCCTTCCCAATCCACCCTTTATTAGAAGGGCTTATTTACCAGGATTGGGAGCATCCTGATAAAATATTTGCTCCCCCCAAGAGATTTCCGGTGATCTATCCCATGGAGGATAAGTTCATAAGAAAATGGAGGGTCCCTATAGTGGACGCAGCCATCTCTTCTGTTAACAAATCACTGACATGTCCAGTAGATAATGTTCCAATGTTCAAAGACCCAATAGATAAAAAATTGGAGTCTTTACTAAAATCTGCTTTCTCTACAGCAAGTATGGTGACACAACCTGCGGTAGCAGCGATTGGAGTCTGCCAAGCAGTGAAAGATCAGTTGAAACAAGTCTTAAGGGACTTACCAGATCAGCAGGCTCATGCCCTAGCTGACCTGCCTAGAGCCTTGTGTTTTGCGGTGGACGCCATAAAGGATACAATCCAACAGGCCTCCCGCTTTACGCTGTCTATAGTACATATGCGTAGGCTTCTGTGGCTCAAAAACTGGTCTGCTGAAGCTCCCTGTAAAAAACTGCTGGTTAGCTTCCCATTTCATGGAGAACGCTTATTTGGAGAAGATCTGGACAAATATATCCAGAAAATTTCTGCCGGTAAAAGTTCACTCTTACCGGTTAAGAACAAGGGTAGAAGTCCTTCTTTTAAGAGGCCTACCTCTCCAGTCCCGGGCACATCGGCTGTGAAGCAGTTCCGACGGCCTCCGCGGTCAAATTCAGGGGGCAGAAATCAGGGACAATCACAGGGTAACAAGAAGCCCTGGATCAAGAGAGGTACAAAACCTCCCCCTAAGGCATGAAGTATTGCCCCCGCTCAATCGGGTGGGGGGAAGACTTCAGTTGTTCACAGAGACCTGGCGGGACACCATCAGAGACAGATGGGTGCTCTCCGCAGTAAGTCTGGGATACAAGCTGGAGTTAAAAGGCACTCCTCCTGCCCAATTTATGAGGTCAAACGTGCCAAGAGATCCCCAAAAGAGAGGATCCCTCCTTCTGGCACTAGAACAACTATTGCTCCAAGGGGTAATCATGAAGGTTCCCCTGGAAGAAAGCGGATTCGGGTTTTACTCGAACCTTTTCACAGTCCCCAAACCAAATGGGGACGTGAGGCCCATATTAAATCTAAAAGGGCTAAACAAGTTCCTAAATATCAGGACCTTTCGGATGGAGTCGATCCGATCAGTGGCCACCGCCCTACAAGGGCAGGAATGGCTAGCCTCGATCGACATAAGGGATGCTTATCTGCATATTCCCATCTTTCCGGCCCATCAGAAATTTCTACGCTTTGCAGTAGAAGGGCGCCATTTTCAGTTCAGAGCCTTACCTTTCGGTCTGGCCACAGCACCACGAGTGTTCACAAAAATTCTGGCCCCATTATTGGCCAATCTAAGAACACAGGGTGTAACGATAATGGCATATCTAGACGACCTGCTACTAATAGACCACTCAGTGGAAAAGCTGGAAGTAGCTATTCACAAGACAATCGAGTATCTGGAATATCACGGTTGGATTATCAACCGGGACAAGTCAGCTCTAAGACCAGTCAAAAGTCTGGAATACTTAGGGCTAAGGCTGGATTCAAATCAGAGAAAGATTTTCTTACCTCCAGAGAAGGTGTCGTCTTTAAGAAATTTGACCCACTTAGTGGGTACAAAAAGAAAACCATCCATACGTCTCTGCATGAGGCTGCTGGGAAAGATGGTGGCTTCATTCGAAGCGGTACCCTACGGTCAATTCCATTCAAGGAATTTGCAAAGGGCCATACTGTCAGCCTGGAACAAAAAAGTTCAGGCTTTAGACTTACCAATGTCCCTGTCCCCTTCCGTTCGCAAGAGCCTCCATTGGTGGTTGGTGCCCCAGAATCTGGAAAGAGGGAAACCCTTCAGTCCGGTTTCTTGGAAGGTGGTCACTACAGATGCCAGCCTCATCGGCTGGGGGGCAGTGCTGGAGCAATGGTCTCTCCAGGGCAGGTGGTCAGAAGCAGAAAAGGCCCTGCCCATCAATCTCTTAGAGATACGAGCAGCCCGGTATGCCCTAGTAGCATGGACATCCAAACTCCAGGGGTCCCCTGTCAGAATTCAATCAGACAATGCCACGGCAGTGGCATATATCAATCATCAGGGTGGCACCAAAAGTCGTGCAGCCCAGAAGGAAGCAAATTGCATCCTGGAGTGGGCAGAAAGATATGTCCCAGCCATATCCGCGGTTTTCATCCCAGGAGTGGAAAATTGGAGAGCGGACTTTCTAAGTCGCCAACAATTATGCCCGGGGGAATGGTCTCTTCACCCCGAGGTTTTCCAGGCAATATGCCAGCGGTGGGGAACACCGGATGTAGATCTGCTAGCATCCAGATTCAACGCAAAGGTGGACAGGTTTGTGTCTCGCACAAGGGATCCCCTAGCTTGCGGCTCGGATGCCCTAGTGTTCCCTTGGGATCGGTTCAAGCTGATATATGCATTCCCACCGCCACAATTGTTACCACGATTACTCCGCAGAATCAGGGTAGAAAAGAAACCAGTGATTCTGGTGGCTCCAGCGTGGCCCCGAAGGGCATGGTACGCGGAGATTGTAAAAATGTCAGTGAGGAGTCCTTGGACCCTCCCACTTCGTCCGGACCTGCTGTCGCAAGGACCGATATACCACCCTTCCTTACCAGCCCTAGGTTTGACGGCCTGGCTATTGAAGCCCACATTCTGAAAAAGAGAGGGCTCTCTAATTCTGTGGTATCTACCATGATCAATGCCAGGAAACCGGTATCCAGGCAGATCTATTATAGGATCTGGAAAGCGTACATTACGTGGTGTGAGACCAAGAAATGGCATCCACGTAAGTACATGATAGGGAGGATTCTGGACTTCCTACAGTGGGCTGTAGATAGGAAGCTGGCCTTGAGTACTATCAAGGGTCAGATTTCGGCCTTGTCAATATTTTTTCAAAGGCCCTTGGCTTCGCATTCACTAGTCAAAGCCTTTATACAAGGAGTGATGCGTATTAGCCCTCCGGTTAGTATTCCCATATGTCCTTGGGACTTAAACCTGGTGCTGTCGGTTCTACAGAAACAACCGTTTGAACCATTACAACACATTTCCTTGGTTCTTCTCACCAGGAAATTGGTTTTCTTAGTAGCCATTTGTTCGGCTAAAAGAGTGTCGGAATTAGCAGCTATGTCCTGTAAGGAGCCATATCTGGTTGTCCATAAGGACAGAGTAGTATTACGTCCTCATCCAGCCTTTCTTCCTAAGGTGGTATCGAGGTTTCATTTGAACCAAGATGTGGTTCTTCCTTCTTTTTTCCCCAAACCTAGCTCAGTAGAGGAAAAGTTATTACATTCTTTGGATGTGGTAAGAGCAGTTAAAGCTTATCTAAAAGCCACTGCTCAGATTCGCAGAACGGATTCTTTGTTTGTTCTGCCGGAAGGCCCCAGAAGGGGTCAGGCAGCATCAAAATCTACTTTAGCCAAGTGGATTCGACAGGTCATAATACAAGCCTATGGCTTGAGAAAGAGACCGCCTCCGTTCAAAGTTAGGGCGCACTCCACAAGAGCGGTTGGAACTTCATGGGCAGTGCATCACCAGGCCTCCCTGGCTCAAGTATGTAAGGCCGCAACATGGTCTTCGGTACACACGTTTACTAGATTCTATCAGGTAGACGTTAGAAGTCAGGAGGATGTCGCCTTTGGGCGCAGTGTGTTGCAGGCCGCAAAAGATCCTCATGCCTGATGGCGCCCAGCTTATGTACCCCCCCCTCATTTGGCATTGCTTTGGGACGTCCCATTAGTAATGACTAAGTCGCTCTGTGTCCCGTGATGTACGAAAAAGAAAAAGGGATTTTTATAACAGCTTACCTGTAAAATCCTTTTCTTGGAGTACATCACGGGACACAGAGCTCCCACCCCTCTTTTTGGGACACTTATTGCTTGGCTACAAAACTGAGGTGCTCCCGGGTGGGAGGGGCTTATATAGGGGAGGGTACTTCCGGTTTGGAATTGGCCAGTGCCAACACCTGAAGGTAAACTATATAACCCATTAGTAATGACTAAGTCGCTCTGTGTCCCGTGATGTACTCCAAGAAAAGGATTTTACAGGTAAGCTGTTATAAAAATCCCTTTTTTTTTATTTTGGCTGCACTTAGACATTAAATGCAATTTAGCACACTTTTGTGTAGTACAGCTGCCTAAAGCCTAGTACACACTTGTAGTTTTTCTTCATTCAACCCAGCAGGGCTAAACATAAAAAAAATGACAGCTCAGGAGGAGCTGCTGTACTAACTATCCGATGTTAGTACAGTGATCTCCCTTGCTGTTCTACTGTGTTCTGACAGGGGGACGACCCCCCACCAGAACAACTTTAGTCAGCGCTATCAGCCACTGGCCCAGCTGACAGCAGTACACACAGGCTGAATGTCGGCCGGTTTCTATTGAACCGGCCGATGCTGCTTGACATTCGGTCTGTGTGTACTAGGCTTAAAGCGGTAGTAAAGCCTGCTTAGTGATTTTTACCTACAGGTAAGCCTATAGGGCTTACCTGTAGGTAAAATTAACATCTCCTAAATGTGCACTGTTTAGGAGATATTCACCCTGGATGCAGCCAGTTACGTCACATGCACATGCGCTCTGAAGGTCCGGCATAACTTGCCAGAACTTTGTGTCGGAACCAAGGGCTCTCACACGCATGCATGGGGGTGATGTCATCGCGGTTCCGGCTTATCGCATAGCCGGAGTGCAAACCCAGAAGAAAGACCGGGGGAAAATGTCAGCCCTCTCAGCGGTGACAGCACAGCACTGGAAGGCTTTGTTCCGAAATAAGCATTTCATAATGTGCTAGTATGCGATTCATACTAGCACATTATGCAATTGCCTTACAGGTTGTTGTTTTTTTATAAACAGCCGTGGTTTACTACCGCTTTAAGGCAAGAGTGGTGTCTGCTATTCCAGAGCTCTGTACTTCTGAAGAGAGAAGGCCTCCATTGGGGTCAAAACAATGCAGGCGGAGTCTGTGGCCAACTATCTCTTAGGGAACAAAAGCCATTCTACATGCTCCTACCTCCTCTCTCTACAGCACATAAGATTATAAAAACTGCTGCGACACTAGAAAAGCTGGAAAATTTCATTGTAGCTTTCTACTATATACAGGTTGTATTTCAATGTTTGCTACAATGCTCATCAGAATTGTAATCAGTATTTAAATGCTGAAGTGTAATTTACCATTAACTATATTTTAGGAGAATAACAAATAAGGAAAGAACACATGGCAAATATGCTATAGGCATAAATGTGAGAGGTGCATAGGGCTATCAAATAATAAGTATAATGATACATCTTGCTTCTTTCTCCATTTGCAGCCCATGACCTGATCCATTAAAGAAAATTAGTTAAAAGCATCTCGATTTGGATGTGGACTCACAGGTACCTTTAAAATATCTGAAGGTTCATGTACTCTGCAAGTACTCGAGAGGATGTAAGTCACTAGCATGCCATAGGTGTCAGAGCTTTAGGCCCATTGACCTGGTTAGTTCGGGAGCTGCTGTATCATTTCCATTTCGGCCAAGTTCCATCTCTACTTACCTCCTCACCAATAGCCTATAAACTTTACACAATGCAGGAGTAAAATTACTGGGCACAACGACCTTTCTAACCTGTGTCCACACATAAGACTGTCACTGGAAAATCACATTAGTTGTCTTTCTATCTCTCCATGTGGCTTTATGTACACGTAGGAGATCATCTGCTCTACAAATGTACCATCAGACAGGAAGGGTGGCCCTAAGCAATTTCTGCTGGTTTCAAAGACCTCCTACAGGTTTATATAAATACTTGTGTGGAGCAGGGAATTTCTATATAGGTGACAATGACAAACAATGCATTACTATTCTGTACCCCACCCAAGTGAAATCCCACCGAGTAGCTTTGAGAGAAGAGAGTGGATTATGTTTGGGATAATGCATCTCCTACTTTAAATGATCATGATCCATTGTGACCTTACAGTGACAAAATGTGTGTGGCACACAGTAACAAAATGACATTTCATTTGTGTGTTAGAAAAAAATTACATGATTTTCTTTTTTAATCTGTTTCATCATTTGTTACAACTCAGTGTTGCTGGTCTCCTGCAGGATTTCACTATAATAGTTGGCATTTCTGTAGTAGTCACTGTAGCAGGACACCCCAATTGTACTATGAAAA
This sequence comes from Rana muscosa, assembly GCA_029206835.1. Lineage (NCBI taxonomy): Eukaryota > Metazoa > Chordata > Amphibia > Anura > Ranidae > Rana > Rana muscosa. The sequence continues at coordinate 152,995,769 of CM055117.1, forward strand.
ACCATCAGGAAAGAACATGATAGCATAATTTGAGCATAAAGTGGAAATTTACCTATAACAACTTGATAAAATAATGTTCTTTACCAAGGAACATACATTCCACATTAATAATTATGCTACCAAAATATGTGTGTGCTGTAAATGGCCTCCAGCATTGTTACTGTTTCTTGAGGAGGCTGAAGGCTGCCATTTTGCCGAAGCCCAAAGCCCCTGAACAGCAGTAAATCTTTAGACTGTCAGCAGGTTGGCCTCTACAATTTGGCACAGTGCCTACAAATAGAGAGCAACTGAGCAGGATGAGACAGTGCATTACTGGATTTTAAACTGTATAGGCACTTATTTTATAATTTTACATAGCTACACCTGAAAATGGGGCCAGCCTGAAGTGATACTGTATAGCAGGACTTACATTTCTGACTAAAGTTTCACTTTAAGTTGGCAGTGGATGGAACTGAGAATACTGGCATAGACACAGGTCCCGGACTGGCCGCTGATGATCTGCATATGCTGGTGGTGGTGGGAGGAGCGGAGGCATTCTCTGCCTACCAAGCCCATCCATGGCAACCCTGGCCGCCGCTGAGCAGAAAGTGCCTGTTCGCGCATGCGCCCTGCAGCCGGCGGGCACCTGGCAACCAGGACGCCAGGAGAGGAGGAGGGACAGAGAAGCCCAGGAAGAGGTCTTATGCACCTCGCTATGGGGAGGCGGTGCCATCCGCCAGTGAACACAAGCGGCCATGCTGTGACAAGGGGGAGGCGAGCTGCGGGATGTCAGCGTATCTCCCCCACTTGCCCCCCCTTCTCCTGTCAGCAGAGCGCGGCTCTCATCTTGTTCGCTGCTCAGCTTGTTGCTGATTTGCTTCTGTCCCCATTGGCCACAGTGGAGGGCCAATCAGAAGAGGCTACGCTGTACCAACACCACCAGAAAGAGCGCCACCGCCACGCTGTACCCACAGCACCAGAGAGAGCGCCTCCACCACCCTGTACCCACACAACCAGAGAGAGGGAGTGCCACTGCCATGCTGAACTCACACCACCAGAGAGAGAGCCCCACCGCCATGCTGTACCCATACTACCAGAGAGAGAGCGCCACCGCCACGCTGTACCCGCACCACCAGAGAGCCACGCTGTACCCGCACCACCAGAGAGCCACGCTGTACCCACACCACCAGAGAGCCACGCTGTACCCACACCACCAGAGAGCCACGCTGTACCCACACCACCAGAGAGAGCCACGCTGTACCCGCACCACCAAAAAGAGAGCCACGCTGTACCCGCACCACCAAAAAGAGAGCCACGCTGTACCCGCACCACCAAAAAGAGAGCCACGCTGTACCTGCACCACCAAAAAGAGAGCCACGCTGTACCTGCACCACCAAAAAGAGAGCCACGCTGTACCTGCACCACCAAAAAGAGAGCCACGCTGTACCTGCACCACCAAAAAGAGAGCCACGCTGTACCTGCACCACCAAAAAGAGAGCCACGTTGTACCCGCACCACCAGAGAGGCAGCCATGCTGTACCCACACCACCAGAGAGGCAGCCATGCTGTACACACACCACCAGAGAGCCACGATGTACCCGCACCACCAGAGAGCCACGCTGTACCCGCACCACCAGAGAGCCACGCTGTACCCGCACCACCAGAGAGCGCCACGCTGTACCGCACCACCAGAGAGCGCCACGCTGTACCGCACCACCAGAGGGAGCCACGCTGTACTGCACCACCAGAGGGAGCCACGCTGTACCCGCACCACCAGAGAGAGCCACGCTGTACCGCACCACCAGAGGGAGCCACGCTGTACCGCACCACCAGAGGGAGCCACGCTGTACCGCACCACCAGAGGGAGCCACGCTGTACCGCACCACCAGAGGGAGCCACGCTGTACCGCACCACCAGAGGGAGCCACGCTGTACCGCACCACCAGAGGGAGCCACGCTGTACCGCACCACCAGAGGGAGCCACGCTGTACCGCACCACCAGAGAGAGAGCCATGCTGTACCCGCACCACCAGAGAGAGAGCCCCACCGCCATGCTGTACCCACACTACCAGAGAGAGAGCGCCACCGCCACGCTGTACCCGCACCACCAGAGAGCCACGCTGTACCCGCACCACCAGAGAGCCACGCTGTACCGGCACCACCACAGAGCCACGCTGTACCCGCACCACCACAGAGCCACGCTGCACCCGCACCACCACAGAGCCACGCTGCACCCGCACCACCACAGAGCCACGCTGTACCCGCACCACCACAGAGCCACGCTGTACCCGCACCACCACAGAGCCACGCTGTACCCGCACCACCACAGAGCCACGCTGTACCCGCACCACCACAGAGCCACGCTGTACCTGCACCACCAAAAAGAGAGCCACGCTGTACCTGCACCACCAAAATGAGAGCCACGCTGTACCTGCACCACCAAAAAGAGAGCCACGTTGTACCCACACCACCAGAGAGGCAGCCATGCTGTACCCACACCGCCAGAGGGCCACACTGTACCCGTACCACCAGAGAGAGCCATGCTGCACCCACACCACCAGAGAGCCTCGGTGTACCTGCACTACCAGAGAGCCACGCTGTACCCGCACCACCAGAGAGAGCCACGCTGTACCGCACCACCAGAGAGAGCCACGCTGTACCGCACCACCAGAGAGAGCCACGCTGTACCGCACCACCAGAGGGAGCCACGCTGTACCGCACCACCAGAGGGAGCCACGCTGTACCGCACCACCAGAGGGAGCCACGCTGTACCGCACCACCAGAGGAAGCCACGCTGTACCGCACCACCAGAGGGAGCCACGCTGTACCACACCACCAGAGAGAGAGCCATGCTGTACCCGCACCACCAGAGAGAGAGCCACGCTGTACTGCACCACCAGAGGAAGCCACGTTGTACCCCCACCACCAGAGAGCCATGCTGTACCCACACCACCAGAGAGAGCCACGCTGTACCGCACCACCAGAGAGCGAGAGCCACACTGTCCAGCACCACCAGAGAGAGCGCCATGCTGTCCAGCACCACCAGAGAGAGAGCAGGTCAGTGTCACTGGGCACAATAGGAGACAGACAGTACTAGCATTGTATGGCCACAATAAGATTGGGACATCCTAATATAAAGGGGACTGCACTGTAATCATTGCAGTGCCCCTTTACAGTGCAGTCCCCTTTATATCACAGTGTCCCTGCACATTACAGGTGGAGGACCAACACCAGCCACCCCCGCAAATGTCTACCGATGCCCCCCCCCCCCACCCCTCTGGAAAAGTTGGCTGCTCAGTCTAAAATGCCTGGGTCTATTTTTTGTCCCAGTCTGGGCCTGCATAGACATCTTGCCACTGAACTCTTGAGCTATAGAAGAACCCATCGGGGGAGATTAAAGAGGCACAAAACCCACAGATTAAAAGATGAATTCCAGGTATGGATATTTTACACACAGTTACATTGGTCCAGAATGTATCAATGTAACTATGTATATACCATACCTGGCTGATGCTCATGGAAGCTGGATATCACTGAAGTAGACTGCAACTCAAATGATCTCCACTTGCTTCTGAGGTTAAGAGTCAGGGTGATGATGTCACTCTCTCCACCACGTCCAATCAAAGAATTCTTTGCATTAAATCACAGAATGCATAGCATTCTCTAAATGGTGCCTGTGCTGAGCGACCAACCCTCTGTGTTCAGAATGTAGCAGAGCAGCTGCTTGGCATGGGACCCAGAAGCAAGTGGAGATCACTGGAGTAGCGGTGTCTACTGAAGTCATTTCCAGCTTCCAGGGGCATCAACCAGGTATAGTATATGCAAAGTTACATCAGTCCAAGCTGGACAAATGTAAAGCTGTATTAAATATCCATACCTCGTATTCGTCTTTAACAATTTCCCAAAACCATTATATTCAAGGAAAGCCGTGAGTGATAACAGTCATAGCTGCTTATGCCCTCAACCGAACTGTTTAGCCATCAAATGGCTAGTGTCATAACCGACCACATGTGCAGCACCACAGCAACTGCTGATCAAAGAGATGCTAAGATTGCCACTTCTTTTGTTGTAAAGGATAAGGCGGTTTAGTTCCCCTTTAATAAAAAGTGTCCGAGACAAATTCTCAACCTGTCTCATTGACCGTAGCAACCAGTGTCGGTTTCATTTTTTTTTTTACACACGTTACAGATTGAACGTTTAAAAGCTAATTGGCTGTGCTCCATTTGACACAAAGGTTTTTTTTTACTATAGGTGAAGAGTGCAAAATCAGGCTCACTTTTGCATATAAACCAGGTTTAGAAGCCGATTGGTTATTATGCAGAAATGAGCCTGACTTTGCGCTCTCCAGCTGTAGTAAATAACACGTACCGTGACTGTCCACACCACTTTTTCAAAGGATCATCCTTTGCTGAATTACCTCTGCTTAAAATCATCTAACCAGGAGGTGTGACCATAGAGAGAAAGTGAGCAGGGATCGTTTTTTATGAGGAATACAACAGAAAGGCTCATTATTTAGCCTCTAAAGGTGAGAGGCTGGGGGAAACTTTTGGCACGTAGCACTGGATGAAAGCACCTGCACTTTATTGGATATCACTGCAATTAAGAGACAATTGTTTTTCATCTGCACTTTTTGGATTTATTTTGCACATTGCTGTGGAGATTTTCCAGCACAAAGACTTGCATTATTTTGGAATAGTTTTTTCTGCACTTAAGACAGTTTATTGTACAATTGTATATAGTCTTTTCTAGTGTATGTATTTTGCATACACAGGTTTACATTTATTTTTTTACACAGGTGATTTCTGCACTGGATTGTTGCACTTTTTAATTATTTTTCACAGTGGTATTTTTATGATTTCACCTTTATGAAGAGTCATTTATGGACGTGTTTTGCAATTATCAATATTTGATGTTTTATGCATGCTATTTTATATAGTGTAGCGGGGTATTCCCCTTTAAAACAGAGAGACAGGACTTTCCGGGTGAGAGGCGAGTCGGGAGGGAGTAGAGAAGAGACTTTACTGGAAGTGAAAGCAGAGGAGGGAGACTACATTACCCAAAACCCCGTTGGGCACCCAGGGTGCAATGTTGTCACCGCATAGACTCATGGGGGGAGCTTTATAAGGAGGCGGCGAGGCTAGGCTCGGCCTCTTTGGGACACGAGACTTCAGAGAGAGATCCTCCTGTGCCGACCTGCTGCTGTGCAAGGCCTGAAGCCTGGGGCCTTGCGCAGTTACCAAAGAGCCTTCCACTACATCTGGAGCCTGGGTGGCATCTGACTGGGTTTTCTTCAACTGCTGCTGAGCTGGAGACCCGACCGCTGCAGAGGCTGTGTGTGGAGACACAGCAGGTGAAAGTTCCCGGACTGGGATCGCGTCCGGAGGGGTGAGCGAGCACATGCTCAATCCATAAATACTGTATACCATTGTTAGGCCTACAGACTGCCGTGGCCCACCAGTTCCTATTTCAGTTCTTTTCCCCCCACTTAAGATCCATAGCAGAACTGAGTCAAACGGATCTCTAGTGGAGTGTACTGTGTTGGCAATTTTACCCCCCTTGGATTACAAATGTGTTCCTGAAATGTGCACCACCATTTAAAGACTTGCATGCAAAGAATTTTACCCCCCTTCCTAGAGACTGAGTTATATGGTCAGGCCTGGCCATCTAGGTAGTTTATTTAGTTGCTGCGCCATAGGGCGCATAGTGAAGTACTGTTACACGTGGCGCGTGTGCGCCATATCTGACTAGTTATAGTGTGTTTAATGCTACAGGGCTCTGCAGATATATTCCTGTGATTGTGATAACTGTTGATTTTATTGCCAGTAGAAGTAAACTCGTTATTCTTCTATCACTGCATTGGTGTCTGAATTTAACCATAGAGCATAAGATATATATATTACCCTAGACTAACTGTGCCAGAAGGGGGTCGAGTAAATTGCCGGGGGTTGGCGGAGCTGTCTTCAGGGCCCAAACTAAATCTGCGGCCCTCTTAACTGAGGGTATCGCTACAATAGTTTAAAATATTTTTATAGTAAGCGCCCCCTCACCCCCCCCTTTTTATTTTTATGTGTTATGTTGTCTTAATAAGGTTTAATTTCAGAAAACTAGAGCACATACATTTGGAATGAATTAGAACTGTTGCCAACTGCAAGACAAACACTGGTTGGTTCGTTGCTAGGCATTGCAGTATTTTTCTTAAACCAGACCTCTGTTAGGAAGGTAAAGAGTACCGTATATACTTGAGTATAAGCCGACCCGAGTATAAGCCGAGGTAGTAATCTTACCACAAAAACTGGGAAAATTTATTGACTCGAGTATAAGCCGAGGGTGAGAATGCAGCAGCTACTGTAAGCAGAAAAGAGGGTCAACAATGCCCATTTGCACGCCTCACTGTGCCCATTGCAACCTCACTATGCCAATTGTCGCTCTTCCCAACCTCACTCTGCCCATTGCCACCAAACTGTGCTCATCCTTACTGTGCCCAACCTCACTCTGCCCATTGCCACCAAAAATGTGCTCATCCTCACTGTGCCCATCCTCAGTGTACCTGAAATTGAGAGGCTGCGGGCGTCCATTCATTGTTTAAAACTCGCGGTCTGCTCCTGGTCCCTTCCGTGATAGGCGTTGCTCAGCAGACACAGTTCCGCCTATCACAAACGTTCTCTCATCCTCACCCATCCCAGCAGACACTGTGTTCAGTGTTCCGCCAATCACGAACGTCCTCTTGTCCGAGGATGAAAAGGCGTCCGTGATTGGCGGAACACTGAACACAGTGTCTGCTGGGATGGGTGAGGATGAGAGAACGTTTGTGATGGGCGTTGCTCAGCAGACACAGTTCCGCCTATCACGGAAGGGACCAGGAGGAGACAGCAAGTTTTAAACGATGGACGCCCGCAGCCTCTCAGTATTTTCAGGTACACTGACTCGAGTATAAGCCGAGGGGGGCATTTTCAGCCCAAAAAAAAGGGTTGAAAATCTCGGCTTATACTCGAGTATATACGGTAAATGTTACCACAGAGTATTACTAAACATATAGCATCTAATTACCACATTTTAAAACATATGATCCCATGAAACATATAACTAAGGGGTTCTACTCTAATAACGCTGCAATGTAAGAAATGTAATTGTTAGCTTCAAGGGTCGATGGCCTTGAATCTACTGCGTGGACAAGGTGCAGATTGCAGGTGGTTGCTGGCAGGAAAATGGTGGAGAGGGGGGGGCTAATAATACTTGAAATATTACTGTACTAAAATTAGCAGATATCTAATTTATAGAAGACAATATAACCCTAAGTTTTGAATTTATTTCGGAATTAATCATGCTAAAAGCAAAAAAAAAAAAAAAAAAAAAAAATTATATTTGACTTTATCACAGCGATGAAATGGAAAGGAAGCAAATTTCGTTGCAGGATGTTGTGACTAGCAAGCATCGGATAACACGTGTATAATTTCCGTTCTGGATTGTACAAGTTTAATTTACATTCCTTTTTCCTTTCTGATATTAAAGAGTGGGAAAGTCATCCTCTGCTGGGCTATTTATTTGAGAGGGGACAGGCGCAGTCCGTACATTCCTTGGCTGCTCACCTCCGCCAATATTAGCTTCCCCACAATCTCCTACAATAATTCAACATGTTCTCTGGGGCAATTTTTCAATGAAATATCAGGACTGCACAGTTTGCTGCTCAAGGCTGCCGCATAGACAGAGCTCTTTGTTGGAAAAAGGAACAAGGCTTGGCTTTAAACACCTAACATGCTAAACTGTATTTATTAATGAGTTGTCATTCTACACACAACAGCATTTTAGGTTTTTATAGCGCCTAGAAAAAAAAAATTCACCCCTTGGAAATGTTCAAGTTTTATTTCATAGAACATTAAATCACAGTAGATTTGCTTTTTTGTTTTGCGCTGATCCACAGAAATATAATCTTTAATGTCAAAGCGATAACAGTCCTCTGCAAAGGGATTTATATTAATTAAAATGCAAAGATGCAGACGAACTCACTGCAATTAATTGCCCCCATCATTATGACACACTTACAGTATCTCACAAAAGTGAGTACACCCCTCTCCTTTTTGTAAATATTTTAATATATCTTTTCATGTGACACCACTGAAGAAATGACACTTTGCTACAATGTACAATGGTGAGGAGGCTATTCTAAATTTAAGGGTGTCTGAGCCAATAGTTGGGCTCAGACTGTCGATTTGTGCAAATTTGCCTCAGTTCTGGTTGTGGTTTGCCTGATAGCAGTTTCCCTTATTGCCTGTAGGTGGCGTTACCACCTCAGGCACCTGCTGGAACACAGGCAGACCATGGTACATTGAGTGACCCTTCTCGGCAGCGGTGCAGTGGGATGTGCCTGCTGGGAGAGGATACTTAAGGGGCAGACGCCATTGTTTGGGGTCTTCCGCCTCATGGCCCTCCGGGCGCGAGGTATGTGTGTGTGATTCTGGTCTCGGGGCCACGTTGGCCCGAGGCTACATCGCTATCGAGTAGGCCCGGCTATTCTGGCTGGGGCCTACATCCCAATAGGGGATCCCAAGCTGTCCATCCAAAAAAGGGAGGAAGCTGCCTTGATGAAGGAAACCGGGGGAGGAACTGCCCTGGAGGAGACTTGCAAAGCCCTGATGTCTCGGGTGAGGCCTGGTGACCTTGTTGAGGAGGGATACAATCTACTAAAAGCCCTGCAGTTCGCCGGATCGGCTTAAAGGCTCTCTTACTGCACGGCTGGAAGTTTGGGACTTTAAATTCTGTGGCAGAGGATTCCTGAACTATCCATTTAACTATCTCTAAAGAAGGTCTATGGCAGAGACCTACTCCATCTTGAGCAGTCTGTGGCAGAGGCGGTCTTGTTACTGGTTCGTGCATCATCCCGGCTGCTAGGCCATGTGAGAGGGGACTATCCAGGTGAGCAATACCCACTCTACGGAGAGAGTGGTGAAGGATTGATAAGAACTGTGAACTGATTTTTGTATTCTGTACCGCGTGCCTGAACCTACCCCTACTCTTCTCCTACCTTCTACTTTCTCTCAAGTTTACTGCAGAAGAAAAGAATAAAGCCTGACTGTTGAAGGTTTTACTTTTGTGTGGACATTGCATTTAATATGGACTTTCCTACCCTGACAACGAAGCTAAAGAGGTAACGTGCAAACCCAAAAACAAACCAGCAGCTCCTACGGGGTTAGTGCTACATAAAGTAGTGAGTGTACAGCGTGTAGAACAGTGTAAATTTGCTGTCCCCTCAAAATAACTCAACACAGCCATTAATGTCTAAATTGCTGGCAACAAAAGTGAGTACATCCCTAAGTAAAAATGTTCAAATTGGGCCCAATCAGCCATTTTCCCTCCCCAGTGTCATGTGACTCACTAGTGTTACAAGGTCTTTGGTGTGAATGGGGAGCAGATGTGTTAAATTTGGTGTCATCACTCTCACTCTCTCATACTGGTCACTGGTCAACATGGCACTTCATGGCAAAGAACTCTCTGAGAATCTGAAAAAAAAGAATTGTTGCTCTACATAAAGATGGCCTAGGCTATAAGAAGACTGCCAAGACCCTGAAACTGAGCTGCAGCACAGTGGCCAAGACCATACAGCAGTTTAACAGGACATGTTCCACTCAGAACAGGCCTCGCCATGGTCGACCAAAAAAGTTGAGTGCACATGCTCAGCGTCATATCCAGACGTTGTCTTTGGAAAAAAGACATAAGAGTGCTGCCAGCATTGCTGTAGAGGTTGAAGGGGTGGGGGGGTCAGCCTGTCAGTGCTCAGACCATATGCCACACACTGCATCAAATTGGTCTGCATAGTTGTCATCCCAGAAGGAAGCCTCTTCTAAAGATGATGCACAAGAAAGCCCGCAAACAGTTTGCTGAAGACAAGCAGACTAAGGACATGGATTACTGAAACCATGTCCTGTGGCCTGTCGTCTGATTAGACCAAGATAAACTTATTTGGTTCAGATGGTGTCCAGCGTGTGTGGTGGCAAACAGGTGAGGAGTACAAAGACAAGTGTGTCTTGACTACAGTCAAGCACGGTGGTGGGAGTGTCATGGTCTGGGGCTACATGAGTGCTGCCGGCACTGGGGAGCTACAGTTCATTGAGGGAACCATGAATGCCAACATGTACTGCGACATACTGAAGCAGAGCATGATCCCCTTCCCTTCGGAGACTGGGCCGCAGGGCAGTATTCCAACATGATAATAACCTCAAACACACCTCCAAGACGACCACTGACTTGCTAAAGAAGCTGAGGGTAAAGGTGATGGACTGGCCAAGCATGTCTCCAGACCTAAACCCTATTGAGCATCTGTGAGGCATCCTCAAACGGAAGGTGGAGGAGCGCAAGGTCTATAACATCCACCAGCTCCTTGATGTCGTCATGGAGGAGTGGAAGAGGACTCCAGTGGCAACCTGTGAAGCTCTGGTGAAATGCCCAAGAGGGTTAAGGCGGTGCTGGAAAATATTGGTGACCACACAAACTATTGACACTTTGGGCCCAATTTGGACATTTTCACTTAGGGGTGTACTTACTTTTGTTGATAGTGGTTTAGATATTAATGGCTGTGTTTTGAGTTATTTTGAGGGGACAGAAAATTTACAGAGTTATACAAGCTGTACACTCACTACTTTACATTGTAGCAAAGTGTCATTTCTTCAGTGTTGTCACATGAAAAGATTTAATAAAAAATTTACAAAAATGTGAGGGGTGTACTCACTTTTGTGAGATACTGTATATATCATTACTGGTGCAGTCAATTATTTTCAGTCAGATTACTTAAATAATGATCATCCGGAATGTGCAACACTTATACATATTGTCGTTATTAAAAAAAAATAAAGATCTACGTGCAGTCAAGGGATTTCAAGTGACTGTAGTATAAATACATGTGGAGTGCCCTTCTCCCAAAGAGTGGGCGCTATATGTTGAAATTTAGTTGTCTGGGCATTAGTTTAGCCCAGAGAGATTGTTTATTTAAATTGTGGCACTGTTTCAGTTCGGTTGGTTGTATGATTTTCCCCCCACCGGTGGGTGTTGCTGTCACCACTGGTCAGGGTTGGAAAGGCAGCAGGCTGAACGTATTGGGTATCTCTTTCCCAGCAGCAGCCCAGGGGGTGTGGTGAACCCGCTGTGCATGCTGGAAGAGGGTACTTAAGTGACAGACGCCATTAGGGTGAAGGAGAGTTGGGGGTCGTCTTCTTCGATCCTCACCTGAGGGCCCTCCTGGCCTCAGGGATGTGTTGGCAGTTCCCGCCTCAGGGCCACGTTGGCCCGAGGCCTCGCAACTGAGATGTAGGCCCAGGAGTTTCTGGGACCTACTGATCCAGGGATAATCCTGTGTTGCCTTGCCTGATGGAAGGGACCGAGCAATTGAGGACTCAATTGGAGGATGCACCTGGATCCCAAAATCTACCTCACAGTGCTGCCGGAGCAGCCGAAAGATCCTGGCACTGAGAGCTGTGTTCTTTCTGAGGGAGCTAACCCAGTGAGGGGTTATACAGGTCTGTGGCAGAGACTATTCTATTGAACAAATTCCAATACCAAGTCTGTGGCAGAGAGTATTCTATTGATCGAGCTTCGCACCGGCTGCTAGGCCAGTGAGATTGGGCCTAGCCGGTGGTGGCTGAGTCCAGCATGGAGACAGTCGCTCCTCTGGACCTAGGAAGTTTCCATGATTGACAAGCAAGATACCTGGGTCCTCCCCATTCCTCTACCCCTCTGTTGGAATGTTTTATTCAAATAAAACCCTTGAAAGAGACTGTCAGTGCAGACATTTCTTATGGATAGACTCTTCAAGGAGAACCCCTGAGCCGAAGATTTGGAACATAAGGGAACATGCAAAGACCCACAACTAAACCAGCAGCTCCTACGGGGGTACCGCTACACATGTGTATTTGGAAGTTTCATCCCCTGGTGAGCCAGTAGCGTGAAAGCATGAAAACAAAGTCCAAGCAGTGTCATGAAATGGTGAATGAAATTGCAGTTCCATTCCACCATCCCTACTTCAATACAGGACTCAACACCAATAAAAGGTTGGTTGATTGGGGACTGCTGAACAATCAGATCAGCCAGCATTAAAGCAACACCAGTGCCATGTTAACAGTCGCTGAGAATTGTGTGAAAGCCTGCAAGAATTCTTCAACAAAGAGCTGCTGTTATAACTATAAACTTTAATATGTTAACGGCAATAAGTAATTTTACAAAAAGATCATTAGAGAAAAAACACACCTTCCTTCCGTGGAGGTGGAACATCCATGTTCAGACTATAGCAAGTGTAGTGGCGAATTGCTTACATGTTTCACTTGGTTACAAGCTTCTTCGGAGATATTGGATGGATGAGTCATGAGAGTGGATGTGATGTGTATGGCTGGTTTGGTGGCCACCCGTGTTCAGAATTTAGACTAGTCTCGTTTTTAATTACCGTATTTATCGGCGTATAACACACACTTTTTCCCCTTAAAATCAGCGGAAAATCGTTGGTGCGTGTTATACGCCGATACTCACCTATGCCTGGCGATCTCCGCTGACTGTGAGCGGAGCGATCGCCGCCGAGATACACATAGCCGAGTGTATTCGGCTATACTCGGCTTTTCTCGGCTCCGCTCACAGTCACGCCCAGTCCCGCCATTGGACCTGTGATATGTCCATCATAGGGCGGGACTCGGCGTGACTGTGAGCGAAGCCGAGAAGAGCCGAGTACACCCGAATAAACTCGGCTATGTGTATCTCGGCTCCGCCCAGTCCCTGCGTTCTCAGCGGCGTTCGCCCCGCTCCGCCCTGTATCAGCGGCGATCTCGGAGGCGCCAAATTTAAATTCAAGGCTGCATTAAACACTGGGGGGGGGGCAAGGCTGCAATTTGACAAGGCTGCACTGAACACTGGCAAGGCTGCACTGGACACTGGCAAGGCTGCACTGGACACTGGGCAATGCTGCAATGGACACTGGCAAGGCTGCAATGGACACTGGCAAGGCTGCACTGGACACTGGCAAGGCTGCACTGGACACTGGGCAAGGCTGCACTGGACACTGGGCAAGGCTGCACTGGACACTGGGCAAGGCTGCACTGGACACTGGGCAAGGCTGCACTGTGACAAGGCTGCAAATGACACTGGTAAGGCTGCATTTAAATGTAATTTTTTTTTCTTAAACTTCCCTCCTAAAAGTTTTTTTCCCATAAAATTCCCTGCTAAACTTGGGGTGCGTGTTATACGCCGGCGCGTGTTATACGCAGATAAATACGGTAATATGGTGGAGGAAGGTGTGTTTTTTCTCTAATGATCTTTTTGTAAAATTACTTATTGCCGTTAACATATTAAAGTTTATAGTTATAACAGCAGCTCCTCGTTGAAGAATTATTTTTTGGGAGTTTTTTTTCCTCCCCTCTCCCCCCTTTTGTGTATATGCTTATTTAATTCAGAGGAACTACCACTGGGATTATCTTGCTACCATAGAGATTTCCCAGTGTCTGTTTCAGCTGTTACATCAATAGGGAAATAATGTCAAATCCATGTGCATCCCTACATTGTAACAAAGTATAGTGGATGAGCTTACTATATACCTTCCTTTTGTTTTGTAAGCTGTGATGGTTATGCAGGATTAACCTTCTCCAGGTTAAAAATGTGAATTGTACTCATACCCCAGTAATCCAGTTCAGTAGGAAAGACTTATCTGGGGACCGATCAACAGGCTCCACAAGCCAGCAATGAAAATTTGAAACAGATGCAATTGGTGAATCAGATCCTTCACAGCATAAAATACAGCTCTGGGTTAGGATTAAGGCCCCCTGAGGGCTGAAACATGTAAATATTTTTTGCATACATAGAAAGAGATGGCCCCGGCCGCCGCACACCTTACCCGGCGCGTGCGGTTAGCACGTTAAAAAAAAAAAAACTTAGCTTGATTCATCCAGACCACGACTCCAACATTACTAAAGCAGATCAACCAGCGCAAATAAAATTAACACAAAAAGAATTGCAGCTGAACACTGAGGGTCAAAATATCAAATCCCCAAGTAAACTGGCATAAAAGCAGTGCAGCGCAGCAAAAAAAAATTAAATTTAAATAAAAATAAAAATAAAACCCAAAATAAATCATAAAAAACAAACAATAATACTGAGAACGGTAGTAAATAGTTAAAAACAATGTGTCCATAGAATTCCTCTTAGCAAGAATAGAAGCCCAAGACAGTGTCCATATAGGAAGTGACTCCTAAAGATTATCAAATGGTGACTTATGTGATATTCCTCCACCACCGAAATAGGTTTGCAGCTCACCTCAGAGCATGGACCCCTGAACCAGTCAGTCAGGTCATGCAAGCATGTTTCCCTTGTGGGACAAATATTCCAAGGTAGATAAACTCAGGAAGGCAGTTTATTAGGCTCAGGCGAAATTGCACAAGGGAGGAGGACTTTCTCACACAGGCACAGATTTTGTCATCCAGATTCCAACAGAAAGGGTATAATAGGGACTCTTTAGATAAAGAGATAGAGAATGTACGTTCCTTGGATAGGGGATCATTGGTAGCTGATAAAGTCAGAGAAACCAATATTAGTATCTCGAATTTCAAAATGGTACTCAATTATAACGTACAATATAAGAAATTTGAAAAACTTGTTTCAAATAACTGGTCAATACTAAAGCAAGACAAGGTTTTGGGCCCGCTGTTGCCATCACGCCCAGCATTTATCTATAAGAAAGCTCCGTCTTTGCGTGATTGTCTGGCACCAGGAGTTGTTGACCCCCCAGTGCATTCTGAAAACAGACTCTTCTCCTTCCTCGCTGGTTTTTATGCTTGCGGGCGATGCACAGCCTGCAAGCATTCTAAGTGCAATATAAAAAAGAGGAAAGATTTTCTTGCCACTGCTACCAAAAAATCATATAAGATAGGTCAGTTGATTACGTGCACCACTATAGGTGTTGTTTACATGCTAGAATGCGAATGTGGTCTTCAGTATATTGGTAGAACCTCTAGACCACTTCACGTTCGTCTAGGGGAGCATGTGAACAACATTAAAAGAGGAGTTAAAACACACAATGTGTCTAGACATTTTAAATTGATGCATAATCAAAACCCTAGAGGTTTGAAATTTTGGGGCATCGAACGAGTAATCAAACATTGGAGAGGTGGTAGTTTTATACGCCAGTTAAGCCGCAGGGAATCTCAGTGGATACACGAGACACAAGTTTTAGTACCTGCTGGCTTGAATGTTGAATTTGATTTAAATTGTTTTATCTCTGATCGTTGAATTTTTAATTTTGCCATATTTTATTTTATTTTGCCTGATTTTAAAATGAATTTCTGTGGTATTTTATTATGCTCATTTTACATTATTTATATGTATATTTTTTTAAATTATTTGTTTAGGAATTTTTCAATAGGGTCAACAGTGTATTTTAGATATGCATGACCTGTCACTGATTTCCCTGATTCCAGCTATCTTTCCCTTCTTTTAAATTTTTTCTTAATATATTGGGATAGTATATATTGTATTTTCAGTGTCAGCAGGAGACGTGGGTTACGATTCACATACTGTTCATTTGTTTCTTGATTTGATAATCGATTGAGCAAAATTATATGCTCCACGCAAGTGGTGCAGTAAAGTTTTTCCCTTTTAAAGGGATCTTTGCTTTTTTCTTCATTTTGGTCCGTACCGGCCTCCGTCTTATTCCCCTGCTGGCAGGGTTTCCATGACAATCAATTGTTGATTGTGCTGTGATTGGCCGGTTCCACGTTCCATTGATATTTATAGCGGGTGATTCACGCTGTTCCGTACCGCTGATGAAGTCCCGCCCAGTGCTAGGACGCAACGCGTACGGAATACGTGAGCAGATGTGACGTCACCCGCGCCTCTCTTCCATGCTGATACTCGTTACACCTGGTCACTCGTTTTATTACATGCCGGCATTCCCATGCACTGGGGTTTATACAGTGCTATGTATGTAAGTGCATTTCTCCTTTTTTTAAAATAAACATATGTTGTACCATACGGAGAGCATTAGATCTCTATATATTCTCTTGCATATTATTACACCCGGACCGGAGCTCTGATCTAGTGACCTGTGGATTCCCCCTATCGTATTGCCTTCCTGAGTTTATCTACCTTGGAATATTTGTCCCACAAGGGAAACATGCTTGCATGACCTGACTGACTGGTTCAGGGGTCCATGCTCTGAGGTGAGCTGCAAACCTATTTCGGTGGTGGAGGAATATCACATAAGTCACCATTTGATAATCTTTAGGAGTCACTTCCTATATGGACACTGTCTTGGGCTTCTATTCTTGCTAAGAGGAATTCTATGGACACATTGTTTTTAACTATTTACTACCGTTCTCAGTATTATTGTTTGTTTTTTATGATTTATTTTGGGTTTTATTTTTATTTTTATTTAAATTTAAAAAAATTTTGCTGCGCTGCACTGCTTTTATGCCACGACTCCAACATGTTTCACCCTTTTTTTAAGTGACAGGCATAAGATTGGTAAAAAAAAAAAAAAAAAAAAAAAAAAGTATTTCTTCTCCTTTTTAGGCCCTAGATACATTGTGGATCTTGGGCACTGTGCCTACTGTACATGTACTGTATCTACTGAAAAATTCAGCTCTGTCCATGCCTATAGAGTCAAATCTCAGATCTCATTGGTTCAGACAGGTGCCAACTGCCCATATTATGCTGAGGACAGTATAATCAGTTGCCCAAGATGACTGCATCTTCAATCCAAGCTAAATAATTTCTTAACAGATAATCAGTAGGTTGGAAAGTCTACCCTAGCCCACATAAACCCGTTACCAGCAGGGAAAGTCTAAAACAAGCCTTCTCTGCAGACAATTTGCACTTGAGCAGGGGTCACATTTCCCTCTTAAATAACTGGATCTTATGGTTGAGCCCTGTTCATTTTTTTTTCCACGCATTCCCAGCATTTTTCGATGAAGCCCTGACATTCTTTCTTTAGGAGAGGATATTCTCTTACATAACTAGAGAAAAGCTGGGAAGCCAGTGCAGCTTTAGATAAAGCAGCCAGCAATACTGCAATTAATGTGCCTAATCAGAACAACAAAACCTGTCTTGTTTTAATACCAACAACTGTAAAGCAAGATGGCAAAAAAATAAAAAAATAAATAGAAGATACCTAATTATTATACTCATTGCCCTGATACATGAAATATATGGGTCCTGCTGTCTGTGTCAATAGACGCAGCAGCAGGACAAGGTAGCGCGCGCGCACGAGTGCCCCGAGGGAATCGCTCGAGAACAGGAGGAGCCAGGAGCGCCGCTGAGGGACGCCAGAAAAGGAGAATCAGGGCCACTCTGTGCAAAACCAACTGCACAGAGGAGGCAAGTATGAGGTTTGTTATTTAAAAAACAAAAATCAAAAGTTTAGTTATCCTTTAAAGTGGAGGTCCACCCTGAAAAAATCTTCACACTAAAAATTCTAAAAAATAAATAAAAAATTAATAGAAAAAATATTATTTTTTTATACTCACCCTAAATGCCTGTTGCTATGCAGAAGTCCCCTAATCTGCCGCTAATGTTCCTCTTCTCCATCCGCGGTGGCTCTCCTTCCGCTTCCTCTTCTTGTGAATGGCCCACGCTGCCTTCTGGGAACTGTGTGTATCCCAGGAAGCAAGCCGCCCATTCACAAAGCACCGTGCGAGTGGCGCATGCGCAGTAGGAAACGGGCAGTGAAGCCGTACGGCTTCACAGCCTGTTTCCCCTACTCAGAATGGAGGAGCCGGGACCTGCCAGCAGCGATCAATCGCCACGGCAGGACCGACATCGCGGGAGAGTAGGACAGGTAAGTGTCCTTATTAAAAGTCAGCAGCTACACTGTTAGTAGCTGCTGACTTTTTTTTTTCCTGCACCACCGCTTTAAGTGATGATTTCATTGTCACCTACCTACCAAGGTAAATTTCTTGGGAGTGCGCCCTCTAATCTACACATATCAGCCAAGAAATTATGACCATCCACCATAACCTATCGAGGCATGGATTCCACTAGACCTCTGAAGTTATTTTCAGGATAAATTTGAAGGTCAAGTCAACACCCCAAACTCGTTGAGATTCTCAAACTATTCTTGAATTCAACAAAGCAGGCCACCTTCTTCCATTGTGCCGTGGTCGGTTCTGACACTCACATGCCCACTGTAGGTACTTTTGGCTGTGGACATGGGTCAGCATGGACACCCTGACCAGTCTGTGGCTACGCAACCATTTATGCAACAAACTGTGATGCACTGTGTATTCTGACACCTTCTGTCAGAACCTTCATTAACTTTTTTCAGCAATTTGAGCTACATTACCTCTTCTATTGGATTAAACAATATGGGTAAGCCTTTGTTCCCCATGTGCATCAATGAGCCTTGGCAGTCCATGGCCCGGTTTTTCTTCCTTGGCTTACTTTGGCAGGTCCTGACCACTGTAAACCAGGAACATCCCACAAAAGCTGCAGTTTTGGAGTTGCTCTGACCCAGTCGCTAGCCATTAGATTTTGGCCCTTGTAAAATTTCGCTAAAATCCTTATGTTTTAACACATCAACTTCAGGGACAACATGTTCACTTGCTGCCTAATATATGCCACCCACTTTCAAAAATGAAATACCCTTTTTTCCCATTTTTTTTTTTATAAGTGATCACATACACGATATTACCAAAAGTATTAGGACGCCTGCCTTTACACGCACATGAACTTTAACAGCATCCCAGTCTTAGTCCATATGGTTAAATATTGAGTTGGCCCACCCTTTGCAGCTATAACAACTTCAACTCTTCTGGAAAGGCTGTCCACAAGGTTTAGGAGTGTGTCTATGGGAATGTTTGACCATTCTTCCAAAAGCGCATTTGTGAGGTCAGGCACTGATGTGGACGAGAAGGCCTAGGTCGCAGTCTCCACTCTAGATCATGCCAAAGGTGTTCTATCGGGTTGAGATCAGGACTCTGTGCAGACGAGTCAAGTTCCTCCACCCTAACCCCCCCCAAAAATACACAAAGTGGTGTTGTAGACATGTATGTTCTTCATACCGATCAGCAGCTTGCTTTTTTTAAAATAAAGGAAGCATCCTTTAATTGCATCAGTTAAAATATCCCCTAAAAATTCTCAAATACTTACAGCTAAAATGCCAAAGGTCTGCAAACCTGCAATTGTTGTAAATGAAGTTAGAGAAAGAAGAGGGCAATGGGTATGCTCAGTACCCTGGGATTTTCAAATACGGTGCTAAGTAGAGATTGACAACAAGATCAAATCTTAAAAGGTTTTTTCATTTTATTAACATGAGAAAGACACAAAATATACACTTTCCTACATTATTATATGTTGTAAATGAAGAATTATTCAATGAATGTAAAGTTTGATGAATAAAACAGTTCTGTGCAATAAAAAAATTTTATGACCTTGATATTGTTATTAAAAAAATAAAAAAAAATTCTGGGTGGTTCCCAATCTAGATATATATATATATGTAGCGGCCCCCTCACTCCCCTCTTTCTTCTCTCTCAGCTCGTCTGTCTCTTGTCTAGGGGTACTTCCAGAGGGGAAGGGAGCGGGGACACCACGCCCGGCCTTCACCACAGGTGTCAGAGTGGTGTAAGCAAAGTTCTTTTACCTTCGGGTCAGTGTTGTGCACCTGGAGCCTCCACCGAGAGTTACCATGAACAATGTCTGTCAGGAAATGAGCCCCACACCATTAAAGTTCAACACTCCTTTATTCTTCTCGAATGAACACAATCAGTTGAACTCCCTTGGTAGAAACAGAACAGAAAAGGAGGTGTGGATGCGAATAGGCCCAGACACAATGTGTTCTCCACTTTCCTCCCTGAAAGAGGGTTGCGGTCCCCGAGCGAGGGGGGATTTCCCTCCAGGCGGTCTCCGATGAGAGACTCACCCGTCACTGGCAATATGCTGCACCAGGTCTTCGAGTAAGGAGCTCCCCCCGGTCCATTACGCCTTCCGGATTCGGGTACCCACTCCCTGGGTACCCTAGGATCTCCTTCCCTCGCGGAACTCAGTGTTGGGCACTAAGCTCCAGACCTCCATCCGAGTACCTCACCCCAGGCTAAAGGTGCCTGGGACTCGACCCCGTGACAAAGATGGCCGGCCCCTTTTATACCCTCTCTCAGCAAGCACGGCGGGTTCCCCGCCCCACCATACCGCTGCCGAGGGAGGACAAGAAGGAAGCACGGTACACAGCAATGATTCAACCCTTAGCCCAGGACGACAGCGCCACCTGCTGGGCTGCAGGGAATTACACATCACTGATGTCTCTGCCAAGTTCAAATTTACACCCGGGAAAGTACATACCCGCTACACTCTCCCCCTGGTGGTTTGACACTGGGCCCCAGTGTCTGGAGTAAATCATACCCTCAACGGCTGACATAATCCAATCCAGAGACCGACTAACAATTGTATAAAAATAAAACTTTTAGGAAAAAACTACCCAACTAAAACACTGTGTCTAAGCCCTGTAATAAAAAGGGAAGAAAGAAGAGAAACAACAGCATTAAACTACAACTTAGAATCACATATTTACATTTTACTTTTCCCACCCATCCTGACTAAGACCCACCCCATACTCAGTGGTCTTGATGGGACGTTCTCCTGCAGAGGAAAAAGAAAGAAATCAACACACATCACCCTGACACATGTATTCGTGTGAGAGAAAAGAAACTTCTCCGGGGGAAGAAATCCCTTTTCTCCAAAGAGTGAGTGCGTGAAAAGTGTTTAACGTTGCGCAACACTGCCACCTGGTGACAGCAACGCGGTAACTGCACTCGTGGAACTTTCCTCTTCTCTTTGGCCTTATCTACCCAGAGTCCATGATCTCTTGTAGGAAAGGTGAACAACAACAGGAACAGTCCTTCATTCCTCTGGGCACAAAAGCAACGGGCTCCAGAAAGTTCAGCAGCATAACAAGAACGGAGTCTCTTCTCTCCTAAAGGTAAAAACGGGGATGCGGCAGAACAAGTGGCTTCAAGTGTTGATCTATGGTCTCCAGATGATACTCCACATCTTCTCCCTCCTTGCGCCGGATCAACACCTTGTCTGCATGGATGTGCCGTCCCAACATCCACTCTGCCTTGCAGTCTTTAAAACGTTGAGAAGCCTTGGGAGAGCATGCCAGGTACCTGCGGGCGTGCGGAACCTGAAGGTGGGTCCACACAAAGTCATTGTACCAGCGCTCCCGGCACACTTTCACCTCATAGAGCAGTTCTTTCGACAAGTACGGATACTCCCATCCGTATTCGGCAGCAACCTTCTGGCCAAATAGGCGTTGTAGTCTCGCCAAAGGAGGCATGGTAGCTTTGTCCCCTTCGCCAGGCAAAACTATTGAGTCCGGGTGGCGAGGGACCTTGAGCACATCTGATCTGGGCATTGGTGCCCGCAGTAACAGTCTCTTTTCTCCGGTCTTCGGTACAGATGGCACCGGAGATGCAGAGGCAGGCTGGGGACGGGACCTCTCTTCAGGCGCTGGTGCCTCCACCCGGGGCATACTTTCCCCTGTAGACATGGGTGGATCCCTGGTCCTTCGGAATGAAGCGAGAGGTACTTTGTCCCAGCCCTTTTCTGCAAACAGTTCATCTATTGCAACGTCGTCTCCCATGTCCGAGAGCGACTCTAGGTCGGAGGTGTCACACTCCTCCGCAGGCAGGTACCCTGTAGTGGAGACCGAGCTTTCACCTCTTCCCACACACCAAATCTCTCCGCCAGGCTTACCTCGGCCTTTACTTGAAACGGGACGTTAGGAACTCTTGTCGACGGATCCATCCGGGCGGGGCGTAAGCGGGCGAGACGGTCCACCACAACCGCTGGTCGGGGCTACAATGCCGGTCTTTCTCTTCGGTGGTGGACGCTGCGAGACAGTGGTGACCGAGTCAGTATCCTCGGATTTCTCCCGTTGAGTTTTTACGACCTCCTCTGCGGTCGCTGCAGTGTGCGCAGGGATGGCTGTCACAGCAGTGATTCCTCCTCTCTGAGTGGTGTTGCCCGTAGCACGGCCAGGGTAGATGGTTCTCGGCTTCTCAACCGCCGGATCCACTTCGAACAGGAACTCCCCACAGGCCTCACAACGCCCGAATGGCTTCAGTTGGCACACCAGTCCCGAACACCCGGGACAAATCACACCCAGGGCCTCAACCTCCATGCACGAATACAGGGCGAATCGACCCCTTGGCTTTAGCCGGATCCCCGTATCTGTTACCGGAGCAGCAGCAGTCAATGTCGTGGTGGAAGGGTGAACTGGAATCCAGAATGTATGTCCGAACATGGTGACCTGTTGCTGATCCATCGCACGCTGCAAAGTTTTTGCGCCAACGTCCCACGTGTAGTCCTTCACATGTATTGGACTCCTCCCCTTTGCTCCAGTTCGCAGGCTTTTCTTATTTTCTGTTTCTGAGTCATGCCCACGAACTAAGCGATGGGGGTGTGCCTGGTGGCGCAGTGTAATAGAAGCCCTTACGTGTACTACTTCACACGGCTGAGCTTCCCCCTTTTTCCACTCTTCTGCGCGGGCCTTTCCCTTCATTGGGTCATGTCCACGACTTCGAGCAGGGATGCACTTCGGCCAATGAAGGCCTGCCTACTCGCGTAACTCTTCCAGCAGACACATTCAATGCTGTGGTGCACAAACACTATCCCGGACGAGCCCCCACGTGTAGCGGCCCCCTCACTCCCCTCTTTCTTCTCTCTCAGCTCGTCTGTCTCTTGTCTAGGGGTACCTCTAGAGGGGAAGGGAGCGGGGACACCACGCCCGGCCTTCACCACAGGTGTCAGAGTGGTGTAAGCAAAGTTCTTTTACCTTCGGGTCAGTGTTGTGCACCTGGAGCCTCCACCGAGAGTTACCTTGAACAATGTTTGTCAGGAAATCAGCCCCACACCATTAAAGTTCAACACTCCTTTATTCTTCTCGAATGAACACAATCAGTTGAACTCCCTTGGTAGAAACAGAACAGAAAAGGAGGTGTGGATGCGAGTAGGCCCAGACACAATGTGTTCTCCACTTTCCTCCCTGAAAGTGGCTTACGGTCCCCGAGCGAGGGGGGATTTCCCTCCAGGCGGTCTCCGATGAGAGACTCACCCGTCACTGGCAATATGCTGCACCAGGTCTTCGAGTAAGGAGCTCCCCCCGGTCCATTATGCCTTCCGGATTCGGGTACCCACTCCCTGGGTACACTAGGATCTCCTTCCCTCGCGGAACTCAGTGTTGGGCACTGAGCTCCAGACCTCAATCCGAGTACCTCACCCCAGGCTAAAGGTGCCTGGGACTCGACCCCGTGACAAAGATGGCCGGCCCCTTTTATACCCTCTCCCAGCAAGCACGGCGGGTTCCCCGCCCCACCATACCGCTGCCGAGGGAGGACAAAAAGGAAGCCTGGCACACAGCAATGATTCAACCCGAGCCCAGGGCGACAGCGAATTACACATCACTGATGTCCCTGCCAAGTTCAAATTTACACCCAGGAAAGTACATACCCGCTACACTTATATATATATATATATATATATATATACACACACATACACACACACACACACAGTGGGGAAAATAAATATTTGATCCCCTGCAGATTTTGTAAGTTTGCCCACTTACAAGGAAATGAAGGGTCTATTTTTATCATAGGTGTATTTTAAATGATATACACAGAATATCAACCAAAAATCCATAAAAAACACAGGATACAAATGTTATAAATTGAGTTGCAGTTCAGTGAGTAAAATAAGTATTTGATCCCCTACCAAACAATTACTCTGGCTCCCACAGACTGGCTGCAGTATGTGCTCATGTGGTACACAGATTAGGCCTGTCCATTTATGAAGGTGCTCCTAACTACTACTCGTTATGTGTAATAAAGACACCCTACATCAGAATCTCTTGCATTCAAACCTCACAATCATGAGCAAGACCAAAAAACTGTCAAAGGAAATTTGGGCCAATATTGTAGACCTGCACAAGGCTGGAATGGGCTACAAGACCATCAGCAAGAAGCTTGGGGAGAAGGAGGCAACTGTTGGAGCGATTATTCGAAAATGGAAGAAATACAAAATAACCATCAATCGCCCTCGGTCTGGAGCTCCATGCAAGATTTTGCATCATGGGGTAAGGATGATCATGAGAAAAGTGAGGGATCAGCCCAAAACTACACGGGGGAAACTTGTGAATGATGTCAAGGCAGTTGGGACCACAGTCACCAAACAAACCATTGGTAACACAATACTCCGCCATGGATTAAAATCCTGCAGCGCCCGCAAGGTCCCCCTCCTTAAGAAGGCACATGTACAGGCCCATCTGAAGTCTGCAAGTTAACATCTAAATGATTCAGAGAAGGATTAGGAGAAAGTGCTGTGGTCATATGAGACCAAAATGGAGCTCTTTGGCATCGACTCACTGTTTTTGGAGGAAGAAAAATGCTGACTATGACTCTAAGAACACGATCCATACAATCAGGCACGGAGGTGGAAACATCATGCTTTGAACGGGTATAGTAAAATCTTGGATGAGAACTTTCTTCCCTCAGCCAGAACACTGAAGATGGGTCGTGGATGTGTCTTCCATCATGACAATGACCCAAAAAATACCGCCAAGGCAACAAAAGAAGCACATTAATGTCATGGAGTGGCTGTCATGGATATGCAGTAGTGTTTGTCTGTCAGCTTACCTTCCTTCCCATGTGTTCATCTTAGAGGCCTGAGCCCTTTCACCTGGCTTCCTTTATAATCTCCTCCCAGCCAGACTCCACCCCAGGCCCTATCACAGAACACTATATTAACCTGTGCACTGCAAGCCTGCTTTGCTGATCAACGTGTTTGTTAGGCATTGTGTGTTTGGGTTCCTGCCTGCCGTGTGCTACGTCTGTCTCTCTGTTACGTTATTGGCTTGTCCCCGACTATCCCTGTCTGCTCGTGACCCTTGACCTTCGGCTCGTTCTTTCGTTATCCTTGTCTGCTTGTGGCCCCTGACCTTCAGCTTGTTATTCGGTTCTCTCTTATCTCGTGCTGCTGCTTCCCCTCTTTTCCCCTTATCCTACGGGGCGTGAGCTAGGAAACTCCAGGGGCCGCGACCTGGTCCCAGCCTGCAGCATAACATCCTCACCACTAGAGGCCCTGGAGAAGACCAGCTGGGTCTTAGACTCCGCGCCCTGGGGAATCTTGGCTCTAGCTTCCGTTAGGATCCCGGTTGTGCTCCTCTGGTCCCGCTTTCCACAACCACCCAGTTTCCTATCCGCAGAAGCCAGCCATAGGGTTCACTACCTCGCGGTGCACTCCTGTCCCCCTACGGTGTGCATCTGTCACCTGGCCACAGGTGACCTTGACAGTTTGATCAGCCATGAACCCGGCTGACATCCCGTTACCCGTGGATGATCCGTTGCAGGGCATAGTTTCCAGACTTGAAACCCAGGAATCGAATCAGACTCAGGTGATGCGATTCCTCCAGGATCTGGCTTCTCGCTTTGAGCAGCTTCAGGCCTCCTTGGGAACCCTGAATCTGCAACCTCAAATACAACCAGCGGCTGCACCTATTGCACCAGTCGCAGCCACACACTCACTACAGCTCCCAGCTCCGTCCCGTTTCTCTGGGGACTCCAAGGCTTGCAGGGGGTTCCTTAGCCAATGCACAATTCATTTTGAGCTCCAGCCCCAAAACTTCCTGTCTGATCGGGCTAAGGTAGCCTATATCATTTCCCTCCTCTCTGGTGAAGCTTTAGCCTGGGCAGCCCCTCTGTGGGAACTGAATGATCCAGTGGTTTCTAGCCTGTCTGGCTTCTTGAAACTTTTTCGGAATATCTTCGAAGAACCGGCTCGTGTCTCTTCAGCGGCCAGCGCCCTTTTACGTCTCCGCCAAGAGTCTGCTTCTGTGGGACAGTATGCCCTTCATTTCCGCATACTGTCGGCTGAGTTGAGCTGGAACAATGAGACCTTAGTCGCAACCTTTTTGCATGGCCTGTCTGATAGAGTGAAGGATGAATTAGCAGGAAGAACCATCCCCACTGATCTGGCCGGCGTTATCTCCTTGTGTAACCAGATCGATATTCGCTTTCAGGAGAGGACCTTAGAAAAACAACGCCAGCACTCCTTGGTTCTTAGTCAGCCTGAGCTCCCCTCTCTTCGACCCGTAGAGCATCTCCTACCAGCTGAGGAACCCATGCAGCTGGGTCGGACCAGGCTATCCCCCGAGGAACGTGCTAGGCGCAGAACTCTTGGTCTGTGTCTTTACTGTGGGGGCAAAGGTCATTTTCGTGACACTTGCTCTCTTTGTCCAGAAAAACGTTCGGGTCCACTTCATCTGGAAAGTGGAGTATTGGACCCAGAAATATCACCTTCCCCTTCACGTCTTCTGCTTTCTGTGTTCCTTCATGTTGGTGCTTCTTCTCATTCGGTCTCAGCATATCTGGATTCCGGAGCCGCTGGTAATTTTATGGACTGGGAAATCGCATCGTCCATGAGACTTACTCTTTTGCCCCTCACCACACCATTGGTGGTCTTGGCGATTGATGGTACTGTTCTCCCAGGGGGACCTATCCGCTTCCAGACCCTCCCTGTTAAGATGTCGGTAGGGACACGCCACCAGGAGTGGATATCCTTCCTTATCTTACCCAAGGCCTCAACGCCTATAATTTTGGGTCTCCCATGGTTACAGCTCCATTCTCCTCATGTGGACTGGACTACTGGACAGATCCTGGCTTGGGGTCCCTCCTGTTCCTCGTCCTGCCTACCCAAGGTTGCCCCCTGTGAATCTGAGCCGGTCATTCATTCCGGGTTGCATAACCATTTACATTTCTCTGTCCCTAACCACCCTTGGACGCACAGCCAGGCTAGCTTGTCTACAAGTCCTGCAGTCGCTACGTCTTGCGATGCGATTCAGGTAGTCGCTACACCTGACTCAGCTATTCACTCTGCCTCTGTACTAGTTATGCCAGTCCAGCCCATGCCCAGTGAGCCTCCTACTTTTTCTTGTTCGGGACATTCTGCTTGTCCTTCAGCTATTCAGTTTGACTCCGGCGACATGTCACCTTCTAACCAACCTGACTTCAGGGTTCCACTGACATCTGCCCAGTCTGATGGTCCTGTGCAAGATGACCAGTTCCCCTTTAAGGGTCTAGGGGACCCTCCTCAGATTCCTGTTGATCCTCTCATGCCCTTGCTTATTCCTAGAGAGCCTTTGGTCCTCAATAGATCTTCTTGTCATCTCCCTACCTCGTTTTCGGTCTCTGAGGATAATCTTAAGTATGAGGTTAGACAAGTTCTGGATTCTCGGCTCTGCAGAGGCATTCTTCAGTACCTTGTGCATTGGAGAGGTTTTGGTCCTGAGGAGGCGTCTTGGATCGCTGCATCTGATGTCGCTGCACCTCATCTGTTGAGAAGGTTTCATCAGAGATTTCCCTTTAAGCCTGGGCCCAGGCGGGGGAGGGCCCATAAGAGGGAGGGTACTGTCATGGATATGCAGTAGTGTTTGTCTGTCAGCTTACCTTCCTTCCCATGTGTTCATCTTAGAGGCCTGAGCCCTTTCACCTGGCTTCCTTTATAATCTCCTCCCAGCCAGACTCCACCCCAGGCCCTATCACAGAACACTATATTAACCTGTGCACTGCAAGCCTGCTTTGCTGATCAACGTGTTTGTTAGGCATTGTGTGTTTGGGTTCCTGCCTGCCGTGTGCTACGTCTGTCTCTCTGTTATGTTATTGGCTTGTCCCCGACTATCCCTGTCTGCTCGTGACCCCTTGACCTTCGGCTCGTTCTTTCGTTATCCTTGTCTGCTTGTGGCCCCTGACCTTCAGCTTGTTATTCGGTTCTCTCTTATCTCGTGCTGCTGCTTCCCCTCTTTTCCCCTTATCCTACGGGGCGTGAGCTAGGAAACTCCAGGGGCCGCGACCTGGTCCCAGCCTGCAGCATAACATCCTCACCACTAGAGGCCCTGGAGAAGACCAGCTGGGTCTTAGACTCCACGCCCTGGGGAATCTTGGCTCTAGCTTCCGGTAGGATCCCGGTTGTGCTCCTCTGGTCCCGCTTTCCACAACCACCCAGTTTCCTATCCGCAGAAGCCAGCCATAGGGTTCACTACCTCGCGGTGCACTCCTGTCCCCCTACGGTGTGCATCTGTCACCT
This sequence comes from Rana muscosa, assembly GCA_029206835.1. Lineage (NCBI taxonomy): Eukaryota > Metazoa > Chordata > Amphibia > Anura > Ranidae > Rana > Rana muscosa. The sequence continues at coordinate 153,023,836 of CM055117.1, forward strand.
GGCCACAGGTGACCTTGACAGTGGCCTAGTCAGTCTCCAGACCTTAATCCTATGGAAAATTGATGGAGGAAGCTGAAACTTCGAGTTACCAAGCGACAACCAAGAAACCCTAAGGATTTAGAGAAGATCTCTAAAGAAGAGTGGACCAAAATCCCTCCTGAGATGTGTGCAAACCTGGTAACTAACTACAAGAAACGTCTTACCTCTGTGCTTGCCAACAATTGTTTCTCCACCAAGTACTAAATCCGGTTTTGCTTGGGGATCAAATACTTTTTTTACTCACTAAACTGTAACTCAATTTATAACATTTGTATCATTTGTTTTTTTTTTTGATTTTTGGTTGATATTTTGTCTCCGTCATTTAAAATACACCTATGATAATAATTATAGATCCTTCATTTCTTAGTAAGTAGGCAAATGTACAAAATCTGCAAGGGATCAAATAATTATTTTCCCCACTGCATATATGTATTTTATTAATCATTATGTTATGTATTTTGCTGGGTAAGGTAGATAAATCTCTTGACATGACCTTCACATTAAGCACAGCTGAAATTATTCAGATGACACGATAGATGTGAGTCTTCTCATCTAGAAATGTCTGTTTAATTGGCGCTAGCTGGGCTTTTCACTGGAAACTAATTTCCCTTTTTTTCTTGGAAGCGGTTATTGAGGGTCAGAGGCACTGCAGTCACATCCCAGGCTATTCAACACATTGTGTGTTCTAAGTCTTTCTGCATGGGCTCAGGTGTGCAATGAACATGCTTTAATCATTGCTTATTTGGTTAGATAACTAATTCCTCTTAATTGTACAAAACTAATTTTTCCATAGGTTTCTGACAACAATCATTCTTAACACGTTTTCACTGCAACCACCACTCAAAATTGTCTCCTCCGGCACCTCAAGTATCTCTCCCTGCATGAAAAATTCACATGGGAGTATTAAGTACGGTAAAGCGAAGCAATGCATAGCAACCAACCAGAATCCACCTTACACTGATCTGAATATCATACCTGTAAATCTGATTGATGCTGCTTGCACTACAAAGCCTTATATCCGATAGCACTAAATTTGTATCCTAAGACTAATAGCGGCCACACCCCTCTCTTAAATTCATGGACGTTTAACACAGGCCCAAAACACCTGCCTGGCAGAATGCACTGATCAGGCTTCCACCGAGGCCGGTCTCCTAATCTAATGGCCATCACCAGTCATAGGATCTCACGAGAAAGGTTTGATGAAATTGACATGCAAAGAAGATCCAACCAATGATTCTGGCTGAACACAGTTCACACCATGTTCATTGACCTGCGTTTTGCTGCACATCACTTGACAGGTATGGTATTACTGGGGCACATAGAAAACAACTGCCTCCTATGTGTCCTGTTCACACCTAATTCAAACGGTGGTGTGCAGAAAAACGCGGACATGGCGTGAACAAGCTCTAAATGAACGGTGACTTGGAATTTGGTCACCTGATCAGATGCCACTGGAGTATTGCAATTTTTATTTAACACACTCAAATTTAGGGAGCAGGATAGATGGGGGAAAGGGTTTGCTTTATATAGCTGTACATCATAACCCAGTTATAAAAATAAACATGTATGGTTTCCTTATGCCACTAACTGCAATCAGCCCCTAGAAATATTCATACCTTCCCTCCACTGAGCGTCTACTGCCCCTATTTAGTCATAGCTGCATACCTCTAAACCAGTAGCTGAGCAGGTGGCCCATACACAACATTTTTAGAATAGGTATTAGCAGCTCCCTCATTAAAGAAACTGAGTAATAAGAGATAACTGGCTATAGTGCATGATTTCAGCAGCTCAACATGTCTAATAATATGTACATCTGTTAAGTAGAAATTGTATTCAAGGTTTTTTAGTGAACAGCAAACACACTAAAAGCCATGGATGAAAGGGCAGAAAGCTAACAGCTACTTAAAAAAAATATCAGAACTACAATTCCAATAAAGCAGTGTACACAGGATTCATATTAGCACTTTCCACGCTCTGTCAGATCTAGTTAGGATTACAGAACCTGAATGATCATGACATAAGGTGTAAAAGTGTCCTTTAAAAAAAAAATGAAGGTATGCTATGCCATTAACTTTTCAGTGCAATTTTATGGACCCTTAGCTGGTGTTTTAGAAAAGATATGTAGTAAAGTGCTGGGCTACAGCAATATGGAGAAGGAGACATTAACCTTTAACCTAAAATACTGATGTTACGCTGCACTATTCTCCTCTGGCCAGCAGGGGAAGAGCTAAAGCCAAGCAAGCCTATAGACTTCTAGGTAACACACTGAAAATGCCGGGAGTCGTAGTTTGAGACCGCAGCCATATAACAGCTACATTATAATGGTTACACTACAGATCCCAATATGCACTGTGGCAGTAGGAGGAGTGGAGAGTTTTATTTAACTACCTGGGAAAGTTCTTCCTCTTAGCACCGAGGGAGTTAGAAGGAGAGCACCTCTGTCTTGATTTTCACCTGCCAGCTGGAGACCATACTAGTGGAGATCTGGGACTGGGAGTAGGCACACCTAGTGGCATTGCAGTCCCGCTCATATCACAGCACCTGCACCCCATGCCGAGGGTCAAGGTACAGCCCCCCCCCCACCTGTTATGATGTGCAAGTTTGGGGCATCCCAAGCCCAGCAGTCTCTCACTTTTCAACCTCACTTCTGCTATCACTACGTCCGTTAGTCTTGTAACAGAAGGAAAGTACCCCCATCACTACAGTAAACAATTGCACCCAGGGCAGCCGCCCCTCTTGCCCATCCCTTGTCCCGGGCCGGCCTGCACCCCTGCAGCAGTGAGATTGGAGTGTCCTCTCACCCTCTGCTTCCCACCAGGGACTGGTGAGCGAGGTAGTCGACCATTGCTGATACTACTAGCAGCGACTGAGCCCACTCAGTGCCAATGAAGGGAACAAGCAACATGCCCTGAAGGTGCCATGCAGGATGCCATTTGCACATTCTGCCCCCAGTGATCAATGCCTGGCGCTCGCAAGAATGAGTTATGTTCGTTACCCTTCCAGTGCTGCTGTTGAAATCCACGGAGCATTGTGCAGCTAACCTGACAGAGCCCCCCCAAAAAAAATATCAAATTATATTTTTACTAAAAATACACTAAAATCATTATTAATGGGGCACAAACACAATTCCTGCTTAATCTACACAACAAATCTGTATAGAGTTGATAAATAAAGCTCTGTGTTTGGGGTCTCATTTACATGGGCGCTGTGGCCTGTACAGTTTATCAGCGGTTTGCTTATGTGTTTGGAGTCACCTGGAGCTGTGTGCAGGGAATGCACACATGTCAAATTAGGACCTGTACTGTGTTCGCACAGCCGCTGTGTCCCCAACCTACTCCCAGGTCAGAGTGCCTGTGTGAATAATCCCTTAGTGCTTGTTCACATGTGAGGTCAGGAAGAGGTAAAAATTCCATGGTTGAGCTTCACTTTTACCACCCCCCAACTGCTACCCCCTTTAGCTGCAGAGGCAGTGGCTGGGAGGGAGGGGGGGGGGTGTACACATGCAGTGGATGCAATGCTTTGCTTCTCAGCCAGTGCAGGAATTATACCCCGTCTGATGCTACCCATTCAAGTAAATGGTGCTGCTCTGCAAGCTCCGTGCAATTGTGTGCAATGCACATGTTTGCAGGTTAAGGCAGGTGGTCACCACCTATCAAATGCTCTCTGAAGAGCAATCTGAATTTCGATCGAATTTCGATCTTCAGAGAGCAACACATATGTGAATGAGCCTTTCATTTTTTTAAATAATGTTTTCCATTTTTTAGATTCATTTTTACATTTTTTAAAAGGTCCTGGTGGGGGGAGGGCAAAGGACATAGATTCCTGGATCCCTTTCTCTGCAGTCTCAGCTGCACCGGAGATGAATGAACAGGAAGAGCTCCGAGGTTTCCTACGCATTCACAAACGAAAGCATAGTTTAAGTAAAAATTGCTCATGGTGTTCATTCAGGAATTGTTCATCCTGAAACAATTCCTCTGTGTGCCCCGCAGCAGCTGTAGCTGGCAGGAGGAAGAGGAAGGGAAGCCAGAAGCGCTGTGGGGAAAGAAGTTGGGGGGCCACAAAGGATGGCTCAGACAGCAATGAGGGGGTGATTAGCGTGCCAAGGGATGAAGGGGAGTAAGCCAGATACTGGAACCAATCCTCCCGTGGCTCCCCTTGCAGCTTAGCCAACCGGAGAGGAGGATAAGCCGGCTGCTCTGCAGGGGGAGCCACAGGAGAAATCAGTTCTAGTGATAAGGCAGTACAGCTGATCCTCCTCCTCAGCAGGATTCCTGTTGAACTGATGGGACCGGGGCCCAGCACAGGAGGGCCGGCTGTACCCCCTTATCGGTGGCCCTATGCCCCTCAGAAATCAAATTTATTGCCTCTTTTTAGCACGACCCATAATGCTCTTAATCAGGAGTTTACAGTACAGTCCTGAGTTTTTCTACTTTCCAACCATTTTTTGTGTTCACTGATAATGAACCTCTTTACATATAAAAAGTCTACAAGACTAAAAATCTTAAAAGGTTGTTTATGACATTAAAACACTTTAGAGTATGTAAGAAAATTACTTATTTAGGCCTTTAAGCGCCATGCTAAAATCAAAAGCTTTACTGGATAACATGTTGGTGTGCTGAAGCTGGCAATTTGGTGCAAACCAAATGCTAGAAAAAGTCAGTAATTTTGCAACTGAACCATAATTGCCCATTCACACCATCCAGGTCAACATTTTATGCATAATGTGAGTTGTGTCAGGGGAGAACAATTATTCTTAATGGGCTGCCTCTCGCACCACAACTGACCAAAACTCTTGCAAGCAGAATTCTAGGCAGTGCAGCAGACTGCGACCATCGCTGGGGGTCTGGGAAGTTGCGGTGAGGTACCATTCAGAATGAAAACGCAACATTGAAAAAACGTATAAGGAAACTGTATATTCCAGTGGTGTGTACAGGAAGCTCTGCTGTATACATGTATCAAACGCTGTCTACACTAGAACCCAATGCCTTTGAATTATTTTTATTTGATTTTATGTTTTTGTGTACAATATTTGCTATACAATGTACTAATATGTATGCATTAAAAGGACTTGTTATAACACTTCTTCCAAATAAAGAATAAAAAAAAACGACACCAATGATTTTAACGTGAATTAAAATGCATTGCAGTAGTGTTACCGCATTTTCCCTCCCAGCAAAACCCGATAAAATTACAGCGGTGTTGGATTTCCTGGCCCCTGCTGTACGCTGTGGCTCCAACTTCTGGCCTGTACAATATTACAAGACTACACTGTGACATAGGGCCTGATGGATGGAACCCCATGCATCCAACACACTCAAAATTGTATTGGATCCTGATGATATGGGGAATAGATGGCAGAGTAATAGTATTTTTTAAATTAGTAACAGTGCCACTTTAACAGAAAAGCTGTAATGAGAGAATATGAAGGATGCCATTTCTACTTGATCTGCAATTACTGAAGTCAACAATGCAAAATGTGACAGACCCAACCGGCACCACAGTGTTTTGGAGGGGACAGCAAGGTAGCCTCTTTGCCATCTGACTATGGATCCCTGCTTTTGAGGGGGTTCTATTCTTGGGAGGTGTATGCCTAGGGGCCCTTGGAGTGGCCTTGTTTCTGATTCAAGTCCATGTCTCCCCAAAACACACAGACTCTGGGAACTGGGGGTCCCAGATTCATATTTAGGGCTTCTATGCCCAAACCCAGCAATGACTCCTTTAGACTGTGTGACTCAGAACAGAGGTTAATATGATCAGCTCATGCAACCTGGTGCTGGGGGTCTCCTGCTATAGTCTGTTTATTAGGGTGTTAAGTGTTTTTTTGTCAAGTATGTCTCTCCCATTGAGTTAATTGTGTCACCTATTGTTTCTGTCTGTCCGATCAGCTCTTGGAGATGAGAACAAAATTGTGATCACTTTACCTTGTTATGGAACCATTGTGGGATGTTATGTTTTATGCTTATAATAATGTGTAATATACAGTACTTTGTATTCAGGGTTGTAGTTACCGAATGGTCTGGTCACCTAGACTGGTTTAAGTGGCTTATTAATTCATTCATGTTAATTAAGTCGCTGTCAGATATTCGTTGCTAGAGCTGGATTAGCATACTGTTTATGCTGGCTGTGTTAATTATATCCCTGTTTACAGTTTGTATTGTTAGGGTAATATGATCAAACGCTCACCTGATTGTGTGGTGAATGACCTTAGTTTGAAATGTATAAAAACCTGTAGTTTACCTCAACAACTTGTCTGTGTAGGATGGTAACAGGGCTGGTATTAGCTCTCGCTGGAATGATTTGGAGGGCAGGAGGCACGGTTTGTCGGAAACACCTAATCGGGGTGCAAGCGGTCTGTCACACACATTTTATTCAAATCAGGTTTCTTTTGTGTGAATTTGAACGTTCTCATTTTAAAGCAGCATGTCAATTCTCTGTAAGCAGATTTCTCCAGAGAATGAATTGTTTAGAAAAAAAAAAACAGTACTAGATCACTATGGTGCAGTTTTAATTCCATGTAATAAAAGGCCATGGTGTACTGATAAGTGAGGGAATTGAGAAGAGGCAGTACCTGACGTGTGACACGTCTAACTGTGTTGCCCTTCCCCTGGGATGCGACATAAGACGGCCTGTCAGGAAAGCCAAGCTTCTATTTTCCACTCTGCACACGCAGCCTGTGATGTCACAGCTCTAATGCACAACATCCCAAGCATCCTGTTTGTTTTCTAGATGCTACAAGATGTGAATTGTTTCCATATATCAAGCCTTTTCTATATGTCCAGCTCTGCTTCCTGTATCTGAAGAGTGAATGGGCCAGGCATGTGAGAATTCACACAGCCATTGTGTTACAACTGCAACACAAGTGTCACTGCGTATTCTATTTTCCACAAAATATGTGTCAAAACTTCAGACTTCAATGGAAAAAGAGAACGTTCAACATGGACACAAACACTGCCTGCCTGGTTTTACAATTATGGGCTTATTTAACCACTCGCAGACCGCCCGGCCAGTATGGCACTCTTGCGCGAATCGGCGTAGCTGTACGGCGGGCGATTTGAGTATAGGGGGCACGCGCCCACCGCGTGACGTAGGAGCCCATGCGTGTGGCTGGCAGTCGCGGTGGCCACTGGCTACCCGCTATTGCTCCTGAGAAGGACAGAATGGAGATATGTCAACGTAAACGGACAGATCTCCGTTCTGTCAGGGGGGTAGAGACAGATTGCTAGTACTTAGGAGCAGTAATCGGTCTCCTCCCCCAAGTCAGTCCCATCCCTCCACAATTAGAAACACACTAAGGGAACACACTTAACCCCTTGATCGCCCCATAGTGTTAACCCCTTCCCTGCCAGTGACATTTATACAGTAATTGGTGACTATTTTTTAGCTCTGATCGCTGTATAGATGTCAATGGTCCCAAAATAGTGTCAAAAATGTCCGATCTGTCCGCCGCAATGTTGCAGTCCCAATAAAAATCGCAGATAACCGCCATTACTAGTAAAAAAAACTAATTGTCATAAATCTATCCCCTCTTTTGACGCTATAACTTTTGCGCAAAACAATCAATATATGCTTATAGCATTTTTTTTTACCAAAAATATGAAGAAGAATACATATCAGCATAAACTGAGGAAGAAATTAGTTTTTTTATATATTTTTTGGGGATATTTATTAAATTATAGCAAAAAGTAAAAGACATTGCTTTTTTTTCAAAATTGTCAGTTTTTTTTGTTTATAGAGCAAAAAATAAAAACTGCAGAAGTGAACAAATACCACCAAAAGAAAGCTCTATTTGTGGGGAAAAAAAGGATGTAAATTTTGTTTGGGTACAACGTCGCACGACTGCGCAATTGTCAGTTTAGGAGATGCAGTGTCGTATCGCAAAAAATGGCCTGGTCGTGAAGTGGGTAAGACCTTCCGGGGCTGGGGCTGAAGTGGTTAACAGGGATTCAGGGGGGGGTGGTGCCCGCTGATGAACTCTCCTCTTGACAATGCCAATTCCCTGGCTGTGGTTAGAACTACCTAATGTTACCAAAACAGGTGCAAATGCTTGTCCGATTTCGGAACACAGGTAATGTTTTACTGAATGTCTATTTTTTTTTTACATAAACGGCTTATTGAATAAATAAAGCAAAGGGGCACAGAGCTTAGTACAAAATACAGTAATCCACAGCAATCAATCAGATGTTTTACTTAAAGACCAAGTACAAGATGGATTCTGATTGGCTGTTGTAAGGACTGTACTTTGTACTGAAAGTGATTGTAAACTATCTCCTTGCAAAACAACCTATTCAGTTTAAAATGGAAATGAAAGTCAAAACATTTTTGCATAGATCTAAAAAAAACAAAAACATTATAAACACAATTTTTCCCTTTTTTATAAGGGATCACATTTACTCTATTCTCAGCTGCATAAGAGCTGGGGGAGAAGAAGCAGCATTACACTGAGCTTGCCAGTGAATGGCTGTGCAGAGGGGAGGGGGGTCTCGGACAAGTCCAAATCATTGGAGAGAACACCAAGTTCCCAGCACAGCTAGAGAACTGACCACGCTGTTCTCTCCTGCTTAGTGTGGTCAGTTTTCAATAGGAAAGCAAGGGGACTAGCAGGATCACCTTTATTCTAATCTGTTAAATAAGTCGGTATAAGTCTATAAAGCTGAAGTCCAGGCAGACATTTTTCAGGTCTATTTTGATGCTTCCTTACCTTTAATGTGTATGTTCCAACTATCATATAGTGGAAGTGAGACATCCTTACTTTTTTTTTTACTTCAGGTCTCAGTCCACTTAACATCTGCTTTATGGCTGCTATGTCCTGTATTCCCTCCTCGCCATCAGTCTTGTCACTTCCACATTGTAATCCTATTTTCAGTGAGTGGTGACATAATTATGTCCCCACTTGCTGTAGTGGGTTGGCCCAGGAGTTTCAGAGTTCCGATCTGCAACATCCACCCACTGTAAAGCCCTGTAAACACGATCGGATTTCCTATGGTTTTTTAACCAATGGATTTTTCCATCGGAAATCCGATGAAGCTGACTTCCATCAGTCTTGCCTACACACCATCAGTCAAAAAACCGACCGTTCCAAACGCAGTGACGTAAAACACTCCGATGAGCCGAGAAAAATTAAGTTCAATGCTTCTGAGCATGCGTCGACTTGATTCTGAGCATGCGTGGGTTTTTTATCCGATGGAGTTCTCCACAGACAATAGTAATTTGCTATCGGTTTTTTAACCATCGGATAAATTTAAAACATGTTCTATTTTTAAACACCGATGGAAAAAAGACCGATGGGGCCCATACACGATCGGTTTGTCCGATGAAAAAAGTCCATCGGACTGTTTTCATCAGTAAAACCTATCGTTTGTACAGGGCTTAACAGTTTCATTTTATTGACAGGCCAGAAGACTCCTGATCTGTCCAACCTACATTGACCTCAGAGTATTACTGACAGGCCAGGAGCCTCCTTGTCGGTCATGGTTCTTCATGCATGCGATTTGCAGGATATGCAAATTAAAGCCCATTTACTACATTTCCCAGGGCATCATGTGAGCTGTAGCTTCTCATAGTGGCATTGGGAGAGGAGTGGATGTGATGTATTTACCTCTCTTATGCCGCGTACACACAACCGTTTTTCATGACGAGAAAAATGCAATTTTTTATTTGGTCATTAAAACGTAAAAAATGGCCATTAAAAGTTTAGAACCTGCTCTATTTTTCTCGTCGTTTTTCACATCGTCGTCTTTCTCGTCGTGAAAAACGGTCGTGTGTACACTTTAATGACCTGAAAAAACGCTCATGCTCAGAAGCAAGTTATGAGACGGGAGCGCTCGTTCTGGTAAAACTAGCGTTCATAGTGGAGATAGCACATTCGTCACGCTGTAACAGACTGAAGAGCACGAGGCTGAAAAGCGTGAATCGTCTCTCACCAAACTTTACTAACACGAGGATCAGCAAAAGCAGCCCAAAGGGTGGCGCCATCCGAATGGAACTTCCCCTTTATAGTGCCGTTGTACGTCACCGCGCTTTGCTCAAGCATTTTTGCTCAAGCATAGTGTGTAGGCAAGGCAGGCTTGAGAAGAATCACGTTGAGAAAAACATATTTTTTTTCAATGACATTAAAAACGGCCGTGTGTACGCGGCATAAGGCTAAGTTCATGCTGGCATTAAAAGCAGGCATTTGAGGGGCGTTAAAAATGCCCCTCAAACAACTATGCAAATTATACAATGGACAGCACATTGTGCTGTTCACATTATCGAAACATGAAGCGTTAGCGTCGCTTCAAAATTGAACCCTCATGTCGAGTCAGGAGGCATTTGAAGCCTTTCAATGCCTCCCATTCAAGTGTATGGTAACACTCTGGTAGGCATTTGCAGTGCGGTTGCGGGGTGTTAAAATTAGTTTATTTCCTGTAATTTCCCATTTGTGAAGCGGTTTTAACGTGCCTTGATGCTCTTCAAACGCTTCAGAACTGCACACAGGGCGTTTGGGGAGCATTAAGGCTTGTTAACCACTTAACGACCGCTCACTGTATATATACGTCGGCAGAATGGCACCGACAGGCACAATCACGTAGAGCATACGTGATTGCCTTTGTATAGTTGGGGGGTCCAATCGGACCCCCCTCCTATACAGTGAGCGGTGGCTAAGTGTCCGGGAGCGTTCCGGGATGAGGGGGCAGCCATTCGTTTCCGGCCACCCCCTCGCGATCGCTCCCGGCGAATGGAAATGCCCCCTCTGTGTCAGGCAGAGGAAGCAGGAGGAAGTGATGTCATCTCTGATGTGGCGCTCACATATACCGAGCGCCGTACAAGAGAAGACATCAGATCAGTGCACACAACACTACACTGACACCAGGACAGATAGGGACATAAATCGCCCCCCCAGATCACCCCCCCCCCCCCCAGCGTCACTGATTGCAGTGATTATTTATTTACTGATCACTGCAATCAGTGACATTTGTGACTGTAAAAGTGTCAGTACATTCAGTTTTAGGTCCAGTGTAGCCCCCTAACCCCCTAATAAAGGTTTAACCCCCTGATCACCCCCCAGATAACCCTTTCACCCCCTATCACCACTGTCGCTAAGCGATCATTTTTCTGATCGCTGTCTTAGCGTCAGTGATGCCGATCGGCAGCCAGTAATTTTTTTTAGGTTTGCCGCATGTTTTTATAGCGTCAGGTACCCCAATATATTATCTAATAAAGGTTTAACCCCCTTGATCGCCCCCCAGGTAACCCTTTCACCCCCTATCACCACTGTCGCTAAGCGATCGTTTTTCTAAACGCTGTCTTAGTGTCGGTGATGCAGATCGGTAGCCAGTAATTTCTTTTAGGTTCACCGCAGGTTTTTATAGCGTCAGGTACCCCAATATATTATCTAGTAAAGGTTTAACCCCCTTGATCGCCCCCCAGGTAACCCTTTCACCCCCTATCACCACTGTCGCTAAGCGATCGTTTTTCTGATCGCTGTCTTAGTGTCGGTGATGCAGATCGGTAGCCAGTAATTTTTTTTTAGGTTCGCCGCAGGTTTTTATAGCGTCAGGTACCCCCATATATTATCTAATAAAGGTTTTAACCCCCTGATTGCCCCTAGTTAACCCTTTCACCAGTGATCACCATATAAGTGTTACGGGTGACGCTGGTTAGTTAGTTTGCTTTTTATAGTGTCAGGGCACCCGCCGTATATAACCCAATAAAGGTTTAACCCTCTGATCGCCCGGCGGGTGATATCAATTAGGTTTTAGCGTCAGAGAGGGTCTGCGTCACACCCCAGGCAGCGTCAGGTTAGTGCCAGTAACGCTAACACCCACGCGTGAAGCATACACCCCCCTTAGTGGTATAGTATCTGAACAGATCAATATCTGATCTGATCAGATCTATACTAGCGTCCCCAGCAGTTTAGGGTTCCCAAAAACGCAGTGTTAGCGGGATCAGCCCAGATACCTGCTGGCACCTGCGTTTTGCCCCTCCGTCCAGCCCAGGCCACCCAAGTGCAGTATCGATCGATCACTGTCACTTACAAAACAAAAACACACATAACTGCAGCGTTCGCAGAGACAGTCCTGATCCCTGCGACTCCAGTGCTGTAGGAGGTGATTTCACCACCACAGTTAAATAAAAAAAGCATATATGCCGAAGCATTGGGGCAGCAGGGGCGGAGGAGCGATTTTGCTCCTAATGCCGCGTACATACGGTCGAAATTCCGACGGAGGCTTGCCCGTGGAAAAGTCAGACCATGTGTGTGTGGCATAACTTTTTTGCGGGAGGATGCCCCCATGCTTCGGCATATATAAATGGTGCGTGTATGCCCATCATTGGAAGTGGGTGGATGAAGGGCGGTATTCTAATGGTGGGCATACCCACCGATCAATCTCGTTTTTCGTTCAGCCAACTGGCTGCATGATAAAAAAAGATTACAATACATGTCCAACAAGGACCAGCAACGTACTGGTATGTTGCTGGACTTTGAATGTTTATAACAGAATGATGCCTGCGGGTTTAGGTATCATCTTGGTATCATTCTTTTCAGCCTGTAGCCGGCTTTCATGTAAAAGCAATCCTAGCAGCTAATTAGCCTCTGGACTGCATTTACAAGCAGTGGGAGGGAATGCCCCCCCCCGGATATAAAAAGCGCCATTGGGAAATTGGGAAAGCATTTTATCACACCGATCTTGGTGTGGTCAGATGCTTTGAGGGCAGAGGAAAAATCTAGGGTCTAGAAGACCCCAGTTTTTTCAAAAAAAGAGTACCTGTCACTACCTATTGCTATCATAGGGGATATTTACATTCCCTGAGATAACAATAAAAATGATAAAAAAAAAATACTTGGAAGGAACAATTTAAAAATAAAATAAAAAAGCAAAATTAATAATAAAAAAAATAAATAAATAAATAAAAAAAAAGCACCCCTGTCCTGCCCTGCTCTTGCCCAATGGCGAAACGCAAGCGTCGGTCTGGCGTCATATGTAAACAGCAATTGCACCATGCATGTGAGGTATCACCGCGAAGGTCAGATCGAGGGCAGTCATTTTAGCAGTAGCCTCTGTAAATCTACTGGGGTAACCTGTAAAGGCTTTTAAAAATGTATGTAGTTTGTCGCCAATGCGCGTTTGTGCGAAATTTTAAAGCATGTCGTGTTTGGTATCTATGTACTCGGCCTAAGATCATCTTTTTTATTTCATCAAACATTTGGGCAATATAGTGTGTTTTAGTGCATTAAAATTAAAAAAAGTGTATTTTTTAACCCAAAAAATGCGTTTGAAAAATCGCTGCGCAAATACTGTGTAGAAAAAAAAAATGCAACACCCACCATTTTAATCTGTAGGGCCTTTGCTTTAAAAATATATATAATGTTTGGGGGTTCAACATAATTTTCTTGCAAAAAAAAAAATGTTTTCATGTAAACAAAAAGTGTCAAAAAGGGCTTTGTCTTCAAGTGGTTAGAAGAGTGGATGTAAGCTTCCTAATGTTGTGTATAAAATGCCAGAACAGTTCAAAACCCCCCCAAATGACCCCATTTTGGAAAGTAGACACCCCAAACTATATACTGAGAGGCATGTCGAGTCCATGGAATATTTTATATGTTGAAACAAGTTGCGGAAAAACTACAATTTTTTTTTTTTTTTTTGCACAAAGTTGTCACTAAATGATATATTGCTCAAACATGCCATGGGCATATGTGGAATTACACCCCAAAATACATTCTGTTGCTTCTCCTGAGTACGGGAATACCACATGTGTGAGACTTTTTGGGAGCCTAGCCACGTACGGGACCCCAAAAACCAAGCACCGCCTTCAGGCTTTCTAAGGGTGTAAATTTTTGATTTCACTTCTCACTGCCTATCACAGTTTCGGAGGCCATGGAATGCCCAGATGGCACAAAACCCCCCCAAATTACCCCATTTTGGAAAGTAGACACCCCAAGCTATTTGCTGAGAGGTATTGTGAGTATTTTGCAGATCTCGCTTTTTGTCACAAAGTTTTGAAAATTGAAAAAAAAAAATATATATATATATTTATTTTCTTTCTTCATTTTCAAAAACAAATGAGAGCTGTAAAATACTCGCCATGCCTCTCAGCAAATAGCTTGGGGTGTCTATATTCCAAAATGGGGTCATTTGGGGGGGTTTTGTGCTATTTTGGCATTTTATGGCCTTCGAAACTGTGATAGGTAGTGAAGAGTGAAATCAAAAATTTGTGCCTAGAAATCCTGAAGGCGGTGCTTGGTTTTCGGGGTCCCGTACGCGGCTAGGCTCCTAAAAAGTCCCACAAATGTGGTATCCCCGTACTCAGGAGAAGCAGAAAAATGTATTTTGGGGTGTAATTCCACATATAACCATGGCATGTATGAGCAATATATCATTTAGTGACAACTTTTTGTAATTTTTTATTTATTTTTGTCATTATTCAATCACTTGGGACAAAAAAATATATATATTCAATGGGCTCAACAGGCCTCTCAGCAATTTCCTTGGGGTGTCTACTTTCTAAAATGGGGTCATTTGTGGGGGTTTTGTGCTATTTTGGCATTTTATGGCCTTCGAAACTGTGATAGGTAGTGAGGAGTGAAATCAAAAATTTGCGCCCTTAGAAATCCTGAAGGCGGTGCTTGGTTTCCGGGGTCCCGTACACGGCTAGGCTCCCAAAAAGTCCCACACATGTGGTATCCCCGTACTCAGGAGAAGCAGCAAAATGTATTTTGGGGTGCAATTCCACATATAACCATGGCATGTGTGAGCAATATATCATTTAGTGACAACTTTTCGTAATTTTTTTTTTTTTTTTTTTAGTCATTATTCAATCACTTAAGACAAAAAAATAAAAAATTCAATGGGCTCAACATGCCTCAGCAATTTCCTTGGGGTGTCTACTTTCCAAAATGGGGTCATTTGGGGGGGTTTTGTACTGCCCTGTCATTTTAGCACCTCAAGAAATGAGATAGGCAGTCATAAATTTAAAGCTGTGTAAATTTCAGAAAATGTACCCTAGTTTGTAAACTCTATAACTTTTGCGCAAACCAATAAATATACGCTTATTGACATTTTTTTTACTAAAAACATGTGGCTGAATACATTTTGGCCTATATGTATGACTAAAATTGAGTTTATTCGATTTTTCTTATAACAAAAAGTAGAAAATATCATTTTTTTTCAAAATTTTCGGTCTTTTTCCGTTTATATCGCAAAAAATAAAAGTTGCAGAGGCAATCAAATACCATTAAAAGAAAGCTCTATTTGTGGGAAGAAAAGGACGCAAATTTCGTTTGGGTACAACATTGCATGCCCGCACAATTTACAGTTAAAGCAGCGCAGTGCAAAATTCTGAATTCACCTCTGGTCCTTTAGCTACCAAATGGTTCGGGGCTTAAGTGGTTAAAGGCCAGTCTAACGCCCATACTAATGCTATAGGAGCATTTTTTAAGCATTAGAAATTTTGTGAAGCGTGAACAAGTTTTTATACATCCTCCAGGTTCCTGGCCAAATCTGCTTTTTATAAATTGCTGATATTTTATGGGAAATGGCAGCTAAACGGTGAGGTTGTTTAGTAATGGAGTCACATACTTTATATTTACATAGCTGATACCACTGATAGATGTTTTTTTACTTGGAGTTGAACTTTAATCTCCCTTTGAAGATTCAGGTCAAACAGTCCAAGGCTGACCCTATTCCACTGAATCACTCAAATATGAGATCTGTCCAACTTTCTTCTGAAGACATGCCCCTATTAATAACCCAAACCTGGGACCAGCATAGCAAAACTGGCACTGACATTCCAAGAAGAATGTTAATCAAACAGCTATAGCCATAGTAACCCTTTCCTAATACAATATACAACAATATGGAGCTGATGGAGAAGTGTGCTTGAGTCTTGGCTACGTGACAGATGGCTTCTCCCATGAGCAAACAAAGATTTTAAGCCCAGCACCTCTGTTCTGTTAATGGCATCATTACAGAGTATGCTAACAGGAGAAAGGATAAAGGACTTTCCATTGTACAAGCAAACATGAAAGAAAGTGACAGTAAACATTACATGGGTCTACTTTTAAATCTTGGATGGCCACAACCTGAGAACTTTGAACCTGTATCAGACTTCCCTTACACAGATTCTGCATTTTGAGGAACATCTAAATGAAAGGATCGACCATCACAACACAATACCAGGAGTGAATGTATAGTGTAGTGTATACAGAAAATAAAGAGATTAGAAACAAGTCCTCAGGAAAACAATTTATATTTTTTTAACGGACTTTTCTTTTAAATCCACACTTTTTCTCCCCCCCTAAAGTGAGTGTAATTTTTTTTATTACAGGCTCTGCATAATCTGACGAAGAACTCTTGTGAAATTTTGTTCTGGGGGGTGTACCAATGTCACGAGGAACCGAGCTACTAGCAGATGCACCTCTATTAATTTTACAGGCCTGGTCATGATGCCCCAGGGAGTAATGAAAGTGAACTGTCACTACTAGGGATGAGCTGACGGTTAAGACTGAACTTTTTCTATTTAGGCGTTTTTATGAACCCCCTATGTGGAGGGAGTTGAAAATCATATATACAATAGAAGTGGCTTCTATATATGACAGCTTTGTGCTGTCACTGCTTTTTATGGAAGCTTGCACCCGCCACGGCCCTAGGACCCACTAACACTGGGAATGCCCAACACTTAAAGTGGAAATTAACTGTATCCGAACACCACAAACTGAAAACGCCATTTAATTTATTTTTAATATTCAAAGCAAACTTACAAATCCATCCTTGTCTCCTTTCTTTATTTTTTGAAAAATCAAAGCAATGGAGCAAGGATAGCAGTAACGTCCCTGACCAAACATGGCTCAGACCAAACTCAGGGCAGTTTCACTCATCCCTATTCACTACAGGAACAAGGTAAAGGAAAAACAGATAAATGCTGAGACATGCTTTAGAAGTGAAGAGGGAGGATTGGTGGTTAGTGTGGGTAATGCTTGGACATACACTTTGAAAGTCATTCATCAGTGCAGCTATGATAGAGATGACCACTAAAATGAGCATTTATAAATCAGTATATCAAACAATCAAAATATGGGGGGCGTGGCCTGGCTATGGAGGAGTGAGGACGCGTGTCTCTCTAGCTCCTTACCCACCGCCGCATAATCAGCGATACTAAGGGGAGATATCACTCCCGGAACGCCGGGAAACATGTCTCAGGGACGGCGGGCGCTCTCCCAGCAACCGAGAGCGGACGGGTCCCGACAGGAGCAGCTGGATGCCTTCTTCAGCGGGTCCCGCGGTACGGGACAGGAGGCCTCCAAGATGGCGCCGACGCCAAAATCATCCAAGGCAGCTAAGGCTGCTCAGAAAGCATTGACACGGCAGCAGCAGCTGCTTGAGGACTCCCAGATACCCTCTTCGCAGATGGTGAGTGACAATGCCCCTCCACTCTCCCCGGGACCCTCAGCCCCCCCTGACCAGAGCCCTGATATGAATGATTTCATGGGAGACAGGGACAGGGACATAAGACGCCATATCTGGTCCCTCCCTACTCGAGAGGACCTGGAAAAGTTTACAACCAGGGTGGAGAGGGCCTTCAGGGAGGACATTGCCCAGCTCAAGGCTGACACTAACCACTTGGGGGCTAGGATGGAAACAATGGAGCAGAAACTTGATGAGGCCCTGCCTGTCATCTCTATGCTTCAAGCCAGGTGCTGCGCCCAGGATCAAAAAATTGAGACTTTGCTGTGTCAGTTGGATGATTTTGAGAACCGCAGCAGGCGTGCGAACATCCGCATAAGAGGTCTGCCTGAAGCAACAGCACCTAAGGATATTGTCCCTACTCTGGAGGATGTATTTAGAGAGATTTTAGGCCTGCCTGCTACTGCACCCATAGAGATTGACCGTGCTCACAGAGCCCTCAGACCGCCCTCTCAAGATGTGGACAACCCTAGAGATGTCATATGCAAGCTCCACAAGTATACACTGAAAGATAAGATCATGCAAAAAATGCGTGGGAAGCCATACTTTGACTTCGATGGGGCCCACCTTTACTTCTACCAGGACATTTCCAGGAGAACCCTCATGCAACGTAGGGCTCTCCGCCCCCTGCTGGAAGCAGTCCAAAAGGCAGGTCTGCCTTATCGCTGGGGATTTCCCTTCTACTTGCAAGCATCCAAAGAGGGCAGACATGCCACGCTGCGCACCAAGGACGACCTCCCACACTTTCTGAGCACCCTGGGTCTGGAGCCAGTCGACTTTCCGGACTGGAGGGCCCCGCAGGATCACCCTGACGTGCAGCTCCCTCAGCCCTGGCTGCCACCTACCCGCAAGAGTCGCAGGAGAAATCGCAGGCGCCCTACATCTGCCTCTCCTTCAGGTCCTGTGTCGCAGCGACACTGAGTGGCAGCTCCCCTCCCCTGACCTGTTTTTTTTGTTTTTGTTTTTTGACTTTCTGAAGGGTCTGTTTCCTTCAGATACTGGTATCCTAACTGCTCTCTGAGGGAGGCCCGGGCCCTCTAATTACGCTGGTACCTGGAACTGAGACCTGGCCATTCAGTGTGTTAATGTTTGTTCGCCCTCCAACTGGACCTATTGCCTTTATAGCGGTGACTGATCATAGGCCCCTGTCGTTGTCCTTATTGGAGAGACTTGAAGCTTTGGCCCCGGTCCTGTCCCGACGCGCTCACTTCCCGGATACCTTGGACTCGTTCACTATTTTTTTTTACTTACTTACCTTTCAAATTTGCACTTTGCTCCTCAGGGTTTTTCAGGTTTTTTTTTTTTTTTTTTTTTTTTTTTTTTTTTTTTTTGTAGAACCTTATCCCCCCTTGCATGCTGCCTACTTGTTAGTACATGGCGGTGGATGGGGACTGACCCCCACACCCTTCCCTCCAGTGTTGGTCCACGTTCCCCACGTAGACCGTACCTTTTTAGGTATACTTCCTTGTTTGGAAATGAGGATGGGCCTCGGGCGCTCCCCTCCTGTAGGGCTGAGCCCGACGCCTGCCCCCCAGGTATTTTATGTCATGGTATTGTTACCATTGCCGTTTTTTGTGCCTTATGTGTGTTACCCTGTCTCTCACTGTTTTTTCTTCCCTCCCTTCTGTTTTTTTTTTTTTTTTCCTTTTCCTCTTTTCTCTTCTTCTCCTCCATGCCTCTTTATAGGATCTGCCTCCGGCTCCGTCTTCCGCCCTGCGCCTGCAGTCATGCTACGCGACTCGACTACATCACAGACTTCCCATGGCATCGTTAAAGGTAATTTCTTATAACGTACGTGGTCTCTGCTCCCCCTGCAAACGTAGTAAACTTTGGTGGGAACTGAAGCGGTCAGGAGCACATGTGGTTCTTTTGCAAGAAACGCATTTTACCCCCCAGTCAACTCCTAAATTGCCCACCCATCTTTATAATCAGTGGTTCTTGAGCAACTCACCGGTCTCGAAATCTAGAGGCACGGCTATCGCAATTCATAAGTCCTGCCCCCTTCAGGTCATTGAGAGTAAGGTTGATCCCCAGGGAAGATATGTTTTCCTGAAAGGGGTCGTAGCGGGCCAAAAGCTTACAGTAGCTACGATATATGCCCCTAATTCCAATCAGCTTACGTTTCTAGACAGTGCTCTGGACAGCCTGACAGACTTTAGAGAAGGTCCTCTGATCTTAGGTGGAGACTTTAATGTGAGCCCTAACCCCCAACTTGACACCTCGCACCAACGCCCCTCACACTCTCACGCCTTCCTTAAACATTTCCGCAAATCCCTACAGTCCCATCGCCTTCTGGATAGCTGGCGACTGCTTCACCCCTCTGATAGAGATTACAGCTATTACTCAAAGGTCCACGATGTCTATACCCGCATTGACCTGATATGTGTGGACCACTTGGCTCTGGAGCTGCTGCAGGCCTCGTCCATCGGGAATATAACTATTTCGGACCATGCCCCGGTGACGGCCACTTTGGCCCTGCCTCAGGGCACCCGTAGGGCCTGGTCATGGCGCCTGAATGAATCCCTGCTGGATGACGCGGCCGCGGTCTCCGGAGTCACGGACGTCCTGTCCCACTATTTCAAGGAAAATACCACGGAAGGTATGAATGAAGGGGTTATCTGGGAGGGTCATAAAGCGGTGATACGGGGTGAGCTGATCTCTCAGGGCGCTAGACTTAAGAAGGCCCGACAAGCGGACTTTACTAGGGTTCTTCAGGCGCTACGGCAGGCGGAACTTGCACATAAACAAGGAGGGGACCCGGAGGCTCTTGGAAAACTGACAGAGTTGAGAATATTGTTCTTGCGCTTATTAGACCGGCAGGCACGTAAACAACTACGATACCTGTCGCATAAATATTATGAACACGGCAACAAATGTGGCCGCATGTTGGCCAGAGCCCTCCGGAAGAAACGCGCGCTCACGTATGTACAGAAGCTGCGCCTCCCCTCGGGTGAACTCGCGGTCAGATCTTCCCAGATTGCCTCTGGGTTCCGAGACTATTATGCCACCCTCTATAACCTAGATTCAACGCAGACCCCTAGGACCCAGACCGAGAGACTGTCTGACATCAGAACTTACCTGACCGCAGCTGGCCTTCCCCCGCTGACTGACGACCAGTGTTCCATGCTGGAATCCCCTATTACGCCTGTTGAGCTCGGAGCTACGGTGAAGTCCTTGCCTAATGGGAAGAGCCCTGGACCTGACGGGTTCACCAAGGCTTACTACAAAAAGTTTCTACCCCTGCTATCGGAGTCGATGTGCAGTTATTTTAATTCTATAGCAAAAGGGAGTGCGATCCCTGGTGAGGCCCTGCTGGCCCACATCACTGTCATTCCCAAGGAGGGGAAGGACCCCACCATGCCCCAGAGCTACAGGCCCATATCCCTTCTCAACGTAGATATAAAAATTCTTGCTAAAATTCTTGCGTCTAGGCTAAAACACCTAATCCCACTCATTGTCCACCCGGACCAGACGGGGTTTGTCACGGGCCGAGAGGCTAGGGACAACTCCATCAGGGCCATACACCTTATTCATTGGGCTCGTGCTGCTCCTGATCCCCCCCACTACCTGATCCTGTCCACCGATGCGGAGAAAGCTTTCGATCGGGTGGACTGGACTTACTAGCGCGCTGTACTGGAGGCCCTGGGCTTGCGCAAGCATATGTTGGCATGGATCATGGCCTTGTACTCGGACCCGAGTGCACAGGTCAAGGTCAATGGCTTTCTCTCCCCTAGATTCTTGATCAGAAATGGCACGAGGCAGGGGTGTCCTCTTTCACCTCTTTTGTTCGCCCTGGTGCTGGAACCGTTTCTACGCACTATACGGGCGAACACTGATATCAAAGGACTGACGGTGGGTCATACAGAGCACAAACTTTCGGCGTACGCCGATGATGTGCTCTTCCACCTGACGGACCCCCTGATCTCTTTGCCTAATCTGATGCGGGAACTTCAACACTTTGGGTCACTCTCAAATTTCAAGATCAATTATGCCAAGTCAGAATTACTGCCCATCCAGTTGCCGCCATCCCTGGCGGGCAGACTTCAAACTGCTTTCCCCTTCACTTGGGCTAAATCGTCCTTAAAATATTTGGGTATACGGCTGACGGATAGGTTTGACACTCTGTACGCGACTAACTTCCCTTCCTTGATTGCAACTGTGAAGAATGACCTGGCCCTATGGACCAGGACAGCCTTCACCTGGATGGGGCGACTTAGTATCATAAAAATGAATATTCTCCCACGCATACTGTTCTACTTGCAAATGATACCCATGTCCTTGCCTAGGTGTTTTTTCACACAGATGTCCAGCTTGATCTCGACCTTTGTGTGGAATAATAAGAGGCCAAGAATTGCGCTCCGACTGTTGGGCCGACCGAGGGACGCGGGGGGTCTGGGCCTTCCGGATATACAGCGGTATTATAGGGCTATCGTCCTCCAGAGGATTCTTGACTGGCGCTTTCACACTAAATCCAAACTCTGGGTCTCCCTTGAAAAATATATGGCGGGCAGGAACCTATCCTATGCCCCGTGGTTGGCCCGGGAGCACAGGGGACTGTCTGATTTTGTTTCTCCGTTGACGGTTCAGGCCCTCCGGTCCTGGGATCGCCTCAACGCCACTCTTCCGATGGCGCCCCCTGTCTCCCCATTGGCCCCCCTGGGAGGCTACCTATGGTTCCCACCTGGGGAACAGACGGCCTTTTTTGGCCCTTGGGTAGATGAGGGTAGTGCCAGTTGTGGAAAACTTCTACAGGATGGTAAGCTACTCTCTTTGGCTGCCCTTAGAGACCGTAGGGGGAGATTCCCTATGGACTTTTGGCGCCATAGACAACTCCACCACTTTTTTAAGGCTCAGGGGAATTCCATAAGAGATATCTCCAACCTTACGCCCTTTGAACGTCTCTTTGTAGCGGAAGAACCGGTCCCGCATATGATTTCTGAGCTCTACCGCCTGCTCGGTTCCACGGCCTCAGTAATGAAACCTGCGTACATCAGGGCCTGGGAAAGGGATCTGGGGCTGGTCTTTTCGGCTAACCAACTGTCTTCTCTTTACCAACTGGCTCGGTCTAGCTCTATTGACTCCAAGACGCAGGAAACAAATTACAAACTACTGCTACGCTGGTACCGTGTACCGGCGGATCTTGCCAGGATTTACCCATCTATGTCAGATCGATGCTGGAGGGGTTGCGGTCATAGGGGCACCCTTCTGCACATATGGTGGGACTGCCCGGTGATTAAACCCTTCTGGGAGGACGTTAAGGCCCAAATCAAAGAGATAACGGGTATTGACGTCCCTTTCTCCCCGGTTCATTTCCTGCTTCACGTTCCTCCCATGCCGGTAAGCCGGTACAGCAAGGGGGTACTGCCTCATTTCCTGAATGCGGCTAAGCGGTTGCTTCCCATATACTGGAGGCGTCCGCAAATTCCAGGCAGGGAGGATTGGCGTCGTAGGGTGGGTGACATCAGGGAGGCGGAGGACTGGATTGCCACCTGCAGGGGTACTCGGGACCGCTTCTCTGCTACCTGGTCCACCTGAGATGCATATGTCCTGGACCCCGGCCACGTGTCCTCCAGCTTGGATGTGGCCCTGTTGGAGCTCGCGGATCCGTCCCTTAAAGGGCGGGCTCGAGGTTCTCAGGTGGGAGCAATGGGCTGAAACGTTTTGGGAATACCACAGTGGTCCAGCTGATGGTGGGAGTTGGGTCGGGTGGTTCTCCTCTTCTTTTTCCTCTAGATACAAAATATATGTTGAGAGGCTGGCGGGGCCCGGGGCGGAGGCGGAGCTGGACGCGGGACTCCAGGTATGTTCTATTCTACCTCGTTCTTTCTCTTTTCTCAGTCTGTATCCCCCCCTTTTTGTTTTTCCCTTCCCCCCCCCCCCCCCCTTTTTTTTTTTTTTTTTTTTTTTTTTTTTTTTTCCTCTCTCGGTACATTTTGGTTTCAGTCTGTACGGGCCGTCTGTTGGTGGGCGGTCCACTTGATATGCATTAGGTGACGGGTGCGGAGCTGGGGAACCGGCTGGCTTGGCGGACCAAGAAACTTTATTATCACGAGACCCCTTCCGCGGGATCCCCTGGACAGTTTGGGGGACTGACACTTTTGTGTCACCGTAGTGGGGGGGTCTCGAATAGGGGGGGCCCGGGGGGGGGTATGTCGTGGGGGGAGGTTAGTTGGAGGTGCTCTGTCGCCCCCCTCCCCCTGCGCGCGCCCGCCTGATCCACCCTTCTATATTTGCTATGCTCTGAGCTATTGGTCCGGTCCGAGAGGCTTGCCGGCCTGGCCGCATGATTATTAACGTCTCTTTGGAGGTTGAAATTTTGTCTCATATTTCGCACCCTGGCGATTGGGGACTCGGCTGGCTCGCTGGGTGGCTGGGGTCCCCGCCGCTAACTAGTCACTTGAATTTATTTTTGTTGCATCCCTTATGCTTATGACTGATTTAACCGTCTCTCTCTTGTAAGACTTTGTCATACATGCCCTTAGTGTTTCTGTACCTTTGTTGTGGTATAACTCTAAAAACGAAAAAAGGGAATGACTGGTGCATTACTTGATGTTTTTGCCTTTAGATTTTGAAACCTGTGCTGTAATGTTCTGTCTTCCATAAATAAAGATTATACAAAAAAAAAAACAATCAAAATATGGAACAAAAGGCAAGTAAAATTTGAACGTCTTGTCAAAGACTAATTTCAAGTGACTTATGATAAGAATCCAAAAGGTGTACTTCTAGAAAATGTAAAACAACCAAGCATAAAAAAATACTCACTTGTATCAACTGATACGGCTGCATCTCGGAGGAACAATAGTATGACCCAACAGAAGTTGGTTGTTTAATTGACTTCTCTCAAAAGGATGTGTTGGAAAATCTCCCAGGGACCAGCCAAATTTTGATTAGTCTGTGGTCTCTCCAGCCTGACAGACAGAGATTGTTGTAATTGACTTCTGTCAAAGGGATACGTTCGAAATTTAGCCGGTCTTTGGAAGATTTTCCATCAGTGTGTGCGTTTCCCAGCCCGTCAGAAGTTGATTGCATAATCAACTTTTTTCAAGGGGACACGTTGCAAAATTTTCCTTCGATCAGCCGCTGCAGCTACTATCAGTGTATTCTAAAAGATTCCTCCATCCATCTCATTTGTGTGGATGGGGGAAGCTCATTCCAGCTGGCTGAACAAAAAAACAAACAAACAGTGTATGGCCATCCTTGTACGCACTACTAGTTTTTTTCATTCAACTCAGAGGGCTTAATGAAAAAAAAACTGACAGCTCAGGAGGAGCCGCTGTACTAACTATGTGATGTTAGTACAGCAACCTCCCCCGCTGAGCTATTGTGTTCTGACAGGGGGGGTGCCACCCCCCCTCCCCTCAGCAGAACACTCTGGTTGAGAGCTCATTGGGAGCCGATTGGCAGACCTTTTTTGGTCATGCCCCTTCTATCGGACCGGCTGCACACACAGGCCGAATGCCTGCCAATTTCTATCGAACCAGCCGATGCCATCCCACATTCGGGCCATGTACTAGGCATTAGCCAGAGCAGTGGCTACCCTGCCACCATTCTCCTTCCCTCTGTATAGCTTTAGCTCTCTCTCCATCAGAGATAGAGGGGGAGATTTACTAAAACTGGTGCCCACAGAATCTGGAGCAGCTGTGCATAGTAAATAATTAGCTGGTTCAATTTAGCTTTGAAAATAGAACCTATAAGCTGATTGGTTACTATGCATAGCTGCACCAGATTTGGTTGGCACCAGTTTTAGTAAATCTACCCCAGGGTGTCTGTTCGAAGGCAACTTCTGGCTCTGTAGAAAACCCATAGAGGTTTATTTACTAAAACAGGAGAGTACAAAGTCTGGTGCAGCTATACATGGTAGCCAATTAGCTTCTAACTTCAGCTTTTTCAATTATGCTTTGGCAAAAAAAACAAAAAAAAAAACATAGAAGCGGATTGGTGTATATGCAGATTTGCACCAGATGTTGCACTCTCCAGTTTTAGTAAATCAATCCCATAGTGTTCTAAGGATCCTATGTTCTGTTGAAATCCTGTTTTGAGAGTTTAAAAGGTTACTATAAATATTATATTTAGGTCCCACACTTTTCTGATACTGTTCAGCCTTTTTGGATTTGGCTGTGTTTTGGGATGTTATAAATAACTGTTCTCTTTTTTTTTACCAGTTACAGAACACAATACTCTTTTAGCCATGAGCGCTGACTACATTTCCCCTTTAGAAACTGATTCAACAGTTAAATATTCTACCACTTGAAAACGTGACACTTTTACTCTGGAAAAGTAGTTTAATATAGACAATTGGATTGACTTTGTGAGTATAAACATATTTTTATTAGTCATTCCCCCCATGTTGTACATCCAATATACTCGCCTACTTTTATTATCTCACAACAAAGAGAGAAAATTTCCAAAAGAGGAAATAATTGACAGAAAAATTCAGACAGTAAATAAAAGATAAACTGTCTTAAAACCATCTGTACATCTTTGTAGATCAGTGAGAACAACATTTTGAAGTCTAAACAACCACTTTGTAAAGTAAAAACAATTATGATGGGTCGTACCATATAACTGACATTTGTGTATACATTGTCTGTAAAAACAAGAGAACCCTGTAAAATAAATGTGGTATAATAACCAGACATGGTATGGAAAGTATACCGAGGACTGGGGGTGGATTTAGTAACGGCAAATAGACTGCGCACTTTGCAAACGCAGTTGCACTCATTTTCCCCAGAGCTTAGCAAAGGTGGTAAAGCTTCACTTTGTAAAGAATATCCAATCAGGTGCAAGAAAAGAAAAAAAAAAAAAGAAAAAAGAAGAAGTGCTTTATCACATTTGCGAAGCTCTAGGAAAAATAAGTGCAACTGCACTTGCAAAGTGCACAGTCTATTTGCTTTTAATAAATCTACCCATGGGTGTTTTATTTGCACTTTTAGTTAAGCTTTGACAAAAAAAAAAAAAAAACTTGGAAGCCGATTGGTTTCTATACAGAGCTGCACCAGATTTTGCACACTCCAGTTTTAGTAAATCCCCCCTCCCCCCAGAATGTCCCTATTTGTCAGTAGGAACACATTGAGTTTCCTCTTATTTCAAATTGTTCAAAGTAGCATGCAGTCTCTGCCCAAGGCCTGCCAAAACACACCTAGAAAGGTAATATATATATTTTTTGTTATTTTTAGGTATGCCGTGTAAATGGGAACACAAACATATAATAACACTAATTCCTAAAGTAACTGCACTTTCAATGAAGTTACACTTATTTTTTTAAGAATGCCAACACTACAACTGGGCAGCCTCCTCAACCATGTCCAGCCTCCTTTAGGACCTTCTCAATCTGGCCCACTGCCATGGTGCATGGATAACACAATTTCAAATTCAGTTCTATAAAGAGCCTAAATTTACTCCCCCAAGGATTCAAAGTCGATGCATATCATGGACTTAATGGAGGGGCAACTGACAGAAAGCTGAGGAACTCCTGGGAGGCAAGTGAGTCTATGACTGGGAGAAAGGGTCAGTCTGGTGACAAATGACTGGAAGAAAAGGAGAAGGGGCAGGCGGGAGGCTTAAACTCCTTTTTTCTACTAAAATAATAAACACGTTAAACTGACCTGCTCTTGCAAGGGTATTGCACAGAGCGACCCCAGACATCCTCTTCTGGGGGCTCCCACTGGTGCTTTTGGCTCCTCCTCTTCTATGTGTGCTACCATAGGAAACCCCTTCCTATGGCGGCACATGTATAGGCGTTTATAGACACAGCGAGGCGAGGCTCTGCCCCGCTCCCGTCTTACTGAATTTGATTGAAAACAGCAGAAGCCAATGGCTCCCACGGCTATCAATCTGCCCTATAAGACCAGGGAGAAAGAGCAGCACTGCTGCAGCCGGGCACAGAGCTGGATTAATACCGGAATCAGGTATTTGAAGGGGGGGGGACAGCTACTGAAAGTTTTTTTTACCCTAAAAGAGAAGTATGGGTTTTTTTTTTTTAACCACTTAAGCCCTGGACCATTTGGTAGCTAAAGGACCAGAGGTGAATTCAGAATTTTGCACTGCGCTGCTTTAACTGTAAATTGTGCGGACATGCAATGTTGTACCCAAACGAAATTTGCGTCCTTTTCTTCCCACAAATAGAGCTTTCTTTTAATGGTATTTGATTGCCTCTGCGATTTTTATTTTTTGCGATATAAACAGAAAAAGACCGAAAATTTTGAAAAAAAATGATATTTTCTACTTTTTGTTATAAGAAAAATCGAATAAACTCAATTGTAGTCATACATTTAGGCCAAAATGTATTCAGCCACATGTTTTTAGTAAAAAAAATGTCAATAAGCGTATATTTATTGGTTTGCGCAAAAGTTATAGAGTTTACAAACTAGGGTACATTTTCTGAAATTTACACAGCTTTAAATTTATGACTGCCTATCTCATTTCTTGAGGTGCTAAAATGACAGGGCAGTACAAAACCCCCCCAAATGACCCCATTTTGGAAAGTAGACACCCCAAGGAAATTGCTGAGAGGCATGTTGAGCCCATTGATTTTTTTTTTTTTTTGTCCCAAGTGATTGAATAATGACTAAAAAAAATAAAATAAAAAAAAATTACAAAAAGTTGTCACTAAATGATATATTGCTCACACATGCCATGGTTATATGTGGAATTTCACCCCAAAATACATTTTGCTGCTTCTCCTGAGTACGGGGATACCACATGTGTGGGACTTTTTGGGAGCCTAGCCGCGTACGGGACCCTGGAAACCAAGCACCGCCTTCAGGATTTCTAAGGGCGCAAATTTTTGATTTCACTCCTCACTACCTATCACAGTTTCGAAGGCCATAAAATGCCAAAATAGCACAAAACCCCCCCAAATGACCCCATTTTAGAAAGTAGACACCCCAAGGAAATTGCTGAGAGGCCTGTTGAGCCCATTGAATATATTTTTTTTTGTCCCAAGTGATTGAATAATGACAAAAAAAAAAAAAAAAATACAAAAAGTTGTCACTAAATGATATATTGCTCACACATGCCATGGTTATATGTGGAATTACACCCCAAAATACATTTTTCTGCTTCTCCTGAGTACGGGGATACCACATGTGTGGGACTTTTTAGGAGCCTAGCCGCGTACGGGACCCCGAAAACCAAGCACCGCCTTCAGGATTTCTAGGCACAAATTTTTGATTTCACTCCTCACTACCTATCACAGTTTCGAAGGCCATAAAATGCCAAAATCGCACAAAACCCCCCCAAATGACCCCATTTTGGAATATAGACACCCCAAGCTATTTGCTTAGAGGAATGGTGAGTATTTTACAGCTCTCATTTGTTTTTGAAAATGAAGAAAGAAAATATATATATATATATATATATATATATATATTTTTTTTTTCAATTTTCAAAACTGTGACAAAAAGCGAGATCTGCAAAATACTCACAATACCTCTCAGCAAATAGCTTGGGGTGTCTACTTTCCAAAATGGGGTCATTTGGGGGGGTTTTGTGCTATCTGGGCATTCCATGGCCTCCGAAACTGTGATAGGCAGTGAGAAGTGAAATCAAAAATTTACACCCTTAGAAAGCCTGTATGCGGTGCTTGGTTTTTGGGGTCCCGTACGTGGCTAGGCTCCCAAAAATTCTCACACATGTGGTATCCCCGTACTCAGGAGAAGCAACAGAATGTATTTTGGGGTGTAATTCCACATATGCCCATGGCATGTTTGAGCAATATATCATTTAGTGACAACTTTGTGCAAAAAAAAATAAAAAATTGTCGTTTTTCCGCAACTTGTGTCAACATATAAAATATTCCATGGACTCGACATGCCTCTCAGTATATAGCTTGGGGTGTCTACTTTCCAAAATGGGGTCATTTGGGGGGGTTTTGAACTGTTCTGGCATTTTATACACAACATTAGGAAGCTTACATCCACTCTTCTAACCACTTGAAGACAAAGCCCTTTTTGACACTTTTTGTTTACATGAAAACATTTTTTTTTTGCAAGAAAATTATGTTGAACCCCCAAACATTATATATATTTTTAAAGCAAAGGCCCTACAGATTAAAATGGTGGGTGTTGCATTTTTTTTTCTACACAGTATTTGCGCAGCGATTTTTCAAACGCATTTTTTGGGTTAAAAAATACACTTTTTTTAATTTTAATGCACTAAAACACACTATATTGCCCAAATGTTTGATGAAATAAAAAAGATTATCTTAGGCCGAGTACATAGATACCAAACACGACATGCTTT
Organism: Rana muscosa; assembly: GCA_029206835.1. Taxonomy (NCBI): domain Eukaryota; kingdom Metazoa; phylum Chordata; class Amphibia; order Anura; family Ranidae; genus Rana; species Rana muscosa. Next base: position 153,053,556 of record CM055117.1, read on the forward strand.
AAAATTTTGCACAAACGCGCATTGGCGACAAACTACATACATTTTTAAAAGCCTTTACAGGTTACCCCAGTAGATTTACAGAGGAGGTCTACTGCTAAAATGATTGCCCTCGATCTGACCTTCGCGGTGATACCTCACATGCATGGTGCAATTGCTGTTTACATATGACGCCAGACCGACGCTTGCGTTCGCCATTGGGCAAGAGCAGGGCAGGACAGGGGTGCTTTTTTTTTTTCTTTTTTTTTATTATTAATTTTGCTTTTTTATTTTATTTTTAAATTGTTCCTTCCAAGTATTTTTTTTTTTATCATTTTTATTGTTATCTCAGGGAATGTAAATATCCCCTATGATAGCAATAGGTAGTGACAGGTACTCTTTTTTTGAAAAAACTGGGGTCTTCTAGACCCTAGATTTTTCCTCTGCCCTCAAAGCATCTGACCACACCAAGATCGGTGTGATAAAATGCTTTTCCAATTTCCCAATGGCGCTTTTTATTTTCGGGGGGGGGGGCATTCCTTCCCACTGCTTGTAAAAGCAGTCCAGAGGCTAATTAGCCGCTAGGATTGCTTTTACATGAAAGCCGGCCGCAGGCTGAAAAGAATGATACCATGATGATACCTAAACCCGCAGGCATCATTCTGGTATAAACATTCAAAGTCCAGCAACATACCAGTACGTTGCTGGTCCTTGTTGGACATGTATTGTAATCTTTTTTTTTCATGCAGCCAGTTGGCTGAACGAAAAAAGAGATTGATCGGTGGGTATGCCCACCATTAGAATACCGCCCTTCATCCACCCACTTCCAATGATGGACATACACGCACCATTTATATATGCCGAAGCATGGGGGCATCCTCCCGCAAAAAAGTTATGCCGCACACACATGGTCGGACTTTTCCACGGGCAAGCCTCCGTCGTAATTTCGACCGTATGTACGCGGCATTAGGAGCAAAATCGCTCCTCCGCCCCTGCTGCCCCAATGCTTCGGCATATTTGCTTCTTTTTTTTTTAACTGTGGTGGTGAAATCACCTCCTACAGCACTGGAGTCGCAGGGATCAGGCCTGTCTCTGCGAACGCTGCAGTTATGTGTGTTTTTGTTTTGTAAGTGACAGTGATCGATCGATACTGCACTTGGGTGGCCTGGGCTGGACGGAGGGGCAAAACGCAGGTGTCAGCAGGTATCTGGGCTGATCCCGCTAACACTGCGTTTTTGGGAACCCTAAACTGCTGGGGACGCTAGTATAGATCTGATCAGATCAGATATTGATCTGTTCAGATACTATACCACTAAGGGGGGTGTATGCTTCACGCGTGGGTGTTAGCGTTACTGGCACTAACCTGACGCTGCCTGGGGTGTGACTCAGACCCTCTCTGACGCTAAAACCTAATTGATATCACCCGCCGGGCGATCAGGGGGTTAAACCTTTATTGGGTTATATACACGGCGGGTGCCCTGACACTATAAAAAGCAAACTAACTAACCAGCGTCACCCGTAACACTTATATGGTGATCACTGGTGAAAGGGTTAACTAGGGGCAATCAGGGGGTTAAAACCTTTATTAGATAATATATGGGGGTACCTGACGCTATAAAAACCTGCGGCGAACCTAAAAAAATTTACCAGCTACCGATCTGCATCACCGACACTAAGACAGCGTTTAGAAAAATGATCGCTTAGCGACAGTGGTGATGGGGGTGAAAGGGTTACCTGGGGGGCGATCAAGGGGGTTAAACCTTTATTAGATAATATATTGGGGTACCTGACGCTATAAAAACCTGCGGCGAACCTAAAAAAAATTACCGGCTACCGATCTGCATCACAGACACTAAGACAGCGTTTAGAAAAATGATTGCTTAGTGACAGTGGTGATAGGGGGTGAAAGGGTTACCTGGGGGGCGATCAAGGGGGTTAAACCTTTATTAGATAATATATTGGGGTACCTGACGCTATAAAAACATGCGGCGAACCTAAAGAAAATTACTGGCTGCCGATCGGCATCACTGACGCTAAGACAGCGATCAGAAAAATGATCGCTTAGCGACAGTGGTGATAGGGGGTGAAAGGGTTATCTGGGGGGTGATCAGGGGGTTAAACCTTTATTAGGGGGGGTTAGGGGGCTACACTGGACCTAAGACTAAACTTTGGTGACACTTTTACAGTCACAAATGTCACTGATTGCAGTGATCACTAAATAAATGGTCACTGCAATCAGTGACACTGTGACTGGGGGCTGGGGGGGTGATCTGGGGGGTGATCTGGGGTGTCTGGTGGGGCCTGGGGGGGCGATTTATGTCCCTATGTGTCCTGGTGTCAGTGTAGTGTTGTGTGCACTGACCTGATGTCTTCTCTTGTACGGCGCTCGGTATATGTGAGCGCCGCACCAGAGATGACATCACTTCCTCCTGCTCCCTCTGTCTGACACAGACAGAGGGGGCATTTCCATTCGCCGGGAGCGATCGCGAGGGGGTGGCCAGAAACTAATGGCTGCCCCCTCATCCCGGAACGCTCCCGGACACTTAGCCACCGCTCACTGTATAGGAGGGGGGTCCGATTGGACCCCCCAACTATACAAAGGCAATCACGTACACTCTACGTGATTGTGCCTGTCGGTGCCATTCTGCCGACGTATATATACAGTGAGCGGTCGTTAAGTGGTTAATCATACTTACCCTAGGTGGATGCAGCATCGGTCCAATGCTGCATCTGTTTCCTGCCATCTCTAACACTGAGAACCAAGCGATCAAAAAGCTCTATTGCTCTGCCCCCCTGCACTCACTGAAGTGCTGAGCTGTGAAGGGGGCGGAAGCGGCTGGCTCAGGCTCTCAGGCGCTCACTGGGAGGCTGAGCCGGGTTCCAGTCCAGGCTTGTGTGCAGATCCCGACCATATGGTCACGATCTTTACTGAGCCTGGACAGGCTCTGTGATGTCAGCCGACAGCAGGCTTCAACTCACTGTCTGCTGAAAACGGGTGACAGGAGTGCAGAATGAACTGCACTCCTGTGAGCCAGCCAAAGCTCGTTAATGCATAAAGGTGAAAAAACCTTTTGACTTTAGCACCACTTTAAAAAATTTATAAGTATACTCCTGGGTCGCACCATATCTGCCCTAACAATGAAAGGAAAGTTATTATTTTGTGTTTTATTTTAGATCTTGACATCTCATTTAAAAAACAAAATCTTGATATTTAATTAGGTGGGAGTTCTTAAAGGCATACTAAAGGGGAAGCTCCGCTTGTTTGCCTCCCCCCTCCGCTGCCACATTTGGCACCTTTCCGGGGGGGGGGCTACTTTTGACAAGTACTCGCTCCCACTTCTGGACCCCCTGTTCCTTCCCCCACCGCTGGACCATTTACAAACCGCAGCGCGCTTCGTGCATGCGCAGTAGAGAACTGGCTGTGAAGTCGCAAGTCTTGACTGCCGGTTTCATGTAGCCTAGATGACAGCAGAAGCACCCGAGAGCTGGATTCATGGACAGACAAGTGTCCTATTATTAAGTCAGCAGCTACAGAATTTGTAGCTACAAGCCCTGTATACACGGCTGGTTTTCCCGGCAAGAAAACTGCTGGGAGAGCTTTTTGCAGTGAAAACTGGGCGTGTGTATGCTCCTTTGCCGGGAATCCTGGCGGGGAAAATAGAGAACCTGCTCTCTATTTTCCCATCCGTGATTCCCGGCGGTTTTTTTTTCTGCCAGATTTACTAATACTCTATGGGAAACACTGCGAGACAGTGCCCATAGAGCAGGGATATGCAATTAGCGGACCTCCAGCTGTTGCCAAACTACAAGTCCCATGAGGCATAGCGAGACTCTGACAGCAGCAAGCATGACACCCAGAGGCAGAGGCATGATGGGACTTGTAGTTTTGCAACAGCTGGAGGTCCGCTAATTGCATATCCCTGCCATAGAGCATACACACAGCAGGGATTCCCGGCCAAAGCTCAATGGCAGTTTTCCTGCCGGGTTCTCAGCTTTCCCCTCGGTTTTCACGGCAGACTTTTTACCGCCGTGAAAACCGAGAGTTTGTACAGGGCTACAGACTTATTTTTTTCTGAAGGAGCCTGGATGCTCCTCTTTAACTACTTAAGATCTATCTTACTAATTTCCCATATAGTATTGAATACTAGCTGCTACCAAGTAAAAATAAGTGTCCCAAATACCTCTTTGTGGATCCCTTATCTTTCAATTCCATGCTTGCTACCGAGCCATGCTGAAAGACCTGGAGGGAAAGCAAGCAAGACTCAGATGACGCATCTAGTATACGTCAACTGAGAAAGTCAAAAAAGTTTTACTGTGCCCGAACAGTGCTGATTGGTGCTGTTGTGGTCACGTGATGTCATCTCTGCTAGAGTGGCCCTGCAAGGCTTGTGTTAATCAAGTGGATGGGGAGGGGGAAAGAGAGGACTTTCAAATGAAAGTTCTGGAGCCGCCACTAATGATCATAAAACTAGTCAAGTGGGGCGGTAAAAACAGAGAAATAAGAAATGAATGGCTCTCTCTGTGTACACTTGTAGGGCATGCACAGTAAAAGTGCGGACTCAGAAACCAGAGGATCAGATGCTACTGCGTTGCCACAGAAAATAAGGAAATAAAACAAAATAAAACAAAATCAGGTATTTACTAATTAATACAACTTTAATAATTTACAGATTTAGCTAAAAGCTTAAAAGGTGTAAGTTTAAGAAATAAAGTATTCTGTAAAGTATTCTGTAAAAAACACTTAAAAAATATTTGGGTTTAACACCCCTTTAAATATCTAGACGTCATTTTATCACGGATACAATTTTGTAAGTTTTGTCCTAATGATTCAAGTTTTCAAATGTAGCACTGTCTGTACTGTCAACAGCAACCTGATTACCATCATCGGCTGTAATATAAATTAGATTGATGGCTCTGGTTACGGTTATAGCCAATAAAGGGTTCAGCTTTTAGTAAATTAGCTCAACCTTTTTTTTTTTTTTGTATTTTAAAACCCTGTCTAATGAAAGTGCTTTTATTAGCCACTCATGGACTTCAGCAGAAACGGGTTTGAACGAAAGCACCACAAACCACAAATTACAGGTTGATTTATATATATATATATATATATATTAAAAAAAAAGAGGCATTCATAATATTAACCATTGTATATTTTAATTGTGAACAAAATATATATCTAAAATAATTCAGGTGTACCAAGTGAAATTGCAGCTGCTGTACACAAAGTGCTAACACTTGAAAAATTAATGATTGGAAAGAATTACAGATTACAGCGCTCGCAAATAAGTATAATAAATTAAATTACAGACAATAAATTCAATAATTCATAAACAATACATGAGAGTCCAAAAATTGTAATATGTGATGTGCTCCAATAATAAAGTGCAGTCGTGCTCCAAAACTCAAGGTGCGCCACATTCCCTCCTGTGTCCCCACTCACCGGATGGAATGGACCCCTAGCTTTTCAGTCTGGGGGTCGTTCAGGCTTTGAAAAGTTGGCCAGGGATGGCTAGATCACATCAGTGTATCAAGAAGATCTCCGAAATTTGTAAGTGTGGCGCACCTTGAGTTTTGGAGCACGACTGCACTTTATTATTGGAGCACATCACATATTACAATTTTTGGACTCTCATGAATTGTTTTATGAATTATTGCATTTATTGTCTGTAATTTAACTTATTATACTTATTTGAAAGCGCTGTAATTCTTTCCAGTCATTCAATGTTTATTTTATGTTCTTCTGAAAATTAGGAGAGCAGTTATTTAAAATGAAGGTAATGATAGAGAGAAGCGATATCTTCAAACACAGCTAACTTCCCGTCTAGGAATCCGAAAAAAACAAAAACTTTACTTTTCATGTTTCCATGATGTGCGCCTTTAAATTTATGAAGCCCTTTACTGCTTTGCACTTACCCAGTCCTGAACTGCAATGTGAAATGTACGCATTCCTGCCTGGTGGTCCAAGGCACAGTACATACAATAACCACACGATATGCACAACCTAATTAAGCGATGTATGTATAAAGCTTGTCTGGTGTCAAAGTAGTGGGTGTTCTGCTCAATCACACATAATAGTTTCACGTAAAACTTCCTCAGATGAATATCATGCAATGACATTTTAAGCACACATCTTGACGCAAATGAACCAGGGAAAAAGAAAATCAAATACATACGTAAACCTGTCACCAACGCAGACTGAACATATGGCAAAAACTGCATAAGCAGAGGTTCATTTCAGTAAAAGCATGTGTTAGGATTATAAAAACAAAGAAATCCACAGTTGAAGTTATATTTAAAGAAGAACCAAGTCAAAAATTGTTTTTTTCACTCTGGATAGAGTAATGGAAGGTTATAACTCCTGTCTGGATTTTGTGTCCCATTGAGGAGATTTCCTTTCACTTCCTGTCCCATATCCAAGAGAAATACAATACAATTGCTAGTGGAGTATGTACATTGTGCCCACATCTCTAATGCTACGTTTCCACTGAGCGGAACGGTTCGGGTCGGTACGGTTTGGAACGGTTAGAATGGTCCGGTCTATTCTCGTGAGCGTTTCCACTGCAAGTCGGACCGCCAGGGGCCATACAGATTTTAGAAAAAATGCCTTGCGTGATGTCACACTAGTGCGACGAGAAACGTGACGCAGCGTCAGTCAGCGCCAGCTACACAACAAAAACAATAATGGAGGTTATCCAGCAGCTTGTGTTTTTTCTACTGGCCTTTTGGTTCTTTGTAGTCCAAATACATGCCGCACTGTATGAGAGAAGGTTGCGAGCGGCAATGAGAAAAACAGCATTGAAGAAAAGAAATTTGCTAGCTTGGATGTTTAGCCGGGAGGAGAAGTACACCTTTGTGCGGCAAAGACAAAGACGGCAGCGCTATAGGGTAAGCACAACTGACCGACTTAACTCAGACCTACCTGACATACACACTACCTACCTTAAATACACACACACACTGACCCACCTACCTGACATGCAAACACACACTGACCCACCTACCTGACTTACACATACACACACTGACCCACCTACCTGACTTACACATACACACACTGACCCACCTACCTGACTTACACATACACACTGACCCACCTACCTGACATGCACACACACACAATGACCCACCAGACACATATGTTATATATGTGTAATGTTTTTTTTTTGTGATATGTTACCATCTGTGTTTTTTTTTTTTTTTAGATGCTTCTGCTTTTGGCAAATCAGCGCCGGCGACCAGTCATTTGGGCTTTCCCCCGTGCCAATGAGTGGTGGGATGTGACCGTCCCGGGATTCACACACACACAGTGGGTGCAGAATTTTAGAATGTCTGAGGAAACCTTCTCATACCTTTGTACCAAGCTACGTCCAGCGATGGAGAAGCAAAGCACCAACTTCAGAGCCAGTTTGCCAGTGAGGAAAAGAGTTGCCATTGCACTGTGGAAGCTGGCTACCAACAGTGAATATAGAAGTATTGGTCATCTTTTCGGTGTCAGTAAATCTTCAGTGTGCCGGTGTGCGCAGGACTTCTGTAAGGCTGTCTGCACATTGCTAGCTCCTGAAATTGTGCATTTTCCGGACAGGGAAAAGCTTAAAGACATGGCTGAGTACTTTGAGAACAGGTGGGGCCTTCCACAGTGTGTTGGTGCTATTGATGGCTCACACATACCAATAATAGCACCACAAGAATACCACACTGACTATTTCAACCGGAAAGGCTGGCATTCTATCATCCTCCAGGGAGTAGTGGATGGCAAGGGACTATTCTGGAATGTGAATGTAGGAAAGCCTGGGAGTTTGCATGATGCTCGTGTTCTACGATTGTCCACATTTTGGGACTGGGTTGGCCAGGGAGGACTGTACCCTGGTTCCACTAAGAACATTTGTGGGGTCAATGTTGGGTATTATGTTCTTGGGGACTCTGCCTACCCTTTACAAAATTGGCTCCTGAAACCATTTCCTGACAATGGCCGCCTGACAACAGAACAGCAAACCTACAACAAAAAAACATCCAGGGCACGTGTCGTAGTGGAAAATGCTTTTGGAAGACTGAAGGGTAGATGGAGGTGTCTTATGAAGAGGAATGACAGTGACATTAAACTTGCCAAATCCATGGTGCTTACCTGCTGTGCTCTTCACAATCTTTGTGAAAGTCATGGAGAAGACTTTGACCAGGATTGGAATACATCTTCAGAAGAGCCAGTACCAGTAATAGCACCCCATGATATGGAAGAAGAGTGCAGTGAAATACGCCAGGCTCTGATGCTGCACCTCAATGTTTAAATTTTTACCATAATTTATTAAAAATTTTAATACCTTTTTGCTATATTGTTAATAATGTTTTATAATAAATAATACATACTCAAAAAATTCGCTCATGGTTTTTATTTCACAAAAAACTCATCGTTCCATATATTCTGTTAAAGAAAACTAAGATTTTTTTTTAATAAAAAAAGAATAAAAAAAAAATGGGTACAGGTCCTTTGCTACATGAAAGGCACTACGGTCTGGGTGGTGACCTGGGTTCACGACTGGCTGAAAGGACTTGAACAAGCTGACCTAGGACACCGAGGAAGGCCTGGTTGAAGGTAGACAGCTGCTCCATCTGCTGACGGGCGATTTCTGCCTCCTGGCGCATAGCTTCCTGTGCATCCTGACGCAGTGCCTGAAACCGCCTTTCAGATTCGTTCTCAATTCTTTCCAGCTGCCTTTCTTCTGCTGCCCTCATATCCTCCATGACTGTGCGCAGATCCAACTGCAAACGTCTCCTATGACCTATAATATACAAAATATCAAACTAGTGTTTTTGGTAACATCTGTCAAAACAATACTGTAACCCCCTTTCTCATCTGCCACACCAGACTACATCACATTTATCTACTGCCCCACAACTGTAACCCCTGCACATCTGCCCTACTGCTCTTCTGCCCCACTGCTGAACCCCCTTCTCAGCTCTTACACATCTATACCCCCTGCACATCTGCCCCACTGCTGAACCCCCTTCTCACCTCTTACACCTCTGTACCCCCTGCACATCTGCCCCACTGCTGAACCCACTTCTCACCTCTTACACCTCTGTACCCAGTGCTCTTCTACCCCACTGATTAGTTATTTTAAGAAAATGCACACATTTCACATGTCTTACCATTGTGCCGGGGTGCATTGGGCGTACTCTGTGGTTGGGTACTCTGTAGGCTAATCTGTGGTTGGGTACTCTGTGGTTGGCTTGATGAGATACTACTGGTGCTGCTGAAAGACGTTGAAGGTCCATCATCTGACAAGTTTGACGCATCATTGGAGAGTCCATCAGCTGTTTCTGAAAAAAACATTTGGTTATATATATTTTTTTTACAGGTTAGCATAGCGAAATCCTATGGCATCAAAAAAAATTAAAACTTACCAAAGGGGTCTACCATGGATTCGAGAATTGCAGTTGCAGAGTCCAGACCACCCTCCCTGCCTTGGTTTGCCGGCCTATGTCCGTAAATGGCGTCCATGTCGTCGTACCACCTCCAAGTACTCCGACTGTTTCCACTACGGCTGTTGTCGTCCTTAATTTTTTTATATTGTCCTTTAAGCTTCTTAAGCTTTGCCCTGCACTGCCCCGATGTCCGTTCAAATCCCTCGGCTGCCATTCGTTGAGAAATATCTTTGTACACCTTTTCGTTTCTCACTGATCCATCAAGCTCACTCTGAATAACGCTATCCCCAATAATCCTTAGGAAAGTAGATAGTTCCTCAGATGACCAGACCCTGCTGTTGTTTGCAGGCATCCTTCTCCTTTATATTGAGGGCGACAAGGTGCTTGTTTGGCACTTTGCTTTGACGTCAGCATTGACGATTTTCTGTCCACCAATCAGTGGAATGTATCGTGTGACGCCAGTAGCTCCGCCCTAACCGTACCGTTCCATTTTCTATGGCCCCACGTCTGAAGCAGGACCCTGAATGGTGCGGTACGGTTCGGTTTAATGGCACGCTTTCATAATGGAAACACCCATAATAGCGTACCGTACCGAACCGTACCGAACCGATCCGCGCAGTGGAAACGAGGCATAAATGATAAAGAACAACAAAGAAACCCCTTAAGTGGGACTGTGCTGGGCAGACAATTGGATGAAAACTGTTTATAAAAAGTAACAAAACTAGTATACAAAATTAGACAAAGTACAAAGGAAGCTAAAAGCATCAGTGCGGTTGATTATGTGTGTATATATATATATATATACATATGCACACACACGTGTAGCGCACCCCCAACTAAGAGAGCCGCTGAACTTGGTCTCGGGCCCTGCACACAGCACCGCCAACCCCCGGCAATTCACTCGACCCACTCTGGCACAGTTAGTCTAGGGTAATATCTCTTATACTCTAAAATTCAGACACCAATGCAAAGCGATTAAAGAATAACGAGTTTACTCTCTCTTGGTATAGTAGATCAACATATAGAAATATGAAGGTATTGGGACTTTTAAGGTGCAACAACTACACAATATTCAATATAAAAAATATAATTTTATTACAAAAAAATATATATGAAAATTCATATGTACAAATATACATGAACCATCAAAATAAACATAATAGAGTTTCCAAAGTGCATACAGACAAAATTCTCTACATGTTTCGCCATTTTGTAGGCTTCCTCAGGAGTTTGTCATGCAAATACTGGAAACAAAAAAAGAAAAATAATAAATACATAATATTATTTACTCAAATTTCAAACTCAAAATTACAAAACAGAATATTATTAAGAAAAAAAGGATAACTGAAAACCATAACCAGCCCAATGGTTGCTCAAAAGTTCATCTCAAAATTAGATCTATTTATTCAAGGTATATGACCTTGTTAGTATCAATTGTAAGTACATTACCTGTAAATTTTGATGGTACAATCTAAAATGAAGAATGACCAGATAGCCAATGAGCTATCCCACACGGGGGCGCCCGTAAGGAGGGGATCATATGGTGTATCATAGAGGGGGAGAAATACTGGCACAAATAACCACCCGGATATTACTAGCACAGGAACAGAGGGCCATCTGGGGGAAATTACAAAGAAAATTCGAATGAAGTCAAATAACAATCTATGTATAAGAGTAAAGGCGTCTAATCTAGTTATACGGCACATACCCCATCAGTATTTACCTGTTTATGGCTGTTGATAGTAAAAAATATAAATTAGAATAGGCAAAAAAGGGGGCAGTATCTCCAAAGTACCCCAATCAGTGTCCACTCTAAAGGAAACAGAAATAGTGGAAATTACTATAAATATATATAATAATCCCCTCTAGTTGGTAATCAGAATTTTAATTTTTAGCCATATACTTGCTAGCTGATATATACCTGGTTAATCCAATTGGATAAAGTGTGTCCACATTAGGGCATCTCTGCCGAAAAACTTGTTTTACAAAACCGATCAATCAGTTTACTGAAAAAATATAAAATATAAAAACCATTTGGGATTAAAGACCAAAGTAAACCAGACAACAGGATAAAAACCAATGTTGCCCATAAAGAGATCTAGTGCCTAAGTAATTTACCTTTGACTGATATCTAAGAACGTCTTCTCCCCAGAGTGTTGGTCATGCTACTGATTTACAAGGCTGCGATCCGGACTATATACCCCCCCTCCCCCTTCCCATTGGACGCACAATGGCGCCAAATCAATGGGCGGAGCGGGCACGTCAGTTCCGACATCCGCCCATCGTCAGATCCGACCCGGAAGTGACAATTCCACCACTGAAAAACCGGAGACGTCCGCCGGAAGCACCACCCCGCTCATCAGGAGAAAACATCCTGACGAGCTGGACGCACCATAAGACGGATCCGGAAGGGGAAAAAACATGCCTAAAGTATAGAAAAGGGCAGACTTCCTTTTAAAATCATGGCAGAAAGGGCACATTGGATGTTAAAAAATGGGGCCAGGATATCCGGTGGGCTTAGTCAGATGGCGCTCAGATTGTCTCCCAAAGGAGAACAAAGAGAAACGCCCTGGGCGCCCATATGATCACCAAATCCCCCCCAAAAAAGAAAAGAAAAGGGAAACGCCACCCTAAAAAATGTGGTAAACTCAATTGAAATCAATTACATATAATGTAGATTTATCAATGATTAAAGAGAGCCCCTATGGAATATAGAAATGGTACATTCAGTCACCTGTACATAAAGACAAATTTAATAAACAAAAATAAAAATAACAAAACAAAATTTAATTTGTTTTAAACAGAGTCTACATATACAGCATAACGATTTTTTTCCTACAAAAAGGGTTTGAAACTGATGGACTCATTTAACCCGGGATACATAGTAGCTCTCAAGGTATGTATCCATCTGGTTTCTCGTTGTAGGAGATTTTTGTCCACATCCCCACCTCTTTCATTAAGAGGTATGTATTCTAAAGCAAAGAATTTAATCTTTGACAGATCGAAGGAGTGGAAAAGACCACTATGTCTACTAATAGGAGTCTCCATTTTTTTCTTTTGAATGAGAGATACATGGTCTCTCATTCTGTGAAAGAAAGGCCTCTTCGTTTTACCAACATAGAAGGCCTTACAATCACAGATCATCAAATAAATTACGCCAATTGACTGGCAATTGCTAAAGAAATTTGGTCTATACGTAACTCCATTAGGGAGAACTATTTCAGTAGAATCATATATAAACCTGCAAAATTCACAATGACCACATGGGGCCGAACCCTTTCTACTCTCAACCCTCTTAATTTGGAGATGGCTATGAACTAGTTGATCTTTTAAAGACCTAGATTTTCTATAGGTAATTTGGGGAAATGGCTTAATATATTTGGAGATAATCTCATCTGTTGCTAGCAAAGGCCAGAATTTTTCAATAATTTTTCTTACTTTCTGATGTTCACCAGAGAACCTGGTAATTAATCGTACCGTTTGGTCAGTAGTTTGAGGTTTCTTAGGATGTATTAGATCTTTCCTGTTTTTATTTTTTGCTCGTTTATAAGCTTTTTTGAGGGTTGAACGACTATACCCTCTAGCAATTAGTCGAGATTGGAGGGCAGAGGCCTCCGTCTCGAAATCTACTTCCTTACTACAATTTCTTCGAATTCGTAAATACTGACTGTATGGGATACTTTGTACCAGAGTCCTGGGATGAGAACTTGTGGCATGCAGGATGGTATTGCCTGAAGAGGGCTTTCTCAAATTTACGATGATTTGTGACCAGAATGTGATAAATTTTCTGTATATTTCTATTTACTTAAACTCTGATGGCACCTTGGGCTCTTCATTATATAGAAAGCCCTCTTCAGGCAATACCATCCTGCATGCCACAAGTTCTCATCCCAGGACTCTGGTACAAAGTATCCCATACAGTCAATATTTACGAATTCGAAGAAATTGTAGTAAGGAAGTAGATTTCGAGACGGAGGCCTCTGCCCTCCAATCTCGACTAATTGCTAGAGGGTATAGTCGTTCAACCCTCAAAAAAGCTTATAAACGAGCAAAAAATAAAAACAGGAAAGATCTAATACATCCTAAGAAACCTCAAACTACTGACCAAACGGTACGATTAATTACCAGGTTCTCTGGTGAACATCAGAAAGTAAGAAAAATTATTGAAAAATTCTGGCCTTTGCTAGCAACAGATGAGATTATCTCCAAATATATTAAGCCATTTCCCCAAATTACCTATAGAAAATCTAGGTCTTTAAAAGATCAACTAGTTCCTAGCCATCTCCAAATTAAGAGGGTTGAGAGTAGAAAGGGTTCGGCCCCATGTGGTCATTGTGAATTTTGCTGGTTTATATATGATTCTACTGAAATAGTTCTCCCTAATGGAGTTACGTATAGACCAAATTTCTTTAGCAATTGCCAGTCAATTGGCGTAATTTATTTGATGATCTGTGATTGTAAGGCCTTCTATGTTGGTAAAACGAAGAGGCCTTTCTTTCACAGAATGAGAGACCATGTATCTCTCATTCAAAAGAAAAAAATGGAGACTCCTATTAGTAGACATAGTGGTCTTTTCCACTCCTTCGATCTGTCAAAGATTAAATTCTTTGCTTTAGAATACATACCTCTTAATGAAAGAGGTGGGGATGTGGACAAAAATCTCCTACAACGAGAAACCAGATGGATACATACCTTGAGAGCTACTATGTATCCCGGGTTAAATGAGTCCATCAGTTTCAAACCCTTTTTGTAGGAAAAAAATCGTTATGCTGTATATGTAGACTCTGTTTAAAACAAATTAAATTTTGTTTTGTTATTTTTATTTTTGTTTATTAAATTTGTCTTTATGTACAGGTGACTGAATGTACCATTTCTATATTCCATAGGGGCTCTCTTTAATCATTGATAAATCTACATTATATGTAATTGATTTCAATTGAGTTTACCACATTTTTTAGGGTGGCGTTTCCCTTTTCTTTTCTTTTTTGGGGGGGATTTGGTGATCATATGGGCGCCCAGGGCGTTTCTCTTTGTTCTCCTTTGGGAGACAATCTGAGCGCCATCTGACTAAGCCCACCGGATATCCTGGCCCCATTTTTTAACATCCAATGTGCCCTTTCTGCCGTGATTTTAAAAGGAAGTCTGCCCTTTTCTATACTTTAGGCATGTTTTTTCCCCTTCCGGATCCGTCTTATGGTGCGTCCAGCTCGTCAGGATGTTTTCTCCTGATGAGCGGGGTGGTGCTTCCGGCGGACGTCTCCGGTTTTTCAGTGGTGGAATTGTCACTTCCGGGTCGGATCTGACGATGGGCGGATGTCGGAACTGACGTGCCCGCTCCGCCCATTGATTTGGCGCCATTGTGCGTCCAATGGGAAGGGGGAGGGGGGGTATATAGTCCGGATCGCAGCCTTGTAAATCAGTAGCATGACCAACACTCTGGGGAGAAGACGTTCTTAGATATCAGTCAAAGGTAAATTACTTAGGCACTAGATCTCTTTATGGGCAACATTGGTTTTTATCCTGTTGTCTGGTTTACTTTGGTCTTTAATCCCAAATGGTTTTTATATTTTATATTTTTTCAGTAAACTGATTGATCGGTTTTGTAAAACAAGTTTTTCGGCAGAGATGCCCTAATGTGGACACACTTTATCCAATTGGATTAACCAGGTATATATCAGCTAGCAAGTATATGGCTAAAAATTAAAATTCTGATTACCAACTAGAGGGGATTATTATATATATTTATAGTAATTTCCACTATTTCTGTTTCCTTTAGAGTGGACACTGATTGGGGTACTTTGGAGATACTGCCCCCTTTTTTGCCTATTCTAATTTATATTTTTTACTATCAACAGCCATAAACAGGTAAATACTGATGGGGTATGTGCCGTATAACTAGATTAGACGCCTTTACTCTTATACATAGATTGTTATTTGACTTCATTCGAATTTTCTTTGTAATTTCCCCCAGATGGCCCTCTGTTCCTGTGCTAGTAATATCCGGGTGGTTATTTGTGCCAGTATTTCTCCCCCTCTATGATACACCATATGATCCCCTCCTTACGGGCGCCCCCATGTGGGATAGCTCATTGGCTATCTGGTCATTCTTCATTTTAGATTGTACCATCAAAATTTACAGGTAATGTACTTACAATTGATACTAACAAGGTCATATACCTTGAATAAATAGATCTAATTTTGAGATGAACTTTTGAGCAACCATTGGGCTGGTTATGGTTTTCAGTTATCCTTTTTTTCTTAATAATATTCTGTTTTGTAATTTTGAGTTTGAAATTTGAGTAAATAATATTATGTATTTATTATTTTTCTTTTTTTGTTTCCAGTATTTGCATGACAAACTCCTGAGGAAGCCTACAAAATGGCGAAACATGTAGAGAATTTTGTCTGTATGCACTTTGGAAACTCTATTATGTTTATTTTGATGGTTCATGTATATTTGTACATATGAATTTTCATATATATTTTTTTGTAATAAAATTATATTTTTTATATTGAATATTGTGTAGTTGTTGCACCTTAAAAGTCCCAATACCTTCATATTTCTATATAGCTTCGTAATGAAGGGATGTGGTGCCTATGAGATACAGGTGACAGGTATTATTTTCAATTTCTCCTTGTGATTATACCGGGTGGCAAACGCTCATTTTTCTACCTGTCACCTCTATATCATTTTTGTAGTTCATTAGATTATTCTTTTGAATTGGGTTTAAAGATTAATCCTTTTATAGTTTCTATTTTGTATAACAGAGTCTTTTTTTCAATCAGCATGGCTACCTATAGAGGGTCGGCATTTGATGGCCTTATGACTAAAATCCATCTAGCCCAAGGGTCTACATTTGGTGGGATTACCATTGAACGCTTTTTCAATAGCCTTCAACGTTTATTGGAAAAGAAAGCACGTATTTTTTGGAATCGCAGGTATTTCTTGAAATATTTAGAGGATAAAATTGTACCGTGGGGATTACGTATACAGATTTTTCCTAATATATTTAAAGTGGAGACAGAATTCAAATTAGACTGGGAATCAAACTTACAGTCATGTTCATTTAAGATGATGGAGGCTCTTTGCCAAAACTATGCTAAAGATTTAGAGATAGTCAATAACGACATAGAAAAATTGTATGTTGAAAATTCCAACTTGACTACGGAGGAAACCTTCTAATAGAGAGGCTCTCTTAGAAAAACATTTGGAGTCTTTTGTCTCCAATATCCTTAAAACTAAGGATAAAAAATACTATAGGGATCGTCTGGCATATGAATCAAACACAGCCTATCGGTGGACTACTGAAAACCAATGGAGGAAATCCAAATCCTCAGCTCGTAAGCAAACAAATAAAAATCAGGAAGCCACTGATTCTGATGAATCATCTTTATCTTCCTCGTCCCTACCAGGTAATGCCTCAAACATGTCAGCTAGTTCTAATAAAAGAAAGACTGATCGAGCACCTTCGATGTCAGCGCTTTCTAAACGTACTCAACAGGACATGAATCGTCAGGGTTTACGTTCACAGTCCAAAAATGTACCCCCTCCCACTCATCCCACAGGTGATGGTCACCTTAATTTATCCACACCCAGTTTTTCTAATATTCTTAATGCACCGAAGTTAAATCAATCAATAGTTACCCCTTCGGGGGACTTTCAAATCCCCAATATAGGGGATCTTCGCACTGCGCCAATCTTTTCACCACCCCCAATTGTGGACAACAAAAAGACACCCATTCCTTCACAGGCACTCAAAGCAACTTCCAAAGTAATTTCCAAGTAATTAATTTGTCTTCACATTTACTTACACCGGATCAGACGGAGGTTTTGGGCCTTGGCCTGACTTTTTGTCCTGATCAGGAGGTTGATGCCTTTGAAATTATAAAGGACGTCAACCTCTTTGCGAGAAAACTTACTTTTAAGATTATGTTTGACAGGGATTATCAACGTTCTCCCATGGATTCCATGGGGGAAGATCTTTGGCAAAATAAAACAATTAAGGAGATTCAGGCAATAAATGAATTAATGGAATTATGGGAAGAAGGTAATCCACTAGATGACCCCCTTGAGGAACCCCAGTCTGGCCTCGTAGATGAGATTTCCACGGAGAGAATTTTTCCTCCACCTAATCTATATAAACCGAAATCCAGGACCTTTCCTACTCTCCAAGGAAACCCCAACATTTGGGCATTCACCCAACAAGTTACAAAGGAACTACAGAGTACCAATTGGAAAAGGTTTAGAAGAAATACCAACCTTAAGCCATCCCAACAAAAAGCCGTGTTATCTTTAAAACAGAACGAACAATTAGTGATAAAACCCTCGGATAAAGGAGGTAACATAGTGGTAATGGATTTAAACAAATATAAGCAGATGGTCATGAACCTCCTTTCAAATAAAAGTTGGTATCGCTCTATTCCTTTTGCACAGGTAAAATATGCGGAGACAAAATACCGTATTCTCATTAATCGGGCATTTTGTGATAACCTTATAGACAAAAAGACGTGTGAATTCTTGGTTATTGATAAGCCGAGACTTCCCACGTTTTATGCTCTGCCAAAGGTGCACAAAAATTTGGAAAATCCCCCTGGCCGTCCGATTGTGTCAGGGATTGGTTGCCTTACAGAACCAGCTAGTAAGCTGGTAGATGACTATTTGAGGCCCCATGTAGGTTCTTTAAGTTCCTACATTCAAGACACCGCCGATCTACTGAGATCTTTGGATGGTCTATGTGTACCACCGGGGTCATGGCTAGTAGCTATAGACGTTGAAGCCCTCTATAACTCTATCCCCCACACTAGGGGTATTAAAGTTATAGACGGCTTCCTCTCTGAGAGAGGACCTGGAGCCAGGCCCTACAACAATTTCATTTTGGAACTGTTGCTGTTCATACTTACCAACAATATTTTTTTTTTCGACCGTTCCCACTACCTCCAGGTGCAGGGTGTTGCGATGGGGACCAAGTGTGCCCCGTCGTACGCCAACCTGTACCTGGGGGGGTGGGAACGGGAGATTTTTTCTTTAGAATCATTTGAAATGTTTTTTGATAAAGTCTTGATATGGCGACGCTTTATCGATGACATTTTTGTTGTGTGGACTGGCTCCTTAGAGGAATTGACATCTTTTATGTCTTCATTAGCTGTAAATTCCTTTAATCTCAAATTTACGATGATTTGTGACCAGAATGTGATAAATTTTCTGGATATTTCTATTTACTTAAACTCTGATGGCACCTTGGGCTCTTCATTATATAGAAAGCCCTCTTCAGGCAATACCATCCTGCATGCCACAAGTTCTCATCCCAGGACTCTGGTACAAAGTATCCCATACAGTCAGTATTTACGAATTCGAATAAATTGTAGTAAGGAAGTAGATTTCGAGACGGAGGCCTCTGCCCTCCAATCTCGACTAATTGCTAGAGGGTATAGTCGTTCAACCCTCAAAAAAGCTTATAAACGAGCAAAAAATAAAAACAGGAAAGATCTAATACATCCTAAGAAACCTCAAACTACTGACCAAACGGTAAGATTAATTACCAGGTTCTCTGGTGAACATCAGAAAGTAAGAAAAATTATTGAAAAATTCTGGCCTTTGCTAGCAACAGATGAGATTATCTCCAAATATATTAAGCCATTTCCCCAAATTACCTATAGAAAATCTAGGTCTTTAAAAGATCAACTAGTTCATAGCCATCTCCAAATTAAGAGGGTTGAGAGTAGAAAGGGTTCAGCCCCATGTGGTCATTGTGAATTTTGCAGGTTTATATATGATTCTACTGAAATAGTTCTCCCTAATGGAGTTACGTATAGACCAAATTTCTTTAGCAATTGCCAGTCAATTGGCGTAATTTATTTGATGATCTGTGATTGTAAGGCCTTCTATGTTGGTAAAACGAAGAGGCCTTTCTTTCACAGAATGAGAGACCATGTATCTCTCATTCAAAAGAAAAAAATGGAGACTCCTATTAGTAGACATAGTGGTCTTTTCCACTCCTTCGATCTGTCAAAGATTAAATTCTTTGCTTTAGAATACATACCTCTTAATGAAAGAGGTGGGGATGTGGACAAAAATCTCCTACAACGAGAAACCAGATGGATACATACCTTGAGAGCTACTATGTATCCCGGGTTAAATGAGTCCATCAGTTTCAAACCCTTTTTGTAGGAAAAAAATCGTTATGCTGTATATGTAGACTCTGTTTAAAACAAATTAAATTTTGTTTTGTTATTTTTATTTTTGTTTATTAAATTTGTCTTTATGTACAGGTGACTGAATGTACCATTTCTATATTCCATAGGGGCTCTCTTTAATCATTGATAAATCTACATTATATGTAATTGATTTCAATTGAGTTTACCACATTTTTTAGGGTGGCGTTTCCCTTTTCTTTTCTTTTTTGGGGGGGATTTGGTGATCATATGGGCGCCCAGGGCGTTTCTCTTTGTTCTCCTTTGGGAGACAATCTGAGCGCCATCTGACTAAGCCCACCGGATATCCTGGCCCCATTTTTTAACATCCAATGTGCCCTTTCTGCCGTGATTTTAAAAGGAAGTCTGCCCTTTTCTATACTTTAGGCATGTTTTTTCCCCTTCCGGATCCGTCTTATGGTGCGTCCAGCTCGTCAGGATGTTTTCTCCTGATGAGCGGGGTGGTGCTTCCGGCGGACGTCTCCGGTTTTTCAGTGGTGGAATTGTCACTTCCGGGTCGGATCTGACGATGGGCGGATGTCGGAACTGACGTGCCCGCTCCGCCCATTGATTTGGCGCCATTGTGCGTCCAATGGGAAGGGGGAGGGGGGTATATAGTCCGGATCGCAGCCTTGTAAATCAGTAGCATGACCAACACTCTGGGGAGAAGACGTTCTTAGATATCAGTCAAAGGTAAATTACTTAGGCACTAGATCTCTTTATGGGCAACATTGGTTTTTATCCTGTTGTCTGGTTTACTTTGGTCTTTAATCCCAAATGGTTTTTATATTTTATATTTTTTCAGTAAACTGATTGATCGGTTTTGTAAAACAAGTTTTTCGGCAGAGATGCCCTAATGTGGACACACTTTATCCAATTGGATTAACCAGGTATATATCAGCTAGCAAGTATATGGCTAAAAATTAAAATTCTGATTACCAACTAGAGGGGATTATTATATATATTTATAGTAATTTCCACTATTTCTGTTTCCTTTAGAGTGGACACTGATTGGGGTACTTTGGAGATACTGCCCCCTTTTTTGCCTATTCTAATTTATATTTTTTACTATCAACAGCCATAAACAGGTAAATACTGATGGGGTATGTGCCGTATAACTAGATTAGACGCCTTTACTCTTATACATAGATTGTTATTTGACTTCATTCGAATTTTCTTTGTAATTTCCCCCAGATGGCCCTCTGTTCCTGTGCTAGTAATATCCGGGTGGTTATTTGTGCCAGTATTTCTCCCCCTCTATGATACACCATATGATCCCCTCCTTACGGGCGCCCCCGTGTGGGATAGCTCATTGGCTATCTGGTCATTCTTCATTTTAGATTGTACCATCAAAATTTACAGGTAATGTACTTACAATTGATACTAACAAGGTCATATACCTTGAATAAATAGATCTAATTTTGAGATGAACTTTTGAGCAACCATTGGGCTGGTTATGGTTTTCAGTTATCCTTTTTTTCTTAATAATATTCTGTTTTGTAATTTTGAGTTTGAAATTTGAGTAAATAATATTATGTATTTATTATTTTTCTTTTTTTGTTTCCAGTATTTGCATGACAAACTCCTGAGGAAGCCTACAAAATGGCGAAACATGTAGAGAATTTTGTCTGTATGCACTTTGGAAACTCTATTATGTTTATTTTGATGGTTCATGTATATTTGTACATATGAATTTTCATATATATTTTTTTGTAATAAAATTATATTTTTTATATTGAATATTGTGTAGTTGTTGCACCTTAAAAGTCCCAATACCTTCATATTTCTATATAGCTTCGTAATGAAGGGATGTGGTGCCTATGAGATACAGGTGACAGGTATTATTTTCAATAGTAGATCAACAGTTATAACAAATCACACGTGCTTCTTGCAGAGCCCTGCAGCGAATAACATACTACACATTAGTGAAATACAGTAATGGCATACCACATGTAACGGGCGTTAACTAAGCACCCTGTGACGCAGCAACTAAACTCTAACGCTTGGTCAGGCCTGACCCAGACTCTAAAACTCAGTCTTTAGGAGATGATTTCTTCACATGCAAATCTTTAATGGTGGTGCACATTCAGGAACACATTTGTAATCCACAGGTCAAGTAACAACACGGAACACTTCACTGGAGACCCTTTAACTCAGTTCTGCTATGGATCTCCAGTGGGGTCTCAAATACAAGCTAGTGGGCCACGGCAGTCTGTAGGCCTAGCAACAGTATAAAGTATATGGACTGAGCATGTGCTCGCTGACCCCTCCGGAAGCGATCCCAGTCCGGGACTTCCACCTGCTGTGTCTCCACACACAGCGTCTGCAGCGGTTGGGTCTCCGATCCAACAAAGGTTGAAGAATAACAAAGTCAGATGCCACCCAGGCTCGCAGTAGGGTGGAAGGCTCTTTGGTAGCTGCGCAAGGCCCCAGGCTTCAGGCCTTGCACACCAGCAGATCCGCACAGGAGGACTTGTTCACCGAAGTTTCGTGTCCCAAAGAGAGCGAGCCTAGCCTCGCCCCTTCCTTATATATCTCCACCCATGAGTCTCTGCGGCGGCAACATTGCACCCTGGGTGCCAAATGGGGTTCTGGGTAAGGTAGTCCTGAGAGTCTTAAAGGAGACCCCGCTACACACTCCCCCCACTTAAACTCTTTGGTCCCCAAAGATAATTTCAGCAAATACTACGTACAACCCTAGACAAAGTTGCGTATGATGTTGGCATAGGGAATTCCCACCAAAATTTAAGGGCTGAATTCCCTTGCCCACAGGTCACACTATCATGAGTGGCCTGCCTAACTGTGCCAGAGAGTGAGTTGGGGTTGCCCTCCACCAAATGAACAGTGGAGGGATCCGGATTCTCTGCACTCCTCCTGGCAGTGACCACAGAATCTTCTGAGCTCTTCCCCATTTGTGGGTAGGTCAACTTTTTGGGAGGTCTTATGACTCTTCGAGCCCTTTGCTCTCTTGGGGTTTCTGGCTCTGGCGCCACAGGTTCTTCTTCCGGAGCAGGCTCGAGGGACACGGCGGGCTCTGGAACATCTGATTCAGGAGCTGGAAGATATATAGAGTCTCTGGGGTCCTCCTCTGAGCAAGTGTCACAGGCATCCTCCCAGTGATCTGATAAAGGACTAGATCGGATGAACTCAGTAGCTTCTGCATTCAGTGTACTGTCTATAGTGTCCTCAGTGGTTGGAAGATCTATATAGCAGAAGCTCCTGGAGTTGGGGAGGGCCACAACCAATCAAGCTCTTTTCCTTCATCTCTACTTAGTTCAAAGGCCTCGATATCTTCAGCTCGAGAGGTCTGGGACCGAGTGTTTGGCCTGGGAGTATCCAGGATGGAGGCTGGTTCAGGGGAGTCCCTCACTGAGGTATCATGACTGCTTCGGCAAGTGGGAGCAGGTGGTTCCGATGCCAGGTCTTCAGTGGCCCCACCTTCCCTTCTGGCTTCAACTTGTAGACAGGTAGGCCAGGCAACTTCTTACAAATGACATAGGGTTCAGGTCTCCATCTGTCTGCAAGTTTGTGTTTTCCAGGGACCCCCAGATTGCGCAGCAGTACTCGGTCCCCAGGCTGCAGGTCCTGAATCCGGACCTTCAGGTCAAAGTTACTTTTGTTGCGGGCTCCCCTTTGATCTGAGGCCGCTTGGGCCTGTTCATAGGCTAACTTCAAGCTGTGTCTGAGTCTGTCCACATATCCTTTGTGGGATGTGGCTGAGGAATGGTCTAAGGAAGTGCCAAAGGCCAGGTCTACGGGTAACCTTGCTTCTCTCCCAAACATGAGTCGGTAGGGGGAGTAGCCTGTAGCATCACTAGTGGTACAGTTGTAAGCGTGTACTATAGCTGCTATGTGTCTGCTCCAATGTTGTTTCTTGTCGCTATTCAGAGTCCCCAACATGTTGAGCAGGGTTCGGTTAAACCTCTCCGGCTGAGCATCTCCTTGTGGATGGTAAGGGGTGGTTCGGGTTTTCTTGATCCCTAAAGAATCCAGGAGTTTCCGGATCAGCCGACTCTCAAAGTCCCTCCCTTGATCTGAATGGAGTCGCTGCGGTAGCCCATAGTGGACGAAATACTTCTCCATAAGTACCTTGGCCACCGTGGAAGCCTTCTGGTCTTTGGTTGGGAAAGCTTGGGCATACCGGGTGAAATGATCGGTTATCACCAGAACATTTCCTAGTCCACTCAGGTCGGGTTCGAGGCAGAGGAAATCAATGCATACCAGATCCATCGGGGCTTGACTTTGTAGATGGCCCATTGGGGCAGCTTGATGGGGTAAAGTCTTCCGCTGGATGCAGCTCGCACATGAATGGCAATACTCCTCCACCTCAGCCCTCATGCAGGGCCAATAGAACCGACTTTTGACGAGTTGAAAGGTTCTTTCAGCCCCCAGGTGGCCGTGGTTGTCATGTAGGGCGACCAGGACAGTCTCTCTGTGTTTCTCGGGAAGAAACAATTGCCATTTATCCTCCAGGTCATCAGAGGGGCCCCTTCGGTAGACCACTCCCTGATGTACCTGCAACCTGTCCGACTCCTTCCTCAATAGGCGAGCTTCCCTTGAGGGGTGACGCAGGAGTCTATTTGGATCCTGATTCTCCAGGGCCTCCAGGACCAATCTTCCCATAGGGTCTTCCAGTTGGTCACCTCTCAGCTCCTTCTTTGACAGTTTTGGCAGATTGTCTTCTTCCAGTTGAGTTACTCCACAGTATTGTTTGGGAACTCCTACCATGGTAACTCCTATCTCTTCTGCCCTTGAGCCTCCTCTGGTTTGTAATTCAGCCCCTTGACAAAGGGCCCGCACCCCATCAGGTGCCACTTGGGTCCAGTCCTCTGTCTCACTGGTGTGGGCATGAGATCTCCTAGACAGGGCGTCCGCATCTCTATTTCCAGCCCCTGGCCTGTACTTCAGGCTGAAATTGAACCCAGACAGGGCGGCCAGCCATCTGTGTCCTGTGGCATCCAGCTTTGCTGTGGTGAAGAGGTAAGTGAGGGGGTTGCTGTCTGTCTTCACAGTGAACTCCGCCCCATACAGGTAGTCTTTAAGCTTGTCAACTACCGCCCACTTAAGGGCCAGGAACTACAACTTGTGAGTGGGGTAATTCTTCTCAGAGGGGGTCAGGCTCCTGCTCACGTAGGCAACGGGTCGCAGTTGTCCTTCATGCTCTTGGTAGAGCACTCCTCCCAGACCGTCATGACTGGCATCTACGTGTAGTTCATAGGGTCTTGTTGGGTCTGCGTAGGCCAAGACTGGGGCAGTGGTTAGGCTCTTCTTCAACGCCTGGAAAGCCTCTTCACACTTCTGGTTCCACTGATCTTTGACTGACTCTCCCGGCTTCCTGGGCCCTGAGTCGTCCTCTTCCCCTTCTGTCTTGAGTAGTTCATTCAGCGGTCTGGCGATTCGGGCAAATCCCTCTACAAACCTCCTATAATAGGAGCAGAACCCCAAGAAGGATCTGAGTTCTGTTACCGTAGTGGGCCGTGGCCAGGAGGTAACTGCCTCCAACTTCTCGGGGTCTGTGGCCACCTCTTCTTCAGACACTATGTGCCCCAGATAGTTAACGGAAGACTGGTAGAACTGACACTTCTCAGGTGAAAGCTTGAGCTCCTCCTCACTGAGTCTTCTCAATACCTTCTCCAGCCTCTCCTCGTGTTCCTCCAAGGTTCTCCCAAAGACAATGACATCGTCCAGGTACACAAGGACTTCGATAAGGTTCATGTCTTCCACAGTCTTCTCCATGAGACGTTGGAAGGTGGCGGGAGCTCCAGACAGTCCCTGAGGCATTCGGTCAAATTCAAAGAACCCCACTGGGGTTATGAAAGCTGTCTTCTCCTTGTCTTCTGGATGCATAGGGATCTGGTAGTACCCACTTTTGAGATCCATAACGCTGAACCACTTCACTCCAGACAAACTCTGTAGGGCATCCTCTATCCTAGGAGTGGTGTACTGGTCAGGGATGGTTCTCCCGTTGAGAGTCCTGTAGACTATACATAGCCTCAATGACCCATTCTTCTTCCTGACCACCACTATCGGGGAGGCATAGGGGCTTCTAGACTCCCGGATCACACCAGTCCTCTTGAGTTCTGCGAGTTGTTCCCTCAGATCCTCCAGATCTGCTAGTGGGACCCACTTGACCCTTTCTCTGAAGGGCTTGTCTTCCTGGAGGTGGATTCAATGGGTGGCACTCCTCGCACACCCCACATCGAACTCATCTTTGGAGAAGATCTTCTCCCATCTGGTCAACTGGGTCTTGGCTCTCTCCTTCCAAGCCCTGGGTAGATTCGGGTTCTTCATCGAGAGCTTCTCCCAAACATCTCCTCCTTTACCCGTCCCTTTGACTTCAGACAGGGCAACCGGGGCAGCAGGGCTCACCTGGCCCAGCAGCATTCTGGCGGGAATCTCCATGGGGCCACCGGTAGTGTTCCTGACACTCACCGGAACTCTACAATGGGCCTTTTTCAGGGCCTTCAGCGGAACCACTTCTGGGATCACTTCCAAACCCGAGTGTTCTTCCCTTGGGTCGGGCTCCAGCATGACAAAGGGTCCAGGTTGTTCCCAAGTAAGCTTCACAGTGGCTCTTAGACAGGTTACTTCGCCGGGCTGCAACACTACCCCTTTTCTTCCAAGTCTCCACACCTTCCCTATCCCCTCTTCAGGGGTCTTCTGCTCCAAGACCAGTCGTTGGTAGGCCGTCTTCAGCATGGGATGGATCTTGGTGACTGCAGGGCCCCCCCCCCCTTGTACTAGAGGGGTCAGGAGTCTCCGGACCAGATCCGTATACTTCCCTATTATAAGGGAACTCTTGTTGGCTCCAGGCGGCCGAGGGCACACAACTGCCAGGGTGTCGAACATTTCAGCCTTCCCAGCCACGGATGGGTCAAAGGTCATCTTGATGGGCAGGTAGCCATCGTAAGGGAAACTCTGGGTGCCAATTCCCCATATTTCCAGCTCTTCTATCTTCTGGATGGGTAGATGACTTAAGTGTTTGTCATAGAAATCCCTGTATAGTAGGGTCACTTGTGCCCCAGTATCCAAGATGGCTCTTGTGTAGACTCCCTCCACTTGAATGGGTACTATAGGAGATGGGCCTACCAGCTTCTCTGGATATGGCCTGGCAGAGGTCACCTTCTTCTGGTTTTTTCCCTTCGGACTTTCTTTCGTCCAACTCCCTTTGGACTTTAGTCTTTCTTGGGCCTGATATGCATTGATTTCCCTCCTCTTAATGGGTGTACAAACCCGCTGAGGGATGTTATTGTCTTTCTTAGGTGTGCATCCCCTTTGGGGAATGCTGTGCCTCTTCTGAGGGGTCTTGCCCTCTCTCTTTGGGGTGTATCCCTGCTGAGGAATACTGTGTTTCCTCTGAGGGGTTTTGTCTTTTCTCTTCTTTAGATTCTCATTCAGTTTGGAGCTCACTGAAGATGATGGGCACCCGGTTGACTCCTTCACCGAGGCCCTCTGAAGTTTCCCGCCGGCTTGCAGTTGTCTATTGTCTTCTTTTTGGGGCTTGAACACACAACTGCAATATGGCCAATTCCCCCACAGTTAAAACAGACTATATCTCCCCATTCTTGTAGAGATGCGGGTGCTGAGGCAATTGGGAATAGTTCCTTCCTTGGTACTTCTCTCTCGGGACCCTCTGGATCTTTTGCTATCAGAGAGGTCAGCATCTCTAACACCTTAGACATTTGTGATTTTAAAGTGTCTACTTCTGAGTCTCTTTCAGGGGTCATCACTGAGTTGACCATCACTGGTGCAGGGGCGGCATTTGTCTTAATCATTTGCTGGTCCTGCTGCAGTGCCTCCTCATCTCTGATGATTTTTATCAAGTCAGAGTAGGTCAGTGACGTTCCTCCTCCCGAGGTTTTCAGGTGAAGCCAGACTGGATCCGAGCGCAACGCTCCCTTCAGGACTTGCTTCATTCTGGCTGCATCTGTATCTTTGGGCATCATTCCCTTCTTCAATACAATTTCGCACAGCAACCTGTTCAGTCTTCTGACATAATCCGAAAGCTTCTCATTCGGCTGTTGGAAAGTATGTTCGAATTGGTAGATCATCTCTGTCACCTTTTCTAACTGACCGAACTCCTCCTGTAGCATGACTAGGCAGTCTTGAGCCGTGCAATCTGTATTCCCAAACCGGAAGCTTTTCACTGCTTCTGCAGCTGCGCCTTTCAGGCTATCACTCGTTGCCTCTTCTGCGCTTCAGGCACCTACCATGCTTCTACTGCCTGCAATGCCTGCTCCACCCAAGTATCAAAATCTTCCTCCCCCGCAGGGACAGGGAGCTTTCCTGAGAATGTCTTTAATCTCCAGTAGCTAGTTTCTACATGTACCGTGCTTGTCTTCTGACACTTTGTTAGCAGATCCCCTATAGCATTCATCAGTTCTGGTGATATGGCAGTGACAGGTGCAGGTGCCGCCGGAGTCGTCGTCCTGTCTCTTCTTTCAGGTGAGACACGGGTTGCCCCCCGCGGTGATCCTGTTGGTGATGGCTCCTTCTTTATAGTCATTGCGTGCGCCAACCTATAGGTTTTGTTGTCTGGCGTCCGCACACAGTTGCGCTTGAAAATCTCTGGCATCCCACCCCAGTACTCCACTAGTGCATACTGATACGAGATATCTGGGTCTGATTTTATCTCCGTCACCCACGGTGTATGATCTGGGGACACAGACATCATTAGCTGCTCTACTGTCTCTGTTGACCACTCCTCCCCCCGGGAGGCTGATGACTACCGACTTATCTGGCTCTGCTCTAGATGCTTCGCACCACGCTTTTACTGTTAGCGGGTCCATGCCGGTACCTCTGGCCTGTTCACCTGCTGTATCAGGATCCCGGACGAGAACCCCCACGTGTAGCGCACCCCCAACTAAGAGCCGCTGAATTTGGTCTCGGGCCCTGCACACAGCACCGCCAACCCCCGGCAATTCACTTGACCCACTCTGGCACAGTTAGTCTAGGGTAATATCTCTTATACTCTAAAATTCAGACACCAATGCAAAGCGATTAAAGAATAACGAGTTTACTCTCTCTTGGTATAGTACAGGGATATGCAATTAGCGGACCTCCAGCTGTTGCCAAACTACAAGTCCCATCATGCCTCTGCCTCTGGGTGTCATGCTTGATGCTGTCAAGAGTCTCGCTATGCCTCATGGGACTTGTAGTTTGGCAACAGCTGGAGGTCCGCTAATTGCATATCCCTGGTATAGTAGATCAACAGTTATAACAAATCACACGTGCTTCTTGCAGAGCCCTGCAGCGAATAACATACTACACATTAGTGAAATACAGTAATGGCATACCACATGTAACGGCCGTTAACTAAGCGCCCTGTGACGCAGCAACTAAACTCTAACGCTTGGTCAGGCCTGACCCAGACTCTAAAACTCAGTCTTTAGGAGATGATTTCTTCGCATGCAAATCTTTAATGGTGGTGCACATTCAGGAACACATTTGTAATCCACAGGTCAAGTAACAACACGGAACACTTCACTGGAGACCCTTTAACTTAGTTCTGCTATGGATCTCCAGTGGGGTCTCAAATACAAGCTAGTGGGCTACGGCAGTCTGTAGGCTTAGCAACAGTATAAAGTATATGGACTGAGCATGTGCTCGCTCACCCCTCCGGACGCGATCCCAGTCCGGGACTTCCACCTGCTGTGCCTCCACACACAGCGTCTGCAGCGGTCGGGTCTCCGATCCAACAAAGGTTGAAGAATAACAAAGTCAGATGCCACCCAGGCTCGCAGTAGGGTGGAAGGCTCTTTGGTAGCTGCGCAAGGCCCCAGGCTTCAGGCCTTGCACACCAGCAGATCCGCACAGGAGGACTTGTTCACCGAAGTCTTGTGTCCCAAAGAGAGCGAGCCTAGCCTCGCCCCTTCCTTATATATCTCCACCCATGAGTCTCTGCGGCGGCAACATTGCACCCTGGGTGCCAAATGGGGTTCTGGGTAAGGTAGTCCTGAGAGTCTTAAAGGAGACCCCGCTACACACACACAACATATACCAAAGTTACATAGATGGAATGGCTGCTGGATCTAAAACAGAACCAGCAGCCATTCCATAGATGTGACTTTGGTGTATATGTATATATATCTATATAGATAGATCTATATAGATATACATATATAAATATATATATATATATATTTATATCAACCGCACCAATGCTTTTAGCTTCCTTTGTACTTTGTCTAATTTTGTATAAATAAAGTTTTGTTACTTTTACACAGTTTTCATCCAATTGTCTGCCCAGCACAGTCCCACTTAAGGGGTTTCCATTGTTGTTCCACAGCCAAGAGGAAGTCCATTCAAGTGAGCCAATCCCTGGTTGTGTCACCAGAACTACAAGTATTTTACTGTTCTGGGGACAATCCAAAATGTGGGATTTTTTTTCACTATCAGGGATAATACTAAATTGGACAAATAGAGAAGGTAAATCTCCCTAACAGGGGAACAGGCAGTAATGAAAACCTGACAGGTGTTTTATTTCTCTCTCCACTCAATATGAGAAAAAAAAAAAAAAATTCTATAAAAGTTGACCCCGCCCCTTCAGCCTCCTTACTTGTTAACCACTTAAGCCCCGGACCATTTTGCTGGTCAAAGACCAGGCCACTTTTTGCGATTCGGCACGGAGTCGCTTTAACTGACAATTGCGCGGTCGTGCAACGTGGCTTCCAAACAAAATTGACGTCTTTTTTTCCCCACAAATAGAGCTTTTTTTTTGGTGGTATTTGATCACCTCTACGGTTTTTACTTTTTGCGCTATAAGCAAAAATAGAGCGACAATTTTGAAAAAAAAGCAATATTTTTTACTTTTTGTTTAATAAATATCCCCAAAAAAATATTTTTTCCTCAGTTTAGGCTGATACGTATTCTACATATTTTTGGTAAAAAAAAAAAAAATCGCAATAAGCGTTTATTGATCGGTTTGCGCAAAAGTTATAGCGTCTATAAAATAGAGGATAGTTTTATGGCATTTTTATTAATATTTTTTTTTTACTAGTAAATGGCGGCGATGAGCGTTTATCATCGTGACTGCGACATTATGGCAGACACATCCGACACTTTTGACACATTTTTGGGACCATTGTAATTTTTACAGCAATCAGTGCTATAAAAATGCACTGATTACTGTGAAAATGACACTGGCAGTGAAGGGGTTAACCACTAGGTGGCGCTAAGGGGTTAAGTGTGCCCTAGGGAGTGCTGCTAACTGTAGGGGGGGATGGGCTGTGTGTGACACGACACTGATCACCGCTTCTGATTACAGGAAGCTGTATACACTGTCCTGTCAGTAGGAAGACTGGGGAAATGCTTGTTTACATCAGATACGATCGCTTGTATGCCCGCGAACATCGAGTCCGCGGGACCGGCCTTCGGAGTCACAGAGCTCGCAGCGGGCACGCGCGTCCATAATGCCGCTTCTTAAAGGGGACGTATATATACACGTCCTTTTGCCTGCCCATGCCATTCTGCCGACGTATATCTGCGTGCAGCGGTCGGCATGTGGTTAATGAGGCAGCTCATCACATTTCATGTCCAAAAAAGGAGACGGCTCATAACGTGGGATGCAGTAGAGCCAGGTTTGAGAATAGTAGCATTTACTGGCACTCAAGCATATTCTCTGAAAATTCTTTATAGAAAAAAACATCAGGCTCTACTGACGCATTTCTGCCTACACCATAGCTCACTTTACTTATTATTTTAATGTGCAATTTTCAACTAATGTAACCCATGCTTATCAATTTTGTTTGATCGTATTCAGTCTGAAATGTACACATTTGTGAAGGGTTTACTTGGAATAGAAGTTATTGTGTTGCTTTGCATCACTGGGCCATGGGTGTAATTCCACCAGGAATACAATCAACATGGAGTTTGTATGTTGTCTCTGTGTTGGAAACAAACCAGGTTTTCTTTAATTCCCCATTCCAAGTTTCATATAATTATCTATTGTTTCCTGTCCTGCAACTCCATCTAGCTGATGAGATTGAGGAAATAAATCCCTGCATACTTTTGAAGGACCCTCTCTCTGCCATCAGAAACAGTGTTGGGCCAAATAACCAGGCACCAATGCTGTCACATGGACACAGAGGGCAGGATTTCAGCATAAGCAGCAAGGATGCAAAACAAAAAAGAGAGGTGGGACTTTAAATGAAGCTACATGAATGAAAAGGGGAGTGAATCACGTTATCCTCCTTAAAAGGCGTTGTAAAGGCAGAAGATTTTATTATCTTAATGCATTCTATGCATTAAGATAAAAAAAACTTCTGTGTGTAGTAGCCCCCCAAAAGCACTCCCCCCCTTATTACCTACCTGAGCTCCTTCTCTCTCCAGCAATGTCCACAATCCCCTCAGTCATCCAGGACACTCCTCCTGATTTGCAGACACAGAGCAGCAGCACCATTGGCTCCCGTGGCTGTCAATCAATGTCAGTCAGCCAATCAGGGGAGAGGGGGGTTGGGCCAGGTCAGGGCTCTGTGTCTGAATGGATACACAGAGCTCTGACTTGGCTTAAGTGACCCCTGTAGCAAGCTGCTGGCTGAGGGGCACACAAAGGAGGGAGGGGCCAAGAGCAGCAAAGAGGGACCCGAGAAGAGGAGGCTCCGGGCTGCTCTGTGCAAAACCAACTGCACAGAGTCGGTAAGTATAACATGTTTGTTATTTATTTATTTTTTTAAATGAGCCCTTACAATCACGTTAATACTTGGAAGTACTGAGTATTTTCCGAATTCCTTGCAGCTGAATGGATAAAGCACAGGATTGCTTTAAGGCGTTCTATTTGGATTCTACACTGCAGTCCGAAAGAGAGTGGTAAGTAGGATCCATCTGTTGTGTTCTAACAATAGAATGTACATGTACAGGGAAAATAATCTGATTTTTGAAACTCACCGAATAACCCTCAGTTTTTTTCTGACACCACTTGAGCAAAGCATTTCTCTTGGAGCCTCCATATTCTCTGGCTAAGGCAGCTAAGGGATCTTTCCTTTCCACGCTGTAAAACAGGTAAGGGAACATACATTGGTTAGGTATTAATACAATAATTACAAGTCTCCAAATTGCACTACATCAAGAACATCAAGCACACACAACAATATGAGTACAATGTGCCAAATTGCTGAGCCCAGTTCAGAAATATTTGATACAACACCATTGGATTGATTATCTTCACACCACGGTCAGTTTATTAAACCATTGCTGTGCGAATGTGTCCACATTTGCAAAGTCGTTACGAATAATCCGCGTAGTTTGTCTATGTTTATTTCCCCTAATCATCAGGTCCATCTAGTGGACATAATACAGTATTTTCCTGAAATCACTCAATCAGGAAAATAAATTTTTATGACCATTAGATGGGGCTTGACAGTCATAGGAAAGAAACATATTGGGCAGATTACAAAAATGAATGTGTCAGAATTTTTTTTTTTTTGCCATCACATTTGGATGAGCTTTATTTTTTAGGGCCTTAAACTGTTTTGACTAAAGTTTAACATGCAACCATAATAACAATTAACAATAAAATTAAAATTATACAGCTCATGTACTGCACTCTCTGTGGGCGACGCAGGATCAGAGTGATAGCATTTGATGGAAAATATCAGTATTTTTTTAATACTTTCTCTTTTTTGCCTACAAATTCATGTCCCAGTGAGTCCTGTTCTCATTTTTTGTCCTGCATCACAGGAGGAAAATGAGATAATCTCCCCAGTAATCACAACCCTTTCTCCTCTATTCAAAACAAGCAAGTTCTAAATGAAGCTGAGATTTAAGATGACAAATAAAAGATGTATTAAAACATTAAAATCAATAATTACATCCCATATAGTTAGTCCCCTTTCACATGATCTGCTCGCTCGGATCCGCCTGTCCATTTAAGTGGATCCGAGTGGGCTACCCATTGACTTCTATGGGTAGGCGGATGTCAGCAGAGATGTGTCCAATGACAACTGCCTGCCATCCGATCCGTCAAGATCCACTCAAAACAGACAGATGGCGATACGTTCGGCATCCGTCCAGTGGATCGGATGGGATCAGATGAAAAAGGACATGCTCCCCATTGAGAACAGCAAGGCTCTGACAGGTCCGTCTCTGCACTGTGAGTGGAGACGGACCTGTCATCCGCCTGCTCGGCGGGGATCAACAGAGCGATCCCCCACTGAGCTAGCGGAGTCCATCCAGCAGATTTGCCCCATGTGAAAGGGGCCTTATTCTACTAGTTTGAGTCCTGTTGTGCATGGTAATATAAATGGATGATATAAAGAAACATTCAGTCACTTACAATAGCAGCAGCATTTGATACATTTAATCATTAAAGAAAATAAAAACTGAGCTTCAAGCTCTAAGAAAACACTATTTAAAGCAGTTATTTATTAAGGAAGCAGCCTGTGAAACAATTTGAGCTCCTCTATGTGGTATTGAACCCCCTCCAAAGTGAAAGTTCCAGAATGTAGAGGAGATTGCCTGGGGAGTTGCATCTTTATAGACTGGCACACTGACAGTCACCTCCACCCAAAACAAAAAAATACATTTAAGTGTTCTTCTTTAGATCATCCCTTAAACTGATATATTACATTTAGGCCTCATGCCCTCTGACCATTAAAAACACATTTTTTTTCCTGCCTCTAAACGCCCCTCCATGTTAGCCTGTGTGTCCATGCACACATAGGCGATTAGTGCCAGTACACCCTTGTGCGGTGCGAGAACCGCTTGCAAATTTAAACAGGAATCGCACCGCATTCCTGTACAAATCACATGTGATCCTTCAGCAGTGCGATTTGATCCCTTATTCTGTAGGGCTCCAATCGCACTGCATCAAAATCGTGCATGACCCTTTTTTTGGCTGCACCAAAATCGGATTACATGGGTGTTCACAACCATGCAAACCGATTTTGGGGCGCCGTTAACTTAACATATACAAACAACAGACTTGGGGGGGCACAACCTAAAAATGTGTTTACATTCAAAATGGTGATCCTATAAGACCGCAAACAGAACAAAATAGATCCTGCAAGGCTATTTAAAAACACCTGAACATATAAAAAAATATGGGGATTTGGTCACTATATGTTCATATAGTGCTAAGCCCACTTACTGCATCAAAATACCCCATTATCAGTGGGTCCTACACTAGTAATAGAATGAAAGATCCTGCATCTCAACCATGGGAGACAAACTCCTCTTTATGGGAGAACTGAAAGGATTCCTCCTATGATAGACCATATATGACCATATTGTGACCAAATCCCCATATTACTAAATATGTTCAGGCGTTTGTAAATAGCCTTGCAGGATTTAAATGCCATTGTTGTATATGTGCGCTATGATCTATTTTGTTAACTTAACATACACACCTGGAACGGTTCGCATGCGATTTGGATGCTGTACGGAATCCGCACATAATTTGCTGCAAATTCCATACCGCATCAGTGTGAACCGGTACTTGGAGGCAGAAAAAACCCACTGCCAGCTCATCCAGAAGCAGCAGGATTTTGACAGAAAAAACGCTTGACGTCTAAGCCCTCGTTCACATTGAATGGAACTTTGAAATCATGCGACTTCAAAGACGCATGTCAGTGCAACTTCAGATGCGACTTTGAAGACATCTGTGCAGCTTCATGCATAGAGGTCTACTCAAGTTGCACCCGAAATCGACAAAAGTAGAGCAGAAACTCCTTTTTCAAATACCGTATTTTCCGGCGTATAAGATGACCTTTTACACCGGAATTACACAGCCAAAAACAGGGGGTCGTCTTATACGCCGGGTGTAGCAGCTGCCCAATGGATATTAGCCCGCCGGGTGCTCTGTAAAGCTCTATGTAATTCAGTACATGCGCCGTTCAGCCAATCCCGGCGGGCGATGCACTCTGTTTATGACTAGAGCCTGCTAAGCCTGCTCGGATTGGAGAAACAACCTCTGCAAATCCAAGCAGGCTACATTATGTAGCCTGCTCGGATTGGCAGAGGTTGTTACTCCAATCCGAGCAGGCTTAGCAGGCTCTGTAGTCACTTAACAGAGTGCATCGCCCTGGCGGGCTTCGTTTTTGAATGGTATTACTGCACAAGGGGGTCGTCTTATACGGTGAGTAGAGAACAAAACCACAGTTTTAAACTGAATATTAAGGGGTCGTCTTATGTGCCCAGCCGCCTTATACGCCGGCAAATACGGTAGATGCAGTGCCACAAAGTGGGCGTCACATCGATTTGAACATGGCCATTGCTGACAATAGGGTGCAACTTATGTGATTTAACCAAATCGCATGACAAGTCACTCTAATGTGAATGAGGTGTTAAGATATTATTCTGGACAAAGAAATGGATTAACACCCAAGCCCTTAA
The DNA here is from genome assembly GCA_029206835.1 of Rana muscosa. Taxonomy (NCBI): domain Eukaryota; kingdom Metazoa; phylum Chordata; class Amphibia; order Anura; family Ranidae; genus Rana; species Rana muscosa. Next base: position 153,089,472 of record CM055117.1, read on the forward strand.
TGCACCTAAAGGCATCTAGATGTACAGGTATTTATATACATCGTTTAGTTTTTTTGCCAAAATGAAGTCGCCAAGAGAAAAGACGTTTAGGAAAGCTGGGAAAACAGCCTGTGTGCATGAGGTCTAAAGATTGTTTATCAAAATTAGAATCGTCTGTGCATAATAAAAATTCAAACTGGCATTCTGGAAAGTGCTAAAATCACGTCTATGGGTTGACAGTTGTCTCCTAACCCCATAACTGCCTGAGGTGTTTATAATATATTGCAAAGTCATCTAACGTCTTAATACATATTAATTTTCTCAGCAGGCACAAAAACTAGCATTTTCTTTGGGCAGGCATTAATAAAGATTCGATTAGATATTAGCCTGAACAAGGCACGGACTGATCTAATTAGAAGGAGACATAGATAAAATGATCTTTTCAGAAAGCATTATCTTGTCTTCTGTGGAAGCTGAAAAGAGAAGTGAAAAAAAAAAAAAAGATATAAGAAAATAAACAGCCTGCGTGTACATGATGTTCAATATATGGATTGCGCTAACTCCTAAATAAATTATAAATAAATTTTATTATGCCACTTGATAGAAAATACATATTTCTTATAGGAGTGACATAATAGAATTAATTTATTTATTTAGAATTTCTTTAGGAGTTAGCACAATCCATATATTGAACATTTTAACATCCCACACTAGGGTGGCATGTACCTTTGATTGCAGCAAACAGCTTTTGTACAGTTTATAAATTATTTTGCGCCGGTAGCACACGCACTTTATTTTTCATGCGTTTACATGATAGCCACTATCAGAGGCCTTTCTCTAAAATGATATTCCAGCTTAAGGATACATATTTGAGGGCTGATTCACCCACTGGATGGCTATATCCTAAAAAGGTTGTTGGGCAAGCAGGATGGTGATAGTGGGGAGGGTATTGTGTAGGCAAAGGGGTGAAAGTAGAGAGAGAATAATGGAGGTTACGCGTGGTAATCAGTGGCAGCCCGTCCATTAGGGGAACACGGATGCCAGAGGCTCTAATAGGCTTCAAAAAAGGGTGGTTTTGGGGCGCAGAGCACTCCAAGTCCACCCAGTTGAGTGTCAATAGCAAATGAATATTCACTATTTTCAAACAAAATCTCCTCCCCACCAATCAGGAAGCGGGTCGTGAGACCCGTTTCCCGATTGGCCAAAACATCAGGCGACCCTATTGGATGCCTAAGAGGAAGAGGAGCGAGGAGAGGAGAGCACGGCCGGAGAAGACCGATCGACCCACCAGCCGCCTCTGACATGGATGCCATCCAGCACTCCCCAGGCTCGGAGGAGGGGGGGAGATTAGAGTCCTCCCGGGCAGGTAAGGAGGGGGTGTGTGCAACAGTCTTGTCTTCTGCCGCCCCTCATAATTAATGAGTACCAGCTACCACTGGTGGTGAGGATAGCAAGGAGTTGGTATGCAGGCACAGTGGTGAAAGCAGAGGGTGATGGGTGTCATGGTGATAGCGGGGATGGGGGGTTGGTGCCTGCATGCATGATAGTGAGAGTGTGGGTGGGGTGGAGTGGGAAGGGGTTTGGTATAATGGTGAGAGTTGAGGTGGAGGTGCAGGCATGGGGGCGAGATGGGAATTATGGGAGTGGGGGCTTGCCGTTGCATTGGTGAGAGGAAGGGCAGGATGGGGTTCCGAAGCGTTGGAAGGGATCTGAAAGTGCCGGGGTGAGATCAGTGTGAGAGAATGAAGATCAGGCAGTGTGAACCTAACCTTAGACAAGTTTATTTGGTATTCATACAGTGTTTTTTTAATTTTTGCTGTAAATACCACATAAACCTATAGCGAATTCAGATTTTTCCATATCAAATGTGATATTTGGGGAAAATGTGTCACATGACCCAAATATTGCATGCAAAAGCCTTTAGCAAATTAAGCTCTGTGTTCTCTAGCCTCATGCAGTGCTGGGAACAATGCTAATAACACTGCAGTACAGGCAGACTGTACAGGAAGTTATCAATTGACACAATTTTTGACACAATCAATAGATTCTTTTTTGCACGTCTCCCAACAGATATAACAAAACGCTTTCAGTGATAAATTTAAAGGGGTTGTAAAGGTTAGTTTTTTATTTTCTAAATAGGTTCCTTTAAGCTAGTGCATTGTTGGTTTACCTTTTCCTTTGATTTACCTTTTAAATGTTTTTTTTCTTTCTCTGAATTTCTCACTTCCTGTTTCTCCTCACTAAACTTCACACCATCATCCGAGTGGTGTTTAGTCAGCCAGAACAGCTTACTGAACAGCTTACTGAGGAGAAACAGGAAGTGAGAAATTCAGATAAAGAAAACAAAGAAAAAAAATATTTAGAAGGGAAATCCAAGGAAAAGGTAAGTGAACCAACAATGCACTAGCTTAAAGGAACCTATTTAGAAAATAAAAAACAAACCTTTACAACCCCTTTAACAGGCCAAAAGAGGGAGAAAATAGGAGAAATGTATTTGTAGGGTTTATATACTCTGAGTTAAAGTATATGTGAACCATTAAATAACCTGTTCAGTTTAAAATAGAAATGCAAGGCAAAAGGTTTTTGTATAAATATATATATAAGTATTCAGACCCCCTTAAATTTTTCACTCTTTGTTATATTGCAGCCATTTGCTAAAATCATTTAAGTTCATTTTTTTCCTCATTAATGTACACACAGCACCCCATATTGACAGAAAAACACAGAATTGTTGACATTTTTGCAGATTTATTAAAAAAGAAAAACTGAAATATCACATGGTCCTAAGTATTCAGACCCTTTGCTGTGACACTCATATATTTAACTCAGGTGCTGTCCATTTCTTCTGCTCATCCTTGAGATGGTTCTACACCTTCATTTGAGTCCAGCTGTGTTTGATTATACTGATTGGACTTGATTGGAAAGCCACACACCTGTCTATATAAGACCTTACAGCTCACAGTGCATGTCAGAGCAAATGAGAATCATGAGGTCAAAGGAACTGCCTGAAGAGTTTAGAGACAAAATTGTGGCAAGACACAGATCTGGCCATGGTTACAAAAAAAATTCTGCGGCACTTAAGGTTCCTAAGAGCACAGTGGCCTCCATAATCCTTAAATGGAAGACGTTTGGGATGACCAGAACCCTTTCTAGAGCTGGCCGTCTGGCCAAACTGAGCTATCGGGGGAGAAGAGCCTTGGTGAGAGAGGTAAAGAAGAACCCAAAGATCACTGTGGCTGAGCTCCAGAGATGCAGTCGGGAGATGGGAGAAAGTTGAAGAAAGTCAACCATCACTGCAGCCCACCACCAGTTGGGGCTTTATGGCAGAGTGGCCGACGGAAGCCTCTCCTCAGTGCAAGATACATTAAAGCCTGCATGGAGTTTGCTAAAAAAATACCTGAAGGACTCCAAGATGGTGAGAAATAAGATTCTCTGGTTTGATGAGACCAAGATAGAACTTTTTGGCCTTAATTCTAAGCGGTATGTGTGGAGAAAATCAGGCACTGCTCATCACCTGTCCAATACAGTCCCAACAGTGAAGCATGGTGGTGGCAGCATCATGCTGTGGGGGCGTTTTTAAGCTGCAGGGACAGGATGACTGGTTGCAATCGAGGGAAAGATGAATGCGGCCAAGTACAGGGATATCCTGGACAAAAACCTTTTCCAGAGTGCTCAGGACCTCAGACTGGGCCGAAGGTTTACCTTCTAACAAGACAATGATGCTAAGCACACAGCTCAAATAACGAAGGCGTGGCTTCACAACAACTCCGTGACTGTTCTTGAATGGACCAGCCAGAGCCCTGACTTAAACCCAATTGAGCATCTCTGGAGAAACCTAAAAATGGCTGTCCACCAACGTTTACCATCCAACCTGACAGAACTGGAGAGGATCTGCAAGGAGGAATGGCAGAGGATCCCCAAATCCAGGTGTGAAAAACTTGTTGCATCTTTCCCAAAAAATGTAAGGGAGTCTGAATACCTTACCTACCCACTGTAATATATATATATATATATATATATATATATATATATATATATATATATATACATACATACATACACACACACACACACACACATATATACACACACTTGTGCTCATACGTTTACATACCCTGGCAGAATTTATAATTTCTTGGCCATTTTTCCGAGAATGAATGATAACACAAAAACTTTTCTTTCACTCATGGTTAGTGGTTGGTTGAAGCCATTTATTATTTACAGGAGTTTACAGGAACTGAAGGCTTTTTGCCAAGAGGAATGGGCAACTTTACCATCTGATGCCGCGTACACATGAGCGTTTTTCATGACGAGAAAAATGCAATTTTTTTAATTGGTCATTCAAAACGATCGTGTGTGGGCTCCAGAGCATTTTTCACGACGTGAAAAATGGGCATTAAAAATTTGGAACATGCTCTATTTTTTCTCGTCGTTTTTCACGCCGTCGTTTTTCTCGTCGTGAAAAATGGGCATGTGTACTCTTTAACGACGTGAAAAAACGCGCATGCTCAGAAGCAAGTTATGAGACGGGAGCGCTTGTTCTGGTAAAACTAGCGTTCGTAATGGAGATAGCACATTCGTCATGCTGTAATGGACTGAAAAGCACAGAGACTGAAAAGCGCAAATCGGCTAACACTAAACTTTTACTAACACGCGGTAACACAAAATCAACAAAAGCAGCCCAAAGGGTGGCGCCATCCGAATGGAACTTCCCCTTTATAGTGCCATCGTATGTGTTGTACGTCACCGCGCTTTGCTCAAGCATTTTTTTTCACGATACTGTGTATGCAAGGCATGCTTGAGAAGAATCACGTCGAGAAAAACGATGTTTTTTTCAATGACATTAAAAACGACCGTGTGTACGCGGCATTAGAAAATAAAGTGTCACATCCACAAATACCTCAAAATACTTCAAGCTGTCATTTTTTTTTTTTTTATAAATTCTTTTTATTAGATTTTCTTACAGTACAGTACAGTACAACATTAAAACACATACTCGAGTAGGCAACATACCCTCTCGACCGCGGCCATGCAAGGCCCACTCTACCAGAACTAACATAGTTCATCTATAACTATAACCCCCTTTCCCCCCCCCCCCCATCCCGACCAAGGCCGCCGTTATATATATAACACATAAGACATTCTTGCATCAATCCTAACATCACAGTCCGTCCTCCTATTATTATATCCACTATCCTCCTAAAGAGCCTATATTCACCAGGAAAACCATGTGGAACACATGTCAGCTATACAGTAGTAAATTTATAATCATGCTATCTTTGACCGACCGTCAATTCCATTGATCAGATCAGCCTACTGTTGCAGAAGAGTCCAGCCATGCCTGCCAGACCTTGTCAAACTTTTTCCCACATCCACGTGCCCTGTACGTAGCCTTATATAGATGTATAACTGAGTTAACCAGACCTTTCCAGAATGAGAGTGTGGGGGCACTAGCGTTCTTCCACTTTAATAAAATAGCCTTTCTGCCATAAAACATCCCAATAATTAGCAATGTGCGGTGTGCCAATGATGGAACCACCCCCTCCACCAAACCCAGGAGGCAAACCCTGGGCGCCAGGGGGACCGGAGCTCCAAGCACCTCCGACATGCACTCCACCACCCCAGACCAAAAGGTCTGAATCCGTGGGCACGTCCAGAAAACATGTTCCGAATCTGCCGGGGAGTATGTGCACCTCCAACATTGACCACTGGTGGTAGGATATATACGAGAAAGCCTAGCAGGAGTGAAATATATACGGTGCAGAAATTTGAACTGTATTAGACGATCTCTAGCAGAAACCAAATGCCTAAATGGGCGACCCCACATATCCTCCCAATTCTCCCCCTGTATCTCTGGAATTTCCCTTTCCCACCTCTCTCTACACCTAGTTACCCCCAACTGTATTTTTTTAAATAGGGATTTGTAAACAGTGGACAGAGGTTTGGCTAGGTCTTTGTCTTTCAAAAGGGTCTCCAGTGGGGATGGAAGGGACTCGACTCTTTCGCCTGAAAAGCGGGGCGCAGCTGCAGATAGCGAAAGAAGAAGGAATTTGGCAAATCATGCCTTGCTTTCAATTGATCAAAAGAAATAAGCTCACCTTCCCTAGTAATATCCTCTAACACTTTAATCCCCCCACAAGCCCAAATCATTGGATCCGGGAGGGAGCAAAAATCTGATAAGTTTGGGTTCAACCAGAGAGGGGCCGAAGGCGAAACTCCCAGATAGGAAGGTGACATCAGAGCAGTAGTGACCTCCCAGGCCCTAATGGTGGCCTTCATAGAGACTGTTAAAGGGAGACTGGACCTGGGACCCCTAAATAAGGCCAATCGTAAGCTCTCATATGATCCCAAATGAGCCGCTTCCAGGACCGTGGCCGAATCGCCGTCATCAGCCAGCAGCCAGCGCCTAGCAAACACCATCTGGCCAGCCAGATAATACTTTTGCCAGTCCGGAAGCGCCAACCCCCCCTGCCCCAGGGGCTCCTGCAGGACCGAAATACTAATACGAGGGGATTGTGGAGACCAAAGAAAAGCCCCCACTATACTATTCAATGTTTTAAAGAAATCTTTGGGAATCCACACTGGAGAGTGACGCAGGAAGTATAGGAGTACTGGTAGGAATTTCATTTTGAGAAGACTTATTCTCCCTATCAGGGAGAGAGGCAGTTTCCGCCAGACCTGAGTTTTTTGTCTGAGGCCAGACACCAGCGGGAGAAGGTTCAAAGCCATATAATCTCCAATATGGGCAGTTATTCTGACACCCAGGTAGGTAATAGTAGAGACCCACTGCAACGGTAAGTCGTTATCTCTAAGCATCTGTGCTTCAGGGCCCAGCGGCAAAATAGATGACTTGCTCCAGTTCACCCGCAACCCCGAAAAGGAGGCAAATAAATCTAAGATCTGCAAAACAGCCCTGAGGGAGGGCCCAGGGTCCCTAAGGAATAGGAGCAAGTCATCAGCATATAGTGCTACACATTCTGTAATTGAGCCAACTCGGATACCCCCCACCCCACTGGAGCGCCTAAGTGCTCTAGCAATTGGTTCCATCATTAATGCAAAAAGAAAGGGGGAGAGTGGACACCCCTGCCTAGTACCCCTACCTAACGGAAAAAATTCAGAGATTGTTGTACCGAGCCGAATCGCTGTTCGAGGATTAGTATACAATAGAGTGATCCATCGACGGAAACCGGGTCCAAAGCCCATTCCCTCCAACACCCCATGCATGTAGCACCAGTCAACCGAGTCAAATGCTTTCTCTATATCTATCGAGACAATTACCTTGGCCAGGGAGTCAGTGGTACCTAGCTGAATATGCGTGAACAACCTCCTCAAGTTAGTGTCCGTCGACATGCCGGGTATGAAGCCCGTCTGGTCAATGTCCACCAGGGACGAAATTACCCTGGCCAACCTTGACGCCAGCACTTTAGCAAGGATCTTCAGATCTACATTTAGCAACGCAATCGGTCGATATGATGAGCATTGTAGTGGGTCCCTCCCCGGCTTCAAGAGGAGCACCATGTAGGCCTCCATCATTGACGCCGGCAAGGCCCCCCGCTCCCTGCAGTGACGAAAGAGCACATTTAGTCTTGTGGCCAATCGGGACCTAAACGCTCTGTAGAAATCCGCCGGAAATCCATCCGGACCCGGCGCCTTCTGTGGGGGAAAAGCGAGCATAGCTGCTTCAATTTCCAATACAGAAATGGGTTCATCTAACATAATAGCATCAGTATCTGACAATCTCGGTATGGAGAGGCTCAGCAACAACTCATTCAGTTCCGAGGGATCGTAAGAAGGGATAGGCGAGTACAGGGACGAGTAAAATTGAACAAATTCCCTTAATATGTCTGTGGGATCCGTAATCAAGGTCCCCCCCTTTATTCCGTATCACCGGTATACTAACTGGTATTTTTTGGTCAGTGGCAAGGTTAGCTAACAACTTGCCATTTTTGTCACCCTCAGCGAACACCGTTTCTGCCCTCTGACGCACCTCAGTGTGCGCCAGATCCGTGAAATGTAATGCTACTAAGCGTCTAGCTTCCAGTAAGGATACATAATTGGCCTCTGAGGGAGAGTCTGCATTTACTTTAGCACTCTCTCGCTCATGAGCCATGAGAAGCTCACTCTCCTGGATATGATCCTTCCTGACTGACTTTATTGCGGAAATACACTCCCCTCTTGCCACTGCTTTGAAAGCATCCCATACCACCGAGGGATCAGCCGATCCCTCGTTTGCCTCCCAGTAGGCGTCTGTGGATTGTTGAATCTGAGCCAGCACTTGATCCTCTAACAACCAACCTGGTGACAATCTCCACCCCCCTACCCTTTTCTTCACATGAAAGGCCATAGTGACCATAAGTGGGTTATGATCCGAAGTTCCCCCAGGTAAGTAGTTCACCTCAGATACATACTGCAGAATGGAAGCATTGCCAAACGCCAAATCAATCCTAGCGGAAGATTTGTGAGTGTAAGACAGATGCGAGTAGGATACCGTATCCGGATGCTTCCACCTCCACAGTTCAGTCAGACCCGCCATCGACATCCAGGAGCAGAGATCCGCCGAGGCCGGTCTCCCAGCATTGGAGGAGTCCAGCACCGGGTCTAAGATGGCATTATAATCCCCCATGAAAAGTATCGGCAGATGGAGATACGGGGCCAATGTTACCAACAAATCACATAGTAAATTAACCTTGAAAGGAGGGGGCAAATATACATTCACCAGTAGGATTTTATGAGAGAATATTTCCAAGAGGACTGCCACATATCGACCTCCCGAGTCAGTAAACACTTGATGTATTGTGCATGGAATTGCCTTACTAATTAGCAAGGAAACCCCTCTAGAGTATGTGGAATAGGTAGCGTGAACCGCCCTTTGAATCCAGGGCTTGCGTAACGACAAAATCGTACTGCCCTCCAAGTGAGTTTCCTGTAAGAGGACAACATGTGGTTTGACCCGTTTGAGGTATTGGAAAACTGCAGCCCTCTTAAATTTATTATTTAGACCCCTGACATTCCAGGAAAGTATTTTAAGTTTACTATCCATTATGAAAATCAAAGAGATATGATAACCACATGAAAACAGTTAGCGGAGGGAAAACAGTTGCAATTATCATATAGGAGGACATACACATTTCAGCCAGTAGTTGTGCAAATCCGGGAGAAGCTCCATGGCCTTGGTCAGAAAAACAAAAAAACACCCCTGCTGTCATACCACAAACTACTAATCTACCAAAAAAATACAAAATCAACATGAAATCCAAAACCTGAACAAAAACAAAAATCTTCCGGTATGCAGCTTTAGTCCCAAAACAAACAAACCTGTAGGAGTTCAACCTGAAGCGTTGACAGTTCGGCATTTGAAGCTGGAAAAATAAAAAAATCCGTGCCAGTCGCACCAGACTCCTACGGCTGTCCATGATATAGAAGTAGCAGCTGACCGTGCACAAAGAACCCCTTGTGGGTACAACCTGAACCGTGGGAATGTACCATTGTGTAGTCGTTACCACAAAAGTACAATGCAGCTGCCACATTTGTGCATCTCTGAAAAAGAGCACTCACAGAGGAATAGTGAGATGGTGGCCCCACAATAAAGCAGATCCAAGGGCTCCGGATTTCAGCCATAATACTGGGGTCCCAGGGGAAAAAAAATAGCAAAAGAAAACATCTTGCCCCCTGAATCTGATCCTGAGAGTATAGCAATGCCTGATGCCCCAAAAAGAGAAGGGGAAAATAGAGTAAGTCTACAGGAGTAGACAGGCAGTTCCCTTGCAAAAAACAACAGACCAGAAAATAAAAATAGAAAAATCATAACAGTAACAAGGTGGACAGGTAAACCTCGTACGGCATCACGGATTCTGGTCCAACCAGTCGCAGGCATCCTGTGGAGTTTCAAAGAACTTTACTGAACCCTTGTGCTGCACTCGGAGACGGCTGGGGTACAACATACTGTATTTCAGATCTTTCTCTCTGAGCCTTCTTTTCACATCTGTAAAGGAGCGACGCCTCCTCTGAGTCTCCGCCGAGAAATCCGGAAAAAGCATGATGCGTGCGTTGTCATATTTCAGCTCCTTATGTTTTCTTGCCTCCGCCAGTAACATGTCACGGTCCCTATAGTTTAGGAACCGGACCAGAAAAGGACGAGGTGGGGCACCCGATGGCCGAGCTCCAGTGGGGACCCTGTGTGCCCTCTCAGCAACATATGTGGGGGGGAGATCCCCTAAAGCCAGCAGTGATTTGAAGAACTGCTCGGCAAAAGTAGTAGTGGCTACCCCCTCAGCCCCTTCAGGTAACCCCACAACTCTTATGTTGTTTCTTCTCTGGTGGTCCTCGGCGTCATCTGCTCTGTGCTGCAAGAACCGGACCATATCTTTCAGCTCCCCGAGTTGAAAACCCTGAGTATGGGCAGCGTCCTCCACTCCAGAGATGCGATCCTCCGCTGTGGATAGCCTGCCTCTGATCTTGTCCAGATCATGCCGGATAAGGTTACACTCCGAGGCCAAACAGTCAATACGTGTCATAAGCTCCGTTTTAGAAGCCGCAATAGCTTCCAGGATTGGACCTGTTATGGCTGCCGTATCCACCTCTATTTCTTGCGGCAAGGGAGATGGTGCCTCCTGTACCTGCGACGCCATACTCACTGGCTGCGTCATCCTGGAGATCTGTGGTTTGGCGCGCTGTGTCGAGTTAACAGGAACCAAGATGGCGTGGGCGGAGCCAAGCGCCATATTGCTCTGAGAGCGCAACTGCCTCTGTTCTAAAGGTGGCCGATTAAGGTGCTTCTGCTGCTTCTTCGAAGCCGAGGATGGCATCGTTAGGTGCCGCGGCAGTTCCCCTTTCACCGGAGCAGTGCAGCACCGAGTACCGGATATGTAGTCAGCTGCAATCAGGATATAGAGCCGGATGAAAGCCGGAGCTCCGGGCAGACACGTCCTGCCGCAATCACATCCGGTCACGCCCCTCTACTTCAAGCTGTCATTGATGTTAAAGGGGGCAATACACTATTAAGAACTGGGGTATGTAAACTTTTGATCAGTGTCATTTGGGTAGTTTTTGTTGCCATCATGATTTAAAAAGAGTAAACACAGTTGATAATAAATGGCTTCAGCCAAACACTAATCATGAGTGAAAGAAAAGTTTTTGTGTTATTCATATTCTCTGAAAAATGGCCAAGAAATCATAAATTCTACCAGGGTATGTAAACTTATGAGCACAACTGTGTGTGTGTGTGTATATATATATCCAGGGCTCTTTTTTTTTTTTAGGGGGAACGCAGTCCGGCACCTCCAGCAATGAATGTACTGTATGTAAAAGGAAGGAAGGAGTGCTGGGGTGTGGTGGAGGGTCCATTGATGCTGGCTGCTGGTAATCTATTTTTGTATGGAGGTCTAGTGTTGCTCGGTAGGTTTATTGTTGCTTATGGGGGGGTGTTATGTTGCTGGGGGGGGGGGGAGTCAATTGTTGCTGGCTCCTGGAGGGTCTATTGATGCCGGCTGCTGGGGGTCTATTGTTGCTGGGGTGGTATTTTGTTGCGGGGGGGAAGTCTATTGTTGTGTGGGCGATCTATTGTTGCTGGGGTGAGGTCTATCGTTGCTGGGGGGTCTATTGTTGCTGGGGTCTATTGTTGCTTACTGCACTCTATTTTACTGTCTTTCTTCTTATTAACAAATTCCATGCAAATCACTTAGTAGCACAAGATGATACTTGGTTCAGTATTCTCTAAAAGGGTTGGTACTAGGAGGTGGATAGGAAACGGAACCAAGGAACAATGCTCAGAGATGGGTAGGGAGCAGAAACGAAGGGTAACTCAGAATAGGGGGAGTTCCTGCACCTATTCTCTGAGAAAAAAAGCCCTGTATATATCACACATATATACATACTGTGAGGGGGTTAACTCGGTAGCGGGTGTGTGTGACCCCCTGGTTGGGCTCCCCACACAAAAACAGGGCCAGCAGACGGAGGTTGTGGTTTTCAAAATCAAAAGGTGCGGTTTATTTCTCTATGTACAGTGACAAAAACACAGCAAAGCCAAAAAGAAACATAAACAAAATAAATCCTGGTCAGTTTGACCTCTGACTAAACATGCAGGTTTCCTAAACTAACAACTGGGATCAGCCTGGTGCTGTCCTAGTCCCTAAGTCCCTGGTTTAGTAAAAGTCCAAACAAATAGCCACACAGGCTTTTTCTCACCGCACAGGGGTTCACTCTCCCTAGACAGTCCACACAGGTCTGGGTCCAGGCATGAGCAAACACCTAATGAATCTGGGAGTTTTTATAGAGGCCTTTAAATGAGCTGACAAGCTTCAGCTGGTCTCATCAACTCCCTGCCTGCACGACGCCCAGCCCTCTCCCTAGAGGTATGAGTCATCCATGAGCCCACTAGCCTCAGCTGGGCTTCATCAACTCCCTAGTTGTATAAGTCGGCATAAAGCCTGAATCTGGGAGAAATATATCTACCCCCCTGGATGCAACCAGGTGACTTTACCTTCCTGCTGTCACATACCCCCCCCTCTTGTTTTAACCTTGGGGTTGGAACACCAGCAATCAGGCATTCATGTACTCGAGACAAAGCATCCACATTCCCCATTTGAACGCCAGGGCGATGCTTTACTGTGAAGTTGAATTCCTGTAGGGCCAGGAACCACCTATTCACTCTTCTATTTGTCTCCTTGTTTTGAGCCATCCACTTTAACGGAGCGTGATCCGTAACCATGTCAAAGTGCCTACCTAGCAGATAGTACCGAAGGGAATCTAGAGCCCACTTCACCGCTAAACACTCCTTTTCAACCGTGGCGTAATTTACCTCATGGGACTTCAACTTCCTGCTGAGGTAAATGACTGGGTGCTCTTCCCCGTTCCAGACCTGGGACAATACTGCTCCTAACCCCACATCTGACGCATCACTTTGTACGACAAAGTCTTTAGAGAAGTCGGGTGAGTACAACACTGGCTGGCTACATAAGGCTTGTTTCAAGAATTGGAATGCTGCCTCAGCCTCGGGGGTCCATTTAATCATGACCGACCCTTTCCCTTTCGTCAGGTTGGTTAGGGGCACAGCCTTAGAAGCAAAGTGGGGAATGAAGCGCCGATAATAACCCGCGATTCCCAGAAAGGCCCGTACCTGCTTCTTGCTGTTGGGACGTGGCCAACTCTGGATGGCCTCGACTTTGTTGAGTTGGGGTTTTATCACTCCCCTGCCAATGGTGTACCCAAGATATTTGGCCTCCTCCTGCCCAATGGTACACTTCTTGGGGTTAGCCGTAAACCCCGCTTCCCGGATAGAGTCTAGGACTGCTTGCACTTTTGGCAGATGTGAGGCCCAATCTGTGCTATGGACAATTACGTCATCCAGGTAAGCCGCAGCATACTTCCGATGGGGCCTCAGTATCTGGTCCATTTTCCGCTGGAATGTGGCCGGCGCATTCTGTAACCCGAACGGCATTCTCTTATATTGGAACGCCCCGTCTGGGGTTACAAATGCGGTTTTCTCTTTGGCCGACTTGGCCAGGGGAATTTGCCAATACCCTTTTGTGAGGTCAAGAGTCGTCATGTATCGGGCTGTTCCCAGCCGGTCGATCAACTCATCTATACGTGGCATGGGGTAGGTGTCAAATTTTGTAACTTTGTTCAACTGACGAAAATCGTTACAAAATCGCCAGCTCCCATCCGGTTTAGGCACCAACACAATGGGACTAGACCAATCACTTTGGGACTCCTCTATCACCCCTAAGTTCAGCATTTTCTGTACTTCCTCCCGTATTGCCTCCCGTCGGGCCTCTGGGATCCGATAGGGTTTTAACTTCACCCTTTCACCGGGCGGGGTAATAATATCATGCTCTACCCCAGATGTTTGTCCCGGCAGCTCAGAGAACACCTCCTTGTTGCGAAGCACAAACTCCTTAACCTCCTGTTGTTGGGGTTGTGACAAGGTGGCTGCTATTCCAACCTCCGGAATCACGCAACCAGTTTGAGCTGGTGACCAAGTTTCTGCGACTAGGGACTCTCTATCCCTCCAGGCTTTCAACAGATTAACGTGATATATCTGTTCGGGCTTTCGCCTTCCTGGTTGTCTGACCTTGTAATTCACTTCGCTCACTTTTTCCATTATCTCGTAGGGGCCTTGCCATTTGGCAAGGAATTTACTTTCAACCGTAGGGACAAGTACCAATATCCTATCCCCCGGGGAAAAGGTACGGGTCTTTGCTCCACGGTTGTACACTCTCTGCTGTGCCAACTGCGCTTGGGCCAAATGTTCCTTCACGATGGGCATTACCTGTGCAATTCGATCTTGCATCAGGGCGACATGCTCAATCACACTCCTGTGGGGAGAACTCTCACTTTCCCAAGTTTCCTTGGCAATATCCAACAGCCCTCTTGGGTGTCTCCCATACAGTAACTCAAAGGGGGAGAATCCCGTAGAGGATTGGGGCACCTCCCTAATAGCAAACATCAAATAAGGAAGTAGACAGTCCCAATCCTTTCCATCTCTATCCACCACTTTCTTCAACATTTGTTTTAGGGTTTTGTTGAATCTTTCAACCAGCCCATCGGTTTGGGGGTGATACACAGATGTACGCAATTGCGTCACTTTGAGCAATTTACACAGCTCTTTCATAACCCGGGACATAAAGGGTGTACCTTGGTCCGTAAGCAGTTCTTTACAAATACCCACCCGGCTAAAAACAAGAGATAGCTCTTTGGCTATGGTTTTGGCCGAGGTATTTCTGAGAGGGATCGCTTCTGGATAACGGGTGGCATAGTCCATTATAACCAATATGTACTGGTGCCCCCTAGCGGACTTGATTATAGGACCTACCAAATCCATTGCGATTCTCTCAAACGGGACCTCAATGATGGGTAGAGGGACCAGCGGGCTACGGAAATGTGGCATCGGGGCCGACCTCTGACACACAGGGCAGGAGGAACAATAATTTTCTATGTCCTTCATCACCCCAGGCCAATAGAATCTCTGTAATACCCTCTCTCGGGTTTTCTCTGTCCCCAGATGACCTCCAAGAATGTGCCCATGGGCCAACTCCAACACCAACTTCCTGTAAGGTTTGGGCACCACAAGCTGCTCAACGGTTTCTTCTGCCCTTTTTGCCACCCGATACAGTAGGTCCTTCTCTACGCTGAAGTATGGGTAAGTGCAGGTATTATCTGGGTTCACTAACTCGCCATCTATTTCCACTACGTTTTCCCGTGCCTTTATTAGGGCGGGGTCTTTTAACTGTTCTGTGGCAAAATTTTCCCTGTGAACCTCCAGATCAGAAAACTCCACAGACGGTAGGTTTTCGTCTGAGGAGGTGGGCTCCTCTCCAGTTTCTTGAGTCTCCCCTGCCAATACTGACAAGGGAAATTCTGGAGAGTCCTCACCACTCTCAGAGGAGTTCTGGCTATCACATTCCTGGTACATAGGGGCACCAGTGGGGGGCTCAGGATCATCCCACAGTTCCCAGAACTTCGGAAAATCCCTTCCCACAATGGCATCATGCGGTAATTGAGATACTAACCCCACTGGATGAGAGAGGGTACCTTTGGGGGTCTCGAAACACACTGTAGTCACTGGATACTCTCGGGTGTCCCCATGCACACAAATAACAGCTACCTTGCTATTCCCGGAGACCTCTGTTTTAACTAATTCAGCCTTTATCAGGGTCACAAGGCTACCTGAATCCAGTAATACCACAACATTTCTACCATTAATACACATTTTGCATAAATGTTTCTCAGTTCCCCGAATGGCAGTGCATGCGACTGTCGCACACAGCGACTGACGTCTGTCCATCAGAAAGTCACATTGCATGGGTTCCTCCACAACCGGGCAATTTGCTGCAATATGTCCCGCTTGCCGGCAGCGGTAGCAAACAATCCATTTGGCTGCCTCTTGAGCCCCAGACTTCCCAGGCTGTTCTCGCCAAACTTGGGGTAGAGCTCCCACCCTCTCACTCTCTCCACCCTCACCCCTTGGAATCCTCTTATCCGCCCCTGGGGATGGTCTGGTCTTAGGGTGGAAAGTCCGAGAGTCTCTGGAAGAGGCCGTCAGGTTCTCTGTAGCCAAGTATTTCTCTACACGATCCACAAGACCACCGGCCGTCTCTGGGTCTCCATGGCTTACCCACTTTTGGATGGCAGTAGGAAGAGCTCTCAAAAACCGATCCATTACAACACGTTCCACAATCTCTGGTGCGGACAAAGTCTCTGGCTGTAGCCACTTCCTGCTCAGGTGAATGAGATCATACATTTGAGACCTGGGGGGTTTTCCAAGCTGGAAAGTCCAGTTATGCACACGCTGAGCCCGGACAGCCAGGGTGACACCCAGCCTTGCCAATATTTCAGCTTTTAGCATCACATAGTCTTTTGCTTGGTCAGGCTCTAGGTCATAGTAAGCCTTCTGCGATTCACCAGTTAACAGAGGAGCCACCAGTCCAGCCCACTGCTCCTCAGGCCACTTTTCTCTTTCAGCAGTCCTTTCAAATGTGGTCAAAAATACCTCTGGATCATCCTCTCCAGTCATTTTTGTCAATAAACGACTCACCCCAAAGGACGCGGTATTAGTGGGACGGCTTTCCTCACTGGTCTGCGGACGTTGCTGCATTACTGCTTCCATTTGTTGTAGTCTCTGCTCTTGCTTCTGTAACAGGTCTATGAAGCGGGCCTCAGATTGCTGCTGGGCTTGTTGATGAGCTTGCTGCTGGGCTGCAAGGCTCCTTTGCAAACCTGCATTTGTCTGCTGTTGATTGGCATTTGCTAGAGCCAGCTGTTTCAGTATCTCCTCCATGCTGGCTTAAAAAAAACTGCCACTGGTTCTCCACCAACTGTGAGGGGGTTAACTCGGTAGCGGGTGTGTGTGACCCCCTGGTTGGGCTCCCCACACAAAAACAGGGCCAGCAGACGGAGGTTGTGGTTTTCAAAATCAAAAGGTGCGGTTTATTTCTCTATGTACAGTGACAAAAACACAGCAAAGCCAAAAAGAAACATAAACAAAATAAATCCTGGTCAGTTTGACCTCTGACTAAACATGCAGGTTTCCTAAACTAACAACTGGGATCAGCCTGGTGCTGTCCTAGTCCCTAAGTCCCTGGTTTAGTAAAAGTCCAAACAAATAGCCACACAGGCTTTTTCTCACCGCACAGGGGTTCACTCTCCCTAGACAGTCCACACAGGTCTGGGTCCAGGCATGAGCAAACACCTAATGAATCTGGGAGTTTTTATAGAGGCCTTTAAATGAGCTGACAAGCTTCAGCTGGTCTCATCAACTCCCTGCCTGCACGACGCCCAGCCCTCTCCCTAGAGGTATGAGTCATCCATGAGCCCACTAGCCTCAGCTGGGCTTCATCAACTCCCTAGTTGTATAAGTCGGCATAAAGCCTGAATCTGGGAGAAATATATCTACCCCCCTGGATGCAACCAGGTGACTTTACCTTCCTGCTGTCACAATACATATACACATACAGTGCCTTGAAAAAGTATTCATATTCATTGACATTTTCTACATTTTTGTCATGTTACAAACACAATCTCAATAAAATACATTTACGTTTTTATGTGATAGACCAACACAAAGTGGCACATAATTGTGAAGTGGAAGGAAAATGATAAATGGGTTTCAACATTTGTTACAAATAAATATGTGAAAAGTGTGGCGTGGATTCGTATTCAGCCCTCCTGAGTCAATACTTTGTAGAACCACCTTTGGCTGCAATTACAGTCGCAAGTCTTTTTGGGGATGTCTCTACCAGCTTTGCACATCTAGAGAGAGTGACATTTTTGCCCATTCTTCTGTGCAAAATAGCTCAAGTTCTGTCGGATTGGATGGAGAGCATCTGTGAAAAGAAATTTTCAAGTCTTGCCACAGATTCTCAATTGTATTCAGGTCTGAACTTTGACTGGGCCATTCTAACACATGAATATGCTTTGATCTAAACCATTCCATTGCATCTCTGGTTGTATCTTTAGGGTTGTTGTCCTGCTGGAAGGTGAACCTCCGCCCCAGTCTTTTGTAGACTCTAATGCCCTGTACACACCACCAGTTTTCCAGTCGGAAAAACTGCGATGAGAGCTTTTGGCCGGGAACTCCGACCGTGTGTATGCTCCCTCGCAGTTTTTCCGACGGGAAAACTGCTGAAAAAAAAAGGAGCACAGGATCTCTTTTTTCCCCATCAGGAAAAAATCCTAGCAGGAAAACTGTTCGTCTGTATGCTTTTCTGACGGGTAAAAAAAACGTGCATGCTTGGAAACAAATCGACGCATGCTCAGAAGCATAGAACTTAATTTTCTCGGCTCGTCGTAGTCTTTTACGTCACTGCGTTCTTGGCAGTCAAAAGTTCACCGGACTTATGTGTGACTGTGTGTATGCAGGGCAGGCTTCACAGGAATTCCTTTGCAAAAACCATTGGGTGTTTTTCCGACGGGAAAACCGGTCGTGTGTATGGGGCATAACAGGTTTTCTTCTAAGACTGCCCTGTATTTGGCTCCATCCATCTTCCCATCAACTTTGAACAGCTTCCCTGTCTCCCCGCTGAAGAAAAGCATCCCCACAACATGATGCTGCCACCACCATGTTTCACAGTGGGGATGGTGTGTTCAGAGTGATGTGCTGTGTTCGTTTTCCTCCACACATAGCGTTTTGCTTTTTGGTCAAAAAGTTCAATTTTGGTCTCATCTGACCAGAGCACCTTCTTCCACATGTTTGCTGTGTCCCCCATAGACATGTGCACTGCCAAAAAATTTGTTCATTTTCGTTTCATTCTTTTTTTAGCTTTTTTCGGAAATTCTGAAAATTCGAAAAACCCAAAATTCGGAAATCCCGGAAATAAGGAATTTGTCAAAATTCGTTAAAAAACGAATTCGGAACTAAACTAATTGCACATGTCTAGTCCCCCACATAGCTTCTTGCAAACTGCAAATGGCTTTCTTTCAACAATGTCTTTCTTCTTGTCACTCTTCCATAAAGGTCAGATTTGTGAAGTGCACGACTAATAGTTGTCCTGTGGACAGATTCTTCCACCTGAGCTGTGGATCTCTGCAGATTCTCCAGAGTTACCATGGGCCTCTTGGCTGCTTCTCTGAATAATGCTCTCCTTGCCCTGCCTGTCAGTTTAGGGGGACGGCCATGTCTTGGCAGGTTTGCAGTTGTGCCATACTCTTTCCTTTTTCAGATGATGGATTGAACAGTGCTCTGTGAGATGTTCAAAGCTTGGGATTTTTTTTTATAACCTAACCTACTTTATACTTCTCCACAACTTTATCCTTAACCTGTCTGGTGTGTTCATTGGTCTTAATGATGCTGTTTGTTCACTAAGGTTCTCTAACAAACCTCTGAGGGCTTCACAGAACACCTGCATTTATACTGTGATTAAATTACACACATGTGGACTATTTACTAATTAGGAGACTTCAGAAGCAGTGGCGGCAGGTGTTCAAAATTTTAAGGGGGGGCGCAAAACAGAACTGGCCCCCCTCAGTCGCACTCCCCCCCCCCCCCCCCCAAGGCAGGCTCTTGCACTACATAATAGTTGACAGATCTATAGGAAATTGCACAGACTGTATTGAGTATGGTCTGATGAAAAAGGGGATTGGATGAGGTCGTGGAATGGGTGGGTGGATGGATGGGGTGGGTGGATGGATGGGGTGAGTGGAATGGATGCGGTGGATGGATGGCTGGATGGAATGGGTGGGTGGATGGATGGATGGGTGCATGGATGCAGCGATGAAGGAGATATTTAATGATCAGGAGATGGTAGATCTGCTTGTCAGTGTTCTGATCCAGCACAGATCAGTGTACAGTGAAGGAAGCTTGTCTTCCCCTCCTCCTGTCTTCCCAGCACAATGTCACCATACCATACAGTATGATCAGATCCCCCTTAGGGTTGCCACCTGTACAGGATTCACCCGGACAGTCCGGGTTCTGAATCATCTGCCCGGTTTTCAGACTCTCTGAAACCCGGACAGACCATCAGTCAGGGGGAGCACCATTAGCATATGTGTCACTGTGGAGACAGCAGCAGTGTCACTGCTTCTCCATAAAAACACTATGCTTGGGTAATTGTTAGAATCTAAAGCCTATTCCATCCTGTCTCTCCCCCCTCCAGGCTCCTGCAGGGTCTCTCTTATCAGTGACTAACTCCCCCCCCCCTCCGATCACTAGTGCGGTGTGCTTACCCGGGAGGCGGAGCCGAGGAGGAGAGGAGAGGCTATCATGGTCGGGAGGAGTAAATGATGTCGGACTGGCGCTGCTGCTCACACTACATGCAGGGAAGAGATGAGCTGAGAGTTTTTGTTTGAGTCTCCTGGGGTGGAAAGCTGACAGGATTTGTTTGGCAGGAGTTGCTGTGAAGGGTTAAGGTGACAGCAGGATCGGGAGTGTGTCTGAAGATATCTTCCAAGCCTCCTTTGTCTGTACAAACATCCCCCATCCTCAGTCCAGATAATGTGCAGTAATTTATGACCATTCATTAACCCTGTGTGTATGTGGAGAGTGTAAACTTCTGATTGTATAGAGCTTGGATAACACAGGGATATATGAATGGTCATCCATTACCCTCACATCATCTGTACATACAGAGTGCTGGGAGTTTTCATTGTTGTAAATATTAGTGTACGAGTACAATAGCTTTTGTTTTTATATACATCACTATTTCTCAGCCCCCAACACCCCCCAGGTGCATCACCCCCCCAGACCACTTCATACATCCATCTGGCATCATCCCCTCCACACTCCTCTCCTACACATACTACCCCCACCATCCCCTCCGCACTCCTCTCCGACATGTACTACCCCCACCATCCCCTCCTACACGTACTACCCCCACCATCCCCTCCGCACTCCTCTCCTACACATACTACCCCACCATCCCCTCCGCACTCCTCTCCTACATGTACTACCCCCACCATCCCCTCCTACACGTACTACCCCCACCATCCCCTCCGCACTCCTCTCCTACACATACTACCCCCACCATCCCCTCCGCACTCCTCTCCTTCACATACTACCCACACCATCCCCTCCGCACTCCTCTCCTACACATACTACCCCCACCATCCCCTCCGCACTCCTCTCCTACACATACTACCCCCACCATCCCCTCCGCACTCCTCTCCTACACATACTACCCCCACCATCCCCTCCGCACTCCTCTCCTACATGTACTACCCCCACCATCCCCTCCGCACTCCTCTCCTACACGTACTACCCCCACCATCCCCTCCACACTCCTCTCCTACACGTACTACCCCCACCATCCCCTCCACACTCCTTCTGCCACTCTGCATGTCGCAGAGCTCGGTGCCTCTAAGCTTCGGCCTGCCACATTAATGTTGGCTCCCATGAGACAGCCATCTTTAAACCTGGGGGACCCATGATCTTCAGTTGCCCGAAAGCCCCATGAGTTATCAGTCCACCCCTGGCTGGCCCAGACTGTGGCTACCCAGCACGGTTGCTCACTGCAATTGTAAGCCAAAAGTGTCAACTTTTTTGACTCTGATGTAAAGGGGGACTCTTGTGATTAACTCCATATGATTAGAAATGTTATTTAATCACAAAATATATGTATAGTGTATACTACATAAATACATAAAAATTGCCTTGCATTGTACAGAGCTAATGAATTTAATGTACTACTGACATTTTTTTTTTTTAATTGCTGTGCGCTACTAATGTGTTCGGGTTTGGCTTGAAGAAAAGGTGGCAACCCTAATCCCCCTGCCAAGGAGAAGCTCTAATCTCTGCTCTCAGACTGGGAGTAAATTCAGCTGGATGACAGGAGAGGAGGAGAGGACAGCCTGAACAACTAGCATAACATTATCCACTGGTGCCAGGCTGCCCCTCCCCCTACCTGCCACACATTTAACACTAGCAGCCCCATCCAGATGTACTGTCCCTTGAATGTGCTAAAAGATTCTCAACCCTTCACTGCACTCCCCCCTCCTGCTACCCCCCAGATCCACTACACAAAGTACACAGGCAGCTGCTGCAGGTTCAGAGAGCACAACACAAGTGTGCTTTGCTTAATCTTACCTGCTAGCAGCTTCAGTGAAATGTCCTCATCACCAGCCAAATCCTCTCCTCGTGTTCAGACCAGCCAGGATGAGTCTTTTAGAAAACCGGAAGTAATTGGCTGGTCCAATAAAAGCACCGCCCCAAGTCCTATGGATCAGCCAATCACTAACCACCAACAGGACACATCCAGCACAAAGTGGTAGTGCGGAGAGCACAGAGCGCAGAGCTTTCCGCTCCATGGACAGTCTAAAAGCCAGCCGATAGATTTGCTTGCCCAATCACATGATTGCGATGACGTGCTTCCCATAGCACCTCTGCGGCCGGCGCTCCGCCTCCACACACAAATACTTAAAGGGACATGTTCTAAAACATTTTTTTTTTTTTGATGAGTAGCTTTGGGGGGGCGGGTGCCCCTGCGCCCCTTATGGACGGGCCGCCACTGTAGAAGGCAATTGGTTCCACTAGATTTTAGTTAGTCATTTCTCTTCTACTTGACAATTATGTGCCACTTTGTGTTGGTCTATCACATAAAATACATTTACATTTTTGGTTGTAACATGACATGTGGAAAATTTCAAAGGGTATGAATACTTTTTCAAGGCACTGTATGTATTATGGAATATATATATATATATAAAAAAATAAAAGTATAAATATATATATTGCGAGGGGGTTAGCTCGGCAGCGGGTGTGTGTGACCCCCTGGATGGGTTCACCACACAAAAACAGGCACAGCAGACAGAGTTTAGGCCTCATGCCCACTGGCGTTTTTACAGCTGCGTTTTTTGCAGCTTAAAAACGCCTGTCCATGTTATTGTAAATATTTTTTTTTAATTTTTTTTGAAAAAAAAAAAAAAAAAAAAACCTCGGAGCTAAAAACGCGACCGCGCGTTAGTGCGCGTTTTTTGCGCGTTAGTGCGCGTTAGTGCACGTTTTTTGACGCTCGCGTTTTTTTCTGCCTAATTCTGACGCTGAGGAACGCACTGGCCCTGGGTTTTTTTTACAGCTTACAAACGCCTATGCTCTTTACAGCTCAAAAACGCCTAGGTGGGCATGAAGCTATAGACTAACATGGACAGGCGTTTTTAAGCTGTAAAAAACGCTCAAAAACACGGCTGAAAAAACGCCCGTGGGCATGAGGCCTAATAGTTGCAAAAACAAAAGGTGCGGTTTATTTAAACTATTTACAGGGGAAAAACAGCAAAACAAAAAGAAACATACAAAAAGAAATCCTGGTCAGCTTGACCGCTTACTACACACGTAGGTTCCCTGTCTGACAACTAGGTGCAGCCTTGTGCTGCCCCAGCCCCTATCTCCCTGTTTTTTAAAGGTTTTAGCCACACAGGCTTTGTCTTACCGCACAGAAACACACTCCCCAGTCTTGCACAACACAGATCTGGTTCCAGGAGGGTGCATCGCCCTTAGCATGCTGGGAGTTCTTGTAGAGGCCCTAACGAGCCCACTTACTTCAGCTGGGCTCATTAACTCTTCCCCTGCAAGACTCCCCGCACTCCCCCTAGTGGTATAAATCGGCATAAAGCCTGAATCTAGGACATATATACCTTCCATCCTGGATGCAACCTGGTGATTTTACCTGCATTCTGTCACAATATATATAAAATAAATATATAGAAAGTGATCACATGACCTCTGCTCTCCATTGCATACAGGGCTTGGAGACCTGAGGGTTTAGACTATAGTGATAGGGGGCATGTCAGCAGCAAGCGCAGAAGCAGCAGTACATTGATCTTCTCAGTAATGGGCTGTGCAGAAGGGATGTGTCAGCAGAAGTCTGACCATCAGATTACAGGCAGCCTGTGCTTGCAAGTAGAATGCAAAGAAGAAAACAGACAGCACTGGGATGCATGTGCTTCCAGGTCTAGTGTGGTCAGCTTGAAATGGGAAAGAAGAAGGACTGGCAGGACCACCAGGTATTTCACACAAAGGAAGCAATACAATAAGAATAGAATTCTTTTTAATACAAGTACATGGTAACACAGACACATAGCAGAAATATTAAATGTTGTGGTGACACATTTTTATCACACATGCAGAATTATGTGTGGTCGTGGCAGGAAAACTTTATAATTGGCCTGATGGTATAAGAATACTGATTGGACGGATCACCATGTAGTGCCTATGATGATCTTCAGAGTAGGTTAATACCCATCTCACCACTCAATGACTGAAACACTAATTGTCCCACATATATATATATATATATATATATATTGTGAGGGGGCTAGCTCGGCAGCGGGTATGTGTGACCCCCGGGATGGGCTCCCCACCCAAAAACAGGCCCAGCAGACGGAGGTTGTGGTTTTCAAAATCAAAAAGGTGCGGTTTATTTTCTATTTACAGTGACAAAAACACAGCAAGGCAAAAAAAACAAACACAAAATAAATCCTGGTCAACTTGACCTCTGACTAAACTTACAGGTTTCCTAACTAACGACTGGGATCAGCCTAGTGCTGTCCTAGTCCCTGGTTTTAAATGTCCAAGCAAAATATAGCCACACAGGCTTTCTCTCACCGCACAGGGGTTCACTCTCCCTAGACAGTCCACACAGGTCTGCTTCCAGGCATGAGCTAACATCTAATGAATCTGGGAGTTTTTTATAGAGGCCTAAATGAGCTGACAAGCTTCAGCTGGCCTCATCAACTCCCTGTCTGCACGACGCCCAGCCCTCTCCCTAGAGGTATGAGTCATCAATGAGCCCACTAGTCTCAGCTGGGCTTATACAACTCTCCACCTAGCTGTATAAATCGGCGTAAAGCCTGAATCTGGGCGAAATATATCTACCCCCCTGGATGCAACCAGGTGACTTTACCTTCCTGCTGTCACATACCCCCCCCTCTTGTTTTAACCTCGGGGTTGGAACACCAGCAATCAGGCATTCATGTACTCGAGACAAAGCATCCACATTCCCCATTTGAACGCCAGGGCGATGCTTTACTGTGAAGTTGAATTCCTGGAGGGCCAGGAACCACCTATTCACTCTTCTATTTGTTTCCTTGTTTTGAGCCATCCACTTTAACGGAGCGTGATCCGTAACCATGTCAAAGTGCCTACCTAGCAGGTAGTACCGAAGGGAATCTAGAGCCCACTTCACCGCTAAACACTCCTTTTCAACGGTGGCGTAATTTACCTCATGGGACTTCAACTTCCTGCTGAGGTAAATGACTGGGTGCTCTTCCCCGTTCCAGACCTGGGACAATACTGCTCCTAACCCCACATCTGACGCATCACTTTGTACGACAAAGTCTTTAGAGAAGTCGGGTGAGTACAACACTGGCTGGCTACATAAGGCTTGTTTCAAGAATTGGAATGCTGCCTCAGCCTCGGGGGTCCATTTAATCATGACCGACCCTTTCCCCTTCGTCAGGTTGGTTAGGGGCACAGCCTTAGAAGCAAAGTGGGGAATGAATCGCCGATAATACCCAGCGATTCCCAGAAAGGCTCGTACCTGCTTCTTGCTGTTGGGACGTGGCCAACTCTGGATGGCCTCGACTTTGTTGAGTTGGGGTTTTATTACTCCCCTCCCAATGGTGTACCCAAGATATTTGGCCTCCTCCTGCCCAATGGTACACTTCTTGGGGTTAGCCGTAAACCCTGCTTCCCGAACAGAGTCCAGGACTGCTTGCACTTTTGGCAGATGTGAGGCCCAATCTGTGCTATGGACAATTACGTCATCCAGGTAAGCCGCAGCATACTTCCGATGGGGCCTCAGCATCTGGTCCATTTTCCGCTGGAATGTGGCCGGCGCATTCTGTAACCCGAACGGCATTCTTTTATATTGGAACGCCCCGTCTGGGGTTACAAATGCGGTTTTCTCTTTGGCTGACTTGGCCAGGGGGATTTGCCAATACCCTTTTGTGAGGTCAAGAGTCGTCATGTATCGGGCTGTTCCCAGCCGGTCGATCAACTCATCTATACGTGGCATGGGGTAGGTGTCAAATTTTGTAACTTTGTTCAACTGACGAAAATCGTTACAAAATCGCCAGCTCCCATCCGGTTTAGGCACCAACACAATGGGACTAGACCAATCACTTTGGGACTCCTCTATCACCCCTAAGTTCAGCATTTTCTGTACTTCCTCCCGTATTGCCTCCCGTCGGGCCTCTGGGATCCGATAGGGTTTTAACTTCACCCTTTCACCGGGCGGGGTAATAATGTCATGCTCTACCCCAGATGTTTGTCCCGGCAGCTCAGAGAATACCTCCTTGTTGCGAAGCACAAACTCCTTAACCTCCTGTTGTTGGGGTTGTGACAAGGTGGCTGCGATTCCAACCTCAGGAATCACGCAACCAGTTTGAGCTGGTGACCAAGTGTCTGCGACTAGGGACTCTCTATCCCTCCAGGCTTTCAACAGATTAACGTGATAGATCTGTTCGGGCTTTCGCCTTCCTGGTTGTCTGACCTTGTAATTCACTTCGCTCACTTTTTCCATTATCTCGTAGGGGCCTTGCCATTTGGCAAGGAATTTACTTTCAACCGTAGGGACAAGTACCAATATCCTATCCCCCGGGGAAAAGGTACGGGTCTTGGCTCCACGGTTGTACACTCTCTGCTGTGCCAACTGCGCTTGGGCCAAATGTTCCTTCACGATGGGCATTACCTGTGCAATTCGATCTTGCATCAGGGCGACATGCTCAATCACACTCCTGTGGGGAGAACTCTCACTTTCCCAAGTTTCCTTGGCAATATCCAACAGCCCTCTTGGGTGTCTCCCATACAGTAACTCAAAGGGGGAGAATCCCGTAGAGGATTGGGGCACCTCCCTAATAGCAAACATCAAATAAGGAAGTAGACAGTCCCAATCCTTTCCATCCCTATCCACCACTTTCTTCAACATTTGTTTTAGGGTTTTGTTGAATCTTTCAACCAGCCCATCGGTTTGGGGGTGATACACAGATGTACGTAATTGCGTCACTTTGAACAATTTACACAGCTCCTTCATAACCCGGGACATAAAGGGTGTACCTTGGTCCGTAAGCAGTTCTTTACAAATACCCACCCGGCTAAAAACAAGAGATAGCTCTTTGGCTATGGTTTTGGCCGAGGTATTTCTGAGAGGGATCGCTTCTGGATAACGGGTGGCATAGTCCATTATAACCAATATGTACTGGTGCCCCCGAGCGGACTTGATTATAGGACCTACCAAATCCATTGCGATTCTCTCAAACGGGACCTCAATGATGGGTAGAGGGACCAGCGGGCTACGGAAGTGTGGCATCGGGGCCGACCTCTGACACACAGGGCAGGAGGAACAATAATTTTCTATGTCCTTCATCACCCCAGGCCAATAGAATCTCTGTAATACCCTCTCTCGGGTTTTCTCTGTCCCCAGATGACCTCCAAGAATGTGCCCATGGGCCAACTCCAACACCAACTTCCTGTAAGGTTTGGGCACCACCAGCTGCTCAACGGTTTCTTCTGCCCTTTTTGCCACCCGATACAGTAGGTCCTTCTCTACGCTGAAGTATGGGTAAGTGCAGGTATTATCTGGGTTCACTAACTCGCCATCTATTTTCACTACGTTTTCCCGTGCCTTTATTAGGGCGGGGTCTTTCAACTGTTCTGTGGCAAAGTTTTCCCTGTGAACCTCAAGATCAGAAAACTCCACAGACGGTAGGTTTTCGTCTGAGGAGGTGGGCTCCTCTCCAGTTTCTTGAGTCTCCCCTGCCAATACTGACAAGGGAAATTCGGGAGAGTCCTCACCACTCTCAGAGGAGTTCTGGCTATCATATTCCTGGTACATAGGGGCACCAGTGGGGGGCTCATGATCATCCCACAGTTCCCAGAACTTCGGAAAATCCCTTCCCACAATGGCGTCATGCGGTAACTGAGACACTAAGCCCACTGGATGAGAAAGGGTACCTTTGGGGGTCTCGAAACACACTGTAGTCACTGGATACTCTCGGGTGTCCCCATGCACACAAATAACGGCTACCTTGCTATTCCCAGAGACCTCTGTTTTAACTAACTCAGCCTTTATCAGGGTCACAAGGCTACCTGAATCCAGCAATACCACAACATTTCTACCATTAATACACATTTTGCATAAATGTTTCTCAGTTCCCCGAATGGCAGTGCATGCGACTGTCGCACACAGCGACTGACGTCTGCCCGTCAGAAAGTCACACTGCATGGGTTCCTCCAAAACCGGGCAATTTGCTGCAATATGTCCCGCTTGCCGGCAGCGGTAGCAAATGATCCTTCTTGCCGCCTCTTGAGCCGCTGATTTCCCAGGCTGTTCTCGCCAAACTTGGGGTAGAGCTCCCACCCTCTCACTCTCTCCACCCTTACCCCTTGGAATCATCTTATCCGCCCCTGGGGATGGTCTGGTCTTAGGGTGGAAAGTCCGAGTGTCTCTGGAAGAGGCCGTCAGGTTCTCTGTAGCCAAGTATTTCTCCACACGATCCACAAGACCATCGGCCGTCTCTGGGTCTCCATGGCTTACCCACTTTTGGATGGCAGTAGGAAGAGCTCTCAAAAACCGATCCATTACAACACGTTCCACAATCTTTGGTGCGGACAAAGTCTCTGGCTGTAGCCACTTTCTGCTCAGGTGAATGAGATCATACATTTGAGACCTGGGGGGTTTTCCAAGCTGGAAAGTCCAGTTATGCACACGCTGAGCCCGGACAGCCAGGGTGACACCCAGCCTTGCCAATATTTCAGCTTTTAGCATCACATAGTCTTTTGCTTGGTCAGGCTCTAGGTCATAGTAAGCTTTCTGCGATTCACCCGTTAACAGAGGAGCCACCAGTCCAGCCCACTGCTCCTCAGGCCACTTTTCTCTTTCAGCGGTCCTTTCAAATGTGGTCAAAAATACCTCTGGATCATCCTCTCCAGTCATTTTTGTCAATAAACGACTCACCCCAAAGGACGCGGTATTAGTGGGACGGCTTTCCTCACCGGTCTGCGGACGTTGCTGCATTACTGCTTCCATCTGTTGTTGTAGTCTCTGCTCTTGCTTCTGCAACAGGTCTATGAAGCGGGCCTCAGATTGCTGTTGGGCTTGTTGCTGAGCCTCCAGACTCTGTTGTAAAGTTGCAAGGCTCTGTTGATGAGCTTGCTGCTGGGCTGCAAGGCTCCTTTGCAAACCTGCATTTGTCTGCTGTTGATTGGCATTTGCTAGAGCCAGCTGTTTCAGTATCTCCTCCATGCTGGCTTAAAAAAAAACTGCCACTGGTTCTCCACCAACTGTGAGGGGGCTAGCTCGGCAGCGGGTATGTGTGACCCCCGGGATGGGCTCCCCACCCAAAAACAGGCCCAGCAGACGGAGGTTGTGGTTTTCAAAATCAAAAAGGTGCGGTTTATTTTCTATTTACAGTGACAAAAACACAGCAAGGCAAAAAAAACAAACACAAAATAAATCCTGGTCAACTTGACCTCTGACTAAACTTACAGGTTTCCTAACTAACGACTGGGATCAGCCTAGTGCTGTCCTAGTCCCTGGTTTTAAATGTCCAAGCAAAATATAGCCACACAGGCTTTCTCTCACCGCACAGGGGTTCACTCTCCCTAGACAGTCCACACAGGTCTGCTTCCAGGCATGAGCTAACATCTAATGAATCTGGGAGTTTTTTATAGAGGCCTAAATGAGCTGACAAGCTTCAGCTGGCCTCATCAACTCCCTGTCTGCACGACGCCCAGCCCTCTCCCTAGAGGTATGAGTCATCAATGAGCCCACTAGTCTCAGCTGGGCTTATACAACTCTCCACCTAGCTGTATAAATCGGCGTAAAGCCTGAATCTGGGCGAAATATATCTACCCCCCTGGATGCAACCAGGTGACTTTACCTTCCTGCTGTCACAATATATATATATATATGGAACAATTAGTGTTTTAGTCATTGGCATAATAAATATAGATGGTACAGGCAGCTAGCTCTGAACAGAGCCTTTACTAACCTGTTACCACATCCTGGCAGTGTGCAGGGGGCAGGCATGTAGGGAGATCTATATTGGTCAGGTTAGCCCAAGGATTTGAATGTGCCAAAGTGACAAATGTATGTGCCAAGTGATTGTGTATGTGCCAAAGTGACAAATGTCTAAATTGTTTTAAACAATGCGCACATCATGGGAGAGAGCTGAACAAATATTGGGTAGAACACATTCTATGTCAAACTAAAGCTCTCAAATTTCTTCCCATCACGTGTTAAGATGATTGACTGTAAAGATGGCTATGCCCTGGCCTCAATATAGTAGAGAATAAGAAAGTGACAGATTGTAGACTATTGAGTGGAGTTTCCTTTGCGTCACAAGCCTTGGGAAGGAATGGAGTTCAAGTACAATGTGTGAAGTTAAAGGTGGTTAGAGTCCATAGATCCCTAGGGGGGAAATCTCTGCTTGACACAAAACAAATGACATTATTTATTTGGCAAGGTCAGAAGTTTGTGCAGAAATAAAAATGTGTCTTCACATCCATCGTATACCAACGGGCCCCAAGACACAGGCAGAATTGAAGGAAATGGATCCGGGCTTTCTGAAATTCCACTGATCCTCTGGTGTACCATCAAAAGCTGTCCAGATGGACAATGTGATCATATTTCCCTGTGGGCGGGATATAGCTCCATGGAAGATAGACAGCTCTATCATGGTGAACAGTTGACTGCCTCGTGGCTCTCTGTTTAACCAACTTTAAACTCAAAATCCTACACATCATTCTTTAAACTTAAATAATTGAGTCTCCAGAGGAAGATGTTTCACAAACAATAACCTCAAAGTATAAAACTAGTTTGAAGTAAATTTTTTGTGAAATTTGCGGTATACATATTTTTTAGTAGTCACTCAACTTTTTGCTCACATTTTGTCTTTGCACAGATTTCTCTGCTTCAGAGATGTCAACACAGGATGAGATTTACCTGGAAGATACAATAGCTGCATGCTTAGCAAAAAAGTGGATGTGTTTTTTTTTTATTAGGCTGTGCATGAGCAAGTGCAGTAAAATTTTTATCAGAAGCAGAGATACACATAACTAATGTAGTTTTTTCCAGTTCATCCTTATAGTGCCCTCTGCGGCTTCTTCTGAGGCACTATTCTCTCCCCCCCCCCCCCGGTGTGTGGAGGGGCCCCTGTGTATCTGATCCTGGGATTTGAGCGTGACGGTTTGGAAGTTGGTTTGGGTAAGCATGGTCATCCATTATGTTTTCAGCAAATTTGTGACTCCTCTATTGACCTAATGAGTATTTTGGAGATTATCTATTGTAACCCATTAGTGATTGTGTCTTTTTATTTTTCTGTACAGTTATAATTAACTCTGGATTGTTATCGCATACCCCTGAAGAAGCGTTCAGCGAAACATGTTGGGTATATGCGATTCCTTTTGATTTATTTGATTGTAGCCCACTAACTGTGACCACCACTTTCAGTATACATCCAGCAAGGATTTTTTTATCTGTGATGTTAATAAAATATTTTTATATACTAAAAAAATTTGTATCATTGTTAGATTCTTCTCATCACTACATGGTTGAATATTGCACCGTCAAAATCCCACTTTCTTCCTCCCTTTTCTAACATAACTAATGTGTTTTGGTGCTGTATCCCACAAAAAGCAAACTGTACTTCAGCTTCAGTGTATGTACTACTGCAAACTAAATCAATAAACTGCCTGTTGACCCGGTCAGAAATTTTGAGCTGTTCACTTTGGCTTTGTTAACTGAATACGTCTAACCAGCCCTCTTAGCTCTTCTGTATGACTACAAATCAATTCATCCCTATGCTGTGGCAATGGCATTGGGGGTAGGGATTCTGTAATTTCAACTAGACAGCTGGGTAGGTGTCAGGAAGGCACTAGTCATAGAATAGATGAAGTCTTAAAACATACACAGTTGTGCAGGCACAGATGTGCAGTTGTTCGTTTGCCTGTGAATAACAGTTGCAAATGCATATGGGCATGCGCGAACACACACGCGCACTTGCATGCACCTGTCGCTAATGTTGGTGCCAATGGAACTATTTAAACTGGAGAAGTTCTATTAGCCAGTACTGTCTGATCTACAGCCATTACCTGTGCTCCTGTATCTGTTCCTTTGTTACGTCTGATTTTCCCGGCTTGCCCTGACCTTGCTTGAATGCTACCTGCCCTGACCTTGGCCTGCCTTCTGCTCATCTGCCCGATTGATTCTACATTGCAGACTTCTGCGTGTATTCTGAACATTCTCCACTTGCCGTATATGTCTGTATCTGACCTGGCTCGTCTGACCTTGCATCCAGTTATCCACCCGACCTGGTCGGCATGCTACCTGGTCCCTTCTGGTCCTGCAACTGCTACCTGCCAAGCACCTTCTGTCTGCCCAATCCAGGGTCTGCTGTCACCTGCTGTTCCAGCGATCTGACCTGTCTCTGGCAACGCACCTCCTACCCATTGCCACGGCTGATGGACATCTCACAGGCACTCATACCTCGCCGCGGTCTCGTGGCCACTGTTGCAACATTAGTGGTCTCAGGGCCAGGGCTGTACGAGAGGCCTCCTTCTACATGCAAGGCTCTGCCACAAGGTACGTGACAGCAGGGCATTTGTTGCAATTTAAGTCCAGAAAAAGCACTGGGGGTAATTTATTGAAGCATTTGCAAAAAAAATCTGGAAAAATTGCTCCATTAAAAAAATCTTACACATACGTTGCTTTTGTTAACAATTCCCGACAGTATGACAGATTCAGATTTAACTCTTATTTGCGCCTTATTCACATTGTATTGCTAGGTCTGTTACATATTAAAAAATTACCACCCGTCGGTAGAGTTGGGGTATAAGGACAAGGCACTATAGTCTGCACTAAAAAAAAAAGCAGTAAAATCCAAAATATAAGGAATTGACAGCTCGAAAATTGTGTTTTAAGCCTCGTACACACGATCGGACTTCCATCCAACTTTTCCGTGGATTTTGGTCCGAAGGGCGTTGGCCATGAACTTGTTCTGCATACACACGGCACAACATTTTCAGCCAACATTCACTAAACCACGTGGTTTTTCACCTCTTTACCGCCACCCTTTGGGCAACTTCTGCTATTGATGTTTAGCATTGGTTCCGAGCATGCATGTTTGTACTTTGGATTTTAGTTGGACGGACTTGCGTACACACGATTGGATAAACAGACATAACAGATTTATTGCCCAACAATTGGTGAGCATGAACAGCCAACTTTTCGTAATTCAGCCAACAATTGTCTGATGGAGCATACACACGGTCGGATTGTCCATCAGACAATTATGCCCATAAATTTGGATCGTGTGTACGAGGCTTAAGACTAAAAAAACAAAGTGACCGATAGTTATTATAACAGTATTTTCACAGAAGTATTGAGAATGAAGCTTGGTGAAAAACACAAATTTTCTACTTGTATAAATGGTGGTATACTGATCTGCAAAGTACAACTACAGAACTCAGAATGACTGAACACGTATAGACCGATGCTTAGTTTTGTAGTGTTCTTCACTTTATTAACGAGCAGATGGTACCCAAGTCTGCAACTGGTAAGCTGTATGCCAACTTCCTGTCCCTCTACTTCTAATATTTGATTATTTCCAGTAGCAGAGGTAACAAAAGTCCAGATAAAAAGCAAGAAAACTAAATACCTAAACTAAAGAACATTATTAAGAATAACAAATCCCTGAATAGCAATAATAACACTGTAATACACAGACAGGACAGAGACAAAAAATTTAGGCACAAGCGTCTTTTCATGTATCAAGCATTTAACGATTATCCAAAAAAACATTAGTAGCAGCAAGGCAGGTCGTAATATATATATACATATACTGTACATACATACACACACATATTATATATATACACACACACACACACACACAGTGCTCCAGTGTACGGTCTCATAGCCATAATGGTGGGGATCACTGCAATGAAGATTAGGTGTTCATGTTGGTTACAGATACAATCCAAATTATTGACATTCCCCATCACATGGCCAAATTTAGAAGATACTACATTCCCCATGGTATCTTTTTATGATCTTCATTTACAGTTTGAGGCCTCATTACACACTGGTTTATTGTAAAATGCAGTTTAGCAGCGTTTGACGTTTGGGTGTTTATTTTTTTCACACTGGCAGTGGTTTTTTTTCCCCCACCTCCAAGGCTTAATGTACACGGGACGTATTTACAGCCTCTCCTGAACTATTTAACTTGACAGATAGTAATCCTCATTTAAAACGTCCGTTTTGCCGTGTTTACATGCCGCGTTTAGCAGCGTTTTGCAGCATTTTGGTTTAGAAGCGTTTTTTTTTTTTTAAATAGCCAAAAACGAAAACTGCCTGTAAACAATATGCGGCTAAACACAGGTTACCACGTTAAGAAGTGTTTGGCGCTTGAAATGCCTCTAAACTCAGCGTCTGAACGAATTTTTTTGCTTTACAAAAAAAGCCTCGAAACTCAACTGCCTAGAAATGACTGTAAACAACCCTGTGTACATGTACTGATAAGATAACAGGGGAGAGTTCAGGAGCAGTTGAAAAAAATGCCCAACTGCTCCTAAAGTCCGTTTAGCAGCAGCAGCAGCTTACATGAGGCCTAAACGCTGCTAAAAAACTGTGTGCATGAACATATAGGCTAACATACAGGGGTGTTTAGAGCCAGGAAAGAAAAAAACGATTTATACCCCTAAGAGCAGCTGTAAAAACTCCCAGTGTGCATGAGGCCTTATCAGTTGATCCAGCTACTACCATCTAACAGTACAGTCTTTGTGCACAAGTTCATACCTGAGTTTGCTCTGAGGGGACACGGGTTCCAGTGCAAAGGGTGAAGATGTTCTTGACCCAAAACCCAATGCAGTATTAAGAGACTCCAGGGAGGGGCTCTTGCGGGGAAAACGGTCTGGCGTGAAGTCATCTCTCTGCACCTTCACTTTATCTGTAGGTAGAAACATTTTCAGTATACAAATATAGCAGCTTATAAAAGAAAAAGAACAAATTAGACATATTGCATGTGTAAACACAACATGATACTGCTTATAACTGTGAATGTATGGGTAACCTGGATATTAAAATCAGAACTACCATTGGGTGCTTTAACTTGTAACAGAGGAGAGAAAATTGACCAATCAAAAAATTGGGTTAATTAACCGAATCTGTTTCATCTTTTAGGCTCCATTCACACTTGGCATTTACGGAAAGCTCAACAAAGTGCACAGAAATGGCGTGTTTTGCCACGAACTGCAAATGTGCATCGCGCTTGTGGTGCCACTGATTAGTAATGGCACCCCTAGCACTGGTAGCAGGTGCACGTTTGGCACGCTTGGGATTTTAGTACATGGCAAACATGCTAGAAATGTGCGATGAAAAAAACGCAACATGCTCTGCTCCAAAAAAAAGTTTTGGAGCTTCTTTAGGGAGTTCGTTGTGCAAATGGGCTGCCCTAAGCACGACAATCATAAAAGCTCCAAAACACGAAAAAATAAAAACCAAGAGCAGGAATAGTTCTCACTTTGGGAACCTAGCCTGCAATACATGTAGTGATTTTCAGACATATATGTGTGTGACACATACAGTGCCCAATAGCATATCAGTTTTTCTGTAGGCAGGCTTCACACTAATGAGCTTCCATTTTTATGTGTTTTCAATTACCATTTTAATTGTGCCTTTTCTCGACTTATGTGTTCAGCATCCAGAGAGGCTGCAATTTTCCAAACATAGCTATGGTCTGTTACCAGGGTTAAAAGTGTTACTAAACTCAGGAACCTGCATTCACTATATTTGGTCTCCCACAATACACAGAACATAGAAATATAATTATTTTAGTTAATATAAACGGCTAAATCTTTTCTCATCAGCAGTATATAGCAGTCTTATGACTACTCACAGTGTCTGGTTAAAGCTTATAGGAGTCGTCGCTCCCCCCGCCAAGGAAAAAAAAAACACTCTCTAGCAATACACACCAAACTGAGCATGTGTAGATTGCCCCTAAGGCTCTGTACTGTCAGGAGATGAATTGGGGACTGTGGAAGAAGGGGAGGACCAGAAAAGACAGGATCAAAACAGCCTTTTAACACAATGCTAAGGATTAACCCCCTATGTTCCACAGTGAGTATAACAAGCATGCTTTACTGCATATACACACTGATTTTACTGTTGTGGATGTAGTAACACTTTAATGCTCAGACTTTTTAACATGGGGTTCATTTCAGTAACATGGCAGGCCATCCTATTGCGCTGTGTAATTGTGATCCCATCAAGAGAAGAAAAAAAATTATTAGCTTTCCACATTTATTGGCGTCACCCTAATTCCCTCCACAGTATCTGCAGATCTTTCAGATTTTGCACATTGTATTAGCTACAGCTAGAAAAAAATATGTATTTATGCTATTATTCACCTCTGTAACAGATCTCGAAATGTTATAGCACAATAATATAATGCTTTAAAATCTGTATGAGGATTACACTTCAGAGCAGTAGCTAATTTTACACAGGTCACCAGAAATATTTAGTTTTATTAATTCACTTCATATTTGGAGTAGATATATTTCACACATAGTGCGGGTGCTGTGGGTGCTTCTGACCCATAATTACTAAGGATCGTGCTAGAGTTCTTTATAGTCCTTGAAAAAAAGTTTTCTTATTTATACACAATAAAAATGTTATTTCCAGTAATCAAACCATGACGCTTATCCTATTCCTATCTGCAAAGTAGACATTACATTACTTATCACAAATAATGGATGTCCATGTATATATCTAAGTAGTTGGCTCCAGGATATCCTTTAAGCTCGTCAGGCACCTATCCCCTCCCCAATAAACAATTACACATTCATAAAATATAGAAAAGACAGGAAAAGAACCGTTACTGAAATCAGCCTTGAAGACAGCAATATTAAAATTGCATTTATATCTTGATAAAAACACACCCAAGGACAGTCTCACAATGGTGGTGGTGACAAGATCAATGTTGGGAGGAAATTACATCCTCAGCTCCAAAAAACGTGATCATGGTACAGTACCAGGAATAGGACCGCATGCCTGCATCAGTACACGTACATTTTTCATTGGAACAAGCAAATCTCATATTTCCAATAAAGTTTGAATGTCCAGTCTGAATTTTCAGTTTAAAAGACCCCTTAAACCCCTTCCTCTTTTTTTTCTTTTGTGCAGAAGAGGACTTTGTGGCACATTTGCTACTTTTGAAGGTCCTTAAAGAGTCTAGGCTCTAGGGCACATTTTGCTATGAGAATACCATGCTTATGTTTTCCCCAGCTACTTTGTGGATACCCAGCATTGTATGGAGGTAATTTGATGGTGTTAAGGCTAAACTCTGAGTCAAAGGAGTTTTCTACAGCATACTGATTCCTGTCAAGCTTCGTATTCAGGATGGGGAGACATTGAAGTTCTTCACCACACCAGAAGATGCTGTATCATGGTTGGAGACTGCTCGAGGCCACTGACGCAGCTTTTACCAGATTCTAGCTTTTCCCACTTTATCCTCCACCAGGACTATATCCGTGGCTCCTCTAGTCCCTGAGTACCATTCCTTATGCCATGCTGTGCCTTAACCCTCCCGTAATGGCTTGTTTATCCCGCCTATATGGAGTCCTGCCACCATTCAGCTACAGCACCCACCCAGATTCTGTTACTTCTAGCAATCCTGGTTATGCTGTGTGGGAGTATGGTTGGGAGTGCTAGTGCCCCTGTCTTTGTGGTCATCTTCTCAACAAGGAAGCAACATTTTTCACTGAAAACGCACTTCAGCCCCAGAAGATTTGGCTGCTCAATGACCAGGCCATTTTTTGCATCGCTGTACCCAAACAAAATTGATGTCCTTTTTTTCCCCACAAATAGAGATTTCTTTTGGTGGTATTTGATCACCTCTGTGGTTTTTATTTTTTGTACTATAAACAAAAGAAGAGCGACAAGTTTGAAAAAAAACAACAGAATATCTCTTACTTTTTGCTATAATAAATATCCCATTTTTATTTATTTTTTTAAAACAAATTTTTTCCTCAGTTTAGGCGATATGTATTCCTCTACATATTTTTGGTAAAAAAAATAAAATAAAATAAAAATCGCAATAAGTGTATATTAATTGGTTTGCTCAAAATTTATAGCGTCTACAAAATAGGGGATGGATTTATGGCATTTTTATTATTATTTTTTTTTTTACTAGTAATGGCGGTGATCAGCGATTTTTATCGGAACTGCGATATTGCGGCAGACAGATCGGACACTTTTGACACATTTTTGTGACCATTGGCATTTATACAGCGATCAGTGCTATAAAAATGCACTGATTACTCTATAAATGTCACTGGCAGGGAAGGGTTTAACACTAGGGGGCGATCAAGGGGTTAAATGTGTTCCCTAGGTGTGTTCTAACTGTGGAGCGGGGGATGGGACTGACTAGGAGAGAGAGATCGGTGTTCATACTTAGAATGAACACACGATCTGTCTCCTCTCCCCTGAGAGAACCGGGATCTGTGTGTTTACACACACACAGCTCCCAGTTCTCGCCCTGTCACAAGCGATTGCGGGTGCCCGACGGTCATCACGCCCGCTGGGCACTCGCATCGGCAGCGAGCACGTGCCTCCGGCGCGCCCCCTAGTGGTCAAAAGGCGAAGCGACGTAAGGTAACGTTGTTTCGCCCAGAGTAGCCAACCTGCCGCAATATAACTGCGGCGGCTGGTCGGGAAAGGATTAATGATATTGGCTGTATGTCTGGGGTCGTCGTCCTGCTGCAGGATGAAGTTACCGTATTTATCGGCGTATAACACGCACTTTTTTCCCCTTAAAATCAGGGGAAAATCGTGGGTGCGTGTTATACGCCGATACTCACCTATCCCCCGTCGAATCTCCGCTGACTGAGCGGAGCGCAGCTATCGAGTCACATAGCCGAGTGTACTCGGCTTTTCTCGGCTCCGCTCACAGTCACGCCCAGTCCCGCCATTGGACCTGTGTTATGTCCATCATAGGGCGGGACTCGGCGTGACTGTGAGCGGAGCCGAGAAGAGCCGACTAGAGCCGAGTACACTCGGCTATGTGTATCCCTGTGTTCTCGGCGGCGTCGTCATCCCGCTCTGCCCAGTCTCTGCGGCGATCTCGGCGGCGCCATTTTTGAAATGCGGGCAAGGCTGTACTGGGCACTGAGGCAAGGCTGTGCTGGGCACTGAGGCAAGGCTGTACTGGGCACTGAGGCAAGGCTGTACTGGGCACTGAGGCAAGGCTGTACTGGGCACTGAGGCAAGGCTGTACTGGGCACTGAGGCAAGGCTGCACTGGGCACTGAGGCAAGGCTGCACTGGGCACTGAGGCAAGGCTGCACTGGGCACTGAGGCAAGGTTGCACTGGGCACTGAGGCAAGGCTGCACTGGGCACTGAGGCAAGGCTGCACTGGACACTGGGGAAAGGCTGCACTGACAAGGCTGCAATGGACACTGCTGGACACTGCTGGCAAGACTGCACTGGACACTGGGGCAAGGCTGCAATGGACACTGCTGGCAAGGCTGCACTGACAAGGCTGCAATGGACACTGGTAAGGCTGCATGCTGCAGGCTGCAATGCAAGTTTAAATGTAAAAAAAATTTCCTTAAACTTCCCTCCTAAAAGTTTTTTTCCCTAAAATTCCCTCCTAAACTTGGGGTGCGTGTAAATACGGTACCTGCCTCCCTGATGGTATGGTATGATGGAGAAATTATTACCAAACAGTTACATGATTAAAGGATTATAGTACTATAAGTGGTAACCTTTAAATCAGAACTATCATCTTTCTAAAGTTTATAAATATCTGTGTGAAGAAGCTCAATTTAATTCTCAACAATCTTATGTGTTTCTATATTAAAAATTGTATTTCTAAAAACTTCCCCTTGAAGATCTCTGAACTTGACATATACGGCTCACCTTTCATTTCTTCTATTAGAGCAAGATCTCTTTTTGACAAAGGCAATTTTGTTTCCTTCGACAACTTCATTGCACAATATCCAGATAGAGATGTTCCCTTTCTCAAATATATCCAGATTAGAAACCTCTTACTTAGTTCTGATTCACCGTCTCAATGGGAAAAAGATCTAACACCCTTTGAAACCATATGCACCGGGTCAGAACCACACAGACATACAATTTCAACCATGTATACTTTGATCTTTGCTGACATCAATCCTAAAGAAGACAAAACTAGCCAAAAATGGGAAAGAGAACTTGATACAAACCTTTCTAGAAGTGAATGGGAACGTGTTTTTACATAAATCCACAAAGGTTCCTTAAATGTCTTGACTCAAGAGAATGGTTTTAAGATATACTCCAGGTGGTATAAAACTCCAGATATAATTCATAAATGTAACCCCAATACTAGTCCTCTGTGTTGGCGTTGTACAGTTGTCAAAGGAACACTCCTCCATATATGGTGGGATTGCCCTCGAATACAAGCCTTTTGGAAGGAAGTACATTGCCTCATCTCCCGCATAACGACTTGCACACCAGATTTTACTCCTGCCCAATACTTATTGCACCACACTTCCTTACCTATTTAAATTTACAAAAAATCTCTTATTATGCATCTTGTCAATGCTGCGAAACTATGTATACCCATACATTGGAGACAATTCTCCTCCATGCATCTCTGAATGGTTAAAGAAAGTCCAGAAAATTGCGGAAATGGAGGACTTGATACAACAGGCCAATGACTCACCATTTAAATTCCACAAAACTTGGGCTAGCTGGATATACTTTACTAAGTCTTCAGAATATCATACCCTCACTTCTGTTATTCCTTAACTTGACCTGGGGATATTTACTTTACTAATAACTCCAATACAGTATTGTTATATTTATGATAACAACTGCCCTCTCTTCCCTTTTTATAACCGTATTCCCTTTTATTTCCTTTTTTGTTTAATACAGTGTAATATGAATCTTAATTGTCTTATTTAGTTTTGTTTCTATTATTTGAATCTGTTTATGTGAATTGATGTATTTTATATTCTGCTTGTTCGCAGTGTATATACTACAATTCAACTTTATGTATATTGATCTGAACACCGATTTCTTTGTAATATTTCATATGCATTTTATTTTACAACATTATTTATAATCTTTCTTTTTAACAATTTTTTTTTTAATAAAAACATTGAAACATAAAAATTGTATTTCTATGTATCACCGTTGTCCATAGAAAACAAAGCAGAGCGATCTTTAGTGGATCATTTCTCATCATTATTTTGTTTGCAAGGGCCAACTGTGTTTTCAGAACAGCTGGTTTACAGTAGCCTAATATAATAGAACCGTTTATTCCAAACTGTATACAGCTGTTAAGGATTGTTGAATAGCAATATAAAGACAATGATGAAGCCCTATATCTGCAACAAAAACAGCCAACACAAGCAACCTAGGACTTAAAGGGTAACCCTTTTGTGGAAAATAAATAAATAACAAATACAAAAATAAAATATAGTATACACAATTGCGACACAAGTCATATTGTAATTAAATGAAATTAAAAATTACCTTTCCTTTTTAATCTACAGCTCAGCATTTTTCTGTAAATGCAATGCTATACGGCTACCTGGAGGTGTTCTGTATACAGATGGTGTACAGAACGCCCCCCCAGAAACATAATTTCCTGCTTGTGTGATTGGCTCACCGATTCTCCCAGAAGTCTGCCTAAAGCCTCGTACACACGGTCGGACTTCCATGGGACTTTTCCGTGGTTTTTTGTCTGAACGGAGTTGGTTGGGAACACCCATAGCATACACACGCTCGGACTTTTCTGCAAACTTTCTTAAAACTTCTTACAACATCACGTGTTTTTTCTGCTCTTTTCTGATCTTTACTGCCACCCTTTGGTCAACTTCTGCTATTGTTGGTTGATTTTAACATTAGTTGTTTTGTCCATCGGACTAAAGTCCGATGGTTTTCTGTACACACGGTCGGACTTTGCGCCATCGGACTTTTGTTGGGCAAAAGTTTGTCCATTTGCAGACCCAACTTTTGTCCGATAAAATCCAAAACCAAACGAAAAAAGTTTGTCCGATGGAGCGTACACACGGTCGGATTGTTGGTCCAACTTGCTTAAAACGAAGTTTGTTGGGCAAAAGTCCGACCGTGTGTACGGGGCTTAAGATGCAAGTCAGATTTCTGGCATCCCCTGCAACAAAAATGAAATTTTTGGAGAGATACTCCCAATAGGAAATCAAGGATGCAGACCTTGCAAATGTCCTCATTAGAGCCCTGCAGGTACAGCAGATTGATAACTATGAAACCAGTCCCATACAGATTTACTCAGTACATAAACACAGACAAATATCCAGGGATTTCTTCAGAATAACAAAAAGGTAGGAATCTGCAACAAAGTTTGGTAAAATACTTGCAATGTACATTGAATACCCAGAAGGGAATGTTTTTTTTTCTCAACAATAGTGGAGTTACTCTTTAAAGGTAATCTGTCACTAAAAGGAGTGTTTAACTAATGTAAGTATCCTAAAGTAATAGGTTTGCTTTAATCCCCTTCCCCAGCAGAACATACTCTCCTTCTTTACATCTACTGACCTGGGTTGAGCTCTCGAAACCTATGAATGCTTACTTCGCAAATGCTGTCTTGACCATCGGGGGGGGGCGGGGCTGAGCCACGCTGTGCCTATGGACACAGGCAGCGCGACGGCTCTGGCTCGATCCTGCAAATGTGCTACTATAGGAAGCAGCTTCCTATGGTAGCACACAGAGAAGAGGAGCCAGGAGTGCCAAAAAAATTGGATTTTTTACTCACCGTAAAATCCTTTTCTCTGAGTCCATGGACCGACACAGCTTCTCTATTGACAAAGTGGGTATTATCCGTTAATTAGGAGTGACTAGGCAGAAAAACTTGTAAAAAGTGTTGCATCACACCTTCTACAGTACCGCCCAGGGGGCGGACCCTCCGGGTATAACCTCTCAGTCTGTATCTTCGCAGATCAGTTCGTCAAAAAGCAGTATAAACTTAAAAGGAGGGGTGGGTGCTGTGTCGGTCCATGGACTCAGAGAAAAGGATTTTACGGTGAGTAAAAAATCCTATTTACTCTTTTGTCCATGGACCGACACAGCTTCTCTATTGACAAAGTGGGACGTCCCAAAGCAGTGTCAGAGAAAAAACGAGGGGTGGTAACAGCATAAAAATAAACTTCACCCCAAACACAAAACAGCACTCCTCCAACGGAGGAGCTGCAACTCTAAACAGCCGCTTGTAAAACCTTGCGGCCGAAAGAGGCATCCGAAGATGCACCTACATCAATTTTGTAGAATTTTGTGAAAGTGTGAGCGGACGACCAAGTCGCCGCTTTACATAATTGGGAAACAGACGCTTGATGTCGGAAAGCCCAAGAGGCACCTATTGCCCTGGTCGAATGCGCCGTGACCGGGAAGGGGGGTGCTTGACCCTTTAAGGCGTAAGCCTGGATTACTATCTGTCGGATCCACCTAGAGATGGTGGCCGACGAGACTGCTTGGCCCTTCTTGGGACCAGCCACCGAAACAAACAGTGAGTCTGACTTCCGGAACCGGGAAGTAGCAGATAGATATACTCTCAAAGCTCGGACAACGTCCAAGGAATGCAACGCTGACTCCTTAGGATTGGACGGCTGAGGACACAAGGATGGAAGTACAATGTCTTCATTGAGATAAAAAGCCGAAACGACTTTTGAAAGGAAGGCTGAGGCCGCAGCACCACCTTATCCTTGTGGAAAATCAAATAGGGAGCCTTGCAGGACAAGGCTGCCAGCTCAGAGACTCGTCTAACTGACGTAACAGCCACCAAAAAGACCACTTTCTGAGAAAGTGTCAACAGGGGAATATCTCTAATATTCTCAAACGGTGCCTTCTGAAGCACCGAGAGGACCAGGTTCAAGTCCCACGGAAGTAACGGGGGACGGACCGGAGGGGCGACATGTCGAACCCCCTGCACAAATGTACTCACGAGAGAGTCAGCCGCCAGGGGTCGCTGAAAAAAGACAGCCAGGGCAGATATCTGTCCCTTAATCGTACTTAGGGCAAGACTTTGGTCCACCCCATGCTGTAAAACCAGCAGGATTCTGGAGACCAAATAAGTACGCGGATGCCATTTCACTTCCTCACACATGGAGATGTGGGCCTTCCAAGTGCGGTGATAAACCTTCCTAGAGGACGGTTTCCGAGCACTTCTCATAGTAGAGATTACTGAATCTGACAGGCCCCGGTCTCTCAGTACCTGGTTCTCAATAGCCATGCCGTT
The DNA here is from genome assembly GCA_029206835.1 of Rana muscosa. Classification (NCBI taxonomy): domain Eukaryota; kingdom Metazoa; phylum Chordata; class Amphibia; order Anura; family Ranidae; genus Rana; species Rana muscosa. The sequence continues at coordinate 153,133,626 of CM055117.1, forward strand.
AAAGCCAGTGACCGTAAAGCAGGATGGAGTATGGGACCTTGCGATAGCAGGTCCTTCCGTAGTGGTAGGCTCCAGGGGACGTCTGCTACCAGACGTACTAGATCGTACTAGATACTACCAAGGACGCTGAGACCAATCTGGAGCGATTAGGATCATTGGAATTCCCTCTGCCTCCACTCTGCGGAGCAGAAGAGGAAGAAGCCTTAAGGGAGGGAAGGCATAGATTAGCCGATACTGACCCCACGATGCTACCAACGCGTCCGTTGCGTCTGCCCATGGGTCTCTTGACTGGGCCACAAACCTCAATACCTTCCGATTGAGTCGGGAAGCCAGAAGATCTCTGCCAAAGATGGGGCACACCAGACGTAGGAGTTGGAACACCTCCGGGTGTAAGGACCATTCTCCCTGGTCCAGCATCTGGCGGCTCAGGTAGTCCGCCTGCCAGTTTTCCACGCCCGGAATGTACACGGCCGATAGTGCCGGTACGCTCTTCTCTGCCCACTTCAGGATGCGAGCAACCTCCGATGCTGCAGCTGAGCTTCTTGTTCCTCCTTGATGATTGACATATGCCACCGCTGTGGCGTTGTCTGACTGGATCCTGACTGGATGCCCTTGCAGCCTCTGAGACCATTTGAAGAGGCACAGCTTGATCGCCCGGATCTCCAGGACATTGATCGGCAGGAGGGCTTCCTCTGGGGTCCAGCGACCTTGCGCCGACTGGACACCCCAGACTCCCCCCCAACCTGTAAGGCTGGCGTCCGTCGTGATCACTATCCAGTAAACCGGAAGAAATTACTTCCCGGCCATTAGAGCCGGTGCTGTCAGCCACCATACCAGGGATCTCCTGACTAGGTGGCTCACTCGGATTTGATAATCCAGAGATGAAGGGCATCTGTTCCATCTGGACAGAACTTCCTTCTGTAACACTCGAGTGTGGTATTGAACATATGGGACCGCCTCGAAGGAGGCTACCATGAGGCCCAACACTTGCATGCAAAAACGGAGTGACGACCAATTCCTGGAAGTCAGCTGCCGTACTGCAGCCCGGAGGGTCTGCAACTTCTCCACAGGGAGGAATACCTGCCTCTGAGGAATCCAGAATCAACCCCAGGTACACTAGGCGTTGAGTGGGCACCAATACTGACTTTTGCGTGTTTAGTATCCAACCACAGTCTCGAAGAGTCTGACAGGTAATGGACACGCTTACCTCTAATTCTGAGCTTGAAGGGGCCTTCAGTAGAAGGTCGTCCAAGTAGCCTGTGATAGCGATACCCCGCTGTCTTAGAAGTGCCAGAATCGGAGCGAGCACCTTGGTGAACGTCCTGGGTGCTGAGGCAAGGCCCAACGGGAGGGCCACAAACTGGTAGTGGTCCTTCCCGATAGCAAATCGCAGAAACCTCTGGTGTCTGGAGTATATGGGGACATGCAGGTATGCGTCCTTGATGTCCAAGGAGGCCAGAAAGTCCCCCGGATGGAGAGCCGTGACTACAGATTGAACCGACTCCATCCGAAATCTTTGTACCTTCACAAAGCAATTGAGGGCTCTGAGATCCAAGCTTGGACGAACCCCCTCCTTCTTCGGCACAAAGAACAGATTTGAGTAAAAACCCCGTTCCAGTTCTGGAACTGGAACTACCCCGCGTTCCAGTAGACCCTGGACCGCCCTTATACAGGGCCTCCCGATGGGTCGGTAGTAGCTGGAGATTGGAGGTGTTGAATCTGTCCTGTGGACAAGAGAGAAACTATCTTGTAGCCTGAGGAGATTACTTCGTAAACCCACCTGTCGGAGATTAGAGCTGTCCACTGAGTCGCGAATTTGCGAAGACGTCCCCCCACCCGAGAGCTGGGTGGGGGTGGACCTTCATGCGGACGCAAATTTGTCCGCAGGCTTATTGGGTATGCGGGACCAAGGACGCTTTTGTCCTTGGGCAGGCGCTTTATCGGCCTGGGGTCTTTTCCCTGTCACCCTAGGGGGACGAAAAAAAACGCTTGCGTGCAGTAAAGGAGGGCCCTTGCCCCTTGGCGTGGCCCCTTAACCTTGCTAATTTGGGGAAGCAAAGTGCTTTTACTTCCTGTGGCATCCTTGATGATGTCATCCAGAGAAGCCCCAAAAAGTCTGTCGCCCTTAAAAGGCAGATCCAACAGGGCTTTCTTGGAAGTCTGGTCCGCAGACCAGCCTTTTAGCCAGATCAGGCGGCGTATTGCTACTGCATAAACCGAAGTTTTAGACAGCAGGGGAATAGTATTCATGTCTGACTCGCAGACAAACCTAAGGCCCTGGACCAACTGGTCGGCCAATGTTATCTCATCAGGAGGAGCATCTCGCTCCTTAACCCCTGGAGAGGCAATCTTGCCCATTCAGTAAGTGTGTGAGACACTAGGGCCCCCGCCAATGCCGGGCGTACTGCCGAGCCTACCACTGAGTATAGGTAGCAAGCGAGTGCTTCAGCCTTCTTATCCACAGGGTCCTTGAAAACAGGAGCCCCTTCTACAGGAATTGTGGTGGCTCTATTAAGTCTGGACACCGGAGGGTCCACTATAGGGGGGAGAGGTCCATTTCTTCAGAAAACTCTCCTCAAAGGGGTACCGTACCGCAAACCTCTTTGGGGCTGTAAAGACCCTCACTGGGTTCTCCCATTCCTTGTATAAGAGTTTATCAAAAGACACACAAGGGAACACCTTAGCAGTGCGGGCAGGTCTATGAAACCCAAGTGGACCAGAGTCTCTGCTGCTTCTGCAGTATTTTCCAACTTTAGCATATCCCGCACTGCAGTAATAAGGTCAGATACCAAAGCCGTCTTGCGTACTGACCTGGACTTGGAGTCATCCTCACTGTCCGGTCACGGTCTGCAGTCTCTGATGCGTCAGAATCTGGGCCCCGAGCCGTAGCTGGACCTGGTTCTGCATCAGAATTATCCCCAGAAGCTTGCAGGGGACGGGGCGTTTACTACCCCCTGTATTCCCTTGTGCTGCTTCCACCCTGGAAGCAAACGCCTCTAGGATTGCCGTCATAGCGTTCATAGACACCTCAGGGGCACCAGCTGCTAAATCTGGTGTTTCAGGGGAGAAGACATCTGGCTCAGATGCCATGCTGACCACACGCTGACACTCACAGGGCTCCAGGCAAGATATCAATAGGCCACCCTCCTGTGCTGCAGAGAGGCTGGGTCACCCAGAGGACTCACCACCCTGGATAGGTACTGCTATGCTGCCGTGTGCTGCGCCTGTGATGCTGTCCCTCTGCTGCTGTGTCAGTCTGCTTCTTTTATCAGCATTTCCTGTGTGAATTTTCGCACCAGTGTAATGCACCCTAGAGGCCGGAGGCTCTCGCAAAATGGTTGGCAAAAAACGTCTGTATGGAAGATAATGTGGGCTCTAAGAAAATGGCCGCCGACCAAAGATAGAGGTCAAGCAGCCATAGCACACAAAAAGATGGCCGCCGAACGGCAATATATGCATACAGGGTGGACAAACATGGCCGCCGATCAGCTGATAGGGGCCAGTGGGTGTGGCCGAACCACAGGAAGATGGCCGCCGGGCAGTCACAAGAGGCCAAACTCGGCATGGACCACCTCAAAATGGCCGCCGACAGCATGGAGGAGGAAACACACAAACACAGGTAAGCAGAAATTACATTTCTTTTAAATGTTAGTTACAGCCAGCCCCGCTCCAGTGGAACCCCCTAGGTGACCCCCAGCACCCAGCAACCTTTAGCTAGAAGCCCAGGGAGGAGGGAAAGGCAGGGAGAGAGGGAAGAAAGGGGCCACAACCACTTACTTGATCTCTCCAGGAATGTCCAGCTAAATCACCCAGCCGAGGCAGGGGAGTTTTACTTACCTATCCTGCATGTATTATGCTGGAAGACATTCCAAACAGGTCATCGTCCGCGCACGGAAGGTGACTGTTGGCCAGGCATGCTGTGATTGGACCCAAAAGGGACGATCATATGTATGCCCTGGAGCGTGACGCTCACCGGACAGGCTGCTGCGACTCGGCCGTAAGGTCAGCCGAAGCTGAGCGGTCCGATGCAAGCCTTGGAGCGTAAGCTCACCGGCCAGGCTGCTGCAACTCAGCTGTAAGGTCAGCTGAAGCTGAGCGGTCCGATGCAAGCCCTGGAGCGTAGGCTCACCGGCCACCCGTGGAGCGACAGGCATGTCGTGGAAAACCCAGCGCGTAGCTAGGGTCGGCACACGCTCGATGGCCGAAACTGGGGAGACTACAAGGATCGAGGATCCAGCCTGTCACCCAGTCGGCAGTTGATCGAAGATCGCAGGAAACAAAAATGTAGCAAAAAATATATATATCTTTTTCCCCCGGACCAATGGGCCCGAAGGGAGCCATGTCCTACTCCTTGCTAGACAGAAAAAAACTGATCTGCGAAGATGCAGACTGAGAGGTTATACCCGGAGGGTCCGCCCCCTGGGCGGTACTGTAGAAGGTGTGATGCAACACTTTTTACAAGTTTTTCTGCCTAGTCACTCCTAATTAACGGATAATACCCACTTTGTCAATAGAGAAGCTGTGTCGGTCCATGGACGAAAGAGTAAGAAGCTTTACAATCACTTTAAAACATTGCAAGAACTAAATTTCCTGCAGCTCCCTCAACTTCTTTAGTTTTATACATACTGAGACTGGTTATATCATTGCACCTGTTAAAAGTCGTCTGGTTCACTTACTTGGATCACAAATTAAAGTGACATTAAACTATGGTTTTCTAAACCCCCCCCCCCCCCCAAAAAAAAACAAAAAAAAAATCTAATCAGCTATGTATTCTTAACTAAAAAAAAGTGCATGCTATTGCTCCAAGCCTCCAAATTCCCTTTAATTCCCTTTTTGCTGCTCTATTTCAAATTCCTGTTGCAGGGTGGCTATGTTTATTATTCATTGACCCATTGTATGTAGGAACATAGCCCCCCTCTCTTGCTCGCACCTTAGATGGACTATGGAATGTGTAGTGTGCATAGAGCAGTATACATGACCACAACGTGCACTGCTTGTTCCAAACATACGGAAGTGAGGGGAAAGTGAGAGGGAGCTTACGGAGGATCTTACAAGAAAACGTAGAAAGTGTTTTTATAAAAAATAGATTACAGGGTCAATAAGTAGTGGATGTTTATGGAATAATTTGAGAACAAGGATATCGTATAGCGTCACTTTATCCATACATGCATGTATGCCTACGGTAATACAAAACCCACTTGGAGCATTTTCAACACAGGTCAGAAACTGCAGAATAAATGCATCTGTCAATTTTTTAATGATCTCAGAAACTTTTTATGTCCTCAGGCACACAAGGCATTAGAAACTAGCAAGAAACTAGCTGCAAAGCCACTACCAACTTCAAGAAAAGGTGCCTGTAAAAAAGCACTTTTAGTAGCTTTTTGGATTGGCGTTAATGCGCGTTTAGCTGTGTTGGCTTTTAGCAGCATTTCTCTGCCTCCATTTAAAATCAATGGTTTCCTATAAAAAGCCGTCTTAACTGATTCAACTTTCCGCCCATTGATTTGAATAGAAGCGCATCCAAGTCGGATCATCATGATCAGACTCGTGGTGAGGCTTCTGCTCTGAGAATCTTGAAGGGGAACCCCACGCCAAAATAAAAAATAAAAATAGCTTGGGGTCCCCCCAAGACACATACCAGGCTCTTTGAGCCTGGTATGGATCTTGAAAGGGAACCTCATGCCAAAATGGAGATAAAAAAAGTGTGGGGTCCCCCCCAAGACCCTTAGGTCTGGTATGGATGAAAAACACCAAAAGAAAATGTGGGGCCCCCCCTAAAATGCATACCAGACCCTTATCCAAGCATACAGCCTGGCAGGTCAGGAAAGGGGGGGCGTGCGAATGTGCTCCCCCTCCTGGACCATACCAGAACACACGCCCTCAACATGGGGGGGGGGTGGGCTCTGCCCCACCCCAAAGCACCTCGTCCCCATGTTGATGGGGACAAGGGCCTCCTCCTGACAACCCTGGGTAGTGGTTGTGGAGGTCTGCAGGCAGGGGGCTTATCGGAATCTGAAGGGCCCCCAGATACCGCCCTCCCTATGTGAACGAGTATGGGGTACATTGTACCCCTACCCATTCACCCCAAAAAAGGCAGTGTAGTGTAAATAAAAACAAGAGACGGTTTTAACAAGTCCTTTATTAAAAGGGGGCCTTCAGATTCCAATAAGCCCCCTCTGCCCACAAACCCCCACTACTACCACCCAGGGTTGTCGGGAAGAGGCTCTTGTCCCCATCAACATAGGGACAAGGTTCTTTGGGGTTGGGGGGGTTGCAGAGCCCCCCGCCCCAAAAAACCAACATCCACCATGCTGAGGGTGTATGGCCTGGTGTGGTCCAGGTGGGGGGCGCTTGCCCCCCCATTCCTGACCTGCCGGACTGCATGCTCGGATAAGGGTCTGGTATGGATCTGGGGGGGGACCCCACGCTTTTTTTTTCTTTTTGCTAAATGAAAGTCTGACTTGAATGCGAGTTCCATTCAAATCAATGGCCTGAAAGTTAGATCAGTTAAGACGGCTCTCCTAGGGAACCATTGATTTTTTCATGTAAAAAAAAAAACACTTGACGTGGCTTAACGCTGCATCTTAACATTTACATGCGTTTACAAGCAGTTATAAGAATTTGACATTTGAAATACCGGTAAACTACAGTCCTGAACGTGATTTTTCTGCTTAAGATAACATTGAAGAGAGTTCAGGGGCTGCTGAAAAAAACACCCAACTGTTCCTAAACATGAGTTTAGCAGCTGCAGTGTACATGAGGCCTAACCGGTTCCTGTCTGGCCTATTGGTGAACGCCAGGGCTGTCCTCTCATCAATCCGGGTGGACATCATACATCGTCCTCCTGGATCATGCAATCTGTCAACCGGACACAGCCGATGACTGATCACTGTATCAACCCGCTGCTGGTACTATGTAACTGCTGTAACCAATCACAGCAGGTTGTAAACAATGGATGGCATCCTTTCAAGCCGTCTATTGTATACAGTTGTGTTGCTAACTTTTTGATCCATTGGTACACACTGGGCCAATCACCATTTCATTCAGTAAAATGCTTGCATATAGAAATGAAATCAATTGCTATATGCAAAAATAATGTGTAAAATAAAATACTGATCACTTCCCCAGAGTAGTACAATGTTACTATGGTAACATTATATTGCTTTGGTCAAATTGTGGTAAATAAAAAAATAAAAAATAAATAAAAAGATTTTGTTTTTTAAACAATTGAAAAGAAACACTGTTATTTTATTTTTTATTTTTTTGTACTGGTCACCAATTAGTGTCCCTGATCATCGCCACACACGTTATAGGATGACAGTGCACTGCACTGGCGACAGTGTGTAAAAAAATGAAAATACAATTCCTAAAGTTTCAAACAAAAAATGACAACTTCAAAAAAACTCGCCATGCCCCTTACTAAATACATTTTTGGGCCTCAAGAAATGATAGGCCATCAGTACATCATGATTAATCAATTTTTAGATATATACCATAGTTTGTGGACTCCATAACTTTCCTACAGACTAAATAATATACACTAATTTGGGAATTGTTTCACAAAAGAAATGTAGCAGAATACATTTTGAAAGATGGAATGGTCAATACTCTTCAGAAAATTGCACAGGCTTTTAAGGAATATTATGAGAATCTATACCAATTAAAAGGGAAACCTACCCCAGAAAAATCCCAAAAGAAATGGGAGGCGTCGAGGGGATATATCAGAGAAACAGAAATGCCAAGGCTGTCAGAGGAAATAGAGAGCTAGTTATCCCAATTACTACAGATGAGTTTTTGAGGGTATTAAAACTTCTGAAGTTGGGCAAGGCGCCAGGTCCAGATGGATTATACCCGGTCATATTATAGAATGTTTGCTGTGAGACTGGCTCCGAGATTCATAGCGGCTTACAACTCACTACGTGAGGGGAAAAACATACCGACAGAAACACTTTTAGCACATATAACAGTGATCCCAAAAGAAGGGAAAGACCCCTCCCATTGCTCTAGCTACCGCCCGATCTCTCTGCTAAATGTGGATCTTAAAATATTTACAAAGATTCTCGCCATGAGATTAATAGACCATATTTCAGGTTTGAAACATCCAGATCAGGTGGGATTTACTCCTGGGAGGGAGGAAAGAGAGAATACGCAGCGGGTGGTGAACGCAATTTACCTAGCTCAAAAACAGTAGAGACCAATGGTGCTAGTTTCCGGGGACACGGAAAGAGCGTTTGATAGGGTAGACTGGCTTTTTCTGAAAGCTATTTTGAAACACATAGGCTTGGGAGAAGGGATGATGAGCTGGTTTTCGAAAATATATTTGACTCCAAGCGCCAGGGTAAAGGTAGAGGATAGAATCTCGGAGCCATTCTCCAATCAAAATAGGAACACGACAGGGATGCCCACTCTCGCCCATTATTTTTATTTTGACAATAGAACCCTTTCTGAGGAAAATACAGGCAAATCGGAGCATTAAGGGGATACCCATAAAAGGAGGAGGAACAGAAACTCGCGGCCTACGCTGATGACTTAATCTTCTTTGTAACCGCCCCAATTATATCTCTACCGTCCTTGTTGGTGGAGCTTCGTGAATATGGGGAAGTATCTAATTTCAAAGTAAATTATGGGAAATCAGAGGCAACGGGGATAGAAACAAACACGCCCTTATTACATCTGATTACTACACAATTTGACTTCAGATGGACAGAATCCCATATAAGTTACCTAGGAACTAAAATATCAAAGAATCTGACTAAGCTATTTGAGCTTAATCATACATCAATGGCGAGACAGATTAAATCTGACTTTCAGAGATGGGACAAAGATATTTTTACCTGGTTCAGGAGGACAAATATCATAAAGATGAATGTGATGCCAAGGCTCCTATATCTAATACAGACTCTGCCAATTAAGATCCCCCCAAGTTTTCTAAGAAACCTTAGATCGAGGTTCCTGAGATTTATTTGGGCAGGGAAACCAGCAAGAATATGCAGAACTATTTTAACACTTCCAAAGGGAAAAGGAGGGATTGGGGTCCCAGACCCAATAAGATATCACAAAGCCTCCCATCTAGTTAGAGTAGCGGAGTGGTGCAGGCCAAGCAAGGAGAAACCGTGGATACAAATGGAACAGGCAATGATAGATATCCCTGTAGAGGGCCTGGTATGGATACCAGAAGCAGAGATACCAAGGGAAGTAAGAAAACATCCGACAATAGGCGCCACCCTACTAGCGACTAAAAAGATAAAAAAAAACAAAAAAAACATCACAGCTTATCCTAGCCCGATGACCCCGATTTTAGGCAGTCCTGCGTTTCAACCGGGCCTTAAAGATCCTAGATTTGGAGCAATACGTCGAAGAGGCATTAGTCAGATTATTCACTTTTCAATAAACAATCATTTAATGACAAAAAGAAAGATTGAACGAGAGATAGCACCAGAATTAGACTTCTTTAGGAGGATGCAACTAGATGCCTTTATTAGATCCAAGCTAAACACGTATGCAGAAGTTAGGTTACCGACGGGGTTCGAGGAGATATGTCTGAAGGGGGAGTCACTGAAACACTCGTCATATTTCTATGCTACATTAACTGGATTAGAAACCCTGCAGGAACTTACTTTCCTTCGGGAGTGGGAGAGAGACCTGGGAGCAATATTCTCTCAGGAGCAGAGGAACAGGATCCTGTTATTCAAACAAAAAGCATCCGTGGCGAGTAGATACCAGGAAGGGGGAAAAAAAATTCTCACTAGATGGTACAGAACACCGACGGTACTACATCGGATATACCTCCCAAATATCAGATATCTGCTGGAGAAGTAGGGAAGCCAAAGGTACTATATTACATATTTTCTGGGAATGTGCGAAGATCAAAGCATTCTGGAGAATGGTAGCTGAAACTATTGAAATAATAACAGGAGTACCGCTAGGAGACAATCCGGCAACATATCTACTATTTGATATCCCTATATCAGCGGAAAAATACAAAAATTCCCTGTTGAGACATCTGTTGGTGGCAGCGAGGGCCTGTATCCCTGTCCTGTGGAAGTGTGAGAGCACTCCATCAGGAGCACAGTGGTCTGCGAGAATAGCAGAAATTCAGCAAATGGAGAATCTCACTCTGACGATGAAGGATCAAGATGGGAGGTACCGAAAGATGTGGGCCCCATACATGGCATATGAGGAAGAGATAGGAGTAGAGGAGTAAGGGAGTTGGCTGTTCTGTCGGGAGGAGAGGGGAGGGAGCGAGGCACTGAAGAGGAAGGACTTCCTTCTTTTCTTTTTCCCCTTTTTTTTTGGGAGGGGGGTGGGGTGGAAAGAGGGTGGAGGGAAAAGAAAGGGAAAAGGAAAGAGGCATAGGCGTGCGCAGGGGTGTGCCAGGTGTGCCTGGGCACACCCTAATCCGGGGGGTTGGCAACTGGTACAGGTGCCTGTACCGATCGGCAGGTGATGGGTAGACCATAGTCCTATGCCGACTCCCGGAAACCTGGACAGGAGGGGCAATGGGAGGGTGACGCTTACTGTATCTGATCTGTATATTCCTCATGCAGCCTAAGTCTGCTTCTCCCTCCTACCGGCATTCAGCAGCTGGAGGAGGAAAATACATTGGAATCGGTACCAGTATATGCCATTGCCCCTACTGTCCCTGTTCCTCTTCTTTTATTTAATGCCAATCACTCTCGGGTTCATTAATAAATTAAGCATAGTAAACTGTTTACTATGCTTCAGTTTGTGAATGAATAGGAAGCCGCCCAGCACAGAGCACTTCCCATTCATTCACTGTCCAGAGCAGCCGACACTGTAGAGAAAGGGACTGGGAAATCTCTTTCCTCACTCCCTTTCTAAGTCTCAAAGCGAGACATCATGGGTAGTTTTAGACCCCTGATATTTCAATCAAAAATTTATAAAAAAATAAATAAATTTAAAAAAATAAAAACTGCTGTCCACGGCTCTAATTTTTTATTATATATATATATATATATATATATACGCACATTTGACCTTTGGGGTGCACACCCTAATGCAATAGGCTGCGCACACCTATGGAAGGAGGAGTCTATATTAAGCTAAGTAGTAACTTAGGAAGTAACAGAATGAATACAACCAATAGAATGTAATATAAACGTTATACTAAGACTATGTAAGATTATTTAGAATTGTGTTGTGAACTCTATGAAAAATAAAGAATTTATAAAAAAAAAAAAAAAAGAATAAATTTTGACCTAAACTCATCATCAAGATTGTTTATTTGCATAATTTTATAACAGAAACAAAGAAAAACAATGTTTTCATATTTTTTTGTTTATTTAGCAAAAAATAAAAAAAACCAGCAGTGATTATTACCAAAAAAAATCTCTATTTGTGTAAACAAAATGATAAAAACTAAGTTTGGGTACAGTTTGCATGATCGCGCAATTGTCATTTAAAGTGTGACAGCGTTGAAAGCTGAAAATTGGCCTGGGCAGGAGGGGGGTAAAAGTGCCCAGTATTTAAGCGGTTAAACGGATGCCATCGACCAAAACCTAAAGCCCATCAAGATAATAGTAATAAGACTAAATTACAAAACGGCTAGTGTAACAATTATAGATAAACAGTTTTAATGAAGCTAAAGCTTTTCATTAAAAATTCCTGGAACTTGAGGGGGGGGGGGGGGGGGGGGCTGAGCATTGGCAGTTGCTAATGTGAGCACCAGCTTCCACAAGGCGCCTAAAGATGCAGTAACAACAAATTAAACAAAAATCAAGAAGAAAAATAAATGATTTTTCAGTGTCTCTGTGCAGAGAATGTGAGTGTCACAGGAATGCTCCATGATGGGATTACAGCGGAGAATGGACATGGTTTGTGTTCCTTACAAGCTGCCGAGACAGCTCAGATTGTACAGCTGTGACCGGGGCCACTTTGAACTAGATTCAGGGTGACTTCCCCTAAGCTCCACAGCAGTTTTCCCATCCCATGGTCCTGTGTGAACACAGCAGCCTCTGTTCTGTCTATTACATCATTGTTGTTTTAAATAGGCAGTATACAAAGCAGTCTTTGTGTTCTGAACCAAACATTATTGGGTCTCCAGTGGTTTCTATTATTATGTCTTCAACTTGGCAGCAATTGTTGGACACACATTATCAATGACATTTATGAAGAAAATTTACTTCCCAGCAGGTCCTCAAAAGGAACTGAATATACTGTGTAATCTTACTTACGAGTGAACACTGAAAGCTTGTGCTAGTAAGGATGCATAGCACATTACTGTATATATGTGTATGCATATATATATATATATATATATATATATATATATACACACACACACACACACTATAAGTATTGTGACACCTGCCTTTACACACACATGAACTTTAATGGCATCCCAGTCTTAGTCCATAGGGTTCAATATTGAAATGGCCCATCCTTTGCAGCTATAACAGTTTCAACTCTTCTAGGAAGGATGTCCACAAGGTTTAGGAGTGTGTCTATGGGAATGTTTGACCAATTTTCCAGAAGAACATTTGTGAGGTCAGGCACTGATGTTGGATGAGAAGGCCTGGCTCGCAGTTCCCACTCTAATTCATCCCAAAGGTGTTCTATCGGGTTGAGGTCAGAACTCTGTGCAGGCCAGTCAAGTTCCTTCACCCCAAAAGCGCTCATCCACGTCTTTATGGACCTTGCTTTGTATACTGGTCCAAATCATTTGGTGGAGGGGGGATTATGGTGTGGGGTTGTTTTTCAGGGGTTGGGCCTGTTCCCTTAGTTTCAGTGAAGGGAACTCTTAAGGCATTGGCATACCAAGACATTTTGGCCAATTTTATGCTCCAAACTTTGTGGGAACAGTTTGGGGATGGCCCCTTCCTGTTTCAACATGACTTGCACCAGTGCACAAAGCAAGGTCTATAAAGACATGGATGAGCACCTTTGGGGGAGTCCTGACCTTAATCCAATAGAACACATTTGGGATGAATTAGAGCGGATAGAGCAACAAGACACAAGGTTGTTATACTGCATTAGCAAGGCCTCTCCCAGGCAAAAATTTCAAAGCAGACTGTGCTGTTCAAGCTTATTTGAAGAAGCACAACGAAACAGGCAACATTGATGACCATAGACGCAGCGGTCGTCCATGGAGACCTAAAGTGATACGTCCTTTTTTTTTGTAAAAAAATAACAAACATGCCATACTCACCTGCTCTGTGCAGTGGTTTTAGACAGAGCAGCCACAATATCTTTCTCTTCTTGGGTTCCTTGCTGACACTCTTGGCCCCCCTCCTGCCGAGTGCCCCCAGAGCAAGCGGCTTACAATGGGGGCACATGGATTCGGGGCAGCCTACATCCAAAGAAGATCTGTGGTTAGTTCTCCAATTTGGCTTTTCCCCACTTCAAGTAGTTTTAAAAAACCTACCTGCTAAGTTCCTTCAAAAACTGTGTGCAAGTGTACCTAGAAGAACCGATTCAAAGGGTGCTCACAACAGTAATATAAAGCATGTCACAAACATCAATCAGGCACCCTGGTGGGTGAGATACTCATGAGTCCCCGTAAAGACGTCGTTTTGGACACAACGCATGTAGGGCGGAGATATTGCAGTGACATAATAGCGCATGCCAGGGTTTCTGATCAATGTTTGTGACATGCTTTATACTGTTGTCCTTGATGTTAGTATCTGCCTATTTTAAAATAAAAGTATTTTATATGGTATTGCACTATGAGCAATTCTTCTTTTCAAGACATGTACAATAGTTTGGCTATGTGGCTATCCAGTTTTGGGGTTTCTCCCATAAGCTCTGTTAGACCTCAAAGTTTTGGAGATCTAACTGCCTGGTAAGCAGCAGTGGTGTATTGATTTGGTGGTTGGTGCACAGTGGTGGAATATATAACTTTGCCACATACTCTTCACCTTTCAACTTTTTATCCTTTTGGACTAAACACGGATCACTGGATTCCTTTGAGATTATTGGGCTAAATACCCTTTATGTGGGAAGTGGAATCTTATTCACTATATTATTCTGATTAACTTTTTGTCACTTTTATGTGTATATTAAATATATATATATATATATATATATATATATATTACACATACATATATATATACATACATACACACACCATATATACTCGAGTATAAAAACTGGAAAAACGTATTGACTCGAGTATAAGCCTCACTGTGCCTCACTTTTCCTCACTTTGCCTCTCTGTGTCTATGTGCATGCCTCACTGTGCCCATGCCTCACTGTGCCTTACTGTGTCCATGCCTCACTGTTACTGTGCCCATGCCTCACTGTGCCCAATCTCCCTACCTGATCTCCAGCGCCGTGTGACTAGACTGGCTTTTAAAATGGGAGTCTATGGAAGGGGTTCCCTGCTTTGAAAAATCGGTGCTCCCCGGCCATAGGTCCCCTGGACAACAAACTTTGCAGACTTGTAGAGGAAGAGGGCAGCTAAATGTGTGCCAAGTTTGGGGTCCAGGGGACCTAGGGCCGGCCAGTATTGGGTCCCCAAAATCACAGGAGAAATGACCGTTTAACATTGGAGTCTAGGGAAGGGGTGCCCGGCTTTGAAAAATCGGTGCTCCCCAGCCGTAGGTCCCCCGGACACCAATCTTCGCACACTTATAAAGGAAGAGTGGAACTACATGTGTGCCAAGATTGGGGTTCAGGGGACCTACGGCTGGCCGAGATCAGGCGCACAAATTTTAAGTCAGACACAGACTCCAGTATAAGCCGAGGGGGGCATTTTCAGCACAAAAAAAGTGCTGAAAAACTCGGCTTATACTCGAGTATATATATATATATATATATATATATATATATATATATATGTGTGTATGTATGTAGCGGGCATGTACTTTCCCGGGTGTAAATTTGAACTTGGCAGAGACATTGGTGATGTGTAATTCCCTGCAGCCCAGCAGGTGGCACTGTCGCCATGGGCTGGGGTTGAATCATTGCTGTGTGTCGTGCCTCCTTTTTGTCCTCCCTCGGCAGCGGTATGGTGGGGCGGGGAACCCGCCGTGCTTGCTGGGAGAGGGTATAAAGGGGGCCGGCCATCTTTGTCAGGGGGAGTCCAGGGCACCTTCAGCCTGTGGATGGTGGTTCATGTCGGTTCTCTAGGCGGGCTTAGGCCTAGAGGACAGCCGGAGGTCGTGTTCCATCCCAGGCACCTTTAGCCTGGGGTGAGGTACTCAGATGGAGGTCGTGGAGCTCAGTGCCCAACACTGAGTTCCGCGAGGGAAGGAGATCCTAGGGAACCCCGGGAGTGGGTACACGAACCTGGAAGGCGTAATGGACCGGTGGGAGCTCCTCACTCGAAGACCCGGTGCAGCATATTGCCAGTGATGGGTGAGTCTCTCATCGGAGACCGCCTGGAAGGAAATTCCCCCTCGCTCGGAGACCGCAACCCACTTCCAGGAAGGAAAGTGGAGAATACATTGTGTCTGGGCCTATTCGCATCCACACCTCCTTTTCTGTTCTGTTTCTACCAAGGGAGTTCAACTGATTGTGTTCATTCAAGAAGAATAAAGGAGTGTTGAACTTTAACGGTGTGGGGCTCATTTCCTAGCAGACATTGTTCAAGGTAACTCTCGGTGGAGGCTCCAGGTGCACAACACTGACCCGAAGGTAAAAGAACTTTGCTTGTATCACACTGACACCTGTGGTGAAGGCCGGGCGTGGTGTCCCCGCTCCCTTCCCCTCTAAAAGATACCCCTAGACAAGAGACAGACGATCTGAAGAAAGAGAGGGGAGTGAGGTGGGCGCTACATATATTATAAATACACACACACACAGTTATAGTTACTGTGATTTTTTAATTATTTATTTTTGTATGCATTTAACCATTTGGATTTTAATTTTCCATTTATATTTATGTTTTGAGGGTCAGTGCTACACTTTTCAAATTTACCTTACTTCTATAAAACAATAAGACTACCAGGTCTACTGATGAAGGCCAATGAGAGGCCGACACGCATTTAGAAGGGAGGAGTCGAATCTGTGATGTCAGGCGAAGCACCGTGAGTGTAGATCTGCAGTGAATGAGCTGGTAAATTTGATATATGCTGTTTTTATTGATATTTCTTGTAAGTGTAACTTTTTAGGGGGGCTTTTTTAATAAATGTAAAAGCAGAGAACACTATGGTACTTGTGTTTTTTGTTTCATGTTCTTAACCCCTGGAAATATAAGTGCAATTGATTATTGAAAAGCGAGTGGAAGAAGGTGTTGAGACAATTCAAACGTTGATTACCCACACAGAGGTGCAGTCTGGGGACTGTAGGAATTACTACCATTGGTAAAGTGGATGGATCGTGGTGGACACGAGGAGTGATCTGTCTATGAGTTTTATACTCATCCTTGAGGTGAGCAGGCATTTTAGCAGCTGGTGGTGTGCACTGAATATTGGATCCATTTAAATAGGATTTTACACAGCGGTGACAGTTTTGGAAACCTACATATGAACGTTTTTTTTATTTTTCACAAATATGAATGTATAATTATTTGTTTATATAATATTTATAGATGCTTAGCGCTGCACTATTTTCACAAAATTAATATTGCAATAGGTGTGGTGTATCACTATAAGTGTTCAGCAGCTGTGTAGACACTCAGAGGGGTATATTTGATTTTTTTTAACGTCATTATAGGAGTAATTTATTAGCATTGTGGCGCTGATTGTTTTTCTCACAATAAGACTACCAACTGACTGATTATTGTAGTAGATATCAACAGAACAAAAAAACAAAAGGATTATAAACTCTATGTACTTGGCAGGTTTCCATAGACCAGGAATTAAAATATGTAGATTTTTACAAATATTAATTATACTAAAAATGTTAAAATTACAAACTGTCCCTATAATGGATAAATATTATAATATATTGAATTTCAAGAAATGTTTACCTCACATTTCCTCTTTCTCATACACTTAAAATCACACGTACAGATTTATGTTAGGAGCTTTTTCTCCAGTATAGTCATCCTGAGTTTAGAAGAGGTGCAGGGACCCGGAAAAGATTCCAGAGAAAGTAGCACACAGGAGAGGAAGCCTGGTAAAGATATATAGCTGTGGAATTCTCAAACAAGACACGTCAGCCTATAGACAATAATTTCTATTGAGACGTATGAATGTTATCCTAAAATAGCCACATCCGGACTTAACAAAACCCTTTGCATTCATTTTTGCTCTTATTGAGCCAGCTTTAAAAATAGATGCTGGACAGTGTCCCAGGCACGCATGGCTTAACAGCTACAGAAAGGATCAGTTATTCCAACAGCCATTTGGACGGCATTCAAGTTAGCGTAAGATGTAGAGTGCTCCCTGCTCTGCTTACTAATCACTCTCATTTACTGGTGAAACGTTACCTGTAAAATCTAATTGCTTCTCCAAATCTTTGCTTGAGAGCTTCAAAGGGCTGGAAGCAGAGAGTCGCTGTGAGAAAAGAAGAGTTATATATTAGTTAACCGTATTCAATAAAAGTAGTACGCTTTTCAGGTTCAACACCAGTCACTTTCTCACCCCCCCCACACCCAGTACCAGCATCATCGCGTCCGCCCTAATACGGCATGCACATTATTCTGCAACTTGAGAAGTTCTGAACGCCACCCCTTGGGCCCTCTTAGGCGTCCCCCCCTCACGACTCACTCCCACACCGATCCTCCCTCCCCCATATTACTCTTGCATAAAGGTATGATAAAGTTTATTGCAGCAGACTTATGCCAAACTTTATCGTTGCATCTGCTTACCCATTAAATTGTGATAAGTTGCAACATTTTATGGTCTCGAAGACACACTTTTTGAAATACTCTTGTTTGGCTTAGTTGCTTAGCTTGTTTAATACTTCTACATTATACTGTATGTAATGATTATTGCATAGTCTTGCCTTTATGATTGTAATACTCAAACCCTAATACAAATTATTGGAAATAAAAAGATAAATAAAAAAAATAAAGTACCGGTACACTCTTTCTATGCAGAGATTCTAATTTAATACTTAACCCTAAACTGAATAAATCTTCTACAGACAGTAAAAAAAAAAAAAAAAAAAAAAGGAATTCACTGTAGTAGAAAAGTGGAGGTGCTGGTAATTGCAACCAAGTGGATTTCAAATTCAAATCAGCACAAGGAAAATTACAACCTTAAAATGACACTAAACTCACATTTTTTTATAAAATAAAATAAATGCAACGTGTTTAAATATAACTAGAATGTACCTTCTATCTCCATCTCTTTCGCTCTCTTTGATTCATCTCTCAAATGCAAGCTTTTTTCTACTATTCTCAGACTTCATGTTCAAAGATGGTTACGTTTGTTCTCCTTGCCCCCTTGTGTATGTGAATGTAGCCCACCCCTTCCTACTCGCCCCCGAGATGGACTACACTTCTACATGCAGACACATTCAGATCTATGAGAATTGTAATACACATAGAACAGAACATGTGACTAGAAATAGGGTCACTGCTAGCTCTACACTAATAGCGGTGAGATACATCAGTGGAGGATAGAGAGCATGCACACAGGACAAGCAAAAAAAGAAGCCTAAAAATAACAGTAAGCAACTTTTAAACCATTAAACTGGTAACTATCAAGTAAAGTTGAATCTACTTTACTCAGTCTGGTTGGCATTAGCAATAATGTGACTATAAGGTTACCTAACAACTATAAGCATGTCCTACAGCGCTTCAATTCTAGCTCACATGATCCAAAACCAGCATGTTAGGTCAAATGACCTGCAGCAGGCCTGCACTGTTTGGAAATCAACAGGGTCTGTAGTGATGTCTGCAGTTAAGTGTACTGCCACGGCAAATTCAAGGTCATGTGACCAGAGCACCACTGGACTTGCTTTTTACAGAGCAAGCATAGGTTGATGCCTTATTACATTTTCTTATGCTCTCCCTTCATAATGACTTTCTGATTGAGTTAACCCAGTTTTACAGTTTACATTTCCTTAAACACTTCCGTTCGTCCTTGTAGTGGAACTCCAGCCAAAACTGTCCTCTGGACAGGATGTGGTGGGAAATCCTGCTTATGCAGACACAGAAAGCAAAAAAAACAGTCAGCAGCCTCAAGGAAATTATGAATGTAGAATGCTCGGCCAGTGTCAGCACCAATGACTTTCTGATAACTTATACCTGACCGGGCAAATAAGAGAGAGTATATTGCCTTTTGAATAGAGCTAATAGAAGGCCTGTTAATCATAGAGAATTAACAAACTGCTAAAACTCTTGACAGTTTAAATGCTGGTTACTGCTTGTTTAATAACTTTAAGTAGTGATGTTGCCCAACGCAACCAATTGTTTGTTTTCTTCTAGCTAAACACAAAAAGATGTCATTACACACATTGCACACCAACAGTCAACGGTAAAGCGTGCTGCTGGTGTGAATGGACCATGAGTCTTTGTCTAACATGGTGCCAATAGTTCTTGTTTTCTACCACTGCATATGCCGTTGGGTACCTGCCAAAAGTCCCATCTTCTCTTTAAAGAATAGATACTTTTTAAACATTTAGGTTACCCATTTACTGTACAGATTAAAGTTAACATTTAAGCTGGTAAGCAACTTAATTTGGCAATTCTTTAAATCATATCCTTGGAGAAGTTGAGGAAACATGTTGTACAACATTCAATAAAAACCTCAACACTATATTTCTATCACCTGGTGTCTTTTTCATAGATTTCTTTACACACATACACGATAAGATCTTGACACTAGGAGCATGTTCCCTGAGTCTCCTTCCAAGTTCCCCGGGGTTAAGCAAGATCGAACAAAGTAAGGCAATCTCACTGTCAGAGTGGTTCCTCTGTTGTATGCAGGCAGAGCCAGCCAGAGCGATATCCAGCCAACACTGCCTACATAGTTCGAACACTACATTGCTCAGAAGACCCGGAAACCAGGACAAAGTGGACTGCAGCTTTTGTAAAGTAAATAAACAATTTAGCTCCAACAGACCACCAATGGAATGAGGGCAGTGGACCTGAACCCTGCACATTCTGACCACTATACATGTCGTGTTATACACAATTTTTTTTTAATGATCCCTTGACTTTTCTTCTCATAATATTCAACACCCCCTGCTAGCTATTTGTAGGGACTCCTGTAGATGCACCCTGTGCCTTCCTAATGTTGTAAATCTATACCTTATAAAATAAATTTGTAAATTTGGTTTATGACTTGTGCCCCTGGTCAAGTTGAATTTGTTGATTTGTACTATTTGATTGAAAAAAAAAAAAACTGAATAAATATAAAATTTTAAAAAATTATTATTTGCCCTGACTTTTATGTGTAAGTTTGCCATTTGTGACATTGTAATAAAGAGTATTTTGTAGGAACAAGGACTATGGGATATATGTGAAGTGTATACAGAAAAGTAGGCTTTGATTGTCTTTAACAACTTTACTTTAAGCGACTCCCTCTGTTAGGGATAATTTGGCCATGTCCACCATTTGCCATGGCATGCTACATGAGACGCAGAATTTCCCCCAACATAACGCCCCAAGGTCTTTCCCAATCCTAGCAATGCCCGTGGACACACATATCTTACAACCAAACCTTTGACTACATTTTAAAATGTATTTATACACCTTTTAACTTTCACCATAGATATAAAATTGATAGGGCTTAATAGCTATTTTAAACGCTATTCCTCTTACTTGCGTTTGTGTAATGTCCATCAAATCACTGATACCAAACACCATGTGATTTCGTTGTTGGAAAACACACGTTTTATTATGAAGGAGGAACTAGGCTGTCAATAAGCACAGGCAACGCAAACAATGCCAAAGTGCCAGCGGTGTAAAGGTGGGAGGGGCAAGAAAGTGATGTCAGTGCATGGCAGGAGCAAACTGGAAAGCAGGAGAAGGATCACTATGGACTTCCATAGAAAAAGTCAATGATGCAGGAATTTTGGAAGTGGAGATTTCAAAGCAGCTTGTAGTAAGAGAGCTCCAGCTATATCAGCACATTACATGCAGATGCCTCTGTGTATTAATCCTTTTGGGAATGTAAAGGGTCATTTTAAATGAAGCTAACCAACCAAATCATAATTGGAAAAAACTGTTCTCTATTCAGTTTTGCATAATCTTCAAATCTCTCTCCTGCAAGGCAGAAATCTGACAGATAGGCATCCAAAACATGACATAACCACTCGTACTTCCCAACAGAAGGCTCACTCAATGGCTGGATTTTATCCATAGACTTTCACTTTATTATGTCTCTGCTACATAATTAGATCAGGAGATTCATTATCTTATAGCTGTGAAGATCGCCAGCTCAGTTACTTTAATTTCTAGAGCTGGGGGATGTTCAGAACATACAACCCTAACTGCTTCTTGTCCATAACCTTTTTTCCTGTGGTTTTGAACTTACAGGGTTTTATGGAAATTCGTTTTATTGTTTATTCAAATGTTTATTCAAACCCATTGTGAGCTTTGGTAATTAAAAGATTAAAGCTCTGAGTGATGCAGAGCACAGCTCCTCATACTAAAATTTCTGTACCTGACCCCCCTGTATTGATTACATTTGTCCTGCATATTACAGGGTAAAGCCGGGTACACCCGCTGGGTTGCACGGAAAAAAATGACAGCTCCAGTCAAAGTCGTTGTACTAACCATGCAAGGTTTGTTCCGAGATCTCCTCCGCTGAGCTGTTGTGTTCCGACAGGGGGTGCCCCCCCCCGCCAGAACATTCCGATCAACATTCTCTGCCATTGGCTGAGAG
This sequence comes from Rana muscosa, assembly GCA_029206835.1. NCBI lineage: Eukaryota > Metazoa > Chordata > Amphibia > Anura > Ranidae > Rana > Rana muscosa. Next base: position 153,155,315 of record CM055117.1, read on the forward strand.
CGCTGATTTGGGAGTCGGTCGGCTGCTGATTTTCCAGCATGCATGTCTGACAGAAGGTGACCGAATGACCAGCTTCTGTCAGACAGACCGACATACACACGTCGGACAGTTTTTTTTGGAACCGGCTGTTGCCTCGCGACATTTGGCCCGTGTGTACAGGGCTTTAGTTAAAGGCAGCCCATAGATGATTTGATTTCCTTTCTGGCCACCATGCGTGGAAGGAATGAAAATCGCTTGATTTCTCCATCAACACGTTCAGTGTTAATGAGGGAATGCCTCCCGCAGCGCTATTGTGTTCTGCTGGTGGGGGAACATTCCCGGGTGGCAGAACACAATGCCAAAAATCCAACAGGCTGGTTGTACCCAAGTCGATTGATGAACATGGGTACAATTAGCCTACCCATACATGGATCTAAATTCTGTCAGTCCCTGCTGAACCGGCCGTGTTTCAATCCATATATGGCCAGCAAAAGCGCAACTCCAGCCAACTTTTCTTAGCATTGAATAGAGTGGGTAGAGTTTAAATCTGGCAGGCTTCTACTTCTGTCTGTTACCTCATAGTGGAGATCATTCTTTATTTCCTGTCTCTCTAACACTAAGACAAGAAATCCGAAGAGTGGTTGTCACAGAACAAGAAGGCACAGACAGCAAAAATAAAAACATTGCGGGAAATTTTATCCCCTCCTCACTCTACCAAAAATGTATCTCGGTTGGAGAGATTTCTCCTCCCTTCATGTACTGACTGGAAGTAAGAGGAAATCTCCCCAACAGGTACATAGGTTGCAATTGAAACTAAATGAGTTTTCTAACCCTTACCCACTCTATCCAAAACCAAATAAAACATTTTGTCTGCATTCAGTATTTGTTTCCCAGGCATACATGTCTTGCTTCCTGTATTGTAGCAGTGCAGGAGTCACCGGAATTGGACAGACAGGAGCCTGGAGAAGCACCCCTACTCATTTGGTGTGGGTTTGCAGTGTAACAATTGTGCTTTTTTTATTTTAGTACAAAGTTTGGGACAGAATGGCTTTGACTGAGAACCATATACTCTCTGGGTAACTTATGTACCAGATGTTACAACAAAAGCCACTCCACAAGGATGTTAATTGTACAAACATATAGATAGCCACTAGAAGAGCTGACAAACCTGAACCTAAAACCTGATCAACATATGGCACAGCGAGGAAATCAAATGTGAATCTACCTAAAACCCTGTAGTTATGTACAGTCTATGGTAGTAGAACTCAAAATTAACACTTCTATAATGATACTTTCCATAGAATAATCCAATGTTCTTTGTAGGTAACTGCAGTGTTCAGGGTCATTTGTGATCCATTTTTTTTTTAAATAGAAAGCATTTGATTCCACAAACGAATGACCCGTCTGTGAGTTCACCGGGTTTTACAAATAAATAATCCATGAAGGGATATGTGGTTGTGTAAAAAAGTAATGAAAGGTGGGTGTACCTTTCAGCATATGGTTGAATAAACACTTTAAAAAACGTTTAAAGCATTTGAAAAACGGTTCCAGCGTAGGAAACATGAAGGAACCCACTGGCTACACAAAAAAGAGGTTGGTGCATAGACTTTCTGCAAAGAGCTGCTGAGTTAATTAGTAATAAATGAATACTTGAGCTTGTACTATCATGTATACCTGCATTGGCAATACAGCAAGAGCCGGAGTTGTCCTCACTGGTATCCCACTCAGAGGACTGCGAGGGGTGGACTGAGTAGGAACGTTAGGACCCCCGCCACCTGTAAAGAGAATTCAAATAAAAAATCTTTTCTACATCTGATCTCTAAAAATGCATCAAACCAGTTCTGACCATTTTCGACTCCTCAATAAATGCATTGCAGTGAGATACATAAAAGATTTGGACGTATAGGATAGTCTAATAATATTTTTGTGTTAGAACTCATTTTTCTGAAATAAAAAAAAAACAAAACAGTAAAAACAACTGTGCATTACAAGACAGGAAACATGGGACACCAAAAAATCTGCTTTTCCACATACATATGACTCTACAGTGACTCTAAGGCCCCTTTTACACGATCAGTCCACCTGTCCGTTTCAGGCGAATCTGAGCGGGCCACCCATTGACTTCTATGGGCAGGTGGATATCAGCGGAGATGTGTCCGCTGACACCCGCCTGCCATCCGATCTGACAAGATCCGCTCAAAACAAATGGCTGTAGATACATTCACCATCCGTCCAGCGGATCGAATCGGATGAAAACGGACAGGCAGTCCGTTTTCATCCAATCTCCCCTTAGAGAACAGCAGGACTCTGACAGGTCCGTCCCTGCACAGTGAGCAAGGACGGTCCTGTCATCCGCCGGCTCAGCAGGGATCAACGGAGCAATCCCCCGCTGAGATAGCAGAGTCCATCAAAACGAAACCGCTCCATGTGAAAGGGGCCTTAGGGGGTGATTTACTAAGACTGGAGCAGACAGAATCTGGAGCAGCTGTTTATGGCAACCAATCAGATTCTAACTTCAGCTTGTTCCATTAACCACTTGACCTCCGGAAGATTTACCCCCCGTCATAACCAGGCCATTTTTTGTTATACGGCACTGCGTTACTTTAACTGACAATTGCGTGGTCATGCAACACTGTACCCAAATAAAATGTATGTCCTTTTTTCGCCACAAATAGAGCTTACGTTTGGTGGTATTCGATTACCTCTGCATTTTTTATTTTTAGCGCTATAAACAAAAAAAGACCGACAATTTTGAAAAAAAATAAATACATTTTTACTTTTTGCTATAAAACATATTCAATAAAAAAAAACGAAGAAAAATCCCAAATTTCTTCATCAATTTAGGCAAATATGTATTCTGCTACATTTTTATTTATTTTTTAAATCACAATAAGCGAATATTGATTGATTTGCGCAAAAGTTATAGTGTATACAAACTATGGGATATTTTTATTTATTACTAGTAATGACGGCGATCAGCGACTTAGCAGGACTGCGATATTGCGGCGGATATTCGACAACAACACTTTTGACACACTGGGAACCAGTGACACTAGCACAGTGATCAGTGCTAAAAATATGTTACTGTCACCGTACTAAGGACACTGACTGGGAAGGAGTTAACATCGGTGGCAATCAAAGGGTTAACTGTGTGCCTAGAAAGTGTTTTACTAATCTGTGGGAGGTGCTTTTACTAGGGGAAGACATGGATCCTAGGTCCTTGCTTTGCAGAGACACAAGATCCATGCCTTCCCTCTTGTCAGAACGGCAGTCTGCCATGCAGTTCTGTCTCCCTGGCTGATGATCGGCGGGTGCCGGTGGACACCGAGTCCACAGTACCCGCAGATCGGCTCCTGCTGTGTGTAATCACAGCGGGAGCAAGCCGCTGTTGGCCCCCTATCCGGAAGTGCAGAATCACGTATATATAAAAGTGAAACTGCTATAGAGCAGTCACTGGTCTAGATTCTGACTGCTTCAGTCTTAAATTCATAAATTCCTCAGTTAAAGAAGTTTTAACACGTTTTCATAGATTTTATGAGTACAGGCCACATGAGACTTGTCAGTGTTACATTTGCCTGATGCTTTCAGTTGCAGCTGCTATGTGAACGGTCTTTTAGAGCACGTGGCAACTGCCTCTGTTATAACTTGTGTTTCATGATGCGACTTATATTGCGAGCAATGATATGCTGGCTAATGTTTCTTCTGTGTCCGTCTGTACAAAAATCGTTTAAAAAAAGGAGTAAAAGAAAAAAAAAGTTGCAACTGTCAGCTTCAGGAGCAGTACTCCTTGTAGGGGTCAATGAGGGCACATCTGTAGCTCTCTAAAACTGGCCATACATTATACAATTTCCTTTAGATTTAACTTCAACTATGTAGTGCAAGGGCCTGCCTGACTGCATACAAATTGAAAGTGTTTAGTTGTGACCTCATATTATATGGTTTTGGTAAATCTAAAGGAAAGTTGTAGAAGAAAATGTTATGGCCAGCCTAAGTGGGTTCATAGAACATGGAATCAATTTTAGGATCAGCTTGAATGTGTAACTTTAAACAAAACATTGTTTTGGATTTGGATTTGCAATAGGGAAGGGTTAGACATTCTGTAAATTTTTTATTGCTGTTTGAGGCCCCACTGGGGAGATTCACCACTCTATTTGTAGTGGTAACAACTGTCACTGAGACAGATAGTGGAGAGAAATTCAAAATTTTTGTTCCAGAAGAAGTAAGGGGAAACTTCCGATGGGGATGTCTGTTCCAGGAAAAGCTAAGGGGGTACTTCCCCTCATTTTGAGAGATTTCCGCTAACTTCCTGTTGCGTCTCAGGTACGGGAAGATATGGGATTTCCCCAATGGTACACAGAAAAAAAAAACTGCGTGGGGGTTTTAACTATTGGCTACTCTATTCAAAACAAATGTTTTTGGCATATACAGTGGCAAGGAAGTATGTGCACCCCTTGGAAATAACTGGTTTTCTGCAGTAATTTGCCATATAATGTGATTTGACCCTCATCTAAATCACAAGAGACAAACACAATGGGGGAGATTTACTTAAATTGGTGTACACAAAATCTGGTGCAGCTGTGCATAGTAACCAATCAGCTTCTAACTTCAGCTGGTTCAACGGACAATAAAACATAGCAGCTGATAACACACAAACAATTCTATTTTCTTGTATCTTTAATGAACACACTCATTAAACATTCACAGTGATGGAGGAAAAAGTGTGACCCATAGACTAATTACTTCAATGAAAGCTAATTGGGGACAGTAGTTTGGAGTACAATTATTGAAATTTGTCTGGAGGTGTGATGTAGAGCTACTCTAATTGATAAAAGGCAAACATTTTAAGATTGCTGTTCATAAGAAGCATTAGCTGATGTGAACCATGCCTCGCAAAAAGGAGCTCTCTATGGAAATACAGTACGATCAAGAGTAGTTGATCTGCATAAGTCTGGAAAGGGATACAAAGTGTTAAGGCAGCAATCAGTCAACATTTAGAAAAATTGTCTAAATAAATGGAGACGGTTTAGTACTGTGCCTACTCTCCCTAGAAGTGGGCACCCAGCCAAGGTGACTTTCAAGGCACAAAGCAGAATCCCAAATGATGTAAAGAAGAACCCACAAGTACCCACAACACTGGAACCGACAAACATCCCTATTCATGAGTCTACCATATTTAAGTCTTTGGACATGCAGGGTGTTCATGCCAGAATATCACGTAAAAAGCTGCTGCTCTCCAAAAAATCCTTGATGTGCCTGAAGATTGCCGAAAAGCACCTTGTCAAACTGCAATGCTGCTAGGAAAATATTTTTTTGACTGGTAAAATAACAGTTGACATGTTCAGGGAGAAAACTCAGTACTAAGTATGGCGCAAAAAGGACACCAAAATCAAATCATCACACCAACGGTGAAGTATGGTGGAGGTAACATCATGATTTGGGCTTGCTTCGCTGCCTCAGGGCCTGGAGCACTTGTTGCCATCAAGGGGAAAATCAAGTCTCAAACTTACCAAAATAACCTATAGGATAATATCAGGGTGGCTGTCCATCAGCTGAAGCTTAGTGGAAGTTGGGTGATGCAGCTGGAAAATTACCCTAAACACAGGGGCGGATCCAGGGGGGGCAACAGGGCAATTGCCCCCCCCCCCGAGACCAGCTGTCACACTCACTTGCTTGCTCAGTTTCTTTTGTTTGCGCCTGATCTCCCAGACTTTGGGGACCCGGTACCGGCCGGCCATAGGTCTCCTCTACAAATGTTCAAAGTTTGGTGTCTGGGAGACCTACGGCCGGGGAGAACCGATTTTTCAAAGCCGGGCACTCCTTCCATAGACTCCAATGTTAAACGGTAATTTCTCCGGTTAATTTGCGGACCCGGTACCGGCCGCCCATAGGTCCCCTGGACCCCAAACTTGGCACACATGTAGCCCCATGTTAAACATCAGTCTAGTCATGGGCACAGTGAAGCATGGGCACAGTGAGGCATGGGCACAGTGAGGCATGCAGATGGACACCCTAGGCTTATACTCGAGTCAATACGTTTTCCCAGTTTTTTGGGGTAAAATTAGGTGCTTCGGCTTATATTCGGTTCGGCTTATACTCGAGTATATACAGTACTTGTTCTGTGGCTGCCGCTGCCTCTCTGAGTCGCTCTCTCAGTTTCTCACATCAGCCGATCAGCGGCGCCGAGAGAGAGACTCGTCTAATGTAGTTAAGCGGCGCACTGACAATACCAGGAGCGGAGGAGGAGGTGGGTGGAGCCTCTTCCCTGCACTCGTTGCTAACGCCTGGGCTGCTTGGCGTCTAGCAACGAGTGACGTCAGTGAGTCACGTCGGGCCGCTCTGCAGGCAGGTGCGATAGCGTGCGGCTCCACAGACAGGTAAGAACGCGGGCGGCTCCGCTTGCGGCACGGTTTGTGGGCAGGAGGCGCGATTCGTGGGCAGACCATGCTGCTCAGTGTGTTGGCAGCGCAGGTGAGAGTGAGAGAGCAGGCTCATCTCTCATAGCCCGTGCCTGCCCTGCAGTGACTTCCGCCCTCACTGTGCAGGCAGCAGAGAGATTACATTATCTCTCTGCTGCCTGACTCTGGGAGTCTGGGACACAGCAAGAGACAACCAAAACTACACCTTAGCAGGCAAGTTAGTGACAATCCGCAAATTGTGTCAGGTGACGTGGCAAATGACAATCTGCATCTGGTGGCAGGCAAGTGACAATCAGCAAGGTGTGGCAGGTGATGTGGCAAGTGACAATCCACAAGGTGTGGCAAGTAACAATCCACAAGATGTGGCAGGTGACGTGGCAAGTGACAAGTGACAATCCGCAACGTTTGGCAAGTGACACGCTCAGGGCTCCCACTAATTGCAGGCGACGGTGGCAAGTGACACACTCGGGGCTCCCACTGATTCTGCATTGAACTATTTAATTTTATATTATAATGTAATACTAGAAATAATGCGCTTCAATCATCCTGACACCATAACAACCAGCCATTTCCCCGATACATTTCCCACAAAAAAACATTTTTTGGCAGTGCCCCTCCCGAGAAAAGACTCTGGATCCACCCCTGCCTAAACATCGAAGCAAAACCACCACAGGCTGGCTTCAGAAAAAGAAAATTAGCTTTTTGTAGTGGTCAAATCAGAACCCAGACCTTAACCCCATAGAGATGCTGAGGAAAGACCTCAAGAGAGCCATTCACACCAGACATCCTACAAACATGTCTGAGCTGAAGCAGTTTTGTAAATAGGAATTGGGCAAAAATTCCTCCTGAACATTGTGCAGGTCTGATCCAGACCTACAAAAAGCGCTTGCTTGAAGTCACTGCTGCCAAAGGAAGTTTGACCAGCTATTAACGCCAAGGGTTCACTTACTTTTACTCCAGCACTGTGAATGTTTAATAGGTGTTTTAGATAGAGACATGGGAAATTAGAATTGCTTGTGTTTTATCAGCTTAATCTTATTGTGTCTATCAATTGTTGTGATAGATGTTAGATGAGGATCAGATCAAATTACTACAGAAAACCAGTGAATCCCAAGGGGTTCCCATACTTTTTCTTGACACTGTAAATAGATCTAAGACTGTCAACAGAACCCATAATGACAACACATTATGGACTGTGCACCCACCATGCTACTCTATGCAGCATATATCTCATATCTAAGCTTAGAATAAAAAAATATATATATCTGTCACTTTAGAATTTGTGCACATCTGCCACAACTAACTACCGTATATATTCGAGTATAAGCCGACCCGAATATGGGCTGAGGCACCTAATTTTACCACAAAAAAATGGGAAAACTTATTGACTCGAGTATAAGCCTAGGGTGTCCATCTGCATGCCTCACTTTGCATTACTGTGTCCATGTGCATGCCTCACTGTGCCTTACTGTGCCCATGCCTCACTGTGCTCATGCCTCACTGTACCCATGACTAGACTTATGTTTAACATGGAAGTACATGGAAGCGGTGCCCGGATTTGAAAAATCGGTGCTCCCCGGCCATAGGTCTCCCAGACAGAAAACTTTGCAAACTTAGAGAGGAGAACTGGGGCTACTTGTGTGCCAAGTTTGGAGTCCATTGGACCTACGACCGGCCGGTACCGTGTCCTCAAAGTCTGGGAGATCAGGCGCATTACCGGGTCCCCAAAGTTACCAGAGAAATTACCGTTTAACATGGGAGTCTATGGAAGGAGTGCCCAGCTTTAAAAAAAAAAAAAAAAAAAAAAATCGGTGCTCCCCGGCCATAGGTCCCCCGGACAACAAACTTTGCAAACTTATAGATGAATAGTGGGGCTATGTGTGTGCCAAGTTTGGTACCGTGTCCTCAAAGTCCGGGAGATCAGGCGCAAAAAGGTGACTTGAGTATATGCCGAGGGGGGCATTTTCAGCACAAAAAAATGTGCTGAAAAACTCGGCTTATACTCGAGTATATACGGTAAGCTCAAACAGGAGGAAAGAGGTTCATTTCCAAGGCAATTGTTTGCAGTGTTTTCTACGGTTTGCAAATATTGAAACACTTTCTAAAGGGAAATTAAAGTGATTTGTGCATTAGACAACTCTTACCTTGGGGACCTGTGTCAAACGATTTGATTAAGGATTTCACTGTAGCTGAAAGTTCGCTAGAAGAATTTGATACTTGGTTGACCCCAAGACCCTGCCATCGGATAGAATCATCCCCATCTACAGGACTATCTTCAAGCAATACCTTCCTGTGAAATAACAGACTTGGTCAAAAACAAACATACAGTATATACATTCAAGTATAACTAAAGGCTAAAGTTGTTCTTTTTCAGATTTGGATAGAGTGGTGAAGGGAAACAGCCACTGTCAGAATTTTATTGCTGTCTGTCCTTCTGTTGGGGAAATTTACTCCCTCTAATTGTCCTGACCATGATTGTCCCTGGGAATGAAGGCGAGGAAAAATCCAAAATTTTTAGTTGCTACTTGAACAGGAATAGAAGGAAATCTTCCAATGGGGACACTTGTTCCTGTGACAAAGGTCTCTCAATAAAATTTAATTCTCTATTTATTATTAAACATACTGTTACAGACTTTCAAACACCCAAAGTGACAAAAGTGGAATATGTATGTGCTAGATGAACTGAGAGACCATCTTGCCCCAAAGATTTTCTCTAAAAAGTTATCAAATTATATAAAACTGGAAGCAAGACAACAATTTTAAAAAGGGAATTGAAGAACTAAGAGTGTGAGTGCTTTATAGGGATGAGTGAATGTTAGAAAGACATGAGCATGCAAACCAGGACAGTCCAGCCATGGGTGGGTTTCTCTGCGTCTTAATCTATCCCCATTATAGTAAAGTTGGGGGGATATTATAGAATTCCCTCTGTCTTTATTCTGAAAGCGCAGGAATCTGACAAATTGGTCAGTCTAACTTGCCTCGCGGGTCTCTATGTTCCATATATGACTTCTGAAACATACAAATGACATGCTGATACACCATGGGTGGTTGAGAAACTAATGATGCACAGTAAAAAGCACCAACATGCATAAAAATAAATTAAATTAAGAAAGATAAAGCAGAACACGAACATAAGCATGTATGCCTGAATCCCATGAGAGTACTTAGATTGTAAACCATGAAGCTAGAATGAAACAGTAGAATCACGGGCTAATGTCTGAAAAAGGAAACAAACAATACAGTTATGGTTTAAAAGGCAATTCAAAGAGCAATGATGATTAGCTAAGTGCAGTAACGCACAGCAACTCATCAGATTTCACTTTGTCGGGTGGGATATTGTGCAAGCATGTAACAAAGCCTTAAATTTAGACCACACACGGTCCAGTGCTTATTACAAGTTTAAGGTGTCTAGTGTTAATTAGAAATTCAGACAAAGTGGAGTTCCACCCTAAAGTGGAACTTCCGCTCATCTGATTCCTCCCCCCCCTTCGGGGGCACAATTAATGGAAACATCAGCTGCGGTGCCAACATCGCTGGACTTCAGGACAGGTAAGTGTCCTATTATTAAAAGCCAGCAGCTGCAGTATGTGTAGCTGCTGACTTAAAAAATTTTTTGGGGGGCGGAACACCGCTTTAAAAACAGTCTCAAAAATACATTTTGGGAGAAAACCCATCTAGTAGTGAATTATTTTCAAGGCAAACACTGCAGTTAATTTACAAAAAGAAAAGTAGAGACATTAGCAATGTGGAAATTCACATTGTTTATCAAGTAAGGCGAAGCTTTACTTCCGTTGAATGCCCAATCATGTGCAAGAGACATGAAAAAAGGAAATATTTTTGCTTGTACATCATTGGATGATTGAACGAACAGAGCTTCACCCTATTCACTAAGCTAAATGAACATTCATTTAGCAGTGTGAAAATATACTTTTGAAAGTGAGCAATATTTACTCCTTTAGAAAATCAACCCCAATATAAAAAAAGGTGCACAGAAAAGACCATAGAACAGCACATATTCCAAAGACCAAACAGGTGACAAAATGAATTCACACAAGGGGGATGAATTATGTAAGCAATGAGTAATTTAGAGGTTTTGGGATCTAACTTCTTTAACATTTGCTACCACATATGGCTGTGTATATAATCCTGCATTACAATAATAATAATACTTTTGCAAAGAATATAAGCTCAGTTTTTAATGGTTTTTACCCAAGGTTCACACAATGCTTTCAATTCAAACAATTTAAATAAAAAAATAAACAAAAAAAAGTGTGAATCTTGTGTGAAGCATTGATAAATAGACATCTGGACTTGTCAAACCAAATTCTTGATTTGAGCAGAAAATGGCCAGATTGTTTTTTAAAAGAGCCATATTAGTATATCTGAAAAAAGGTTGCAATGCTGCTCTAGGCATTAACCGCTAGGGGCCCGCGCTATAGCCAAATGATGGCTACAGCGCGGACCTGAATATCCGGGAGGCCGTCAATGGACGTCCTCCCGTGCTCGAGCGGCCTGCGCGGCCTGCGCGGCTCGCTCTGTGATCAGCGAGTCTATGAGACTCGCTGGATCACAGATCGGAGTAAGGGGTCGGTCCCGACCCCTTACCACATGATCAGCTGTCAGCCAATGACAGCTGATCATGTGATGTAAACAGAGCTGGTAATCGGCTATTTTTTCTCCTCACGCTTATAGCGTGAGGAGGAAAAAAAAAGCTGATCACCGGCAGAAGACAGAGGAACATCGGTCCCGATCAGGGAGAGCTGCTGACAGCTCATCTGTGCCCATGTGAGCCACCTGTCAGTGCCACCTACCAGTGCACAACAGTGCCGCCTACCAGTGCCCACCAGCACCACCTATCAACAGTGCTGCCCATCATTGTCACCTACCAGTACCCATCATTGTCACCTACCAGTGCCCATCAGTGCCTCCCATCAGTGCCGCCTTATCTGTCCCCATCAGTGCCCACCATTGCAGCTTATCAGTGCCCACCAGCGCAGCCTATCAGTGCCCACCAGTGCCGCCTCATCAGGGCATATCAATGAAGGAGAAAAATTACCTGTTTGCAAAACAAAATATAAAACCTGATTTTATTTTTAAAAAATGTTCATCTTTTTTTATTTGTTTAGCAAATAATAAAATCCCCAGAGGTGATCAAATACCACCAAAAGAAAGCTCTATTTGTGTAAAAAAAATGATAAAAATGTAATTTGGGTACAGTGTTGTATGACCGTACAATTGTCATTCAAAGTGCATCAGCGCTGAAAGATAAAAATAGGTCTGGGCAGGAGGGGGGGGGGGGTAGATTAACATTTTTGGAATAAAAACAACTAATTAGCAATTTAATTTAACATTGCAATATTTTAACCCCTATTCTACTTATCAACCTACCTTACCAATCAACCACAAAAAACAATAAAATAACCATAGAAATGATAACCCTTGTGAGGCATATAATACAAGTGAGCCAAGATCGACATCCTAGTTGGAGGCTAGTGGGATAAATCAGCCCCTGCCTTCCTATTTATTTTGGATATATCAGCAACAAGCAACTCCCTTTCTAATCCCTGACTTTGCTCTAGTCTGCCTGGGTGTTTTGACAACATTTAATTGTTCCAGTATCTGCTGCAAAACAAATTCCAACAGGCATACACAATTATCTAAAATGGTTTTTCATGCTGTAGAATTAACAGCACCCTTCATTGGAAACACTTGAACCATTCTTGAAACACTATTCCCCATACTTTGGGCAATAAAGTGTACATAATTGGTAATATACTCTTATGACTTGTCCTACCAGGACAATACAAGATGGCAGCCGACTCATTGCCATCGGTTCCATGTCTTAATTTACTAAATTAACAAGGCCGTGCCTACCATCTATACGTCAGCAGAGAACAGGTATTGTTCATGTCCAAAGTACTGTAAGCTATTAACTAGCAGCTTTTTAGCAGTGCGGGCAGCATAGGTCAGGGTGAGGCAACAAGAAGGGAACCAATGACTAGAAGGGAAATACAACATGTGATCTTTTTGTAGCTTTCCATTAGTCAATTTAAACATCATTAAGCAATTGAGTGAGCAAGATAGCTATAAAAACAAGCCTCATAAAAATTGAAATTGATGTATAGGGAAACATCAAACTTCACAAGAAAATGTCTTGTTTTCCATTTGCAAGCATCGCCCATGTGACGAGAGCATAGTAAATTAGAATCAGAGGAGAAAGTCTTTGGAGAATTAAGACCATTTCCTGTCCATCATTTGTCTGCATGGAAAATGATACGGCCGACTATATGAAGCTTTCAGTGACTAATTAGAGCAAAGTGTTACTGAAAAACTGCACTACAATATCAAAACATTTCCACTAGTAAAAGCTGAAAAAAATGCTTGTGTTACTGAATATTACTGTACAGAATCGGACAAGTCCCAGTCAGGTAAATAGCCCAATAGAAATATGCAGTAAAATATACAGTATCTGACAAAAGTAAGTACACCCCTCACATTTTTGTAAATATTGTAATATATTTTCATGCGACAACACTGAAGAAATTGCACTTTGTTATACAAGCTGTACACTCACTACTTTACATTGTAGCAGGGTAAATTTGCTGTCCCCTCAAAATAACTCAACACACAGCCATTCATTTTTAAACCGCAGGCAACAAAAGTGAGTACACCCCTAAGTGAAAATGTCCAAATTGGGCCCAAAGTGTCAATATGTGTGGCCATCATTCTTTTCTAGCACTGCCCTAACCCTCTTGGGCATGGAGTTCACCAGAGCTTCACATCACTGGAGTCCTCTTCCACTCCTCCATGACAACATCACGGAGCTGGTGGATGTTAGAGACCTTGCGCTCCTCGACTTCCAGGAGAGGATGCCCCACAGATACTCAATAAGGTTTAGTTCTGGAGGCATGCTTGGCCAGTCCATCACCTTTACCCTCAGCTTCTTTAGCAAGGCAGTGGTTGTCTTGGAGGTGCAACCAGGTGAGGAGTAAAAAGACAAGTGTGTCTTGCCTACAGTCAAGCATGGTGGGAGTGTCATGGTCAGGGGCTGCATGAGTGCTGCTGGCACTGGGAAACTACAGTTCATTGAGGGAACCATGAATGCCAACGTGTACTGTGACATACTGAAGCAGAGCATGATCCCCCTCCCTTTGGAGACTGAGTTTCAGGGCAGTATTCCAACATAACAACCTAAACACATCTCCAAGACAACCACAGCCTTGCTAAAGAAGCTGAGGGTAAAGTTGATGGACTGGCCAAGCATGTCTCCAGACCTAAACCCTATTGAGCATCTGTGGGGCATCCTCTACCGGAAGTGGAGGAGCGCAAGGTCATTAACATCCACCAGCTCCATGATGTTGTCATGGAGGAGTGGAAGAGGACTCCAGTGGCAACCTGTGAAGCTCTGATGAACTCCATGCTCAAGAGGGTTAAGGCAGTGCTGGAAAAGAATGATGGCCACATAAAATATTGACACTTTGGGCCCAATTTTGACATTTTCACTTAGGGGTGTACTCACTTTTGTTGCCTGCGGTTTAGACATTAATGGCTGTGTGTCGAGTTATTTTGAGGGGACAGTAAATGTACACTGTTATACAAGCTGTACACTCACTACTTTACATTGTAGCAAAGTGTAATTTTTTCAGTGTTGTCACGTGAAAAGATAATAAAATATTTACAAAAATGTGAGGGGTGTACTCACTTTTGTGAGATATTGTAGATCAAGATTACTGCAACACTTAAAACATTGTCAAGATATATTTGTTCGACAAATTTTTTATTGAGGCACAGCCCAAGTGCCATTTAAATGCCTCACTGGCTCAAAGTAGAACCAGTTATACAAAAAAAAAAAAAAAACAAGAGGCCAGGCATTATAAAACTAAAAGACCAGAACAGTCTCCCACAGTATTTCCTCTCCGGTCAACTCATCTCCTCTGAACCCAGGCCATGCCTAGGGGCTACCACCAGGGTAATAAAAAAACAAAGAACCTATGCTGTCATCATACCAGATAGACGTTTGGGGTGGGGGAGTGTTACAGTTCTGTTCCCTGTTGGTATTCTCAGCCTTTAAAGTAGTATGTGGACCAAGAACACCCATCTGGACTCAATAATGCTCACAGAGGTACATTATTGTAGAGGAGATGGCCCTCAGGGATTATCATGTCTCTAGTTATGGTATGAAAACAAGCCAGCCCTGTTTAATGTCTACAGTGGACCAAACTACTGTTTAAGTGTCTACCAAATATTATACCATAATAAACTGTATGCTGTTTTTTTTAAGAACAGTATCTTTATTGCCCACTGTAAAAAAACATGAACAAAACTCATAATCAATAGCTAGTAGATGTCCACCAATATGAACTATCAGTGTAAAGGGTATTTTTTCAATGTTCAATAATTAACCGTAAGTGTAAGGCCTCAAAGGATTTCCAATCCATAAAACTTTCAGTGAGTATATGTACAATGTTCATGCCTAGGTACAGGTAAGAAATCAATCCTCATCCATAAATGGTTCTCCATGGCACACTAAAGTTATACATTTCTTCTAGGATAAAAGCAATTCCAAAACTATGATAGAAAGCCTATTGGGACCCTTTAAATTCTATGCTTTTGACAGTGCACCCCAAAGATCCTGCATGTTGCAGTTTGGGTACACCCTCTACACAGTGCAGTGATGAACAGTCTCAAACAACAACTGCACCAAGAGACCCATGGTTTTCAGTAAGGGGAAACCTTCCCAATAGGATCGTACCCTTCCCCTCATTATCTAAACTTTTATCATCAAAAAGTAAAATGGCCTTAGCCAGAATTCCACTTTGAGTCATTCATTAGGAAGCATTCACATTATTGAAGGACTGTGGAAAGGTCATTTGAACACCAACCTCAGAGATATGCCCCGTTTCTCACCCTGTGTACTCCGGGAGGCATGGGGGACTTTTAGCACTTGTTAAAGCATTTTAAGGGCCCCGTAGCAAAATGTTGTTGCTTCCACAGCAACCTTCCTCTGTGGCATCAGGCAGTGTCAATTGAGACAATAATATTATTAATTTTAACAAAATATGCCTAAATATAGGACCGTAGCAGTAGAGGTATCCGCATAGTCAGTATACTATTATGGATATGTATTGTGGACAGAGGTTCCCAGAGAAGAGCACAAAACAAACAGTGCAATCCCACAGTGTAGCATTTAAAAAATAAATGACAATTTATTGAAAAATAGAAATGCATTTACAAAAGGCATGCAAGGCTGGAGTTTCTCTGGCTGCCACTCGGACATTTCTGGCTCCCAAGTCACCTTAATGCCTAAGCTTTAGTTGCCTCAATAAAATTCCTAGTAGGGCCCCCCTCCATCCCTTGGCCCTGTAGCAGCTGTGTTGCCTACTATGGCTATGGTTACTCTCTATTCAATCAAATAGCATAGATTTTCAGAAAATAATTTTAAAATAAAAAGGGGTTAATTGTAAAACCTTCATACACAGTTGGGAGGTACTATTAACAAAGGCACACATGTCAGTACTTGTGATAATTTAACATATAGTGGGGTTACTTGGAAAATAAAGCAAATAAAGCAGAATCACTTCTGTACTCATAGGGGGATACTGTAGACTTAAATAAATATTTCCATCCAGGTTGATCAAATTTATACAAGACTTGTGTGCAAAAGGTCACCAGATAGATTAATTATCTATAACATATTAAAAATCCTAACAAAAAAGCACAAACACTAGGAACAGATAAATAAACATAACACAGAATGGTCTATTATAACTACCAGGGCTCACTTTTATTATACAAAGGTATATAGTTGCCAAGAATGGTAGCAGGCTTTTCTGATGCAAAACTCATACCACCCATTTTTCCTATTCCTCTACGTAGATGGGATCAAGCCTTTGGAAAACATACAAGAGGTTTTTGAATATTTGCATATCTTCTAAAAACAAAAACATGTTTAGAACAAACATTGCTCCATTTGTTTTGTTTTTGTATTTATCCTCAATACGAATGTCACGTTCTTCCGTTATTACATGAGTCATTAATGGACGCCAGGGATGTGTAGGGCAATTTGTAATGTTTCATATTTTTTTATGACTGCTGGAATCTAACCAAAAGTCATTATCATGGTTATAATTAGAGAGAAACTTACAGGAATTATGGAAGAATGTTGACTGTAAGTAGAAATTGATGGGTATGAACTTATATAATACAACATACTCTTGTCTCAAGAGAATACTACAATGGGACCTACAGTGTGCTGGAGCCCCCAGTTCCTTCCAATGGTGAAAATGGAGTCTCCATTTATACTTTATACAATGTCGAATTGCGGAATGTGCTCCGTGCAACTGTGATAATATTACCCCACCATATCGGCTGCTAGGAGACCTTGGACTAAGCTTTACTGCATTTAGAAACTACTATTTGGCTTAGCAAAATACGTTTTTTTCCAAAGAAAGTTAAAAATAGCATAAAACAATCTATGGTCAAATTTTATGATGGGCCAATAACCAAGCACATAAGACCAAGGGAGGTGAGTCACTTAGATTGATATACACAGAAAAACTGAGGCTTTTCTTCACACATAAATTAGAAACGAATCCCCTAAAGTGATTATGTGCATTCAAAATTTACTTTATACAGTATCAAAATAATTTAGGAATATTTGTAATAAACCATAAATTTTTAATTAGTAATACAGTACTTAAAATCAAATTGTTGCAGGGCTGTGCAAGACATGTCAAGATGTAAAGGTATAATATTGTTAAACATTTTATATCAAGAAGCCCTGCACTGGTCTATATAAATGGTTGTTTGTTCACCTACAGTTAGTTAATTGCAACCACTCAAACATCACATTTTTTTCTTTGAAACTCTTGTCGCCTACGTAATGCATATGCGGCGGCAAAGAGGGCAGGCTTTAACAACCACACGCCGCACATATACATCCATGTGGGAGCCGAGGTTTCTTGACTGAGCTGTCATAGGCGGCTTACAGTCTCTAAGACCAACCAGGAGCTGACAGGACCGACTCTCAATCATGGGACCACTGTGACAGCCAATCACAAAGGTCACAATGATATGGCAGTCTTTCCCATCCCCCAAAAAAGATCATGTTAAAGGAACACCAGGGCTGGACAAGAAAAAAAATGTCATCTATTGGAGCTTTCCAGTGCTTAAATGTGGTGGCTACAATAGTTGGCTTTTTTCCCCCCCATTTTATTTTGACCTTGTGGTCCTGCCAGTCTTAAGCCTCATACACATGATTGGATTATCCGACGGGAATTGTGTGAGGACAGGCTGTTGTCGGAAAATCCAACAGTTTGTATGCTCCATCGGACAATTGTTGTCGGATTTTCCACCAATAAATGTGGGGTAGCATGCTTTAAAATTGTCTGCCAACAAATGTGTGTCGATGGATTATCAGTCGGACAAAATGCCAAAGTACAAACATGCATGCTCAGAAGCAATGCTAACCATAAGACAACATTAGAAGAAGTTGCCCAAAGGGTGGCGCTAAAGAGTTGAAAAACCACGTAGTTTCGTGTTTGTTTGCCGACAATTTTTTTCTGTTTGTATGCAATACAAGTTCATGGCCAACGCCCTTGAGACAAAAGTCCTACGCTTTGTCTGCAGAAAATCCGATCATGTGTATGAGGCTTTAGAATGACAACTCTCACTCATTGTAATGCATTTGTGGAAGAAATACCGTATAAAGCAATAGTGGATTGACATTTTCAGCATTGCATGCGGTATTTGGGAAAACACTTAAAGTGTACGTAAACCCTCCTAACATTTTCAGCCAAGGAAGCTGCCATCTTAGCCTCTGTTTAATCTACAATGGCCATGATGCTGCACATGTGATCAGTTATGACACCAGCCATTGGATGGATTGACAGTTTGGTTTAGAGCACAACCAATGGGAGTGTTACATTTCCGGCACGTGCCGGAAAGGAAACTGGTAAATGGATGGGTTTACTTCTG
The DNA here is from genome assembly GCA_029206835.1 of Rana muscosa. Lineage (NCBI taxonomy): Eukaryota > Metazoa > Chordata > Amphibia > Anura > Ranidae > Rana > Rana muscosa. The sequence goes on from CM055117.1 coordinate 153,173,686, forward strand.
CTTTAAATACCTCATGCGATCTGGTTCTGCGAATGGAACCCATTGGCTCCAAGTTATATTCGGATTTTTCAAAACTTCACAATTCATTCATTTGAAGTATAAAAATCTAAAGGTTGAGCATAAGGCTACTATCACACTGAAGCGCTGGCGGTATAACGGCGTATTTTTTGCCGCGATTTGCGGGCGCTAGCGGGGGGATTTTAACCCCCGCTAGCGGCCGAAAAAGAGTTAAAACCGCCCGCACTAACGCCTCTTTGCGGTGTTTTGGAGGCGCTACCCTATTGATTTCAATGGGCAGGGGCGCTATAGGAGCGGTATTTTTACCGCTCCTATTGCGCCTTAAAGATGCGGCTTGCAGGAGTTTTTTGACCCTCTTGCAAGCGCAACACGCTCCAGTGTGAAAGCACTCGGGCTTTCACACTTGATACAATTGAGCGGCTTTTTTGGGGTGCATTGCAGGTGCTATTTTTAGCGCAATAGCGCCTCAGTGTGAAAGGGGCCTAACATTTTCATTCATTCGTTTTCGAATTTGGCTGGCTTTTAGGTTTTTCTGTGCATGTTTCAGAAATGTACAATATTTACAAGGGGGAGAAGCCTGAACAAAAAAAACATTCACCGAACTTGTCCTGCTGTAGAACACTGGCATACAAGTCTATTTGTAATACAAATCCCTGTACTTTCCTCTACAAGAGTTTGCCACCCCCCGATCCTGTTCTTTTGTTCTTCCCAAAAAATTGAGCCCTTTTTCTCTGCATTTTGCATTCACTTCTCCGGTTTTCTTGTTTGCTGGCCTGAGGTGGTTGATAATAAACAGAAGGGGAAATGGTCTGTGAATTCTGTCTGAAAGAGCAGAATCCAAACCTCACTCAGGTCACAGCTTCTTCATCAACTGGTCTTTAGAAGTTTTCCCAATTAAGCACTTCTTTTCACATAACCCGTGTAGGATTAGTAAACTTCTATCAGCATCATTCAAGCAACAGAAATGGCACTAGAACAAACCAGCCACAAAGGAAATGGTATACATCATAATCTTTATTCTGCGTAGGAAAATATCTCAATTAAGAAAATGTCATTGGCATTACCACCAATTCCTTCCACAGGTGAACAGAGAAAATGGCAGTTTATAGTATATCAATTCACATTTACAAACAGTTCATAAAAATATACGAGCTTCTTAATATACTGCTACAGCTCAGCCCCAGACAATGGCTTCATACTTTTTACATCACAATTATTCACAGTGTGCCAGAAGCCCAGTCATAAATTTAACAACCTAGGAGAGTTCACTATGCAGAAAAATCAATCTATTAAAATAGAAAAATTAGAGCGAATACTGCTGGCATGTTTTTGAAGATGTAGTCTGTGGGGATGTCAACCTTACCCATCCTAAAAAAAAACTCTTATGCCGCGTACACACGGACGTTTTTCTCATCGAGAAAAACGAAATTTTTCCCATTCGACGAGAAAAACGATAGTCTGTGGGCTTTCTGTCGTTTTTTTCGACGAGAAAAACAGCATTAAAAACGACGAGAAAAATTAGAACATGTTCTAATTTTTCTCGTCGTTTTTTTCGACATGTTTTCCGCGGCAGTGTTTCCCATAGGGAAACACTACCGCGGAGCCCACAGACGGTCGTTTTTCTCGACAAGAGAAAAAACGACGTGAAAAACGACCGTGTGTGGGGAACAAGCCGTTCCCACGTTTTTAATGACATTATTCACGGCGGTTTTTTAACCGCCGTGAATAATGATCGTGTGTACGCAGCATTAAAGTGGATGTAAACCAACTCTCATCCTTTCTAATCTCCTGCCATAGTGCTGATCTATAAGGATATAGATGCCTTCTGCATGTATCCTTACCTGCCAAATGTCTCCCCTCTGTGTTACGAAAGCTGAAAAACTGCAAATTCTGTGGGTAGGTCTGTTGTCCGGAGCTCGTGGGTGGAGTTGTGATGTCAGTAGACGCCCCGCCCTCCTCTACACTCCCCTTGTCAGCATGCATTTTCTCCTGTATATTTCTAAAGCCTTGTACACACGGTCGGACTTTTTGCCAACAAACTTCAAAATGAGCAAGTTTGACAAAAAATCCGACCGTGTGTACGCTCCCTCGGACAAACTTTTTTGGTTTTCATCGGACAAATGTTCGGTCTGCAAACTGCAAACAAAAGTCCGATGGACCAAAGTCCGACCGTGTGTACAGAAATCCATCAGACTTTTGTCCGAAGGACAAATAAGCATGCCCAGAACCAATGTTAAAATCAACCAACAATAGCAAAAGTTGACCAAAGGGTGGCGGTAAAGAGCAGAAAAACTACGTGATGTTGGAAAAGTTTTGGGAAAGTTTGCAGAAAAGTCCTGCCGTGTGTATGCTATGGGTGTGCCCGGCCCACTCCCTTCGGACAAAAATCCACGGAAAAGTTTGTTTGAAGTCCGACCGTGTGTACGAGGCTTTACACTAAATTATGCTATGATCACTAACATCCAGTCAAAACCCAGAAAAGTAAAGTAACCACATGACTTCTCAGGCTCGTGCATGAGATATGTAAACCACCTGTCACTCACAGCAGGGGGGAAGAATAGACAGGGTTTTCTCCATTTGTCTGTTTTATCTCACTGAAAAAAGATGAGGATTGCTCAGAGCTGGATTAACTCTTTGTGGCAAGACTGGGCACAGATGATCTGAAATCCTATACTATACATTGTGCCAGCCAAAATAAAAAAAAACTTTTTTTCGGGTTTACATCCACTTCTCCTCAAAACATTTGTCCATATTAGAGCCATGGAATTTCTCTGGTGGCATCCTTGTCCTGGGTCAGTGACTCACAAAGTACTGAAACAAGAATCAGGATGATGATATTCACCTTGGAAAACAAGTCAGCAAAGTTATCTACCTCATTTCAAATGGATCAATTCCCTTCTACACCTCTCTTCCACACCATGCACATTTAGGTGCCATATTTCTACAAATCCTGATTATGCCCACCACTGTTTCAAATATGATCTTTTGATAATCTGGTGGTTTGGGCATTTCACACATATCTACATTAAAGGAGTTGTAAAGGCAGAAGGTTTTTTAACCTTAATGAATTCTACGCATCAAGATAAAAAAAAAACTTCTGTGTGCAGCAGACGCCCTCCAGCACCCCTAATACTTACCAGTGACCCCTCTCTCTCCAGCAATGTCCACGAGTGCCCAAGTCGCTCCTCCTGATTGGCTGAGACACAGCAGCGGCACCATTGGCTCCCGCTGCTGTCAAAGTCAGCCAGCCAATAAGGAGAGAGAGGGGGCAGGGCCAGGCGGAGCTCCATGTCTGAATGGACACAGGGTGCTGCAACTTGGCTTGGGTGCCCCTATAGCAAGCTGATTGCTGTAGGGGCACTCGACAGGAGGGAGGGGCCAGGAGCTCCAGCCAGGGACCCGAGAAGAGGAGAATCTGGGCTGCTCTGTGCAAAACCACTGCACAGAGGAGCGATGTATAACATGTTTGTTATATTTAGAGAGAAAAAAAACGAGACTTTACAAATCACTTTAAAGTGTTTGTTACCCCAACAATTCCTATTCCTGATATGTGCCTGCTGTAGCATGCACTTTTATGAGAAAGTATCCTGTTCTCATTGTATTGCTTCCTTTGTGTGAAATCCCTGGTAGTCCTGCTAGTCCCTCTGCTTTCCTATTAAAAGCTGGCCACACTAAGCAGGAGAACACACACTGTGGTCAGTTCTCTAGCTGAGCTGGGAACTCAGCCTGCTCTCCTCCAAGACTCAGACTTGTCCTGACACACCTTCCCTGCATAGCCTTTCACTGGGAAGTTCAGTACTGCAGATGAGAACAGAGGAAACATAAAAAAGGGGAAAAGGGGGATTTAAAATGTTTTTTATATCTATACACAAATGTTTTGCCTTTCATTTAAACGGATTGTTTTACAAGGTGATTATTTACAATCACTTTAAAGTAAAACCCATGGTTGGACATGCTTTCAATCACTTACAAACAATTTTTTAGATAGAAACAAGAGTGACTGGATAGGCTGGAAAATCTTCAGTCTTTGTGCAATTGGATTCTAGTAAAAAGGGAGCACTTGCCCTTAGTGGGCCTTGATCCCCTTCCTCAGCAGTTCTGTAGGAACATACACTTAGCCGTCTCTGTTCCACCTCGATGGTCCTGTACAGACTTGCACATTGTAAAGAATGGAACTAGTCTCATATGTGCGGCAGGTACTGGGCCTGACTGGGAGAATTAGTCAGAAAAGACTGGGATATGCAGATTGGGCCACACAGTTCAGCGCAGCAGGGACAGAAAAATATCCCGTCCCCCCCCCCAAAATAAGCCCTTCCCCGAAAATAAGACCTAGCGTGATTTTCGGGGATGGATGCAATATAAGCCCTACCCTAAAAATAAGCCCTAGTTAAAGTCCTTGTAAAAACATGTAATCCGCTTTGTAAAAAGATCATATAATGTGCAGTGTGTCTCCTTGTGTAACGTTATTGTGGAAAATACCTTATTTACAGCGCGGCTGGGCGCTCACGTGACCCGCTGGAGATCTTCTCTCCTCTCGACTGACGTCAGCGGCCCCACCCTCTGCAGTGCTCGGAGAGGGGCTGATGTCAGCAGGGATCTCAGCCTCTCCCTCTGCAGTATTTTGAGCGGGGAAGAAGAGCTCCGGCGGGTCACGTGAGCACCCAGCGGTGCTGTAAATAAGGTATTTTGCACAATAAAGTTACACAAGGAGACACACTGCACATTATATATTCTTTTCACAGAATGTATTACATAATTTTACAATGACTTTAACCAAGGTTTTGGGATTACAGAATGTCATAATGCTGACTCCTGAGCTGACAGGGGAGAGGAAGAGGGGGAGAGAAGACAGGGGACACAGGAACTTTTTTAAAAACAAACATTTTATTCTTTTATCCCAGGTTTTTTAGAACATAGAGAGGGGTAACTGACACAGCACAAGCACTGTGCTGGATATCATGCTTTAAAGGATCGGGATATTTTTATTTTATTTCCAAAAGACTATTTAAATAAATGTAGATTATTGTACATACCGTAAAAAGATGAGACATCCTCTAAAATAAACCCTAGTGTGTTTTTGTAGCCAAAATTATTATAAGACCAGGTCTTATTTTCGGGGAAACACGATATGTTCTCTTCTCTCTCAAAAACAAAAATGTTATATATTGCAGTTTACCAATTCATAAATGCGGTGGCTGCATTTGTTTTCTTTTTAGGCCTGTTTTCCTTAATTTTCACCTGGTGATTTTGCCAGACAGTGTCTCCTCTCCACTAAAGAAGCAAAACAGCCACCCCTGGCCAGCAACATTGCCAGTCTGGGAAGAGGGTAGTGTTAAACTAGCAGATTTAGATGAATGCGACTAACAAGCTAAACGTCCAACTAACACTTTTTAAGCAGTCACAGCAACAGTTTTTATTTATTTCCTTTTGGGATAAAAATGTTACATAAATCAATAAAAGCTGATCATTGTAAGCACCCCTGTCAGTGTTTAATAGTTTGTCTCTGCCACTTTTGCTGATCAGTTTGTTCTATTAAAGGAAGTTGAAAAATAACACTTATTGGCATGATCACCAGGTGAAAAGAAAGGGAAACCCTAAAAAAGTAATCTGATGCCGTGTACACGCGATCGATTTTCTCGACGGTGAAAACACCGTCGAGAAAATCGACGGGAAAAACGAGGAACAGCTTGGTCCCCTACACACGGCCGGTTTTCATTCCATTTTTTCTCTTGGTCGAGAAAAACGACCGTGTGTAGGCTCCCTGGCAGTGTTTCCCTATGGGAAAACTGTCGCGGAAAAAATGCCGTGAATCACGACGAGAAAAATTAGAGCATGTTCTAATTTTTCTCGTCGTGACTCTTGCCGTTTTTCTCTTCGGGAAAAATGCTGGAAAGCCCACACACGGTCGTTTTTCTCATCAAAGAGAAAAAATTTAATTTTTCCCCGACGGAAAAAAATAGGATTTTTATAACAGCTTATCTGTAAAATCCTTTTCTTGGAGTACATCACGGGACACAGAGCGGCATAGTCATTACTATGTGGGTTATATAGTTTACCTTCAGGTGCTGGTACTGGCAACTTCCAAACCGGAAGTACCCTCCCCTATATAAGCCCCTCCCATCCGGGAGCACCTCAGTTTTGTAGCAAAGCAATAAGTGTCCCCAAAAGAGGGGTGGGAGCTCTGTGTCCCGTGATGTACTCCAAGAAAAGGATTTTACAGATAAGCTTTTTATAAAAATCCTATTTTCTTTCTCGTACATCACGGGACACAGAGCGGCATATTCATTACTATGTGGGACGTCCCAAAGCAATGCCCAAATGAGGGGAGGGATACACCATACATAAGCTGGGCGCTATCAGACATGAGGATCTTTTGCAGCCTGCAACACACTGCGCCCAAAGGCGACATCCTCCTGACTTCTAACGTCCACCTGGTAGAACCTAGTAAACGTGTGTACTGAAGACCATGTTGCGGCCTTACAGATTTGAGCCAGGGAGGCCTGGTGATGCACTGCCCATGAAGTTCCAACTGCTCTCGTGGAGTGCGCCCTAACTTTGAATGGAGGCGGTCTCCTTCTCAAGCCATAAGCTTGCATAATGACCTGTCGAATCCACTTGGCTAAAGTAGATTTTGATGCTGCCTGACCCTTTCTGGGGCCTTCCGGCAGAATAAACAAAGTATCCGTTCTGCGAATCTGAGCAGTGGCTTTTAGATAAGCTTTAACTGCTCTTACTACATCCAAAGAATGTAATAACTTTTCCTCTACCGAAGTAGGTTTGGGGAAAAAAGAAGGAAGAACCACAGCTACTAGAAAAATCAATTTCCTGGTGAGAAGAACCAAGGAAATGTGCTGTAATGGTTCAAATGGTTGTTTCTGTAGAACCGACAGAACCAGGTTTAAGTCCCATGGACATATGGGAATATTAACCGGAGGGCTAATACGCATCACTCCTTGTATAAAAGCTTTGACTAGTGAATGCAAAGCCAAGGGCCTTTGAAAAAATATTGATAAGGCCGAAATCTGACCCTTGATAGTACTCAAGGCAAGCTTCCCATCTACAGCCCACTGTAGGAAGTCCAGAATCCTACCTATTACGTACTTACTTGGATGCCATTTCCTGGCCTCACACCAAGCGATGTACGCCTTCCAGATTCTATAGTAGATCTGCCTGGATACCGGCTTCCTGGCATTGATCATGGTAGCTACCACAGGATTAGAGAGACCTCTCTTTTTTAGAATGTGGGCTTCAATAGCCAGGCCGTCAAACCTAGGGCTGGTAAGGAAGGGTGGTATATCGGTCCTTGCGAAAGCAGGTCCGGACGATGTGGGAGGGTCCAAGGACTCCCCACAGACATTTTTACAATCTCCGCGTACCATGCTCGTCGGGGCCACGCTGGAGCCACCAGAATCACTGGTTTCTTTTCTACCCTGATTCTGCGGAGTAATCGAGGTAACAATTGTGGCGGTGGGAATGCATATATCAGCTTAAACTGATCCCAAGGGAACACTAGGGCATCCGAGCCGCAAGCTAGGGGATCCCTTGTCCGAGAGACAAACCTGTCCACCCTTGCGTTGAATGTGGATGCTAGCAGATCTACATCCGGTGTTCCCCACCGCTGACATATTGTCCGGAAAACCTCGGGGTGAAGGGACCATTCCCTTGGGCATAATTGTTGGCGACTTAGAAAGTCCGCCTTCCAATTCTCCACTCCTGGAATGAATACCGCGGATATGGCTGGGACATATCTTTCTGCCCATTTCAGAATGCAATTTACTTCCCTCTGGGCTGCACGACTCCTGGTGCCACCCTGATGATTGATATATGCCACTGCCGTGGCATTGTCCGATTGAATTCTGACAGGGGACCCTTGGAGTTTGGATGTCCATGCTACTAGGGCATACCGGGCTGCTCGTATCTCTAAGAGATTGATGGGCAGGGCCTTTTCCGCATCCGACCATCTGCCCTGGAGAGACCATTGCTCCAGTACTGCTCCCCAGCCTATAAGGCTGGCATCTGTAGTGATCACCTTCCAAGAAATCGGACTGAAGGATTTCCCTTTTTCCAGATTCTGGGGAACCAACCACCAACGGAGGCTCTTGCGAACGGAAGGGGACAAGGACATTGGTAAGTCTAGGGCCTGAACTTTTTTGTTCCAGGCTGACAGTATGGCCCTTTGCAAATTCCTTGAATGGAATTGACCGTAGGGTACTGCTTCGAATGATGCCACCATTTTTCCCAGCAGCCTCATGCACAGGCGTATGGACGGCTGTCTTTTTGTACCCACTAGGTGGATCAAATCTCTCAAAGACGACACCTTTTCTTGAGGCAAGAACATTTTTCTCTGGTCTGAATCCAGCCTTAGCCCCAAGTATTCCAGACTTTTGACTGGTTTTAGGGCTGACTTGTCTCGGTTGATAATCCAACCGTGAGATTCCAGATACTTGATTGTCTTGTGAACGACCACTTCTAGTTTTTCCACTGAGTGGTCTATCAGCAACAAGTCGTCTAGATATGCCATTATCGTTACACCTTGTGTTCTTAGATTGGCCAATAATGGGGCCAGAATTTTTGTGAACACTCTTGGTGCTGTGGCCAGACCGAAGGGTAAGGCTCTGAACTGAAAATGGCGCCCTTCTACTGCAAAGCGTAGAAATTTTTGGTGAACTGGAAAGATGGGAATGTGCAAATAAGCATCTTTGATGTCGATCGAGGCTAGCCATTCCTCCCTTTGTAGGGCAGTGGTCACCGATCGGATCGACTCGATCCTGAAAGTTCTGATATGTAGGAATTTGTTTAGCCCTTTTAGATTTAATATGGGCCTCACGTCCCCGTTTGGTTTCGGGACTGTAAAGAGGTTTGAGTAAAACCCGAACCCGCATTCTTCCAGGGGAACTTCCATAATTACTCCTTGGAGCAATAGTTGTTCTAGTGCCAACAGGAGGGATCCTCTCTTCCGGGGATCCCTTGGCACGTTCGACCTTATAAAATGGGAAGAAGGGGAGTCTTTTAACTGCAATTTGTATCCCAGACTTACTGCGGAGAGCACCCATCTGTCTCTGATCGTGTCCCGCCAGGTCTCTGCGAACAACTGGAGTCTTCCCCCCACCCGATTGAGTGGGGGCAACCCTTCATGCATTTGACTTTGGGGGAGGTTTTGTACCTCTCCTGACCCAGGGTTTCTTGTTACCCTGCGATTGTCCCTGATTTTTTCCCCCGGGATTTGACCGAGGAGGCCGTCGGAACTGTTTCACAGCCGATGTCCTAGGGACTGGAGAAGCAGGCCTCTTAAAAGAGGGACCTCTAACTCTGTTTTTAACCGGCAAGAGTGTACTTTTACCGCTGGAAATTTTCTGGATATATTTGTCCAGGTCTTCCCCGAATAAGCGTTCACCATGAAATGGGAAGCTAACCAGCAATTTTTTACAGGGAGCTTCAGCAGACCAGTTTTTGAGCCATAGAAGCCTGCGCATATGTACTACAGACAGCGTAAGGCCTGATGGATTGAATCCTTTATGGCGTCAACCGCAAAGCATAAGGCTCTAGGTAGATCAGCTAGGGCAAGGGCCTGCTGATCTGGCAAGTCCCTTAAGACCTGTTTCAACTGATCCTTCACTGCTTGGCAGACCCCAATAGCTGCCACTGCTGGTTGTGTCACCAAGCCTGCTGTAGAGAAAGCAGATTTTAATAAGGACTCCAATTTTTTATCTATTGGGTCCTTGAACATTTGGACATTATCTACTGGACATGTCAGTGATTTATTCACACAAGAGATGGCTGCGTCCACTGTAGGGACCCTCCATTTTTTGATGAACTTATCCTCCATGGGATAGACCACCGGAAATCTCTTGGGAGGAGTAAATATTTTATCAGGATGTTCCCAATCCTGGTAAATGAGCCCTTCCAGTAAAGGATGGATTGGAAAGTAACAAACAGTCTGGGGAGCTTTTAGCAACCCCAACGAGGAGACAGAAGTGGATGATGGCTCCGCAAGGGGCATTTTAAATGCTGATCGGACCATGTTAGTCAGGGACTGAACCCATAATCTTTCAGCATGTGATGCTGAAAATGGCTCTTCCACTGTTGATTCCTCTACAACAGAATCAACCTCATCCTGATCCCCTTCAGGTAGGTCGATCCCTGTATGGGACTGTTGCTCTGCTAACAGGTACTCTGAGGGAGGAGACGGAGATCGGGCGCTCTTTCCCTGTGACAGGGAAGCAGCGATCAATGTTGTCAATCTCTCTTCCAGTCCTCCCAGAGCTGAGGAAAAAACCTCCTCTGTTATATACCCAGGAGCAGGTGAACTGAGGACAGCCACAGTACCAGGTACTCCTGAGGGTGCTCTACGGTCACTAACCTCTGATTTTTCAGGGGAGATTGGTGCAGCTGAAGCATGCCCAAGATCCTCAGAGCCCGATGGAGACCCCCTATGCTTCCTGGGATTCTTAGTCCCGGAGACTTTAGACGGCATATTCCTAAGCCCAAAGCTGAGGTATTCCAGCCGAAAATACACCACTTACTGACAATAGTCTAGCACAATTGCTGCTATATAAACAGTTGGTGTCTACTAATGTGCCTTTCTATGGGGATGCCTGCATCAACCGCCTGCTGTATGCCTTTCTAAATGTTGCCAGCTCTGTTTCTGCCTTCCATAACCAGCTGACAACACCTAATTGTGCTTTTTATCATGCTGGGACGCCCGCACATGCGCAGAAGCGCTGCGGCGCGCACAGAGCGTCATCCACCAAGCTCCACCCCTTTTTCCAGCTCACCTCTATAAATAGAGGCGCGGGCACGTGCGCCTTCGGTGCTCTTTTTGAAAAGGAACTAGGGACAGAAGCCAGGGCCCTGTTTGCCACAGGGCCGGAGGATGGACGAGCATTGCAACATGGCAGAGGAAACAGTTTCCCATCCAGAGAACTCACCATCTGCCTGGATTTTGACTTGGAAAGAAAACATCCACATGACAAGAAAACAACGTTCCACAGCGGCCTCTAGTGGTTTAACACAGGTACCGCAGTTTAACCATTTTTTTTTTCTCTTGACCACTCTTAAAATTATTACATTTTTTAGTAGTTACAGGCATGCACAGATATTTAGCGGGAATACCGTTAGGTAACAGGCAGAAAGACATATTAGGCTTGGGGGTCCCCCAATAGAACCAAGTTCCTGAGGGGCCCCCACTTACCTTTTCCCCGCCGCAGGACTCTGTTTGGTCCACAGAAGCCCAAACTTCACCTCTCACGGCAGGCATTGTAATTAAACCTTCAGGGACCGGGTTCCCAAGGATTCCACTCCCCTGGACCTGTATAGCACCCTGCACAGAAAACATCTTGGTCGTGGGTATGACCAGAGCTCTGGATCCCAGGGTCCGGCCCTCCTAAGAGAAGCATTACAGGCAAAACCTTGCTCTTCTCTGCAAGGCCCGGGTACCGACCGTTTAGCTATGAAGCTTTTTTGGTCGGATCCGGAATAGCTTACGGAGGCCCAAAAGAACCTGTACGCAAGCTTAGTGAAAAAACACATGTTACTTCTTGGCCAACACCTTAGACACTGGCAAAAAACTGAGGTGCTCCCGGATGGGAGGGGCTTATATAGGGGAGGGTACTTCCGGTTTGGAAGTTGCCAGTGCCAGCACCTGAAGGTAAACTATATAACCCACATAGTAATGACTATGCCGCTCTGTGTCCCGTGATGTACGAGAAAGAAATGGTCGTGTGTACGCGGCATGACACACCCTCCACATCTAAGCATTGGTAAGCTGTAATAGATTACATTTTTGTTTCTGTTTCTTACGTTTACTGCTTTAAAATAATAACAAGTCTATCTTAAAAGAGGAGTGCGGGATTTAGACAAAACAAACACACATACTCACCTATGTGGCTGCAGCCTCTGTCTGAGGCTGCAGCTGTCCCAAACCAGCTCTAAGACTGAGAACCGAGTGATTACATGACCTCCAATTGCTCAGTTCTTGATCTTCACTGAGCAGAGAGTGATGACTGTTAATCACCTGCTTTTTGCTTTGCCCCTCCAACACTCACTAAAGCGTCGGGTTGTGGAGGGGGTAGGGGCATCTGGCTCAGGCTCTCAGCAGTGAGCTAAGAGGCTGAGCCAGTTCCCCATGGTGGATCCCAGCATTAATGTCAGGATACCTGCAGAGCCTGGACCAGATCAGTGACATAGGATCTGTGACACAGGCGACAGCAGGCTTCAATCCGCTGTTGGCTGAATATGGGTGAACTAAGTGCAGTCCTGTGACCCACAGGAGACGCATGGCCAAAAAAAACGTTTGGCCATAATTCTCTTGTAACAAGGACACAGAAGTTTTAGTAATGAGGCAAGAATAAATTCCATTATGATGACGTCAAGGAACACGGGCTTTAAAAAGGACAACACTTTCTGTAACTAAATTACAAAAATACTTCAATGGTTTGTAAAGAAGAAAACAATGGCAACTTGGACAATTTAAATGGAATTTAGATGGAAATAAAAAAGCTGTTGAAATCACGTTATATGAACAATTAATGATTCTTTCAATACAGTGGGAGAACAGCTAAAATTAAATATCTGACATTCCAACAAATTACATTGCTTTGCCCGTCTCTGTATTTGAAAGCATAGCGAAGAAAATGAGATGTGTCTATTGTACTATAGGCACTGAAGTATTTTTTTAAGATCTGTCCAACTACAACAATATAAAGGAGTAAGGAATGGCCACAAACATGTCCTATTTTTTGGCTATAATGGTATGGTATTGGTACGCCTACCTTTACATGAACTTTAAAGTGGTTGTAAACCCTTTTATCTTTTTTTTTTTTTTTTGACTAACCTGCAAGACAAAGCTATAATGAGCTAGTATGACTAGCATACTAGCTCATTATGTACCACTTACCTTCGATCGGGGCCCCCGAAGTCGTCCGTGTCCCTCCTCTAGCCGCATCCATCGCTGCGGCGATAGCCGGAATGTTACTTCCGGGTATCACCGCTGCAGCCAATCACAGCGCCGCTCCGGCGCTGTGATTGGCCGGAGCGGAGAAGACGTGACTCCGCGCGTGAGCTGTCGAATTCGGCTACGTCGTCGAATGTTGCGACCTAGCCGAATTTGTGAATGGGGTGACGTCAGCGTCGCCGCATTTACATACAAATATCTCCTTAACCGTGTAGGTTAAGGAGATATTTCTTGCACCTACAGGTAAGCCTTAATCTAGGCTTACCTGTAGGGCTTTGTTTAAAAAGTGGGTTTACAACCACTTTAATGTCATCCCAGTCTTAGTCAGTAGTGTTTAATATTGAGTTTTCCCACCCTTTGCAGCTATAACAGCTTCAACTCTTCTGGGAAGGTTGTCGACAAGGTTTAGGAGTGTGTCAATGGGAATGTTTGACCATTCTTCCAGAAGCGCATTTGTAAGGTCAAACATTCCCATAGACACACTCCTAAACCTTGTGGACAGTCTTCCCAGAAGAGTTGAAGCTGTTATAGCTGCAAAGGGTGGGCCAACTCAATATTGAACCCTACGGACCAAGACTAAAGTTCATGTGTTTGTAAAGGCAGGGGGGGCCAGTAGCTTTGACAATATAGTGTACATAAGCATATCTGAACCCTGTAAGAAAAAAATAAATACTGCAGTTTACCAGTCCTTAGAAGTTTTTTCTTTTTCAGCCCTTTTTCCTTTTATTATTTAACTTGTGATCCTACCAGTAACACACTTCCTGCTCTAGTGTGAAAACACTTGCTGGCATTGCTGTCCCAGGAAGTACAGAAAATGAAGAAAACACCATGCTCACTATTAGCCCAGCAGCTGCTCCATAAATATAATAAAAATTAAATAAGGTGCAGCTCTCACCTTAGTTATTATTTTTGCCTAGGACAGGAAATTGTTAGAACTTTAAAACACCTCCGCCTATCCATTAACATTGGAAAGGTGTTTTGTAGTTCATAGTAAAAGCTGGGAACAATGCTACCTATTACTGAGCAGCACAAGCAAAGTGTGCATGAAGGTATGAGCTCACTGGATTTCTGGCAGAAGCAACAGGTAGTTTTTTTCTTTTTACAGAACAAAAACACTTTCAAATGGTGTATTTAACATACCAATAGAGAGCAGATAAAGTAGGCCATTGTTCAGGTTTACTTTATTATAAATGTTGGGAACTGATTCTACAAGTGTCGGGTCATATTTTTCATCCCAAATTTTCTGCTTTGCATTACAGGATCCTTGAACTTCAGTGCTCTGAGATATCTTCCCCCCCCCCCCCCCCGACATCCCACTGTCCAAAAAAGTACCCATGTATTGGCTGCGGTCATTAAAGGTGAAGCGAGGTTCAGTGAATTTTAGGATGCACATAAGAAGATTTCCCATTCCCCGAACACTTACCCGAGTCCTCTCACAATCTCTCTCTTCCAGGTCTCACAGGAGGCTCAGAGCAGCAGGAGCCATTGTCACAACCCAGCCCGGGAGCATGCCAACACAGGTGCTCCTATAGCACACGGCTTGCTATGGGGGCACCTACAGGAAGAAGCGGCAGACAGTGCAAGCAAGGGACCAGCAAAGAAGAGGTAAGGGAGCGCTCTGTGTAATTATTGTTGCACAGAGCAGGTAAGTTTAATTTTAATAAAAAAAACTAACAGCCTTAGAACCACTTTAATGTGGGCATTAATTATGCAAGTTAATTTCTGTAACAGGTTCCCCTTAATACAACTTCTGCATATATCAAAACTGAGGGGAGAAATTGGCTCTGTGTAATATTGCACAGAGCAGTCACTTACCTCCTTTTTGGCAGTCCACCGCCAGCACTGTCTGCATCTCCCCCCTCCAAGTGCCCCCCTCAGCAAGCTGGGTGCTAAGAGGGCATCCATTCGCAAGCACTCCAGAGTCCATAGACACCCCCACTACCTCCTCACAAGAGTTTGACTGACAGCAGCAAAAGTCTGTGGCTCCCGCTGCTCTGATCGTCTCCTGTGAGACCAGGAAGAGAGGAAAGCAGTGCTGCAGCCGGGACAGTGCAGGATCAGTGATATGAGTCAGATAAGTGTTTGGGGGGGCTGAGGGAATGCACCAAAGTAAAAACAAATTTGCGTTTAGAACCACTTCAAGTCAAATTTTATTCCCACCCCAGATATGACCGATATGGTGGACTTATACTATAATGATCTGAATTATTATATCTGCCAAAATATTTGTAATTTCAACCAGAAGGTGGCATGACAACTCATTACTGATGCTTTCTGTGTCCCCCAACACACTTTGAAAGTGTATTACCATACAAAGGCTTTTCCTTGGTTTGTCATCTCTAACTAAACACTATGCTTGTAGGTTAGAACATAAGCATTGTGCAATTCATTTCAGCGTGTATTATTTCCTGCTTTCTGCTGATTTCTGCCCTTAAGGGGATTATGGGAAGACGATATAAAGAAACATTTTAGGCCATGATGATAGCAGCATCGTAAAATATATTTAATGCTTGTAAATGAGTACAATAATGGACTAAATTATTTTTATATTAGCCTGAGGTTTCACTATAACCTGAGACATAACAGTGAATAGATATGCAACACGAACAGCTATGGCAGCTGAGAATAAACAGCATTTTTTCAATGCAACATCGTACAAGTATACAAAATGATAACTATTATCAGTGCAAGCTTGGTGAAAGGGTTTCAAAAGACATTAAAAAGCATGCACTGCCATCTAGTGGCTGAGTGATAAAGTTCAACATTCAGAAGTCGACAACAATTGACAACTACAGCTAACACTTGAGCTGTGTCCTGTCAATACATACATGATAAATGAGCATATTTAAAAAATAATGCCCATATTTGTGGGTCAAAAATAAGAATGTAGATGACCAACAGACTGCAAAACTGGTAAAGAACCAAGAAATTATCTTGCATGCCCTGCTGTCAATACGTACATCATGGAATGAATACTTGACAATACTGCTAATCAAGATTTTAAGGGGATGCAACATACATTTAAAATATAATACAGACAACTATCTGGAACCATCGGGGCCTGGCATTGTACTGTATATACACAGTTCTTTCTGTACATTGGACCACTATGCATTTCTCTTGCTTATAGTTAAGCTGTTGAAAGACATATCAAAGAACCTTGCTGGAAAACCATTTCCAGATGGCTGGGACAGATTATATATGGACAAAATTGACTCTCAGGTCTCTCTTGCTGCTTTTGGTATTCTTATCCTTATTATTGAGTATTTACAAAAACCCTTCCTAAACCCCACATGATTCCAAACCCACTGTGTTATAACTGCATCCCACTAAATTAACAGAGGAAATCCAGCCTTCTGTTTTTGTTCACATTTAGCATCAATCTACAGTCCACTCCAACAATGGCCATGACAATCTTGAAATGTCTTAATAATTGAATAGCTATGCCACGGTCTCTGATTCACCTCTAGGTGGTGCTGTAGGTCAAATCTGAAAACAGCTCCTGGTTTTGTGAAAACTGGAGAGCCTTGAGGGATTTAGTCTGCCCCCCCTCCCCCAACCAACCTGACTCGGTTGGAAGTTCCCTTACAATTATCCTGCAATATATACATTATTATTCTCCATAGAAGACAGTAAAGATGAAAGGAGAAAAATAGCAGAGATTTGGCTCTGAAAGAAAAAAGTCCACTTTTGCATTGTCAGATTCTGTATCCAGTTATTTCGACTTCATCCCACTGCTAGCTGGCACAGGCAGCATAACTGAAAAAAAAAAAAAAAAACAGGATAAAAATTAAAGCAAACTATGCAGAGAACAGCCATTAAATATATACAATACACTTTGTATATAAATGTAAAATAAATATCATGAGTGTTAGACAAGTGTCAATAGAAAAACTACCTCTCAATGTCAGAATGCACACACAGTTGCAACATTAAGCGCACATATAGCTGGACAGGAACATAAAAACATAAAATGTAAGTACCGGACATAAAGATAAAATGAACAAACAAGAAACAATGGGGAAATCTTGACTTGTCTACTTCCTCTGCTAAAGTCTATATAACATGTCAGCGTAACAGTTTATTTGTGTTTATTCTGTATGTATTAATATCAATCTGTTCAGATATGAACAAATTTAGGAGGGAAAAAATATGATTCACAGAACGTTAAAACCCCAGCAGACCATAGGACCCACTATGGGGTTCATTTACTAAAAATGGAGAGTGCAAAATCTGGTGCAGCTGTGCATGGTAGCCAATCAGCTTCTAACTTCAGCTTGTTCAATTAAGCTTTGACAAAAAATAAATAAAACATGGAAACTGGTTTCTATGCAGAGCTGCACCAGATTTTGCACTCTCCAGTTTTTGTAAATCAATCCCAGATTATTAAAATGAATGGGAAAAGCATAAATCAGTTATGTTTGATTGCTTTTCTGAGGTTTAAGAAATCCGTTTTAGAAAAGGCAACACATATGGTGTGCGTTTGGCCAATAACTCTTCCTTTTGCTATCCATTTGCAGCTTGAATTTCAGAAGTAGACTGCCAAATAGGCTGAAATTTGAGCCTCGGGTGCCTGTCGGCCCAAGCCGGTTCAAAAACATCTTTCACTTCAAAAATCAAAAGGAGGCAGCCGGAGAATTGTCAGTCAACAGTGACTGCATCTTATAGGATACAGTCATTGGTTGGGTATTCAGACAGCCACGATTGTCAGTAGTAGTAGTAGTGACTAAATACAATAGCCAAGACTGTTTAGTGTGGATGGGGAAATCTATTTGATGAATGAGAAAAATCTATATTTGTAGGATTAGCCTTTACTGAACTTTCCCCTTATAGTTTCAAATTATATTATAAGCAACAATAAAATTATCTGTTTCAGCTAGAGAAAATTTATGATTTACCAATGAAAATAAATAACATTCAAAAAACTGCTGGGATTATAAAAAGCATAATTTAAAGAAGTACTGCTGGGTTATTTCTAAAAATATACTGACGTGTAAGTGATGACTGGATGCATTGTCCCTACCAACCAATCAGACGGCAGCCGTTAATTTTCTCGTACAGGTCAAAGGCTAACAGCTAATTAGTTGCTACGGAAGACACTTCCATATTTCACTTCCACCTTATGTACAATATAAATCTGCTAAGTGCATTCTATTTATGATCATTAGCTGCTGTGTACTCTAGAAGGTATCTTACCTCTTATCTTTGTTGCTTGCATCAGAATTTATTCTGCCAGTTCTTAGAAGGTCTTGAGCGGAGAGCATCTTTTTCCCCCTTAACAGCAGAAGGAGCACATCAGACTCATGGCCAGCCAGAGATGTATGTCCTATACAGGAAGGCTATGTGCCAATAGAGGAATTCAGTATTGGGCTCTGATCCACTGGTCCTTTATAAAGTTCTCAAAAACAGGGTGGTCCAGCTAGTGGCTAAAAAGGCTGCATATGTCAGCTTCCAAAATGGATCTTCTTCCATGTCTTATTGGGGAACCTCACCCAAACTCCCTTTGAGACACAGGTTCACCCTCTACAGTGGTCATTAACATTTTCGACTTGGGAAAACACTTGGCTACAGCCACTAATCGATAAACATTTTCCAACAAGGCGTTCAATAAAAGAAAATTGTTAGATCAACTTCTGTTGAGCAGGAATGGCCACACTTGAATCAAAATTCGTCTGGCCTTGCTAAACCGGCTGAATTTTGATCCATCTCTAGCCAGCTTTAGCAGAAACAATCCAGCACATACATTAAACATGACTACTTTGGGCAGGTGGTGGATTTGGTAGCTCAGAAAATAAATCTACTGGAAGGTGCCAGTGACATTTCAAAAGCCAATAGACAGTCAAACCTTGCTGGAAAATTACCCAAGACTAAATTATTTTCAATCAAAATTTCTAATATTTCTTAATCTTAGGTATACTTTTATTTATTCTAAAGAACCTTTCATGTAGGCAAGTTCCATCAATCTGGTATACATTATGAAGTTATTACTCTAAAACAAACTATATACATTTGATAAGTAAATAAATGATTTTGCGCCATTCCATCCTCTGTGCATAAATAAACAAGTGTGATATTTGGTACAAAATAAATTTGTATCCAATTAGAACTTATTGCTATCACAATTATCACATAATAGCGCAGAGGATCATCATACTTTATATACATCTGATGCTGCTTGTTTATTAGTTATAGTGTATATAAACCCATAGAGAATTTTTTTTTGGCTTACTAGGCTAGGTTCGCACCTTCATGTCTGCATTTGTTATGCATTTTCTTTCCATATTTATTACTGAAATGCAGTCAGTATGCATATACATATTAAAATATGTTTTATTTAGTTTACAATTATTTTTTTTTAAAATAAATACATATCCTGTTCTAGAAGCACAGTAAGGAGAAGGACTGCTCAACACAGAGTACAGCAGCCCAGGTTTCCAGTGGTTTGATGTCCCTTGCTCAGTGTTCCAATCAACAGTGCTGCTCAGGGATCATGTGTGCTGCTGATTGGTGTACTAGGAGGGTGGGAGTGTCAGACCAAGAAAGAACTGGGCGGCTGAGTTCTGCATTGAGCAGCAGTCCGACTCTCTAGGATACTACCAACAGAAGCTATTTTAGCACACAAAAAAAAAAACATGTTTATTACCCTATACACAGCCTGTCTGCAAATCAATAATACCCAAGCATCAACTGGGCTTCAAGGCATTCTTTTAAGACAATAAAAGTGCTAAACAGCAATTTTGGCGTTTGCATCCTTTTTCTGCTCGATAACTTAACTGCTGAATAATATAACTAAAAACTTTTTTTTTATAACAAGACGCGGGTATAATTTGCGGTTTTATAGCTATTTGCACAATAGATAAAATGTTATTTACACATAACACTGAGTTTATATGAATGCTTTCTCTTGCTATTAGAGGATTAGAAATGTGCTTTTATAAAATCTGAAACAATAATAAAAACAAAAGTGGAATATTTTAACGATATTGCTGGCTTAGAGTCCATGTTATTAATACGGATGAGGAGACAGGGATAAAAGTGAGTATATATAAAGAGAGACATATTGTATAACCCAGACATATCCCCACTCACATATGGCAGAAGCCCCAGTGCCTGCTGGGAGGAATGCACAGTGCCATGTTTATGTATATAAAACTTCAATTACAGTACTTAGGACACTTCCCCTAAATCCAATCCCTGGGAAGTCTGCCTGTCTGTCTCCTAGCACTGATGTCTCACTGTGAACAAGGGCAGACCAATGCCCTTGGCATAAAGACTTAAGTTGTTGGCTTTTACAGATCATGGGCTGCCTGGTTTTATAAAGCTGTGTACAAACTCTACTGAATAAAAAAATTTAAGGAGTAAAAATGCAGCCCTATGAGATAATATAGAGATAATCAGAGTATTGGTAACCCAATGTCTACAATCGCATAAAGGATTTAAAAGAGCAATCTAGGAATACAAAAAAGTAAACATCATACTCACCTAGATGGCTTCAGCACAGATCCCAGCTGCAGATGTCCCCCACCGGAACTACACAGAGAACTGAACAAGCAAAGACTGCTGATCGCTCAGTAATCTGCAAAGAGTCGGTAACTCTCCGCTCTACCCCTCCAGCACTTACTGGAGTTCAGAGCTATGAAGGGGCCAGGAGTGGCTGACTCAGTCTCCCAGTGGCTCTCTGAGTAAGCTTCCGGTCCAGGCAACGGGGTGGATCCTGACTGTAAAGTTGGGATCTTTCCAGTTCTGAGTTACATCAGCCAACAGCAGGCTTTAGCACTCCTATAATCAGAGAGTATATAAAAAAGAAACTAAAAAGGTGGGACTTTAAATGAGGCGCAAGGCATAAAGCCGAGCACCTCCATCCCTGGCAATCCGACAGAAAGAGGGCAAAGGTGGGATGCATCCCAGGAAGTTGCACAATGACAATTCAATATGGCAGGTAATGAATGCCAAGCGTATACAGTTACAGTAAAAGTCTTTCCTAGATCTCTTTCCCATTTGCTAACACCTGGCAACACAAAATCCTCAGAGGGGCTGATCAACAGCCTATACATCTTGGAAATCACTTGGGAAAGTGGTTCCTCATCTTCGCAATAGACTTCAAATACTGTTAATTGCCGTTAGAAATCTGATGGAGACCCCAAGGTTCTCAAAAAATGGCTTATTTGAGGTGCTCTGCATAGAGGGACCGGGCTAATTTGTTGTTCCATGTCCACCCATCTTTTAAAGATATCTATCATTCTATCATGGCTACAATTATTATGGAGAAATTTTAACGAATCTGGTCTTGTACAATGTCTATAATATGTAACCAAATATGTACTATTAGGAGCTACCAGATGCCCTCTTGGTTAATATATGACATTCTTACCATCAACCAGTTCCTATACCAATTGGACTGTATCAACTTATCAAGGTTATATTTATCTACCATGGAGACACGTTTCAATGAATTGGCTATTTATTATTATAAAAATGAACTTACCATGCCATTTTACTATGTTACCATTAATTGTTATAATTTATGCTATATCCAATTTTTTGACCACTATACTAGGTATTTTGTGTTACTATTGTATTTGCTATTTTATACATGATTAAATAACTGACTGTCAATTGTTGTTATGCAATGCTTTCATGTTATACGCTTGGTTCTACTACATTCATTACCTGCCATATTCAATTGTCATTGTGAAACCTCCTGGGATGCATGCCTCAATCAAAGTCCCACCTTTGCTCTCTTCCTATGATCAGAGAGGTGAAGACAAAATAGCTTTGCCCATACTTCTCCTTTAACATTTTAATGAAATTTCAAAAGTAATTTGTAATACTTTGACATCTGCAGTTTTCATCAAGATAAAACATGGTGATCCGGCCAGGAAGATCCTTGTTAAGGCACTTCCTATTTTAGGGTGACAACTCTGTCTGTCTGTGTCTCCCAATTGTGCTTCCACACTGTAGTCCCATGTGATCGGGTGACAAGTGGTCATGCCAGTTTACATTGCACAGCCATGTTTCACTGTCAGAAAATGTGCCCTCAGAAATTATATGCAGCAGTTGCTGGTGTGCCTGCAATTAGACAGGAATTGTCTGCAAAGAGGCTGCATGGGATCAGCTGTGCTTATATGGAACAAAGGATTATAACGGGGAAAACATTCTGCAATAAAAATAAAAAAAAAATTATATATAATTTTTTTTTTTTAGTTAGTGAGGATTATGATACACATTTCTTGTGCAAACCAAATGTCATTCCGTTAGGGTTTACATGCACTTTACAATAAATATAAAATAGGTGCAATTTAGACTGGGCTTATTAAACAATCGTTATATTTAGTCCTAAATTAGCTAAATAAAAGGGCAAATATACATCTTGCAGATTTATAATATGTAAATGCACAGCTGTATGTTTCCAGGCAAAAATATAATCCTCCCATTAGCTACTGCAAGGATATTAGCATACTTGATTGCAGAGTCCAGCATTGAAACTCATTCATGATCTCTGCATACAATCTAACTCCTGCATGTTAATAAAAGACCCCAAAAGCTTAGATTATTCTCTAAAGCTCATCTCCTGACACCCCACCCCACCCCACTTCTAACTAAATCTAAAATGCCTTTGCTACTTACCCAAACCACAGTCACTTGACACTCCAGTCCCCACTCTTCTCTTCTAATCTGTTAACATGAGGTGGGGTCCCTCTTCAGGTGGTCACTCTCATTCTGGATTCTGAGAGGACCCCACTGCTGAATAGCCAATAGGAAGGGTCCATGTCATGCAGACAGTGACATGGATACTCCTATTGGCTTTCCAGCAGTGGGGTCATGTCAGAATTCAGAAAAGGAGTGGCGTCAGGGAAAGGGGATTGCTGAGGACCGGCTGGTGTGGGCACATCAGCACCAGAAAACAGCGCCATTGAGGGACTGGTTAGGTGAGTATATCTTGCTTTACAAAATAAGAACTAAAAAAAAATAAAAAAAACATGCAGGATGTTTAAAGCGAGGTTCCTGTTTTGCCCAAAGATGGGCTTTTTAGAACTGGAACTGGACACTTGACCAACTGTATGGCATTGGTCACCTGCACTCTGCAAAGAATCTGGTGCACAGAACTGAGTTTGCCCCCTTTAGAAAATAGTCAGGCCTTCCAGCTTTCCATGAAGGTTTTGTTTTTGGATAGAGGGTGAATTTTTATGTACATGTATTATTTTATTTCAGGCCTGCTTTCTAAAGGGTGCACCAGCCTAGCACATTGCCTTAATACACCATTTATTAACTTATTAAAAACAAGTATTAAACTCACAAACCAATATGTGCACACACTTAACATAATCCAGAAACAAGTTCACCAGGGCCACTGCTTCCACAATCGACAACCTCATATGGGAAGAAGTCTGTAGGGCTGACGCATTTCAAGATGGGGGGCCCTTTTTTAGAGCCAAAGTGCTAGGCTGATGCACCCTCTTTCTTTCTACAGCGAACAGTCTATTGGGACTACCCCAGTCCTAAGAGAGCAGCAACGCTTGGTGGCCACTGAGAAATCTCAAGTGCTAAAAAAACCAGAGGGAGTCTACTGACTCTAAGCACCAAACTTGAGTGCAGAAGAGAGTTTACTTTTTAGCTTCTTATTTCTAGTGACCCCGTTGCTATAAAAACTTTAAACCAAGGCATGCCAGTAAAAATAAACAGGACATGCTCACCTTTCCTGTTGCCCCCACTGCAAAACGTTGCTCCAATGCCAACAAGTCTTCAGGTACAAAGGAAAACCGACACATCAGGAGTTCTCAATCTCCTGCCCCCCGTCCCAGTTCTCACTGGTTCCTCCCTTCAAACTCTACCCATAACAGAACAGTAGTGATGTAGAGGTCAGGAGAAACCAGTGAGAGCTGAGGGAGGCCCAGGAGATCCACACTCCTGGAAGAGTTTCTCTTCTGACTGCAGCAGAAGATCTCAGCAGTGGAGCAGTGCACATTCATGCAGGCAAAAAAGATCAGTATGTACAGGCTTTTTATAGTGCATCTAAAGGACCTCCACAAATAATGTGGTAACAAAAAAGGGCAATATAAGAAAGAGGTATGCTTTATGGACCGGTCTTTTGGTATGCATATGAAATGTCAACTGACATTACAGTTGGGGCAAGTAGGGTAACTCCACCTTTAACAAAAAACATTTTCTGTACTAATGATTCATTTCAAAGTCAGTTTAGCACCTAAAGGCTAATGTTTGCATGATGATCAAGCTTTTAGAGAATCAAAGGCATGAGAGATGTTAGCTGTTGCCAACGGTACATAAAGGATAAACAAAATGATTCATAAATGTGAAGGGTAGAGCTGCAAATGTGCAATCAATTAATCTTGTTAATAGCATTTAAAAGGCTACCTCAACGAATCCCTTCGATATCAACAGATCGTCTGTCCGTAATTGCAAGTTAAAGTCACCCTCTGTCATTTCTGCTGAGAGCAATGTTAAAAGCAGAGACCCAACTATAGGGCACATACAGATAGGTTTCTGCCGCTAGAGTCACATCCTTTCATATCGGCGTTGTGTTCACAATACAGTCTAAGCCTATACAGCAGGAGTGTCCAACTTTTAGCCCACTGGCCGCATACAGCCCAAGAGGTCTATGAATGCGGCCCAACACAAAATCGTAAGCTTACTTAAAAATGTTGACTTTCTTTTTTGGATTTTTTTTTGTAAAAATGCGTCTACACTTAGCAAACACATACAGAAGAAGAAAAACTTGACTGTGTCTTTACTGAACTTTTATACGTTTTGTCTTCCTGAAGAAAAATATCCCACTCTTGACAATCACACCTTATTCATGTCATGAGTTTTCGGCAGCACCTACTATTTTCAAGGATGAAGCATGTAAAGGGAAAAATTAGATCCAAAATATCTGACGAGCACCTTGAGAATTCATTAAGAATTGCTACCACATCCATCAAGCCAGATATTGATGCGTTCGTTCATCAAAAACAGTGTCAAATATCGCACTCGTTTTATGTTGCCCTCTTTTACAATAAAAAAAAAAAAATGACAAGAAATAAGGTTTTATTACTCAGATATATTATCTATATCAGTGATTGTTAAAGCAGTGTTCCACCCAAAATAAACTTATGCTTATCGGGTTCCTCCCCCCTCCAGTGTCACATTTGGCACCTTTCAGGGGTAGGGGGAGCAGATACCTGTCTAATACCAGTATTTGCTCCCACTTCCAGCAATAGATCGCTGCAGAATCTGTGGCAATCTATGCCATGTCCAGCCCCTCTTTCGTCGTAGTCCCCCCGCTGTCTTCTGGGTGACACACAGGTCCCAGAAGACAGCAGGGACCAGTCAGGACGTGCAGCACGACTCGGGCATGCACAGTAGGGAACAAGGCTGTGAAGCCACAAGGCTTCACTTCCTGATTCCTTTACCGAAGATGCCGGCACCTGCACCCGAAAGCCGAGGGACAGGTCGGCTTCGGGTGAGGACATTGCGGACACCCGGGACAGATAAGCGTCTTCATTTTAAAAGTCAGCAGCTGCAGTATTTGTAGCTGCTGACTTTAAATTATTATTTTTTCCTCGGAACTCCGCTTTAACTTGTGATCTGCCCGACTTTTTTGATCACCAGCTATCCTTATTGTTAGTGTAATTTATGTGTGGCCCAAAACAATTCCTTTTCTTCTAATGTGGCACAGGAAGGTCAAAAGGTTGGACACCCCTGCTATACAGGATGAAACGGCCTATCCCCCCAAATAATCTGCCACCTGAGCCATAATAGGCTTTTCTGAACATGGGAAAAAAAAAAACATACTCTGGTGTGCAGGAGCCTCAAGCATTTTTGTATGAGATATTAGAGAACCTCTTTTGGATTTAGCACAAGAACCTGATACTTTACATTTTAGCTTGCCGTAATCTATATTTACCAAGAAATTTTCTTTTGCCAATCCAATTGTAATAAGTAAAATCTTACTGGTATTTTCTACTGCCTTTTTTCACACTGCCCCTTCCATTGCCCTAATAAATGGGCACAGTAGATCATCATATCTGCATTCCAGAACAAAGTGACCCTGTAGGACTGAGAATGGTTAATCTAAATGGTGCATTAACCACTTTTAGAGACATGTACAGATCCCTATCAAGTTTGAGTATTATTTTTTCCACATAAAGCTGAACTCCAGGTACAAATATTTTTATTTAAATATATTCCCCAATTGCCACAAATTATATAATTCCACTCTGTGTCCATAAAATCCCTCTACAAACTCCAATATCACCATTCAAATGTAGCAGTGACATCATAATTTTGCTTTACATAAGCAGAGCTGTAAGAAGGACCTATCAGACCCACCCATAACAGGCTGCCTGTGGGAAACTACAGGAGGAGACGCGCTTCCCGATTGGTCGGGAGGAGAATCAGGAAGACCATAGAGAATTTTAATTCGCTATTGTCACACAACTGGGTGGGCTCAGTGTGCAGTGCTCTGCTCCCCGAGCCCACCCTTTTTTGAAGCCAATTAGAGCCTCAGGCTCTAATCATGTGCTTAAAAAAAAAAAAAACATTGAAATCAATGCGTTTGGCGCCCTGCATGTAGATTAGGGGCCGGGCGCATGGATTAGGGGGGCGGAGCCCCTGCGCCCCTTATGGACGGGCCGCCACTGGTGACCGGTCTTGATTACAGGAAAACTGCAAAGAGGTAATGTTTCACACTGAGTTACTGCACAGATCTGGAAAAAATACACAAAGCCCATCAAGATTTAAGTAAGAATATACACACCTCTTGTATGTAAACAGTATACTGTATATGTAATTTACAAAGTAATTATCCCAGAGTTCAGCTTTAATTGCATATTTAGGAAAATTTTATTAATTGATTCTAGAAAAAGGTTTTTTAAGTTTAGCCTGAACTTACTACAAATTAAGAATAGCTCATGGCACTGCTGTGGACAATAGACATTTAACAATCACAGTATTTAATTAAAACAACACATATTACCAAAAAACAAAAAGGTAAAACGGAGTTATCGTACAGAAATTATACTTGGGAAAGTGTTAACGTTACACTTCACCAGTAAAGCACAAAAGCACAAACAAAACACATATGGAGAAGCAGAAGCACATACACAGACCAGATATGTGGTAATTAATTACTTGCAGTGATTGTTACTTGTAAGTATGCATTGCTTCGGCCAGGAACTGTGCATGTTCTATATAGAAATCAGTGCCGATTTCTATCACAAGCTGCCTCACTTAAAAATACAGTGCATTGTTTTTCCATATCAGTATAGGCTAACGTATGCAAACATAAGATAATCGGTTGTATGAATATCTTCAAGAGCTCAGAAAATTGTAATCTTAAAATAGTCGAAATTACAGTAAATGGTTACCGCACTTACATCTCACAGTGTGTATTCCCTATGTGCAAATAGAATTAATAACGGATTTCATGGGAGGAAACTAGAAAGGTTTATGGTCAGTTTTGTTTTAGTATTTTTTGAACAAATTAAACATTTATTTTGTATATTTTCATCCTTGACCAGTTTTGTTTTACAAAACATTTACATGAGCCCTACTTTTTTTGCCAAGTATAGCTGGCTTTTTTTTTTTAGAAGAAAGCCCTACACTGCTCACTTAGGCAACCCATAGATGAGTCCATTTTCGTAATGAAAGGAAAGAAAACTGCTAGATTCCTCCATCAACGCAGTGTTGATGGGGGAATGCCTCCTGCAGCACTAGGATTGTTCTGCCAGTGGTCGGGCGCAGGGAGCTACCTTGCCGGTGGAACACAATGATTACGGTTAGTGGCTATAGCTGCTGGCAGTAATCGTCTGTATGAAAAAATTTGACAGGCTAGTTGTACTCAAGTCAATCAAAGGATCGGCTTGGAAACAATCAGCCTGCCCATACATCGATTGAATCTCGGCCAGTTCATCATGAACCGGCTGAATTTCGATCCATGTATGGCCGGCTTTAAACCACGGTGTCCATCTAAAGAAAACCCATACAGGCCTGTTAGGAGGTGGTAATTATTTTTTGTTTACAAACGTTTTTTATTTGGGTTAAAAGGTGGTACAAAACCGACATGACAAAAGTAAAAAAACAATTCTATAGCGTCAGATATACATATGGACTGTATAAAGTAGAAACGTAGAAATACCATTTGCGTCATATATGTACATGTAAGAAGGGAGACTGGCTCTATAAACAAAGTTACAGTGATGTGCATATATATTTGAACCATAAATTACGGAGAGGCATGTTGATCTGGGTTAAGGAACTCCTTGCTATGTGCGACCCAGGGGTCCCATTTTTGTTTATAAACCTGATTTGTGTTCCGAACAGTATAATAGATTTTTTCCATCAAAATAATATTATTGATTCTAGTTTTGAGTTGTGTTAATGGAACTGATGGGGATTTCCAATGGAAAGCAATTAACCAGTGGACTGCGAGGTGGTAATTATTAGACTCATTCTATGTCATGTTTGTATAATCTGATGTCCTGCTAGTAATGTCCATTAACAATATAGCCCATTCAGATCAAAGCAAAAAATCAGTTTGCTGGAGAGCAGCCTCAAGAGCACCTATGTGATTATTCCTGAAAAATGTTATATTCTCTTGGCTACAAAGCCTAAAGAAAAAAAATGTATATTTTTCTTTAACCACAATAAAAATGTTTAAAGAACCACAATCAGCAATATAACCTTACTTGTTTTTATCAGAGCAAGTTTCCTTTGAGACTATACCCCTTGTCAATTTGGGAAGGCATTCTTATGCCTTGTACACACGGTCGATTTTCTGTCGGTAAAATAAACTCCGACGGGTTTTTCCGACGGAATTCCGTTCAAGCTGTCTTGCATACACACTGTCACACCAAATTCCGACCGTCAAGAACGCAGTGACGTACAACACTAAGACGAGCCGAGAAAAATAAGGTTCAATGCTTCCCGAGCATGCGTCGACTTGATTCTGAGCATGCATGGTTTTTAATCCGTCGGAATTGCATCCAGACGAACGGAAATTCCGATAGAAATTTTTTCCGTCTGCAAAAAAGAGAACATGTTCTCTTTCTAAGTCCGTCGGAATTTCCGAAGGAAAAAGTCAGATGGGGCATACACACGTTCAGAATATCCTATGAAAAAATTTGCGGCATTGGTATTAATGAGGTGTACATTTTTACATTATCATGTGAGAAAATGGGGCAGCTTGGATTATTCTGGTAGCTCCATGCAGTTCTAAAGCTCAACACGCAGGTTACAATCTGATTGTGCAATTTCCTTTAGATCCATTATCATCTATCTAATACAAGAGCCTGCAGATTGATTAGTTTAGGTAGGTCCTCATATTACAAAGTTTTGATAAATCTAAATTTGATTGTACAGACAAACTGTAACATGTATGGTGGTCCCCATGCCCCTCTTTCATTCCCTCAGAGTTGTATAAAGCCCCTCCTTTATAGCTGATCTAAATCTACCCTTTTTCTCGTGCCTAGTGTGTTTTAGGTTCGTACTTCTACATCTCAGAACACATCTAAAGGCTCTCCTCCCCATCTCAAAACTTCTCTAATGCCTCTCCTTCCCCATCTCAAAACTTCTCTAATGCCTCTCCTTCCCCATCTCAAAACTTCTCTAATGCCTCTCCTCCCCCATCTCAGAGATGATCTAATGCCTCTCCTCCCCCCTTTCAGAGCTGATCTAATGCCTCTCCTTCCCCATCTCAGAGCTGATCTAATGCCTCTCCTTCCCCATCTCAGAGCTGATCTAATGCCTCTCCTTCCCCATCTCAGAGCTGATCTAATGCCTCTCCTTCCCCATCTCAGAGCTGATCTAATGCCTCTCCTTCCCCATCTCAGAGCTGATCTAATGCCTCTCCTTCCCCATCTCAGAGCTGATCTAATGCCTCTCCTTCCCCATCTCAGAGCTGATCTAATGCCTCTCCTTCCCCATCTCAGAGCTGATCTAATGCCTCTCCTTCCCCATCTCAGAGCTGATCTAATGCCTCTCCTTCCCCATCTCAGAGCTGATCTAATGCCTCTCCTTACCCCTTTCAGAGCTGATCTAATGCCTCTCCCTACCCCTTTCAGAGCTGATCTAATACCTCTCCTTACCCCTTTCAGAGCTGATCTAATGCCTCTCCTTACCCCTTTCAGAGCTGATCTAATGCCTCTCCTTCCCCATCTCAGAGCTGACGTAATGCCTCTTCTCCCCCATTCCAGGACTGCTTTAATGACTCTCCTCCCCATCTCAGAGCTGATCTAATGACTCTCCTTCCCCCTTTCAGAGCTGATCTAATGACTCTCCTTCCCCCTTTCAGAGCTGATCTAATGCCTCTCCTTCCCCATCTCAGAGCTGATCTAATGCCTCTCCTTCCCCATCTCAGAGCTGATCTAATGCCTCTCCTTCCCCATCTCAGAGCTGATCTAATGCCTCTCCTTCCCCATCTCAGAGCTGATCTAATGCCTCTCCTTCCCCATCTCAGAGCTGATCTAATGCCTCTCCTTCCCCATCTCAGAGCTGATCTAATGCCTCTCCTTCCCCATCTCAGAGCTGATCTAATGCCTCTCCTTCCCCATCTCAGAGCTGATCTAATGCCTCTCCTTCCCCATCTCAGAGCTGATCTAATGCCTCTCCTTCCCCATCTCAGAGCTGATCTAATGCCTCTCCTTCCCCATCTCAGAGCTGATCTAATGCCTCTCCTTCCCCATCTCAGAGCTGATCTAATGCCTCTCCTTCCCCATCTCAGAGATGATCTAATGCCTCTCCTTCCCCATCTCAGAGATGATCTAATGCCTCTCCTTACCCCTTTCAGAGCTGATCTAATGCTTCTCCTTACCCCTTTCAGAGCTGATCTAATGCCTCTCCTTACCTCTTTCAGAGCTGATCTAATGGCTCTCCTTCCCCATCTCAGAGCTGATCTAATGGTTCTCCTTCCCCATCTCAGAGCTGATCTAATGGCTCTCCTTCCCCATCTCAGAGCTGATCTAATGGCTCTCCTTCCCCATCTCAGAGCTGATCTAATGGCTCTCCTTCCCCATCTCAGAGCTGATCTAATGGCTCTCCTTCCCCATCTCAGAGCTGATCTAATGGCTCTCCTTCCCCATCTCAGAGCTGATCTAATGGCTCTCCTTCCCCCTTTCAGAGCTGATCTAATGGCTCTCCTTCCCCCTTTCAGAGCTGATCTAATGGCTCTCCTTCCCCATCTCAGAGCTGATCTAATGCCTCTCCTTCCTCCTTTCAGAGCTGATCTAATGCCTCTCCTTCCCTATCTCAGAGCTGATCTAATGCCTCTCCTTCCCTATCTCAGAGCTGATCAAATGCCTCTCCTTCCCCATCTCAGACTGCTTTATAGCCTCTCCTCCCCATCTCAGAGCTGATCTAATGCCTCTCCTCCCCATCTGAGACTGCTTTAAGGCCTCTACTCCCCATCTCAGAATTGCTCTAATGCCTCTATTCTCCCTCTTCTGAGCTGATCTAATGCCGCTCCTTGCCCTTCTCAGAGCTAATGCCTCTAGTGAGTTTGCCTCTAGTAAATGTATTTCTACGCCATTGTTTAGCAGAGATTATCATCTTTCTTGATTTAACATTGACTAAGCAACATACTGGATCAGTTACTGTAGCCTGAATAATAAACGCTGTTGTAGCGAGACAAATGTCAGAACACAGAAAGAGAAGAGTAAACAAATCAGTCTGACCTGCTGCCCTTCATGTCTTCTAGTTCTCCATGAAGCCGGGCGTTCCTCTCTTCTTCCTCGTTCAGCCTTCGTTTTACAGCCCGCAATTCCTGCTGAACTTCACATTTAATGTCATTGGCAACCACCACTGCCGTCTGTAAATCTGCTTGAAATCGCTTCCATTCTTCAGCATCCTCCTGTGTGAGCAAAGAGTTAGAGGTGGCCCACATATCACCGACACATTTACATCTTAAAAAAGTAATTTGCTAATTTTATAATTTGTATGGCCCTTTCTTCTCAGCGGCAAATCCTGCTCTTCATATCATCTCAAGTCACGGCAGAAGTGTCCGTCTTTTCTTCTATTGCAGAAAAAGCTTGAGCATTATAATCAATCTATTTTTTTTTTTTTTTTAACAATTTCTTTTTATTGCTTATTTGAAATTTTTACATGACATCCATACACACACAGCTGACCTGGCTAAAACCGCCAGGTCAGTACTGGACCAAACAGGGCCCAGGACCACTTAAATACAGGCATCAAACGAAAAAAACCTGAGTATCTAGCATTGCATCTACCGACCTAATACAACACTTACATATATACCCCTCCCCCCCCCTTTTTTTTTTTTTTTTTTTTTTTTTGCTCAGTTCCCCCCCCCAGTCCAGGAGATTGTGATCAACCAGGAAGGAAAAACACTTAATATCGCCCCACCACCCCCTCCCAACCCCCCGACATTATATAGTTATACATTTACACCTTCATACATTAAGACATTAAGACATGCCCCACATAGTTCTGAGAAAGCCCCTTTCCTCTAAACAGGATAGTTAAACAAGCTCCCCCTTGCTACCCATCTTTCTTTAACCCACAGTCTTGTCCGAGTTATACCAGGCCTGCCACACCCTGTCAAATTTCTTTCCACATCCCCTAGATAAGTAAGTGGCTTTGTAATATGGCATTATAGCATTTATCTGGCTTTTCCAGAAGCACACATCCGGTGCCCCTGGCTTGCGCCAGCGTATCAATATGGATTTCCTCCCATAGAATAGGAGAATGCTCAGTAAAGTTCTATGTGCCCTGGACGGAACGACCTCCTCCACCAGTCCCAGGAGACATACTCTAACTGTTATTGGGATCGGGACCATCAATACCTCTGAAATGCATGAGGTGACCTCCTGCCAAAAATGTTTGACCAGAGGGCAGCTCCAGAACACATGCTCAGCATCCGCCGGAGCATAGGTACATCTCCAACACTCTGCCGACACCATCGGGTAAATGGAGGCCAGTCTAGCCGGCGTATAATATATCTTGTGTAAAAACTTGAAGTGGATCAGTCTATCTCTCGCTACTACCAGGTGTTGAAAAGGGTGAGACCACATGTCCTCCCAATCCTCCCCCTGAATATCTGGAACCTCGGCCTCCCACCATTCCCTGCACTTACGCATCCTCACAGGGCTCGTCACAAATAGTTTTTTATAAGAAACCGAGAGCGTCTTTGGAAGGTCCTCAGTTGTTAGTAATTTTTCCAGGTCTGACGGGACAGATTCAATCGTCATATGTTTAAATTGCGTGAGAAATGCGTGTTTCAATTGAATATACCGAAAGAAATGAAAATTCGATAGGTCATGTCGGGCTTTTAACTGGTCAAAAGTCATCAACTCTCCAAACACCGTGATGTCTCTAAGAGTTTTTATCCCCATAGACACCCACCCCATTGGGTCATCAAAGGAGTAGAAATGCAACAATTTAGGATTCATCCAAATTGGGGTGGACGGGGAAAAACCCTTGTAATGGGGACACGCCAAACCCACCGCCTCCCCCCACGCTTTAACCGTGGCCTTCATAGATGCTGTCAGCGGAAGGTCCATCCTGACCCCCCTATGAATGGCAACCCGCAGGGACTCATACGAGCCCAATTGAGCTGCCTCTAGAACCGTTGCGGAGTCTCCATTGTCTTCAGTAAGCCACCTATGCACAAAAACCATTTGCCCCGCCAGATAATATCTGCGCCAATCAGGCAGGGCTAAACCCCCCTCCCCCCACGGTTCCTGCAAAACTTTCAGCCCTATCCTCGGTTGTTTAGGTGCCCACAAGAAAGTACTGGTAAGGCTATCCAATTTTTTGAAGAAAGACCCAGGGATCCAGACGGGAGCATTCCGCAAAAAATACAGGATTACTGGGAGTATTTTCATTTTCAGAAGATTAATACGCCCTATAAGAGACAACGGTAGCTTCTGCCAAGCCACAACCCGCTGCTTAAAAAAGACAAGAAGCGGAGTCAGATTCAGAGGCATGTAATCACTTACATTCGCTGTAATTTTTACACCCAGATATGTAATTTGACTGACCCACTGCAACGGAAGAGCCGGGTCTGCTACAGCCCTGGCCCCAGCATCCAGTGCCAAGATAGAAGATTTAGACCAATTGACTCTCAAGCCAGAAAATTTTGAGAAGGTGTTCAATACGCCCAACGCTGCCTCTAGCGACTCTCTAGGGTCCTGCAGAAATAGCAGCATGTCAT
Source organism: Rana muscosa (assembly GCA_029206835.1). Taxonomy (NCBI): domain Eukaryota; kingdom Metazoa; phylum Chordata; class Amphibia; order Anura; family Ranidae; genus Rana; species Rana muscosa. The sequence continues at coordinate 153,207,825 of CM055117.1, forward strand.
CCGCATATAATGCCAGCTTTTCGTCAATATTTCCCACCCGTATCGCTTTAACCTCTCCATTTGTTCTCAGAGCTATCGCCACAGGTTCCATCATCAGGGCAAACAGGAAAGGCGACAGTGGACAGCCCTGTCTAGTGCCCCTACCAAGCTGAAAGAAAGGGGAGGTATGAGTACCCATACGAATCGCCGTTCTAGGAGCCCTATACAATAACGAAATCCACGTTCGAAAAGTCGGGCCAAAGCCCATCCTCTCCAGGACTGCCAACATGAATTGCCAGTCAATGGAGTCGAACGCCTTTTCAATATCTATTGAAACCACCACCCTAGTGGTGGCGGACAGATTTGGAATTTGAAGGTGGGTAAATAAACGTCTGAGGTTGGTGTCTGTAGATTTACCAGGCATGAACCCCGTCTGATCAATATCCACTAGGGAAGCTACTACTCCCGCCAGCCGCCTAGCCAGAACTTTTGTAAGGATTTTCAGATCCATATTTAGTAGGGCAATCGGCCGATAAGAAGCACATTCCATAGGGTCTTTACCCGGTTTGGGAAGCAAGATCATATATGCCTCCATCATAGACTGCGGCAGCTGCCGTGTCTCTAAACAATGTGCCAAGAGGGATGTAAGCCTAGGCGCCAATTGATTTACGTACGCTTTGTAAAAGTCTGCTGGAAAACCATCCGGACCCGGGGCTTTATGAGGGGGAAATGAAAAAATTGCAGCTACAACTTCCTTATTTGTGATCTCAGCCTCCAACAACCCACACTCATCCTCCGAAAGTCTCGGAAGAGGAAGACCTTTTAACAGGTCCCCCATCTCTAAACTGTCATAGGGAGGGATAGGCGCATATAAAGAAGAGAAAAAATCCTGAAATTCCGTGAGTATGTCCGCGGGGTCCCTGGCCAGCCCTCCATTTTTACCTCTAATAACAGGAACTACTGACAGCTGGCGAGTATCAGCCACCAATCTGGCGAGGAGCTTACCATTTTTGTCTCCCTCCGCAAACTGAGATTCAGCTCTATGTCTAGCTTCTGTATGCGCTAAATTGTTGAAGTGCAACGTTAGGTTCCTTTGGGCCTCCAACAAAGCCGTGTAAGAGGCTCCAGAGGGAGCCGTGGCATTGGCTTCTGCACATTCCCTCTCCCTGTCTTGCATTAACTGAATTTCCGCCTGTTGTTCCACCCTCTCCTTTTTTATAGCAGATATACTTTCCCCTCTAACCACCGCTTTGAACGCGTCCCATACCATGCGAGGGTCAGCCGAATCCTGGTTCTGTTCCCAATACTCAGTGACCGAAGCCTGTATATGCGTATTGACATTCTCATTCTGAAGCCACCCCGGGGAGAGTTTCCACCCCCTGCCCCCCCTCCCAGAAGAGAGGGCCAGGGAAATGGAAAGTGGGTTGTGATCAGATAAACCCCCCGCCAAATAAGTAACCTCTTTAACAAACGACATCATCACCGGACTACCAAACGCTAGGTCTATTCTAGCCGATGAGCGATGCGCCTGGGACAGGTGAGAGAAACATTTAACATATGGATTTTTAGCTCGCCATATTTCAGACAGACCAGCCACCGCTGTCCAGGTCATCAAATCCGGGGAGCCCTGTCTTCCCACATTTGAGGAGTCCAATGCTTCCAATGTAGCATTGAAATCCCCCATAAACAACATTGGGAGATGTGTATGAGGGGCCAATTTAACCAACATGTCATACAAACATTGCACATTAAAAGGAGGGGGTATATAGACATTCACCAGTAACATTTTACAGTAATTTATATCCACCACCAGGGCCACATACCTTCCCCCCGGATCCACAAATACCTGATGAATATTGCAAGAGACAGCTTTACTGACTAGAATTGCTACCCCCCTTGCATAATTAGAGTAAGTGGCATGAAATGCCCGCTGAATCCATGGCCTCCGCAAGGCCAGAATTTTGCTGCCGTCCAGGTGTGTCTCCTGTAAAAAAACGACATGTGGCCTGACCAGCTTTAAATATTGAAATACCGAGGCTCTTTTAAACTTACTATTCAGGCCACGTACATTCCAGGACACAACCTTGACCAAATTAGCCATTGTCATATTCCCCGACTAATGAACATAGGATTAGACCTCCCGTCTTCAGAGGCTGTGAGGCAATGGTGTACCCCCACTTCTTAACAGTGGGGATCCCCCGACCTAGAGAGCAGAGAACCGAGCAAAAAACATCCCTTTTACTTATGTAGACGAAACCCCCCCCCACCCCCCCTGCCATTATACCAGACAAAACCAACACAAAACAGAACAACAATTTCCGGTATGCAGCTTTGAGTCCCAAACAAAAACAAAAAACCTGCGAACAAAATTGGAAGGTCATAACCGTCCGTCTATAGTCCAGCAGCACCAACCAAAAAAGAAAACAAAAAGTTGGTCCTTTGAGATCCGTGAGCTCCACGTCAACCCAAAAATAAGAAAAAAATTATATATCCAGGGAGCATAATCAAATATCAGCACTCTGTTGTTCAATTTAGCATTTACAAAGCACTACCGCCACCTATGGGCAGATCAACAAAACCACATTTTAGAACAAGCAATAGTTGCAAAGAAATGGCTATGACACCACAATATCTAGTCCAGGAGCAAAATATAAAAATATGAAGAAGAAATACAAATTTTCTCTTTGGTACTTTTCCTCTCTTCTCTTTTTCCTTTTTATGAAAAGAAACAGTCGAAGTATAAAAATAAGGTATACTAGAAAAAAGAAAAATACTATCATAGTTCCCTTTATAGAGGAGCTTCACAACATTAGCACACAGTGAGATAACCCATAACAGTTCGTAGGATCCGGGCCTTCAAACAAACCCAAAAAGTGTGCAAAATAGTTCCCCTACAGGGTGCCAAAGTAATGAGGCACAGCAGATGAATAAAACAATACTTGCATGTTTTCTCATGATTCTCGCCGTTGTCATGGGTGTCTATCCAGCCATTCCGAAGCTTCATTCGGATAATCAAAGAACTTGACTGCATCATTATATTGCACCCGCAGCTTACTTGGGTACAGCATACTGTAAGGGATATGCCTGTCTCTCAACCTCTTCCTCACATCGTTAAAGGAGCGTCTTTTCCTCTGGGTCTCCGCAGAGAAGTCCGGGAACAGCATTACTTTGGCATTTTCAAACTTCAATTCAGGACGCTTCCGAGAGGCAGCCAAAATCATATCGCGGTCCCTGTAATTAAGGAACCGTACCAGGAAGGGACGGGGGTATTTTCCAGGAGGATGCCGGCCTGTGGGCACACGATGGGCCCTTTCCACCACATAAGTTGGTGGAAGTTCCCCTAAGTCCAGCAAATTCTTAAAGAGCGATTCCGCAAAAGAGGCAGACTGGGACCCTTCCACTCCTTCTGGCAGGCCAACCACTCTCACATTATTTCTCCTCTGCCTGTCCTCTGCCTCTTCAGCTCTGCTTTGCAGTGACTTCACCATATCCCTCAGTTCTGATAACATGTTGCCCTGAGAGTGTGTCACATCCTCCACCCCAGAAATCCTGTCCTCTGCCTCAGTCAGCCTGCCCCTCATTTTGTCCAGATCATGTCTTATTAAATTGCATTCCATAGTTAGGTGGTCTATGCTCACCATTACAGCCGATTTACTTTCATTTATAGCCTCCAGGATGGGCCTGGTGATCGCCTCTTGCGCCGAGTCCACAACCGGGGGAACCGATGGAGATTCCTTATTTGAGCTTTCAGAGCCCGACCCCGACCTCGCAGCGGCAAGCGCTGCCGCAGACGCCATTCTCCTGGCTTTCTCCCTCTCTGCCTTAGTATAGCTGGGGGAAGGCAAGATGGCGGCGGCGGGACTCGTGTCAGGGCCTCGTGTAGAGCGGGTCCTGCGCTGGGACTTCTGCTGCTGATTTCCCGCCCTCGAGGCTCCCTTTTTCATGCCCACTGACACTCAGCACTTCCTGGTAGTGAAAGTACCGAAAAACCGGACTATTTGGCTCCCAAATCAGGATGTAGGAGCAGGATAGACGCGGAGCTCACCGATACACGTCCTGCCGCCTTCACATCCGGTCACGCCCCCATCAATCTATTTTTTTAACAGAAAATAATCAATCTTTTTTAATCCTTCTCATCAATATTGTGAGGATGATGGTACCCAGATAGTGAATACTGAAAGTATCAGACCACACCACTTGAAGTGACAGAACTATAGGTATAGACTCCATCTAATAAACTGCAAGAATTCTCAGTCCAAGGTATGGGCATTGGGTACACCACCATATGGTTTGCCAACATGCACACGCAAGAGTCATCCAAATAGAATAACTACATTTCCAATAAACGATCAATTTGGAGCACAGAAAATTGACTGATGGAATGCGCAAAATAATTGTTCATGTTAAAAGTTTTGAAAAATATGAAGCGACTAGTGCACCAAATATTAAAAGGAGAAGTTCACCTTTTAACAAAAAATAAATGCACATTTTCCTTGCAGGTAAAAAAATGTGCATTTATTATTTTTTTGTTTCTGGAGCCTCTAAAGCATTGCACCAGCGACAGGTCTCCTGCAGACCTGTCAGTGTATCTTGAGTGACCGTATAATCTGACAGAAAGCATCAACGAACTACCACAGCGCTCCACGGTGCTATGGTAGTTCATTGAAAACTACAAGCCAAGAGCCACAAAGGCTGTCGGAACTTGTAGTTTGCCATTCACAGAGGACTGTGAATGAGTGACGTGGACGGAGTCCAACTCGGGGCTCCGAATATGGGTGTAACATGTAATGAAAGGTGAGCTTATCCTTTAAGAAAACCAAATTGCAACATGTCCTATAAAAGTCACACAATCTTCACCAAATAAATAATGGTGCAGAAAATGAGTATGTCAATATTTAGCAAATTGGAGGTGTGCAGTAGTTCACCAAGTGGATGCAGTGGAATACGTTTTGAGTACCATTGTTCAAGCCCAATTCCAGTAAGGAGTAAAAAAATTTGTTGTGATGTCAGAAAACATCCAACCATCGGAGTGCAGAGGAGAAGAGGCTGTGGGGACTAGTCTAGCAGCATGGATGAGTCTGCAGAAGCAAAGGATCAGGTAAGTAAAACTGCTTCTCCATGCCTCCTAGACATAAATGAGCATTTAACCCTTATAGTGTGAAACAATTGAATATACAGGATATGGGATTTTAAGGGTGCTAAATACGAAAACTCAACAAAGATCAATAAATATTTTTCTATTTCTATACACAACGTTATTAAAATAATGAATGCAGTTCATTTAAAGTCACAGGCGCACACCTACTACCTAACAAATGACTATAAGGCACTGTATTCATATACAAAATGGTGTGGCGTTTTTGTACATGAATACAGTGCCTTATAGTCATTTGTTAGGTAGTAGGTGTACGCCTGTGACTTTAAATGAACTGCATTATTTTAATAACGTTGTTATCAATAAATATGTTTCTATTTTTATACATGTTGAGTTTTTGTATTTAGCACCCTTAAAATCCCATATCCTGTATATTCAATTGTTCCATTTACCTCGGGATGTTGGTGCCATATAGTTTATGATTACTTACATGCTAATCTCTGCCCACTATCTTTGACCCCTTGTAGTGTGAAGTGCAGCTCCACTGCAAGGGAGGTCATTTACTTTCTCCGGAGCTCAGCTTTAATTTAAGCATGCATGTCAGTGATTTTTTTTGTGGATAAAAATGTAAGTTGCATTAGTAAAATAGTATGAAAAAATATATAGCTATACATATTCATAGAGCGTTATTAAGAATTATTCTTACAGTTTAGACATGCTTGTATGCAATATTGTACTTTATCAAATGATAATAGATTATTATTGATTCAAAAAACAACGGCATTTTTAAACCCTCTACTATGTGCAGAATAAACTATATGAGCTGCGACAAAATAGTTTGTTTGAAATGCAACACGCCAATATCAGATGTAACGTGACAATTTGCATTCCGCCACAGCCGCAAATTATAGTTTATAGGGCCCAATGTATAAACTAGTATAGGGCTTGCCTGAATTAAGTTCCTTATGATGTTCGGGAGAGTGACCGGGACGGATCTTGATCCCCCTTTTTCATTTAACCCCTCCCCCTACTTCTGAATTACTTCTCCCCCCCTCTTATTTACTTTTGTTTGTGCTTTTGGTCTATTTTCTGAGAACGATTCGAAATGTGCGCCTCCCCTCCCCCCTCCCCCCCCCCCCCGCTTTTATAATCCTGATGCAAATTTTTCCTGATTACTTGATGATAGCCAGTTTACTACCCTTAAAGCCTATTGTTGTTCTTCCTGTGTTGGCATTCTCAACTGCTTGCATAGTGGTTTAGAAAGATATTTTGCTTAAACGTGCATCCTCACAGGGTGATAATGTAGATGCACAGGTATGAGTGTGTCAACGTCCCGATATATGAGAAGAGAATATGCTAACAAAGCTAAGAAAATGGTCCGTTTTCTTAGCTTTGTTAGCATATTCTCTTCCCTGCTTGCATAGTGGATTCACACTAATATTTGGTTAGTAGTAATGGGACCTTCAGGCCTAATTTTCTTATGTTTTCTCGTGTCTTTCTATTTTTACAAATTTTCAATCAACACTATTGAAACAGAATTAAGGTACTTTTATAGTGATGAATTCCACCATTTTAAAGATTCACCACTCCGAGATTATGCCCAGCAGTAAACATCAATAAAGTACAAGGCTCTTTCAGACTGGCAAAGTTTAAGCAAAGGTATTAAAAAGGTGGTTCTCTATGAGGCATTCAGAGTTCTTACATATCCTCCTCTCCAGGTGCCTATGCTGCACCATTAGCTCTGTATCTTACTCCTAGAATGATTGGTTGCTTTACATACCCATTTAGTCCTATCAGCAAGGATGCAACAGCAGCCCTAATTAATACATACAGGTTACAGTACCCGTTCAATAAATTCATAGCGATTGTTTAAAACCCATTTATGATACATATAAAAAAAAAATACATTTCCCTACTACAGATGTCATGCAGTTTTATGTGCTTAACACAATGGGTACCACACTCTGGTTCATGTAAAAAAAAAAGACAAACAAAATGTTTAACAGAAATTACCTTCATCTGCTTGTTAAGGCCCTTTAGTTGCCTCTCCAGATCTTGTTTTTGTTCTTCCAGTTTGTCAACTTTGTCTAAACAATAAAAAAAAAAAAAAAAAATTTCATGTGCTAGTTATATTGTTCATTACTAAATGCAGTTTTAAGCTTTGGCCAGTGGGGGGAGGCATTCCCAAATGAATGGTTTGCAGGGCACAGCTTCGGTACTATCACATGAAGTATAATATGAAATGTAATATTTACCCATAACACAATGCAGTCAATGTCATATCACTATATATCAATCGATATACCGTAGTTCTCTATATTTATATTGACCTGCAAACCCAAAGCCAATGGAGAAGCCCTAATGACTTCAGGGACTTTCTTGAACTCTAGGCGGTGCATTAAAGTCCTCAACTTACACAAGCAACATGGCCATTAATAAGACATTTCTCAAGTTAAACTTCTGTTTTACCTTCTATTATGGAGCCGGGGAGCAGTAAGGATGCTCAGAACTCCATCTATAAACAAAGCATTTATTTTGGGTGTACTGGCCGCCATCAGCAGCTGTTACACAACATCAGCTTACATAAAAAGGGGGAGATTTACTAAAACTGGTGCACCCAGAATCTGGATCAGGTGTGCATGACAGCCAATTAGCTTCTAACTTCAGTTTGCTCAATTAGGCTTTGACACTTAGCCCAGGTTCACACTGGGGCTGCGGGAGTGAAGCCGTGCGAGTTCAGCTGAACTCGCACGATTTCACTCCCGCCTGTCAGTCCCGATTTCAGCCGCGATTACAAAGACATCCGACACAGATGTCAATGTAAATCACGGCCGAAATCGCAAAAAGTAGTACAGAAACTACTTTTTGAAATCGGTGCAGCGCCGCACCGATTAGGACGGTGCCATTGCCGGCAATTTGCGGCAAATATCGCCGTTTTGAAATGCGATTTGACATGCCAAATCGCATGTCAAAACGCACCAGTGTGAACCAGGGCTAAAACCTGGAAGCTGATTGGTTTATATGCACAGCTGCACAAGATTTTTCACACTCCAGTCTCCAAAACAGTTTGTGTGCGTGTCAATATAGGAGAACACGTCTGGATAAATGTGCCTACACATACAGACTACACAAATATGACTGATCCTAGTTGTAAGCAGTCCATTTTCACCTCCTATGTGAGACATGCGTAAGGAAATGCATGCATTGATTAGCACTTGCAATCACTTGTCTGTGCATTAGACAATATAAAATCATCATCCTCAAAATCCAATACTGATTAGGATGTTGTGAGGAGTGCAGTGTTCCAGAAGAGAGCAGATCTGCCAGAAGGAGGCATTGGAGAATGATTAGAACACATTGGATAGATTAGATTTCCTATATGACCTAAAAGACCATGGAATGTACTTGGAAAAGCTGCAATAGGCAAAGAAAAGTCTAGACTCAGGCAAGCATTGGTCCACTGCTTTCCCTGGTCCACAACGGTGTCAGGCAGATACTATAAAGTTTGTCACTAACCATAAAGTCAATGATGTTGTATTTACGGGAACAGAATTACCAATCAATGCCTTGGTAAGGACAAATAACAGAAAAAATAGTTTTCTATTAAGTCTCAGCTTTGGTGGTGGCTGCATTATTTTATTTTATTTCCCCCCCCCCCCCTTTGGTTTCACCTGATTTGGCCAGTAACACACTTCTTGTGTTAGCGTGCCCCCACTATGGATGAAGGAGCACAGGGGGTACCTTTGTAACTGATACATTCTGCTGGAGAGCTTGTTCTTTGGACAACAGACTTACTGGCTGGACCACCAGATGAAAATAGAAGAAAGAAAGACTAAAAAAAAAGAAAATGAATGCAGCCATCACATCTAAGCATTGGTACTGCAATATAATAAAATGTTTGCCTTTGGGTTTAATACCGCTTTAAAGAATCTGGGATAGTCCGGTTCCTGTTTCACAACAAAACAAATAGTTTGTGTCCTTAGGTACAACAGCTCATTGGTTATTAGGACTGGACAGCCCTTTTCTGTTAAAGAAGGAAATATAATTATTTCTCTACTTTGAAGATCAAAAGAAAAAAAATGCTCTGGCCAACTACTTCCTGCCTGGAAGCTTATCATCAGTGGAAGGATTTGGCTTGTAATTGAAGCTTTTAAGGGATCATTTTGTTTCAGTTGTACAGCCTACTAAACTTGCACAGCTCTGGGTAATAATCTGAACTGCCTTAACGTGTTCCTGTAGTCCTGATAAGTTTATTAAACTGGTTATGATGTGCAAAATAGAGTCATTCTGGAAGTCATAGGGCACTCTAAAAATAAAGCTGAACTGATCTGCATTTACTTTAATGTAGGATGGTGAGGACTATGGGGTTTCTCTAAAGTGCATGTGTAGTATCAAAGTAAGATATGAGCTACAAAATAGGTACTATACAGAAAGTGCTTCTGCTATCAGTAAAAAGTATTTATACCCCTTGATGTTTTCCACATTTGGTCATGTAACAACCAAAAACAAATGTATTAAATAAGGATTTTACTTGATAGACCAACACAAAGTGGCACATAATTGTGAAGTGGAAGAAAAACGATAAATGGTTTTCAAAATGTTTTACAAAATAAATATGTGAAAAGTGTGGCGTGCATTTGTATTCAGCCCCCCTGAGTCAATACTTTATAGAACCACCTTTCACTGCAATTACAGCTGCAATTCTTTTTGGGGATGTCTCTACCAGCTTTGCACATCTAGAGAGAGTGACATTTTTGCCCATTCTTTATTGCAAAATAGCTCAAGTTCTGTCAGATTGGATGGAGAGCGTCTGCGAACAGCAATTTACAAGTCTTGTCACATATTCTCAATTGGATTTAAGTCTGGACTTTGACTGGGCCATTCTAACACATGAATATGCTTTGATCTAAACCAGTGTTTCTCAACACAAGTCCCCAAGACGCCCCAACAGGTCATTTTTTCAGGCTTTCCATTATTTTGCACAGGTGATTTGATCAGTTTCACAGCCTTTGTAATTACCACAGCCGTTTCATTTGAGGGAAATCCTAAAAACATGATCTGTTGGGGCGCCTTGAGGACTGGAGTTGAGAAATACTGATCTAAACCATTCCATTGTAGCTCTGGCTGTATGTTTAGGGTCGTTGTCCTGCTGGAAGGTGATACTCCATCCCAGTCTCAAGTATTTTGCAGACTCCAACAGGTTTTCTTCTAAGATTGCCCTGTATTTGGCTCCATCCATCTTCCTGTCAACTCTGACCAGTTTCCCTGTCCCTGCTGAAGAAAAGCATCCTAACAACATGTTGATGCCACCACCATGTTTCACGGTGGGGATGGTGTGTTCAGGGTGATGTGTAGTGTTAGTTTCCGCCACACATAGTGTTTTGCTTTTAGACTAAAAAAGTAAAATTTTGGTCTCATCTGACCAGAGCACCTTCTTTCACATGTTTGCTGTGTCCCGCACATGGCTTCTCACAGACTGCAAATGGGACTTCTTGTGGCTTTCTTTCAACAATGGCTTTCTTCTTGCAACTCTTCCATAAAGGCCAGATTTTTGGAGTGCACGACTAATAGTTGTCCTGTGGACAGATTTTCCCACCCAAGCTGTGGATCTCTGCAGCTCCTCCAGAGTTACCATGGGCCTCTTGGCTGCTTCTCTGATTAATGCTCTCCTTGCCCGGCCTGTCAGTTTAGGTGGACGGCCATGTCTTGGTAGGTTTGCAGTTGTGCCATACGCTTTCCATTTTTGGATGAGGGATTGAACAGTGCTGTGTGAGATGTTCAAAGCTTGGGATATTTTTTTTTTTATAACCTAACCCTGTTTTAAACTTCTCCACAACTTTATCCCTGACCTGTCTGGTGCGTTTCTTGGCCTTCGTGATGCTGTTTGTTCACTAAGGTTCTCTAACAAACCTCTGAGGGCTTCACAGAACAGCTGTATTTATACAGAGATTAAAATACATCCAGGTGAACTCTATTTACTAATTAGGTGACTTCTGAAGGCAATTGGTTCCACTAGATTTTAGTTAGGGGTATCAGAGTAAAGGGGGCTGAATACAAATGCACGCCACACTTTTCACATATTTATTTGTAAAAAAAAAATTAAAACCATTTATTATTTTCCTTCCACTTCACAATTATGTGGCACTTTGTGTCCATCACAAAATCCTAATAAAATACATTTACATTTTTGGTTGTAACATGACAAAATGTGGAAAATTTCAAGGGGTATGAATACTTTTTCAAGGCACTGTAAACACTGAATATTTATGTGACACTTTACATTTGTTGTATTAGCAATTACCAGGAAGACCTGTCACGAGAACAGCAAGTATCTGCCCATCAACACAATCTTTTTCCTTAACCACTTGAGCTCTGGAAGATTTTACCTGCTTCATGACCATGCCATGTATTGCTATTTGGCATTGCGTTACTTTAACTGGTAATTGCACAGTCAGTCATTCACTGTACCCAAACAAAAATTATATCATTGTTTTTCACACAAAAGAGCTTCCTTATGGTGATATTTGATCACCATGGGTTTTTTTTATTTTTTGCGGTAACCAAAAAAAAGAAGGCCAGACAATTTCAAAAAGAAAACTTTTTTTTTTATTACTTTCTCCCATAAAACATATCCAAGAAAAAAAAGAAAAAAAAAAAAACTTTAAAAAAAATATTTAAAAAAAATAGAATTTCTTCATAAAATTTTGGCCAAAATGTATCTGCTACATGTCTTTAATAAACAATATCCCAATAAGCGTATATTGATTGGTTTGCGTGAAAGTTATAACGCCTACAAACTATGGTATATACAGTGCATCCAGAAAAGTATTCACAGCGTTTCACTTTTTCCACATTTTGTTATGTTACAGCCTTATTCCAAAATAAATTTAATTAATTATTTTCCTCAAAATTTTACAAAAAATACCCCACAATGACATGAAAAAAGTTTGTTTGAAATCTTTGCAAATTTATAAAAGTACACAAGTATTCACAGCCTTTGTCATGACATTCAAAATTGAGCTCAGGTGCATCCTGTTTCCACTGATCATTCTTAAGATGTCCATCGGTGGTCAATTCAGTTAATTGGAAGTGATTTGGAAAGGCACACACCTGTCTATATAAAAGGTCCCACAGTTAACAGTGCATGTCAGAGCACGAACCAAGCCATGAAGTCCAAGGAATTGTCTGTAGACCTCAGAGACAGGATTGTATCGAGGCACAGATCTGGGGAAGGGTACAGAAATTTTTCAGCAGCATTGAAGGTCCCAATGAGAACAGTGGCCTCCATCACCTATAAATATAAGAAGTTTGGAACCACTGGGACTATTCCTAGAGGGGGGCGCCTGGCCAAACTGAGCAATCGGGGGAGAAGGGCCTTAGTCAGGGAGGTGACCAAGAACCCAATGGTCACTCTGACATAGCTCCAGCATTTCTCTGCGGACAGAGGAGAACCTTCCAGAAGAACAACCATCTCTGCAGCACTCCACCAATCGGGTCTGTATGGTAGATTGGCCAGACGGAAGCCACTCCTCAGTAAAAGGCACATGACAGCCCACCTGTAGTTTGCCAAAAGGCACCTGAAGGACTCTCAGACCATGAGAAAAAAAAATTGTCTGCTAAAACAAAGATTGAACTCTCTGGCCTGAATGGTAAGCGTTTTTTCTGGCGAAAACCAGGCACCGCTCATCACCTGGCCAATACCATTCCTACAGTGAAGCATGGTGGTGGCAGCATCATCATGCTGTGAGGATGTTTTCAGCGGCAGGAACTGGGAGACTAGTCAGGATTGAGGGAAAGATGAATGCAGCAATGTAAAGAGACATCCTTGATGAAAACCTGCTCCAGAGCAGTCAGGACCTCAAACTGGGGCGAAGGTTCATCTTCCAACAGGACAACAACCCTAAGCACACATCCAAGATAACATAAGAGGGGCTATGGGACAACTCTGTGAATGTCCTTGAGTGGCCCAGCCAGAGCCCAGATTTGAACCAGATTGAACATCTATGGAGAGATCTGAAAAAAAGCTGTGCACCAACGCTTCCCATCCAACCTGATGGAGCTTGAGAGGTCCTGCAAAGAATGGGAGAAACTGCCCAAAAATAGGTGTGCCAAGCTTGTAGCATCATTCTCAAAAAAGAGACTGTAATTGGTGCTTCAACAAAGTATTGAGCAAAGGCTGTGAATGTGTATACAAGAAAAAAAGGGGCCAAGGGGGTACCACATCCATATATGAACTATAAATGAGAATTGTTAGGAATATTGGAGCGGACTTTATAGGTACCAGAAAAGGAATACAAATTTAATTGAAAAAAAAATGTATTTAATGTATACAAATATAAAAATAATTGCAAAAGGCTGGGAATACTTATGTACATGGGTTTTTCATTTATTTATAATACATTTTTTAAGATTTAAAACTTCTTTCACGTTGCCATTTAGGGGGTATTGTTTGTAGAAAATAATGAATTTTATCTATTTTGTTATAAGACAGTAACATAAAATGTGGAAAAAGTGAAGCGAGGTGAATACTTTCCGGATGCGCTCTATACTGGAGGGTTTATTTTTATTTATTTTTCTATACTACTAATGGCAGGATTCAGCGACTTATAATGGGACTGCGATAGTGCAGCGGCCAATCTGACACTAACTGGCGCTGGGGGGGGGGGGGAACTAATAGCCACTGACATCACCAGTGACATTAATACAGTGGTCAGTAATAACACTATACACTACTGACACTGGCTGGGTAGGGGTTAACTTCTAGCGCAATCAAGGGGTTAAATGCGTGCCTAGCTATGTGTGAAAAGTGTGCTGCTTTTACTACTAAGGCTGCTTTCACACATACGGACTGTTCACGTCCGCCTGTCAGTTTTTCAGGTGGACCTGAACGGACGCTCCATGTATCTCTATGGAGCGACAGATGTCAACGGCGACATGTCCGCTGACATCTGATCCGCTAAATGCAGATGGATGGAAACCCTATTTTCCATCCGTCTGGCAGATCGGATCGGATGAAAACGGACAGGCGTTCGGTTTTCCTCTGATTTCCCATAGAGGAGAGCGGGGCTCTGACAGGGCCGTCCCTGCACAGTGAACAGAGATGGATCTGTCATCCACCGGCTCAGGGGGGATCAACGGATGGATCCCTGCTGAGCAAGCGGAGTCCATCGAAAAGGCCGTTCAGGTCCGCCTAAAAAACTGCCCGTGTGAAAGGGGCCTTACTGTGATCATCATCACACCATGCTTGCGATGTGAGACACTATGCTGTCTGATAAAGCAGAGGTGCAGACGAACAAACATTTAGATCAGGGGTGTCCAACTTTTTGACCTTCCTGGGCCACATTGAAAGAAGTGCAATTGTTTTGGGTCACACATAAAAAAACACTAAAAATAATGATGAGCAGATCACAAGTTAACCATCACTGATATAGATAATGCACCCGAGTTATAAAAATTCATTTGTTTGTAATATTTTTTATTATAAAAGTAAAAAGAACATAAAAATAGTTTATCAAAATCAGTGTCAAATATTGCACCAACACATCAATATCCGGTGCGATGGATGTAGTAGAAATTCTCAAATAATTCTCAAGGTGCTCATTAGATATTTTGGTTCTGAATTTGCCCTTCATGCGCTTCATCCTTGTTGCTTAAAAATACAGGTGCTGCTGAAAACTGATGACATGAATAACATGATTGTGTGGCGTCCAAAGGTGCATGACAAGTCGCACAAGTGTGAATGGAGCCCAATGCCGCGTACACACGATCGGACAGTCTGACAACAAAACCGTTTTTTTTTTTCCCACGGACGTTCGCTCAAACTTGTCTTGCATACACACTGTCGCACAAATGTTGCTCGGAAATTCCGAACGTCAAGAACGCGGTGACATACAACACTACAACGGGCCGAGAAAAATTAAGTTCAATGATTCCGAGCATTCGTAGGATTTTTGTGCGTCGGAATAGGCTACACACACTCGGAATCTCCAAGAACAACTTTTGTTGTCGGAAAAATTGAGAACCAGCTCTCAATTATTTGTTGCCGGAAATTCCGACAGCAAATGTCCGATGGAGCCTACATACGTTCGGAATTTCCGACAACAAGCTCCCATCGAACATTTGTTGTCAGAAATTCCAAATTGTGTGTACGCGGCATAAGTGTAAAAGCATTTTTACAGAATTTTTTTTGGTAAGCTTACGATTTTGTGTTGGATCGCATTAAAAGCCATCTTGGAATGCTGGTTGGACACCCCTGATTTAGATCAAACACAAAAATTCTCCTCTCTGAACTGATCAGCACAAACAGCCTGACTGAAGGCTATTTGCAACGATCATAAAGATGTGCTTACCCCATGAACATGTACTCCAACAGCAGCTGCTTACTGCTGACTTTTAATAAGGACACTTACCTGTCCTACTTGCCCGCAAAGTCAGCCCCCCCGAGGCTGATCCCTCAGTGCTGGCTGCTCCCGGCGACGCCATCCTCAGTAAGGGAAACAGGCAGTGAAGACGGGCGGCTTCACTGCCCGTTTCCTACTGCGCATGCGCGAGCCGTGCAGCGTTTTGTGAATGGGCCGGCTGCTCTCTGGGATACACACAGTTCCCAGAAGGCAGCACGCCCCATTCACCAGAAGACACCGCAAGTAGGACAGAGGAAGGAGACCTGCCGCGGATGATGAAGAGGAAGATTAGGGACTTCCGCATAGCAACCGCTATTTAAGGCGAGTAAAAAATATTTTTTTTTTCCAACTAATTTTTTTCAATTATTTTTAAAATTTTGGGGGAAAAAAAAAAGTTTCAGGGTGGAACTCCACTTTAAGGTTGTACTTACTTTCCAGATCATTGATGAGCTGGTTGTTATGAAGTTTGACAGCACGATGCTGCTCCACTTGATCCTCCAGCTCAAAAATGGTGTCTTTCATGTCCTTGATTTCTGTTTCTCTCTCAGAACTCTTCTCCTGAAGCTTCAGGTTCGCACATTTCAGTTGTTCCTCTCTCTGGTCTCCCAGCTGCTTCAGGTCATGGCACTCCGTTTCCACCTGTGGAAACAAGTATATGCAATCACTCATACACCTCTCCAAATGGACAAGTATCATATTTATGGCGGTCATAAACCGTTTGAGTCCTTCATATATTTGCTTTAATAGAAATGTACAGCCCAGGATGATTTTTACACATAAGATATTAAAAAATAAAGATCGGAATCTCCCAAAACAGCTTCATCACGCCCCTTCCCAGTTTGATTGGACAACTCTTTGAGCATAAGTGCACAGAAAGGATGCTTTTATTATCCTCACAGTATTATGGGCAGTACCCTTTGAATACTTAGTTACCCTGGGTTACCTCAGGCTCACCTGCTCCCTAGCCTATGAGCAAGGGTTTGCAGTTTGTAAGCCAACATTACTTCCAGATATAATACTAACCCTGAACTTCAACTTCACTCATGTAGGCTGGGAAGCCCCCAATCCCAGCAGCCCACTAACTGCTTTTGGAGGCTTGGCAGAGAGAAAGGACAAAGTGACACCACAGCTAAGTGGAGTTTCCAAAGTAAAATCCACCAAGATTATAGCATTGTATCCTAGAGAGTAGATAGAAGCATTTGTAGCCTTAACGGTATGGAAGTGGACCTTTTACAGTGCCTTGAAAAAGTATTCATACCCCTTTAAATCTTCCACATTTTGTCATGTTACAACCAAAACCGTAAATGTATTTTATTGGGATTTTAATAGACCAACACAAATTGGCACATAATTGTGAAGTGGGAGGAAAAATAATAAATGCTTTTCAATTTTTTTTAACAAATAAATATGTGAAAAGTATGGCGTGAATTTGTATTCAGCCCCCCTGAGTCAATACTTTGTAGAACTGCCTTTCACTGCAATTACAGCTGCAAGTCTTTTTGGGGATGTCTCTACCAGCTTTTCACATCTAGAGAGTGAAATTTTTGCCCATTCTTCTTTGCAAAATAACTCAAGCTCTGTCAGATTGGATGGAGAGCGTCTGAACAGCAATTTTCAAGTTTTGCTACAGATTCTCGATTGGATTTAGGTTTGGACTTTGACTGGGCCATTCTAATACATGACTATGCTTTGATCTAAACCACAGTTGTCCAACACAAGGCCCGCGGGCTGAATTCCGCCCTCCAGGCCATTTCATGTGGCCCTCGCACCTCTCCTGCAGCTGCAGGAGAGCTCCATCCCTCCTCTGGTCCTACTAAAGACCCTTACTTTCTGCTTTCAAGCAATGCATCCAGCTTCGTCCCAGCAGCAGCATAAGGAAAGGGGGGTGCACTGTGATGTAAGGGAGAGTGGGGGACTCAACTTCTGATGGTGGGGTGCAGTGTTGCCAACCGTACGTAGATTTACGTACGGTACGTGAATTTAACCCCTTTTTTGGGGTGTACGTTAATGTCCGCTATGGGCACCGGCGCCCATAAAAAAAGATGGCCACGAGCCGGCCATACAACTGCGCATGCGCCGTTCCGAAGCCGGCCGAGCGCAGGGAAACTTGTTCACGCTCGGCCGGGCGGCGCACCCACAGTAACGTGATGGCGCCGCTGGCGCCATTTTTGAATGCACTGGCGTGACCACAGCGGCTGCCGCGACTCGAGTCCTCAGTCCTGCAGTGAGCAGTAGCACTCATCATCATAGGAGCGAGCGGAGCACTGACAGGGTGGAGGAGCGAGCGGAGCACTGACAGGGTGGAGGACAGAGTCAGACAGACTCGAGGTGAGTGAAACTGGGGGGTCAGTGAGTGAGCCTGGAGCGTGAAGCCGTGCCAATGTTGCCATGCAGGGGACACAGAGACTGATGTGCTCTCTGTCCACGGCACCATATTACTTCTCGAAATCATCAGTGTGCTGTGTCCTCCTCTGGCTCCTGTGCACCTTTCCACAGGTCAGGGCAGCACAGTGCTGCCCTGACCTGTGGAGAGGTGAAAGGGGCACAGGAGGAGGACACAGCACACTGATGATGTGGAGAAGTAATATGGTGGTGGACAGAGGAGGAGGCTACTGTGAGGGGGTGAGGAGGGCACCATCATGTCCGCAGAGTGTCTCCGGCACCTCCAGTAGTATGTCCGCAGTCTCTGTCCACCTCCTGTAGTATGTCCGCAGTCTCTGTCCAGTGTCCACCTCCCTGTAGTATGTCCGCAGTCTCTGTCCACCTCCTGTAGTATGTCCGCAGTCTCTGTCCACCTCCTGTAGTATGTCCGCAGTCTCTCCAGTGTCCACCTCCCTGTAGTATGTCCGCAGTCTCTGTCCACCTCCTGTAGTATGTCCGCAGTCTCTCCAGTGTCCACCTCCCTGTAGTATGTCTGCAGTCTCTGTCCACCTCCTGTAGTATGTCCACAGTCTCTCCAGTGTCCACCTCCCTGTAGTATGTCCGCAGTCTCTGTCCACCTCCTGTAGTATGTCCGCAGTCTCTCCAGTGTCCACCTCCCTGTAGTATGTCTGCAGTCTCTGTCCACCTCCTGTAGTATGTCCACAGTCTCTCCAGTGTCCACCTCCCTGTAGTATGTCCGCAGTCTCTCCAGTGTCCACCTCCTGTAGTGTGTCCGCAGTCTCTGTCCACCTCCTGTAGTGTGTCCGCAGTCTCTGTCCACCTCATGTAGTGTGTCCGCAGTTTCTGTCCAACTCCTGTAGTGCGTCCGCAGTTTCTGTCCACCTCCTGTAGTGCGTCCGCAGTCTCTGTCCACCTCCTGTAGTGCGTCCGCAGTCTCTGTCCACCTCCTGTAGGTGTGTCCGCAGTCTCTGTCCACCTCCTGTAGTGTGTCCGCAGTCTCTGTCCCCCTCCTGTAGTATGTCCGCAGCCTCTGTCCACCTCCTGTATCGTGTCTGCAGTCTCTGACCATCTCTTGTCATGTCTACAGTCTCTGAGGGGATCCTAGAAAGGAGTCAAGAGTGGGAGTGCCGCCGGGATGGGGGTTACGGCCCAGGAAGAAACACACGTGTGGACTGGGGAGAGGAGATCAGACCCACCAAGCTGGAGCCGTCTGACTGAGCCCCACACTGTGCACCTGGGAGGAGGTAAGTGACAGTGCCGCCAGGCCATTCTGAGGGGGGGGGGGGTCACTGATGTAAGAAGGTGAATGAATACAATAATGTAAGGGGGCACTGATATAAAGGTTTCCCCCTTATATTAGTACCCCCCCTTACCTTAGTGTATTCACTCTGTGGAAGGTGGTCTCTATTCACCAGAGCTCCCCTCCGCATCAGAGTTCCCCCTTACATCATGATCTGCAGTGTTCCCCTTTACATAAGAGTGCCCTTGCACTGTAAGGGGGCATCCTGCAGACTCTGATGTAAGTGGGAACTATGTGCTGGCTGGGTTATAGTAACCTAACCTTCATGTAAATTGAGAAATATGTTTTTTTACTTTTGTTTAACTTAAACACATTGATATTAGCATTAGCTGTGTGTTTATAGTTGAAATATTGATATTTGCACTGTTTAGCACTAAAAACAGTAATTTTAGGTACTGTTTTGCAGTGTCAGTAAAAAATGCGGCTCTGCCAGTAATCTTCATTATTTTTGCCAGTAAGAAATTGGTGCCGTACAGAAATTTTGGCATCCTTGCCAGTAAATTTCACTTCAGGGGGTTGGCAACACTGGTGGGGTGGCTCTTGACATCTAATGTAAGGGGAGGGGAATGCGCTGGACATCTAATCTTACAGATTAGAACCGGCCCCTTTGAGAACAATCATAGTGCTGATGCGGCCCACAATGAAATGGAGTTTGACACCCCTAATTTAAACCATTCCATTGTAGCTCAGCTGTATGTTTAGGGTCGTTGTCCTGCTGGAAGGTGAACCGCACCTTATTCCACATATTTGCTGTGTCCCCCACATGGCTTCTCGCAAACTGCAAACAGGATTTCTTATGGCTTTCTTCTTGCCACTCTTCCATAAAGGCCATATTTGTGGAGTGCACGACTAATAGTTGTCCTGTGGACAGATTCTCCCACCTGAGGTGTGGATCTCGGCAGATCCTCCAGAGTTACCATGGGCCTCTTGGCTGCTTCTCTGATTAATGCTCTCCTTTCTAGATTGTAAGCTCTAATGAGCAGGGCCCTCTGATCCCTCCTGTATTGAAATTGTACGGTCTTCCCCAACGTTGTAAAGCGCTGCCCAAACTGTTGGCACTATATAAATCCTGTAGAAAACGAAAAAACAGTAAAAACTATGTCAGTCAAACACTATAAGCAGCGCTGATGTTGACTGTAAATAAGTGGTCAACTCCACATTGAAGTCTTTAGACAGATGACCACCACTGGTTCTACTCGGTGGAGCGCAACAAACACTTCCGGCGTGTCGACACGCCGGAAGTGTTTGTTGCGCTCCACCGAGTAGAACGTTTAATGTATGAGGGGATATTTAATGTGAGGGGTGTCTTATAAAATAAAGCAGGATTACGCTATTGCGCTCTCTTTTGTTTTGTCATATTGGGAGCCCACTACATTCTACTGTCCCCCTGACTGATGCAGATCACAGTGTTTGGTTCTGATGAAAATCCTCTGTTCAAGGCTGTGTTTTATCATTGCTCTGGTGAGTTTAATCCCTTAGGGGAGTGTGTTCTCACGTGGTGGATCTGGAGAGTTTGGTGGAAGGTGCACACTGCAATTACTTTAGGATCACCTATGGACACTATTTGAAGCACTGTGTTTATCATCTGTCTAAAGACTTCAATGTGGAGTTGACCACTTATTTACATTCAACATCAGCGCTGCTTATAGAGTTTGACTGACATAGTTTTTACTGTTTTTTAGTTTTCTACACTATTTTTTATATTTTGCCATGTTTTAAACAGCTGCTCAGATATTATCTTAGCTTGATGGAGTTTTAAGGAATATTTCTGTCATTACTCACTGCTCATCTGTGGATGACCTTTTTTGGTCCCAATTTTAGGTCTAGCATTTCTTCTTATATTTCCTTTGGTGCTGAGTGGTGTATTGAAGGCCTTTTATATACACCCTTGTTTTTGACTATATAAATCCTGTATAATAATAATAATAATAGCCTGGCCTGTCAGTTTAGGTGGACGACCATGTCCTGGTAGGTTTTCAGTTGTGCAATACGCTATCCATTTTCGGATGATGAATTGAACAGTGCTCTGTGAAATGTTCAAAACTTTTCTGGTTTATTTCTTGGCCTTGATGGTGCTGTTTGTTTACTAATGTTCTCCAACAAACCTCTGAGGGCTTCACAGAACATCTGTATTTATACCTGGGATGGGCGTGACTAGATTATATTTATATTTACTGAAGCAGAGGATGGAGAAAGCTTTCAATCATTTCACTAAAGGATGAGTTCACCTTTGGGAACATGTTACATGTTTCACCCGATTTTAGGGTGGAACATGCAACATGTTCCCAGTGCTGCAGCCACCTACTTTTTGTTTTTGTATAGAATGGAGAAGGATTAGAACCCGTCAGTTTTTATTGCAGTCTGTGGCCCCGTTAGAGAGATGCCCCCTCTCTATTTTTCCTGTTTACCATTATCACTGAAAGTGAAAGTAAAAGAGGGGTGCATGCGAGAGATCGAGGAGGATGGTAGCATAATCCTCCTGCTCCGCGCCGTCGGACCATACATGCTCGGCTAGCACGGCACATCTAGCTTATCGCCGCAGGTGAACCAGCTCCCAGAGCGGCGGACATCACCAGGCTCCCGGTGGGCATGTATAATACACCCCGGAGCCGACAGCGTTACCGCTCACAACAGAAGGCCTCCCCCGCTGCAGGAAAGGGGAAGGGGAAAGGCAAGATGGCGCCCGAGCCTCCAGAGCCTGACGATGTCTCACAGCACTCAGAGGACAGCCTGCTCCAGTTCCCTTCTGATATGGTGAGCCCCACTACTACCACTCAGTCTGATGCTTTGCTCAAACAGTCCGCAGCATAGTGAGAGAGGAAATAAACACAGCTTCCCGTAAGCTTTCTGCAGACCTAGTAAGGGGCCTTAAAGAGATAGGACACCGCACCAATCAATTGGAGCAGAGGATGGACTTGACAACCACAGTTTTGGAGGGCCATGAGGAGGAGGTGGAAAAGCTAAATGCCGAACTTGCTAGTCTGCAGGACAAATTAGAGGACTCTGAGAATAGGGCCCGCAGGGACAACCTGCGCATCCGCGGGCTCCCGGAAGCCATTACTGATTTGCAAGGGACTGCGACCGCCTTTTTTCAAGAATTAGCGCCTGACATCCCCCCTGAGCGCTTGGAATTCGATCGCATTCACAGGTCCCTTGCCCCTAAACCCCCTGAAGGTCCCCCCAGAGACGTTATCATAAAGTTCCACTATTATCGGACAAAGGAAAGGCTCCTGCAAGCTGCGAGGGACCTCCAAGACCTCTCCTTTCAGGGTAACCCCCTCCAACTGTTTGCAGACCTCTCTCCGGTCACAATAGCTAAGAGGAGGAATTTGAAGCCCTATCTGCAAGTTCTGCAAGCTCAGGGCATCCGTTATAGATGGGGGTTCCCCTTTAAGCTCTCCTTTTATCATCTTGGCCGCCAGTTCCATGCCACCTCTCTGCCTGACCTCCGACGACACTTCCAAGACCTGCAGTTTGACCTCCCTTCCTCCCAGGCAGAGCCTTCTTCTTCCCATCCTAGAGCTTCCCAGCCACCCCGCAAGTCCTCCCAGATGTCTCAACAAGGATCCCAAGCTCTCCGATCACTGCAAGCACAGCGCTTCCAGGATGTCCCTAAAGGATGACAGCACCGATCTACCGGGAATAATTCAGATGCCATAGTGGGCTCCCTCTCCCCGAGCCTGTTACGTCACACAGACCACTAACTCTCACCTTCCACTGTGAACTTGACCCCACACTCCACCACCTTTGATTTCATCCAGTAGGGACACGACCAGTAATCACGGTCCCTTTTTTTTTTTTTTTTGCTTTGTCTTCATCCAAGGCCCTTTGTTTTAATGACTACCATTCCTTACAGCCAGTTGCCCCCGTTCCCCCGTCCCTCCCCCCCCCGTTCCTGATCGCTATAACCTACGAGGGATCCCGTATCCAGGGTCGCCCCAATTTGCGTGATGGCAGCCCTGGGTTCTGCAGACTTGGTACGCTATTGATAGTATTTGGGTCCACCAAGGTTTATGCCCCCTGCTCCCTCCTTTGTTTTTGTTTTTTTGTTTTTTGGTGGTCACTTTTGTGTATTTTATGTTTGTTTCTCTAGGTGGGAGACTTTGCTCGGCGGCCTGAGTTGGCCCTCCTCGTGCTGTGCTGGATATCCCCATTTCAGTAATGGGTATGCCCTGCACATTAGGGGCTGCGGACCGTGGCCCTTACTTTCTTTATCTACACTCTGGTAGCTTGGGGCCTTCGGGCCTGGTCCTCCTGCTATCTCACAGATTTTTATTTCGTGTTGTAACAACCATTAGTTGAACAGGTTGTTGCTGCTATTGATCTGCTGTGGATAGGCCTGTCGCCCTGGACCTCCCACCGCGTGGCTGGGTGCTCCGGGGCGGGAGGCTGGCTTTAGTTTACAGTTTGCAACTACACTTTTATTTTCTTATTGTTATGTATTTTTTTTTTTCTCTTAATATTGAGATTTAAAGGTTATTCTATTTCCTTTTGCTGGTTATGCCTGTTAAGGTGCACTATATACGTTTTGTGCCTATATTCTATATCATATTACTATGTTTACTTTAGAAATAAGCCGAGTGGTTTCCGACGGACCACTGCTCCCCTACATGTGCCGGAACTTGGCCTGGATGTCAGTCCTGGCCAACCTCCGACCCTTCAGTGGGTTTTTAGTCCCACAACCAATCGCAACTTTGATGTTTGGGCCATTTTTGTTCCGAGCATTGCTCGGTCACTTTATATTTCTAGTTCTGTTCCCTATTACTTGCTTCTTACCTCTCTCTCTTTTCCTCTCATTTTCTTCTCTCTTTCCTGAGTCCTTGGGGTGCGTGCTCGGAGGAGCGGTCTCCGGACGATTGTCCTATTTACTATGACGCTAAATTGGCTATCCCTGAATGTTCAGGGTATGAATTCTCCTCATAAAAGGGTGAAGGTTTTTAAGTACCTTAGGAAGCAGCGAATAGACATAGCCTGTTTACAGGAAACTCATTTTTCGTCTACTTCCTGCCCTAAATATTTTGATGCCCAATATCCCCAGGTATTTTTGGCTAATGCTCCGACCAAACAAAAGGGGGTGCTTATAGCCTTCCGCAAAGCAGTTCCTTTTAGTTGCACTAAACAGATAGCGGATCCTGACGGCAGATATTTACTGTTACAAGGCACTATCCAGGACGCAAAGGTCACCATCATGACCTATTACGCTCCCAACTCTAACCCGGGGCCCTTCCTGACTCACGTTTGCAACTTGCTGGCATCCCATCATAAGGGCACCCTCTTTTTTGCGGGAGACTCGAACCTAGCCTTGAACCCCTCTCTGGATAGATATCCCTCGGAACGTATTGCTCCCTCACTTGATTCTAAGAAATTTGTTCATTCTCTACAATCACACGACTTGGTTGATCTCTGGAGGGAATTTCATCCCCAGGGTAGGGACTACACGTACTATTCCCACCCTCATCACTCTCACTCCAGATCATATGTTTATGCTGAGGGGGTCTCTCCCCTTGGTGATAACAACATCTATCCTGGCTGCCCCGTGGTCTGATCATGATCCTGTCTTAGTAGTTTGCCGCTCTATCCTGGATAAGCCTCAGCTCTCACCCTGGGTGATGAACGATTCACTCTTATCGTATAAAGAGGTTCAGGAGGATATTTTGAAAGCCTCTGAGGAATATTTCCGCAATAATCTGGGATCGGTTTCGTCTCCTGTCACGCTCTGGGAGGCTTATAAGGCCGTACTTAGGGGTCACATTATTCGGTTGGCGTCGAAACGTAAGCGGGAGCGAGGTTCGATACAACGGGCCCTGGAGGCCCGTCTGGAGGCTTTATCAGAATTGTTTAAACAATCCCCTACCCCTGGCAATCGCAAACTCTTGGAGCAGGTCCGCACGGAGTTGGATCTTTGTCTCACTGAGGGGGCTGAACGCATATTGCGCTGGTCCCGTCAGAAGTGGTACGCCAAAGCAAACAAACCAAATCGGATGTTGGCAAACGGACTCCGGAATTTTGCTCCTAAATTCACTCCCATCACCTTGCGCAATCGGCATACTGTTCTCACGGGTAATCCGAGGTGAGTATTGGAGGAGTTCCGTTATCGCCTAACTAAACTGTATTCGGCCCAGGATCAGTTTGACGCTCAGGGCACTAAAGACTTTCTTAATCGCCTCTCGCTTCCAGTCCTGTCGGAGGCTCATGTGACCCTCATGGACCGGGACATTTAAGTTTCGGAAGTCCTTCAGGGCATTAAGGATTTGAAGGTGGGCAAACGACTGGGGCCGGATGGCTACACAGCGCTTTATTACAGGAAACTGGCTGCTGTGGTGGCTCCACACTTGACAGCCATGTATCACTCAGTTAAAAGCGGGCAATTCTTTACCCCGGACCTTTTGACCGCAAATATTGTGATGATCCCGAAAACCGGATTGCGACCACTCCTCCTGGGCTAACTTTAGACCCATCTCCCTAATTAATATAGACATGAAAATCCTCACCAAAATCCTGGCCAATCGCCTGAATGCTTTCCTTCCTCAGTTAATTAAGAAGGATCAAGTAGGCTTTGTTCCACAGAGACAGGCGGGAGACGCTATTAGGTGAATATTACAACTACAATATTTAGCCCACAACCGTTCACTGGAATCTATGCTCTTGTCCCTTGATGTAAACAAGGCCTTTGACACTCTGTCATGGCCTTATCTTATGTCAGTACTTCGTCATTATGGTTTTGGGTCTTCATTTATGCACTGGATGTCGGTCCTATATGACTCCCCTCGGGCTAAAATTAGGTACTTTGGCTTTGAGTCTCCTCTTTTTAACATCAAGAGAGGCACTCGCCAAGAATGTCCACTCTCACCTCTTCTTTTTATTCTGGCTTTGGAGCCGTTGGCAGAGTCGATCTGTTCACATCCTGATATAAGGGGTATTGAAATTGCGGGCTCAGCCCATAAAATTTCCCTATTTGCAGATGATATCCTTCTCACCTTAACTTCCCCCAGGATTTCTTTACCAAACCTACAGTCCCTTTTGGATACCTTTGCTACCCTTCCGGGGCTCTACGTTAACCCTTCGAAATCTAAAGCTCTGTCGGTCAATCTTTCCCCCACGCTGTTAGCAGACTTGCAATCAGCTTTTTCCTTCCAGTGGGTCTCCTCGCTTCTTTATTTGGGAATCCGCCTTACCTCAACATATCAGGGATTATACCAGGCTAACTTTCCTTCTTTATTTAAGAAACTCTCTGATATGCTGTTATCCTGGGCTCATTTACCCTTGTCCTGGTTTGGCAGAATTACAGCTATTCGTATGTCCTATCTCCCAAAATTGCTCTATTTTTTTTGAGTCTTGCCCATTTCAGTCCCTTCCCATATTCTTCGCATACACCAACGGAAGATTCTACAATTTATCTGGGGGTCGACCCGCCCCCGAAACAACAAGCAGATCTTGTACGCCAAAAGAATTAACGGCGGTCTCTCGGTCCCTAACCTGCAGGCATATTATATAGCAGCAAATATAGCTCCACTTTCACACCTCCACGAGACACATCAGCTTCCGCTATGGGCTGTGATTGATCTTGTGGATTGTGATCCTATTCCTATTTCCTCCTTGCCCTGGCTCCCTCCTGTGCATCGCCCGATGACAATGGGGCCTTGTTTAGCCCATTCCCTACGATTGTGGGACTCAGTAAAGTACTCCGCAGGTCTCATTTCTCCCCATCTTCCACTTATGCGACTCCTACATTGTCCATTATTCCCCCCCAGGCTGCGAAAACCCCTCTCAATTTTCCTGGTGGACCACGAACGGATTCACGGACGTTCATTCGCTGTTCACACCCACTAGAATTCTGACATTTGACGCTTTACGCAGTTCCCATAGTGTCCCTTTGCGTGAGCACTACAGATATTTACAATTACGTCATTTCCTCCAAAGACTTATTAAATTCTGCCCAACCCCTTATACTTTGACTTCCTTTGAGAGCCTATGTAGAGCCAGACCTCATTCACCGGGCCTGATATCTTTGATATATTCGGCCGTGATAACGACAAAAAGACCCCCGTTGAAGTCCTATCATCTTCAATGGGAGAAGGAACTGGGGAAAAGGGTAGACCCTGAGGATTGGCACACTATGACCATAGCTCTTTCCAAGTGCTCTCATAATGTGGTAATACTGGAAAACACCTACAAAGTATTGTATCGGTGGTATTATACTCCAGCCAGACTGGCCCGTTTTATCCCAACTTATTCCCCTCTCTGCTTTCGGGGATGCTCCCAGGAGGGTTCCATGACACATATTTGGTGGTCATGCCCACGGGCGTGTAGGCTGTGGGTTAGGGTATATAACCTTCGCCACAGCCTGTTCCAGACTAATATTAAAAGAGACCCCTATGAAGCTCTCCTGGGTAAGCCCATTGCTGAATATTTACGCCCGGAACGGCAGCTTGCTCAACATCTCTTTACTGCAACTAAGTTGACTATCGCGAGGGCTTGGAAAACTCCCATACTTAGTTTTGAAGCGGTTAAAAACCGCCTGAATGACGTCATGGTTAACGAAAAGTTGACGGCTGTCCTCTCTGATACACATGACAAGTTTCTCAGGGTTTGGCAACCGTGGATTGCATACTCTCACCCTTCCCGGTTTGATGCCGCATTACTCTCCATATAAGGTTCCCCTGGCGCGCGCCCCATGGACTCTCTACACTATTCTTCCTCCTTTCTTTCTTTTTATTTCTTTTCACTGTTCTTATTTTTCCTTTCAGTCTCTTCTTCCCACTTCTTCTCTCAAGGTTGCTTATTTTCTCCTCTCACTCTTAAGCATCACACGCTTCACAGGATTACAGGACACCGGGTATTGCCCTGGTATTTGGTTATACTTGCATTTCAAATACCAAGTTGATTATAGTGCCTTCTTCAGCTCTACTTTAAATGTAGCATCCACTCTAGGAAGGAGTTTTTGTACTGTGCAATTTTACTGTGACAGCTTACCTATGTTCTACGGTCATTGTAATTCCTGACCTCCGGATTGCCTTGGTCGGCTATTGCTGGACTTCTGTTTAGCTATCTGGCTACAAAGACTGTAGCGTTTGAACCTTGCGCATTACCACCACTCCAGTCCCCCATACAAATGGTGGAGAGGGTTCTTTATTCTATTTTTATATCTTTTTATGGTATGCTTATTTATTCTATGGTATTGAATCGGTATGTCTACTATGTGATGCACTATTTTACTGTAATTCTGAACTGTTGATCTGTATGCCAATAAACACTTGTAAAAGAAAGTGAAAGTAAAAGAAAATCCCAAATTTTAGGATGTTCCCAGAAAAGAGGGGAAATCTTCCAACGGGGACACTAGAAATTCCCTTAAAGTGCAGGGATTTCCTCTCTCTTCCTGTTTGGCTATGGAACAGGAAGTGTAGGGAAATCTCAGCAATGGGACACATGTGGCGAAATAAAAATCTGACAGGGGTTATACCTTTCACTTGCTCCATCTTAAAATGGAAAAAAATATTATTTGCCTATAGTTCTACTTTAATTTAATCTGCGGAGAGGACTCTACTGTAAGCAACAACAAACACTGCCAGCTGTCACAGACATCGCCATCATATCCCTAGAAGTGGGAGCAGGAGTGTATTTAGGTTTTGTGCACCCCCTAATTTAAATATGACCCACCCCTTCCGGTCAAGGCCACACCCCTTTCTGTTTAAGACGCACCCTGAAATTTTCAAGTGGGGAAACTAGTTCTTAGGGCCTGGGGGGGGGGAAGCAATGGATACCCTTAATTTGCATAGATTTACTCTCACTTCCTGTTAGGCTATGAGGCAGAAATTTGAAGGGAAATCCCTGCAATGGGACAGGGATGGTAAAAAAATAAACTGACAGGGGCTATTACCCTCCTTTACTCTATCCAAAATGAAAAAAAAAATTGTTGCCTATAGTTCTACTTTAAGCACAAATTTCTGATAATTTTATGGAGGACTAAGAAGATATGACCATGCCAACGGTGCAGCAAAAAACATAGCACAGTGAGGAAGGTTTGTGGTCCAGGCTGATAGGACAGTCAAAATGAGAAGCAGCTTGTGCTACACTAACAGTGTAGCACAAACCGGCGGGGACTCTTTCCGTGCTGCCCCCCTGCAAAGTGCTGCCCTAGGCCTGGGCCTTGTTGGCCTAGGCCAGGATACAGCATTGAGTGGGAGCACCTAAAACTGCCAGAAATAATGTCTTAGTTTTGACTTTATGAAAATTTAAACATGCAAGTGGACTGTGTGCTTTTTTTCGAATCGTACTAAGCACCGGTAATCAAGCAGCATAAATGTATGAGAAGTTATCCTTCCACCTTAAATCCTTCATATGTTTAGGTCCAGTACAGGTACTCATTAAAGCCCAATGATTGTAGCTTGCTGCAAAACATAAACCAATGGAGGGTACATAAAACCACTAAGTATTAAAAGTCTAACTCATACACACGATAAGAATATCAGATAAATGGTTTATTTTTCTTGCATGCTAGTCTCATATGGAAAACCGATCGGTTACTAAAGTTACAAAAAATTCCCATGCTGTATTGTAATGTACTCTTGTTTCTAAGCATGCGTAGTCTTGTTCTTCCAATTTTTTTTTTTTTTGGACGAATACCGTACTGATTAGAATGAGTAACATTCAGATAATTTTCGCATGAACGGTTGTGATTGGCTCTCGAAAGCTATATACCGTATATACTCGAGAATAAAAAGAGTTTTTCAGCACATTTTTTTCCCCTCGGCTTATACTCGAGTCACCTTTTTGCGCCTGATCTCCCGGACTTTGTGGACCCAGTACTGGCCGGCCGTAGGTCCCCACTCTTCCTCTACAAGTGTGCAAAGTTTGTTATACGAGGGACCTACGGTCGGGGAGCACCGATTTTTTCAAAGCCGGGCACCTCTTCCATAGACTCCCATGTTAAACGGTAATTTCTCCTGTGATTTTGGGGACCCGGTACCGGCCAGTCGTAGGTCCCCTGGATCCAAAACTTAGCACACATGTAGCCCCATTTCTCCTCTATAAGTGTTTAAAGTTTTTTGTCTGGGGGACCTACGGCCGGGGAGCACCGATTTTTCAAAGCCGGGCACCCCTTCCATGGACTCCCATGTTAAACGTCAGTCAAGGCATGGGCACAGTGAGGCATTCAGATAGACACCCTAGGCTTATACTCGAGTCAATAAGTTTTCCCATTTTTTTGTGGTGAAATTAGGTGCCTCGGCTTATATTCGGGTCGGCTTATACTCACGTATATACGGTACTAATGATTCAATTATATTATTCAAAGACAAAAAGGAAGGCAGCACTGATCATCAACTATGTGATAATATATACAGTGGAACCTTGGATTACGAGCATAATCCGTTCCAGGAGAATGCTTGTAATCCAAAGCACCCGCATATTAAAGCGAGTTTCACCATAGGAATCAATGGTAACGAAGATAATTCGTTCCACCTTGACTTCTATAGCATGCAATACCGCATGTGGCCAGAGGTGGAGGGGCACCAGAGAGACTCGGAAATACTTAAAAAATAAAATTAAAAAAAAGAATTTCTGGTACTACAAAACGCTCGTTAACCACGTTACTTGCAATCCGAGGCATTACTGTAAATACATATGTGACTATACTAACAAACTGAGATAATTGTGATCAAAAAAACTTTTTGGGATAAGATGTTTTTTTAAATCACAATTTTCTCACAGTTTGTTTGTATAGTCACATTTTTATTTATATATTATCACATAGTTGGGGATCAGCGCTGCCTTCCTTTTGTCTTTGAAAAATTATTTTTGGTCCTGACGAAAACTAGGGCAGCTGTGATCCAGTATTAACTGTATTAAAAAAAAAATCCCCCCATTATCGATCTTTGGCGCTGTGTTGCCATCCTTTTTCTATTTAGATTATATTATGATCGATTCAAAATCAGTATTTTTTAATTGTCCTCGGCATCACTTCTTCCCCTTTAATTGCACCCCAGCGCTCACACTCCTGCTGACTGAAGAGTAGTAGCTGTGACTGTTCAGAGGGTGTGTCGGTCTGCTGCTGATAGACCCCTGCTCTCACACAGACAGCAGCGGACCAGATCTTCAGCCCGCTGTGAGGATTCTGAGCTTAGATCCAATTAAAAAAAAGGTACAAAAATCAAGACATTCTTATAGTTAATTTTTTTTATGCATGGTTTATTATGTTTTGCAGCAAGATTCTAAAAATCATTAGGCCCTGTGACTATCAGGCTGGATATGCAGTCCTGGCAGAACCGATTATTGAATCATTTCTACATTCATAGACAGAAAAGAATGTACCAGTGCAGAACAGGATGAGGAGGACTCATTCTGACAACATGAAGATTAACAATACCACAGGCTTTGCAGATTCTGCACATTAACATTAGGTGTGTCCATCAGGACATGTGGAACCGGCTCAAATATGTAGAGCCCAGGGGTTAGAGCATTACATCATGTATCAGTAGATGTTCATCGCAATGTGCTCACCAGGATGCAACCAGTGCCAAACAATCTGCATGTCACATGAAGGAAACATTTAATACTTGTGATAAGATAAGCAGCCGCTTTATTCTCACCTAATCAGAATTATTAAATTTAAACTTCCAAATTTTGCTACATACTTGCACAAAAATGTCAAAGTAAAAAATTACAGGCAACAACTTGAACCAAAACCTCTTTTAGATTTTACCGGAGCAGGAAAGAATACCTGTGCCTTTTCCCAAAAAGGGCAAAGGCACAGGCTTACTTTAAGCAAAACGAGAGAGGGCGCCACCAAGTGTAAACTATTAACATAAAATCAAGATTAAGTAATGCACTTACTGAATAAGGAATGGAATCCACATGTCATTCGTGTGAATGAAGTCTTCTACTATGGGGCAGCAGAGATCGGCAGGCAAGTGGCTGGTGAATGCAAAGTTCAGCTGGGAAGCGGCAGAATGAAAGGAGAAGAGGAGCTGCTGTGATGCTTGGGAGCTTGAGTTCCAGCTCCAAGTATCACAGTGGTTCCTCTTCTCCCTCCATCCAGCCATTACCCGGCCAAATTCTGCATCCACCAGCCGCTTGCCTTCCAATCTCTGCTGCCCTATACTGTATACATGACTTCATTTACATGGATGACATGTTAATTCCATTCATTATTCAGTGAGTTCATTACTTAATCTTGATTTTACGTTAATAAACAGCTTACACTTAGAGATGGTGGCATCATCTCTTGTTAGCCTACATGTGTGCTTTAGGTTTACTCAGGACCTGGTCCAAGGAGCAGCAACCATCACCTTCAGTGACTTTTTTTTCAATTTTCCACCTCTCTCCTTTTACGCCTTA
Organism: Rana muscosa; assembly: GCA_029206835.1. Taxonomy (NCBI): domain Eukaryota; kingdom Metazoa; phylum Chordata; class Amphibia; order Anura; family Ranidae; genus Rana; species Rana muscosa. The sequence goes on from CM055117.1 coordinate 153,240,316, forward strand.
TCGCTATTTTTTTTTTGGGGGGGGGGGACAGCAGCGCCATAGTTTTGAACATAACAGGTTTACTTTAAAGCTGTCGCCTCCATTATTTTATACTTACCTTCCCTTTGTGCCACCTCAAGTCCTGTGTAAGTTCCAACTTACTGTTAGTGGGTCTTGATACCCTCCTTCAACACCCCTGAGCGAGCAAAACTCACACTCCCCTATTCTGCCGAGATCTTTGCTGTGTAGCCTGATGCGGTGCTGCAAAAACCTGTTCTGGAAGGTCTTCACTGTTGGGTACCAATCTTCATGCCACCGCCATCCATTCAAATGGAAAACGTGTACTCTGGAATATAGACTTTCCATTGGACTCCGGAGTATGGGAAAATATAGACTGTCTTAGACGTGAGGACCTGACAGTGAAGATCTTCAAAGGAAGAGCATTTATCATAAATGTCTGCTTAAGTTAAAATGGATATACTTGGATGCTCAACTACTGATTTAGTGCTTTACAAGGGGAACAGCTGACTTTGTTGTGTTTGCAATAGATTATAGATTTTTGTGGTATTTGTATGGAAAAAATCAGTTCGCAAAGGATATCACACAGCTTTTTACTCCCTAAAATATTGCTAGCTTCTGTTTGGCATTTATAAGGTCTTGGAGGTGTCTAAAATCACAAACTAATGCAATGTGATGGGGGCTGTGCTTATAATCAACGCGCTGATCAACCCCGACCGACCCTGTCAGCGTGAATCGAGTAAAGCCGATTACCGGCACTTCCTGGTTACCGCTGTGATCAGCTGTGATTGGTCACAGCTGATCACGTGGCAAAGAGCCTACGTCATAAGGTCTTTACCATGAGGGTCTTTACCACCCCCGGGGGCACGCACAAGTGGCTTATCCTGATGGACGTCATATGACGGCCAGTCAGGATAACAGAGCCACATTACGGATGTCAATCCGCTATGGGGCGGGCAGGAAGTGGTTAAGGACCGCCCAACATACATATACTGCGGCAGGGCGGCCTTTAAGCACCGCTCCCGCTGTGATTGGACACAGCGGGAGCCAATTTGCAGGTCTGGCGGACCTGATGTCTGCTGGGAACCTGGTGACTGTTCCTAGAGAGGCAGAACGGCGGTCTGCATTAGTGTCAGATTTCTCCATCGCAATGTCGCAGTCCCGCTAAAAATGGCTGGTCGCCGCCATTACTAGTAAAAAATAAAATAAAAATAAATTTAATTCCATAAATATATCCCATAGTTTGTAGATGCTAAACCAATCAATATACGTTTATTGGGATTTTCTTTTACCAAAAACATGTAGCAGAATACATTTTTGCCTAAATTGATGAAGGAATTTATTTATATATTTTTTTTATTAACCACTTCCCTACCTGCCCATAGTCAAATGACGTCCACAGATGGGATCTCACATCCTGGGTGGACGTCCTGGGCTTTGTGGGGGGATATCTGAATGATGCCTGCAGCTAGAGGCATCATTCAGATATCCTTCTGTTCTTCCGGCGATTCTGTGCACAATAAGAATGATCATAGCGGCAGTTCCGCCGCTTCATCGTTCTTATAGGCGGCGGGAGGGGACACCCCCCCTCCCGCCGCCATCCGGTGCTTCTCCGGGCTCTCCCGTGCCATCGGGGGCCCGGAGAATGAATTGTCCAGCGCTAGATGGTCACCAGTCATCTCTATGACCGTCGGAGGCTCTCAGAAGTAAACAAAGCCGCCATTGCAGCTAGTGAGCATGAGATCAGTGAAATTTTTTTCACAATCTCATGCTTTCCAGCCTGGAGGAGCGATGTGGGGTCTTATTGACCCCGCATCTCTCCATAAAGAGGACCTTTCACACACCATTCCAATTACAAGGGATGTTTACATTCCTTGTAATAGGAATAAAAGTGATCAAAAAAAAAATAATAAAAAAAAAAAAAAAAAAGTGTAAAAATAAAATACATTTTTTTTAAAAAAAAAGTCTGCTAAAAAGTCCCCGTTGGAATCCTTGCTGCACTTTCCCACCATTCCCCTCGGCCAATATATCAAATCGATCCTGCCCCATTTGCTTAATGCGGCTCGGCGGCTGATACCGATTCACTGGAAGACACCTCGGGTGCCTTCCCGTGCGGATTGGGTAAATTTAGTGAATAATATCATGGCTGCTGAGGAATGGATGGCTAAGTGTAAAGATCGGTACGAGAAATTCTATTCCGTATGGGCCACTTGGATAAACTATGCAAGCCCGCCTGTTTTGTGTGCCCCGGGTCCCTCTCCGGCTGCGACCCCGCCCCCGTAAGGGGCTGGGTCAGAGGGGAGACATGAGGGTTGCAAGGCGGTTTCTGAAAAGAATGAGGAGCTTCCACAAACCTACAGAAGCTTAAAGTTATGTACTACTTTGGTTGGTGTCACTTTTTCCCCTGGTTTTATGTTTTTTTGTTTTTGTTTCTTGCCCCACCCTTCACCCCCCTTTTTAGTTTTTGTTTTTATTTAACTTTTCACTGAGGTTACTGCCCCTAGGCTTTAGGCCTGCTAACTGTGTACCCAGTCTACTCCTAATTTTTGGGAGTGGGATGGCATCCTCGATAGGGGTATGCCAGAAGGGGTCAAATGGGGTGATCCATGTCTGTTTGAACTCATATCACGCTGCTCATATGTTGATTATTATTCCCCCAGATATGGTTGTTACACCGTATGCTTCCATGATTGACTTTACCACTAACTGTTTGTCCATGGTGGAGGGCTCCTCCTATAATGCTGTATTTTGCAAATCTTTCTACTTTGTCTATTGTCTCTCTGTTTGTCCTTTGAATATATATTTTTAAATAAAGATTACATAAAAAAATAAAATAAAAATACCACCAAAATCAAGCTCCATTTGTGGGAAAAAAAGGACAGTAATTTTATTTGGATACAGCGTCGCATGACCGTGCAATTGTCAGATAAAGCAACGCAGTGCTGTATTGCAAAAAATGGCTGATAAAAGCCTATGTGTACATGGACACACAGGCTTTTATGGAGTTTTGCCAATGCTGCCAGTGTACATAAAGCCTTAGCAGAGTGGGGAAGGGTTAAACATTCTGACAATGTTTTTATTGCTGACCATGCTTCCCTGAGACAATTGCTGTATGCTATTTTTGTATGGGCATCACAGAGACAGGAAGTGAGGAAAAATTTAACTCTTCCCTCCTTAAACTAAAATTAAAAAAGTTTGAAGACTTTTATGCTATGTCTGTAGGCCATCTTACACAGGTAAAATTCCAAGAAATGCTTTACTCTCCTTGCTTGACTATAGATTTCGTTTAGTAAAAGGTTTTCACAAATAGATATCATCAAGGGAACCTTGATGCATTTTGCACAAATTGCTTAATTATAAGGACCAGACGTTTTGATTAAAAGTGCTTGTAAATCTCAGACATGAAATATGAACAAAGCATATTCCTCTATAGTGTATACTTGTCTCAATTAAGAGAATGAAGTGTCATTTCTGCCCACTGCTTTGTTCCTCTGACATCAGCATGAATCACTTCGGACAAGATTTTATGACACCAAGAAAAAAAAGGTGACAGGGGAGAGAGCTCCAGCAGATTGACAGCCTTAGCAATTATACAGCGATCAGTGCTATAAAAATGCACTGATTACTGTGTAAATGTCACTGGCAAGGAAGGGGTTAATACTAGGGCGATCAAGGGGTTAACTGTGTTCCCTGTGTGTGTTCTAACTGTAGGGGACTGTTCTAACTGTAGACTGACTATAGGAGAGGAGAGATCATGGTTCCCAGCTTGTAGGAACTCACAATCTCTCTCTCCTCTCCTCACAGAACTGAGATGTGTAGGTTTACACACACACACACACGTCCCTGTTCTGCCTCTCGTGCCCGCGATTGCTCGTGGCCAGCAGTCATCACAACCGCCGGTGACGAGCCTTGGCACATCCCGCTCGCCCCTGCTATCCCGCTTTAAGGGACGACGTACAGCTACAACAGTTCGCAGGATCGCGCCCACCTGCCACTGTATAATGACGGCGGGTGGTCGGCAAGCGGTTAAAGTGGTTGTTAACCCACTTCTATTACATAATTCCCATCCTCTCTGCACCATTATAAGAAGTTTCCCTGTGCCTGTGTTTTGTAAAAAAAAAAAAAAAAAATGCACGATTCTACCTGTATGAGCTCCTCTCCGGACGCTCAGCCGATTTCTCTCCTCTGTTCTGTCTCCGGCTCATAGCTTCAGTGGGCGGGGGCCGAGCCCTCCCGCTGATGTCAGCCGTGGAGGAAATGGAGAGACAGAGCGCCGAGCCGCCGACAATCAGCTGAACAGCGGGAGTGGAGCTCATACAGGTAGAATCGTGCAGCATTTTTACACAGGCACAGGGAAACTTCTTATAATGGTGCAGAGAGGATGGGATGATATAATAGAAGATATGAGAGCAGTTAGAGCAACAGGAGTGAAAGGGGAAGGAGGACATAGGAGACAGACACAGAAGAGCAGGCTGCGGATGACGGAGACACGGAAACAGACCACGATGTCAGGGGCTCAGCAGCCATGATTATCGTGGTCTGTTTGCAGATGGAAGGGCATAGCTAGGCAGGATCAGCCAGGTATTACACGTGTCACAGGGTGTTAAATTACACAGCACTGTGCTGTATAACATGCTTTAAGGGAACAGGATCTGTATTTTTTTGGGGGGGGTTTACAAAACGCTTTAATGTTTTGGGGCCCGGAGAAGTCTGAAGTGCTTTAAAGTATGCAGAGCTGGTTCCCTTGCAGCAGCAAATCTTGTGTTTGTAGTCCTACACAAGTGTTTGCAGATATTTTACAGGTCTGGTAACACTTCAGCTTTTCACTAATTAATACTATTTTCTATATTATATGTTATATTGGCTTGGTAGAACAGTCCACTCAAGGTCTGTGTGTAGTCTTCAACATGGAGAGGAAAATTGGACTGAGGCATAAAAAAAAAAAAAAAAAAAATTACAATTGTACAGCAGGTTCCCATTAAATCTTAAAATTAAATAATTCTACCAATTCCCTCAAGGCTCCAGTACATTAGGCAAACCATTCTACTGTATTCCACTCACCTCATAAACTTCCATACACATCTGGAGCTCAGTGACCCTGTAACATCAGGGGGTGCCGTGTTTGGCACTGATCTTCTAGTCAACCAAAGCCAGCTGCCCACCACTTCCTGTTTACTTCCCCTAGCTGACCCGCAGCACTCACTGACCAGCCCCTGGGACTGGGATCACTAAAGACATGCCCCACACATTGATTTCTGGTCTGGTACAAGCAGAGCTGTCTCAGAATAAACACCTGGATTACAAGATGAAATAAACCTTAGCCAAACTCAGCATTCAGCATTATTGTGGTTTCAACTCCCCATGTTACATTTTATGACTTCCTTTCACTTTATACTCAAAGTTATATGAATGTGAGTGAGAATGGACACGTGACTCTAAAAATTATTGTACATATGGCTCCATTTACTGCTGCAATCCACAACAGCAACATGCCAGAAGTTTTCTTTTTACTTACATGACTTTAATAAGATGGAGGCAAACAACAACGAGGTACAATTATGTTCCCTATGCATGGATTACGAAAAGCAAGTGATAGAACCAGATTGAATAGGTACTTCAACTCCCCCCAACGTTGATGGATTGAATCCCAACCACAGCACAACCTGGAGTTTGCATGTTCTCCCTGTACGGCTGGTTACTCTGGTTTCCTACCACACTCCAAAGACATGCTGGTTAATTGGCCACTGTCTACACTGGCCCTAGGTGCATGAATGTGAGTTAGGGACCTCCGATTGTGGGCTCCTTAAGGCCAGGGACTGATGTAACTGAACAATATATATGTAAAGCACTGCATAAATTGTTGGCGCTATACAAGTACCTGTAATAAATACCATAAATATTTTATGTAGATATACCAGAGAGCTACTGGAGCAGAACTGACCTCTTTCTCGCCTAGGAGAGAATAGAGGCAGGGTGGAACAAAAATATTTTTTTTTTTTTTTTTCCCCCCCTCTTAAAAAAAAAACTAAGTATTAAAAATAAAAAATCTGCTTTTCAAGCATGTGGAGAAGGGAGTGTTGCACTGCTGCAGGTAAGGGGGAAAAAAGGCAAAAATCGCTCACCAAATGTGTGCCACAGGTTATCCCAGCAAATATATCCCAAAGTCAGATTTCAGTTTTACCAGACTAGTATAGACACAAGAAAGAAATAATTCTCAGTCATTGCTATGGTTACCGCAGTATGATTGCTGCTATTTATAATATTAAAGTAGATCTAAATTTTGACATTAAACAAGGCAGTGTCCCATAGGTGTTCCTGCAGCATACCCAGAATGTAACACATTAATAAAAAAATGGATCACCAGCATGCTCTCAGCATGCCATAATGGTCTATTACAGAGATAAGCACAGACACCGTATGGTTTTTGAGTCCCAGCATACTTACACATTATAGCACACTTACACCTCCGGGTGTTCTCTTCTCCAGCAATGCTAAGTCCCAGTTTCCCACCATCACTCCATAGCCACCGCCGCTGTCTTCTTCCATCCATGGGGTGGCTGCTAGTTAGGTTATTCCTGCACATGCATGCTGGAGTTGCATTATCCTGACATCTCTCTCCATTCTCAGCATCTTACAGATGCCAAGAATAGGCCAGGCCTGTACACTGCAATTACACCGCAGTCAGTGGTGCAGGTAACAAAATTTGCTGGCAGACAAATACAATTGTTTTTGTAAAGCAGACCTATTAAGTAACTTCTATCAAAAAACTCTACCTGCTGGCAAATGTTTAGTCTAATGCCGCGTACACACAACCATTTTTCATGACGAGAAAAATGCAATTTTTTTAATTGGTCATTAAAAACGATCGTGTGTAGGCGTCAGAGCATTTTTCTCGACGAGAAAAATGGGCATTAAAAATTTAGAACATGCTCTATTTTTTCTCATCGTTTTTCACGTAGTTTTTCTCGTCGTGAAAAACGGGCATGTGTACGCTTTAATGACGGGGAAAAAAACTTGCATACTCAGAAGCAAGTTATGAGATGGGAGCGCTCGTTCTGGTAAAACTAGCGTTTGTAATGGAGATAGCACATTCGTCACACTGTAACGGACTGAAAAGCACAAGGCAGAAAAGCGTGAATCGTCTCTCACCAAACTTTACTAACACGAGATCAGCAAAAGCAGTCCAAAGGGTGGCGCCATCCGAATGGAACTTCTCCTTTATAGCGCCGTCGTACGTGTTGTACATTACCGCGCTTTGCTCGAGCATTTTTTTTCACGATAGTGTGTAGGCAAGGCAGGCTTGAGAAGAATCACACCGAGAAAAACGTCGTTTTTTTCAATGACATTAAAAACGGCCGTGTGTACGCGGCACAACACGTTTAATTCCACTTTTTACCTGACGCTTTTGCTAGTTGGAAAAAAGTTAAACAAGGAGGTCCTCTGTAAAAGAAGCAGCAGAATACTTACTTCTCCACCAGGCGGTATATGAAATGTTCACTCATTTCCCACTACTATCAGATACTTTTACAAGGGGTTGCTGGTTTAATGGTTTTTCACCTTGTGAAATGCTCCATTTAAAGCATAATAGGATGAGACACAACTTAATTTGGAATTTATCATTTAGATCACTTAACCCCTCAGCTACAAAAAAATGAGGCAGATCTATTATGGTTATATTTAGAGAGCTTAAAGCTGAATTCCAGGTATGAATAAGCACAGTGAAACCTTGGATTGCGAGCATAATTCTTTCCAGAAGCATGCTTGTAATCCAAAGCACTTGTATATCAAAGCTAATTTTGCCATAAGAAATAATGGAAACTCAAATAATTTGTTCCACAACCATTTATTCATAAGTCCTTCAGTCTATAGTCCATATAAAAAGATTATAGCAATGTGATAGGTTGTGTAACAGTAAAATGTCCATCCACAAATGGAAGCTTCCACAAGGGGATTGGAAGCAAAATCCAATAGGAGCTACAGAGTATAAAAGAGAAGAAAGGCGCCTCTAAGTGTAGCAATATGTTTATTTAATGAAGGTACAACATTTAGCAACTCGCATGGTTGATGATTAAAAGAGCCACATCTAAGTATGCAGGCATCCGGGGTAAAGCGATCCACATAGACAGTCGTCCTCACCGCCGGCTCTCACCACTGTCAGTCTGGAATTGTGACCGGGAAGACTACCCTACAGTAGAGCGATCTGAAAGCGAGGCTTGAACTGCTCGTGGAATGGACGACATCAATGGTGGTGCGGAGGATGGTTTATGTGGACAGTTTTACCCCAGATACCTGCATACTTAGATGTGCCCGTTTTAATCATCAACCATGTGAGTTTCTTAATATTGTACCTTCATTAAATGTAACCATATTGCTACACTTAGAGGCGCCTCTCTTCTATTTTATACTGAGTTGTGACATGACGCTACTCTTATATCAAGACATCGCTTGTATAATCAAGTCAAAATTTATTTAAAAAAATTTGCTTGTCTTGCAAAACGCTCTAAAACCAAGTTACTCTCAAACCAAGGTTTTACTGTATGCACATGCTATGCCTGTGGGGCCACTGTGGAAGCAGAGAATCGCTAAAGTTGGCGCTGCTACTATAGTAATCACTGTGGTCTTCTGGGTCCAGTACTGAACAGCTGACCTTCTGCACGATGAACCCAAGGGTCTCTTGCTCTGGATGAGCGCCACCGTCAGAAATCCTTGGCTTTTTCTCAATGAATGCAAAGCATTCTCTGGATGGACAAGGTGGAGTTTGTGACATCACGTCTCCACCTTATCCAATTAGGGAACACTTTGTATTAGCTGAGAAAAATGCAAGGTGTTCTGTGAACGGCCCCCATGCCGAGTGTGTCCCCCCATGCTCACTATACAGAAGGGCATCTAGTTGGCACAGGACCTGGAAGACCGTGGCGATCACTGTAATAGCATTGACTACTACTGTGATTGTCAGCTTCCACAGCTGCCCCCACGGGTATGGCATATGCATACTTACATTGGTCACAGGTTGAACTAGGAGACAATAAATTCCATACCTGGAAATCAGCTTCAACAACTCTGTCATTTAAATTACAGAAAACAACCTCATTTAGAGATTTTTTTTTTTTATATCATTCAAATACTTTTGCTAAAAAGTAGAAGGTTTTTTGTTTTTGCATTTTCAAATGTTGTGTTGAAGGATTATAGCCTCCGTCAGGTTTTTGTCTACGGTCAGGCTCTCTGCTATATATTTATTTTTTTGCCACGGGAGGAGAGGAAATCTCCAAATGGGGACAGCTTTGGAAAGATTTTTCTTTTACTGTCAGTTTCTGCAGAACAGCAAATGAGAGGGAGTCTCCCCAGGGGGCAAGCAGACAGTAATAAAACATAACAGTGGTCTTAGAAATTCCCAAATTTTGTTAAAGAAAAAAAATTGGTAATCTCAAATACCACATTAATTAGGCAGAAGTCTTTCCTACCTGAGCCAAAATAACTAATCAAAAACATAAGCATCCCTGGACCAATTGTTTTTAGAAACTCTGAGCCCAAATATATATTGCAAGTGCATGCAAATAATATTTTAGTACATATGTTAAAAGAAGAAAAATATTATTTAAGACAAATGCATAAAATGATGTCAGACCTTAGCCAGAAGACACTGTAACTGCTTAACTTCACTGCTGGCTCTTAAGAGCTCTTGGCGAAGTTCGGAACATGTCATTTCTAGATGTTCTTTCTCCTTGTAAGTAGAATTCAGCATTTCTTGAACCTCACAGTTCTCAGGGGTGTTTCCCATGGCTGTCATTTCAGCCACTTTCTGGCGCTCACCATCTAGTTGAGCCTTTAAACAGCTGCCTTCAATTTTAAGACCTTCAATGGTGACTTTTAGGTCTTCCACTGTCTTGGCGACACCACTTTTCTCTTTCCTCTCAGTTTCAAGGAGATTTTGCAATTGTCCAGTTTCTTCTTTCAGTCTTTTTACCATCACCTGAGCCTCCTGGTGTTCTTTTTCGAGGCTTCTCAAACTACTGGTGAGTTGTTGCTGAATATTGAGCAATTTTTCCCTTTCAAACTGAGACTTTTCCAAAAGCTCTGAGTATTTCTTTTCTACGTCTGTAAGTTTGCTTTGAACCTGTGTTTGCTCTGTCTTTGCCCTGTCTTGGAGAAGGGCCATCAACTTCTCATTTTCCTGACTCAGCTGATCTGCCCTTTGTCTTTGCTGCTGTAGGGAGGTTTCCAGAAAAGCTTTTTCTTCCACAAGCTTTTCACTTTCTAATGTTAGCTCCTGTACCATTAGATTTTGATCAGAGAGTTCCTGTAGTGTTGCTTGAAGTTCCTCTGCAGTACTATGTTGGTTTTCTTCCATCTTATGTATTTTTTCAGTCAATGAGGCTACAGAGAGTTCACTAATGTTATTTGGGGAGCTACCACTAGTTGAACATTTTGAGCCTTGGCATGGAATACTTCCAGATGACCCAGGTCTGGAAGGCACATCAGCTAGGTGCTCAAAATCAGAGTCAGGAGAAAGGGAGGCTTTAGTGACATCACTGCTTGATGAACCAGATATAGGAAAGCCATTTCCTCTGCCAAGCAAATGGCTGTTCTCGGGCTCTTCTGTTAAAGGGCTCTTCACCTTGCTCCCAGTGCTTGTCACCTGGGTGGAAGGCGATAGGATACTGCTATAAGTTCCATTGCTGCTTATAGTATCTGAAAGAGGAGACTGCTCTAAGCTGTGCAGTTTCTGCTTTAGGTCTTCATTTTCCTGACGCAAAAGAGCAAGCTCTTTCTGTAAAAATAAGTTCTTGCCGTGAAGGGCCTTTAACAATACTTCAGGGTCTGTACCCTCTATCAGCTGAACCTCCGTGGATGCTTCCAGGGAGGGTGGGATGTCAGGGCTTGGACATTCCTGGTCTTTGCATTTCTGAAGTTCACTCCGAAGTTTACTAATTTCAAAATCTTTTGTTTTTGCTTCGGCCAATAGCTCTTTAACATGCAATTCCAACACAGAAGGGTTGTTAGATTCATTGTCATGTTTAGGTTTGGGGGAAGAACGGATATTCTTTACAGGTGTAGAAGTACTAGGAGATGTAGGACTTGGTAGTGTTTTTTTAGATGCAGTAGTAGTTGGAGGCCGTAAAGTTGTCCTATCTCTTGCTATTGGTGTTGGCAGATCACGGGGAGTTGGTATACCAGTCCTCCTTGTAGCTGAGACCCCACCTGCAGTGAAACAAGAAAAACACGTTATTTATTTATTACAGGTACTTATATAGTGCTGTCAATTTACACAGCGCTTTACATATAAATTGAACATTTACATCAATATTCACAACATTCTCCCTCAAGGAGCTTACAATCTAAGGTCCGTAATTCACATAATAGTGTCAATTTAGACAGGAGCCAATTAACCATACATCCAGCATGTTTTTGGAGTGTGGGAGGAAACAGGAGTACCCGGTGGAAACCCCACGCAGACACAGGGAGAACATACAAACTCCCGGCAGGTAGTGTCGTGGTTGGGATTCAAACCAACTACCCTAGTGCTGCTAGGCAGAAGTGCTAACCACTTAGCCACTGTGCTGCACACAATATATAGACATAAATATCACATTTAAAATAAAATTCAAAACTATTACCTATTGTGTTTCTACTTCATTATCGGTACATTATAAAAATTCTACAACATTAGACAGACCACATGGTGAACTCTAAATTAAAAAAACAGATTTTTCATGTTTACCAAGCGAGGGGCAGTTCAAACCTGATTCGCACAGGAACACCCTCCGAGTCCGTGGTACCCGGGTTCCCGTGCTACTATTTTCAGCCAATTTAAAATCACACTGGATTCTACCAAAGTGGGGCATGCACTACTTTTCAAAAATGCACCACAACTGGATCGCATGATACAGCGGTGAGGGCCGGTTGACACCCGAATTATAAAGAAACGTGATCTGCGTCTGTTGAACCAATGTTCCCGTGTGACTCAATGCAGTGCGATTTTCAGAACATTCATTTAAAATCACACCAAAAGTAGTGCATGCACTACTTTTCAAAAACACACTGCATCGGATCGCATGAAACTGTACTACCATGTGATCTGGTGTAGGCAAACGCACTTCATCTGAGATCTGCGTTTGGGTTATATTGACACCTGCAGCAGATCTCCCACTTAGTGCATTTCGAACGTGGTGCAGGAAACGCACATGTAACACAGGTTTCCCGCGTCGCATTCCAGTGTAAAACAAGAGTGCAATAGGATCACTTACACTAGCAGTGAAATCTGTAAATATTTGTATTGAGCACATCTCCCCTGATTTTGCTCTTTCAAGGTCAGCAAGGTAAGCATCCATTTAGGATTTCCTATTGGGAGCATCTCACCCAAACTGACATTTTTGTTGCAGGGAATGCCCGATATCTCACTTATATCTTATGCCGCGTACACACGACCATTTTTCTCGTCGGGAAAAATTTAGTTTTTTTCTCTTTGACGAGAAAAACGACCGTGTGGGCTTTTGGTCATTTTTCCCGACGAGAAAAACGGCATTAATCACGACGAGAAAAATTAGAACATGCTCTAATTTTTCTCGTCGTGATTCACAGCATTTTTTTTCCGCTGCAGTTTTCCCATAGGGAAACACTGCTGGGGAGCCTACACACTGTCGTTTTTCTCGACCAAGAGAAAAAATGACGGAACTAACGGCCATGTGTAGGGGAACAAGCTGTTCCTCGTTTTTCCCATCGATTTTCTCAACGGTGTTTTCACCGTCGAGAAAATCGATCGTGTGTACGCGGCATTAGTGTAGACCTCTGGGAAAATCAGTGAGCCAATCATACAAGCAGGAAATTAGGTTTCCGGGGCGCGTTCTGTATACATTTTGTGTACAGAACACCTCCAGGTAGCCATATTGCATTTTACAGAAAATGACAGCACTGCAGATTAAAAAGGAACGGTCATTTTTAATAACATTCAATTACAATATGACTTGCGTCACAATTGTATACGCTATATTATTTTTTTATTTGCTTTTTTTCCACAAAAGTGGAGTTACCCTTTAAAATGAGACTGAATTAAAATGAAACTTATTACACAAAAGCTGGGGGAGGAGGACAACTATCATCAAATTTTAACTAGAAAAACGACAAACTTCTTATATTTATTCTACATTATTTTGGCCTTTAAAGTCTACAAATTTAACAGAGCAAAACAAATTGTTTTATGAACATTTTCTTGGCCACTATACAAACGCGCAGCGATATTAAAACTGTACGTCACCTCTCACAACATTCTTCTTTGTCACGATCAAGAATTGAATTCATACATGCTTGCTGAAAACTACCAAAAAAAGGCAAAAAAGACCCTGAACCATATTTTTGGTGTTCTACATAAAAAAAAAATCTTCATATTTAAATTAGGATATCAAAAGGACAATGATAACGGTTCAATAAAAGCTTCTATATTAAAAATCACACTTGGGTCCAAAAACCTTACACAGTGAGTACTCTGTGCTGGTGCAGAACCCCGGTAGGCTGGAAAACAAAGCAACTAGTGTTTTTAGAAAGGAAAGATAGCAAAGGACATTCTGACTACACAGCCAACAGCCCACTCATGCAGGTCAGAAAGTTAGACGTCCACAGCTGGAGAATTCCAGGATTAAGGAATAAAACAGAGCACAGCAATTAAACTATTATAAGTCGGTGAACGGAAGCTTCCTCACGCCAGCCAGAGACGGAAAAAGGCAACCTGCAAAGTGCAACCTTCCGTAATGATCAGAAAACGTACTATACTGTAGTAAAACGGAATCCGATTGGTTGCCAACTTGCCATAGGGAACTGCGCATAAGTATTGGTTTCTGTGCTGAGAAAATAAAACGGCAATGGCAATAATCCCTGCCATTTGTCCAAGCAATGTAAGCACCAGACTGTTGCATACATTAAAGTTGAACTCCCGGTATGATCTTAATTGCATAATTACAATATATTGGTTCAGCTTGGACCAGTGTAAGAATGCATATCTCATGTGAGAGACTGCTATGAAAGCTGACAATCACGATAGTAGTTGGTGCTGCTACAGCGATAGCCGCAATCTTCCAGTTCTGTGCCGAGCAGCTGCCCTGCTGTATACTGACCACAGGGGGCGCTCACTCGGCCCAGCCAACATCCACAGATCCCCTTGTTTTTGTCATAATATTACAACGCATTCTCTCATTGGGAGAGGTGAAGAGGAGAGGTGATGACATCATATACTCCACCTCATCAAATTAGGGAAAGCTCAAGCAGCGACCCCCTATGGTAAGCATGCAGCGGGGCAGCTGCTCAGCACAGAGTGTGGCGATCATTGTAGTAGCGCTTACTACAATGATTGTCAGCTTCCCCAATGCATACTTACATTGACACAAGCTGGACCAATGTAAGTATGCAATTAGGATCATAACTGGAGCTCAGCTTGAAAGCGCAACCACTTTTGTTGAGGGAAAAAAAAAACATTCCGCTCTGGGTGATCTATATACATACATTGCAAGGATTTTAACAAACTTTATGGCAGATTCCTACCTTTTGTTATTTTAAAGAAATCCCTGTGTATTTATCCGTATCCATGTGGGAAAGTAAGTCTAATGGGAGTGGTTTCATAATTATAAATCAGCTGTGACCTGCAGGGCTCCAATGAGGAAAGCTGCTGGGCCTGCATCCCTTAGATAAGATTTTCTGTTGGGAGTAGCTCACCAAAAATTACATTTTTGTTGCAGGGGATCCCTGTAATCTGACTTGTATACTAGTGAAGACTTTGGGGGAAATTTGTGAGCCAATCACGCAAGCAGGAAATTATGTTTTTGGGGGGCGTTCTGTGTACAGTACACCTCCAGGTAGCCATATTGCATCGCATTTTCAGAAAATTACAGCGCTGCAAATTGAAAAGGAAAGGTAATTTTTAATAGCATTTAATTACAATATGACTCGCAATTGTATACGCTATATTATTTTTTCTTTATTTGCTATTCCCCCCCCCCCCCAGTGGAGTTACCCTTTAAAGTTGTTGTAAACCCTCATATATACCAAGTAAAGTGTCATGGATATGCATTAATGTCTGTCTGCCATCTTACCTTCCTCCTCATGTGTTCATCTAGAGACCAGACCTCCTTCACCTGGCTTCCTTTATAATCTCCTCCCAGCCTGACTCCACCCCAGGCCCTATCACTGAACACTATATTAACCTGTGCACTGCAAGCCTGCTTTGCTGATCAACGTGTTTGTTAGGCATTGTGTGTTTGGGTTCCTGCCTGCCGTGTGCTACGTCTGTCTCTCTATTACGTTATTGGCTTGTCCCCGACCATCCCTGTCTGCTCGTGACCCTTGACCTTCGGCTCGTTCTTCGTTATCCTTGTCTGCTTGTGGCCCCTGACCTTCGGCTTGTTATTCGGTTCTCTCTATCGTGTGCTGCTGCTTCCCCTTATCCTACGGGGCGTGAGCTAGGAAACTCCAGGGGCCGCGACCTGGTCCCAGCCTGCAGCGTAACATCCTCACCACTAGAGGCCCTGGAGAAGACCAGCTGGGTCTTAGACTCCGCGCCCTGGGGAATCTTGGCTCTCGCTTCCGTTGGGATCCCGGTTGTGCTCCTCTGGTCCCGCTTTCCACAACCACCCAGTTTCCTATCCACAGAAGCCAGCCATAGGGTTCACTACCTCGCGGTGCACTCCTGTCCCCCTACGGTGTGCATCTGTCACCTGGCCACAGGTGACCCTGACAGTTTGATCAGCCATGGACCCGGCTGACATCCCGATCCCCGCGGATGATCCATTGCAGGGCATAGTCCACAGACTTGAAACCCAGGAATCGAATCAGACTCAGGTGATGCGATTCCTCCAGGATCTGGCTTCTCGATTCGAGCAGCTTCAGGCCTCCTTGGGAACCCCGAATCCGCAACCTCAAGTACAACCAGCGGTGGTACCTATCGCACCAGTCGCAGCCACACACTCACTAATACTGCCAGCTCCGTTCCGTTTTTCTGGGGACTCCAAGGCCTGCAGAGGGTTCCTTAGCCAATGCACGATTCATTTTGAGCTTCAGCCTCAAAACTTTCTGTCTGATAGGGCAAAGGTAGCCTATATCATTTCCCTCCTCTCCGGTGAAGCTTTAGCCTGGGCAGCCCCTCTGTGGGAACTGAATGATCCAGTGGTTTCTAGCCTGTCTGGCTTCTTGAAACTTTTTCGGAATATCTTTGAAGAACCGGCTCGTGTCTCTTCAGCGGCCAGCGCCCTTCTACGTCTCCGCCAAGAGTCTGCTTCAGTGGGACAGTACGCCCTTAATTTCCGCATACTGTCGGCTGAGTTGAGCTGGAACAATGAGGCCTTAGTCGCAACCTTTTTGCATGGCCTTTCTGATAGAGTGAAGGATGAATTAGCAGGAAGAACCATCCCCACTGATCTGGACGGAGTTATCTCCTTGTGTAACCAGATCGATATTCGCTTTCAGGAAAGGACCCTAGAAAAGCGGCGCCAGCACTCCTTGGTCCTTAGTCAGCCTGAGCTCCCCTCTCCTCGACCCGTGGAGCATCTCCTGCCAGCTGAGGAACCCATGCAGCTGGGCAGGACCAGGCTATCCCCAGAGGAACGTGCTAGGCGCAGAAATCTAGGCCTGTGTCTCTACTGTGGGGGCAAAGGTCATTTTCGTGACACTTGCTCTCTTTGTCCAGAAAAACGTTTGGGTCCACTTCATCTGGAAAGTGGAGTATTGGACCCAGAAATATCACCTTCCCCTTCTCGTCTTCTGCTTTCTGTGTTCCTTCATGTTGGTGCTTCTTCTCATTCGGTCTCAGCATATCTGGATTCCGGAGCCGCTGGTAATTTCATGGACTGGGAAATCGCATCGTCCATGAGACTTACTCTTTTGCCCCTCACCACGCCATTGGTGGTCTTGGCGATTGATGGTACTGTTCTCCCAGGGGGACCTATCCGCTTCCAGACCCTCCCTGTTAAGATGTCGGTGGGTACACTCCACCAGGAGTGGATATCCTTCCTTATCTTACCCAAGGCCTCAACGCCTATAATTTTGGGTCTCCCATGGTTACAGCTCCATTCTCCTCATGTGGACTGGACTACTGGACAGATCCTGGCTTGGGGTCCCTCCTGTTCCTCGTCCTGCCTACCCAAGGTTGCCCCCTGTGAATCTGAGCCGGTCATTCATTCCAGGTTGCATAACCATTTACATTTCTCTGTCCCTAACCACCCTTGGACGCACAGCCAGGCTAGCTTGTCTACAAGTCCTGCAGTCGCTACGTCTTGCGATGCGATTCAGGTAGTCGCTACACCTGACTCAGCTATTCACTCTGCCTCTGTACTAGTTATGCCAGTCCAGCCCATGCCCAGTGAGCCTCTCACTTTTTCTTGTTCGGGACATTCTGCTTGTCCTTCAGCTATTCAGCTTGACTCCGGCGACATGTCACCTTCTAACCAACCTGACTTCAGGGTTCCACTGACATCTGCCCAGTCTGATGGTCCTGTGCAAGATGACCAGTTCCCCTTTAAGGGTCTAGGGGACCCTCCTCAGATTCCTGTTGATCGTCTCATGCCCTTGCTTATTCCTAGAGAGCCTTTGGTCCTCAATAGATCTTCTTGTCATCTCCCTACCTCGTTTTCAGTCTCTGAGGATAATCTTAAGTACGAGGTTAGACAAGTTCTGGATTCTCGGCTCTGCAGAGGCATTCTTCAGTACCTTGTGCATTGGAGAGGTTTTGGTCCTGAGGAGGCGTCTTGGATCGCTGCATCTGATGTCGCTGCACCTCATCTGTTGAGAAGGTTTCATCAGAGATTTCCCTTTAAGCCTGGGTCCAGGCGGGGGAGGGCCCATAAGAGGGAGGGTACTGTCATGGATATGCATTAATGTCTGTCTGCCATCTTACCTTCCTCCTCATGTGTTCATCTAGAGACCAGACCTCCTTCACCTGGCTTCCTTTATAATCTCCTCCCAGCCTGACTCCACCCCAGGCCCTATCACTGAACACTATATTAACCTGTGCACTGCAAGCCTGCTTTGCTGATCAACGTGTTTGTTAGGCATTGTGTGTTTGGGTTCCTGCCTGCCGTGTGCTACGTCTGTCTCTCTGTTACGTTATTGGCTTGTCCCCGACCATCCCTGTCTGCTCGTGACCCTTGACCTTCGGCTCGTTCTTCGTTATCCTTGTCTGCTTGTGGCCCCTGACCTTCGGCTTGTTATTCGGTTCTCTCTATCGTGTGCTGCTGCTTCCCCTTATCCTACGGGGCGTGAGCTAGGAAACTCCAGGGGCCGCGACCTGGTCCCAGCCTGCAGCGTAACATCCTCACCACTAGAGGCCCTGGAGAAGACCAGCTGGGTCTTAGACTCCGCGCCCTGGGGAATCTTGGCTCTCGCTTCCGTTGGGATCCCGGTTGTGCTCCTCTGGTCCCGCTTTCCACAACCACCCAGTTTCCTATCCACAGAAGCCAGCCATAGGGTTCACTACCTCGCGGTGCACTCCTGTCCCCCTACGGTGTGCATCTGTCACCTGGCCACAGGTGACCCTGACATAAAGTGAACAGCCACAGGTGATACACAGAGATGAAACAAATCCTCCTACATAAAGTTTTACCAAGTTATACTGCAGTCTTCTCTTCCCTACACCCCTTCACCCAAGGATAGAAAAGTGTTAAAAATCTTTCTTCATCTGTCAGGAGCACAGAGGAGGGGGCGGAGAGGCTGCAGTTACAGTGTGTAAGAGCTGATTGGAGGAAAGGCACACACCACAGAAGAACGGTGTTGTGAATAGACCATCTCCGTTCTGAGCTTTCCCCCCTTCCTTACACAAATGTATCTAATGACTCCTACTGATAACAGTGGAATGAAGCACCAGAGAGAAACAGCTCATACACACTATAAAGAAGATCGGGAAAACATTTTAGTCCGAGGAACGATCGTACAATTTTCTGATAGTGTGTACACAACTTTTGTCAGCCGAGTCCAACCTTCCAAACGAAAATTTCCGAAGGCAGGAACTCCAAAAAAATTCTCTACTATGGGGGCAGAACAAACGATTTTCATTTAACCACTTAAGGACCGCCCACCTCATATATACTGCGGCAGGGCAGCACTCCTGCGCGAAACAACGTATCTGTATGTCGTTTCGAGCATGTGAGACTGTGGGCGCGTGCACGCTGCCCCGCAGTGAAGCAGATGGGCGGGTCCGGCAACGATGTCCGCTGGCCACTCGCGATCGCGGGTCAGAGAGGCAGAACGAGGATCTGCCCATTGTAAACAAACAGATCCCTATTCTGTCAGGGGCGTACAGTGTGATCGACTGTCAGTGTGATTGACTGTTCCTAGTGATTAGGAACAGTGATCTCTCTGTATTCCCAGTCAGTCCACTTCCCCCCCCCCCAGTTAACCCCTTGATCCCTAGGACACACTTAACCCCTTGATCGCCCCCTAGTGTTAACCCCTTCCCTGCCAGTGTCATTTATACAGTGATCAGTGTATATTTTTAGCTCTGATCACTGTAATAATTTCACTGGTCCCAAAAAAAAAAAAGTGTCAAAAGTGTCTGATCTGTCCGCCGCAATGTCTCAGTCCCACTAAAAATTACTGATCACTGCCAATACTAGTAAAAAAAATAAAAATAAAAAATAAATTTTTTAAATGCCATAAATCTATCCACTATTTTGTAGACGCTATAACTTTTGTGCAAACCAATTCTTATTGTGATTTTTTTTACCAAAAATGTATAGAAGAATACATATTGGCCTAAACTGATGAACAAATTAGATTTTTTACTTAGCTTTTTTTTTTTAAAAGCCCATGTAAAGGGTTGCCTACCTCCTTCCACAAGAACAGTGCCGTATTTTTGTAGGACACATCTGGACCTATTTTTGTATGGTTGGCTCATGTGGTTGCATCACTTGTAATATGTTTGACAAAAACTTAGTGGTGAATAACATTGTATGCTGGAAGCCAGATGGAACCCTCTGAACATATTTACAACTGTTCTAAAAATGCAAAAAATAAAGTGTTACTAAACCCAGAACCTGCATTCACTATATCTGGTCTCCCACAGTACACAGAACATGGAAATGCATTTATTTTAGTAAATATAAACTGCTAAATACCTTTTCTCATCAGCAGTATATAGCAGTCTTGTGACTTCTATCTATGTTCGATTAAAGCTTGTAGGAGGAGTTATAACTCTGCACTGAGCCGTCCTATGAGGATGAAGGACCCCTGACCCTCTGTCTGTACAGGGCCCTGTGCTGATCACATGCGCACTCCCAAGGTAAAAAAAAACAAAAAACAACGATCTAGCAACACACACCAAACTGAGCACGTGCAGCCTGACTATTTACTCTGTCTTATCCGGACATGTTTTGGGGGCAATGTAAAAAAGGGGAGGATCTGTGCATACAGGATCAAACAGCCTTTTTACACAATGTGCAGGATTAACCAGTTAGGTTCCAGAGCGAGTATAACAAGCATGCTTTACTGCATATACAGACTGAGTGATTTTACTGTTGTGGGTTTAGTTACACTTTAATGTTTTACTGCATTCTGCGTCCCCAAAGGAAGTTCACCCTCACTGCCTGCCCCAAAAAGCTTGACATGGGGGTAGAATGTGGGAGTAATTAAAATATTTGACAGCTGTCATTGGAACAGGAATACAGGGAAACTCTCCCGAAAGAAACAATTGTTTCTGTGTTTAATGTCATAGATGGGATCTCCCCAATGGGAACACAGGTTCTAACCCTTTCCTACTCTACAGGAATTCCACCTTAAAATGACAACTTTATATTGGGGGTAAGATCTTTGCCAACATTTGTCCTGCTATTCCAGGGTCTGGTGGAACGCAGCTCCAGAACATACATGTTCTAGATGTGGATATTGCCCCTAGAATAATTCTGGATGCCATACAACCCAGTTGGGAATGCATAAAGTGTTTTCCTGCAAGTGAGGGAAGAATATGAGGTGGAATGAATGCTGAAGAACTGATGTCACAGGTTTGCTGCTGTCGAATCGGCAACATGATCAGAGATTATCAGCGGTTACCAACAGCTGTTCTTTATAATGCATGTTGGCTGAGGATCATCACTACGATCACGCCTAGCTTATCAGCAATAGGCAGCTGCTCTCCATATGAAGGACACTTATGTACACAGCTGGACTAAGTATATTATCTCTGTAATCGCTAGACCCTGTGCAGCATCTCACATAAGATCTGTGGACAGCAATTCAGATTTACTGTGCTGGCTTCAATCTGTGCATCAGCAGCAAAACCGCTATGGTTTTATTCTGTAAAATACTACTAATAAAGGTTTAAGAATGCCAGGGCTGTTGGTCATTATTGTAGCGCTAATGCTACAGAAAGTGCATTTTCTATCGTTCTGCCCGCAGCCTGCAAGCTTGACAAGATGATAGCACTTTTTTTGAGGATCCATACTAACAGCATGGCTGGAGGAACTTCCACTGCATGCTGCCAAAATACAATGGCACAACCGAACAATGACAGCATCTGATTGGATACAGTCACTGTTTGGCTAATAATTGGTGCTTGCAGGGCCACCCACAGCTTGAATTTTGATTGGTCTAAAGCCTGCCTATGAGGTAGAGCTGCACGAATAATCGTTAAAGAATCGAGATCGCGATTCAACCCCCCTCACGATCTTAAAACAGCATTTCCTCGATTCAGTGCAGGGCCGTTCTCTGCTGACAGCTGTCAAAAAAAAATAATAAAAAAACAGACAGCCTGCCAAGCTTATCACAACATCGCTTAGGCGGAGATAACTATAAACATTGTAACATTTAGTTCTTTTAGATCGAAGGAAAAATTGAAGCTAGTTAGAAGCTAAATGGTTACTAGGCACAGCTGCACTAGATTCTGTATGCACCAGTTTTGATAAATCTTCCCCAGTTATTAATTATGGCAAAACACAACTGCCCAGCCCCCTCATAAATAAAAACAACTTCCAAGGATTTTCTTTACTTAAGGGTCCAGAATAGAGCATCTAAAAAAGGCAAGTTGGAATGTAATTTTTTTTTTAAATTTTTTTTTAGGTTATGCTTTGTGAATGGGGACCTGTAACAAAAATAAAGTACTATATGTGTTATCTCAATTTGGCTAGTTCACCTTTTCATATAAAAAAAAAAAAAAAAGGTGAACACCGCACCTATTCCCCCCCCCTCCCCCCAGCCACAACTGTACTTACCTCTGTGGATGATGAGCTGCCAGCAGTGGCGAAGCATGGGTTGTCAGCGCCCAGGGCAGGGCAAGAGATTCGCGCCCCCTAACCCGGGGATTTTTAGCACTCTAAAAGAGTCCCTTGTGTAGCGTGCAGGGTTAAGGGGGTGCACTGTGTGTGGCATGCAGGGTTAAGGGGGGTGCACTGTGTGTGGCGTGCATGGTTGAGGGGGTGTGCTATGTGTGGCTTGCAGGGTTGAGGGGGGTGCTCTGTGTGTGGCTTGCAGGGTTAAGGGGGGTGCGCTGTGTGTGGCTTGCAGGGTTGAGGGGATGCGCTGTGTGTGGCTTGCAGGGGATGCCTCATCCTCTTCACCCCAGGACTGGAGGAAACTGGGGCCAGGAGGGTCGATGCAGGGTCAGAGTGCCAGGGCGACGTAGGCGACGTAGTAGCACACTGACAGGCACAGGCAGGACTCAGGAGAAGAGGTGGTTGGAAGTCCGGGCTGTGGGGCGGGCTAAGTGGACAGACAGCATGTTGCACGTGGACCTCGTGTGTGGGGAGTGGCGTGTAATGGAGAGGATGCCTCGTGAGTCGCCTGCCCTCCTCCTTCCCCCCAGTCTCCGCACAGTCACAATCCCTTGGATAATCATGGATGGTCTTCAGTGTTCATTTACTCACTGCTGGAGCCTAAGCCAGGACTGCACCGCAACTTCTTCCTCATAGTGAAGCGGAAGAGCTCACAGTCTCCTAGACTGCACAGCACAGGAGAAGAGCTGCAGGTAACCTGCCGCCTGCCGCTGCGCCCCTCTAAATTTTGCGCCCGGGGCGACCGCCCCCTGCCCCCCCCCCCACGCTACGCCACTGGCTGCCAGTGCATTGGTCCAGTGATTAAAATCCCCCCACTCCTCTCCCCCTTTTTTCTGTAGGGCTTTCGGGAAGGATCATAATGATTCTCTGTGCTGGCGCTGACCAATCAGAATTGCACTCATCCATCCCAGAAGCCCTGCAGAAATAAGAGGGGATTGCATTTCCCAGGACTGCTCACTGACTGCGAGGGCAGTCAATGCTCATTACCCATAGAGGTAAGTACCGTGGGAATTGTGGGGGGTCAGTAGGCTTAGGCTGTAGGGTATCAGTTCAGCATTCAGTTTTTCTGAAAAGGTGAACTTCACTTTAAGCACTTTATGTAACCCTAACACCTACTCTTCCTGTAACCTCAAAACTAACCTTCTCTGTATTCCTTATGTTGATCCCCCCCCCCCCCCATAACCCTAGGCCTCATTCACTCTAATTGCTAGTTTACGCTTGCTTCAAAACATGGCTTTGGACACGCTTTGTTAAAGCTATATGAACGCCAGTCAAAGCTCCCGTCACTAAATAAAATGGTTAGAGCACGGTCCTGGTTACACCTTGCTTTTGCTTAGCGCTTCAATGAGGCTTTGGTGGGGCTTCGATGAGGCATCGGTGGGGCTTCGATGAGGCATCGGTGGGGCTTTGATGAGGCTTCAAGTGAGCTTTGCCATAGACTTCTATGGAGGCTTAGAAGCACCACTAAAGCTACATGGGGTATAATTTTTGAAGCAAAGAGCAGGTGTAAACAGGACTGTAAGCTAACCATTTTATTTAGTGACAGAGTCATTGACTAGAGTTCAGAGAGTTTTAACGAAGCGTGTCCAAGGCACATCCTTGGTTGCAATGCATTTGAAGAGGTTTTGATGGCAGAAAGGTAGATCTTTCTACTCTAATAAGACATCTTAACAACGCACAATGCGAACTCCGTTTTTAAGATTTTAAAAGTCAGCTCAGGAATGTAAACTGCAGGCCATAAAAATGAAAGCCAATTACTACAGCAGAGTTACAGGCAGCATTTCTAAAGTAATACACTTTTATAGGCAGCAACTCTGACATAAAATTCTTTAGGATAAAGAAAATCATGGCACTCCAGGAACTGGTGTGTGCGATGAATGCCAATGAGGAGTACAAGAGAACTGCACAGAGTTTCTGCTCTCACTCGCTAAACTCCTTATGGTTTCCCACCACTGAGTGCACAGCCATTGTAGCAGTATACATTCTGTGACAGGCTTAAAGCAGAACTCCAATCAAAAAATAACCTGTTTAAAGATATAATAACAAAACCATGTTTTGCTGAAATGATTAGTTTTAATACAGAGCTTCTCCCGCAGTACTTCTTTTGCTGCTAGATGTCTTCATTCTGGTGGCTAGCATCATAAATTTTTTTTTTTAAAAATAACAACCTTTGAGCCCAGCCATTCTGTGTCCACCTCAGGCTGGCAGGATGACTGGACAGTGAAAGGAGAAGCAGAATGATGATGAGTACATCTCTGCCAGTTTCTCCTCCTATCAACATGCTTCTTGTCAACACATGAATAGATATATATATATATATATGTAGCGGGGTGTTCCCCTTTAATGCAGAGAGACAAGAAGTTCTAGGGCAGAGGTGAGTCAGGAGGAAGTAGAGAAAAGACATTGCTAGAGTGAGAGCAGAAGAGAGAGAGAGACTACATCACCCAGAACCACATTCTTCATATGTTCCCACCGCAGAGACTCATGGGAGGGGTTATAAAAGGAGGAGGCGAAGCTGGGCTCGGCCTCTTTGGGACACGAGACTTCACAGCCTGATCCTCCTGTGCGGATGTGTCGGAGTGCAAGGCCTGAAGCCTGAGGCCTTGCTCAGCACCAAAGAGCCTTCCACCCCTCTGCTAGCCTGGGTGGCATCTGCCTTCGCTCAGCTACAGCCTTGTTGGATCGGGGACCCGATCGCTGGAGAGACCGAGTGCGTGTGACACAGCCGGTGGAAGTTTCCCGGACTGGATCCGTAGTCCGGCGGGTGAGAGGGCATATGCCCAGAACGAGATACTGTTAATGCATATAGGCCAATAGACTGCCGTGGCCCCCTCTAGTTGTTCCTGATACCCTTAGTGAAGAAGAGCCATACCATAGCTGAACTTGTAGTCGGGATAGCCAAGTTCCTGCCCATCTCTACCTACCTCACTGGATTACAAAGTTGTATTTTGTTAATGTGCACCACCGTTAAAGACCTGCCGGTGAAGAAAAAGGACTAAGTTATAGACCTCAAAAACCAGGCCTGGTGGGGTTACTAATGTGTTTTGGGTTATTGCGCCATAGGGCATTTAGCTAACGGTCGCCCGTGTGGCGCACTTGTTGCATGGCAGTTCTTTAGTGTGTTAGCATTGCAGGGCTCTGCATTACCAATGATTGAATGTAAACTGTGATCAATGTTATTATCTTTCTTACTAAGAGCTTAAGTAAAACCTTATACCCTTTTTTTTCTTTAGTATTGTCTCAATGCTCACTTATTCATAAGGTATAAGATAGATAGATAGTTTACTTTTAGTACTAGCTGTGCCAGCAGAGGGTAGAGCATATTGCCGGGGGTTGGCGGAGCTGTCATCAGGGCCCAAACTAAATCTGTGGCCTTCTTAGTTGGAGGTATCGCTACACGTGGGGGTTCTCGTCCGGGATCCTGATACAGCAAGCGAACACGCCAAAAGACCGGCATGGACCCGCTAGAAGTAGGACAGTGGTACACAATGGCTGGCGCAGATCCGGCCGCGGCGCCAGTTATTGAACTCCCGGGGATCTGGCAAAGAGATGCGATAAAGCAGTTAATGACATCCATATCACCATGCCAGAAATCATGGGTGATGGATGTGAGACCACATGCTTCGTGTACATACGCATTAATAGAGTGGAAAGACGAAATTCCAGAGCATTTTAAAAGCCAGAGCATACAAGCTATGGATGGGCAGACCTACCATCTGACACATGCGCTGCCACATAAGGGAGATCGGTTCCAAATAATAAAGTCATTATCTCCACAGATACCTCCCCCACCATCCCCTAAGGCACAAGAGCAGGAGGATACAAAGAGTCCCAGATCATCACCGGCCACCCTCAGCACAGAACTATGCGCTGTACTGGGAGAGATTGTGGCCCAGTGCAAGAAGAATCCCACAGATTACCCAATGTCGGGGTACAGAAAGCTCCGGATATTCTCAGGGAGAAAACCTGTGCCCTCAGGGGAAGAAGGATTTGAGGAGTGGCTAGATGGCATCACTCAGGCCTTAGAGGAATGGGAAGTTCCGGAACGCAGCAAGAAACAGCGAATTGCTGAAAGTTTGAAGGGGCCTGCTCTGGATGCCATACGCAACCTGAAGATGAGCAGGAAAGACTGTACTGCACAGGACTACTTGGACATCTTGCAGAATGTGTTCGGTGGGACAGAAAAAGTTACCGAGCTCACCTATCAGCTGGAGCACTGCTACCAGAAAACAGGAGAGAAACTGTCAGAATATATGGGACGTCTAGATAAGATCCTGCATAGAATTATTCTGAAGAAGGGGATCGACCCAGGGAAGGTAGACGAGGCCCGGGCTCAGCAGGTATTGAGGGGAGCTCAGCCCCTGGATCCTAATGCATTGGCGCTGCGCACCCGACAGGACGGGAAGAACCTGGAATACCCCGACCTCATTCGAATGGTCAGAGAGGAAGAGGCCATGTGGGAGGAGAAAAAGAGGGAACAGCCAGTCGAGCCAACCAAACCTCTGGTGGTGATGGTCAGCCCGGCCATGACCCCCGAAAGAGATGCAGAAATGGACACCCTGAAATCGCAGATGTCCCAAGTGTTGGAGATACTGACCTCTTTGATGGAGAAAGATCAAAGGAAACCAGAAAAGAAAAGTCCAAGAAAGGAGTTGTTCCCGAATACCTCAGCGCCCGCTTCTCTACAGGATCGTGAAGAAGAGGTGATTTGTTACAACTGCGGAGGGATTGGTCATTTTGCAAACATATGTTCCAGTCCCAGGAAGAAAAAGATAAATAACCGCCAGCCGGCGGAAAACTTCAGAGGGCCCCGGTGAAGGAGTCAACCGGGTGCCCATCATTTTCAGTGAGCTCCAAACTGAATGAAAAACAGAAGAGAGAAAATAGAACACCTCAGAGGAAACACAACATTCTCCAACAGAGATACACCGCAGAGAAAGGGGGCAAGACCCCTCAGAAGAGACACAGCACTCCCCAGAGGGGGTGCACACCTAAGAAAAATAACAGTATCCCTCAGCGGGTTCCTACACCCATAAAGAGGAGGGAAGTCAATGCATACCAGGCTCAAGAAAGGTTCAAGTCCAAAGGGAATAGGACAAGAGAGAGTCCAAAAGGAAAAGGTCTGAAGAAGGCGACCCCTGCCGGGCCATATCCGGAGAAGCTGGTGGGTCCATCTCCTATAGTGCCCATTCAAGTGGAGGGAGTCTACACCAGGGCCCTCTTGGATACCAGCGCACAAGTGACCCTACTATACTGGGACTTCTACGATAGGCACTTGAGTCATCTGCCTATCCAGAAGATAGAAGAGCTGGAAATATGGGGAATTGGAACCCAGAGTTTCCCTTACGACGGCTATCTTCCCATCAAGATGACCTTTGACCCATCCGTGGCTGGGAAGGCCGAAGTGTTTGACACCCTGGCAGTCGTGTGCCCTAGGCCGCCTGGAGCCAACAAGAATTCCCTTATAATAGGGACGAACACGGACCTGGTCCTAAGACTCCTGACCCCTCTAGTAAAAGAAGAGGGGAAAACAGCCACCAAGATCCATCCCATGCTGAAGACGGCCTACCAACGGCTGGTCCAAGAGCAGGAGACCCCTGGAGAGGGGATAGGGAAGGTGTGGAGACTTGGAAGAGAAGGGGTAGTGTTGCAGCCCGGCGAAGTAACCTGTCTCAGAGCCACTGTGAAGCTTACTTGGGAGCAGCCTGGTCCCTTTGTCGTGCTGGAGTCAGACCCAAGGGGTGAGTCCTCAGGTCTGGAAGTGATACCGGAAGTGATTCCGCTGAAGGTCCTGAAGAAGGCCCATTGTAGAGTTCCAGTGAGTGTTAGGAACACTACCAGAGACCCCATGGAAATCCCAGCCAGAATGCTGCTAGGCCAGGTGAGCCCTGCGGCCCCTGTTACCCTGTCAGAAGTGAAGAGGACAGGTGAAGGAGGAGATGCTTGGGAGAAGCTGTCCATGGAAAACCCGAATCTGCCAGGAGCTTGGAAGGAGAGAGCCAAGGCCCAGTTGAATAGATGGGAGAAGATCTTCTCTAAGGATGAGTTCGATGTGGGGTGTGCAAGGAGTGCCACCCATCGGATCCGCCTCCAGGAAGACAAGCCCTTCCGAGAGAGGGTCAGGCGGGTCCCCCTAGCAGATCTGGAGGATCTAAGGGAACAACTTGCAGAACTCAAGAGGACTGGTGTGATACGGGAGTCCAGAAGCCCCTATGCCTCTCCCATCGTGGTGGTCAGAAAGAAGAATGGATCATTGAGGCTCTGTATCGACTACAGGACTCTCAACAGGAGAACCATACCTGACCAATACACCACTCCGAGGATAGAGGATGCCCTACAGAGCTTGTCTGGAGCTAAATGGTTCAGCGTTATGGATCTCAAGAGCGGGTACTATCAGATTCCTATGCACCCAGAAGACAGGGAGAAGACAGCCTTCATAACCCCAGTAGGGTTCTTTGAATTCAACCGGATGCCCCAAGGTCTGTCTGGAGCCCCAGCGACTTTCCAACGTCTCATGGAGAAGACTGTAGGAGACATGAACCTTATTGAAGTCCTTGTATACCTGGACGATGTCATTGTCTTTGGGAGAACCTTGGAAGAACACGAAAGGAGGCTGGAAAAAGTGTTGAGAAGACTCAGTGAGGAAGGACTCAAGCTTTCGCCTGAGAAGTGTCGGTTCTATCAGTCTTCTGTGAACTATCTGGGGCACAGTGTCTGAAGAAGGGGTTGCCACAGACCCTGAGAAATTGGAGGCAGTTACCTCCTGGCCATGACCCACCACAGTAACAGAACTCAGATCC
Organism: Rana muscosa; assembly: GCA_029206835.1. Classification (NCBI taxonomy): domain Eukaryota; kingdom Metazoa; phylum Chordata; class Amphibia; order Anura; family Ranidae; genus Rana; species Rana muscosa. The sequence continues at coordinate 153,269,348 of CM055117.1, forward strand.
TTCTTGGGGTTCTGCTCCTATTACAGGAGGTTTGTGGAAGGATTCACCCGAATTGCCAGGCCATTGAATGAACTACTCAAGACCGAGGGGGAAGAGGACGACTCAGGGCCCAGGAAGCCGGGAGAGTCAGTCAGAGATCAGTGGAACCAGAAGTGTGAAGAGGCCTTCCAGGCATTAAAGGAGAGCCTAACCACTGCCCCAGTCTTGGCCTATGCAGACCCAACCAAGCCCTATGAACTACATGTAGATGCTAGTCATGACGGTCTGGGAGGAGTACTTTATCAAGAACACGAAGGGCAACAACGGCCTGTTGCCTATGCGAGCCAGAGCCTGACCCCCCCTGAGAAGAACTACCCCACTCACAAGCTGGAGTTCCTGGCCCTTAAGTGGGTGGTAGTAGACAAGCTCAAAGACTACCTGTATGGGGCGGAGTTCACTGTGAAGACCGACAACAACCCCCTTACCTACCTTTTCACCACGGCCAAGCTGGATGCCACTGGACACAGGTGGCTGGCCGCACTTTCTGGATTCAACTTCAGCCTAAAATATAGGCCAGGGACTGGGAATCGAGATGCAGACGCTCTGTCCAGGAGATCTCATTCTCTCACCAGTGACGTAGAAGATTGGACCCAAGTGGCACCGGACGGGGTGCGGGCCCTTTGTCAAGGAGCTGAATTCCAAGCTCGAGGAGGTTCCAGAGCAGAGGAAATAGGAGTTACCATGGTGGGAGTCCCCAAACACTACTGTGGAGTAGCTCAACTGGGAGAGGACAACCTGCCAAGACTGTCCAAGAAGGAGTTGAGGTGTGACCAATTGGAAGACCCCATGGGGAGATTGGTCCTGGAGGCCCTGGAGAATCAGGATCCAAACAGACTCATGCGTCAACCTTCAAAAGCTCGCCTGCTGAGGAAAGAGTGGGACAGGTTGCAGTTACATCAGGGAGTGGTCTACCGAAGGGGCCCCTCTGATGACTCAGAAGATAAGTGGCAACTGTTCCTCCCAGAGAAATATCGAGAGACTGTTCTGATTGCCCTTCATGACAACCATGGCCACCTAGGGGCTGAAAGGACCTTTCAACTTGTCAGAAGTCGGTTCTATTGGCCCTGCATGAGGGCAGAGATAGAAGAGTACTGCCACTCATGTGCACGATGCATCCAGAGGAAGACTTTACCCCATCAAGCTGCCCCAATGGGCCATCTACAGAGTCAAGGCCCAATGGATCTGGTATGCATTGATTTTCTCTGCCTCGAACCCGACCTGAGTGGACTAGGAAATGTTCTGGTGATAACCGACCATTTCACCAGGTATACCCAGGCTTTCCCCACCAAAGACCAGAAGGCCTCCACCGTAGCCAAGGTACTTATGGAGAAGTACTTTGTCCATTATGGGCTGCCACAGCGACTTCATTCAGATCAAGGGAGGGACTTTGAGAGTAAGCTGATCCGGAAGCTCCTGGATTCTTTGGGAATCAAGAAGACTCGAACTACACCTTACCATCCACAGGGAGATGCTCAGCCGGAAAGGTTTAACCGAACCTTGCTCAACATGTTGGGGACTCTGGAAAGCGAGAAAAAGCAACATTGGAGCCAACACATAGCAGCCATAGTACATGCTTACAACTGCACCATCAGTGATGCTACAGGCTACTCCCCATATCGACTCATGTTTGGGAGAGAAGCGAGACTACCGGTGGACTTGGCCTTTGGCACCTCTCTGGACCATTCCTCAGCCACATCCCACAAAGGATATGTGGACAGGCTCAGACACAGCCTGAAAGTAGCCCATGAACATGCTCAAGCGGCCTCAGATCAAAGGGGAGCTCGAAATAAAAGAAACTTCGACTTGAAGGTTCGGGTACAAGACCTACAGCCCGGGGATCGAGTACTGTTACGCAATCTGGGGGTCCCTGGAAAGCACAAACTTGCAGACAGATGGAGATCTGAACCCTATGTCATCTGCAGGAAGTTGCCAGGCCTACCTGTCTATACGTTGAAGCCAGAAGGAAAGGTAGGCCCTCTGAAGACGTGGCATCGAAACCACCTTCTCCCACTTGCTGAGGCAGTTAGAATACCTCCCGTGGGAGACTCCCCTGAACCGGCCTCTATCCTGGATACTCCTAGGCCGAACACTCGGTCGCAGACCTCCCGAGCTGAAGATGGAGAGGCCTCTAAACTTAGTGGAAGTGAGGAGGGAGAACTTGATTGGCTGTGGCCTTCCCCAACTCCAGGAACTTCTACCATAGATCTTCCAACCACTGAAGACACCACAGATGAAACACTGAACCCAGAAGCCACAGAGTTCATCCCTTCTAGTCCTTCAGCAGAATACTGGGAAGATGCCCATGATGGTTGTTCAGAGGAAGAGGAGCCTGTGGCGCCAGAGCCAGAAATCCCAAGAGAGCAAAGGGCTCGAAGAGTCATCCGGCCTCCTAAGAAGCTGACCTACCCACAAATGGGGAACAGCTCAGAAGACTCTGTAGTTACTGCTAGGAGGAATGCTGAGAATCCGGATCCCTCCACGGTCCATTTGGTGGAGGGCAACCCCAGCTCACTCTCTGGCACAGCTAGACAGGTCGCCCCCACTGAAGCGACCTGTAGACAGGACAGCTCCCCATCTTATGATGATTGGTGGGAGGCTCCTCTGTCAACCCTATGCAACCGCATTGAATCTAGAATGTTTTGCAGACCTAAAAAAAAATGTCTTTGGGGACCAAAGATTCAAAGTGGGGGGAGTGTGTAGCGGGGTGTTCCCCTTTAATGCAGAGAGACAAGAAGTTCTAGGGGAGAGGTGAGTCAGGAGGAAGTAGAGAAAAGACATTGCTAGAGTGAGAGCAGAAGAGAGAGAGAGACTACACCACCCAGAACCACATTCTTCATATGTTCCCACCGCAGAGACTCATGGGAGGGGTTATAAAAGGAGGAGGCGAAGCTGGGCTCGGCCTCTTTGGGACACGAGACTTCACAGCCTGATCCTCCTGTGCGGATGTGTCGGAGTGCAAGGCCTGAAGCCTGAGGCCTTGCTCAGCACCAAAGAGCCTTCCACCCCTCTGCCAGCCTGGGTGGCATCTGACTTCGCTCAGCTACAGCCTTGTTGGATCGGGGACCCGATCGCTGGAGAGACCGAGTGCGTGTGACACAGCCGGTGGAAGTTTCCCGGACTGGATCCGTAGTCCGGCGGGTGAGAGGGCATATGCCCAGAACGAGATACTGTTAATGCATATAGGCCAATAGACTGCCGTGGCCCCCTCTAGTTGTTCCTGATACCCTTAGTGAAGAAGAGCCATACCATAGCTGAACTTGTAGTCGGGATAGCCAAGTTCCTGCCCATCTCTACCTACCTCACTGGATTACAAAGTTGTATTTTGTTAATGTGCACCACCGTTAAAGACCTGCCGGTGAAGAAAAAGGACTAAGTTATAGACCTCAAAAACCAGGCCTGGTGGGGTTACTAATGTGTTTTGGGTTATTGCGCCATAGGGCATTTAGCTAACGGTCGCCCGTGTGGCGCACTTGTTGCATGGCAGTTCTTTAGTGTGTTAGCATTGCAGGGCTCTGCATTACCAATGATTGAATGTAAACTGTGATCAATGTTATTATCTTTCTTACTAAGAGCTTAAGTAAAACCTTATACCCTTTTTTTTCTTTAGTATTGTCTCAATGCTCACTTATTCATAAGGTATAAGATAGATAGTTTACTTTTAGTACTAGCTGTGCCAGCAGAGGGTAGAGCATATTGCCGGGGGTTGGCAGAGCTGTCATCAGGGCCCAAACTAAATCTGCGGCCTTCTTAGTTGGAGGTATCGCTACACATTATATATATATATTATATATACCGAATTTATCGGCGTATAACACGCACTGGCGTATAACACGCACCCCAAGTTTAGGAGGGAATTTTAAGGAAAAAAACTTTTAGGAGGGAAATTCAAGGAAAAAAAACTTACATTTAAATGCAGCATGCAGCCTTGCCCAGTGTCCATCTGCAGCCGTGCCCAGTGTCCATCTGTCCATCTGCAGCCGTGCCCAGTGTCCATCTGTCCATCTGCAGCCGTGCCCAGTGTCCATCTGTCCATCTGCAGCCGTGTCCAGTGTCCATCTGTCCATCTGCAGCCGTGCCCAGTGTTCATCTGTCCATCTGCAGCCTTGCCCAGTGCCTTTGCGATCGTGTCAGTTCCGGCGGTTTTTAAAATTTGGCGCCGATTTCTGTGGAGAGGAGCGAGCGGGGCCGAGTGTACTTCGGCTGGACTCGGCTCCTCTCGCAGTTCCGCCCATCTCCACTGACTGCGCCGCTGATGGAGAAAGCCGAGTGTACTTCGCCTAGACTCGTGTCTGCTCACAGTCACAGGCAGGACTGCGAGAGGAGCCGAGACTAGGCGAAGTACACTCGGCTTTCTCTATGTCAGCGGCGCAGTCAGAGATGGGCGGGACTGCGAGAGGAGCCGAGTAAAGCCGATTGTACTTCGGCTTCGGCTCCGCTCGCTCCTCTCGCTCGTTTTCAGCAGGGGAATTCGACGGAGTATCGGCGTATAACACGCACCCACGATTTTCCCCTGATTTTAAGGGGAAAAAAGTGCGTGTTATACGCCGATAAATACGGTATATATATATATATATATTTTATTGTGGTAGTGTGGTACCCCACCAGTGTATGAATACAGGATTCTCAACCAGGCAGGTTGAGGGGCTCCAGGGTATTTGCTTGTTTGGGAGGAAACTGGCTTTTCAGTTTCCTCATGATTTACTAAAATCCACTTTGGGACCCGGAGCTTGGGGATTTCTTAGAGATCCGGGTGGGATGAAATCCCCAGTCCTGGATCCGGGTTTTGAGACTCAACTGCACACTGATTGTTCAGGTGTGTGTGGGCCTGATAGTAGAATCAGGACCAGCATTCTGGGCCCCACCCTCCCAACGAGTGCAGGTGTGCACTGGGGAAGTCATAGAGTGCAAGTGTGCACTGGAGAAGGCACAGAGTGCTTGTGTGCACAGTGGAAGCCAGAGACCCAGGTCTGAGGGTCAGAGCAGCGAGGGGCTGCTATCCAAATGGATGGTGTTGCAGATGGAATAGTCTGTAGGAGACAGACAAGAGCCTGAAGTGGAAGGCCTGAACAGCACTGCTGTATGTATAAGCCAGGAGGCTAAATGACATTTTGTTGATGAATAGGAGTGCTGAAACCCCTGCGAGGGAAACCTTTCATTTTGTTTTGACTTCTTTTAATAAAAATGGGCAAACAAAGCCCTTAAAGTGGAGCTCCACCCTAAATAGCAACTTTTGCTATTTGGAACCCTCCCCCCCTCCGGTGTCACAATTGACACCTTTCAGGGGGGAGGGGGGTGAAGATACCTGTCTAAGACAGGTATTTTCACCCACATCCGGGAGTCCTGTCTCCGGGAATCTGCGGGAGTTACGTCACTTCCCGCAGACTTCCCTTGGTGTTCTGGGAGACACTCGGCTCCCAGAACACAGGAGCACCAATCAGAACGGCGCAGCGCGACTCGCGCATGCGCCGTAGGGAACCGGGCATGAAGCCGCAGGGCTTCACTTCCTGGTTCCCTCAGCGAGGATGGCGGAGGGAGCAGCAGAGCGACGAGCGGTCGCTCGTCCTCTGCTGCGGACGTCGCTGGACTCCAGGACAGGTAAGTGTCCAAATATTAAAAGCCAGCAGCTGCTGTAGCTGCTGGCTTTTAATTTTTTTTTTCCGGTGGAGCAACCCCTTTAAAAAGAAGAACCAGCGAGTGGCGGTGTCCTTCAAGTTCTACATTTAATGCTAGTCCTTCACAATATATATATAAAATGTGTGTATGTATATATGTGTGTATATATATATATATATATCTCTTTACATTTTTGTTCTTTGTTTAGATATATTTTAAAGTGGATTTCCAAGCTAAACTAAACTCTTAACTGCCCCCTCCTATGCTTACTAACCTGTTTAACCACTTAAGCCCCGGACCATTAGGCAGGTTAAAGACCAGGCCATATTTTGCAATTTGGCACTGCGTCGCTTTAACTGACAATTGCGCGGTCATGTGACGTGGCTCCCAAACAAAATTTACGTCCTTTTTTTCCCACAGATAGAGCTTTCTTTTGGTGGTATTTGATCACCTCTGCGGTTTTTATTTTTTGCGCTATAAACAACAATAGAGCGACAATTTTGAAAAAAATACAATATTTTTTACTTTTTGCTATAATAAATATCCCCAAAAAATATATATATATAAAAAAAACTTTTTTTTTTCCACAGTTTAGGCCGATACGTATTCTTCTACATATTTTTGGTAAAAAAAATAAAAAAATCGCAATAAGCGTTTATTGATTGGTTTGCGCAAAAGTTATAGCTTCTACAAATTAGGGGACTGTTTTATGGCATTTTTATTAATATTTTTTTTTTTTACTAGTTATGGAGGTGATCAGCAATTTTTATCATGACTGCAACATTATGGCAGACACATCGGACACTTTTGACACATTTTTGGGACCATTGTAATTTTTACAGCGATCAGTGCTATAAAAATGCACCGATTACTGTGAAAATGACACAGGTAGTGAAGGGGTTAACCACTAGGTGGCGCTGTAGTGGTTAAGCATGCCATAGTGAGTGATTCTTACTGTAGGGGGGATGGGCTGTGTGTGACATGACACTGATCTCCACTCCGATTACACGGAGCAGAGATCAGTGTCATTGTCACTAGGCATCTCCCCGCTCTATCTCTCCGTGAGACGTTCGCGGGTATACCCGCGGCGATCGAATCCTCACGGAGCTCACAGCAGGGTCGCACGTTCAACCACGCGGCGGCATCTTAAAGGGGACATACCTGTATGCCCTTATGCCTGTCCGTGCCATTATGTCAAGGTAAATAGGCGTGCGGCGGTCCTTAAGTGGTTAAGAAAGACGTACTGTCTACACTTGCCTATTTTCAGGCTGCTTTGGTCCGGTCATGTGGTCTCACTCCCCTGTGTCAGCCACTTATGCTGCAGGGGAGAGTAAAGAGTGCCAACAATGGATGGACCATTGAGGCCTATGGGTGACACCACTGCTCCAGGCACAACCAGCTGTTAGTCATAGTGTGCTCTCCTCCCCCCTGCAGTTGCAGCTGGTTGACAAAGTGGAGATCCCGTGGCTGGACCAGAGTGGCTATAGCTGGCAGCACTGATTGATCAGAAAAAAACCCTACAGGGCGGTTGTACAGAAGTCAATCAGTGGACCAACATCTGTACAACCACTGTACCCATACATGGATTGAAGTTTGTTCCATGTATGGCTGGCTTAAAAGATGTATGGATTTTTTTTGTTTAAGAATCATACTAACCTAGGAGGATGCAGCATCGGTCCGATGTTGCATTTGTCCCCCAGCGCCTCTAACACTGAGAATCGAGTGATCAAACACAGCTAATCACTCGGTTCTCACAGCTCCCTGCTCTGACTCCCCCCGCTCACTGGAGCGCAGGGCTGTGAAGGGGGCAGAAGCGACCGGCCCAGGCATGTGGGCGGATCCCAACTCTATTGTCGCGATCTTGCCCAAGCCTGGACCGGCTCTGTGACGTCAGCCGACAGCGGGCTTCAGCCTGCTGTCTGCTGAAAACAGCTCACAGGAGTGCAGAATGAACTGCGATCCTTCTGATCCACGAGCTTTGGCTGTACTTCTCCTTTAAAGGAGCACTATACCTTTTTTTTTTTTGCTTTAAAATAACAAACATGTTATACTTACCTCCACTGTGCAGCTCGTTTTGCACACAGTGGCCCCGATCCTGGTCTTCTGGGGTCCCTCGGCGGCTGTCTTGGCTCCTCCCCGCAAGGACTCCACACCTTAATGCGAGTGAGCTCGCATGGTGTGGAGTGATTGCGGGCGCGCTCCCGTGATACAGCGGCGGCCATAGCCGCCGACTGTATCACTCGGCCCCGCCCCCCGGCGTGCCGCGTCATTGGATGTGATTGACAGCAGCGCCAGCCAATGGCTGCGCTGCTTTCAATCTATCCAGTGTAGCCAATCGGCGGCCAGGCAGAAAAACGAAGAGGATGACGGGGACGAGCATGGGACTTTCGAGGGGCCAGGTAAGAAAAACGGGGGCTCGGGGGGGGGGCGGTATTGTCGAATGTTTTTTCACCTTAATGCATAGGATGCATTAAGGTGAAAAAACATGTAACTTTACTACTCCTTTAAGTTGGCTTTGATGTAAAATTAGTGTCAGTGGTTATTGATGTTTTACGAGCTTGGTCTGTAAATAGATGCAGTCTAATCTTCTCATTACAAATGCAGACTTAGCCCACAGTCTTGAATACTATATTAATTGTACACATTATATATGTAAATAAAAATTTTAAAGGGTCTTTGCATGGAATCAGCCAACCTGGTAACAGAAAGAACATATTTAATTCTAAATTACAAAGGCTCATTGCATTCCATTTAGGTCATTCTTTAATTACAGTATGTGCCATTATTTTTGAAATGTTACTATAACTGGTTAGTTACGTCACACAGCTATTTATTTCTGCCTGTGTCCCGATAACCCAGCTGTCCAGTGATTTCCCGTAAGAGTTAAATCTCTGGGGAGTTTGGCTGTATTTACTCTGAATAAATAGAAGTGTTGCTGAGTCATGGCTTTTTGTTTGATTGCTGTCTGCCGCAAGATGGTGCAAAGCGAATAGGCCTGTCCTCCACAATACCACCATCTCTATAGCTACATTCTTCATTGAACAAGAAGAACTGCTGACTAGGGAGAAAACCAGCCTTCCATTCAGCCACTTGTAGGATCAGGTGTAAGTCACTGTCAAGTCACCACAACCAAAGTCTGGATGGCCAGGGTGCTGCAAAAAAAAAGTTGAATTTATTTTGCATTGAATTGGATATATATCCCAATGTATAAAAAAGCACCCTGTGGAATTCTTCCTGTTAAGTGTACCTGTACACACAGAACGTAAAGACAGCAATTTTAAGAGGCTGGCCAATGGGAGATACTGTCACCTGCAACAGGTAAAAGCACAGAAATTATTATTTATTTTTTTAAATGCCTATTTGTGTTTTTTTTTATTTCCATTAATTGTTTATTCAGTTTTAATGTGCCTGTGAACGTACCAGAAAATTGTAAGATGGATTCCAGGCAAAAAAAAAAAAAAACCTTTAATTTTAGCTACAAAAAAGATATAAGCATCAAAAGTCTTTGCAACCACAGATATTACATTGTAAAAGTAGCAGGGATATCATCACTGTGCTGGACATAGCATGCGCAGAAAGCAGTGCTGTGGGAGGGGCCCAGCAGGTCCCACCCACTACAGGCTGTCTGCAAGAAAATACAGGAGAGGGCGGAGACAAGACCAGTCACTCTGCACAAGGAGAGGAGAGAAAGCGTCAGAGACTGGTCTTTATTACAGGATGCTCCTGCACAGAGGCACACTGGATAGATCTGGAGGAAATACACAAAGCACACTCTAGATGAAAGTATGAATACACATGCCTCTTGTATTTATTTATTATCCTGGATTTCAGCTTTATCTGCTCCAAGAAGTCAATTCCCAAGTCTAGCCCCCTTCCTTCCCATAGGCTTCTTATCTGAGATTGTCTAATTACTGTCTGTGCTGGCCCAGCTCCTCCATCCTTTCCGGTAATTCCCTTCATAACCTTTTTTTTGGTGAATAGCAGAGGAGAAGCGATGGGGAGTACCATACAGCGTTCCTTGAGTGAGTCTCCTGGGGCTGCCGACATCACTTTCAAGATGGTGGCACCCAGCAGCAGTCTTAGGCTTCTTAGATGTCTACAAAAGTTGAACATTTCAAAAAATATGTAAAATGTGTTTATAATCTTAAATCGAATAGTTTTGTTAAAATAATAATCTGGAAAGGGGTCTTTTTAACACTGATGATGCAACAGAGATCTAACTACTTTCTATTGAACAGATACACTGAACTACCCAAAGACTACAATCTACAATGCTATTCTTCAATTGATGGGAAATGGTTAGGCAATCAAATAATCAGTCCTCTAGCTAAAGACTTGAAGCAGACCTTGCATGAGATAGATACAGTGGTTAAAATAAGTATTGAACATGTTGTCATTTTTCTGGGTAAATAGATTTCTAAGAGCCGGTTCACACAGGGGCAACACGACTTTGAGCGTGACTCTGCGAGGCAACTTGAACACGACTTGAGCCTGAACCACAGCGCGACCTGGAGCGACTTGAAGTCGCCTCCAGGACAGGCTGCCCTGTGCTTGGTATGAATCATGAGGGGGAACTCCACGCCAAATTTTAACTAAAAAAACGGTATGGGTTCCCCTCCAAGAGCATACCAGGCCCCTAGGTCTGGTATGGATTTTAAGGGGAACCCCCTACGCCGAAAATCCATACCAGACCCTTATCCGAGCACGCAGCCCGGCCAGTCAGTAAAGGGGGTGGGGACGAGCAAGTGCCCCCCCCTCCTGAACCGTACCAGGCCGCATGCCCTCAACATGGGGGGGTGTGTGCTTTCGGGCAGGGGGGCGCCCTGCGGCCCCCCCACCCCAAAGCACCCTGCCCCCATGTTGATGAGGACAGGGCCTCTTCCCGACAACCCTGGCCGTTGGTTGTCGGGGTCTGCGGGGGGGGCTTATCGGAATCCGGGAGCCCCCTTTAATAAAGGGGCCCCCAGATCCCGGCCCCAAAACCCTATGTGAATGAGTATGGGGTACATCGTACCCCTACCCATTCACCTGGGGGAAAAGTGTCAATAAAAAAAAAACACACTAGACAGCTTTTTAAAGTCATTTATTAGGCAGCTCCGGGGGGTCTCCTTCCGACTCTCCGGTGCTTTCTGTCTTCTGCCGGCCCCTCCGCTATCTTCTTCCAGCTCTTTTGCTAGAGGGGGCCCGGTCTTCATCGTTGTCTTCTTTCCTCTTCTCTCCTGGAGATGTTGACACGACGAGGTCTCCCGCTGTAATGCAGTGTGAGCGGCACGCAATAATTTATATAGGCATGGGGCGTGGTCACCGGGTGATGTCACCCGGTGGCCACGCCCCCTATGGCGTCACAGCCCGGGGCATTATGGGACTGTGACGTCATAAGGGGGCAGGGTCACATCACCCGGTGATCACCGACAATGCCTATATAAATTTTTGCGTGACGCTCACACTACATTACAGTGGGAGACCTCGTCGTGTCAACATCTCCAGGAGAGAAGAGGGAAGGAGACGACGATGAAGACCGGGCCCCCGCTAGCAAAAGAGCTGGAAGAAATTAGCGGATGGGCTGGCAGAAGACAGAAAGCACCGGAGAGCTGGACAAGAACCGGAGAGAGTGGAGAAGACCCCCAAAGAGTCGGAAGAAGACCCCGAAGAGTCGGAAGAAGACCCCTGAAGTCGGAAGAAGACCCCCGGAGCTGCCTAATAAATTACTTTAAAAAGCTGTCTAGTGTGTTTTTTTTATTGACACTTTTCCCCCAGGTGAAAGGGTAGGGGTACGATGTACCCCATACTCATTCACATAGGGTGTGGGGGCTGGGATCTGGGGGCCCCCTTATTAAAGGGGGCTCCCGGATTCCGATAAGCCCCCCGCCCGCAGACCCCGACAACCAACGGCCAGGGTTGTCGGGAAGAGGCCCTGTCCTCATCAACATGGGGGCAGGGTGCTTTGGGGGGGGGCCGCAGGGCGCCCCCTTCCTGCCCCAAAGCAACCACCCCGCTATGTTGAGGGCATGCGGCCTGGTACGGTTCAGGAGGGGGGGGGGCGCTCGCTCGTCCCCACCCCCTTTCCTGACCGGCCGGGCTGCATGCTCGGATAAGGGTCTGGTATGGGTTTTGGGGGGACCCCCACGCCGTTTTTTTCAGTGTAGGGGGTTCCCCTTAAAATCCATACCAGACCAAAGGGCCTGGTATGCTTTTGGAGGGGAACCCATGCCGGTTTTTTATTTAAAATTTGGTGTGGACTTCCCCCTCATGATTCATACCAAATACCAGCTCCGTGGGAGGGGTTTGCCTTAGAGCCGGTTCACAGAGGGGCGACTTCCTGTAAAGTTGCCTCTCTATGAACGGGGATCCGACTTGGAGGCGACTTCCATTGAAATCAATGGGTACAAGTCGACTACAAGTCGGATTGAAGTCGTACAGGAACCTTTTTTGAAGTCGGAGCGACTGCAGTCGTGTACATTAAGACGACTCCATTCACTTCCATTAGTTTTAAAAACAGGGCGACTTGAAGTCGGATCCCGAGTCGCCCCTGTGTGAACCGGCTCTAAAAGGTGCTATTGACATGAAATTATCACAAGTCAGTAACAACCCATGTAATCCATACAAAGAAACCAAAACAAATACGTTCAGAAATTAAGTTATGTGTAATAAAATAGAATGACACAGAAAAAAGTATTGAACACATGAAGAAAGCGAGGTGCAAAACGGCATGGAAAACCAAGACACCAGCTGAAAATGATCAGTAAATAGAAAGCAATTCTGCCCCTTGTCAGTTCAAAATAACATCAGCTGGTTTAGTCTCAACTAACAGCGGGAATGAAATTGTGTGAGTTCAGCTGAAATCGCACCCCGAAGTCGCCAAATGTAGTACAGAAACGACTTGTGGGAATCGGTGTGGTGTTGCACTGATTTGGCAACAGCCGCCGATTTGGCATGCGATTTGACATGTCAAATCGCTACAATGTGGACCAGGGCTGAAGGAAGGATGAATGGAAAAATTCTTGATAAAAAGACATTCTTGATAAAAATCTGCTGCCATCTACCAGGATGAAGAAGATGAAATGAGGGTGGACATTTCAGCAAGACAATGATCCACAGGGAAATTGAAAAAGTTTTTTACCCTAATGCAAACAATGTAACACTTTAAATACATTTCAGTTTGGCGTGTTAAATACTTTTTACCTGAGTCATTCCATTTTAATACACAAACTTAAAGCGGAGCTCCACCGGAAAAAAAAATATTAAAAGCCAGCAGCTACAGCTACAGCAGCTGCTGGCTTTTAATATTTGGACACTTACCTGTCCTGGAGTCCAGCGACGTCCGCAGCAGAGGACGAGCGATCGCTCGTCGCTCTGCTGCTCCCTCCGCCATCCTCGCTGAGGGAACCAGGAAGTGAAGCCCTGCGGCTTCATGCCCGGTTCCCTACGGCGCATGCGCGAGTCGCGCTGCGCCGTTCTGACTGGTCCTCCTGTGTTCTGGGAGCCGAGTGTCTCCCAGAACACCAAGGGAAGTCTGCGGGAAGTGACGTCACTCCCGCAGATTCCCGGAGACAGGACTCCCGGATGTGGGTGAAAATACCTGTCTTAGACAGGTATCTTCACCCCCCTCCCCCCTGAAAGGTGTCAATTGTGACACCGGAGGGGGGGAGGGTTCCAAATAGCAAAAGTTGCTATTTAGGGTGGAGCTCCACTTTAATTTTGAACTTATTTGCTTTGGTTTCTTTGCATGTATGGATTACATGAATTGTTACCGACGGGGTGAAAATTTCATGTCAATAGCACCTTTAGAAATATATTTACCTAGAAAAATTGTGACGTGTGCAATACTTATCTTACCCGATATATAGATATAGATATATCTATATGTGTGTAGCGGGGTCCCCTTTAAGACTCTCGGGACTACCTTACCCAGAATCCCTTTCGGCATGTTTCCACCCCAGAGACTCATGGGAGGGGTTATAAAAAGGAGGAGGCGAGGCTGGGCTCGGCCTCTTTGGGACACGAGACTTCAGTGATTGATCCTCCTGTGCGGATGTGCCGGAGTGCAAGGCCTGAAGCCTGAGGCCTTGCGCAGCACCAAAGAGCCTTCGACCCCACTGCGAGCCTGGGTGGCATCTGACTTCGCTTGTCTACAACCTTCGTTGGATCGGGGATCCGATCGCTGGAGACACTGTGTGTGTGAGGGCACAGTCGGTGGGAGTTCCCGGACTGGGATCGCGTCCGGAGGGGTGAGAGGGTGTATGCTCAGACCACATACTGTTGTTGCTAATGTGCCTATAGACTGTCGTGGCTCACAAGTTTGTTTCTGATACTCTCACTGAAGATCCATATCAGAGCGGAACTTAGAGTTCATGTAGTAACGTGTTTAGTTCATCACAACCTTCCCATTGGATTACAAATGGTATTCTGTTAATGTGCACTACCTTTAAAGAATTGCCGGTGAAGAAACCATCATCCCCTATAGACTGAGTCTTAGATATCTGAGCCAGGCCTGGCCAGCTAGTTAGTTCATTTGGTTACTGCATCACAGGACGCTTAGTTAACGGTCGCCCACGCGGCGCACCTTTACTGTTCATTTTAAATGCATAATGCATTTTATTACTGCAGGGCTCTGCAATTTATAACCTGTGAACTGTTACCACTGTTAACTTTTCTTACCAAAAGCTTAAAGTAAATTTGATACCCTTTTCATTACTGTCTTGGTGTCTGGGTTTACTCATACAGTATAAGAAAATACATATTGCTGCCAATACTAACTGTGCCAGTAGGGGGTCGAGTACATTGCCGGGGGTTGACGGAGCTGTTTTCAGGGCCCAAACTAAATTTGCGGCCTTCTTAGTTGAAGGTATCGCTACACATATACATTATATATATATATATATATATATATATATATATACACACATACACACACACACACACACACACACACACATATATATATATATATATATATATATATATATATTATATTATGTAGCAGCCTCACCCCATCTCTTTTGTCTAGGGGTATGTCACACGACAGGGTGAGATGCGCTACGGCCCATGTCCTCCCCATAACTGTGGGTGAGGTGAAGGCTAGTACCATATATTTCCTCGGGCCTATGTGCTTCTGTAAAGGAGTAAGTCCTGTTGTGCCAACCCTTCCCTTTGCTCCCATTAACCAGAGTTCCACACACGGATCACAGTCCAACTCTTGTTTTATTGCATCTCTTACAATAAACAGTGCTTCAGTAGCCAACTGGCTGCGACTTGATAACATTTTGATACAGGGGATGAGCAGGCCGAGGCACTATCCTAATTCTCAGCTAAACCACTGTGATCTCGCCAGTGGTTACTATAGCCATAGCTTGAAAGGACTTAGAACTTGAGAGTCTCTACCAGCGACTCAAGAGAACATAGATAGGAGTACCTTTGATGCGTTGCGGCCCCCATCAGGGGAAGATGTCCCTCCAAGGGAGTTACCAGAGGCCCATCCGTCACTGGGTTGATGCTGCTCCAGACTCTCCGAATGGGTAACCTCCCCGGCCTCCTCACCTCAGACATGGGCCACATCCACTTCAGGGACCCTCGGACTTCTCCACCCTTGCGGGACCCAGTCGAAGTCACTGGGCCCCAGGCCTCCTGGTTTAGTACCTCACCCCAGGCTGAAGGTGCCTGGGATGGACTCCAACTCCATTCCGGTCAGGCCTAGGGCACCTGAGCCGAAATCCGGAACCGCCCGCACCCAGGCCTAAAGGTGCTTGGGCGCGTGATGAAGATCCTCCAGAAGAGCAAGACCTCGTGACCAGGGCGTCTCCCCCTTTTATCCCCTCCAACGACGATACGGCAGGTTCCCCGCCCTCGCCGCACCATCTCCGAGAAGGGACAAAAAGGACAGCACTGTGGCAGTGAATCTACCTTGAGCCTGCGGGTACCTGCCACCCACAGGCCAAGGAGATTATTACACCGCCCAATCCTCCACGAATACAAATAGTCATTACTCCCATACCTACACACCTGAACCTCTACCCAGGTGTACCCCACCTAAATTTAAAGACCCCGTGTAGCTGGCCAGCTAAGACCTGTCCTAGGTTGCTAATGTGGCTTACATGCATATATAGCTAGACCTGCTAATAATGTTAAAACAGTGCATATGCTCATTTGTGAGAGATAACAGCAGAGTTATTTACTGTGACTTTATATATGGATGTCATATAACAGTTGTATATTGTGTTCACAGAAGCAAAAGAAAAAATATGCCTTTAAGATTATTATATACTATGCAGAAAAGTAAGCTTAATAACACAGCAGAATTGCAACCAGAAAGCATAGAGTTAAGCTTTTGTGACTCATCAGGAGTTTTAGCCAATCACAACCAATCTCACTGAGCAAATGTCTCTGGCCAATCATAGCCAGCATTTCACTCATGTTCTGTCTAGGAAATCTCATTTTACATCAGAGTGTGGAGCTGAACAGTTCAGCTCCATCCAGAGTCCAGTTTTATGGAAGCAAGTGGCCAAAATAGGTATTTAATACAGTTATATAAGTTCCTATTGTTAATAATGTGATTAGAACTGTATACTGAAACTAGTTATGTGTTTACTTGTAGTTCCACCAAACCAGGTTTGCAAACAAACAATCAAACCAGCAATCAAACCAGGAATCAAACCAGATTCAAACCAAGTTTCAGAGCAAACATCAGAGCAAACAGCATTATAGAGCAAGTCCCAGATAGAGCATAAAGTGTCTAAAGTATTTAAAGTGAAAGTACAGATACTGAAGAGAGAAATATATCTACCATTTTATGTAGAATTACAAGATTGAACAGTTGAACCGACATTTGTTATACTTTATTCAACACGTGTTTGTACATGGACTTCCTGCTGCTAAATTGTCAGTGTTATATATGAAGAAAAGCTGAAGTGAATAAAGAAGTTATCTTAAAGGTTTGGTGTGCTCTTTAAACCTACTGCTTCCATAGAACGGCGCTAGAGGAATTAGAGTAACAGATAGTCTTTTGTGGACTAAAAGATCAGAGAAATCAAATTCTTCTAATGCCACAGCGCATAAAGGCACTTCATAGTGCTGCGCCTGCCACACCCCGCTACAATTATAAATACACACACACACACACACACACACACACATTATATATATATGACCCGTTTTCTAATGCCGTCGCTGTGCCTCCACGCTACCTCCCGGAAAAGCTGGGTACTCGAATTCCCATGAAAATGCCCTCCTACACTGTGTTGCCCAGAGTTGCCATTTAACACAGATTAACTGAAGCTGATTATTATTTTACATTGTATTTAACTACAGTAGTAACTATGTAAAGTTTTTTATGCTCTTTGCATGAGATTTGCGGTTAGCATAAAACTTCATATAAATAAAACATACTTACATACTGTAAGCTCAATTTAACAAAAAAATAAATAAAAAAAAACCGACAAGAAAAACCCACATAAACACATTGGTAAAAGAAAACATGTCACAAAGCATTTCCACTAGAAAAATCCAGCTAAAGGAAATACCAATATTTCAACACAATCAAGCAGAGACTGAAGCCACTACTATGCAGGGATGTGGTCAATTAATGGCAATACTAAAAGCGGATAGTTGTAGTTATGACTATGTGACCATCTAACTTCTGTATCTGTGCAACATAATGGCAACGTTTGTAGTCCAGGCCAGATTTCAACGATATAACAGTATTTACCATCTAGGGGTTCCATTTATTAAAAAAATCTGCATAGCAATTCACCCAGTGAAGGTGTATGTACATCTGTTCTGTGCAAATGGGACAAAAACAAAATATTAACAGGCTATTTCCTATTCTGGACTAATGTTTCTCATCCATTTAAAATAAAAAATACAGCATTTGGTCACTAGATGGAAACTCCTATGATACTTACTGCCTCCTAGTGGTCAAATGCAATATTTCAAACGTTTGACCAGCACATTATATAGTCTAATTGCATTTATTTTTTGCCCTATTCGCACAGAATGAATGTACATGAACTTTTACTACGTGAATTGCTATGCAGATTTCTAAAAAATACAACAGTTTGTATCCCATCAGTGTACAGGCGTTCACCTAGTTACAAACATCCGACTTACAAACGACTCCTACTTACAAACAGAGGGAGACAACAGGAAATAAGAGGAAATCTCCCCCATGGAAGGGAAATTCTCTCCTGTAAGAGTTGTGGGAAAACGGTGTCTCCCTCTGATGCTTTATCACCAATTTTTGTTTCCACAAGAGCCAAAATTTTTAGAAAATCCAATTGTAATTGGGTCAGAAAGTGAGGTGAAATCTTCTGAACTGGGGCACAGACAGCAAAACAAATGTTACTGCTTCCCTATGCTATCCAAAAGCTTAAAAATCATTTTTTGGCTGGAGCTACACTTAATGTACCTGTTCAACAGATTCAACTTAAAGCGGAGTTCTGACAAAAAAAAAAAAGTCAGCAGCTACAAATACTGCAGTTGCTGACTTTCAATAAATCGGACACTTACCTGTCCAGGGGTCCAGCGATGCAGGGGGAACGAAGCCACGGCTCATCTCCCCCTCCTCTCCACAGCCGGGCTCGCACTGCGCACTGTGACTGGCCGGGCAATCTTCTGGGACCTGTGACCTGTCCCAGATGATTGCCGAGAGGGAGGGGGGAGAGGTGAACTTCCGGCAGGAAGTGGGAGCTGGAACCCTCTAAAAAGAGGGTTTCCCTTCCCCCCCTAAAAAAATGACATGCCAAATGTGGCATGTCAGGGGGGTCACCTTCCCTTAAAGCGGAATTTCCATTTTTAGGTGGAACTCCGCATTATGAACAAACCTACAGACCCCATCTTGTTTGTAACCCGGGGACCGCCTGTATTTTCCATGTAATTAAAGTGTGACTCCAGTGTTATTTTGGAGTGAGGCGGGGCTTAACCACTTCGCGCCCGGGCTATAAGCAAAAGACGTCCGCAAAGCGGTCGTCAATTGCTGGTAGGACGTCTATGGACGTCCTCTTATTTACTTCCGCGAGGCGCCGTGTCAGGCGAGTGCCGATGCGCGTGCCTGGCGGCCGCGATGTCCGCTACGTACGAGCGATCGGCTGTCACAGAGCCAGGGACGTGGATCTCTGTGTGTAAACACAGAGATCCACGTCCTGTCGGGGAGAGGAGACGGATGGTGTGTCCCTTGTACATAGGGACAACCATCAGTCACCTCCCCCAGTCAGTCCCCTCCCCCCCACAGTAAGAACATCTAGCAGGGAACATATTAACCCCTTGATCGCCCCTAGTGGTTAACCCCTTCCCTGCCAGTCACATTTATACAGTAATCAGTGCATATTTTTAGCACTGTTCGCTGTATAAATGTGAATGGTCCCAAAAATGTGTCAAAAGTGTCCGATGTGTCCGCCGTAATGTCACAGTCACAAAAAAAAAATAAAAAAAAATCGCAGATCGACGCCATTACTAGTAAAAAAATAAATAAAAAAATAATTAAAAAAAAAAAATTCTATTCCCTATTTTGTAGGCGCTATAACTTTTGCGCAAACCAATCACTATACGCTTATTGCGATTTTTTTTTATACCTAAAATATGTAGAATACGTATCGGCCTAAACTGAGGAAAAAAATAGTTTTAAAAAAAAAATGGGATATTATAGCAAAAATTAAAAAATATTGTGTTTTTTTCAAAATTGTCGCTCTATTTTTGTTTATAGCGCAAAAAATAAAAAACGCAGAAATGATGAAAGACCACCAAAAGAAAGCTCTATTTGTGGGAAAAAAAGGACGTCAATTTTGTTTGGGAGCCACGTCGCACGACCGCGCAATTGTCATTCAAAGCGTGACGGCGCTGAAACCTGAAATTTCGCCTGGGCAGGAAGGGGGTTATGTGCCCAGTTGTCAAGTGGTTAATCTCCTTCTTGGCCTTTCCTACTATCTGGTGTTCCAGCAAAGCCGATTTCCTTCATAAAGAAGCACTTAGCCTTGCTAGATTGAATAAAGGGGTCACATTATGGGGCCACTTTCCTGAGATTGCGGCCTCCCTAGCCCAAATTAATAAAAAATTAGGTTAGATTGGCAGCAGTAGTTTAGTTTAGTCAGGAGCCTGCCCCTTTAAGGGGCTAGATTACAGCTAGTCAGGAAGAGCCAATGGGGGTTCAGGGAATTTTCTGGAATTATAGGGATTGGCTATAAAAGGGCCAGCAGGTGCAGGTTTCTTCCTCTTTCCGGCGGACAGCAAAGAAGATTTGAGCTTGAGCTGTGAAGACGTTTCTCTTACCTGATGGAAGCTCTGGTGATGCAGCTGTTGGAGAATGCAGGCAGCTCAGGAGGAGAGGCATGGCTGAGACATTGCATGGCGTCAGCTCCGGAGGAGGAGGCACTGATTATGGAGCAAGAGGGAGGAGGCTTGGCAGTGGGCGGCGAGCTGATGGAGGACACAGATACAGGGCGGGGTGTTCCTGTGCCCGCACCGCCTGCAAGAGCAAGGAGAAGCGCGCCTCCAGAGCGAGAAGGACGGGCTGCGGAAGAAGCTGAAGAGACTCGTGTGCCTCAAGGGAAGCCAAGGGAAGATGGCGGCGGCGTGACATCACGGTGCCGCCGCGGAGGTCAGAAGTGGCGGACCTGTTCGCAGTCGCCAGCAGGAAGAAGCGGACAGTGTGGCCAGCTCCAGCAGGCTGCACAGGACACAAGGGGGAGACAGCTTGTGCAGCAGTCTCCCAGGCAGCAGCGCGTATCATCGCAGCAAGGCACTCAGCATGCAGAGGTGCCCCAACAGGTGCTAGGTGTGCAGACTCCACAGGTTGCAGGTGTTACAGGCTCCAGCAGGTGGTGAGTTGACTCAATTACATGTGTATCTGGTTTGGTAGGTTCACTGTCTTCTTTAATTCAATCACTGTCCAAAGTGTCAGCTCCTGCTGTGTCTTCAGCTTCCCTGGTCTCTCTGTCTGTTAACCCTTCTGTTTCCTCTCATACTCCTGTGTTGTCTAATCTTCCTGTCAGTTTATCCGCTCAACAAGAAAAAAGTACTGTTAGTGTTTTACAGTCAGTCAGGTTAGCCCCTCATTACAGACAGCTGTGCATGCTAAAATCCATGTACCTGAGACATATATGAAAGATATCATGCCTTGTGAGATGTCCCCTTTAGGATATCATTTAAATGCAAATATTAAAGCCAAAATTTATGTGGACATTCTCTCCCTTCTGCCTGCTCATAAGGATTTCATGGTCAGAGCTGACAAGAGGGGTGAAGAGAGAAGTGAGGAGGAAAGGTGATCCCTAGGTCATTTAAACAATTGGCTGCAAGCCTTTTTGTATTTATTCTGGTATAATGGCGGAAAAGGACCTAGAGCAGTGTGGGGGACTTTTCCAACATTTGTTCATATCCTAGAAGCCTACAAAAATTTTGGTGGCCTGGGTTGGTTCTATTATGACGAATCCTTTTGTCAGAAATTGTACATTCACCCGTCACTTAGGTGGGGTATGAAAGATGTGGGCCTGTGGCTCAATTTGATATTTCCGCAGAAGCAGGTAGCACCTAGGCAACTCACTGTTAACACTTCCACGGCGGCCTTTAGAAAAGGCTGCTGTTTTGCATTTAATGATAGTCAATGCCGCTGGAATAATTCTTGCAAATACAGAAATGAATGATCCATCTGTGCGGGGACGCACCCAGCGGCAAAAATGTTTTAAGAGAAATGCAGCTGCAGGTTCTAGCCAGGCGCAGCATATTTTGGTAAGGGATAAGTTATGTAAGGAACTAAGGATTGCGGGGCCCTTTTGAGCACCCCCCTTTTTGTAATTTTCGGATTTCCCCATTGGGAGTAGTGCCCAAACGGGAATCTAATGAATTTCGTATTATACACCATCTATCCTTTCCTAAAGGTGATTCATTGATTGATGATATTGATAGGAACCTATGTTCCATGTCTTATGCTATGTTTGAGGAAGCGATTGGTAAGATCAGGTTGTTTGGATCGGGGGCGTTGTTGGCGAAGGCTGACATAAAATCAGCTTTTCGGTTCTTGCCCGTTTCCCCGGAGGCCTTTAATTCCTTGGGTTTTTATTTTGAGGGACAGTACTTTTTTTTGACATGTATCTCCCAATGGGGTGTTCGTTGTCTTGCTCATACTTTGAAACATTTTCCACATTCCTTCACTGGGTACTTGGCATTCGGTCCGGGTTTGATAGTACAGTGCACTATTTAGATTTCTTATTTGTTGGTCCAGCAGACTCTAGTTTATGTTCGGACTTGTTGCTATAATTTCAAGCTATGTCTCTTGAATTTGGCGTCCCGTTGGCGGAGGAAAAAACTTGCTGGCCCAGCACTTTGTTGGCATTTTTGGGCATTGAGATAGATACCCGCAGTATGGAATTCCGTTTGCCAGCGGAAAAAGTGAATAAAATAAAATGGTTGATCGCGACGGTGTTGCAAAAGAAGATACTTTTGAAAGAAATGTAGTCACTCTTGGGTGTTCTGGCATTTGCGTGCAGAATCATGCCTGTTGGCAGGAATTTTTCACGTCGGCTTTACCTGGTTATTTCGGGCTCGAAATCTCCCTTGGATCATGTTACGATAGCTACCCCTATTAAAGAGGATTTGATGGTTTGGGCTAGCTTTCTTGATTGTTATAATGGTAAGTCCTTGTTTCAGGCCGAATTTGTTGTGGCACGGGATTTTTGTCTGTTTACAGATGCGGCTGGCTCCAAAGGTTCTGGAGCCATCTGGAGATCGCATTGGTGCTGTGCGGCTTGGCCGGAGTCCTGGGTGAGATCAGGAGCTACCAAGAATGTGGTATTGCTAGAGTTGTTTCCAATTTTAGTGGCACTGGAGTTGTGGGGCTCAGAGTTTGCCAATAGGCTCATCTTGGTGGAAACTGATAACAAAGGTGTTTTATATGCAGTGAATTGTCTCTCGTCTAGTTCTTGGTTGGTAATCAAAATCTTGCGTCAGGTGGTCTTCAGATGCCTCAAATTTAACATCTGGTTGAAGGCTAGGTATACTCCGGGGATATTGAAAAACATTCTCTATCTCGTTTTCAGGTGGAGCGTTTTCGTAGTTTGCCTCCGGAGGCGGACGCAGTTGGCATCCTGTGCCCGGCCTATTTGTGGGAGATGATCTGAGTGCTGTGACGGATGCTATTAGGGGCTCCTTAGCTCCTAAGACTTGGTCAAGTTACTCTGCAGCTTGGAGCAGCTGGATAGCCTTTGCCAGTACTGAAGGTTTTCAGTTTAATTGACCTTCTGAGGGTGCTATTTTAGCTTTTCTGTCCAGTTTAATGTGGCAGCAATTTTCACATAGTCATGTGACAAAAATGTTGGCTGGCATGTCATTTTTCTTCCGTTTCTTAGGTCTGAGACCTTGTACTTCTTCTTTTTCTGTAAAACAGGCGCTGAAGGGGTACAAGAGATTGACTTTCGTCACAGATGACAGAAGACCGATCTCTCTTGACATTCTCAGTGGCGTTTGCAGAATTACTTCAGTTGTCTGTTTTTCCTCTTACTTTACTTTATTTACTTTATTATTTAGGACAGCCTTTGTTCTTGCCTTTTTTGGGGCATTCCGTATCTCGGAATTAGTTCCGGGAAGCAAGCAGGGTGGTTCTGGAATTCGATTTGATCGGGTGTTCATGTGTGGCTGCAGCATTCCAAAACGGATCAATGTGGCAAGGGCAGATGGGTTCATCTAAAGGGAGCACGATGATGTTTTCATGTGCCCAGTAGCCTTAGTTAAGCAATTCATGGGACTTAGGCCTCCCGGGGGGGGGATTTTTTCTCACTCACGTTAATTTGTTGCCCCTGACGAAGTACCAATTCGATGCAGTCCTAAAGAAGAGTTTGGGTAGCATGAGATTAAGTAATTTCAGGTTTTCCTCCCACTCCTTTCGGATTGGCGCAGCCTCGGAGGCGGCTCGATCGGGTGTCCCGGAATCGGATATTAAAGCAATGGGGAAGTGGAAGTCGAAATGTTTTAAGTTATATGTTCGTCCTAATTTGTTTGTTTCATTTTAGGTACCCAACACACAGTTTGGATTATGGGGCACTCATTTATTTATTGGGCTCAAAAAAGAGCGGCTCAACGCAGCTATTCATCAAATTTGTCTCTGCACCCGGACTCTTTTTGGTTGTTTTGGAAAGGTATAAGAGGCCTTCAGTGGTTTCAACTGAACTTTCATTTATCTAGGTTGTGTCACCTATGGCCGTTGCCATCTATCCTGATAATTCACTTGGGAGGTAATGATTTGAGAAACGTTAAAACATTAGACTTGCTGTTCATGATCAAGCAAGACTTGCATCGCTTCAGTACGACTTTCCCAGGTACAACGTTAGTTTTTTCTGAGGTGGTTCCTCGTCTTTCATGGCTCTCCTCTGCACAGAGGAGGGTTATGGGAAAAATGAGGAAAAGAGTCAATAGGGCTCTTGAAAAGTTCATGCCCCAGGTGGGGGGATAGTCGTATCGGCGTGTGGACTTGGAAGGGGGTTATCCAGGTCTATACAGACTGATGGCGTTCACTTATCCAAAATGGGTAATGATATCTTTAATGTGGGTTTGCAGAACATGATTGAGAAGGCCGCGACGCTTGGGATGGGCCGGTCTTGATGCTCAAGACCGGCGTGTGGGGACTGTTATTTATATTTGAAGTTGTGCTACTGCTCGAGTTCTAATAACTGAGCAGGTAGAAATGTTATTTGAATATTTATGAAGTTTTGATTGGTAATAAAGATTTATGGAAAATTATTTGTGAAAAACCAATAAAGGTGTCGCGGCCAAGTTTTTGCCAAATAAAATGTTTCAGGTGTTTATTTAAGTAGTTGTATCTGGGGAAGTTTTGGTCTGGGCGGGTGTGGCCTGCAATCTCATGAATAAAGGGGTCACATTATGGGGCCACTTTCCTGAGATTGCGGCCTCCCTAGCCCAAATTAATAAAAAATTAGGTTAGATTGGCAGCAGTTTAGTTTAGTCAGGAGCCTGCCCCTTTAAGGGGCTAGATTACAGCTAGTCAGGAAGAGCCAATGGGGGTTCAGGGAATTTTCTGGAATTATAGGGATTGGCTATAAAAGGGCCAGCAGGTGCAGGTTTCTTCCTCTTTCCGGCGGACAGCAAAGAAGATTTGAGCTCCCTCCCTCCCGCCCCAGTCGCAATCACTTTTAGGTGGTGGGTCACCCTGGATCCAGGGGGGACTGTTATTTATATTTGAAGTTGTGCTACTGCTCGAGTTCTAATAACTGAGCAGGTAGAAATGTTATTTGAATATTTATGAAGTTTTGATTGGTAATAAAGATTTATGGAAAATTATTTGTGAAAAACCAATAAAGGTGTCGCAGCCAAGTTTTTGCCAAATAAAATGTTTCAGGTGTTTATTTAAGTAGTTGTATCTGGGGAAGTTTTGGTCTGGGTGGGTGTGGCCTGCAATCTCAGGAGTTTGATTGGGAACAGAGCTTCATGGATCCCCCTCAGGAGTGTATTCTTTACATACTCCCAAGGAGGTTCTATAGTGATAATTAAAAAAAAAAAAAAAGACGACCTTACATGGTAAAGTGTGTGTGTGTTGGTGTATGTTGTGTCAGGGCAGTATGATGTGTTACAACACAAGAAAAGGTTTACCTTTTTTTACTTTATTGAAGTGTTCCATAATGACAGACTACGGTGCAGTGTGTGTTGTAGTAATGCAGCATGTCTGTATGTCATATATGTGTTCCCTGACTCTGTGGATAAGAACCACTCACTTTATAGGATATAAATAAAACCATCTTCTTGTATAGCATTATTCTGTCAGTATTACATCGGTGTAACATTCCTAATGGTCTCTGCCTGATGGGCAATTTCAGTCCAGCCCTGATGATTCACATATGTGTGTCACATTAAAGGAGTGGTTCAATGTGCAATGACCTTACAGCAATGCGCCAGAGGATTCAATAAACATCATAGCACATGCTGAATCTCTAATTCAACACAGAAACCGCTGTCGGTGCAAAAAACAGTTATGACTTTTGGTGTGAAGAAAGTGGAGCTAGCATAAAATACGTGAAGTGGATCTCTGTCAACAAATGTGTAAAGGCAACACTTACAGGTATTTATCTTTCACAGAAACTAAACTGAGATGTTAGCTCAGAAAATATACAAAATTATGTAAATCCTGTTGCCTGTGTAGTTTTGTCACAAAATGTCAGATGACCACAGATCAAACTCTGATGTAGCCTTCCACTTTGTGACTTGCTAATGTTGCAATCTGATCACCTGGAGAAAATGCTTCCCCTTGTCAGCAGCAGACCACATGGCATTATGACAGCATAGGCAAAGTCACTGGACTGGAGCTTAAAGTGAGATTAAAGGCAATTTTGTTTCTTAAAATAAACAGGTTATACTTACCTGCTCTGTGCAGTAATATTGCAGAGGGCGGTCAATTACCTTCTCTTTGGTGGTCCCCTGCCTGAGCTGTCCGCTACTTCTTCCTCCGAGTGCCCCCTCAGCAGGCCAGGTGCTAAGAAAGCACCCGTGCAGGCACGCTCCCGAGCCAGGCTGTGTGAGTCCACAGTCGCACACAGCATTGCCAAGCCACGCTCCCTCCTCACAGGAGTTTGACTGATAGCAGCAGAAGCCTTTGGCTCCCATTGTTCTCAGGGTGTCCAGTGAGACCAGGAAGAGAGGAGAGTGGGGCTGCAGCTGCGACAGTGCTGGACCAGTGAGAGGAGTCAGGTAAGTGCTTAGAGATTGGGGTGGGGACAGGTAGTGGGGCGTTTTTACATATTTAGAATGTAAACAAAACAAATGCAGGTTTAAATCATTTGAAAAATTTGTGGGGGGAGCTGCCCCCCATCCCTAAAATCCATACCAACCCCTTATGTGAATGAGTATGGGGTACATACCTCCCCTGCACAGTAAACTGATGTAATCTCTGATTGTAATTGCACATACTTTGCCACTAAGGCCTCATTCACAGGGGGCGGATCTGCTGCAGTGGAGTCCGCCAGCTCAGAGGGAGATCTCTCTGTTGATCTACGCTGAGCCGGCGGATGACAGGTCCCTCTCTGCTCACTGAGCAGGGAGGGGCTTGTCGAGCACCGCTGATTCCTATAGAGAGATCGGACGAAAACGGACAGCATGTCCGTTTTCATCAGATCTCACCCGATCCGATAGGACGGATGGCGAACGTATCGCCATCCGTCTGATTTTAGCGGATCGGACCGGCACGGATGTCAGCGGACATGATCACCGCTGACATCCGTCGCTCCATAGACTTGCATGGAGCACCCATTCAGGTCCGGCGAAAAAACTGACAGGCGGACCTTAACGGTCCGTCCGTGTGAAAGGGGCCCAAGAACCCCACAATTTAATTGCAGGATTTGCTGTTGCTGCAATAAAGACTTCATTTAGCCTCAAACGGTCAGCTCTTGACCTGAATTTGTTGGTCAGTCATGGATAAACTAGCTGACACCTAAAATCTATGCCACTTGTATATTTATTTTTCATAGTGGAATCATGGATTTTTAAATAAATTGGTGATTTCAAAATCCCTTGTCAGACTCGTAGGCATCCACAACCTTCTTTTGGAGGGCCTTATAGAGCTCTTTTGATCTTGGCATAAAGGCACAACAATCACCAATAGCAAAGAAAAAAAAACACCAGCCTCCAGATATATGCGGTTTAAATAAAGACTTACTAAAAAAAAAAAAAAAAGAAAAGAAAATTCTAATCATTGGTACCTATTTAGGAACTCCAGATTCTATTTTATGGATTTGAAGTAGTGCCAAATGTAAGGGTGTACCATGTTCCAATTCTGCATAATCATTCATTTAGATTATGAACATAAAAACACCTGTGTTAATTCTATGTGTCATTTGTTCCACTACAACACCTGTATCTGTAAGCACAATTTTAATGAAGATGTAATGTTTGCATGTTCAAACATGTTGAAAAAAAACAAAACAATTTTCTATGGGATGTACTTTCTTTGATAACATGACTGTAGATTTTCAGCTTGTGTTTGGTGCTCTGCATAGGCTGTTATTGGGCTTCAACTTCCAGGACAGCAGTAACTAATAAAACTCATGCCTGTGTTGAATCTTACAATATTAAAATTGGGAAAAAGATATTGAAGCAACGGGGAATCTTCCTACAGAATAGTAAAACAGCCGATAACCTAAGCAAGAAAACGCATCATGTCTTTATTAGATTTGAGGTCCTCTGAAAGACTTTTAAAAATGGGATAATGACCTCCTGTTTTGCTAGTAATTTCTTGGTGCAGCAGAAGCAATTGTGCATGTCCTGTAGAGCTGTACTGCATGTGTGTGTTTGTTTTTCCCCCCCAGATATACACTTTAACAGCTTACGCACATGTGTGAAGAGCCCCTTACAGCTTAAAGAGGGGCCATGTTTATGCATCCGGGAGGCACAGTTGTTTCAAAAAGCCACAGCCAGAAGCCTGTAAAAAATTAGGGACAGGTTGACACATGCAGGTGACCTGCCCAGGTCTATACATCCATCCCTGTATAGATGTAAATGTTCAGATGTGTGTGAAAACCGAACAGTCCTTTTGTATCAGTGTGAATGAACCCTAAAAATCCAGGACTTTATTCTGGATTTCAGAGACGCTGGTTTCAAAACATGTGCAAAAGAGGATGGACTATGTCCACCACATACAGTAGGTGCCGCCGACATTGTATATTCATTGCGATGTGGCCCGAGAGCATGTGACTGATGTCATGAGAGGCCTATATAAATCATTGCGGACCGAAAAGCCAGCATTACAGCGGGAGGAAGCGACGAGTGAACATCGAGGAGAAGAGGGAAGAAGACGCCGACGGCGACGGGAAGACCGGGCCCCTCCACTAGCAAAAGAGCTGGAAGAAGATAGTGGAGGGGCCGGCAGAAGAACAACGGAGAGCCGGACAAGACGACGGGGAAGACCGGGCCTCTCCGCTAGCAAAAGAGCTGGAAGAAGATAGTGGAGGGGCCGGCAGAAGGAAGAAAAAACCAGAGAGCGAGAGAAGAACCGGAGAGCACAGAGACGACACCGGAGACCCCCGGAGTCGGAAGAGACACCCGAAGTCGGAAGAAGACGCCCGGAGCTGTGTAATAAATTACTTTAAAAAGATGTGTGTTTTTTTATTGACTTTTGTTTCCCACCAGGTGTATGGGTAGGGGTACGATGTACCCTATACTCATTCACATAGGGTGGGGAGCTGGCATCTAGGGGCCCCCTTATTAAAGGGGGCTCCCGGGTTCCGATCGGCTCCCGCCCGCAGACCCCGACAACCAACGGCCAGGGTTGTTGGGAAGAGGCCCTTGTTGATGGGGATAGGGTGCTTTGGGGTGGGAGGGGGGGCCGCAGGTCGCCCCCCCTGCCCCAGAGCACCAAACCCCCCATGTTGAGGGCATGCAGCCTGGTACGGTCCAGGAGGGAGGGGGGCCGCTCTCTCGTCCCCCCCTCTTTTCCTGCGGCCTGCCAGGTTGTGTGCTCGGATAAGGGTCTGGTTCGGATTTTAAGGGGGACCCCCACGCCGATTTTTCGGCTTAAGGGATTCCCCTTCAAATCCATACCAGACCGAAGGGCCTGGTATGCTCCTGGAGGGGGAACCCATGCCGGTTTTTTATTTAAAAATTGGCATGGAGTTCCTGCTCAGGATTCATACCAAACACAGTGCCTGGTATTGGCAGGAATCCACGTCGTATCTCCGTCTACCGGCCTCAATGTCAGCAATGCGTGTCGCTCATTGCGAAAGGAAAACCAAAATTTTTCCTTTCCCGATGACGAGACAGCTCGGCGCTGGCTCTTGCGACGGGGCTCGTAGGGTGTCAATCTCGCCGCTAGAAGAGGCGAGATTGACACAAAATTGGCGGCACCTACTGTATCCTAAGCATGGATGATTACTGCTGGGATGGTATCTTGGTACTCTTCGGCCCCTTTCACACGGGGCCGTTTTTCATCCATCCGTTTTCGAGTGAAAAACGGACATACATGTATCCCTATGGGATAGCGGATGTCAGCGGATGAACATCCGCTGACACCAGTCTCCGCTACGGTCCGAAACTGATGACGGAGGAAAACCCTATTTTTCCATCCGTCTGCATATCGGATGAAGAAAATGGACAGATGGTCAGTTTTCATCCGATCCCCCCCATAGAGGAAAGCGGAGATCTGACTGGTCTGTTTCTGCACAGTGTGTAGAGACAGACTAGTCATCCGCCGGCTCAGCGGGGATCAATGGAGCGATCCCCGCTGAGCAAGTGGATGTCCAAAAACGGATCCTCCCGGGATCTGCACGTGTGAAAGGGGCCTTATTGCGAAACTGTTGGGCATCTGGGTTTTTTTTGGGTCACTTAAGAAAATCATATGCAGTTTTTTGCAGTGGCAAGATTGAGGTTTTTGCCAAAGTTTTAGACCTCACCTGATGTACAGATTATTAGATGCTGTTAGAATACTCTGCCCATGATTTATCTATTTAAAAAGGATAGCTAAACATTAATTTTAAATGTGAAAGTGTTCCAACAATCAACAATTTATATACATGGCATCTCCCTGTGCCTGCATGGGTTTCCTCCCACACTCCAAAGACATGCAGGTAGGTCAATTGTCTGTCTAAATTGGCCCTAGTATGTACAGTTGTGCTCATAAGTTTACATACTCATGCAGAATTTATGATTTCTTGGCCATTTTTTTAGAGAATATGAATGATGAACACAAAAACGTTTTTTTCACTCATAGTTAGTGTTCGGCTGAAGCCATTTATTATCAATGAACTTTGATTATGATTAAAAAAAAAAAAAAAGTAAAAAAAAAAACACAAACAAACTACCCAAATGACCCTGATCAAAAGTTTACATACCCTGGTGATTTTGGCCTGATAACATGCACATAAGTTGACACAAAGGGGCTTGAATGGCTATTAAAGGTAACCATCCTCACCTGTGATCCGTTTGCTTGTAATTGGGGTGTGTGTGTGTGTGTGTGTGTGTGTGTGTGTGTGTGTGTGTGTGTGTATAAAAGGTCAATGAGTTTCTGGACTCCTAACAGACCCTTGCATCTTTCATCCAGTGCTGCACTGACATTTCTGGATTCTGAGTCATGGGGAAAGCAAAATAATTGTCAAAGGATCTCCGGGAAAAGGTAGTTGAACTGTATAAAACAGGAAATGGATATAAAAGGATACCCAAGGAATTTTGAATGCCAATCAGCAGTGTTCAAACTCTAAATCAAGAAGTGGAAAATGAGGGGTTCTGTTGAAACCAAACCACGGTCAGGTAGACCAACTAAAATTTCAGCCACAACTGCCAGGAAAATTGTACGGGATGCAAAGAAAAACCCACAAATAACTTCAGGTGAAATGCAAGACTCTCTGAAAACATGTGGTGTGGCTGTTTCAAGATTCACAATAAGGAGGCACTTGAGGAAAGATGGGCTGCATGGTCAAGTCGCCAGAAGAAAGCCATTTCTAGGCAGATGCCACAAAGTGTCGTGTCCCACTTACAATACGCCAAACAGCACAGAGACAAGCCTCAAATCTTCTGGCACAAATTCATTTGGAGTGATGAGACCAAAATGTAGCTTTTTGGCCACAACCATAAACACTACATTTGGAGAGGAGTCAACAAGGCCCATGATTAAAAAAGGTACACCATTCCTACTGTGAAACACGGGAGGTGGATCACTGATGTTTTGGGGATGTCTGAGCTACAAAAGGCACAGGAAATTTGGTCAAAATTGATGGCAAGATGAATGCAGTATGTTATCAAAAAATACTGGAGGAACATTTGCATTCATCAGCCAGGAAGCTGCGCATGGGACGTACTTGGACATTCCAACATGACAATGATCCAAAACATAAGGCCAAGTTGACCTGTCATTGGCTACAGCAGAATAAAGTGAAGGTTCTGGAGTGACCATCTCAGTCTCCTGACCTCAATACCATTGGTCCACTCTGGGGAGATCTCAAACGTGCAGTTCATGCAAGACAGCCCAAGAATTTACAGGAACTGGAGGCTTTTTGCCAAGAGGAATGGGAAACTTTGCCATCTGAGAAGATAAAGAGCCTCATCCACTAATACCACAAAAGACTTCAAGCTGTCATTGATGTTAAAGGGGGCAATACACGGTATGAAGAACTGGGGTATGTAAACTTTTGATCAGGGTCATTTGGGTAGTTTCTGTTGTGATTATGATTTAAAAAGAGTAAACAAAGTTGATTGATAATAAATGGCTTCAGCCAAACACTAACCATGAGTGAAAGAAAAGTTTTTGTGTCATCATTCCTATTCTCTGAAGAATAGCCAAGAAATCATAAATTCTGCCAAGGTATGTAAACTTGAGCACAAATGTATATATATAAATCTGAGTTAGGGATTTTGGATTGTAAGCCCCTTGAGGGCAGGGACTGTTGTGAATGTACAAGATGTAAAGCGTTGCGTAAATTGACGGTGCTATATAAACAACTAAATACTGTGCAGTACTTTATGGATTATATATTATAGAATATCTGCTTCTGATGGATCTTTTGCTCCAATTTCCCAACTACGCTTATACTGTTAGGGCTCTTTCACACGGGGCGGATCCGTGCAGATCCGCCCCGTGAAGCTCCGCTTGCTCAGCGGGGATCGCTCCGTTGATCCCCGCTGAGCCGACGGATGACTGGGCGGTCCCCGCACACTGTGCAGGGACCGCCCTGTCAGAGCGCCGCTCTCCCCTATGGGGAATCGGATGATGACGGACCGTAGAGTACGTTGTCATCCGATCCGCTCCGCCGACGGAAGGAAAAATAGGGTTTTCCTCCGTCACACTTTGGCGGAGCGGATGTCAGCAGACATGTCTCCGCTGACATCCGTGCCTCCATAGGGCTACATGGAGGATCCGTTTCAGGTCCGCCTAAAAAACTGACAGGCGGACCTGAACGGACCTCCGTGTGAAAGGGGCCTTATTGCTGTTCTCAAGCCTCTATTTGCTAAAATGTTAGCGAATATAAAAACAATACCCTTCCCAGGAAAATTTTCTATACAGGTTCTGATTCATTTGGCCCTTTTAGATAAAGTAACTTATTTTAGGGTCACTGGCCTTTTAACCGGTTAAAACTTGTAATCCATTTGGAATTCATAGGGCTGTGCTTTCTTGGCGTTCATGTAAAAATAAGTGAAAAGCCCTGTGAAACCACCATGATCTTAAATTCAAGTGTTCAGCCAATTAAACACACCTAAAATTCAGGGTGGTCCACCATGAGATGGAAAATATTCGTAACATATTTTTTTTTTCCTCAAAGCATCAGTAAATAAATCTTTTTGGTTAAACAATCATCTTCCACTCCATGAGCTCCTGTTCTGGTACAATGATCAGACACTTTTTGTGCCTTGTCTTTTAAAAGAAAAGCTGCAGCAGTGTATTAAAGTCAAACTCTAGCGAACGCTTAAACTTATTTTCCGGGCAAGAGAAGAAGGGCTTGGACCCTCACAAGCTTTTATTGATGATTATGTCCCCACTGGGTATATCTCCTGCCACTTCTTGTCCCTCAGATTGTTACAAGTAAGGGTATGACACTTTACAGTTGTCACCGAACAGTTGTCCCTTCTAGAGGAATTCCACCCATTTTCTACTAACAACCATAAGATTTAGAATTTCTTCATTATTTTCTGTCCTGGCGACGATGGTCACCATGAAAAAAAAGAGTAAGGGTGAATCTCTCCAAAAAAGATCCAAAACAGCAATAATTACCCAGCACACGTTCTGTTACACCCTCTACCTAAAACCAGAATACAAGCTCTACACATTTTAAATATACATACTGTACACATCTATGCTGGATCCTAATCTCATTCCTCCAGTAATAAAGTCTAGCATACATTAGGGCCAGTTCACATCAGACGCAGTTCCGTTCAGTGCCGTGTGCTTTTTTTCTGCACAAAATGCATGCACAGTGTTTTCCATGTATTCCAATGGCTCTTGTTGGCTCTAGTTCACACCATGCAGTCAGATTCGGGTCAGTTTCTGCACCGGAAACTGACTGCATGGTGTGAACTAGAGCCAACAAGAGCCATTGGAATACATGGAAAACACTGTGCATGCATTTTTAGAGCAGAAAAAATGCACAGAAAACTGTACGGAACTGCGTCTGGTGTGAACTGGCCCTAAAGAAAATGTATTGCCCTGCACCACCAGTAAACATAAATCCCCCTGCAGTGCTCACAATTTCATGATCTATCCAACACCAGTCCCCTTCTTAGTTGAATGATGCCCAGCGACATTCAACCCACTTCCAAGGAGTTCAGGACACACCTCGGGGGTTTCATCATTAAGCCAACCTGGGCTCAATAGGAGAATGCTGCAGAGAGCAGCACCACCACAGTATTCAAAACCCACTCACCATCAGAGGAAGCGGAGGACGGACATGATTTGAAGTCATGCAACAGAACTAAAATGTAAAAACAAAATGTGCGTTTAAAAAAAAAAAAAAAAAAAAAAAAAAAAAAAAAGGCCCTACAAGGAAGGCGGGTTCCATTCTGGAGTTGGACTTTAAAGAATTAGCTTCAGTTTGCTTTGTTATTTCAGCAAGACACAATACAAAACAGAACTGCTCCAGGGTATACCGTAGTTTAGTTTGGGACAGCTGTAAATTGCAGCCCAAGAGTTTTTATTTTCTATTGAAAAAAAAAATTATAATTGTATTTTAAATGTAGAGTGAGGGTACCCACTGCCAAAAGATCTGTCAGACAAGTTTACTAGTTGATTTAGTGCTCTGCCTACAGATTGCCTTGAGGGCAGTTAAACTACCCTGATTGTGAGCCCTCTGAAATCTATAAAAAGTACCTAATGCAATGTTATGTATTTGCATTTTTTTAAATCAAATTTTACATTTAGAAAACCCTTTTCCATAAAAGAGAGATCAAAAAAAGAGCCACCAGAAAACATAGCTCGCCATGCCGGGCGGCAGGAAAAATGCCAAAACACAATTATGGAGCAATAACTTCCGGAAAAGGCACATAGGCATTTGTTATTGTTTGCACATACTGTACATTCTAAAGCCATTACCAAGAAAAAGGTAAAGCCTGGTAAACA
This sequence comes from Rana muscosa, assembly GCA_029206835.1. Lineage (NCBI taxonomy): Eukaryota > Metazoa > Chordata > Amphibia > Anura > Ranidae > Rana > Rana muscosa. The sequence continues at coordinate 153,304,014 of CM055117.1, forward strand.
CGATGAGAATATCGGACAAATAATCATCTGTTATTTCTTTTTGCATGCTAGTCTCAATTCTAAAACAAATAGGTGTACAGAGTAGTCTTGGTCATCCAATTTTATACAGACAAATATTGTACTGATTAAATTAAAATCATTCAATCTGTTATCTTACAAGGAAAATGTTCATGCTTGCCCCTTTAGATAATTTCGTATGAACTGTCGTGATCAGCTCTTCAAAGCTGTGTACTAACGATTAGATTATCAGGCGATTTTTTGTCCACTTTTCTCATCGTGTGTACTAGGCCTAAATTAGAAAGACCGGTACGTACAGTATATGTTGGAACATCCAGAGGTCTACCCCAAAGTGGGACACATAAACACAAGCCCATGAGACCATATAGCATCAAACATTCTCATGCAGTTTCTAAGGAAGTAGGTATGTCTTTCAAACTAGATGCACTTGTTAAGATCTGTGATCCAGTCAGATAAGGTAGGGGGGAGTGTGGTAAGATCCACCTAAGGGGGCTTTGCCTGCAAGCCACAAATAGGGTGTGAGAGACATTACTCAGCATGTGTGAGGGGTCTATGGAGGAGGAATCAATATAGTCCAAAAGGCAAGTGAAAGGTTCAACAGGGTGATTGACCTCCAATAGCTCATTGAGTGTACCGACCACCCCAATGTCTTTGTAGTTTGGTGCATCGCCACAGAAGATGGATGAGGAATTTCTGGTCACCACATCTAGCACAGGATGGGCCAATCCTCACTCCTATGGAGCAAAAAAATGTGGGGGGTTCTATAAACCCCGTGGAGTAGAACGATCTGGGTTAATCTGTGTGAAGGGGCAGATGAAAACTGGGAGGGAGGGACTGCAAAAACGTCTTCCCAGACATCCTCTAAAATAAGACCAACATCTTGCTCCCACTAACCTCTGGAGGGCATAGGGAATTTCAATAAGAATTTATCCAGCAAGGAGGCCAGCACAATCTTGTCTAAAACAGGCATGGAGGAGAACGAGACAGAGACTAGATCAGATTGAGCCTGAAGGGCGTGTCGCAGAGGGAAAAATTGGTAGAACCACCTAGGATTGAGGGGGAATTCTTTAGTCAGCTGTGAAACCTTTTGAGAGGGCCATTTTTATATACAGTAGTTGAGCTATGGTACATACACCGGCATGTATATGCATTTTATTTTTACTCTGTGGCAATATTCCGTTATAAGAACTGCATCATTCACAAGGCAACCTAGAAAGGAGTCTAGAGCCAGATGGATATCTGGGGACCAGCTTCAACCTTTATTCTTCTGCAGTAAATCACACGGATAGTGCAATTGATCAAATATTACCGTTAAATAATACACCAATTTTTTTTAAAATAGCGACTTTCTTTGTTCTTTACTTTGATCATCTTTCTTAGTCCTCAATAGAATGAGTACGAATGTGACATAATATTTTAGAAAACAGCTGTAATTCATATTGTATCTGTAATAATATTGTGTAAAATTTACAGAGAGCCTTATGACTGCAGCCATTGAATTTTGAAAAGTCTGTTCTACCATCCTGCATACCTGTTACACATTAGTGGCTCACATAGCAGTAAAGCCAGGATCAGAATGACAGCCTGCACCGTGCAAATAAAGCCAGCAGTGACAGATCCCATATTTCAACCCTCATGGGTCCCCTTTAATTGCCAAAAGCAGTGCTAAAAGCTCTATCCTGACATCACTTTGAGCTAAATATTTTAATGAATAATAAATGTCACTCTTCAGCTTCATTTATATATCTTATACTCCAGAGGAATACTACATTAAAAGAGCCTACTATTGAAAATGTAACATTAAAATCATGTACAAAAGTGAACTATGGCAATGGCAAACAACTGATGGGAAATTATGTACTATAAAAAGAAGAAACCTTAGTTTAGAACTAGTTGGAACCTGTGAAAAACTAGAAAAAAAAATTATTTTTAGTTTTTTTGGCATTCAAAGTGGAACATTACACAGAAAATTGAAACCTGCTAGATCACTTCAGGCTGGCCCCTTTTGAAATTGTGCCTATGCAAAACATTATCTGAATTTTACACAGTATAAGTACTTTTAAACAATGTCTCACCCTGCTCTGCACATGCTCAGTTGATGTCCATTTTTGGCATTACGCCAAAAATCTGATCCACTGGAGGCCGATCTGCTGACAGCCTAAAGATTTTTAGGCCCGGTTCACACTAATGAGAGTTCATAACGTATATGATGTGTAGCGCACTCACCCCCTTTCACCTGCTTTTGGCTCCTCACAGGGAGAGAGGGCACACCATGCCACAAGCCCGTACCCTCCTGTGTGAGGAGGTTGAGCGGTGTTGTTGGCGGGTCTCCACAGCCAGAAAACCAGAATCCTCCAGAGAATGGATTCTCACCTCTATGGTTAATAAAGATAAGTCCTTGTTTCCCCCCAGTGACTTGAAGGTCCACACCAGCTGTAACTCCAACGTAGAGTTTATTTCTCGTAAATAACAGTCTCTGATAAGTAAAGGTTGGAGCAAGAGGACAGGACAGCTTAAGGTGTGGGAGAGGTCCAGGCACAAATGTAAATCACTTCACTGCTTGGCTTCTCAAACAGACTCAGCCCATATGGATAGTCTCCCTAGATAGGGACTAGCAGCCAAATGGTACTCTAACTTAACCGCACAGTCTCTGCCACAGACTTGGTCTCTGCCACAGACCTGGTGAACTTGGTGTTTCAAAGCTTGACCTCTTTGTAAGGAGAAGACATCCCTCCAGAGAGTTACCAGGCCCCTTCCTTCACCGCGACTTCTCACCGGTCCCTCTAAACGGTTCCTCCCCCGGCCTCCTCGTCTAAGATGCAGGTCCCCTCGCAAGGCGGCACCCTGGGATTCCTCGATCCTTGATGGGCCCCAGCCGAAGGTGCTGGGCCCAAGGCCTTTTCTGCAGCCCCAGGGCTAAAGGTGCCTGGGACCGATTCACCGACCTCCGCCCCTGTGCCAAAAGGTGCTCAGGGCAGACAGGAACACACACTCCCTGGGGTAGGACCCCCGACCACGACAGAACAGACAGACACCGAACAGACAGCGTCTGCCCCTTTTATATCCTCTCCCAGCATGCACAGCAGGCCTGCCACACCCACTGTACGGCTGCTGAGAGGGGACACACAAGACACAGCACTGTATCAGCGGTTCAACCCTGGCCTGCCATGGCAGCGCCACCTGCAGGCCACAGGGAACTATACACCGATGCTCTCCTGCGGACAAAAAGGGTTGATAGAATTCTGACAATTGGGGTGTTTGAGCATAACTACCACTCAAACACTTCCGCTAAATTTAGGACCTCGCTACAGATGCGTCAAAAACATTCTAAATTCGCATGTTATCCATAAAATCATTGTTTTCAATGACGGTCGTTCACATACATGCGTTGCGATTCCTCTACAAATGTGATGCGATAAAAATAAATTAAAAAAAAAGGGTCTTGTGCAAGTTTACAGCATTGCGTTGCGAATTTAGTCTCCATAGACATCAATGTAAATCGTTCTGGAATCGCATTGATGGTTCACATATGTGCAAATTCCACCACACTGCTCTTCACAAAAACCAGGAAGTACACAGGAAAATAACACCTTTTTTTACATTATGATTCCATTGGCTAGAACATCAATCGCAGCTATGTCCAACTCCTGAAATTCGCAGTAAAAATCACGGTAAATTCGCACCTCACACAGGACAAAAAAAATAAAACAAATTCCAATGTTGGAGGCAATTTATAGCACACACAAATTTTGGTAGCGTAATGTGAAATGTATGTTTCTTGCTAAAAAACATTATTTAGGTTGTTATAGGTAAAGCTGCGCTTTAACATGCAGCAAGTGTCAAACTACCAAGGAACCTATTTGCAGGTCTATGTAAAGCAATTCCCAGGATAAACTACATCTCTGTATATAAGTGCCCTACTTGTGGTCATGAAGGAATATTCACCCCCAAATGAGGAAGGTTTGGAATCAGTCACACAAGAGATTTTGTTTTGCTGTCCTCATAATCATCACTGCTACAGCGGTTAAACCTAAGAGCCTGTGTATGTTTTCCAGCCTTGCTAGTGGTGTGTTTATGTGACTATACAAATGGAAGAGGAGATCCGGTCACCTTGCTAAAACTGAGCTATTATAAATATATAATGCACTATATGACGAAAGCTACAGTATATGAGCTGTGTGACAGAATGCAGGTAAAATCACCAGGTTGCATCCAGGATGGAAGGTATGTATGTCCTAGATTCAGGCTTTATGCCGATTTATACCACTAGGGAGAGTGCTGGGAGTCTTGCAGGGGAAGAGTTAATGAGCCCAGCTGAAGTAAGTGGGCTCGTTAGGGCCTCTACAAGAACTCCCAGCATGCTAAGGGAGATGCTCCGACCTGGAACCAGATTTGTGTGAATAGTCTGGGGAGTGTGATCTCTGTGCGGTGAGCCAAAGCCTGTGTGGTTACGGTAATAACTTCAAAAAGCAGGAAGCTAGGGACTGGGACAGCACAAGGCTGTACCCAGTTGTTAGTCAGGGACACCAACGTGTGTAGTAAGCGGTCAAGTTGACCAGGATTTCTTTTCATGTTTCTGTTTGTTTTGTTGTTTTTCCCTCGTAAATAGTTTGAATAAACTGCACCTTTCGTTTTTGCAACTACAAACCCTGTCTGCTGTGCCTGTTTTGTGTGGTGAACCCATCCAGGGGGTCTCACACACCCGCTGCTGAGCTAACCCCCTCACAGCTGGTTGGACATCACATTCTACTTAGTGGATATAACAACCAACACTCTTCTAGGAAGGCTTTCCACAAGATTCCAGATTGTGTTTATGTAAATTTATACCAATTCAGCCAAAAGAGCACTTGTGAGGTCAGGTACTGATATTGGAAGAAAAGACCTGGCACACAATTGGCATTCCAGTTCATCCCAAAGGTGTTCGATAGGGTTGAGGTCAGGGCTCTTTGCAGGGAACTCGAGTTGCTCCAAACCAAATTATTCAAACCATGTCTTTACGGAGCTGGCTATATAACCAGGGCACAGTCATGCTGAGACAGAAAAGGGTCTTCCCCAAACTGTTGCCCCAAGGTTCAAAGTACACACTTTTCTAAAATGCCTTTGTGCGCTGTAGTATTACCTGTACCCTTCACTGGAAGTACTCATCACTAAAAAAAATTGGAGAGGGCCCAAATACCTTTACCCATTTGTTATCTGGAACATCCTTTGGAGTTCGAAATCGGCATTTCATTGCCAACACTAATGTCACACATTATAGCAAAAACTTGAGTCAACGAACCCCAGTTAGAGCTATACTGCTCTCTTAAAGAGGAAGTAAACTCTGCCCCTCAGATGCTGTTTTTACCGTGTTTCCCCAAAAATAAGACCTACCCCGAAAATAAGACCTATCGCTATTTTCCAGGAGGGCTGCATTATAAACCCTACCCCGAAAATAAGCCCTAGTTTAAAATGCTTGTAAAATCCTATAATCCACTCTATTACAGTAGTATATAATGTACAATGTGTGTGTTTCTGTAATATAATTGCGGGGAAGAGAGCTCCGGCGGGTCACAGAAGCGCAGAGCAGCGCTATAACAAAGGTATTTGGCACAATTATATTACAGAAACACACACATTGTACATTATATACTAATGTAATAGAGTGGATTATAGGATTTTACAAGCATTTTAACTCAGTTCACACTGGGGATTCCTGTTAGGCAGGGAAAGAGGAGAGAAGACAGCACATTACATGGAAAGACCTACCCCGAAAATAGGCCCTATTGTGTCTTTTGTTGCCAAAATTAATATGAGACCCGGGATTATTTTTGGGGAAACACAGTAAAATAAACCTGTATAATAAACTATTACAACATCTTCTACAGTATAATAACCCCCATTTGCTTGTTTCTTACCTTTTTCCAGCAGTTTTAAAATCTGTGCTTCCTAGTATAAGCCAGCTCCATTTTAAGTATGGTTTTCAGAGTCTGTAATGTAAAATACTTCCGCCCTCTCTACCATTCCTAGCTGTTATCTCGCACATGCTCAACGCTTCCTTAGCCAAGCCTCGTTCTAGCTCCGGGATTGCTATGGCAACCGTGTCCTGCCTATCACAGCAGGCCTGTTCTGACGATCCAGGTCACATGGGTATCAGACAGGTCTGAATGGGGCTAAAATCTTGCGGTATCTCGGCGCAGTGCCGCAGAGAGGGGAAATGAAGGAGACAGATACATTTTAATAGACCAATTGCACAAAGAGCCGTTAATCAGGGAGAATACGCGCAAGCACAAGTGACATCAGTAAATTGAACAGGACCGATTATAAGCAAACGGAGGAGGTATAGTGGCATCTACACACAGCGATTTGCAGTGGATTCACTGACGATTAATACAGTATGGGCTAAAGTTATGTAGAAGGGTTTACAACCACTTTAAAGCGGAAGTAAACCCATCGATTTAACAGTTTCAAAAAGCAGTTACATTCCCGGCATACCAACTGTCACATTGGTTGTGCTCTCAACCAAACTGTCAAACCATCCAATAGCTGGTGTCATAACTGATCACATGTGCAGCACCATGGCAGTTGAAGATTAAACAGAGGCCAAGATGGCAGCCTCCTTGCCTGAAAATGATAGGAGGGTTTACTTCCACTTTAAGCCTCGTACACATAATAAGAATATCGGACAAATGATTGTCCATTTTTAGTCTCTTATCAAAAACCAATAGCTTACTAAAGTTACAGTAATTCTCATGCAACAGAATACAACTTCGGAAGTGATGTAATGTGTTGTATTATAGTGTAATGTATTCTTTCATTTCCGATCATCCGTGGTCTTGGTCTTACGATTTTTTACAGACGGATCATGTACTGATTATACGAAAATCGTTTGTTCTGTTGCTCTGAAGGTGGTATTTTTAGTCTGATTTTCTCATCATGTGTACTAGGCATCAGTGCTACCTAATGATTTAAAAAAAACTAAAAAAAAAAACTAAACCCTCCTATCATTTTCAGCCAAGGAAGCGGCCATCTTGACCTTCAACTTCCATGAGGCTGAACATCTGATCATTTAGGACACCAGCCCTTGGATGGTTTGACAGTTTGGTTGAGAGCACAACCAATATGATTGTTACACGTGTCAGGAATGTTAATGGGTTTAGTTCCACTTTAAACAGGTAAAAAGATGTCAAAGCAGCCACATTACACAGACTGGCTGAGCTCCAAGTACAGAACCTACACCTTGTATAAGTTTCTAAATATCTGCTCTATAGCTCACTATGCTACGACAGGACTAATCTATAAAAGTGTCACTGCAGAGCACAAAGTTCATGACATTGAAAGCTTCAGTCAAGTACTAGCCTGCAGAATGTTCCCCTATGACACTTCCAGAGACCTGTCACAGAATGTCATGAAGAACATGATAACGGTCATATAGACCTTGGCTACAGATTTATTTTAGTTCCTCATCACAGCACTGAGATTCCCACCGGAAGATACAATTATTGTGTCTGCGGACTATTAGTCATTCCACCAACACCCTCTTTGTAAGGAGAAGTGGACTCTGAACACACACATCTGAGTACAGACATCTGCGTAATGGTCTCTAACTTTATGACACCGGGACAGGTTTACTACTCAGTGTAACTATCTTCCGACAGGAATCATCAATAACTACATATCATTTCTCAGTATGGTTTCAATAAGTTTACCAAGTAAAAACAGCAGGAACACAAGCAATCATGTTTTTTTAATCAGTCAGTCACATAAAAATCTCTTTCAATGTAGTCACTTTTTACTTTTGGAAGCTTTTATGGGGGATTTGTAACATACAATTCTTATAATTGCCACATGCATCAGTTCTGTATGCATCTTTTTTGCAATTCAATCAGACCATCTGACAAGTTTTTTCTTTTTTCTATGCCTTCCTGTTTGGTCAACATATACACCCCCCCCCCCCCCCAAATTTCTTATATGGTTGTCATAGGGACATGAAATAAGGGAAAATCATCCAGATGGGGTCACAGACAGGAAAAAACCTGAGGGAATTTTAATCTTTTCCCGGTTCTCTCGGTTTAACACATGGCTGGAATTAGGCTTTAATTTTAGGAGCGCTTTTTTTTGTTGTTCCTGATCCAGACCTGCTGTGACATAATGATGAGAAGGAAAAATGAGCACTCAAAAAAGGTCCCAATTTGATTTTATTCTTTTACAACAAGTGTAGGTCAGTTAACACTTTGTAGAAACCATATAAGAAGCAAGTGTTTAACTTTTTTCATAGGGTTCTATTATCAATTAAAGTGTATGTTACCCCAACATTTCATATTTCCAATATGTGTCTGTAAAATTCTTCTGTTCACTTTGCATTGCTTCCTCTGTGTGAAGTACCTGGTGATCCTGCAAGTCCCTCTGCTTAACCCATTTCAAACTGACCATGCTAAGCATGGAAGCACATCCACCCAAGCATAGTCAGTCTTCTTCTTTGCATTCTACTTGGGAGCACAGCCTGTTTGTACTTCAGTAGTCAGACTTGAGCCAATTACTGGAAAGATTAGTGTACTGCTGTTTCTCTGCCTCCTGCCGACACATCCCTCTGTAGGTTCCACCCTCACCTCTTTTAAGCCTGTGTTCCGTCTGATTTGGCGTCCCATAAAATTTTGTAACGGAAGTGACGTTCTGCAATGGCCATCTTGGTATACCTCGCAGTCGGCCACAGTAAGGATACAGTGAGAAGGCGGCAAGCGGACATCTTTTTACACCCACCGGAGTCTGCTATTTCACAATAATTTTTACCAGTAAACTGAGCTTATATATTGAAATACAGTGTTTTGAAATCCATCTGAGTATTTTCATGTTGAATTTTAAAAGCAGCGGTAAGCGTGCTGATCTGACAGAACACTGCGGCTTTTAAAATTAAAAACAGTCAGACGGATTTCTAAATACTGTATTCCATTATATAAGCTCAGTTTATTGGCAAAAATAAGTGTGAAATGCAAGACTTCGGTGGGTGTTAAAAGATCTCTGCTTGCCGCCTTCTGACTGTAGTCTTACTGTGGGCGACTGTGGGGTGCATCAAGATAGCCGTAACAGAACGTCACTTACGTTAAAAAATTTGACATGCCGCTTAATCTGACGGAACATCCCTTATGCAGCTAATAACAGAAGTCATGTGATCACTTATACAAAAGAATATATATATATATATATATATATATATATATATATATATATATATATATATATATATATATATATACACACACACACACACATACATATATATATATATATATATATATACACACATATACACATATACACATATACACACACACACACACACACACACATACACATACACACCTCCAGTCGAAGCTCGGGAGGCTGGCCTGGAAGCATCCCACCACAGGAGGTAGTTCTAGGGACCCTAACCGGAGAGGCAGCGGAGAGACAGGGCAAGGAAAGACAGTGATTATATATATATATATATATATCACCCTCTAGTGTGTGCTACTAGAATTAGGAGTAGGCACACCATTATAGTCTGGCCCGGGGATAAACCCGCATCACTGAATCTGGGTCAGGGATATTAGAGGCCAGGGCTGGATGACTCATCCTAGCATGTTGCAGAATGTTCTGGAAGATAGTGGACGGAAGCTAGGAGGGGTTGCCTTGAAATATTTAGGGGCCCTTAGCCAATCCCCAGGTTGGGGGCCTGGCAGGAAACTAAGGAGCCCTTAAATAGACATGAGCCATGCCAGCAGGGAACTCGGATGGAAGATGGAGAAGAAGTGCTGAGGGGCATCTGTAGGTGGCCCTTAAAGGGACCCTGGCGAGGAGAGGTTTTACCTCCAGCCGAAGCTCGGGAGGCTGGCCTGGAAGGATCCCACCACAGGAGGCAGTTGGAGGGACCCTAACCGGAGAGGCAGGGGAGAGAGAGAGAGAGAGAGAGAGCGCGCGCGCAAGGAAAGACAGTAAGAGCCGGTTCACACCAGGGCGGCGCGACGCGGCACGACTTGTGGGGTCGACCTCGGTGGCGTGATCTCAAGACGACTTGAGACGCCCGCCGAGGCGATTTGCATAAGACTTCTGTATAGAAGTCAATGCAGGTCGCCTTGGGTCGCCCCCAAAAGTAGTACAGGAACCTTTTTCTAAGTCGGAGCGACCTGAGTCGCTCTTACTTAGAATGGTTCCATTGAAAAGCATGGGACGCTACTCGTCAGTCGACCGAGTCGCCTGACGAGTCGCCCTGGTGTGAACCGGCTCTAAGTAGATCAGCATGGTGCAGGGACAGACAAGGGGGAAGACTGCCAGCTGTAGCACATCTCTCTTGAAGACAGCAGTGTGCCAAGTCTTCATCCAACCTTGCCCTGGGGAGTCTCCAAGTGTGTGTAAGTTGGAGGAATGGGAAGCGAAAGCAGCCAGGTAGGCTAGCATTTCTGCAGGCAATAGAACTGGGATCAGTGTCTATGGGAGAAGCAGAAGGTTGCACTCCACATGTGCTACTTTACTAGGGGGAAGGCAATTTCCTAGCCTGTAATGGGCTGTTGCTGAACTAACTAGAGACTTTTAGTTCCCCCAGGGGAAGCAAGTTTGTGCAGATGGAAGGAAGAAGAGGAATATGTCAATAGGGAGCAAGTTATCCCTGGTTTTGATTGCTGGACATTTTTAATTTTCCCATAATCCCTTACCCCCATCCAAGTTATTATCCCCTAATAAAATAACAAAAAACAAGTCAAAAGGACCCTTTTCTGTGTCTGATGCAAGAAGGAAATGCTGTGTGACTGGTTGTGCAGCAGTGGGGAACCCTGACTTCAGCAACTCCTACGGGGGCAATATTATATTCTCCCTCTCCTCTCCTCTCCTCTCCTCTCCTCTCCTCTCCTCTCCTCTCTCTCTCTCTCTCTCTCTCTCTCTCTACACACACACACACACACAATATATACACATACATACACACATAAAAAATGGTTTCTATTCTAAATGGACTAGGTTGTTTTACAAGGTAAGGGTTCACATACAACGCTGCATACAAACAGCAGACTATACTCGATGATGCATGCACAACTCAACCTGCAAAGATCTCCGTACAAACATATGAGTCTGCAGTGTGTAAACTTATTTGTTTGTACATACAAAGGAAGCAGAAAAACCGTGGAGTGCACTGACCTGTCTTTATAGAAATCAATAGTGATCAGTGGGGAAAATCCGTCCTTGACAAGCAACGTTCTCCTGAGCTGGCTTACTTCTTGCCCTAAGCTGGCTCAGAATATTCTATATGTATGTATGTATGTATGTATGTATGTATGTATGTATGTATGTATGTATGTAGCTCATATTTCAGATGATTATATTTCTGCAGAACATGGGAAAATGCCTTCTGCCACCTATAGATCACACTTATGCCGCGTACACACGACCGTTTTTAATGACGAGAAAAATTTCATTTTTTAAAATGGTCATTAAAAATGATCATGTGTGGGCTTCAGAGCATTTTTCATGACGTGAAAAACGGGCATGAAAAAATTGGAACATGCTCTAATTTTTCACGTCGTTTTTTTACATAGTCGTTTTTCTCGTCATGAAAAACGGCCGTGTGTAGGCTTTAACGACGTGAAAAAAAATGCGCATGCTCAGAATCAAGTATGAGACGGGAGCACTCGTTCTGGTAAAACTAACGCTCGTAATGGAGATAGCACATTCGTCACGCTGTAACGGACTGAAGAGCACAAGGCTGAAAAGAGCGAATCGTCGCTCAACAAACTTTACTAACATAAAGGGTGGCGCCATCCGAATGGAACTTCCCCTTTGTAGTGCCGTCGTACGTGTTGTACGTCACCGCGCTTTACTTGAGCGTTTTTTTTTCACGATAGTGTGTAGGCAAGGCAGGCTTGAGAAGAATCACGTCGAGGAAAACAACGTTTTTTTCAATGACATTAAAAACAGTCGTGTGTACGCGGCATTAGAGTATGTTTGGGCAAAATTTAAATAAATACAATCTCTGCAATACATGTACATTTCCCAGTGTTTTGTCTCGGTCTGCTGCAAGTGCCAAAAACACCAGCTGATCTGCCTGAAATCCAGTAAGTCCTTATGGAGAGGAGGAGAGAGGCAGATGTTCTGTGGTCTAGCAGAAGGAAAACTCAGACAGGGTTTCTCAACATGACTTGGTATTTCAGTGCAGCAGAGGTAGGAGTTGTCAGCTAAGGATCCCGCTGGATTTCAGGCAGATCAGTGGGTATTTTTCTTTACTTACAGCATTTTAAATAGATCCTGTTGGCAGAACATTAATTTCAACAAAAAACCTTCCCAAGTATTACCGTATATACTCGAGTATAAGCCGAATTTTTCAGCACTTTTTTTGTGCTGAAAATGCCCCCCTAAGCTTATACTCGAGTCACCTTTTTGCGCCTGATCTCCCGGACTTTGGGGACCCAGAACCCCAAACTTGGCACACATATCGCCTCTTCCTCTACAAGTGTGCAAAGTTTGTTGTCTGGGGGACTAACGGCCGGGGAGCACCGATTTTTCAAAGCCGGGCACCCCTTCCATAGACTCCCATGTTCAACGGTAATTTTTCTGGTAACTTTGGGGACCGGGTACCGGCCATCCCTAGGTCCCCTGGACCCTGAAACTTGGCACACATGTAGCCCCAGTTCTCCTCTATAAGTGTGCAAAGTTTTCTGTCTGGGGAGCACCGATTTTTCAAAGCCGGGCATCCCTTCCATGTACTCCCATGTTAAACGTAAGTCTAGTCATGGACACAGTGAGGCATGGGCACAGTGAGGCATGCAGATGGACACCCTAGGCTTATACTCGAGTCAATACGTTTCCCCATTTTTTGGGTAAAATTAGGTGCCTCGGCTTATATTCGGGTCGGCTTATACTCGAGTATATACAGTAATGTATTTCATGCATGTTTTTTATTTGTTAAAGACATCATTATGTAGACATCCAAAAGCCCCAACACTGCTGCTGGGTACTGCCATCTTGAATGTGACCTCAGAATTCCCAGCAGAGCAATCACGCAAGTGTTAGGGAATTGACCCCATTTTAGGAGTCAGATTTTCTAGCACATTCAAAAGCATATTGCAAGTAAATAGAATAATTAAGGGCAAGTAAAACACTGCAAGCAAGCATTTAGGGCTGGTTCACACAATTTCTGTGTTCCGAATGGGCATTTGCATATGCGTATACATGCATTTTTGAGGCAAATTTCTTTCAGTCCATTTATTTTCATCTTTTTTGACACTTGAAAAATCTCAAGGCAGTGTTCATTCCAGTGCATTTTTGGTATATTCACATTGTGTTTCTGCATTTCAGATGCATTCCTTACAGAAAAAATGCAGCATGTTCTACTTTTGTTGACTGCATTTGAACTGAAAGCACTGGTGTGAACTAGGGTCATTGGAAGATATGGAAAACACTGTGCATGCGTTTTTGATGCAGATTAAAAATGCACCAGATTGCATCTGGCGTGAACCAGCCCTTAAAAACCTATGTCAAGGTTTCCCACTTGCAGTACATGCACATTTTAATTCAAACACACTGCATTAGATCAGTAGATCGCGGGTGCAATGCTAGGCTCCTGCAGACAATCTTGACAGTTGTCTGCCTGTACTTGCATATGGGCAGACAGTTACTCAGCTGCAGGAAGGGTCAGTGAACTACGAGGGCACAGATGAGTACCCTGCCTGGTAATTTATTGAGAACTACAAGCTGTCTGCTGCGGTGGACGATGGGATTTGTAGTTTAACCATCCACAAATCTATGAATGAATGATGCGGCTGTCTGGATGGACCCTACACTGTTTTTTAAATTGTGACAGCGGGTGCAAGAAGAGGATCCCCTGTTGGCTGTCACAAGGGGGGGGGATCAGGAGGCTGCTACAATTAGTAACATGTTCCACCCTTAATGCAGATGTAACAGGTTATTCTTTTCTTTGAATCAGGCAAAGGTTTATTGAGATGTCACAAATTTGTACAACCAGACATTAAAAGTACATGTAGTTCACATCAGATATCAATTCAGCATACCAGTATTGTAGTTCACGTCATGGGAATGCTTTAAGCGCCCTTTAGAACCGTATCTAGGGTCGTGCATAACCGGGACACTAGGGCCACCATATAAAAGCAGGTAGACAAGCATTAAACATTTGGAAAGCAAGGGCATGCAAATTCCAGCCATAACATTACCAGCCAAATTAAACATATCAATTTTTGTGATAAATATTTCACAAACAATAATCTGTCCATTATTATAGTGTAAGTAAACCCTCCTATCGTTTTCAGCCAAGGAAGCTGCCATCTTTGCCTCTGTTTAATCTACAACTGCCATGATACTGGACATGTGATCAGTTATGACACCAGCCATTGGATGGTTTGACAGTTTAGTTGAGAGCACAACCAATGGGAGTGTTACATTTTCCGGCACGTGCCGGAAATGAAACAGTTTTATGGATGGGTTTACTTCCGCTTTAAATCAGCTGGGGCCAAACCAGGAGAAGCCAACCATCTACCCCATACCTTCTCAAATTTGGAAGAGCTGCCCCTATGCTGATATATCAGCTTTTCTAACCTCAATGTTGTGCAAGCCACATTTGAGGCGAAGGGGGAATACTTAAGTCCAATGAAGTAAAATGAGCCTGAAACAATGCTCTGGATACGGCCTCTTTAAACATACCTATCTGGTACTACAGCATCAAGCAAACCTAGTGTACAGTGTTTAGGATCCATGTCTATGGAGATCTGAAATGTAGAGTTCACCGTAGTAACCACAGGATTCCAATAGCGATGAATCTTCTGGCACCTCCATAGCAAGTGTTTTAGGTCCCCTACATTCCCGTTACATCTAGCGCATATGGGGTCAGGGCATACGCCCATAGAATGTAGCCCGAGTGGGGTACGGTGGACTCTCAATAGACTGTATAATAGTCTCCGTGAGATGTTGAGAGCACCCCCGCACTGCCTCCAGAGCCTCCTCCCATTGGTCTCCTGGGAAATTGCCTATGTCCCTCTCCCACCTTTCGCATGCAGAACTAGGGAATTTCTCCAGATATACCCCCAGGAGTATAGCATAGCAGTTGGAGATAAAGCCCCTGGTAGAAAGGGACTGCTGCATAATTCCAAAGATCGGGGTCGTGACATCTCAGAGGCCCCCCAGAGACTGCTGAGCATTCACTGCATGTTTTAATTGCAAATAATAAAATATTAGATAGGAGGGATTGCCATATTTAGACTGCAATTGTGCAAAGGAGAATAAATTACCATTAGGCCTGGTTCACACTGGGGCGACAAACGCTCCGACATTGGGAGCTCATGTCGCATGACGTGTGAAAATCAATGTTTCCCTATGGGAGCCGTCCTAACTGGTCCGAC
The DNA here is from genome assembly GCA_029206835.1 of Rana muscosa. NCBI lineage: Eukaryota > Metazoa > Chordata > Amphibia > Anura > Ranidae > Rana > Rana muscosa. The sequence continues at coordinate 153,319,382 of CM055117.1, forward strand.
ACATGTCGGTCCGACTTTGAAAATGCTCCCTGTACTACTTTGGTCTGACTTTGATCCGACTTCAGCCCATTGACTATCATTGAAGTCGGATCAAAGTCGGACCGCAGTCTTGCATGGTCCGACTTTGGCATGCGACTTGTGCTGTACTGCTCGAGGGGGAACTCCAGGCCAAATTTTATATAAAAAACCGGCGTGGGTTCCCCCTCCAGGAGCATACCAGGCCCTTGGGTCTGGTCTGGATTTGAACGGGCGCCCCTACGTCGAAAAAACGGCGTGGGGGTCCCCCCAAAGTCCAAACCAGACCCTTATCCGAGTACACAACCTGGCAGGCCGCAGGGGAAGAGGGGGGGACGAGAGAGCGGCCCCCCCTCCCTCCTGAACCGTACCAGGCCGCATGCCCTCAACATGGGGGGTTTGGTGCTCTGGGGCAGGGGGGCGACCTGCGGCCCCCCCACCCCAGAGCACCCTGCCCCCATGTTGATGAGGACAGGGCCTCTTCCCGACAACCGTGGCCGTTGGTTGTCGGGGTCTGCGGGCGGGGGGCTTATCGGAATCCGGGAGCCCCCTTCAATAAGGGGGTCCCCGGATCCCGGCCCCCCCACCCTATGTGAATGAGTATGGGGTACATCGTACCCCTACCCATTCACCTGGTGGAAAAAAATTGCAATAAAAAAACACTACACAGGTTTTCAAAGTAATTTATTACACAGCTCCGGGGGTCTTCTTCCGACTTCCGGGGGTCTTTTCCGACTTCGGGGGTCTCCGGTGTCGTCTCCCGCTCTCCGGTTCTTTCTTCCGCCGGGCCTCCGCTAACCTTTTTTTTATTTTTTCTTTTTTTTTCAAAATTTTTTATTTTTCATCAGGGAAGCCGGCCCACATGGACCCCGGTAGTACATATCTTACATACACATACAGTAAATTATACAGCTGGCAATTCTCGTGGGAAGCATAGGGTGGAATCCTCCTCCCACCCATGCCCCTTTGGTATGTGTACACTCCTCGGGGGGGGGGGGTGAGGTCCCCCGGGGCTCCAATATAGCTACTCATCTACCTTCGGGATATATCCGTCAGGGATTTGCAGATGCCAGAGTGCCCGGGTCCCGTGGACACAGCTCCCCCTTTATTTTCCCGTTTATCTAAAAGGAAACAGAACTTGGAGGCATAGTGCCTCCTGTGAAGTGAGTTGGGTAAAGCCCAAAAGAAAGAAGAAAGATATAGAAAAGAGAGGAAAGCTAAAAGCAGGAAACGAGCGAGAGAAAAGGTCAAGGGGGGGCAAAGAAGGAAAAAAGGGGGGGGGGGAAGGGGGGGTGTTAGGGGGGTCAGGTATACCTGTCTCCCTCCCCGGGTGACATTGCTATACAATTTCCAAGTCCCCTGTGGGTCTCCGGCACACCGAGGGCAGTGGGCGCCGATGCGACGACCCCTCCGGGGTGTGGGTGTTCCAGGCAGGGGCTCAGGTGGGCTGCTCAGCCTCCCTAAGGGTCCGCCCTTCGTCTGAAAATCTAAAGATGTTCCATAACTGCCAGGTCTTAGAGTATGTCTCTCGTCTGTGCTGACTAGACAGGATCAGGTCCTCCATGAGGCTGATATCGTCTACTCTTCTGAGCCATTGTGCAATGGTCGGTGGGGTGGGGGACTTCCAGTTTTGGGGTATGCATGCTCTAGCAGCGTCCAGTAAGTGACGGATCACTGATTTCCTATATACCTTTTCAGGTGTGTCATTTGCATGAAAGAGGAAGTAGGCCGGTGTCTCTGGGACGATACGGTCAGTGAATTTCTGTGTCACTCGCCTCACTCCCTCCCAATAACTCTGCAGTCGTGGGCAGGACCAGAAGATGTGCAAGAGCGTCCCCTCCTCCCCTTGGCATCTCCAGCAGCGGTCAGAGGTGTCTGGGAACATTTTGTGTAAGATGGAAGGGGTCCTATACCATCGCGTGAGCAGTTTGAAATTGGTTTCCTGGGTTTTGGAGCACACTGACGATTTATGGGTGAACTGCAGTATATGTCGTTTCATGCCGTCTGTAAATTGGCAGTCGAGGTCTCGCTCCCATCTAGCCAGACAGGGAACCTGTAGGGGTCCCGACGGTGTCACCAACATTGCATAACACACTGACAGCGTGTGTTGGGTCCTTCCCGATGCCATACACATCTCCTCCAACTGGGTGGGGAGATGGCTGGCGTCATTGGGTGGGGGTGGGATACTCGCGAGGAAGTGGCTTAACTGTCGAGCTCTCAGATAGTCAAGGCCGTACATGCCCCTCGGGTCCGACAGCTCCTCGTATGACCTCCATCTCCCTTGGGAACTAAAGTGGGATGCCTGGTAGAGCCCCGCCTCCCTTAGTGTGAGAAATCTCCTATCTTGTAGCCCTGGGGAGAAACGGGGGTGGCCCAGAACCGGCCGCAGCGGGGAGACTGGCGTCGAAATTGAAGGCCGAGTCAGCAATGTCGAGCATATACCCAGGGTGGTGCCTATCAAGGGGTGCCTTTTCAGGGGTGATGGTAGATCTGAGTGGCACCAAGGAGCTCTGTCCAGGGGTATGTCACTCTGGTCCTGTTCAATAGTCGTCCACAGCTTGGCGTCTCTGTGTCTGCACCAATCCAGGAGACGACTAAGGTGGGCCGCCCTGTAGTATGCACGGACATCCGGCAGTGCCAGGCCCCCATATAACTTTGGTAGGCATAGTACGCTCCTGCTCAGGCGTGGGTGTTTCCCGGCCCATAGGAACTTGGTGAACACAGCATGGACCTGTCTGAAATAGGACCCCGGTATAGCTATCGGGAGGGCCTGCAAGAGGTATAGGAACTTAGGCAGTATCGTCATCTTGAGGATGGCGCACCAGCCCAACCACGAATGTAGACCGCTGTCCCAGCCCTCCAAAAGTCCCCTGACCGTTTTCAGTAGGGGAGGGAAATTAAGTGTGAACAGTTTGGTTAGGGACATGGGTATGGAAGTCCCCAGGTACCTCAGGGCCGTGTCAGTCCATTTCAGGCTAAAGTCTTCCCTAAGTTGCTTAAGTAGGGATTGAGCCATCCCCACTCCCATGGCCTCCGATTTGGAGAAGTTGATCTTTAGATTAGAGAGGGTTCCATAGATCCCAAACTCTCTCATAAGATTCGGGAGGGACCTCTCGGGGCTTGTAAGGGAGAACAACAGGTCGTCAGCGTATGCCGAGACCTTATACTGCGACCCCTTCTTCTCCACCCCCGAGATGTCCGGGTTCCGGCGTACATGACAAAGGAAGGGTTCCAGGGTCAGGGCAAACAACAGCGGTGACAGGGGGCAACCCTGTCGGGTCCCATTCCGGATGGGGAACGGGTCCGACAGCACCCCATTTGCCCTCACCCTGGCCGTCGGTGCCGTGTAGGCTGCGTTCACCCAATTTAACATCTTCGCCCCCAGTCCTATGTGCCTCAGTGTAGCAAACAGGAACCCCCAGTGGACCCGGTCGAAAGCCTTTTCGGCATCTGTACCCAGGAATACGCAGGGCGTCTTAGATTGGGCCGCGATGTGTAGCAGATTGAGGACCTTAGTGGTGTTGTCTCTGGCCTCTCTGAACGGGACAAAGCCCACCTGATCCAGATGGATCAGGTCGGGGAGATGTGTTTGCATTCTAGAGGCCAAGACCTTGGTAAAGATCTTGAGGTCTGTGTTCAGTAGGGAGATCGGGCGGTAGCTCCCGCACAGCCCCGGGTCCTTGCCCTCCTTGGGTATGACGGAGATCTGTGCCAGGAGTGTGGTGGCATGGAAGAGTGCCCCCGTGCCTATGTTGTTGAAGAGATCCACCATATGCTGGCCCAGTGAGGGCAACAGGGTCCTGTAATAGGCAGTGGTCAAGCCGTCAAGCCCTGGGGCCCTGCCCGGCTTGGTGCTCTTAAGGGCCACCTGGACTTCCGTCAGCGTGATTGGTTCCTCGAGGGCGGTACGTGTCGCCCCCAAGAGTGAGGGCATGAGGGAGCGGTCTAGGTAATCCTGTATGGTCTCTGGTGTGGGATTAGCGTCTGGTAGATTGTAGAGTGTGCGGTAATAGGCCCCAAACTCTCGCGTGATGTGTTGGGGAAGGCTAGCCCTCTGCCCGTTTGTGGCCTGAATGTGTGGTATGTAGGCCGCCGCCCGCTGTGCCTGCAGCGTTCTGGCCAGCAACCTACCACATTTATTACCTGCCTCGTATGATTTCCTGCGGCAAATCTGCATCGCCGCTTTAGCCTTAAATAGGAGGAGATCTTTCAGCTGTGACCGTACCAAGTCTAGTTCCACTCCCACCTGTCTAGATGGTGCAGCCTTATGGGCTGCTTCAAGGTCTTGTAATTTGGCAAGGAGTAGGTCAAGCTGCGCTGTTCGCTCGCGTTTTAGCCTGGAACCATGGCTGATGAGGGTCCCCCGGATCACCGCCTTGTGGGCCTCCCACACCACCCCGGGGTCGCTATCTCCGGTCTTGTTTGTGTTGAAGTAGCATTCCAATTCCCTGACCAAGTCGGCCAGAACCACCGGGTCCTGTAAGAGGCTTTCATTTAGTCTCCACGGGTGGCGGTGCCCCATCGTTGTGTCGGTCAGTGAGTACCTAAGTCCAATTGGGGCATGGTCGGACCACGTGATAGATCCGATGTAGGTCTCCCGGATCGCGTGTAGTTGCCTATAGGGAATCAGGAAATAGTCAATACGCGAGTATGACTGATGTGGTTTTGAAAAAAAGGTGAAGTCACGTTCTCCTGGGTGCATAAGGCGCCAGGCGTCTATCAATTGGGCAGAGCTAAGCGTATTTCCAATACGCTTGCGCATGTCTCGAGAGGTAGAGGAAGTCCCGGATGAAGTATCCTCCGTCGGGATCATTGGCAAATTCAGGTCCCCTCCCACTATGAGCTGTCCCACAGCGAAGCGTTGGAGCTGCTCCATGCGCTTCCTGATGAATGTGTCCTGGTGATCGTTCGGGGCATAGAGATTAGCTAGGGTGATCTTTTTGTCCCCCATCATGCCTTTTAAATATAAGTAGCGGCCCTGCACATCCGTCGCAGTGTCTATAGTCTTCCATGGGACCCTTGCCGAGATGAGGATGGACACCCCCCTAGATTTCGCGTCTGTGTACTTTGAATGGAACACCGAGGGAAAGTGTCTATTTGTCAGTATCGGTATGTTATTTTCCCGGAAGTGCGTCTCCTGGACAAGAACTATGTCCGCCCTCATGCGTCTCATGTCCTGTAGCAGCATCCGCCACTTTTCGGGGGTGTTGAGACCCTTAGCATTCAGGGACACAACATGTATGTCTCCCATTGTCTAGTGTGAATTAGGTCGGGTCAGGTGCACTGAACCAGGGGGGGAGGGAGGGAAGTAGGGGAGGGGGGTACGTGGGGTTCGGATAAAAAACAGTAAGGTAAGACGGGGCTGAAGAGTAGCAAAGAGAGGTAGATAAAGATAAAGATAAATCAGAGTAAAGAGAGAGACAGTAAGATTAGGAGGCCAGCACCAGGGGGTGCAGCAACTAGAGAGAAACTAAATTAGCCCTAAGGGCTTGGGCGCTCCCTGGGAAGATCCCAGAGCTGGAGCACAGTCCTAATTGGGGTAGTGGGTAGACAAGGCCGTGATACGAGCCCCCCGGCCCTCTCCACCCACCCCCGGCAACCTATGAACATAATGTAAGTGGTAGACCGTATTAATTTAACAAGCAACATTTAACATTGGCATATAGGAATGTCCTTCCTTGAACATTGAACCATTTAGTGCAGGCTTAAGCTATAGCATTACTTCAGGCAGTGCAACATCACAGAGGCCCTGAGCCTCATGTCCCTTCCCATCCGTCGTTCTCCCCCCTCCTCCCCCCTCCCCCCTCCCCCAAATCAGACACGGGCACCGTGTCCCATTAGTGTGCAGTTCCCGCAGGAGATCCACAGCGTGCATCAGTCAGTGTGTCGGGCTGCTATTAGCTCCGGGCAGCTGGAATGTGTAACAACCAAAAAGAAATCGATAATGATAAACCAGAGCCGCGAGCGTTCACCTCCACAGTCCGCTGATTGCCACCCCCCTCCCCCACCCGGGGCAGGGCACCATGTCGATCGGTCCAGTGTTTGAATGCTTCCAGCGCCCCCCCACCCCAGCCGTTCGCCCTGTCTCGGCCAGGCGTGCATGGTATTGCCAGTGTGTTAAGGCATCATTAGGAGTACATCCATTTCCTGAATCCTGTAGGGTTACCCCACCCCGGGGGGGGGCGCGGCCCCCCGTAGTCGTCCCGCTCCGGTCCCCCAGGCAGGTCACCAACATCGCGTGGGCCGTCCCGGGGGAATTCACAAATATAGTTCCATCTACCTCTCCAGCTATGTGTTGTCTCCCCTCTCCCCCCACTTGCACAGTGTTCTGTATGGACCGGGACAGGGGGAGGGGGGCGGATGACTCCCTGTAGGGCGCCGCACAACAAATCGTATGGGGAAGGGAGAGTGGCCGGGGGGAACCGTTCAGGTGGTATTTCACGGGTATCTCAGGGCTGTCTGGTGCGTAATTGTCAAGTTAGGGTGGCCCAGGGCCTACTCACGTAGTTCTCCTCCAGATGCCGACCTTCGTCTTCGCCTACCCCTCTGCCGGCGGGGCGGCAGCGGGCCTTGTTGGGCGACTGGTCCCGGTCTGCCCATCTGGCGTGGAAGTATCTGAAGCCAGTCCGGGACCTGGACTGGTGCCACCTCCAGGAACCGGAATAAGGCAGGCAGGTCAGTTGCGGTCTGGAGCGTGAATGATCCGGATTCCCTGCGGAAGGTCACCGAGAACGGGTACCCCCATCTATAGGACACGTCCTTCTGTTTTGCTATTTCCAGGACCGGTCGGAGCAGTGCTCTCCTCCGTAAAGTCGCTCTCGAGAGATCCGGCAGGATCCGGATCCGCGCGTCTCCCTTCTCGACGTCGCCATGATCCCAGGACGCCCTCAGGATCTCCTCCTTCTGCGCGTACCTGTGCAATCTGCAGATCACGTCTCGAGGCCTGTCCGGGTCTACAGATTTAGGTCCTGGGGCCCTGTGCGCCCTGTCCAATATGACCTCCGCCGCAGGGTCCTCCAGTACCGTCCGGAACACTTCCGTTACCGCAGCCCCGACATCCATAAGGGACTCAGGGACACCTCTCAGCCGTAGGTTGTTGCGTCGGCTGCGGTCCTCGATGTCCTCTAAGTGTAGCTGGAGGGCGATCGCTGTGTCCCGGTGTTGGTCTCTCGACCTCTCCAGGTCGGAGACCCTGCTTTCGAGGGAGAACAGGGAATTTTCACCCGCTCCGACTCTGTCCGCCAGGGTTGATACCTCTCCCCTCACTTCCTGAATGTCTCTGCGATGTGTTTCCTCAAGTCGGAGGATCAAGGCCTCTATGGCTGTCTGGGTTGGGAGGGCCTGCAGCATCTCGCGGATGTCTTGGTCCAGACCTGCCCCCTCTGGCCTGTGCGGGGAGGACATCTCGGCTCTCGGGGGGTCGACAGACGAATCCCGGGAGCAGTCAGGTACCACGGGGGGCTCCGGTCCCGGAGCCTCAGTGTCTGGTGTTTGTGTCTTTCGCCGTCCTCCACGCGTTGTGCCACGTGCCGCTGCCGCTTTCGTCCCGGAGGAGGCTTCTTTGGCGGTGAAATACCGGTGTATATCACCCGGAAACTTGCCTACTGGGGACCCCTTTGCCGCTGCTCGAGTCCTGCGCTTTTTGAGCGAGCTCATGCCGGTCTACTATCTAGGAGTTGCCGGGGTATAGGGGATCAGGCCCAGAGCTCGATGAAAACACAACCTCACACCGCCATGTCCAGGCCACGCCCCGCTAACTTCTTTTTAGCTCTTTTGCCAACGGAGGCCCGGTCTTCCCGTTGTCTCGTCCGGCTCTCCGTTGTCCTTCTGCCGGCCCCTCCACTAACTTCTTCGTAGCTCTTTCGCTAGTGGAGGGGCCGGTCTTCCCGTCGCTGTCGGCTTCTTCTTCCCTCTTCTCCTCCTCGATGTTGACGCGTCGCTTCTTCCCGCTGTAATACTGGCTCTCCGCTCCGCATTAATATAGGCTTCTCATGACGTCACAGTCACATGTTCCAGGGCACATGGCCCCGGAGCATGTGACTGTGACGTCATGGGAACATGTGACTGTGACGTCATGAGAAGCCTATATTAATGCGGAGCGGAGAGCCAGTATTACAGCGGGAGGAGGCGACGCGTCAACATCGAGAAGGAGAAGAGGGAAGAAGAAGCTGATGGCGACGGGAAGACCGCGCCCCTCCACTAGCGAAAGAGCTACCAAGAAGTTAGTGGAGGGGCCGGCAGAAGGACAACGGAGAGCCGGACGAGACAACGGGAAGACCGGGCCTCTGTTAGCAAGAGAGCTAAAAAGAAGTTAGCGGAGGCCCGGCGGAAGAAAGAACCGGAGAGCACGGAGACGACACCGGAGACCCCCGAAGTCGGAAAAGACCCCCGGAAGTCGGTAGAAGACCCCCGGAGCTGTGCAATAAATTACTTTGAAAACCTGTGTAGTGTTTTTTTATTGCAATTTTTTTCCACCAGGTGAATGGGTAGGGGTACGATGTACCCCATACTCATTCACATAGGGTGGGGGGGCCGGGATTTGGGGGCCCCCTTATTGAAGGGGGCTCCCGGATTCCGATAAGCCCCCCGCCCGCAGACCCCGACAACCAACGGCCAGGGTTGTCGGGAAGAGGCCCTGTCCTCATCAACATGGGGGCAGGGTGCTCTGGGGTGGGGGGGCTGCAGGTCGCCCCCCTGCCCCAGAGCACCAAACCCCCCATGTTGAGGGCATGTGGCCTAGTACGGTTCAGGAGGGAGGGGGGGCCGCTCTCTCGTCCCCCCCCTCTTCCCCTGCGGCCGGCCAGGTTGTGTGCTCGGATAAGGGTCTGGTTTGGATTTTGGGGGGACACCCACGCCGTTTTTTCGGCGTAGGGGCGCCCCTTCAAATCCAGACCAGACCCAAGGGCCTGGTATGCCTCTGGAGGGGGAACCCACGCCGTTTTTTTAATTTAAAATTTGGCCTGGAGTTCCCCCTCAAGATTCATACCAAACACAGTGCCTGATATTGGCGGGGATCCAAGTCGGATCCCCGTTCATTGAAAGTCGGACATATGTCGGCTTCATGTCGCAGGGCAAAGTCGGATCCAAAGTAGGACGGATGTCGTGTCGCACTAGTGTGAACCCAGCCTCAGTCATGATATGTTTGACCTGTGTCACTCTATACCCTCGCCACCTATCCGCATGCTGTAACTTGGCCAATTCAGGGTAGGTTTGGTTATCCCACATAGGACTGTACCATGTGTAACCCATAACCTTTTGTAGTTGCTTAGCTTTCTCCCATATTTTGTGTATAATCCCACGGGCTACCCCCTTTTGGGACAAGATTCTCCAGCTATATGACAAACTTGAAGGGGACAAATATCCCAATGAACCCCGCTTAGCGGTCCTATCTATGTTACCGGGGTCATACAAACAAATCAAGAAGAGCCTTATTCGCCATTTGCTGATGGCTGCACGTTCAGTTATTGCTAGATCTTGGCGTCAACCAGTGGTCCCCTCTCTAGCTGATTGGGCCTGTGAAATGGACAGGATCGAACATATTGAAAGGATGTTGGCGTGGGATGCTGATAAGAGTGAGGCCCACACTATTATGTGGACCGTTTGGCTACACTTCCTGTTCTCTGCTGATTTTGACTCTTTTATAGCGGATACAGCTCCTACCGTTTCCCCTGGGCCCTCTCATGAGCAGCGTGCCCCCCCCCCTCCACACCCTTTCTTTTTTCTCCCTTTCCTTATTTATCCTCCTCCCGTACCTTTCTAAGATTGTAGTAATCTTACCGGTAGATTCACCGCACTTTCAGGCCATATGCGTTGAGCCTTGTTTTTTTTCTGTTTTCTACACCACTGTTTATAGTAGTCTACTGGTTACTTGATTTACCATTACTTTGTTTATTTCACTTATTTCTACATTCCTTAATGATATCTACCTGACTATGCTTATGTGATACATGTTGTTTTAGTGTTCTTCCGATCCTAATGTATACTTGTACACTCAATACAAATATGTTATTTCTTGCCTATGTTTATTCGATATGGTTTAAAAAATGCTTGAAAAACGTAATAAAACAGATTAAACATATTTTGTGTATAAGTCTGTAAGTCGGATACTGTTTATTTGGTTTAAAAAAAACAAAAAAAGCTGCACCTTTAGACCCTCAGGCCCGGTTCACACAGGTGCGAGTCGCGTCCCGCTCTATGCTATGGAACTGTTCTAATAGGAGCGACTCAGATCGCTCGGATTTAGAAAAAGGTTCCTGTACTACTTTTCGGGGCGACGCAGGGCGACTTGCATTGACTTCTATACAAAAGTCATTATGAAAATTGCCTCGGCGGGCGTCTCAAGTCATCTTGAGATCACGCCGTCGAGGTCGCCCCCGAAGTCGTGCCGCCCCTGTGTGAACCGGGCCTTAGCTAAGGTATTGGTCCCACTAAACTGCAACATTACAGACAGCGTGGAGTCACAAGTTCCATCCTCAGAGGCTGCTGTCCTGTAACATGTTATTAAAAAGGTACACTTATCCTTTAAAAACACATTTGACGGCATCTGGTGTAAATGATTCCTAATGAACCAAAAACATTATAGCTCCATGTACACAGAAGCTCAAAAACTGTCGTTTTTAAAGCAGCAGAAAAAGCTAGCTTTTATCAGCGTTTTTTTTTTTTTTCTTCAATGGACCAAAAAACGCAAAAAAAAACGCTCGTGGCCAGCGTTTGAGCGTTTTGCGTTTTTTTCTGCCGAAAAACGGTACTTTGAACGCGAATTTCTTGCGTTCAGAAAAAAGCCCATTAACTCCACTGCTCATTAAAGCTAAAAAACGATATATGAACATGAACTGACACAGGCTAACATAGAGTGCAGTTAATGGGCTTTTTAAAAAAACACCAAAACGCCAATAAACTGCAGTTTATCAGCTTCTGTGTACATGGAGCCTAATTGCAGAAATGTACTGCATGTGTTTTTTTTCCCAGACAAATATGGCTCTACTTGTCTGTCTGTATAGAGAGATAATTATTAGATCAGTGATTAGTATTAAATCTTCACAAACATTCAGAAAGCAAACTCCTAATTTATTTACCTTCTTGTAAGGCCAGATTAGCGTGTATTTGTCACACAGATAAGGTCCATTCATTTAAAAGCTAGAGAGTCACCTTGTACAACTGCCAAGAAACAAAGTTATTCCAAAATCCCCTCCTAATAACTTCATCACCAAAAAGGAATTTCGAGGCCTGAGGCCCAAGTGACTGTTTTTAATTAATCATGTCAATAATCAGACTTCATTTGCATACTACGCATTATCCCATTGTGGATTTCATCTGCATACAAATGTGAGATAGCAATGACTGACATGTCCTCTGAGGGCAGGCTGGCTGAGAAGGATGTCTTTTTTCTTCCACAGAACAACGATTTGGCTGGTTTGGTTTCAAAATAAAAAGTACCGATTTCCATATAAATGGGCTTAATGTACAATACTAACATTACCAGAACTTTTTATTATAGCTGTGTGTTTTTTTGAATCCCATCACCAATAAACCAAAAAAGCAGAGCTCTTCTATTCGGTCTACCCTAACAGACTGCCCATTGTTAGTACCAAGAACTCAGTGGTGATATCTCGGTGCAGGGCTGGTTGTTTTTCAATAATGCAGTTGCACATAAAGTGTGGTCCTCTAGGCCAGCTTCACACCTCTGCATTGCAATAAACTTGCATTGTGGTGTGCAGCGTTGTCAAAACAAGGACAGGTGCTCTAGGGTGCATTTATAAACCATGTATTGAGCAGAGGTCCAGCTCTCCAGTATTCTGTTAGAGGGTGTTTTCACCCTTTGCTTGCGGTAAGCAAAAAGAAAAAAAAAAAACACCAATAAAAGAAATTTGCACAATTCTCCCATCAATGCAGACAGTGCTGACAGGGGAATCATCAATTGTCTTCTGCCAGCAGGGAAGAAGCCACCCCCGTCTGGAGAAAACAGTGATCATTAGTGTCTATAGAAGCCGCTAGCGATAACTGCAAGAGAATCCGGCAGGCTGGTTGTACCCAAGTTGATAGAGCGATCAACTTGGTACATTTAGCCTGCCCATTAACGGTTCGAATCTCGGCCGGTTCAGCAGATTCGAACCATGTATGGCCAGCCTAAGCAAAAACTCTTAACATCTCAACAAATTACGCCGGTGTTCAGAGCCCACAGCTGCCATGGTTCAGACCCTCTGTAAGCACCAGGCCCAAGTGGGTAGGGCACCATATCATGGGGAGAGGCACCATGCTTAGCCCTATGGAAATACCCACTTTCACAAAACTTGTCCAAGCACAGGAGTTCTGGGAGGCCCTGGCCACGGACTTGGTACATAAGAGCACACAACGGGGTTGATTTCCTAAAACTGGAGACTGCAATATCTGGTGCAGCTGTACATGGTAGCCAATCAGCTTCTAACTTCAGCTTGGTAAATTAAAATTTGACCAAAAGAACTAAAAAGAAAAAAACTGATTGGTTTCTATGCAGAGCTGCACCAGATGTTGCACTCTCCAGTTTTAGGAAATCAACTCCAATGCATGATGTACGCACTGTACATGGCTGGGTCTGCTGGACAAAATTAAAGGTCTATATTGCCTTCACTCCTTCACCGAGTCCACGCTACTTTCAAATCCAGAGCTCACCAGAAGACCTGTGCCTCTACCTGACAAACTTGGGAGGGATCTCCTTATAAATAACATGTGGATGGAAGGCATATATTATTTTATGCAGGCAGCGAGATAATGAAAACATATAGATAACGTGGTTTGGGTACTTGTCAAACTTGAGATTTTAAGTGTAGGTTCACTTTAATAGCCTCCTATGAAAAGCAGTTAATTATCAGCCTGTAAGTAATGAATTAATGTATATATCAGACACTATGGGAGACCTCTGCAGGGAATACGGTCTGACAGTAGTGATTTAAAATGCAAACACACATGGCATTTATGCAGTCCTCTTTCATAGGCCAATATTCAGACCAACAATGTTTTTTGGCATACACACTCTAAATCAGAGACACAAATAGCTAGCCCAACAGATAGATGAACCTAGTAACCAAGTGTTTTTTTGGTCTTTAACTTTCCCACCTTAATTAGCTAAAACCATTTCCAACAAATACACTAAACAGTTACACTACAGACATGTAATGACCTGGTAATCTATGGCACATGCGGGATTGACCAGCAAGATGGTAAGATCCTTCCTCTTTAAATAACATTACATGATTCACACAGGCTACATTATGAAGCAGTGGAGAGCACTTTGCCTGAAATATGGTTCCAGCTCACCGAGCATCAGCTAAATTAAATATGAGGAAATAAGGGCACGCATGGTCGCACACTGCCGCTCATAGTCCTTAATCCTGCAAACAAGAACTCTTAGGAACATACGTTGTACTTTCTCTACATATGGCCGCCATCCTCTATGAAAAAGAAAAATGACTTAATCCTGTACAGTATTTAAGCTACTTGCCTTTAGGATACTGATTTTGTGCCAGCTTCACGGTTACACAGACTTGATTCACACAATCTATAGTAGAGTTGATGCAACAAGGGAGGATTTATGTATTCTATTGCAAAATAAGGCAGTGCAAATCAGAGGAAATGACCGGATTACTAGTAGACTTCAGCTTGACTTATAAATACCTCTCTCTGCTGCTCTAAAGTAGCACTTTTACAATATAATATATAGTCCGGACCACTTATTAAAGAGGAACTGAACTTTGAAGGTAGTAAAGACAGGCAGAGGGCAAAGGTCTGGTCACTAGTCTCTCAGCAGCTGACCTTTTCCCCCATTACTGACCTACCATGCCTTGTTCTGAGGAGACGGCCATCTTGCTAGAGGCAGAGCTTTGCTTCCTCATGTCTCCAGCCAAACCTGTGAGCAAGACTGTAGTGACATTCAAAATCTCACTCCAAATCTCATTTTCCCTCAACACCTTGTAAAATAGGGGATATACTTACCTTCCAGTTGGCCTGTTTATTGAAATGGAGCTGCTTCGCATCTCCCATGACAACAGCAGGTATCTGACCAGTTGAACAGGTCAAATACTGGTCCTTCTCACACAATGGTATGGTTTCACCTGTTGACTTGTAGCTTTTGTAGTCATATATGAGTTGGCAGTAGGAACCACAGTGTGTGGCAAGGGAGCAGGTTTTTTCTTTACCTGAAATTGAGAAATACCTGCTACAGCCGGGGAGAAGCAAAGGCACAGCATTTAAAAGCAATCAATTGGTTAAACCAAAAATTTTGCATAAAAACACTCTTCATTATCTGTGTAACTGAAGGTATGGCAGAGGTGTGCCTTTTGTCTACATACCTCTATTTCAACTCAGAAAGTTGGGAAGCCTTGTACACACGCTTAGATTTTTGGACGTCTGAATGTTCGTTTTTTGTGGCATGCTAGTCTCATGTGGAAAGTGAAGAGGTTACTTACAATATGAACATTTTCATACAACAGAATACAACGTCAGAAGTGACGCAATGTGTTGAAAAGTTTTGTATGTATTCTTACGTTTGAGCATGCGTAGTCTTGCTCTTATGATTTTTTCGTACGAAAACCATACTAATGAAACAAAAATGGGATGTTGAGTTTACATCCTACAAAATTTTTATAGTCTGCACATCCAGCGTTCGTCTGATGAAAAAGCGAAAATTGGCTGTCGAAAGCACCGTACTAACAATCTGAAAATTGGCAAACAGCTCGTCGTACAAATTTTTCCTTCAGATTTTCGTATTATGTGTACGGACCTTTGGGTTTATTAGTTGTAACCCAAAACCAAATGTTGCCCATGTAAACCTGGATACATACAATTTTGTCCAAAGCATCTCTATAACTACAGCTACTCATAGATGTACACAAACCTACACTTCTCAACCTTTCAAATTTAAACATACACCAAAAAATATAAAATACTTGCCAGTCGGGATGGCTCAATGTTCACAAGCAAAGTCCTGGCTTTGCATCACATTGTGATGATAAAAAAGACTGCAGCCTTGCAAATGGACATTGATAAACTGTAGGAGCACATGCCAAAACTACAGGTACCGGATGGATTTTTTTCTAAAAGCCACAATTTTACAGCTCTGGACCATACGTAAATTACACTACAATCTCATAAACCTAGGCCAAAAATGACTGAAAGACCATAAATATCTCAGTTTCCTGCCAAACAACATTCATGTGACCTACATCTGAACTCATAAGATATTGTATTAGCACTGGATGTATAGAAACAGAAATATTTCAGTGAACCACAGATGCTAAACTGGGAGTACTTTGGGTTTCTAAATAGACATTTTTGTCCATTTAGAAGAGCAGTTTACACAGATGCGTTATCAGCTATTATCTGCAGAAATTTCCTGGATTCAGGACCCACAAATCCAACTCATGTGCAGGAGGTTTAACCCTGACCATTCAGGAACCGGGTGTCACTGAGTAAGGCTCCATTACAGCAAAACAGGCATCAGGTTTTTTTTGGGCATTTACTATTTTCACAACATTTCTCCCTTGCGATTGCTTATTTCTTTCATTGAATAATCAATGCTTGAGAGGATTGTAGGACCTTGATGAAGGAGACATAACCCAAAAGTTTGTCACAAATAATTGTATGTTCGTGCAAATAAAAAAAAAAGTATCACGGACAGTGCTCAAATGTTACTGAATAATCAAGACATGAAAAAGGAGGAGCAAAATACTGAGCCAATCACCGGATCTAAAAATGCAGCTATATACATACACTGCGCAGCAAATAAACTAGGTATGGGACACTGAGTAGGGGGAAATGGCTGCTCCTATGAGAGACTTCATACACACAGCTGCTGAATTCGGTGACCGATTTTTACTAAATTTCTACTTCTGTAAGAAATCAATATACACATTTCTAGGCATTTGGGAGGAAAAAGCTGGAGTACTTTAGCCAAGATTATTGCTCTGCATGTGGAATCGGTGGTTTTTCTGCAGAGGTCTGACACCACCCTTTGAGTCAGACTTTTAGTTCTCCAATCAGCAGGGAGTGTAAACTTTGCAGATAGAAAAGCTATAGGTCTGATCCAGTAGGGGGGGGGGGGGGGTCATACCTTTATAGAAAGACCACTGCTTCCACATAGAGAGCGAGGGTCCTTTTCTGCAGCATGCTGCTGCCAAGGAACAGACTTTTCTACTCTGTAGGTTGTGGCTGCTTTCTACAGAAACCAGTTTTGTTTTAGTGCACTTGGAATGTATTTAGCGGATTTACACTGAAAGATGAATTGGTATTTATTCTCCCACTTTATACCTGCATGCACAGAGCCAGGGTGTGCCTGTAGGCTTCTGGTAAATATGATGCATGGTATTCTTTGTTAGACTTGGGTTATGTCATGTTTCTGAAGAGCCTGTTCAAATATACCACAGAACAAGAGCAAATTAACAACAAATTCAGTTTTGTCTTTTGGCAGTGGCCAAGGGGTTGTCAGCCCTGCAGAGAGACACACACACACACACACACATGTATTATATGACATGCAAAGTTCTCCTGAAGGAGGCCAAAGTTTACTACGCCTGCTTTATAACAGAAAACAGACTCTACACACCACACGGTTTTCACTAGGGAGGAAATGATGATAAGCTGAACTGGGGGTCTTTGAACGTAATTAAAACTTAAAACGTTGATGTTTTACAACACACTGTCAAAACTGGCAGCTTTCATTACAATTGCTAAGTTCCTGAAAGACGGTTATTTGTTTTGTGTTGGAAACAAGATCCTGACACTTCAACAGCAACAGAAATAAATTTTCCCTGTCCACCCATGAAGGAAAATGTGTTGAATAAAGAAGGGGGAAAAGGATAACCCTTATCACCAAACATGAAACAAAAGTCAACTTTTATGGCTGGTTCACACAGGGGCGACCCGTCAGGCGACTCAGCCACCTGACAAGTCGCTCCGCTCTGTTCAATGGAACCGTTCTAATAGGAGCAACTCAAGTCGCTCCGACTTAGAAAAGGTTCTTGTACGACTTTGGGGCGACTTGCATTGACTTCAATACAGAAGTCATTTTGCAAGTCGAGATCGCCTTGCCGAGTCACCCCCAAAGTCGTGCCGCCCCTGTGTGAACCGGGTCTAACTTGCCCAGAGGCTGGGATTTAAAATGTAACAATGTTTGATTTCATAGTCTTTCCAGCAGGGATGGTATTAGAGCCAATAGGATCTTCTAAGGTGCTTGTGTTTTTTTGGAAACCACCCAACATTAGGTGCTGGCGGCAATATTTTATGGTCAAATAAGTTCTAAATAACTTACAACTGTTTGGCATGTAATATCCAGTTACATAGTAAAAATACGCAGACGGTACAGATATTGGTCACATAGAGCAGTGGTCATCAACCCTGTCCCCAGGGCCCACTAACAGGCCAGGTTTTATGTATTACCCTGGGGAGATGCAGATTAGAATACTGCAATCACTGAGCAGCAAATGATATCACCTGTGATGCATTTCAGTTGTCTTGCAAACCTGGCCTGTTAGTGGGCCCTGAGGACAGGGTTGATGACCACTGACAGAGGATTCTCCAGGAAAAAATGGAAAGCCAAATGCAAATATAATCTGTACAGCTGAACAGGTTAATGTGGGACCTCTAGGACTCCCAAAGAGGTCTTGGGAAATTAAATGTCAACAAGGTGCAAGCAAACTCAACGATATCAATGACAAAAATGGGGACGAGGGAAATGTGAGGGCATTACTTATGTAACCAAGGACCCAAACACAGTTAAAGCCCAGGCATTTTAGAGGGTACCTCTACGAAAATTGAAGAGAATTTGAGGAAATTAATGAAATTACAGAAGCCCCCAAAAAACATGCAATTAATAAAAATTGGGTTAGAAATCACTTGGAGTCGCCTGGAAGAGTTGCTATATGCACGCCAGCAAGTCCAGGTACTGCAAAAAAATTCAGGAAACACACTATCCTCTGCTACCAGTATGACGGTAATATTTTCAGTGTCCTGCCTTTCAGAAAACATATACAGGCCTTCATAAAGTATATAGTTCAGTTCATATGTACGGATGCTTGGAGGAAAAAACGGTTTTCCTAGATAGTGGTAAATGCTAGGCTTGTGCAATTCGTTTCGTAACTAATCGAAATTCGTCCGAATTTAGCAACTTTCGGACATTCGGAAGCATTCGAATTTCCGAACAAAGAAATTACGAATAAAACCGAATCCGAATTAAATTATATCGCAAATAGCGAATGCCCGAATGTCTTCGGCATAATTCGCTATGAAAAAAGTTACGAATGTACGAATCCATTCGAAGCACAATAACACTCTGCTCTGCTCTCTGCTTCTCCCTCACCGTGCTGAACTCCCTCTCAAAATGGTGTACAGGGGCGGAGGCTATAGCCGCATGTAAAATACGAGATTTTGAATCGTTAGAAAATAACCGCTATGTATTTAGAAAAGTACAAATCCATTCGAAGCACATTAGGCATAATAGGCAGCGTAGTTGTGAGAGAGACACGGAAAATTACGAATCAACGAAAGTAGGAGTTGTGTCCAGAATCAACGAAAAACGATGTACTCTACCGAAAGTACGAATTATAAAATCAACTAAAAATAAGGCTTACATTAATACCAAACATTCCGATTCAACGAAAAATGTCGCTTGCGAAAATACTAATTAGTCCGAACACGAAAAATCCCGTCTAGCAAAATTACGAACGATTACGAATCAACTGTACCGAAAAGAAACCAAACAAAACAAATTTTCCCGTTGTGCACAAGTCTAGTAAATGCTTGTGTGCGTTGTAACCTTAAGACATAGCAATTGTTGTTATAATAGCAGAAGCCTTTAAAAATGGTATGAATATTTTGCATAAGAAAAAAAAGGGGTTTGAGGAGTTCAGGGGGCTTCTGAAGAACAGAGGAGCAAGGCCTCAAGTATGAGAACACGTGCAGGCAATTGATGTGCCTGCTTTCCATCTCTGCACTTTGTGTCTTTTGTTGATTGTAATGACAGGTTTGCTTTAAATCCCTCCTCAAATTTGCTTACATCTGGTGAACATCATACCAATTTTGCACATTTCAGTCCTTTGAAACCAAAGACTGTTAAAGGTTTTATTTTCTTTGTAAGGTGTCAGATCAACTAGAGAGGCAGAGCAGTCAACTATACAGCCAATACCAATTGTCTGTGATCACTTTAAACCAGGGCTTGACAAATTTGCTAGGAATCTAGGAGCCAGTTAAAAAAGGAGCCAGGAACGCGGCTCGTCCCGCCGAGCTCGCGTGCAGAAGCGACGCATACGTGAGTAGCGCCCGCATATGAAAGCGGTGTTCAAACCGCACGCGAGGTATCGCCGCGATTGGTAGAGCAAGAGAAATTATAGCCCTAGACCTCCTCTGTAACTTAAAACATGCAACCTGTAGAATTTTTTAAACGTCGCCTATGGAGATTTTAAAGGGTAAAAGTTTGTCGCCATTCCACGAGCGGACACAATTTTGAAGCATGACATGTTGGGTATCAATTTACTCGGCGTAACATTATCTTTCACAATATAAAAAAAAATTGGGCCAACGTTACTGTGGTCTTATTTTGTAATTGAAAAAAGTGTATTTTTTCCAAAAAAAGTGCGCTTGTAAGACCGCTGCAAAAATACGGTGTAACAGAAAGTATTACAATGACCGCCATTTTATTCTATAGGGTGTTAGAAAATAAATATATAATGTTTGGGGGTTCCAAGTAATTTTCTAGCAAAAAAATTAAATTACTTAAAAAATTACTTATAAAAATAAAATACAAATAAAAGCTATTACAAACAAAAAGGCCATATGAAGCTATTTAAACCAGCCACCCCACACTCATCATTAGGCAAAAGGTGCCAGATGACGGCTGCAAACACTTCCTTCTCTTCCCCACTTTGGGAAGGAGATGGGCAGGCAGTAAAAACAGGCAGGAAGCCCCATTAGCATTGCTGGTTTTCTTCTTGTCATACCAACGGCCACCACTAGATGGCGCCAGATCCCAGAAGGAAGCATAGACCTGCAGACGGCCGCAAAGCCGCAGCCTCAATTACCGGCCGGCGCAGCCCAACGCGATCGCGCGGCAGGGGGGACGCACAGAGACACGATACACCAGCTGTGCCGCGCCAGGTCGCTAATTCTAGTCGCAATTGCGACCTGGCGCCCAGGGTTTGTCGAACCCTGCTTTAAACTCAATTCAAGCAAAAAAATAAATAAAAATAGTCGAAATTTTCTATAACTAGCAGGTTATGTGAGTGTTAATAGTTTTTCAACTTTTGCAGTTATTAAACATACGGTATATAATAAAATGCTATCATTGCTATATTTATAACAGACCAAAAAAGGGAGAAGAAAAGTATACAGGATTCATATAGCGCCAGTTTGCGCATCGCTTTACATCTTTAGGGCAAACAGTAGTTACAATACAATTCAATACAGGAGGAATCAGAGGACCCCGATCATTAGAGATTACAAAAGGCAAGAGTTAAGTGATACAAAAAAAGAAAAAAGGTAATAACTGTGGGGGATGAGCTGATGGAGAAAAATAGAAAAACAGTTGTTAGGTAGAGTCAGGATAGGCTTCTCTGAAGATAAAAGTTTTCTAGGATCGCCTAAAAGTGGATAGAGTAGGAGAGATAGTCAGACAGATTGGGGTAGAGAATTCCATAGAATGGGAAAGGCTTGGGAGAAGTCCTGTAGGAGAGCATGGGAGGAGATAACGAGGGAATTTATACAGAACAGGATAAAATGTGGAAAATTTATATGGAAGAAAGTTGTTCTGTTGTATTTCACCTTTAATAAAGTTAAAGAAAAGGGAAAACAAAAGTGTGACAAAATATAATTTTATTAAAATCTATGCATTGCAGTGCTTTGCATAAATATTCAGCAGCAAATGCAGCCCTAAAAAGTAAAGCAATTTCTATAATGTTTCATAATTCTTTGTAATGCCAAACTTCCTTCACACGTGCTCATAGTTTACTAGAAAAAATAAATAAATGCAGGACAACCTATATCAGAAAATGAACATAAATTAACAATGATTGATGGCTCACAAAGCTATAAAGATAGTGCGACTTATGATGAAAGATGTGCCTAAACAAATGACAGTCTGCAAGGTAGTTCCCATCTTGGTGATGTCTCTGCCTGCTACATGGTCATGAATATTGCTGGATATTAATATAATAATAATAATAATAATAATAATAATAATAATAATGAGTCACTGCTTTCATTGTATACAGGAAGCGGGTAGACTTCAGAACTGGAGACTTTATCCTAGAAAAAGAAAGATCTGTTCTGCTGTACTGTACAGTGACAGAGCAATTCTAATCTGCACAATGAATGCTGACCAGTGCCTGAAGCCGGGTACACACTACAACTTTTTTTTTGCACAACCCAGCGAGTTGAACGAACAAAAAAAAGAAATAAAAAACTGTCAGATTGGAGGCGCTGTACTAACCATCTGACATTAGTACAGCAATCTCCCCCGCTGAGCTGTTGTGTTCTGACAGGCGGATGCCCCCGCCAGATCACTCCAATCAGCAATCTTTGCCATCGGCCGAGATCGCTGATCAGGAGTCGGTCGGCTGCTGGTTTGTCTTCCGACATTCAGCCTGTGTGTACCCGGCTTAAGGCTCCATGCACACTGGACTTAAAAAAAAAAAAAAAAAAAAAAAAAACACTCCAGTTCCCTTGGCAGAAAAAAACTCATATAGAGCATTTTTGCACAAAGTTTAGGTAAGTTTAGTAAGTCTTTTTCTATCAGAAATCTCCACTCAGAAAACGCAAACCAAAACGTTTTCTTTCCTGCCTCTAAACGCTGAGCTCAAAAGATGCGTGTAATCATCATAATGTGCATGGACACATAGGAGAACATTGAGCTGCTTCTACAGGCAGAGCACAAAACTCCTATAAAAGCAGCAATTTTTAAGCCAGTGTGCATGGAGCCCAAGGACATTCTTCGTAATTAAACAGTATCGGCTGATGTAATAAAGCTGACGTTCATCTTTTTTTTTTTTTTTGGGACACAGCACCAAATGGCTGTGTATCCCATCACTTGCAGACTTCTGCTTCCTGTTTAAATCTTCTCTTCAGTGCCTCCTTCATAACCGCTGGATATTGCCGTGATCTGCTATCTCGTGGCGCTGTCAGTGTTAACACCGTCACAGCTAGTCTGAAAAGTTGTGCAGCTCCCATGTTCCCTTTCACAGGACACCAAGATGCATGCTTTGCATTATGGGATGGGGTGCCTACACTTGACTTATGGAAACCCAGAAGCTGTTGACAAAGATTTGGGGGTACAAGGATGCAAAGAAGAAGAATATAGAAATGTAGCTGGTATTTGAATTTATAAGCATCTGGGTGGTAGTGTAACCCAGATGCACTGATTGCTAGGGAATCCGAGACCCTTTTGTGGTTCTTGGAGGACTCTGGTGGTGTGAGGTTCCCTGTGGCCTACAGATGGCGTTGTCGCCCTGGCCGGAGTTGAACTCACACCGCAAGACTGTGCCTTTTTGTCCTTTCCTGGCGCTGGTACAGCGGGGCGGGGAACCTGCTGGAACGCAAAAGGAGGGGAGATAAAAAGAGGCGGACGCCCTGACCTTGGGTTCAGAGTCGGAGGACGCGGCCGCACCCAGGCACCTTCAGCTTGGGTGCTGGCGTCCCGGAGTTCAGGGCCCAGGTGCCCTTGACCTGGCCGGAGCAAGAGATGGAGTCCATTTCAGGCACCTTTAGCATGGGGTGAGGTACTATGGCGGATACCTGGGGCTCAGTACCTTCGACTGAGTTCCGCGAGGGTGGAGGAGTCCGAGGGGGTGCCCGTGTCTGAGTTTGTGAGGACTGGTGAGCGGAACTTCTCTGGAGAGTCCGGCGCAGCATTGCTGGTGACAGAGAGGCCTCCAGCGACTCCCTTGGACGAATATCCTTCCCCTGACAGGGGCTGTGCTAGTGAAGGTAATTCATGTTCTACCTCATATAGTCAGTGGCAGTGACTATTCGCCACTGGTGACACCACAGTGGTTAGTGATACTGTGAAGGATTGTGCCTCGACCTACTCCCATTAATACTGAACTGTTGGCAAAGGTCCCAACTTGACTGTGCTGTATGTTTATTCGCCGAGAAGAATAAAACTGTGTTGGACCTATTCAGTGTGTGGAACTCTGGTTACTAAGAGCAAAGTGGAGTGAATCTGAGGAAAAGATTTGACCCTAGGACACTTACATAAAGCCCAATCTTTTGTGCCTTCACCTCTTCACTATGGAGGACATGGGCCGTGGTGTATCGCATCCCTCCCCCCCCCCCGGTACTAACCCCCTAGACAAGACCAACAAGCCGAGAGTGAGAAGGGGTGAGATCGCTACAGAAATTTTTGTAAATGCGCCAGAAATTACATGATTGGCTACCGGCCAGCAATTTTACGGCTTTCATTATTTTGGGAAATTACATAGCTGACAATTATTCAGTCGGCACATTGAAAATAAAGGATGTCAACAGTACAGGAAAAAGGTACAAGAGACATACTGTATATAAATGAGTAGCATCTCTGGATATACAGTCACACATCAACAGGATGGCCTATTGCCATGTACTGGAGTTATGTGAACAGAAAAATAAGAAATTAAGGTATGTTGCAGAGCTTAGTAAAGGGGGTGAAACTTCACTTTGCGAAGAATATCCAATAACATGCAAGAAAAAAAAAACGCATTTTTTGCTTGCACATGAAGTCAGCAGAGTTTCCCCTCGCGTACGAAGCTCTGAAGCAACTGCACTTGCAAAGTAAACCAACCACATGGTGTCTACCTACAATGTTAAAGATGGGGGTGATACTGATTTTCCAGAAAGAGGAAGGAGTTGTCCAGCTGCAGATATAAATGGTATAACACCAGTTTTTCCTGGCTCGATATAGCTCCAGAAAAAAAACGATGAGATACTGTACTTCCAGAGTGAAGTCTATATAGTCAAGGAACATATGCTTGTACATCTTGTATTATCTTGCTCCAGAATATTCTGATAGGGAGCAAATCCACCATATATGAAAATATGTAAGTGTTCCTTTCTGCTCCGCATCTCTAGCTGGTATCATCAACAAAAGAAAAAATGGGATGCAACAAAACTAGGTCTCCACACCAGCGAGTCACGATTTTTCAATCCTTTTCTTAGGAATAAAAGACTGAGGCCCTATAGGTAAAAATAAAAGATTTGTCCCACTCTTCTTGAGGTAAAGAGGCTTCCTCACACATCTTTCAATTATTTTGTAAGCCAAGTAATGTTCATGATATGACCCATGAGAAAGATGAGGGGCACAAGGGATTCATCTGTGAGATTAAAAAAGGGTCTAGGCTTGGGCCCACTTATTTGTAAGGAAGTCCCCCAGTGAGACAGTATGCCTGCCTTTATCGAAGAAAGGGACACAGAGGCCGAGTACAGAAGAAAGTTTGAATTTAATCTCTACTAGAGTCCCAGTCTGGAAAGATTGAAGCTACTAAAAATTAGAAGGCCTGTTTAAAGGGGTTGTAAAAGGTTTGTTTTTTATTTCCTAAATAGGTTCCTTTAAGCTAGTGCATTGTTCGTTCACTTACCTTTTCCTTCGATTTCCCTTCGAAATGTTTTTTTTCCCTTTGTCTGAATTTCTCACTTCCTTTAAGCTGCTCGGATGATGGGGGCAAGCTTACTGAGGAGGAACAGGAAGTGAGAAATTAAGACAAAGAAAAAAAAAAACATTTAGAAGGGGAATTGAAGGAAAAGGTAAGTGAACCAACAATGCACCAGCTTAAAGGAACCTGTTTAGAAAAGAAAAAAAATGAACCTTTACAACCCCTTCAACAATTCACGTGGTTTGCCACCCGGTGGGATATATTATTATCTGGAAAAGAATTAGATACACCTTCATTCCAGTATATGCTTCTATTGCTATTGGCACATGGACTTATTTCCATATTGAACCTTATGGACTATTCAATTCACGGTTTGATAGTATATTGATACATTTCAGTTCTTGCATAGTAACCAGAAGCGCACGATTATTTGTGTGTGTGTGTGTGTGTGTGTGTGTGTGTGTGTGTTTTCACATCACTTGGTATTCGGGTGATATAAAAGGTGCAGCTTTTTGTTAACTCATTACACTTCAGCGCAGAAACACACGTTTGTTTAAAAAATAAAAAACAAAACCTGATGTTAGCTCCACTTTAACAAATGAGAATGTAATAATCTGATAAGGGGTGTTTTATGGTACTGAACAAATCAACACCAGGCTCTGCTCCTGCAAAGGGCAGAAGCAATCGAATAGTACTGCTCTTAAAATATCTGGCATTGTATCTAATCAGCCATTTAAGAAGGAACACAAGGTCACCCTTTAGCTGCATTCTCCAATGCACCAAAAATGCATGGACAAGAAAAATACATAGCTTTCTACAGGACCTGATCACACCAGTCAAGAGCATTGCACCATATGTTGAATTTTTTTTTATTCTCCTTGTATGTCATTGAGCTGGGGAGAGGGCAAACTAGAAGCTCCGGACTGGATTACAGAGCTCGGCTGGGACCCTGGGAGACACAGGGCGGATCGGACCTGGATTCTATTTCCAGGATTTTGTAAATGTAAAATACAGCATGTAAGATGACAGCTCATAGCAGGGAGCTGTGGGCCCCCTGGAGTTGAACGCGGGATCGCAATTGCGACTCTTGCACCCCTTCACGCTACGCGCCTGTGATTGAGTATTCTTTGTAAAGTGAAACTTTATCTCATGTACTAAGCTCTGGAGCAAGTGCACGTTGCCTTTAGTAAATCAACCCCAATGTGTCAATGTGCTTGAACATATGTACTGATGTGCACCTAGACTAAAGGCTTATCAGCTACAAACACTGACTGGAAAATAATTAATCTTACAATACCTTCAGTTCTATGAAACAAATACAGTATTCCATATTTTCTGTAAAATATGGAATGTGAACTTTAATCTGTATTTGCTGGCCTTTTCATAGCATTGCAATATATCTTACATTGCTGTATAATTGCCACCAACAGTGTGTCACAGCTGGTTAGCCAGAACTTTAAATGTCATGTCCAAGCGTACATAAATCCTACAGACTAGCTGTATCTAGGCTTGAATGGTTGCTAAGAAAGACACGATTCCTGGAAAGCCACTTCTATTCCTGTGTAACTTTCCCATCAGTCTACTTTCTCCCCCCCCTTTCCCCCCCTCTTTTTTTTCTTCTACCTCTTTTCTAGTGGTCTTTCCTCCCTGCCTTTATCACTAGAAACATGGCAGTATACCATGCCTAACTTACGACTTTTTGTGGGGCTTACCCCGACTGGTACGACCTCTCTCTGTCCCAGGATCTCTAATCCTACTTGGGCACCAGGCCTGATGTCTGCTCCTTCTTTCCTCTGGACTTCCCCTGAGAAGCCACCCGAATGGACCCTTGAGCCCGTCGCTAGTATTTGTCTTTGCCACTTCTGTCTATTGTAGTTTGATATTTTTGTTTGCCTTGTCTAAGTGTTTCAGTGACATCTACTTCATCTGATATCTATGCAGAAGCTGTCTGTAATACTCAGTGTTGTATTTTGTATGTGCCACATTTTTCAATAAAAATGTATTCTACAAAAACAAATATCCCATCAGATGTCAGATTCTGTTTTCAGAAACCCAACCCGCGTCACATAAGGAACCCACTACAATCCTACCAATGTCAAGGATCACAACCATCAAAGGAGTAAACTCTCCAACATGTGTTTGGGGTTAAACAGTAGTTTGTGACTCCGAAGGCTGATTTAGAGGACAGAGCAGTCCTGTAGATACTAAAGCAACCAGAGCAAAGTTTATTCTCTGCCATATGTGTAGTTGGCCTTCCCCTGGAGATACAAGCGAATTCTACAAAAATAAAAAATAAATGTTTGAAATGACTGATCATGTTAACCACTTAAGCCCCGGACCATTTTGTAGCTAAAGGACCAGAGGTGTTTTTAGAATTTGGCACTGCGCTATTTAACTGGAAATTGTGCGGACATGCAATGTTGTACCGAAACGAAATTTGCGTCCTTTTCTTCCCACAAATAGAGCTTTCTTTTAATGGTATTTGATTGCCTCTGCGATTTTTATTTTTTGTGATATAAACGGAAAAAGACTGAAAATTTTGAAAAAAAAAATGATATTTTCTAGTTTTTATTATAAGAAAAATCGAATAAACTCAATTTTAGTCATACATTTAGGCCAAAATGTATTCAGCCACATGTCTTTAGTAAAAAAAAATGTCAATAAGCGTATATTTATTGGTTTGCGCAAAAGTTATAGCGTCTACAAACTAGGGTACATTTTCTGGAATTTACACAGCTTTTAATTTATGACTGCCTATCTCATTTCTTGAGGTGCTAAAATGGCAGAGCAGTACAAAACCCCCCCAAATGACCCCATTTTGGAAAGTAGACATCCCAAGGAAATTGATGAGAGGCATGTTGAGCCCATTGAATATATATATTTTTTTTTGTCTCAAGTGATTGAATAATGACTAAAAAAAAAAAAATTACAAAAAGTTGTCACTAAATGATATATTGCTCACACATGCCATGGTTATATGTGGAATTGCACCCCAAAATACATTTTGCCGCTTCTCCTGAGTACGGGAATACCACATGTGTGGGACTTTTTAGAAGCCTAGCCGCGTACGGGCCCCCGAAAACCAAGCACAGCCTTCAGGATTTCTAAGGGCGCAAATTTTTGATTTCACTCCTCACTACCTATCACAGTTTCGAAGGCCATAAAATGCCAAAATAGCACCAAACCCCCCCAAATGACCCCATTTTGGAAAGTAGACACCCCAAGCTATTTGCTGAGAGGCATGTTGAGTATTTTACAGCTCTAATTTGTTTTTGAAAATGAAGAAAGAAAATAATTTTTTTTTTTTTTCAATTTTCAAAACTTTGTGACAAAAAGCGAGATCTGCAACATACTCATCATACCTCTCAGCAAATAGCTTGAGGTGTCTACTTTCCAAAATGGGGTCATTTGGGGGGTTTTTGTGCTATCTGGGCATTCCATGGCCTCCGAAACTGTGATGGGCAGTGGGGTCCCGTACGCGGCTAGGCTCCCAAAAAGTCTCACACGTGGTATCCCCGTACTCAGGAGAAGCAACAGAATGTATTTTGGGGTGTAATTCCACATATGCCCATGGCATGTTTGAGCAATATATCATTTAGTAACAACTTTGTGCAAAAAAAAAAATAGAAATAAAAAATAAATTGTTGGACATGTATTGTAATCTTTTTTTTCATGCAGCCTGTTGGCTGAACAAAAAAAAAAAGGATTGATCGGTGGGTATGCCCACCATTAGAATACCGCCCTTCATCCACCCACTTCTAATGATGAGCATACATGCACCATTTATATATGCCGAAGCATGGGGGCATCTTCCTGCAAAAGTTATGCCGCGTACACATGGTCAGACTTTTCCACGGGCAAGCCTCCGTTGGAATTTCGACCGTATGTACGCGACATTAGGAGCAAAATCGCTCCTCCGCCCCTGCTGCCGCCATGCATGCTTCTTTTTTTTTTTAACTGTGGTGGTGAAATCACCTCCTACAGCACTGGAGTCGCAGGGATCAGGCCTGTCTCTGCGAACGCTGCAGTTATGTGTGTTGTGTTGTGTTTTGTAAGTGACAGTGATCGATCGATACTGCACTTGGGTGGCCTGGGCTGGACGGAGGGGCAAAACGCAGGTGCTAGCAGGTATCTGGGCTGATCCCGCTAACACTGAGTTTTTGGGAACCCTAAACTGCTGGGGACGCTAGTATAGATCTGATCAGATCAGATATTGATCTGTTCAGATACTATACCACTAAGGGAGGTGTATGCTTCACGCGTGGGTGTTGGCGTTACTGGCGCTAACCTGACGCTGGGTTAACTAGGGGTAATTAGGGGGTTAAAACCTTTATTAGATAATATATGGGGGTACCTGACGCTATAAAAACCTGCGGCGAACCTAAAAAAAATAACTGGCTATCGGCACCAGCATAACTAATACAGCGATCAGAAAAACGATCGCTTAGTGACACTGGCAAAAGGGGGTGAAAGGGTTACCAGGGGGGGCGATCAAGGGGTTAAACCTTTATTAGGTAATAGTATATAGGGGTACCTGACGCTATAAAAACCTGCGACGAACCTAAAAAAAATAACTGGCTACCTATCGGCATCACCGGCAATAAGACAGCGATCAGAAAAACGATCGCTTAGCGACAGTGGTGCTAGGGGGTGAAAGGGTTATCTGGGGGGCGATCAAGGGGGTTAAACCTTTATTAGGGGGGGGTTAGGGGGCTACACTGGACCTAAAACTAAACTGTAGTGACACTTTTACAGTCACAAATGTCACGGATTGCAGTGATCAGTAAATAAATGGTCACTGCAATCAGTGACACTGTGACTGGGGGCTGGGGGGTGATCTGGGGGTGTCTGGGGGGGCGATTTATGTTCCTATATGTCCTGGTGTCAGTGTGCTGTTTGTGCACTAACCTGTGTGTCTTCTCTTGTACGGCGCTCGGTATATGTGAGCGCCGCATGAGAGATGACATCACTTCCTCTGCCTGTGTAAACATTACACAGCAGAGGAAGCTTTCTCATTCGCCAGGAGCGATCGCGAGGGGGTGGCCGGAATCGAACAGCCGTCCCCTCATCTCGGATCGCTCCCGAACAATTAACGATCGCTCACTGTATAGAAGGGGGGTCCCCCAACTATACAAAGGCAGTCACGTACCGGTACGTGACTTTGCCTGTCGGTGCCATTCTGCCGACGTATATATACAGTGGGCGGTCGTTAAGTGGTTAAAGGGCTAATTCTAGACATGAAATTAATCAAATGACAAAAATGTTTTGAAGCTTTGTTTTTTATTTTTAGTGTATAGCTTGTAGCCTGTTAAAGACAATCTACATTGTTTTCAATGTTCTTTTGTATATACAGTACATGCAGGGAAAAGCAATATGTTCACCAAACAGCAACTCCACCAACAGCAGATACTCACCTTTCCTTCACTCCGCTGCCATAAGTGCAGGAAAATACCTGACATGGGGGGGGGGAGGGAGAATACAACTCCTTGCTCCCATGTGATTGGTTGCCCGAGTTGCAAATTGGACAGCAACGACAAAAATATTATATGCGGGTGGAGAGAGAACATGTGTACTCTGAAACATACGCTGGACTCTTTCGCTTTACTCCTAAAAGCTGAGCATGGAGGATAAGTGACTGAAGTTAAATTCAGAGAACCAAAATAAATAAAAATAGGATACAGCAAGCCATAAACCGTCACATATACCCAGTGAAGTTAACAGCTTCCGATGATACACAGAGATGAAACAAAATTTCCCTACATAAATTTTATTTGTATCTGCTGTCTTCAGCCTTCTACACTGTTTAGAAAGCGAACATTGTGTTAGAATTTTTTCTTCCTGCTCCACCACTGGGTGTGGAGTCTGTGCATACACTGTGGGACAGCTGATTGGAGGAAAGGCGCACACCCCCATTCCACATAGGCAGAGGAATGAATAAACAAGCAAGAATGGGAAGGACACGTATACTGGGAGTGAAAGGCACTGCGCACCCCGAAAATTACAAGAACAATGGGAAGTTCCCCCAATGGGGTTTTTTTGCAGCAAAATTCCAAAAATAATATACAATAATGCATGTTAAAAATGTATTATGTATAACATTAAATACAGTCCTAACAGGTTTGTACTCCGGTAAAAGCATGTATATAAAAACCACACAGAATTAGACACAACATTGTCATACAGTTTTACATTTCGCATGCATCTGTATAAATAACTGACGCGTTTCGATCCCAACGGATCTCTTCAGAGGATGGGTGGTTGGCTGTGGGAAATATATGTATTAAATTTCCATTCTCTACATGGGTGTAGGCCCAATAGTGAAATATATATATATATATATATATATATATATATATATATATATATAGGGTGTATGATTACCAGTCAACTGTGTGTTAGAACCAATGTGAACTGGAGCTAAAAATTGGTGATTGTGGTCCAACGCTTAACCATTGGCTGTATAAACAATCAGTGTTGTATTGGGAGACCTGTTAATGTCTCTCAGCAGTTTTCTGCACTGAGACAGTATTCAGTTTCCAACGGGGGAGTGGATTGGGTTAGACTCCAGTCCCCCTGAAACGGATCACCGAGACAGTCCCATCATAGTGGTCACCTTGAAATTACTCATGGGATATAGACCATAATATGATTCCTATATTGGCATAGAACCGGGACCATCAATACTATATAGCTCAAGTCTTCACTCGCATGTGTCCAGGGGGGGGGGGGTGGGGTGTTTAACCACCCAAAATGAATAAGAAAGAATGGGAAGGACACGTATACTGGGAGTGAAAGGCACTGCGCACCCCGAAAATTATGTTTAGAATATGGCAAACATACCCTATTAGCTACATACCACTACAGAAGTACATTGATATATACAAATACATACTGAAGGATATACCACTGCTGACCTCTAGTTTGTCCACTTAATACTCAGCAATCACATAGTGTACATGGATGCAGCACAGATGCATCCTACATTGATGCCCTTGGTGTTTCATTACAGGTGCCGGCTGTCCGTCGGTCCGTGCGTGTCCCCTCTCGGGTCTCTCCCCCTCCAATATGACTCCTTGTAGGTCGCACATGCCTGGTGGCGCCCTACTTTTGGGTGTCGAGTGTCTGCTGATTCCCCTTGAGATGCTAGTGATGGAACTCCTTTTAGAAACATTGGTTCTAACACACAGTTGACTGGTAATCATACTAATATATATTATATATATTTTTTTTTCACTATTGGGCCTACACCCATGTAGAGAATGGAAATTTAATACATATATTTCCCACAGCCAACCACCCATCCTCTGAAGAGATCCGTTAGGATCGAAACGCGTCACAAATTTATACAGATGCATGCGAAATGTAAAACTGTATGGCAATGTTGTGTCTATAATTGTGTGGTTTTTATATACATGCTTTTACCGGAGTATAAACCTGTTAGGACTGTATTTAATGTTATACATAATACATTTTTAACATGAATAAACAAGCAGAGCTGTGCTGTGAATAGACCAGCTCTCTGCTAATCCATCTCTATGCACCCACCCCAACACACATTTCCAGCTGCTTTTATCTTGTGTGTGTTAGAACTTGCCAGAAGTTATGCTGATAAACAGAGGAACGAAGCAGCAGAAAGACACGGGACTTAGTGTTTAGGAGAGCGAGAAGTAAACACTACAGATGTATGTGCCTAGGTCAGATTTCATAAATGTGGTTTACAGCCACTTTAAAAAAGGTGAAAATTAACATGGTAGGCACTGACAGTACATTATAATTTCGCCTATAGTTACCTGAGGACGACTTTGGGACCAATCATCGTCAGGCACATCTGATTAAATGCGAACAGCGGCCGGGCACTGTCAGTCTCTCATTGCTTTGTATTGGATTACCCACCCACATCTTCCTTAATGCTCGTTAGAACGAGGCTCTAAAGTCATTGGAGGTTATTTACTAAACTTAGAGAGTACAGAATCTGGTACAGCGCTGCATAGAAGCCAATCAGCTTCCAGGTTTTTTTGGTCAAAGCTTAATTAAACAAGTTGAAGTCAGAAGCTGATTGGCTACCATGCATAGCTGCACAAGATTATGAGTGCACCAGTTTTAGTAAATCTCCCCCATTGTCTCTTTACGTCAGACAGAATAATAAAAAAAAAAAATTCTAACTCTGCAATACATGCACATTTCCCTATGCTATATTAAATTTAAAATGCTGCAAGTACAGAAAAACTGTTGAAAGGATAGAAAACCAGTGTGCTCCAAAATTCCAGGGCTGACAGCACACCGCATGGTCAGCTCTGCTTGCTGGACTACAGAACTCCACCTATTCCCTGCTACCCCTCGCTGTCCCATTCCACCAATTTCTTTCCCCAGCTTCAATTTCTTTCCCCAACAAAACAATGCTGTTTCTTTTTGTAGCGGACCCCTACCTAGGGGGGTCGCTATGCTTAAATTTAGGGGTGACCTGAGCTGTAGTTGGCTCGGGTCTTCTAATTATTTGGACTCTGCCTTGTTGCTGTGTCACCTGGCGTGCAGTTCCCCTTTTGGCGTATAGGTGGTATTGTCACTTATACCCCCAGGGTTGAACCACAGGTGATGGGAGTGGCTATTGGATGTCCTCTCGGCTGCCGTGCGGTGGGCAGTTCCGGCCTGCTGTGCATGTCGGGAGAGGGTATATAAGGGGCGGACGCCATTGCTCAGAGAGTAGTTCCTGGGGACCTGTACCCAGGAGGAGTGTGCCCCTCTAAGGGGGGGGGTGCGCCCAACTTTGGAGTCTCGGGCACCTTTGGCCAGAGGCTGCGGAGTTCCAGGTAGGCCCAGTACCTTCAACTGGGTCTACAACCAGAAGGGAAACCCAGGGATTCCAGGTGAGGGCGACTGCTCTGACAGAGGAAACCAGGGGAGGATCGGTCCCATAGAGGAGGCGAGTAATACAAGATTGCTGTCTCGGGAGAGGCCTGGTGACCTGTCGGAGGGAAGGATTCCTTTCTTGGCAGACTGCCCTTGCGTAGTGTCGTTATTTAAGGAGGGATCTCCTTGGCTTTGTCCTTGGAGGGGACTAAGTCAACGTTCGAGCTTCATTCCGGCTGCTAGTGCTATTGAGCGACTATCCGGGTGAGCTGTACCCACTCGGGACCGAGTGGCGACGAAGCCAAGAGTGTGCCTGAATCCATCCATAACTTCTAGCTCTATACAGAACAAGTCATAATTCTGTATTATATATATTATATATATTTTTTTATCATTTTTTTACTCTTTTGCATCTTACGAGACAGCACTAGCCAGAAGAACTTTGGCAACTCCAGGCCAGAAGAATCATACCAATGCAAACTATAGTTACAAAGAAATGCATTCCAATGCAGATTTCACATTCTGAAGTGTGGGTAAAGTTTTCAGAGGAAATATCAATTGTTTTCCATAAGTTATTGCCTAATAAAATTCCCTTGTTTTAAAAGGCCTTTCACCGACTCTGCTAGTACTATATCATATCACTGTCGAAAAAGGCCACAAAACACAACCACACTATAACTTAAAAGAATTCTCCACCCATTTGTTAAAAAAAATAAAATAAAATGTAGCGTCAACGACACAAGACTTGTGCCAGGTAGTTTGCCAGAAATTTGAATTTTGATTTCTTTGTAACTCACCCTCTTCCTCTCTCCATGTTGTAGCGAAGTATATTGGAAGTGGAAATAAAATGGTTAGCTCCTAGGATGCAGTGAGAGTTTTTTCACACAAGCATCAGTGTGAAATAGTGGAGAGGGTGGGAAGTGTTGCATTTTGTGAGGGTATCACTGGATTAGAATAAATAGCCATTCTGCCAGTACAAGGGACTAAAAAGGATTTTCAGGAAACTGATAAACTGCTATTGCATTTCAGTGCTTTGCAATTGTACTAAAAAAAAAAAAAAAAAAAAAATCACACATTTTATTCAATATAAAATGTAAACCACAGCAGTTGCACACAGAGACCATCTTGCAGGGTCAGTAGGACTGTACTTATCAAAGCAAGGGTGCTCACCCTTTTCAAGAGCGAGGGCCACTTAAGTGATTTGGTAACAGGCTAAGGGTCACAATGAACTATGTGGTTTTACCACCCCCAAACTGCAAATTTAAACAAGACATTATTGTTCTGATCCCAATATATGGCTGCTTTCACTGCCCTGTGGTTTACCCCCGACTGCGGGTACACCTACGGATTTCCTGCAGGTTAGCTGCACTGAGCCATTGACTTATTTATATTACATCTTGCAGGTGAAGTGCACTTTCAGAAAGTGCACCAAGCTTGCTTGCAGGATACAATATTAGTCCATAGCTCAGGGCAGCTAACCCGCAGGAAAGTTCAGTGTGAAGGAAGCCCAATAACACTTTTTTATAAGTGCCAATATGGCCATTGCAAAAGTGCAGTGTATAGGATGTTTAATACACTGGCAATTTCCTCTTGCAGCTTCTGCTGGCATCACTCTCCAGGCTGCTAGGAAGGTCACTCACTTGGTATCTCTCCAACTGGGAGACAAACTACAGAGGAAGCATTGGGTTATGTAGATCCAGTGCCCTCTGTGGCCACCTACCTTCTCCGCTGCTGGCTCCATGTACTCTAAAACTCTGGGATGGTGGGTTAAGCCATTGATCATGATCTGGGCTTTCCAACAAAAGAAGAAAGAAGAGCACCCCTGTCCCGCCCTGCTCTTGCGCAATGGCGAACGCAAGCGTCGGTCTGGCTTCATATGTAAACAGCAATTGCACCATGCATGTGAGGTATCACCGCGAAGGTCAGATCGAGGGCAGTAATTTTAGCAGTAGACCTTCTCTGTAAATCTAACGTGGTAACCTGTAAGGGCTTTTAAAAATGTATGTAGTTTGTCGCCACTGCGCGTTTGTGCAAAATTTTAAAGCATGTCGTGTTTGGTATCTATGTACTCGGCCTAAGATCATCTTTTTTATTTCATCAAACATTTGGCCAATATAGTGTGTTTTAGTGCATTAAAGTGTATTTTTTCCCCAAAAAAATGCGTTTGAAAAATCGCTGCGCAAATACTGTGTGGAAAATAAAAATGCAACACCCACCATTTTAATCTGTAGGGCCTTTGCTTTAAAAAAATATATAATGTTTGGGGGTTCAACATAATTTTCTTGCAAAAAAAAAATGTTTTCATGTAAACAAAAAGTGTCAGAAAGGGCTTTGTCTTCAAGTGCTTAGAAGAGTGGATGTAAGCTTCCTAATGTTGTGTATAAAATGCCAGGACAGTTCAAAACCCCCCCAAATGACCCCATTTTGGAAAGTAGACACCTCAAGCTATTTGCTGAGAGGCATGTCGAGTCCATGGAATATTTTATATGTTGACACAAGTTGCGGAAAAAAGACAATTTATTTTTTATTTCTATTTTTTTTGCACAAAGTTGTCACTAAATGATATATTGCTCAAACATGCCATGGGCATATGTGGAATTACACCCCAAAATACATTCTGTTGCTTCTCCTGAGTACGGGGATACCACATGTGTGGGACTTTTTAGGAGTCTAGCCGCGTACGGGACCCCAAAAACCAAGCACCGCCAGCAGGCTTTCTAAGGGTGTAAATTTTTGATTTCACTCCTCACTGCCTATCACAGTTTCGGAGGCCATGGAATGCCCAGATGGCACAAACCCCCCCCAAATGACCCCATTTTGGGAAGTAGACACCCCAAGCTATTTGCTGAGGAGGTATGGTGAGTATTTTGCAGATTTCACTTTTTGTCACAAAGTTTTGAAAATTGAAAAAAAAAAATATATATATTATTTTCTCTCTTTCTTCATTTTCAAAAACAAATGAGAGCTGTAAAATACTCACCATGCCTCTCAGCAAATAGTTAGGGGTGTCTACTTTCCAAAATGGGGTCATTTGGGGGGGGGGGGTTTGTGTTTTTTTGGCATTTTATGGCCTTCGAAACTGTGATAGGTAGTGAGGAGTGAAATCAAAAATTTGTGCCCTTAGAAATCCTTAAGGCGGTGCTTGGTTTTTGGGGTACCGTACGCGGCTAGGCTCCTAAAAAGTCCCACACATGTGGTATCCCCGTACTCAGGAGAAGCAGCAAAACGTATTTTGGGGTGCAATTCTACATATAACCATGGCATGTGTGAGCAATATATCATTTAGTGACAACTTTTTGTAATTTTTTTTTGTCATTATTCAATCACTTGGGACAAAAAAAAAAAAAAAATATTCAATGGGCTCAACATGCCTCTCAGCAATTTCCTTGGGGTGTCTACTTTCCAAAATGGGGTCATTTGGGGGGGTTTTGTACTGCCCTGCCATTTTAGCACCTCAAGAAATGAGATAGGCAGTCATAAACTAAAAGCTGTGTAAATTCCAGAAAATGCACCCTAGTTGACGCTATAACTTTTGCGCAAACCAATAAATATACGCTTATTGACATTTTTTTTACTAAAGACATGTGGCTGAATACATTTTGGCCTAAATGTATGACTAAAATTTTATTTGATTTTCCTTATAACAAAAAGTAGAAAATATTTTTCTTTTTTTTCAAGATTTTCGGTCTTTTTCCGTTTATATCGCAAAAAATAAAAATCGCAGAGGCAATCAAATACCATTAAAAGAAAGCTCTATTTGTGAGAAGAAAAGGACGCAATTTTGGTTTGGGTACAACATTGCATGTCCGCACAATTTCCAGTTAAAGCAGTGCAGTGCCAAATTGTGAAATCACCTCTGGTCATTATGGTCCGTATTGGTCCGGTCCTAAAGGGGTTGTAAAGTTTCGTTTTTTGTTTTCTAAATAGGTTCCTTTAAGCTAGTGCATTGTTGGTTCACTTACCTTTTCCTTAGACTTGCCTTCTAAAGGTTTGTTTTCTTTGTCTGAATTTCTCACTTCCTGTTTCTCCTCAGTAAACTTCACACAGAGTGGTGTTTAGTCAACCAGAACAGCTTACTGAGGAGGAACAGGAAGTGAGAAATTCAGACAAAGAAAATAAAAGAAAATATTTAGAAGGGAAATCTAAGGAAAAGGTAAGTGAACCAACAATGCACTAGCTTAAAGAAACCTATTTAGAAAATAAAAAACAAACCTTTACAACCCCTTTAAACATACATTTTTGTTGGCATAACAGAAAAGCACAACTTTATCTGATAAATATTATGTTATTTGGACTATTTAAAAACAAGAACTACAAAAACCTGTTTCTGGAACCTGATGACATCATGGAAATGATCGGGAAAAGAAAATACCATATTTTCCAAGATGCTAACAAAACATGTGTCAATGCACTGTAGACACCCTGCTATCTTCGCCAAGATCCAAGTAAGTAAATAAGCTGCATCATGTGTAAATGGAAAGGTACGGAAACAATAAACAATACCTCCAAGAACCGTACTGCTCTTCAAAGAATAATGTCAGCAAGGGAAATTGTTCCTGAGCCAGTCCATCCTACAAAGTAAACGGTTTACATAATACAACACCATGGAATATCATCCAACAAAACCAAAGAGTCAAACCTGTTACTTAAATATTAATAAACAGCTTAAACTGATTGTTCTGGGCGCACGTCCAGTACAGTATGTGGTGAAAGGGGTAAAGACATTCACACTGACATACAGACAACAGAGCTAAAAGCTGCTAACCCATAGCGACCACTTAAAAAAAAAAAAAAAAAAAAAGGAGGGGAAGAAGGAGACACAATACAAATAGGTGTAATCTAAAGCTGAAGCTTTTTTTCTAGTTTTGGATAAGTAGAGAAGTATTAGAACATCTCTTTGATCAAAAGATTCACTCTTTTTCGGGACCAACATCGCCAAGATTGAAAGCGAGGGGAAATCCACAATTTTATTATTGTCACCAGAGGAATAAAGGAGAAATTTTCCAATGGAGACACTACTGTGTTCTCCCAGCAGGGGAAGGGGGGACAGGGAAGCCATCCCGGCCCGGGAGAACACACAGCGATTATTGCTGTAGCCACTGGCAACAATCGCATGAAAAATCCGACAGGCTGGTTGGACCCAAGTGGATCGGTCAATAAACTTGGGTACAATCAGCCTGCCCATACATGGTTCCAACCTCACCAGTCCCTGCTGAACCGGCCGAGATTCGGACCGTCTATGGCTGGCTTAAGACAGATTTCCTTTATCTGGGATTTCCCCGTACTTTCCTGATATGTGTATAGGACAGAAAGTAAAAAGGTAATGGCCCCCAATGGAACACAAACTGCAACATTGTACAGGGGTTTAGAACTAAAAGGCAAAACCTTTTTTTTTTTTTTGCCCATTTTAACCACTTGTCCCCCGCCCACTGTCAATTGACGGCGGGCGGAGGATACTCTCGTTCTGGGAGGACGTCATATGACGTCCTCCCTTTAAAACGAGCTAGGAGGCGCGCCCTCGCCGCCAGCGGCGCGCGCGCGCCCGCCGCAATCACAAGGCCCCGGTGCGCGTGCCCGGCGGCCGCGATTGCCGCCGGGCACCCGCGATTGCCCGGGAAACGAGCAGGAAAGTGGATCTCTGTGTGTAAACACAGAGATCCACGTCCTGTGAGGGAGAGGGGACCGATGGTGTGTCCCTTGTACATAGGGACAACCATCGGTCACCTCCCCCAGTCAGTCCCCTCCCCCCACAGTAAGAACACATTGAGGGAACATATTTAACCCCTTCCCGCCCCCTAGTGGTTAACCCCTTCCCTGCCAATCACATTTATACAGTAATCAATGCATTTTTATAGCAGGGATCGCTGTATAAACGTGAATGGTCCCAAAAATGTGTCAAAAGTGTCCGATGTGTCCGCCGCAATATCGCAGTCACAATAAAAAAAAAAAAAAAAAAAAAAAAAAAAAAATCGCAGATCGCCGCCATTACTAATAAAAAAATTAAAATGCTATAAATCTATCCCCTATTTTGTACACGCTATAACTTTTGCGCAAACCAATCAATACGCGCTTATTGCGATTTTTTTTTACCAAAAATATGTAGAAGAATACGTATCGGCCTAAACTGAGGAAAATTTTATTTAAAAAAAAAAAAAAAATGGGTATTTATTATAGCAAAGTAAAAAATAGTGTTTTTTTTCCAAACTGGACGCTCTTCTTTTGTTTATAGCGCAAAAAATAAAAACCGCAGAGGTGATCAAATACCACCAAAAGAAAGCTCTATTTGTGGGGAAAAAAAGGACACAAATTTCGTTTGAGAGCCACGTCGCACGACCGCGCAATTGTCATTCAAAGTGTGACAGCGCTGAAAGCTGAAAAATGGCTTGGGCAGGAAGGGGGTTTTCGTGCACAGTTGAGAAGTGGTTAAATAGAGTAATGCCTCGTACACACGATCGCGATTTCCGACAAGAAACTGCTTTTTTTTTAGCCGGAAAACGGCTCAAACTTGTTTTGCATACACAGTCACACAAATCTTGGATGAAAATTCTGACCATCAAGAACACGGCGACGTACAAGACGTTTGACGAGCCAAGATCAATGAAGTTCAATAGGCAGTTCGGCTCTTCTGCTTGATTCTGAGCATGCGTGTTTTTTTGCGCGTCGCAATTGCATACAGACGATCGCGATTCACGATAGGAATTTTTCCCGTCATGAAAATAGAGAACCTGCTCTCAATCTTTTCCTGTCGGAAATTCTCACAAAAAAAAAAAAAAAAAAAAGTGCGATGGAGTATACACACGGTCAGAATTCGCGACAAAAAGCTCACATCGCATTTTTGTCTTCGGAAGTCGCGATTGTGTGAACGAGCCATTAGGGAGAGTTTTAACCCTGTCAGTTTTTTGCCATCTGTGTCCCATTGGGGAGACTTCCCTTCACTTCATGTCCCATAGCCAAAACAGGAAGTGAGAGAGGAAATCCCTCCAATTTGAGGGAATCCAGGGGTATCACCAGGGTCCTAGGACTAGTATCCAGATTAAAAGATTACCC
Organism: Rana muscosa; assembly: GCA_029206835.1. Taxonomy (NCBI): domain Eukaryota; kingdom Metazoa; phylum Chordata; class Amphibia; order Anura; family Ranidae; genus Rana; species Rana muscosa. The sequence goes on from CM055117.1 coordinate 153,359,875, forward strand.
CTCTATTACTGTTCTGGTATCAACCAGAACAGGACCACAAAAAAAAAAAAAAAAAAACTCAAAAAAAAAATTTGCTTAACCATGATATAAATATTACTGTATGCATTAAAAGAAGAGCCCAGATTGGTACCCAACCATGAATACACAAATACGTTTACAGGTAAACCCAACAGAAACAATTAAGCCCCTATTTGAGCTCTTGTATTTTGAAGGCTGACAAAATGCTCATGCAATGGCTGCATCTTATTGGATGCAGCCACTGTTTTGCCCGGCTCCTTCAATTTTTCAAATGGAAGGATGTTGAGCCGGAGGCCACCCACTGATTGACATTCAAATAACGTATGGCCAGCTTAAGCATGCAATAGAATCCCAGAAAAGCAAAAAAGTGAGTTACATAAACTCTGCCATCCCCAGCATCTCCGTTACAAGCTCTTCGTTACTGCTAATCATATACTTTCTATATACACAAACCACACCGTCTAGTTCCTGAAGGAGAAAAGTACAACTCATTCATGCTGGCAGGGTGGCAAATGATTGAGAGTATTTAGGCCTACAGCAATATTAGTCAGGACAGGTGGGACGTTTTTTTTTTTTTTTAACTGTACTCTTCACTTACATCTGCTCTTCATATTGTCTTCCTATTCTCAATCCACATTTGTTGTTATGGTCACCACTACTTTCTGAGCTACACTTTGGAATGCTTTTCAGTGGCCAGGCCTCAGTTCTAATGCATACAGAGGATACTGTACTGCTGCTGTAACTGAAAAGTCCATTCCATTATGATCCTGACCCTTTCTTGCACAATTTGCTGATAGGTGTCCCTTTACTGAGCCAAGCTTGCCACTTCAACATTCATTCAAAAATTACAAGATGTGGGCTGTGCAGATCAGGTTTTTTCTACTGAAGGAAAATAAAAAAAGGTAAGTTCCAGTTCTTAAAATCTGCACGGTGTATAGAAATGTAAACGTAATACTTTTGTAGAAAAGGTTTTGTATAGGCAAGGCTGGTTACTGTATGGAACACAGATCACATGCTGGCCGATCATGCTGCCAGCTTTAAAGTAAAACAAAGAAAAGAGGGCATACCAACCTTGTGCATTACCCAAGTGGTATCACTATCTTTAATAATGTATAAAAAGAAAACTACTCACAAAACACATGATAAAAGCATATCAAAAGACCATAGTAGACGCATAGCGACCTGGTCATCGAGACCGTTCCCAGCAGGTCGAGAGACCTTCCATAATGTTTCAAGGGAGAACCCCTCTTCCTCCTCTTGGGTAATGCTCAAGGTTAGGGTGCCCTCTTTGTTTTACAGTGTTTCCATTGAGTTTCTCTCCCTACTCTCAGAGGCTAACAAAACCTGTGCTTTCCTTTGAATCACCAAGAACGTGTGATACATCCATTACACCACCAAGCGCAGGAGAATACTTTTGTACTGTCTGATAGCTCTATGTACTATAAGAGTGGACCAATAGCTTCAGTAAAGAGAGGAGGAGGTTGAGCGGGAATGGGAGCCGTCACCACCCTATCAAGTTTTATAACCTGACCATCCAACTGTTCACTTTGGTCCATAAGCTGGCTGACTGCCTGCTTTCAAACATCGTCAAGTGCTGGTGGCCATCATCTCAAGGCTATGAGAACATGGTGACGTCAGTAGTTATTTTCCTATTTGGTGATCCTGTCTAGGCGGGAAGGGGCAAGTATGCCCAATCCGCCAGTCAGAGTCTAAACTATTTATATGATGGATGAAAACTGTTCACAGAACTAGCATAGTATTAACAACTAAATAATTCAGGTACAATACAAACTGGCCATTCTATAGTTACAAATTACCAGTTCCTCAGGCAGAAGGGATTTAGTATTAAGAAGTTTCATTCAATAGGGTCTAGGAGGGAGAAAGTGTACCTGGTGATACAATTTCAAATGCATGTGACCAGACACGACCTAGGTGGAGGGCAGCTGCCCCAGCAGGGTATAATAGAGACCTGGGTTGCAATACCAGGCTGGAGAGGATAATGACAAATGCCTGGGAGAGCTAGCTGGGTGACTGATAACTGAATCAGACTATTATATATTTCATCCTACCTAGAACTATCTTAATTTTTTTAACCAGGGTGCAAATAACCCTAGTTACACCTGTCATTTAGATACTGAGGCTGATTTACTAAAGCTGGGTTTCACACCATGTGTATTATGTTTAGTGTCAACATGCGTTTTTTTATTTATTTATTTTTTTATTGCATTGGTATCATTTTTTTTTATCACAGTGGAGCCAAAGTAATTCATTTGTATTTGCATTGCAGCATGTTGCAAAGTTGAAATGCGGCATGCTCTATTTTTCCTTGAGTACACCAATAACGCAACACGTTGGGTTGTACTGGGCACGTTGAAGACAACCAAATTTCTTGCTGATGACTGGGGGTGGGTCCATGAAAACCTAGGCTCAGAGGATGGGAGTTGAATGATTCTGTCTGCTATTCAACCCAGAAGACTGGTGCCGCATACACATGATCGGATTTTCCGTCTGAAAAACCTTAGATGGTTTTTCCAACGGAATTCCGCTCAAGCTTGGCTTGCATACACACGGTCACAGTAAAGTTCTCTGAACTTTCGACCGTCAAGAACACGGTGACGTACAACACTACGACGAGCCGATAAAATTAAGTTCAATGCTTCCGAGCATGCGTCGGAATTTTGCGCGTCTGAATTGCTACAGACGATCTGAATTTTTTCCGTCTGAAAATTTGAGAACCAGCTCTCAAAATTTTTGTTGGCGGAAATTCTGACAGGAAAAGTTTGATGGAGCCTACACACGGTCGGAATTTCCGTTCAAAAGCTCACATCGGACTTTTGCTGTCGGAATTTCCGATCGTGTGTACGGCGCATGAGGATACCCTCAAAGGAAAAAGTATTGCAGGGGACAGAGTGAAGGTGGGTACTGCAGCAAAAAGCTGCTTCTTATTTTATCTTTCGAATGTCCGTTATTTAGCTGAAGTGCATATTTAAAAAAGGTAAGAGGGTCAACTTTCATGTTTTACCTCTTACCTTAATTTAGCCTTCCCCCACATCACAGTGTATTTATATGGTGGTGGACAGGTAGCCTGAGCTCAGTACATAACATATTTTAATTTAAATTAAAATATGTTGTTATCTAAAAAACAAAAGACTTTTTTTTTTTTTAAAGATGTTTATTTTGATTTTTCAGCTTAAACATAACGAGACAGGACTAACATTTTAGGCACATAAGGTGCTTATGGCAATACCAAGTCACGTAATCATTAATGTACGAGCCAGTAGTCTAAGAACAAAAAGACCCCAACAACATTCATACAGACATACATTCAAACCCACACCACACACGACCCCATATAAAACAGCAGATTTATAAGGCCCCCCCTATTTTGCGGGAATTCCGCACGGAACAGTCCCTGGTTAGTGTATCGGCAGCCTCCCGATCCCGGCACCTGGATTACAATAGTGGAAAATCTCATTGAGTGAGGAAAGGACATCCCCCCCAGAAATCCTCTGAGACATCTAGCCAGGGTTGCCATATTTTTGGTGAATTTTTTAGGGCAGGCCCTACTATTATATATCAATTTAAATTTGGGGAGAACCCTATGACCATTGCGGAAGAAGGCGTGGGCAGAAAGAGCCCACATCCCTCCAGTGCAATAAGATAGTTTTACGTGCATAAAATAAAAGTATACATAAACAGAGTCCTGGCATGTGTACGTGGAACATGATCATTAAGAACTCATTAAGAACCTCTGGGGTATGAGGTATCGGTAAGTGAAGTTTGTGGTCGAAGAAAGCGAATAGATCCTTCCAGAAGGTCGAGAGTCCAGAACAAAACCAAAACTTTTTAGTTTGGGATAAAGAAAGAAAAAAAAATTGTAATCATTTTTTAAAAAAATATATATATATATATATATATATATATACATACATGTTATTGTTGTATGTGTTTTTCACAATGTGATTTTGATGGAGGAAAAATGTTAATAAAAAGATTTAAAAAAAAAAAAAACGTGTAGGCAATAGATAAAACTCATTATGTTATTTATTTTTGTTGAGTGTCCCATTCACGAGATCTGCTTTCACATCCTATTCCAGAGACACAACAGGAAATCCCCTCTTAGATAACTGTCCCCACTGGAAGAGTTCCCCTCGACTTCTGTTCTAGTGACAAATTGGTAACATTTTGGATTTCCCGTCACTTTCTGTTTTTGGAATAGCTGTCATCAAAAGAAATAGAGACGGTGGCTATTCCCAGTGGGAACAAAGACAAACAACTGGTTGTAACACTTCCCTACTTTATCCAAAACTAGAAAAAAAAAAAAAAAAAAAGTTTGGACTTTATACGAGACACTGGAAGACTTCTATGGCCCATTTACATTACTGCAATGCACCTGCTCTAGGTTTGTGCCACTCATTGGGAATGGCACTCCAACGCACTGCACAATAGACAGCAACATATTAGAATGCACATTTTTTTAATTCATTGTGGTGTGTTGGCAGCCCAGTTATAATGAATAGGCTGTCTTAATGCAAAGTGCAATAAAGCATGGCAACAGAATTCGAAAGTGCGGATCCAGTCAGTTTTATGCCTCATTCACACTTGCAAAAGGGGGTGTTTGCGATTACCCGTGGGAAACTCAACAGGGATTGATGCAAATGGAATCCATCCTCTGGAACTCCCTTCCCCAGTATGTCCGATAAGCCTCTACCCTGTCCACATTTAGGAGATCCCTGAAAACTCATTTATACAGGGAAGCATATCCCACACCCACCTAACTATCCCAGAGCCACCCCCTTCAAATTCTCTGCAGCCATTACCTTTTGTACCACCACCCCCTCCCTTTAGAATGTAAGCTCTATGAGCAGGGCCCTCCTGTACCTTCTGTATTAAAGTGTACTGTAATTGTGTTGCCCCCCTCTACATTGTAAAGCGCTGCGTAAACTGTTGGCGCTATATAAATCGTGTATAATATTATTATTAATGAGAATAACAATAATAATAATAATAATAAAGATGGGTGTGGGCAGGAGGCCCCACTGAAAGCAATACAAGCCCTATTTGCATGTACTTGCTCATGCAGCGATTACTTGCTGATGATCAGCCCTGGATGCACACTGTCTGCATCCGGGGTAATCACTGTATGCAGGCGCTGTCAGGCTCTTGTTGTTTTCAATGGGGCTTCCCTCTCTCACCTAGTTGCATGGATCCCCATTGAATCTCCAGCAGGTAATCACTAACATCCTCATTTGCAAATGTAAATGGGGCCATAGAACATCTTCAACTGCCTGATGGAGGAAGTCACAAGGCAGTAGCAGCAAAACTAGTTCAACTATCCAGATAACAGATATGCTGTTGCAAAGAGAGGAACATGTAAGTCTGCCACTGTTGACCTTCAATAAGTTTAAAGCAGTTGTAAGGTTGTTTTCTTAGCTTTACATAGAGTAGGGAAGGATTATTACCACTGTCAGGTTTTTTCTGTTGTCTGTGTCGAGATTCACCCTCTGATCACCACTGTCCCTGGTACAGAAAGTGAGGGGATAGTTAAAAAAGCTGTCACCAAAACAGAAAAAGAAAAGAAAAAGAAAAAGAAAAAGAAAAAGAAAAAAAAAAAAAAAAAAAAAGTGAAAACTCTTCCAATGGGGATGTTCCAGTGAAAATCCGAGCTGGATTTCCATTATTTTCAAAAGATTTCTATGGGACAGGAAGTGAAGGTAATTCTTTCCAATGGGAAACAGATGGCAAAAAACTAAAAAGGGTCTGAACGATTTCCTAATCTATCCCCAAAAAAGTTTTGTCTATAGATATGCTTTTGTAAAGAGTAGTGGCACTTTTGTTAAAAAAACAAAACAAAACACAATCCCCTCTGGGTGATCAATGTACAATACATTGGGGGTTATTTACGAAAGGCAAATCCACTTTGCACTACAAGTGCAAAGAGCACTTGAAATTGCACTGAAAGTACAGTCACTGTAAATCTGAGGGGTAGATCTGAAATCAGGGGAAGCTCTGCTGATTTTATCATCCAATCATGTGCAAGCTAAAATGCTGTTTTTTATTTTTCCTTGCATGTCCCCCTCGAATCTACAGCAACTGCACTTCCAAGTGCACTTTCAGTGCAATTTCAAGTGCACTTTGCACTTGTAGTGCAAAGTGGATTTGCCTTTCGTAAATAATCCCCAATGTAACTATTTTAACAAAACTTTGTTGCAGACTCCCACCTGTTTCGGCTCTGAAGAAAAGAGGGTTTGTTGTCTTGCAGAGTGAATCTGAATGGGCGTGACTTTTTCATTATTAATCAGCTGATGCATTTTCAGTGTTCCAAAGTAGAAAGTTGCAGGGTCTGCCTACCTTTAGAAGTGATTACACTTTGGGAGTATCTATTCAAACATACATTTTTTTTCTGCTGCAGAGGATTCCAAAAATCTGACTTAGTGCAGACTTCTGGGAAAATCAGTGGGCCAATCACACAAGCAGAAAAATAACATATCTGGGAGGCATAATGTGCACCAAAAAGTGTACTAAACGCCTCAAGCTTGCCATATTGCATTGAATTTTACAGAAAATGAAAAGCACTACAGATTGAAAAAGAAAAAAGGTACCGTATATACTCGAGTATAAGCCGAGTTTTTCAGTACATTTTTTTGTGCTGAAAATGCCCCCATCGGCTTATACTCGAGTCACCTTTTTGCGTCTAATCTCCCGAACTTTGGGGACCCGGTACCGACCGGCCGGCCGTAGATCCCCTGGACCCCAAACTTGGCACACATGTAGCCCCACTCTTCCTCTACAAGTGTGCAAAGTTTCTTGTCCGGGGGACCTAGGGCCGGGAAACACCGATTTTTCAAAACCGGGCACACCTTCCATAGACTCCCATGTTAAACGGTAATTTCTCTGGTGACTTTGGGGAACCGGTACTGGCCGGTCATAGGTCCCCTGGACCCGAAACTTGACACACACATAGCCTCATTTCTCCTCTATAAGTGTGCAACGTTTTTTGTCTGGGGGACCTACGACTGAGGAGCACAGATTTTTCAAATCCAGGCACCCCTTCCATAGACTACCATGTTAAATGTCAGTCTAGTCATGGACACAGTGAGGCATGGACACAGTGAGGCATGCAGATGGACACCCTAGGCTTATACTCGAGTCAATAAGTTTTCCCAGTTTTTTGTGGTAAAATTAGGTGCCCCGGCTTATATTCGGGTCGGCTTATACTCGAGTATACACGGTACATTTAAATAACATTCCATTACAATATATATGGTTGGTGTAGCGATTGTACATGCTATATATATTACACACACTATATATATATATATATAATATATATATATTTTAGCTTCCTATACCCTTTCCCACAAAACTGGAAGCGTTACCCTTTAAATCTATTACAATTCAGTAGTTCTGGCGCCCCAATATTGTAGTATGAGCTGAATGTATATACAGTATATTAAAAATAAACAGTTTCAGCGTGCTCCCAGAAGTCACTAAACTTTATAACTAAGCAGTATACCGTACTTCAGACACGGATAACAAGACAAGCAGGGACAGCATGTAGATCTCCAGGGTATCTGATTTTGGTGCATAGGACTGCAGAGTTCTGCACCATAAGTCACATTTTGTCTTGTGAAACATATTTCTGCAGCGTTAAGCACTTTAGCTCGGTAACCTCTTGTAAGACGGACAATCTCATTCAATAAACAAGCGATCAATACCCGGTATCTGTTACATGTCAGGGATTCACATATTCATTTACATTGCAATGAGCAACAACAGACATTTGCTGTCAACTCATCCTGAGACAGACACGACTACTGTACATCATCACAATATCACTGGACTTTCCATTCCACACATACAATCAGTAGCTGCCAGTGTAGGATACAAGGTGTATCACTGTTGCAAAAGGAAAAATATGTTTTTGCCCAGGGCTGCCATTAGAAATCGGAGGGCCCCTTACCCCCGTCCCTTCTGCCTGACAGCAACGCAAAAAATAAAACATGCCAGCCAGCCATCCAGCACATTGCATGGCCTGCAACCCCCATAAGTACACCACTGCCTGGGTCCCATCAGTTCAGCAGCAGGGGCCGGGACAGAGAGGGGACTATTTACTTATTTTTGGTGCAGGAAGAGTAATCCTCCATGTCGCGGCTCCCAACAATTAAAGTGGATCTAAAGTCTAAAAACGTTTTACCTTAAAGTGCAAAGGCACAAGGTTTTTTTCTATGAACAAAGGTAAAAAACCTTCTGTGTGCAGCAGCCACCCCAGCCCCCCCCCCCAATACTTGTCCGAGTTCCCTCTCGATCCATCAGCATCCACAAGAGCCTTGCCTCCCTGGGGACTCACATTCCCGATTGGCTTCTGGCAGCAGCGCGAGACATTGGCTCCCCCTGCTGTCAATCATAGCCAGTGAGCCAATTTAGGAGACGGAGGGGGCGGGGCTGAACCGCTGCACCATGTGTGAATGGACACACAGAGCCATAGCTGGGGAGCATGCCTGCTTGGGTGCCCCCACAACAAGCTGCTTGCTGTGGGGGCACCTGGCAGGAGAGAGGAGCCAGGAGTGGCAGAGTGGGACCTGGGAAGAGGAGGATCTGGGCTTCTCTGTACAAAACCATTACACAGAGCAGGCAAGTATAACAGGTTTGTTATTTTATTTTTTTAAAACAAGGCTTTAATATCGCTTCATTGCATTCTCTACACCAAGGTAAAAAACACCCCACTATCTTTCCTAGCCACCCCCCACCCTGTCACCACTCCAGCGCTGTCTCGGCTTCAGCACTGCTCACACCTTTCTGCTTTCACAGGAGACAATGAGGGCAGCAAAGCCATAGGCTCCTGCTGTTGTCAGTCAAGCACCTGTGAGGAAAAAGCAGGGGGTGTGGCCAAGCTGAGCGTGTCTACGGACCCACACAGCTAGCTCGGGTTAGGGTGACCACATTTCCAAACTACCATTCAGGGACACCCTCCCTTCCCAAAAAATCAGCTTGTGCTGTAACAAATCACAGCACAGTGATTGGACACAAGAGGCAGGATTTATGATTTCTCCAATTACAAGCAGGGGGCGGGATGTGCTCCTCCAGGCATTCCTGGCCAGGACAAGTACTATCAGTGAGTAAAGCGGTGATGTGGCGGCCTTTTTTGGCACTGCCAGAAGATGAGGCTTTTTTGTACAATGCCGTTTTGTTTTGTACACAGAGCAGGTCTTTTTTTTTGTTTTGTTTTTATTATTTTAGTATCACTTTAAATGAAAGTTATGGCCTACCATAGTGGATTGATATAGAAGAGAACTTTAATTATTGGGAGCCACGGCACAGAGAATTACTCTGCCTGCTCTGTCCTTGGGCCCTACTTCTGAACTGATGGGGCCTGGGAAACTTATATAATTGCATGTGCCCAGGTATTTGGAGTCCCCTCTCTGCCCCCAGCTGGACTGATGGGCTGGCTCTTTTTTTTGGGTTTCGGATAGTGTAGGGAGAGGTGAAAACCCTGACAGTCATAAGGAATTGACAAAAAAGAAAAAACCCTGCCAAATACTGTACTTTTTTTCTGTCATTGTACCATTAGGGAAGTCGGACTCCACTTCCTGTCCCAGATGAGCAACATGTAGTTAGTGTAAATCTCCCAAAGTGAGGTGAATTCAACTCTTATGCAGGTGTTCCCATTCAAGGATTTGCCCTTACCTCTTGTTCTGGGCACAATTCAAAAAATTTGGATTACCCCAAACTTAGATAGAGGGCTGAATTTCGCCAATGGGGACGTAGACGGCAATAAAACTTGAGAGGTTCTAACTGCTCATAAAAATAAAAAGATAAAAGTTTTGCCTAGAGATACACTTTCATCTTTAGGGTACTCAGGCTCGATTCACATCTATGCATGTTGCTTTTGAGCGTTTCTGCAGTGCTTGCCGCGTTTTTGGACACGCGTTTTTACAGCGATTTGCGTTTTTTTTTACACTGTATATAGCTTGGTGCTAAGGAGGGGGCCGGGAAGCCGTCCGCTGTGTCCTTAACAACTGATGAGAGCTGTCAGTGGGCTTCTTGCTGAATGTAAAAAAAAAAAAAAAAAAAAAAAAGAGAAGAAGAATTGCCGGGTAAAAAAATAAATAAATAAATAAAAAAAAAACACAGCGTGGGGTCCCCCCGAGGTCCATACCAGGCCCTTGGGTCCAATATGGATTCGAAGGGGCCCCCCATGCCAAAAATAAATAAATAAATGGTGTGGGGGTCCCCCCAAAATCCATACCAGACCCTTATCCGAGCATGCAGCCTGGCAGGTCAGGAAAGCGAGGGGACGAGCGAGTGCCCCCCCCCTCCTGAGTCATACCAGGCCGCATGCCCTCAACATGGGGGGGGGGATCTACGCCCCCACCTCAAAGCACCTAGCCCCCATGTTGATGGGGACAAGGGCCTCTTTCCGACAACCCTTGCCCGGTGGTCGTCGTGGTCTGTGGTACATTGTACCCCCTACCAATTCACCCAAAAAAACGTAGTGTAGGGTTAAAAAATACAGTAGACAGTTTTTGACAAGTCTTTTATTAAAAATATCTTCTCCTACTCCCCCTGCTTCTTCTTTCTTCTGTCTTCTTTGTCCGGTGTTCTTCTTCCTCTGCCGCCGCTCCCGCGACCCTCCTCCGATGCTTCGTCCCGCTGATCTGTCTGCGCCGATGTCAAGCATTTCTTAAATGACGATAGGGGCATGGCAATCAGATTACGCCATCCGGAGGCCACGTCCCTTGTGACGTCACCACCCGGGGCATGATGGTCTGACGTCACAAGGGGCGTGGCCTCCATATGACGTAATCTGATTGCCACGCCCCCATCATTAGCTAAGAATTGACATTGGCGCAGACAGATCAGCGGGACGCAGCATCGGAGGAGAGTTGTCGACGGGAGCGGTGGCAGAGGAAGAAGAACACCGGACAAAGAAGACAGAAAAAAGAATTAGTGCGGAAGAAAAGCAGGGGGAGAAGAAGACCGGTAGGATGAAGATGTGGGAGAAGATGGAGGAAGAAGCGGAGAAGAAGACAATATTTTTAATAAAAGACTTGTCAAAAATTGTCTACTGTATTTTGTAACACTATACTACTTTTTTTGGGGTGAATGGGTAGGGGTACAATGTACCCCATACTCATTCACATAGGGGGGGAGCCGGGATCTGGAGGCCCCTTGTTAAAGGGGGCTTCCAGATTCCGTTAATCCCCCCGCCCACGGACCCCGACAACCACTGGCAAGGGATGTCGGGAAGAGGCCTTTGTCCCCATCAACATGGGGGCAAGGTGCTTTGGGGTGGGGGGCGCAGAGACCCCCCTTTCACATAGCACCCATCCCCCCATTTTGAGGGCATGCGGCCTGGTATGGTTCAGGAGGGGGGGTGCTCGCTCGTCCCCTCCCTTTGCTGGGCTGTATGCTCCGATAAGGGTCTGGTATGGATTTTGGGGGGACCCCTACCCCCTTTTTTTTTTTGCCATGGAGGTCCCCTCCGAATCCATACTAGACCCAAGGGCCTGGTATGGACCTGGGGGGGGGGGGGGGCGGCCCAACGCAGTTTTTTTTCACGATTTTTTTATTTCAGCGGGAAGCCTGCTGACAGCTGGTGACTCATCGTTTGTTAAGGACGTGTTGACCGGCTTCCTGGACTCTTCCTGGAAAAAAAATAAAAATGCAAAATCGCGGCAAAATTGTGGTACTTGCGTTTTGGATGTGGGTCCATTGAAGTCTATTATATGCAAAACGCTGCATTTTGCGGGAAAAAAAGTCAGACTCAAAAAACACACAGACACACAAAAATGCATTGATGTGAACATGTTCCATAGGGACCCATATTAAAAAATTTAAATGCATTTCTGCAAAATGCATCAAAAAACACATTAGTGTGAATAGAGCCTCAGTAAGGTTGCCTGTCGCAGCTCATCAAAATTTACGTCCAAAAGCCCGGACCAGCCCAACCGGGACTCTACTTGGTTGCTGAGGGTATAGCATCTCACAAGTTAGATCAGTGGTGGGCAAATCATTTTGCCAAGGGGTCACGTGAGAAACTGGAACTGTTGTGGACGGGCTATTTTAATTCTTCTTCATGTTAATTTTGGAACTGGGAAGGTCCACAAGTATATAACCATATAGAAAACAAACCCCTGGTGCTAGAAATAATTTAAATGGCTGGTCGAGGGGTGGAAAGGCCCCTTTCACACGGGCAAACCGATCAGATAGGCCTGTCAGTTTTTCAGGCAGACGCAATCAGACCCTCCAATGCCTTCTATGGAGAGGCAAATGTCAACCTCCATGTGTCCGTTGACACCCACTGACATCCAATCGGACCTGCTGAAAATAGACGAATGGGGGATCCCCATCCGTCTGGCGAATCGGATTACAGTTGGATGGAAACAGACAGGTGGTGCGTTTCTATCCGGTAGCTTATAGAGGACAGCTGGCTGTGTCCATGTCTGCTCTGAGTCAGCGGAGCAGACAAGGACCTGTCATCCTCCTGCTCAGCAGGGATTAGCGGACAGATTCCATGCTGAGCAGGTGGATCAGCTAGCAGAGTCCACCCGTCTAAAAGGGGCCTAAAGATGAGTGGGATGAGCCGATCTCCCACTAGAACCAAGCCTATCTGTGTACCAATCAGCTCCTCAGGCTCAGTGAGGAAGCAGACAGGCTCAAAGAGGACTTCTGACAATGGAGGCATCGAGGGCCAGATGGGGACAGCCGAAGGGCCAGATTCGGCCCTGGGGTTGCAATTTTCCCAGGTTTGGAATTAAATTCACTGCTTAGCATCTTTTTGTTTCATTTTCAGGAACCTTAAGACCTCATTCAGACGAGGCGGACTCCGTCGCTATTGAGTCCGCCAGCTCCCGCCACCTCAGCGGGAGATCTCTCCGTTGATCTCCGCTGAGCTGGCGGATGACAGGTTCCTCTCTGCTCACTGAGCGGGGAGGGGCTTGTCCAGCGCCGCTGTCTCCTATGGAGAGATCGGACGAAAACGGACAGCATGTCCGTTTTCATCAGATCTCACCCGATCCGATATGGACGGATGGGGACGTATCGCCATACGTCTGATTTTAGCGCTGACATCCGATGCTCCATAGAGATGTATGGAGCGGCCGTTCAGGTCTGCCAAAAAAACTGACAGGCGGACCTGAACCATGTGAAAGGGGCCTAAAGTATAACTGATTTTGGATTGAGTGGAGAGTGATTAGAACATCTGTCAGCTTTTTATTGCAGTCTGTGTCTCCGTTAGGGAGATTCATCCTCCCCATTTGTCCTGTTTGTCATTATCACTGAGAGTGAAAGAAAATCCCAATTTGTCAGTTGTCACCAGAACAGGAATAGGGGGGGGAAATCTTGCAATGGAAATACTAGTTCTGGTGACAAGCAGGAAGTCCATCACTTTGGAGGGGTTTCCTTTCACTTCCTGTTTTGGCTATGGGACAGGAAGTAGAGACAAATCTTCCAAATAAAACACAAATGAAAAAACCCGATAGGGATTATACCCTCCCTTTTTTTTAAAAAAAAAGTTTTGTCTTTAGTTGTACTTTAAGGCAAATATAAATTAAATTTTCTAAATGTTCAAGTAATCTTAAAAACGTAACGTAATTTCAGTGGCTTTCAATCTTTGTGTTCACTCACACTGTGTGAGGAGACCTGCGTTGTTCTGCACCAGATAAGGTCACTGCTAAGGCACACAGTAAATAAATTGTTTTCCATGTGCCCCTCCACCCCACAATGCTGGTATGATGTGTGGAAAAATGCAACAGGTCGGGTTTTTCTTGCAGCACACTGGATGACATTGCATGTCACTACACTGCAGAGCAAAAACCTAAATTATTATGTGGCACTTCACAAAAAGTTATAAGACAGGAGAATGTCGCATGCGTTCCAAACACTTGCGCGATGCGTTCCAAACCATTTGCGACAATACACATCAGTGAAACCGTCAGATAATGTCGGCTCCCCATCACAGATTGCTCCGGAAGTGACGTTCCGTCTCCGCCATCTTGCTACACCCCACACTCCTGCACAGTAATGATAGAGTCATTGTCATGCATCCAATACGCATGAGAATGCAGTGAGGTGAAAAACCGCAAAAGGTTTACAACCCCTCAATGGACTGAAGAAGTGCAAACCTGCAAAAAGCACAAAAAATGCATTAGGTGTGAATCAGGCCTAACAGTATGCTTTAAAAATAGGGGTTTAGTTTGCACACATTTGCAAATACATGCATAAGCTGCAGAGTCACTTCACGACACCCCAATATTATCTACAGTCCTAACATTAAATATTGAGAGCCCCCACAGTGGGAGCACATGTATTATAATGGACAGGTGGAGGGAAGGTGAGCCTGGAGGGAGCCCACCCCCTCCTAAAGGCACAGGAGTGTTAGATGTACTAGCAGGTTTAGATACAATAAAAAAAACTAAAGCTGAACTCAAATTCACACTTGATAAAAGGAGTCACAGCAAACATTTTTTTCCCTTTTGGAATAAAGGTTTTACATAAATAAATACAACTGATCATTGCAAGTGCCCCTGCCAGTGTTAAATAAGTTTTCCTCATCCTTGTAACTGATACATTTTGCAAGAGAGCTTGTTCTTTTGAAAAACAAGAACAGACTTAAAGTGGAGTTCCACCCAAAAATTGAAATTGCACTTTTTGGAATCCCCCCCCCCCCTCCGGTGTCACATTTGGCACCTTTCAGGGGGGAGGAGGGAGCAGATACCTGTGTAATCCAGGTATTTGCTCCCACTTCTGGGCATAGGTCGCCTCGGCGATTGAGGCGACCTAAGCCACTTCCTGCGCCTACACTGTCCTCCCCCGCTGGATACCGACGGCAGCAGCCGAGAGCCGAGCGTCAGATCGGCTTCGGCTGCCGACAGGTAAGTGTCCATTTATTAAAAGTCAGCAGCTGCAGTATTTGTAGCTGCTGGCTTTTAATATTTATTTATTTTTAGGCGGACATTCGCTTTAAATAAAAGAAAACTAAATGCAGCCATCACATCTAAGAATTTGTAAGCTGCAATATAAGAAACGTTTGCAGAGAAAGACCTAATAGAGAGATATTATGATACTTGGGGAAAATGGCTAGATTTCAAGAAATCGGGGAAGTATGTGGAAATGTGTGATACAGGAGAATGAGAATACTAAATACTCAGAGCATGTATAGAAATGACTAGATGGGGAAGATTAAGAGGAAAAAAAGAAGGGAGTCTAGAAAGGACAGGGGGGTGGCCAGTTGTTTTTGTTTTTGCCAGTGTTTTTTTTTTTGGGGGGGGGGGGGTGTTCTTTTTAAGATCATGGATGGTATTTATCTGCATAAATGTTGATAATGTATGTTATGATGTCTTTCTTTGGAAAAATAAAATAAAAACGATTGAATAGTAATGTTTGCTTTAATACCACTTTACGTTTGTTATATATATATATATATATATATATATCCCCAGAATTATTATTTTTTAAATAGCAACTGTACTGGCGAGCGACAATTTCCAGCGCTGTATACCTGAAACCTTCCCAGCCTGAATATACCGTGACACTGGGTGACCTAGGATGGGACTGAATATCCCATAACAGGTGCTGTGTGTGCGCCGTGCGGTATCATCTGTCTAATTACATAGCAGACCCAGGAGGACATTTACCTTTATTATACAAATTGGTGTAGATCCTTGGTGCACCCACCTTCATTATCCTAGAATAAGGGGCATGGTGTAGATCCCCGGTGCGCCCACCTTCGTTATCCTAGAATAAGGGGCATGGTGTAGATCCCCAGTGCGCCCACCTTCGTTATCCTAGAATAAGGGGCATGGTGTAGATCCCCAGTGCGCCCACCTTCGTTATCCTAGAATAAGGGGCATGGTGTAGATCCTCGGTGCACCCACCTTCGTTATCCTAGAATAAGGGGCATGGTGTAGATCCTCGGTGCACCCACCTTCGTTATCCTAGAATAAGGGGCATGGTGTAGATCCTCGGTGCACCCACCTTCGTTATCCTAGAATAAGGGGCATGGTGTAGATCCTCGGTGCACCCACCTTCGTTATCCTAGAATAAGGGGCATGGTGTAGATCCTCGGTGCACCCACCTTCGTTATCCTAGAATAAGGGGCATGGTGTAGATCCTCGGTGCACCCACCTTCGTTATCCTAGAATAAGGGGCATGGTGTAGATCCTCGGTGCACCCACCTTCGTTATCCTAGAATAAGGGGCATGGTGTAGATCCTCGGTGCACCCACCTTCGTTATCCTAGAATAAGGGGCATGGTGTAGATCCTCGGTGCACCCACCTTCGTTATCCTAGAATAAGGGGCATGGTGTAGATCCTCGGTGCACCCACCTTCGTTATCCTAGAATAAGGGGCATGGTGTAGATCCTCGGTGCACCCACCTTCGTTATCCTAGAATAAGGGGCATGGTGTAGATCCTCGGTGCACCCACCTTCGTTATCCTAGAATAAGGGGCATGGTGTAGATCCTCGGTGCACCCACCTTCGTTATCCTAGAATAAGGGGCGCTCTCAGCCTCACATTAGGAGGGCAGGGTTCAAACTTTCCAGCTGCAGAGGGATAATCAGTGACAGGCACCCAGCACACATACCGGCTCCCTGTCAATGGATCCCCTTCATTGTGTGCACACAAATGCTGCTTTTAGGACGGCGTTGAATGGAATGCTCCCTGCATACATTTATCAGGGCTGCACAAAGGATTCACAATGGACACAAGTTGGGATACAATTTAGAAATGCATGCAGAGGGTGAGATCCTATACAGTCCACATACCTTGATCTGGTTCCTCTGGTCTGGCAAGCTGGTTCCCCATGGTACAGGAGAGCGGTCACACCTAGGACATTGCCCTGGGTAAGCAGGCTGTGATCAGGCACATATTCCAAGTCACTTCTGTAGCTGTACCTTTGTAATGTCAGTGCTGTGACACATAGGAAACTCTGCGTCTTTCTAGTACTGGGAGCTGTGTGCCTGTGTCAGGGCAGTGCTGGCCATCCCTCCTACCTAATTACAATACAGTGCACAGAAAGGCTGGGCTATGCACTTAATTAGCCGGCTGGCTGTAGGATTCAGCAAAGAATAGCGGTGACTCAACATGTGATGGAGGCCACATAGAGGCCAATGAGAGGCACTGCAAGCAGCTGGGAGGGGGGAGGACAGCAATGCATGCTGTACAACTGATGCTGGATGATAAAATCTCTTCCCAGCAACATCCACAGCTCCTGCTTATATCCAACCATTGCAAAATGTCACCGTTATTTCCCAAAATTCAGTTTTTTCATGTAATTAAATAAACTGGAATCAGAAAACTATTTAATACATTTAAAAAAGCAAATATTCCAAAACTAGACTGGCAGCAAACTCTGACATCAATGGGGAATTTTTAAAGCTGCTTAAAGTAGATGTGAACTCCAATTCAGTGGTCGTCACCTTGATAATGAGTGTGGCCCCTGACACTCCCAGAGGGGCGCACAACGGCAGCATGATTTCATGCGTTTAGGTGCATTGCGCCAACTTAGGCAGCCCATTTAAAGGAAACGCACCAATAATGTTGGTCCTGCTGCACTTGCTTGCAATGTACATGTATTGTAATGTATAATTTATTGCAGTCAATGCACGCTGAAAAAAAGCAGGAGTAAAATAAGCCCCATTAATGGTGACACTGGTAATAAGGGCTCTTTTAGACAGGCGGTAATGTGTATCAGCCTCTGAAAAACGATTTACAGTGGATTGCTTTTCAGAGGGGGGTATAGCAGCAGCTTTCAGGTGTTCTGGAGTCACTACCGACACTTCCTGAGATTTAATTATTATTATTTTTTTAATTGCTGAACATTAATTTTACTTTAGTGGGTCATGCCAAAACTGCAAGCTAAGTATTTGGCTCACGATTGCAGTGCAGCCCCAACGGTGCCACCTGTCAAATTTGCCAGTCCGAGTCATTCAGACATGGAGCTGTGGTTCGGCCCTGCCCCCTCTCCTGATTGGCTAACTGACTTTGAATGACAGCAGCGGGAGCCAATGGCGCCGCTGCTCTGTCCCAGACATTTAGGAGGGAGAGTCCCGGACGGATGAGACACTCGTGGACTTTGCTGGACACAGATGGGGCTCAGGTAAGTATTAGGGGGGCTGAGGGAGCTGCTGCACACAGAAGGTTTTTTGACTTTACAACCCCCTTAATGGCTTGTCTTGTCTAGAGGAGAGGAGAAACAGTAGACCAGCCTTTCTCAATCAGGTTCCGTGGATTCCTAGAGTTCCTCCAGAGGTTGCCAGGGGTTCTTTGAGCAATGAGCAATTTTTGCCACTCAGATAAGTTCCCACTGACACCAATAATCTTTTGAGCTATCTGTAGGTGGGAAATTCTTCTTAAAAAGTGGAGTTCCACCCTAAAGTGGATTCCTCCCCTCCTCCGGCACCACAATTGGCACCTTTCTTTGACAGGTATCCTTTCCCACTTCCGGGAGTCCGGGCCAAGGCCCGTGACATCACCGTGGGGCTCCCTCCTCCTCCCCTGGCCCAATAGGAGAGAGGAGCAGGGCCTCGCGCATGCGCAATAGGGTTCCCGGTGTGAAGCCAAAAGGCTACACTGCCAGGTTCCCTTACCCGCAATGGCGGCGGCAGCACCTGAAAGCTGATGGAAACATCAGCTGCGGTGCCGACATTGAGGGACTCCAGGACAGGTAAGTGTCCTATTATTAAAAGCCAGCAGCTGCAGTATGTGTAGCTGCTGGCTTTTAATTTTTTATTTTTTTTGGCCACCAATGTAAGGAGCATTCTTCCCACTGATCATTACACTAATGTACAGTGAGCTAAAGATATAGTAATTATTGGCAGGGGTTCCCTGAGCCTGGAAAGTTATTTCAAGGGTTTCTTCATGTAAAAAAGTTGCGAAAGTCTGCCCTAGGCCAGAACAAGCAATTAGCCCTTGTGGTGTAGGCGCAACCCCACGGCAAGGGATCATTTTTTAGTTGCCCAGAGTAAGGATTCACTGAAAGCTGCAGATTAAAATACTGGAAATGACTTAACGCTAAAGTATATATAAGATTTTAGTAATTAGGTTTACATCTAATTTAGGGTCACAAGTAACCTCAAACTGAAGTGTGGTGATGGTGAAGCACAAACATCTACACCCTTCACACAGCATCTTTCTATAGAAGATGCAGTTCTAGAGTTTTGGATATTTCTATACAGTCACTACAGGGGGGTGCAGAGGACACCAGTGCTCCCCTCCCCCCCACCCCCCACCATCACCTCCTGGAAGAGGTCCAAGGCTCATGGCGGCACCTTCCCCCTATTTTCAAGCCATGAAATCACATTACATGCTTATAATGGGACTCAATGGAACTGCTTACTGATCCTCCACCCCGATCAAACATGGGCTCTGTGCGCTGAGACTTTTACACACAGCTACTGATAAGTTGGGTGCATGTAAAAGATCCTGTAAACTATCCTGATAGGGGAAGTCCAGTTCTATTTTATTTTATATTACAGAACTGCATATGACGCGTGTTTTCTTGTTGTGGAATGCCGCGTACACACGATCATTATTCACGGCGGTTAAAAAACCGCCGTGAATAATGACATTAAAAACGAGGGAACAGCTTGTTCCCCACACACGGTCGTTTTTCACGTCATTTTTTCTCTTGTCGAGAAAAACGACCGTCTGTGGGCTCCGCGGCAGTGTTTCCCTATGGGAAAACAGCCGCAGAAAAAAATTACGGGAAAAACAACGAGAAAAATTAGAGCATGTTCTAATTTTTCTCGTCGTTTTTAATGCCGTTTTTCACGACGGGAAAAATGACAAAAAGACCACACACGGTCGTTTTTCTTGTTGAAAAAAAAAATGTCATTTTTCACGACGTGAAAAATTATCGTATGTACGCGGCATTAGTGTTTCCTTTTCAGCGAGCTCTCAATATGGGGCACAACAGAAGGCTCTCAATGGGGGCGAAAAAATTACCTGCCTTTTTTTTTCTCTAGTACGCCACACTGCATTTATTTTGGCCATATATGCATGTTGAGGTACCATTGAAAATAAATGGCAACACACCACAACACGCCATACACACTGCACGTTAGCAGGCTTGACAACACGTGGTACAATGCACATACAAATGTGTGATGGGGTCCTTGTTCTTTCTACACCTATAACCATAAATAAATATATAGAACCCATCACTAACCTCAAACAAGCCAACAATTTCATATCTTGCCAATAGCTCAAGACCAGCCTTTTTCAACCAGGGTGCCAAAAATTGCCCCAAAATTGTAAATAAGTCAGCAGATGGATGAAGCCTGCCTTTTAGTTATACAAGCCACAGGTTTTCATTGTGCACCATTACAAACTTTCAGTTAATGCCATCCTAACAACCAATGACATCATCGATGATAAGAAGGACGTCAGCCGCCTGCACAGCATCCTTGTTTGCTAATTCCCTGCCCCTCTCTTTGAGAACTGGGCTCACATTGGCTGAGTGAGGGAGAGAAACGTAAGGAAAAGAGTAATATTGGACAACTAGTCAGTACCAGTGTGCAAAGATATATTTGCTTTAGAAGAATAAATCATTCGTAACGACGGGTGTCCTATATGTGTGGATGTTGCTTCGTTATGTAAAACTATTATGCCGCGTACACACGCTCGGAATTTCCGACAACAAACTTTCGATGGGAGCTTTTGGTCAGAAACTCCGACCGTGTGTAGACCCCATCGGACATTTTCTGTCGGAATTTCTGACAACAAAAATTTGAGAGCTGGTTCTCAAATTTTCTGACAACAAAACTTGTTGTCGGAAATTCCGACCGTGTGTACACAATTCCGACGCACAAAATTCCACGCATGCTCGGAATCAAGCAGAAAAGCCGCACTGGCTATTGAGCGTAATTTTTCTCGGCTCATCTTACGTGTTGTACGTCACCGCGTTCTTGACGTTCGGAATTTCTGACAACATTTGTGCGACCGCGTGTATGCAAGACAAGTTTGAGCCAACATCCGTCGGAAAAAAAATCCACAGTTTTGTTGTCGGAATGTCCGATCGTGTGTACACGGCATTAGTTTCATTTTTCACACTTTAGAATAGGGTGCCTCAAGATTGTGCAGAATTTTAAAGGGTGTCTTGACTGAAAAAAGCTTGAGAAACAGTGCTCTAGACACACACGCTCCAAGGCCAATACTGGCAGAAGCTGCTTGGCCTTCTGTTATTTATTTTTTTATTTTGGTTTATGTTACGAGGTCTATCAGTTGAGCTTGAAGGTACACAACCTATTGGTCCCATTCACACAAGCTCGGTCCTCTGCAGTTTGTTAAACAAATACACGTTATTGCATGGTGCAATGGGCGTTAATGTGTGTTGCTTTAAGGCAGCCCAATAATTTCAGTTTTCTGCCTAACATACCACAATGGACCTAAAATCATACATGCATATTTTTCATCAGTGCTGCCCAACACTAAAGCCCTGTACACACGATTGGTTTTACCGATGAAAACAGTCCGATGGACTTTTTTCATCGGACAAACCGATCGTGTATGGGCCCCATCGGTCTTTTCGGTGTTAAAAAATAGAACATGTTTTAAATTTATCCGATGGAAAAAAAAACGATTGCAAATTATTATCGTCTGTGGGGAACTCCATCGGATAAAAAACCCATGCATGCTCAGAATCAAGTCGATGCATGCTCTGAAGCATAGGATTTCATTTTTCTTGGCTCGTCGGAGTGTTTTATGTCACTGCGTTTGGGACGATCGTTTTTTTGACTGATGGTGTGTAGGCAACACTGATGGAAGTCAGCTTCATCGGATTTCCGATGGAAAAATCCATAGGAAATCCGATCGTGTGTACAGGGCTTAAAGCGGAGGTGCAGCCAATACTAACAGTGTAGCTGCTGACTTTTAATAAGGACACTTACCTGTCCTACTCGCCCGCGATGTCGGTCCCGCCACGGCAATCGATCGCTGCTGGCAGGTCCCGGCTCCTCCATCCTGAGTAAGGGAAACCGGCAGTGAAGTCGTAAGGCTTCACTGCCCGTTTCCTACTGCGCATGCGCCACTCGCACGGCGCTTTGTGAATGGGCGGCTTGCCTCCTGGGATACACACAGTTCCCAGAAGGCAGCGCGGCCCATTCACAAGAACAGGAAACGGAAGGAGACCCACCGCGGACGAGAAGAAGAACATTAGAGGCAGATTAGGGGACTTCCGCATAGCAACAGACATTTAGGGTGAGTATAAAAAAAAAAATTCTATTAATTTTTATTTATTTTTTTATGATTTTTAATGTATAGATTTTTTCAGGGTGGACCTCCGCTTTAAGGGTGCTTAGGTAAGGTGGGTTGGGGTGCTATCCAGAAACTATGGCACCACAGCGCATCCACTGAAGTTATCGCATTGCATCCTTTGCATTTATTGTAGCATTTATCACAGCATTATCAGGGTGCACTGGTGTGAAGGAGTCCTTGGGGCCCCAACACATCCCATTGTGTTACCGCTGCAGTACTTTGTGCCATGCGTTACCTTGTGTTGTGGTCTACAAATAAGTATGAAGGGGGCCTTTGTGCCCAAAATAACACTGATCTGCTTGGATCACCTTGTCTACATGTATATCAAGTGACTGTTTCTGCCTACATGGGAAAATATGTGGATTATTACTATACAGGGAAGGGCGACCTCTTTGGTTCTGTAAGCTACAGGCATTGGCCTACTGAGCCTAAGAATCCATTTTCATTTGTGAGATGTGTTATTAAGTGTTATGTCACATGTTACAATGCACTCCTGCCAACCCACCAAAATGTTCCATGTAAAAAAAATTGTAACACAACATACTATGATACAGTGTGCATACCTCCCAACTTTTGAACTTCCCAATGAGGGCCACTTGAGGCAAGAGACAACCTGCGGCCCGCGCCGCAAAATGTAGGTGTGTAATGTACAGAGAACAGGGGTCAGGAGTGTGTAATGTACAGAGCGCAGGGGTCAGGAGTGTGTAATGCACAGAACGCAGGGGTCGGGAGTGTGTAATGCACAGAATGCAGGGGTCAGGAGTGTGTGATGCACAGAATGCAGGGGTCAGGAGTGTGTGATGCACAGAATGCAGGGGTCAGGAGTGTATGATGCACAGAATGCAGGGGTCAGGAGTGTGTGATGCACAGAATGCAGGGGTCAGGAGTGTGTGATGCATAGAATACAGGGGTCAGGAATGTGTAATGCACAGAATACAGGGGTCAGGAGTGTGTAATGCACAAAACGCAGGAGTCAGGAGTGTGTGATGCACAGAATACAGGGGTCAGGAGTGTGTGCTGCACAGAACGCAGAGGTCAGGAGTGTGTGATGCACAGAATACAGGGGTCAGGAGTGTGTAATGCACAGAATACAGGGGTCAGGAGTGTGTGATGCACAGAATGCAGGGGTCAGGAGTGTGTGATGCATAGAATACAGGGGTCAGGAGTGTGTAATGCACAGAATACAGGGGTCAGGAGTGTGTAATGCACAAAACGCAGGAGTCAGGAGTGTGTGATGCACAGAATACAGGGGTCAGGAGTGTGTGCTGCACAGAACGCAGAGGTCAGGAGTGTGTGATGCACAGAATACAGGGATCAGGAGTGTGTGATGCACAGAATTCAGGGGTCAGGAGTGTGTGATGCACAGAATGCAGGGGTCAGGAGTGAGTCTGTGCCTGTGAGTCATCCAGCTCTCCCTGGATTTCTGCCCAACCCAGGACAAAACACAGACAGGCTTAGCTGCCAGCCAAGCCTGCAAACATTTACCTACACTTACACCAAAAAATAAACTATCTATATTTTTAGCACTAGAGGGTGCTATGTATAAAAAATAAATAAAAAATGAGGGTTTACAACCCCTTTAATTAACAAATATAATGCAGTTTTCACCATTTTGACCAGTTCCTCCAGTCTTAGTTGGTAGGCTCAGCAGACTGACCGTAGTAAAAAATGGTTTTGTTCAAGCATGTTTATGAAATTTTCACAGTGGTCTTTATCAAGTCCAGTTTCACCAAACACCTTAAAGCTAGATTCCAGGCACAAAATGTTTTTGCCCAATAGCCACAAAGAATATAAAGGTATATCCACTTTGTGTACACCAAATGCCTTGGCAAACCCAGATATTACACCGCAAAAGTAATGGTGATATCATCACTGTGCTTTACATAGCCTATGCAGAGAACAGGACGTTGGGAGGAGCCCAGCACCTCCACCCAGGGAGGAGCCCAGCACCTCCACCCAGGGAGGAGCCCAGCACCTCCACCCACAACAGGCAGCCTGTAGAAAACTACAAGAGGGGGGCGGAGAGAAGTCACCCTGTCATCCAGCCACTCTGCACAAGGAGAGATCAGCAGTGATTGGTCTTGTGGTAGTCTGCAATGCATGTGCATTGCCTTAGTGCGTAGGGTGCAGTGGCGGCCCGTCCATAGGGGGCGCCCGGGCGCCACCCCCCCTCCTGTGGTCACCAAAAAAATAAAAAAAATAAACGGGCCCTTTTAAGAGTTTTTTTTTTTAATGTCTTTTTTTCACACATGGTGGCGCGACCATAGTGGGCGCAGAAGCGCTGCTACCGCTCGCTTCGGCGCCCGGCCGTCACTCACCTCAACAATACATAGGTTCATTGCATGAACCTATGTATTGCTGCCGCCCACTATTCAGATGGCCGGCCCCTTGAGCGCCGGCCATCTGAATCACAGCGTCTGATTGGCCTTTAGAAGTGCCTATCAGAGCCAGCAGGCTCTGATAGGCTTCCCGACTACAGCCTGAGGGCTGTAATCGGCTTCTAAATATCTAATGAGAGGACGCACAGGGGTGCGTTCCCTGGCCAATCAGGTTCACTGGGTCTGGTTACCGGTAACCTGATTGGCTGAAGCGACATCGAGGGCGGGAGAAGACATCGAGGACGGAAGAAGGACGGCGCTGACTCGAGGAAGGTAAGTGCAGGGCTGGGGGGGAGAAACTGGCTGTATTATGAGGACAAACTGGCTGCATATGGGGGAGAAACTGGCTGCATATGGGGGAGAAACTGGCTGTATTATGGGGGAGAAACTGGCTGCATTATGGGGGAGAAACTGGCTGCATTATGGGGGAGAAACTGGCTGCATATGGGGGAGAAACTGGCTGCATTATGGGGGAGAAACTGGCTGCATTTGGGGGAGAAACTGGCTGCATTATGGGGGAGAAACTGGCTGCATATGGGGGAGAAGCTGGCTGCATTATGGGGGAGAAACTGGCTGCATTATGGGGGAGAAACTGGCTGCATTATGGGGGAGAAACTGGCTGTATTATGGGGGAGAAACTGGCTGTATTATGGGGGAGAAACTGGCTGCATATGGGGGAGAAACTGGCTGCATTTGGGGACAAACTAGTGGTGTTTGGGCACAGTGGCTGCGTTTAATGGGCACAGTGGCGGCAATTGATGATTTTTTTTTTTTCAGTTTGTTTGCGCCCCCCCAAAAAATTTGAGCACCAGCCGCCACTGGTAGGGTGTCATTCAAAATGAATAGCACCACAGGCAGCAATGCATGTAAAGTTACCCCAACACAAAGATGAGATCTTTTTGGTAAATTTGGTCCTGCCACCAACTGGAAACTGAAGCCTGGACCATAGTAACTTTGTTAACCACTTATCTATCACGCTGCAATCTATCATGCTGCACTGTTATCTAATTGCTACATGCAGCGGTCTCTCCTAATTGCTATTCTTAACATCTGTGAGCCCCGGAAAGAACATTTCCCACCAAATACCATGCTAAGCTGGTGTCACATTAATCAGGTCAGGGATGTGCGTAGGAAAAGCTTGCTGTGATTTTGAGTTTGAAATCTGCAGAACACCATAACACCCATCTGACATCATCCTCAGGAGGAATCATTAGGACGACCAGTTTTGTTTAGAATTTTTCGCTCTGGTTTTGGCTGGTTCAGTCATTATCTGTGAACATATTTCCTTTTTCCACTCTGTCACTGCCCGGGCTATAGATAGAGCATTCAACTGTTTTATCTATGGACAGCGGCTGAAATGTCAGAGGAAGTCGGTGTTATATATACACAGTTCAATGTCCTGTCACTGTTCACCCACTAAAGAAGGGTCTTTGCACACTGTACTAATGTATGAAACATCAGATCTTCCTGGCACATAAAAATTCCTTTAGCTATAATAAAATCTAATAAAGGAAGGTGTGATTTACAGTATGTGCAATTGTGCATGCACAGGTACTTGCGCGTATTCATGCATAAATAATGCAAATTTTGAATTATTATTTTTTTACTGATCTAAATGTGGTGCTAGTTTATTGGTATGTATGCGCCTGTGTGTACAGGCCCATTGAAAGGCATTGAGATTGGTTTAAAAAAAAAACTTAGACTGGGTTCACACTAGTGCGAATTGGATGCAGCTTTCACCGCATCCAATTCGCATGACAGGAGATTGTGACCGGCTCTCTATGGAGCCAGTTCACACATCTCCGTGGCGGCTATGGAGCGGCTTGCACAGGAGTCCTGTGCGTCTTCTGGTCCCTTTCAGGGCCAAATTTAAGCAAAAATTTGGCCCTGATTCATCCCTAAAACTGAGAACAGGGACGCACCAAACCCCTGCTGTGAGCCGCATCCTGCAGCAGTGTGAACCTAGCCTTAATGTTTAAAATGTGGCATTTTTGGCACTCAAAAGCCTCGTACACACGACCGAGTTTCTCGGCAAGAACCAAGAAGAAACTTGCTGGCAGAGCTTTCTTGCCGAGTAAATCGGTCGTTTGTACGCGGCTTTTAGTTTTCTTGTCAAGAAAACTGACAAGAATCTCGACGAGAAAAATAGAGAACCTGCTCTCTATTTTCTCGTCAGGATTCTCCATTTTCTCGTAGAGATTCTTGTCAGCCTGTTTCTCGACGAGAAAAGTGTGTGTGTACACTTACCTGTCGCCGTGGAAACCCGTGCATGCTCGAAATGACTCTTGACGCATGCGCGGTAGCTTCCTAGGCATAGGTAGGGTGTAGCAAGATGGCGGCGACGGCATCGAATGTGACAAGCGCACACTCATCGTAGTCGATGACGTCACCGCGTTCGCTCCATTCAAAGAACCGCGGGTTCTTTGAATCGTACGTGTGTACACTCGGCCGGGACAAGCTTCTTGTCCAAGAATCTCGTCAAGAAAAACGACAAGTTTTTTCCTGACGAGATTCTCGGCCGTGTGTACGAGGCTTTATGCAGAAGTCCTAAAAAATTAATGTTTTGGTAAGTAATCACAAGCATTTACAGGTGCATGGTATTTAGAAGTGCATGCCTGTAAACTGATTTTATTGGCTGTAATACTCATTATTTATTCTGCCCACTGGAATTAATTTATGTGCATACACACCTGTTCAGAGAATTTTTATTTTCTATGTCTCTGAACACTGCTCTAAAATATGAGCCTAACCACCCCATGTGCATGGGTAAATTGGCTAATACTGAGCTGTGTTCAGAAGCATAAAAAAAGGCTTTTTTTTCCTGTGTGTCGAAGGCCTTATAGTAAGTAATAAAAACATAATATATATAGTATAAGTATCTATATATATATATATATATATATATATATACATATATATATATATATATATATATATATATACAGTACGCAAGTACATACGATTTTCCTTTTCTAAAACATACTTCTGAAAGATTGGCTCAAATGCCACAAAATATCCCGCTTACAATATGCCAAGCAGCACAGAGAGAAGCCTCAAACCTTCTGGCACAAAGTCATTTGGAGTAAGGAGACCAAAATTTTGCTTTTTGGCCACAACCATAAAAGCTACATTTGGAGAGGAGTCAACAAGGCCTATGATGAAAGGTACTGATGTTTTGGGGATGTGTGAGCCACAAAGGCACAGGAAATTTGGTAAAAATTGTTGGTAAGATGAATGCAGTATGTTATGAAAAAATACTGGAGGAACATTTGTATTCATCAGCCAGGAAGCTGAGCATGGGACGTACTTGGACATTCCAACATGACAATGATCAAAAACACAAGGCCACGTCTACCTATCATTGGCTACAGCAGAATAAAGTGAAGGTTCTGGAGTGGCCATCTCAGTCTCCTGACCTCAATATCATTGAGCCACTCTGTGGAGATCTCAAACGTGCAGTTCATGCAAGACAGCCCAAGAATTTACAGGAACTGGAGGCTTTTTGCCAAGAAGAATGGGCAGCTTTAACATCGGAGAAGATAAAGAGCCTCATCCACAAATACCACAAAAGACTTCAAGCTGTCATTGATGTTAAAGGGGACAATACACAGTATTAAGGACTGGGGTATGTAAACTTTTGATCAGGGTCATTTGGGTAGTTTCTGTGATTATGATTTAAAAAGAGTAAAGACAGTTGATTGATAATAAATGGCTTTAGCCAAACACTAACCATGAGTGAAAGAAACGTTTTTGTGTTATCATTCATATTCTCTAAAAAATGGCCAAGAAATCATGAATTCTGACAGGGTATGTAAACTTATGAACACAACTGTGTGTGTATGTGTGTGTGTGTGTATATATATATATATATATATATATATATATATATATATATATATATATATATATATATATATACTTTTTGTAATTTTTTTACTGTTAGGCCTCGTACACACGACCGATTTTCTCGGCAAGAACCAGCAAGAAACTTGCTGGCAGAGAGGTCTTGCCGAGTAAATCGGTCGTGTGTACGCTGCTATCGGGTTTCTCGTCGAGAAAACCGACAAGAAACCTCGACGAGAAAATAGAGAACCTGCTCTCTATTTTCTCGTCGAGATTCTCGGCATGTTTCTCGACGAGAAAAGTGAGTGTGTGTACACTTACCTGTCCGCCCGGAAGCCCGCGCATGTTCGAAATGAATTCGACGCATGCGCGGTAGCTTCCTAGGCATACGTAGGGTATACCAAGATGGCGGCGACGGCATCAAATGTGACGAGCGCATGCTCGACGTAGTCGATGACGTCACCGCGTACACTCCTTTCAAAGAACCGCGGGTTCTTTGAAACGAGCGTGTGTACACTCGGCCGGGACAAGTTTCTTGTCCAAGAATCTCGTCGAAAAAAACGACATGTTTTTTTCAACGAGAATCTCGGCCGTGTGTACGAGGCCTTACAGCCTTATTTGGTTAATGTAAAGGTGGTAATGTGATGGAAATGGTGTTATAATGTTTGAAAGTAACAGTATGTAAACTAGAGTCATCTATTAAAATAAACTAATGGAAAAAAATGAACTAAAAATTGGCTTCTTTTTATTTAAAGGGATCCTTGGCGTTTGTGTGACATTACTTACACATCACAGAGAAACATCAGTATATTTATATATCACTAGTGATGATGTTTTATTCAGCTTCGTATTCCCAATTGTTTAAAAATAGCAGCAACATTATATACAAAGACGGAACCCTTTCAGAGAAAATGGAAATTTTAAGAACATTGAGATTTTAAAATAAACATTTTACAACTTATGGAGAACCTAAAAGAGAGTTCAAACAATACATCATTTTTTTCTTATAATCAGAATATCTTATGACGAGCTGCCGTCTGCGCTTTCCTTTGTTTGTTATATAGTTGCCTGTATGTAAAGACAAAGTGACCTTGACTGCTTGTGGCCTGACCAAGCATAAGAAAACAAATACGGAAAGTACCTAGGAAAGAAAACTTACAAATGGATTTCGGCTGAAAGCAAACTTATAATGTCGGAAGACAAGCTAAAGTAACACTGATACTGGAGCATCACCCTGGGGTGCCATATCCAACCTTCATAGAGACTCTTTTGCTTCCCCAGGTTGTCACTGGTGTCCCCAAACTCATATGTAAATGTTTTAATAAAGGTACTTTTTTTGTGTAAACTTTGTTTATTAGGTTCGGTCAAAGCTTGACATACCGGTACATTTGCAGTACCAGCGTGATGGTGACACATATTTTGTCGTTACATTAGAAAACAATAAGAAAAGGTAACATGTAGTAACAGAAATAGATACAACATGAAGAGGTTTGCTTGTACATAGAGGGTACATGTCCCCTGTGTTTCTACCAGCCCGCTATCTTATAATAGGCTCAGGATTCCAACCGCCAACAACATAGTGGCCGGCAGGGCAGGCTGCCCCTCACAGGGCTAGCCCCCCGCTTCCCGTCGGCCTCGGCTGATGGTCTGGGTTTGCCCCTCGACACCGCCCCAGCCTGGGCCCCACACAAGGGGAGGGGGGTAACCAGGACCTCCAACTTATTGGCTCTCTTTTATCTATGTCATGATGATCTGAGTTAAAAGTGTTCATATGCATGTAAACTAAGCATCCTTTGAGGCTTCTGAAGAAGTATTCACAAAACGCATCAACAATATCAAGAAAATAATGTTAAATACTACAACAGCCGGGGGGGAGAGGAGGAAAGCCAAAAGCACTGCTGTGGTGGGGGCACAAAATGGGGTGAAGCCCGGCAGTAGGGGGAATCGGCACAGCACAGGGTGATTAGGGTGGGCCCAGGCACAGCTGGCACACCCCCTGCGCACGCCCATGCTTTCACCTGAAAATCAAAGGAGTCGGGTAGAAATTTGTCAGGCAAACAGTGGCTGCATCTGTTCACATGGGCTGCTATGGCTATTGTTACATTGTTGTATATACTTTTGAGTTTAGGTGAACAATGGTGTACAGTACATACATTGCTTCATATATTAGTGTACAGTATATACATAGCTGCATATCTTTTCTACGGCTACTATCACAATTCCTTCAGTAATGGAACAGAATTTATCTCTTTGAGCATTGAAGTAAATATACTCAAAGACGGCTCCGGACAATCACCAAATACTGAATGCTGCTCCAGTAGTTAAATTACCAGCAGTTGAACATAATTACTGTCGAATGTGACCTCTAACTTTCCCATTTACTATGTCAGTAAGTAAATAAGGAAATCTCTTCACTTTGGCTTCCTGTTAGAGAATTCCTTTGGGGGAGATCTCCAAACTTTTTGCCGGTTCAATGACTTTCCAGTAACTGGACACACAAAATAATTTTATGTAGCATATAAACCAAATAGACTTTAAAAAATAAATAAAAAAATCTATATAAATATTGGCACACCATGGACCCCCAGTTGGTAATAAAATCAGAAATGCAATTTTCATTACCTTTTTTATTCATACAAATATAAAGTATTTCAAGCGTTTCAGTAAAACGAAAAAAAAATAAAAAAATAGTATGGATTCTTGTACTTAAAGTGGGACTCCAGCCAATTTCTTTACATTTTGGATAGCGTAGGGCTTTTATTGCTGTTTGTATCCCTTTTGGGAAGTTTCTCTCTCACTTTATTTCCCGGCAATAAGAACATGTTTTAGTTCATATGGTAAGAGTTTAGAAACTAAAATGTGTCCTTCTTTGAGATATTAGAAAGGTAGGAGGTATGGTCTCACAGCGGGAGTTCTGCTCTCCAGCAGACTTTGCAAGGGATCATCATATCCTATAATTTAAGTTCTGATCTTAAAGCGGAGTTTCACCCTAAATTACAAGACTATATCATGCTGATCATCCCACCACATACATCTACATAAGCCAAAAGATTTTGTATTATGTGTTTACAATACCGTATATTCGATGTATAAAAGTTTGACTTCCGGGGTTTTCTTCCACGGGAGTAGGCGTCTCCACTCTTCCCCAGCGCCGCAATGTCTCCTGGGAGGACGGCGTCATGCTTCCCAGGAGACAATGCGGAACGCCGTCCAGCGAATGCCATCACAACGGGGCGTGTACTTTCAACGGCGTCGACCGTTGTGATGGCAACCATTCACCGCTTCCAGGAAGTCAGTGCTTGTGGGCTTCACAATGCCCACAAGCAAAATGGGAAATGACAGCATCGGGTTTTATAACTTTATCTTATCTAAGAAAACGGACGGGGGATGCTTTTTGGCACTGTACAAGTGAGTACATACTTGTAATCTAAAAACCATTGTATGCAAACGAAAAAAAAAAAAAACGATTGGCCGCGGAACCTCCGCTTTAACTCACCATTAGATTGTCTGCTGTTTTAGAACAAAGCAAACATGAAACATATCCAGGTTAGTGTTAGGGCTTAATGCTGTGGGTTTCTAGCAGACATGTGCAAAAGGAAAAAATTCGTTTCGTTTCGTTTTAATTCGTTAATTAATTAATTTCGTTTAGTTAGATTCGTTAAATTTGTTAAATTCGTTTTCGGATTTCGTTTTGTTTTCGACCGAATTCGAAAATCGGTCGCATTCAAAAATATTTCAACCGAATTCGAAAATATTTCTACCGGATTCGAAATTATTTCAACATGATTCGAAATTATTTCAACCGCATTTGAAACTATTTCAACCGGATTCGAAAATATTTTGCGACCCGACTTTGGGTCCACGTATCTCAGGGTCACTTAGTAATGTTATAGTGCTAGTTCTACTGTGTTTGCATACCAAATTTGGGGTTTCTAGCTACAAGTGGCCCCGAGATATGTGGCCCAAAATTCGGGTCGCAAAATGTCATTCTCTGCTGCAGAAAATTGTTTGACATTTTGCGACCCGATTTTGGGTCCACGTATCTCGGGGTCACTTAGTGATAGAAACCCCAAATTTGGTATGCAAACACAGGAGAACTAGCACTACAACATCCCCAAATTTGGGGTTTCTATCGCCAACTAACCCCGAGATACCTGGACCCAAAGTCGGGTCGCAAAATATTTTTGAATCCGGTTGAAATAGTTTCAAATGCGGTTGAAATAGTTTTAAATGCGGTTGAAATAATTTCGAATCATGTTGATACTATTTAAAGCGGATTCGAAAATATTTTGTGACCCGACTTTGAAAAAAAAATTAAATTGATTCTACCAGTCTGCAGGAGATCTGCAAAAAAAAAAAAGAAGTGAAATGGCTGTTAATAGTCTACAGGAGATCTGCTAAAAAAAGAAATAGATGCTAATAGTCTGCAGGAGACCTGGTGAGAAAACTAAATAAATGCTAATAGTCTGCAGGAGATCTTATGTAAAAAATAGTAATCTGCAAAAAAAATTAAACATGAAATAGATAGTATCTATATTCTATTCTATTGTTTTTCTAGTGTATTCTCTATTTCTATTCTAATCTATTCTATCCAAAGTTAAAATTAATTAATTACATTTTTTTAATTCCTACTATTCGAAATTCAAATTTATTCTATTCGAAATTCGAATTTCATAAGATGGTTGCATATTCTTTCTATTTTATTCTATTAAATTATATTTTTTTCTATTCTGTTCTAATCTTTTCTATTTGAATTATAAATTTTGAAAGATGGGTAGTTACTTACTTATATACATCTGTCACATAAAAAAAAAAGATGTGAAATGGCTGTCATGGATGTCGATCGCAAGGCAAGTACATATGCTGTATGTCATTGTCCGAGTGCCACGTGATCGGCCACGAGTGCCACGTGACCGGCCACGTGACCAAGTTGTGGATTGTCCACTTGCCACGTCACCTGCCACAAGTTATGGGGTTCCTAGCACCAAGTGACCCCCAGATATGGGCGATCTGTCAAGTGCTTTTCTGCAGCAGAGAATTACATTTTGTGACCCGACTTTGAGGCCACGTATCTCGGGGCCACTTATAGCTAGAAATCCCAAAATATTTGGTATGTAAACACATTACAACTGGCACTACAATAACCCCAAATTTGGGATTTCTATCACCAAGTAACCCCGTTGTAATGCTAGTTCTACTGTGTTTGCATACCAAATTTGGGGTTTCTAGCTATAAGTGGCCCCGAGATACGTGGCCCCAAAGTCGGGTCACAAAATGTCATTCTCTGCTGCAGAAAAGTACTTGACATATCGCCCATATCTGGGGGTCACTTGGTGCTAGGAGCCCCATAACTTGTGGCAGGTGACGTGGCAAGTAGACAATCCACAACTAGGTCACGTGGCAGGTCACGTGGCACTCGTGGCCGTTCACGTGGCACTCGTGGCAGGTGTTGTGGCAAGTGGACAATGACATACAGCATATGTACTTGCCTTGCGATCGACATCCGTGACAGCCATTTCACATCTTTTTTTTTATGTGACAGATGTATATAAGTAAGTAAATAACCTTCTTCCAAAATTTATAATTCAAATAGAAAAGATTAGAACAGAATAGAAAAAAAATATAATTTAGAAGAATAAAATAGAAAGAATATACAACCATCTTCTGAAATTCGAATTTCGAATAGAATAAATTTGAATTTCGAATAGTATGAATTCAAATTTTTTAATTAATTAATTTTAACTTTGGATAGAAAAGATTATAATAAAATAGAAAATAGACTAGAAAAACAATAACCCCAAATTTGGGGTTTCTATCACCAAGTAACCCCGAGATACATGGACCCAAATTCGGGTCACAAAATATTTTCGAATCCGGTTGAAATAGTTTCAAATGCAGTTGAAATAATTTCGAATCATGTTGATACTATTTCAACCGGATTCGAAAATATTTTGCGACCCGACTTTGGGTCCATGTATTTTGGGGTTACTTGGTGATAGAAACCCCAAATTTGGAGATGTTATAGTGCTAGTTCTACTGTGTTTGCATACCAAATTTGGGGTTTCTAGCTACAAGTGGCCCCGAGATATGTGGCCCCAAAATCGGGTCGCAAAATGTCATTCTCTGCTCCAGTAAAGTGCTTGACATTTTGCGATCCGACTTTGGGTCCACGTATCTCGGGGTCACTTAGTTATAGAAACCCCATATTTGGTATGCAAACACAGAAGAACTAGCACTACAACATCTCCAAATTTGGGGTTTCTATCACCAAGTAACCCCGAGATACATGGACCCAAAGTCGGGTCAAAAATATTTTTAGATTCGAAAAAATTCGGATTCGGTTAAATTCGTTAGTATTGTAATTCGGTAATTCGGATGCATCCGAATGTCTGAATAATGAAAAATTCGTCCGAATTTCGATTCGGAACGAAACTAAATGCACATGTCTAGTTTCTAGTTCTGGGGGTTAAAATTACACTAATGGCATAACTTTTGTAGCGACCTCACCCCTCTCACCCCTTCTCATGCTCGGCTTGTCTGTCTTTGTCTAGGGGTTTTAGTACCGGGGGGAGGGATGAGATACACCACGGCCCATGTCCTCCATAGTGACGAGGTAAGGGCCAGAAAGATAGGGCTTTGTGTAGGTGTCCTAGAGTCAAGTCCTGTCCTTCGTCCTTGACTCCCCCTTTGCTCCTAGTAACCAGAGTTCCACACACTGAATAGGTCCAACACAGTTTTATTCTTCTCAGCGAACAAACATACAGCACAGTCAAGTTGGGACCTTTGCAACAGTTCAGTATTAATGGGAGTAGGTCGAGGCACAATCCTTCCCGATATAGCTAACCACTGTGGTGTCACCAGTGGCGAATAGTCACTGCCACTGACTATGTGAAATAGAACATGAATTACCTTCACTAGCACGGCTCCTGTCGAGGGAAAGACATCCGTCCAAGGGAGGTACCGGAGGCCTCTCTGTCACCAGCAATGCTGTGCCGGACTCTCCAAGTTCTGCTCACCAGTCCTCACGAACTCAGACACGGGCACCCAAGGAATTAGGGCCCCCTCGGATTCCTCCACCCTCGCGGAACTCAGTCTATGGTACTGAGCCCAAGGCATCCGCCATAGTACCTCACCCCAGGCTAAAGGTGCCTGAGATGGACTCCATCTCCAGTTCCGGCCAGGCCAAGGGGCACCTGGGCCCGGAACACCAGAACGCCAGCACCCAAGCTGAAGGTGCCTGGGTGCGGCTGCGTCCTCCAGACTCTGAACCCCGTGGTAAGGGCGTCCGCCCCTTTTATCCCCTCTCCCTTTGCGTCACAGCGGGTTCCCCGCCCCGCTGTACCAGCGCCAGGGGAGGACAAAAAGGCACAGTCTTGCGGTGTGAGTTCAACCCCGGCCCCAGGCAACAACGCCACCTGTAGGCCGCAGGGAACCTCACACCAACAGAGTCCTCCAAGAACCATAAAAGGGTCTCAGATTCCCTAACAATCAATGCATCTGGGTTACACTACCACCCAGATGCTTCCCCTAAATTCAAATACCCGCTACACTTTCTTTTCTTAGTTATGGATAAAGTGAAGAGGGATTTTTATTAATGTCTGTGCCCCCGTTAGGGAGATTCCCCTTCTCTATTTGTCCTGTTTACCATAATCATCGAAAATGTGAAAGTAAAAGAAAATCCCACATTTTGGGTTGACACCGCAACAGGAATAATGTGTGGTTAATTTTAAAGATTAATGCTATGATTAGTTTTAGTTTTGGGGGTTAATGTTATGGCTATTATTAGTGATGGGATAGATATTAAAGTTATGGTTAGGGGGTAGAGTTAGTGTTGGGGGTTAATTTTAGTGTTAATGTTAGAGTTAGTGTTGGGGGTTAATGTTAGCGGTAAGAGCTACTGTAAGGGGGTTAATTTTGGGGTTACTATTGGGGGTAATGTTAACGTTATCGTTTGGGTAATGATAGTAGTTAGAGTTAGTGTTTGGGGTAAATTATGGAGTAAATATTAAAGTTAATGTGGGGAGATAACATTAGGGTTAATGTTAAAGTTAGTGTTAGGGTAAAGTTAGTGTTATGGGTTAGTATTAGTGCTTATTGTTAGTGCTGGAGGTGAACATTTGAGTTAATATTAGTATTGGGATTATTGTTCAGGTTAATATTATAATTAGTATTTGGGGTTATTGTTAAACCCCTTTTACACTGGGGCATTTTTCAGGCGCTTTTGGGCTAAAAATAGCGCCTGTTAAGCGCCTGAAAAACGGCTCCCCTGCAGTGTCAATGTGAAAGCACGAGGGCTTTCACACTGAGGCGATGCGCAGCATCTTTGGAGCGGTGAAGGAGCGGTGTGAACACCGCTCTTGTCCTTTGAAATTAATGGGCACCGCGGCCAAACCGCCGGCAAAGTGCCGCTGCAGTAAGGCACATCAAAGTCCACAATGTACTTGAAGCAACCTGGTCACCTAGAAAAGTCCCAAGAGTGAGGAGACCTTCCAAAAGATGGATCTCCTCTTCCTCAGAGCTGACTTTAGATAATGCATTAGTGGTCTTTATATAGCATATAGATCATATCACATGATGCCCCAAATAATCCTCCCCTTCGTGGGTGGGTATAAAAACATGGATCTGTCCCCCAGCTTAACATTAGACACTAGACATGTACAGTGCCTTGAAAAAGTATTCATACCCCTTGAAATTTTCCACATTTTGTCACATTACAACCAAAAACATAAATGTATTTTATTGGGATTGTATGTGATACACCAACACAAAGTGGTACATAATTGTGAAATGAAAGGAAAATTATAAATGGTTTTCAATTTTTTTTACAAATAAATATCTGAAAAGTGTGGCGTGCATTTGTATTCAGCCCCCTTTACTCTGATACCCCTAAATAAAATCTAGTGGAACCAATTGCCTTCAGAAGTCACCTAATTAGTAAATAGAGTCCACCTGTGTGTAATTTAATTGCAGTATAAATACAGCTTTTCTGTGAAGCCCTCAGAGGTTTGTTAGAGAACCTTAGTGAATAAACAACATCATGAATGCCAAGAAACACACCAGACAGGTCAGGGATAAAGTTGTGGTAATGTTTAAAGCAGGGTTAGGTTATAAAAAAAATATCCCAGGCTCTGAACATCTCACGGATCACTGTTCAATCCATCATCTGAAAATGGAAAGAGTATGGCACAACTGCAAACCTACCAAGACATGGCTGTCCACCTAAACTGAGGTGAGCATTAATCAGAGAAGCAGCCAAGAGGCCCATGGTAACTCTGGAGAAGCTGCAGAGATCCACAGCTCAGGTGGTAGAATCTGTCCACGGGACAACTATTAGTAGTGCACTCCACAAATCTGGCCTTTATTGAAGAGTGGCAAGAAGAAAGCCATTGTTGAAAAAAAGCCATAAGAAGTCCTATTTGCAGTTGGTGAGAAGCCATGTGAGGGACACAGCAAACATGCAGAAGAAGGCGCTCAGGTGAGATAAAACCAAAATTGAACTTTTTGACCTAAAAGCAAAATGATATGCGTGTCGAAAAACTAACACTGCACATCGCCCTGAACACACCATCACAATGAAACATGGTGGTGGCCGAATCATGTTGTGGGGATACTTTTCTTCAGCATGGATAGGGAAGCTGGTCAGAGTTGATGGGAAGATGGATGGAGCAAAATACAGGGCAATCTTAGAAGAAAACCTGTTAGAGTCTGAAAAAGACTGGAGCGGAGGTTCAACTTCCAGCAGGATAACAACTCTAAATCAACAGCCAGAGCTACAATGGAATCGTTTTGATCAAAGCCTATGCATGTGTTAGAATGGCCCAGTCAAAGTCCAGACCTAAATCCAATTGAGAATCTGTGGCAAGACTTAAAAATTGCTGTTCACAGACGCTCTCCATCTGACAGAGCTTGAGCTATTTTTCAAAGAAGAATGGGCAAAAATTTCACTCTTTGTTCAACCCAGCGGGTTGAAAATAAAATAAAAAATTAAGTAATTCCTCCATCCACACATTTAATGTGGATAGGGGGAATCAATCCTGAGCTATTGCATTCTGTTGGAAGCTTTCCCCACCAGCAGAATTCAATGATCAGTGTTGTTGGGTATATCCGGTGGCACTGATCTTTTTGGGAAAACCCAAAAGGCAACTTGTACACAAGTCAATCAATAGATTGACTTGTGTGCAACCAGGGTGCCCATACATGGATGGAAATTCGATCCATGTATGGCCGGCTTTTGTCACTTGATCACTTTTCAGCCACCATGGTACATATTAAAAGAAAAGTACAAGTTTACATTAAAGCAACCTTGTCAGGTGACCAAAAAATGAAAACGAAAGCTCATTGCAATGGAAGAACTATTCTACTAACCTCTTCAGCCACTTCTGTGCCCTACCAGGATTGCAGGCTCCATCACACTCTACTGAATTCAACTCTTCCATTAGTGTCAGATTTCTGTGTCCCTCACAATGCTGTGGTTCCATCCCTCCACCTCTACATTACTGCTACGTCTTGTAGTAATGTGGGGATCAAATAATGGAACCACGGTGCAAGCGTTGAATGCCAAAGAGAGTATTGGAGGCTGCAGCACTGAAACGGTGGGAAGGTAGAAGACACGGGTCATCGCAGAGGTGAGTATACTACCTCTTCTATTGCAGGAAGCTCGCATGTGAATTTATTTTTATCATCATTGTCGCTTTAGGTCCAATATTGTTCTTGTAACATTACTGGCAAAGCTAGCTGTTTACCAGCATGTACCAGGTGGAACATTTGACAT
Source organism: Rana muscosa (assembly GCA_029206835.1). NCBI lineage: Eukaryota > Metazoa > Chordata > Amphibia > Anura > Ranidae > Rana > Rana muscosa. The sequence goes on from CM055117.1 coordinate 153,399,143, forward strand.
TTTCACACACAAATTAGGTGTGGACAAGGGAAACATTTACTATCAGACAGGCAAACCTTTCACATGTTTTTAATGCCTGAAACATTTCCTTTTCTGATGAACCAAGTGTTATAATCATACATTGGGCCATGTGTCAGTTCCTCTTGTTAACACTAGCATTAGCCCCCTAAAGCATAATCTGTGGTGTGTCACCCCCTAACCACCTGTGCTACCACTAAATGTCTGCTCGTCAAATGTGTCAGGGGGTTTAAGTCTTGCCGTCACCATGAAGCAACGTATCAGAATGTGTACACCACTATCTGCTGCCTTTGCAGCATATTGGGGAGTGGTTGAGTTGCCTCCCCCTAAATGAGCCCTTAAACCCTAAACCTACATGCACTCTTTTAATATTTGCTTCCAAACAGCATCAACTTCAACAAGAATTTGAAAATAGCTATCCCACACTGCATGGTTTAAATGCGTGTTTTTGCCTCGGGCATGGATATTGAATTTAAATCTGATCAGTAAATTTTTCTTCCAGCAGAGGTCCATATTGCATGTCTTTGCGATGACTGAGATTCTTCAATCACAGCCCCTCTCCACTCTTATATCACAATCCCGTTCTTACATCAGTGTCCTCAGCCATTCCTGCATATAACAGTCGCCCTTCACATCACAGTTTCATTCCCTTCACATCCAGATCCCACACTTTCCACCATAGTCCTGCCTTCACAAAAGTGTCCTCGGCCCCATTAACATCACCCCCCTCCCAACACACACAGTAGTGTCCTCTGTCCTCCATCATACCCCCCCAAGTAGTGTTTTTTGCCCCTCAGCCCCCCTTCGCATTACCCCCCCCCCCCCACACACAGTAGTGTTCTCTGCCCCCCTTTACATCACCCCCCACAGTAGTGTCTTTAGCCCTCCTTCACTTCTCCCCCTCCCTCAAAATAATGTACTCTACCCCCCACCACCCACACACAGTAGTGTACTCTGCCCTCCTTCCTCTCAACCAGCCCCCTTCCCCCCACAGTAGTGTCCTCTGCCCCCTTTCACATCACCCCCTCACAGTAATATACTCTGCCCCCCAACACAGTATTCTCATTTGCCATTCTGCCCCCACTCTTTTGAAATCTCTTCTGTGAATGAACTACGTGGCCCATCTGCCACCATGACAGGCGGACTTGTAGTTCTCAATGGAATACAAATGTGGTGATCACCACACTCATAGTCCATTGACAGTTCCTCTAACTGAAAGTCTGTACCTTGCCATGTGCAGGGAGCTGAAGGGAGAGTCTGCAGGAGCCTGGTATGTTGCACCACTAATCGTGGTTGCAATTCTTTGCAGCCCGATTTTCCATATACAATGTAGAATAATAATAAATTCTGTTGATGCAAATATATGTGCATTTACTATTTTGTAAAAGGTGGACTTAAGCTGGCCATAGATGAATCAAATTTCAGCCGGTTCAGCAGGGACTGCCTGAGATATGATCCATCTATGGGCAGGCTGGTTGTACCCAAGTCGATCCATCGATCAACTTGAGTACAACCAGCTTGTCGGATATATATATATATATATATATACAGTATATATATGTAGCACACAGACCCTTTTTCTCCTGCTTACCTCCACCTGCAGAGTAGGGCACACCATGCCACATGCCCGTATCCTCCTGGTATAAGAGGTTGAGCGGTGTTCATACAATTTTTGGGTCCTGCAGCGAGTTACCTCCTTCCATTGATTCTCGTCCCTAGAGTGTAGGGAAAAGTCTATTCTCTTTCCTAAAAGAAGGCCAATGTCCAGACTGTTTTAAACTCCAACAGACAAGTTTATTTTTCTTGCTTGGAACTTAGTGGGAAAACTGAAGATAGAGAGAGAGTTGAGTAAAAAAGTAGGTTCAGGCACGCGGCACTTATCTACCCTCATCGCCACTCAAACCTGAGTGGGTATTGCTCACCCGGATAGATCCCTCTCTAGCAGCCGGCGTGAAGCACGAACAGTTACTTTAGAGTTTTGTCCCCTCCAGGGACAGGTTCAGGAGATCCTCTGCCACAGAATCTCCCGGTCTTTAAATCTGGAACTCCTAAGCACCTGTAACTTTTAGAGACCATAGGTGCCAATGGGGCACGTTACAGGAGCTATTTCACAGATCACAGAATCCTTCCCTCTGACAGGCAACCAGGCCTCTCCCGAGACAGTGATTTCCTTCACTGATTCCCTGGACAGGTCCTCCCCTGGTTTCCTCTCCATCAGAGCGGGTTACCCTCCCACGGGCACCCTGGGACTTCTGTGGTTTGGTTTAGTTAAAGATACTGGGCCTACCTGTAACAATGCAGCCTCAGGCCAAAGGTGCCCGGGACTGACCACACACACGCACCCCTGGCCTGGAGGGCCAAAGGGCGCGAACCCAACTCCTCAGATCATGGCGTCTGCCCCTTATGTATCCCCTCCCGGCATGCACATCAGGTAGACCGCGCCCACTGCACAGCTGTCGAGAGAGGACACCCAATCACGCCGCAACGCCACCTGTAATTCGACCCAAGATCAGGGCAACAATGCCACCTGCAGGTCAAAGGGAACTATACAACCAGGTAGTATTCCAAAAGAGCAGAGTGCAATTTAGGCAAATCAAATAGCCTGAGCCAAACTATTGCTCAGGCTGCCCTCTAAATTTCAGGCATAGCGACCCCAAATGTTGGGGTCCACTACATATATATATATATATTTTTTTTTAAGGTATGTCGGCAATTTTATATGTGATTACTGCCAGTGGCTTTAGCTGCTAGCAATAATTATTTATGTAGCACTACCCCCCGTAGGGGCTGCTGGTTTAAATTTTGGGCCTTGCACGTTACTTTAATATTCGTTGTCTAGGGGTTGAGAGTCTACAGTAACTTCAATGTCCACAAGTTATGAATCCTTTTTTTTCAGGCTTTATTTTCCAAACAAACTTGTATAGGTAGAAGGATGGAGGGTTAGGGGAAGGTTCAGGCACACACAGCAGATCACTGGGGAAAACTCCTAATATACAAAGTCTCACCCACCACTTTCCTTCAAGTGGGTACTGCTCACCCGGACAGGCCCCTCTCACTTGGCCCAGTAGCCGGAATGATGCACAAACAGATAAGAAAGAAACAGTCTCTGCCACAGACCTTTTTGATGGTTATGTTGAACCGTTCCGTTATCCTCTGCCACAGGATTTTAGTACCCGGATATCCAGCCTTACAGTCTAAGAGCCTTTAAGCCAGTGGTTCTCAACTCCAGTCCTCAGGACCCACTAACAGGCCAGGTTTTCAAGATAACTGAAATACATCACAGATGATATCATTTGTTGCTCAATGATTGCAGTATTCTAGTCTGCATCTCCTATAGGTAATACTTAAAATCTGGCCTGTTAGTGGGTCCTGAGGACTGGAGTTGAGAACCACTGCTTTAAGCCAACCCGGCAGACTGTAAGGTTACTTTAGTTATGGTGCATCCCTCAAAAAGGTCCCCAGGCCTTCTGCAAGATACCAGCCTTACGCTCAGTCCTCTTCTGGGCAGGTCCTCCCCTGGTTTCATCCATTGAGTGGCTTCCTCCCACAGGACGGACAGCACAGGATCACCTTCAAGCGTAGGCCCCAGTCAATAGTTACAGCCTCAGACCAACGTGGCTCCGAGGCTGAATCTCCAGCAACACATGCCTCGAGCCAGGAGGGCCACGAGGCGCAGAAGTGCCCCAGCAAATGGCGTCTGCCCCTTAAGTACCCTTCCCCAGCATGTTCAGCGGGGAGACCACTCCCACTGAACTGTTCCCGGGGGAAAGACAATCAATGCACTTTGGCCTGTCTGTCTTCCACATTGGCCTGAGGTGGTAACGCCACCTACAGGCAAACAGTGGGAAGTCCTTCCAAACACAGCCATAGCCAGAACAGAGGCTGATTTAGCCTTAATTATTTACAAAGTCTTAGCTAATACCAGCTCAGACACCCACTAAATTTAACATAGCGCCTGGTCATCAGGAGCAGGGCGCTACATTTAGTTCCAAATGCCGGGAGGGCTCCTGCTTGCGCTGTGGGAGTAATTCCTCCATCAACAATAGCTGTGTTGATGGGGGAATCAAGCTATTTTTTTTTCCTTTCACCTGTGGTTTTTGTCTAGGGGTTTGGAGAGCCGAGATATATTCACCTAATCCTCAGATCCTTTCACCGCAAGACCAGTCTATTCGGCTCCTATCCACCCCTCCCTGCAGTTCTAAGGTCATGTGTGAACTGTTTCTGATGTCATCACGCCCATAGACCAGCTCGGGATGTAAAGATGTCAGGAACAGTCCATTAATGGACGTGGCGGATTGCTGTTTTCCAGAGGATCGGGTGAGTATAGGCTCTGTGTTCACCCCTAGACAAAACAAGCAGTTAACCCATTCAGTGATGACACAGCCCCACTACATGGGGAAAAAAAATATTGTTTTGAGAATTGGTCATTAAGACTAGCATTTATAAGCAAATTATTGACATAGCCCCAGTGTTTGCATGCTTGCTAAGTTTAGCATGCGTAACTGCCTTTAGTTCTATATCTACCTAATCTGTTCCAATAATCAGCTGTGTATGGGAAGCATACAACCAGCACTTTCTCCATACGTGCAGTATCTTCCAAATCTGTGTCTGTGTCTGAATTCACCAGTGTCTGGTATTTGATAAGCAGCATGGCTGCCCAGCAGTGTATATTTAAACCATTCATTAAATCTACAGTGTATTAAGATCAACAGAACTGAGAAAGTCAACCCCAGCAGTTTGCTTTAGGAATGAAGACCATTAAGCACAGCTGTACAAAGCCTGAACTCTCAGCCTTGATAGGATCAAGATATCAAAGCAACAGGCAGACAGACTCTACTCATGCAGATGGAATTGGCAGACATATTAGTACAAACAAAACAAAATTTAACAAAAAATGCTCTTTGTTCACGTTGTTACCTTTTTAGGTAATACAGTGTACAATCCAACACACTGGTGATGATATATTTCTCAACATTAGTTAATCTGGGATATTTTTGGCAATTATGTGAGCCTCGGGTGGAATGCTTAACTACGTGGGAGCGAGGGGCAGAAATAACAAATACTACAGTGGGAACATTTACTGTACATTGTTCCTCGACAAAAGTCCATTAATTCAAGGACCAAAAACTGTGCTGAATTCAGCAAGCCATGGAAGAGCAAATATTTTATCCTTTCTCGTTACTGATGGGTTTTGATTATGTTCTTTTGGCTCATATTTTAGGCTTTTCTACTTATTGGGTCACGAAGCATATTATGCAAAATTTCTTGTCTATAAAAACACTGGGTGAATGAATTCTGTTTCATTTCGAGGCATAGTTCACATTTTTTAGGTCTTATGCCCCATACACATGATCATTTTTCATGCCGTTAAAAATGCCATTAAAAAAAATGGCCATTAAAAATGATCGTGTGTATGCTCCAGAGCATTTTTAACGACGTAAAAAACGGGCATTAAAAATTTCGAACATGCTCTCTTTTTTCACGTCGTTTTTCATGTCGTTTTTTTTAACGACGTGAAAAACGATAGTGTGTATGCTTTAACGACGTGAAAAAAAATGCGCATGCTCAGAATCAAGTATGAGACGGGAGCGCTCGTTCTGGTAAAACTAGCGTTCGTAATGGAGATAGCACATTCGTCATGCTGTAACGGACTGAAAAGCACTAGACTGAAAAGAGCGAATCGTCTCTCAACAAACTTTACTAACATGAAGGGTGGCGCCATTCGAACGGAACTTCCCCTTTATAGTGCCGTCGTACGTGGTGTACGTCACTGCGCTTTGCTTGAACATTTTTTAAAATGATGGTGTGTACGCAAGACAGGCTTGAGAAGAAACAAGAAAAAAAATGACGAGAAAAACGTCAGTTTTAAAAATGACATTAAAAATGATCGTGTGTATGGGGCATTAGGTTTCGCTTTGCAGCTCTGCTGGAAACGTGCTAATACTATGTTGTTTGGTCTGAGTATGAAAAGGAGAATCAGAGCCAGTATAAAAGTCAACACTAAAGTTATATAATATTGCACCCGCCAACCTCTTATATTACTTGCAGACTCTATGGATGATGTTTCCCTGCAGTAATCTCATCTTGTCTCCTATGAGGCCATAATAAAAGGAAAAAGAAAAACAGGGGAAGTGCAGCGCTAATTATGTGATGATTAGTATGAATAAACAATCACAAAAAAACAATTAGTGAAAACAATGTGCAAAAAATTAAATAAGACTTGTGACGTCATCACGCTATACCGAACGAGAGGTGGTGCTACTGACGATATAGGAACGAGAGGAAAGGATTATCGAGACGCTGCAGCTCTCATTGTTTATACCGCTGACTTATATCTACCGTTTTGTAAGTGCAATATTTACCTTCATTAAATAAGGTTTTTACATATTACACTATGGAAGCTTTTATCTTTTTTATATGAGCAACTTTAGATAGCAATCATCGCTACGGAGACTCACAGGTTGTGGGGAAACCTCATGGGATCACATGCATCATGCACACCCCCGCAAACATGCATAGAGCACAAAAAACACCAGAGCAAGTTATAACTTAAACAACTAATTTTATTAATCTCCATGTAACATTTTTTTTTTTTTTTTTTTGGATAATTATTGGCCACGGCCTGATTCACTGGTTTTCAAAACATAAATCCATAATCCACCAATTTTAACTTTTAAAACATACTTTCCAACCAAGTGTTTATCAATACCCGTACTCAACCCAGCCACTGAGACTCGAGCTGATTATTACTTGAACTTGACTTTCCTTAATTCTCCCCTCTGGCAATTCACCAGAGGGAGCCTACCACATGAATTGGCCGCGACGGGAAAAAGATGGGGGGGGGGGTAGGGTGGGGAGCTCCTCCTGCTGGAATCTTCTGGTATCGCACCACTAACCTGCCTGGAACTGCTCCTTAAATGGACCAGAAACCAGCTTCTAGAATTTTCCTGATCTAACACCTGATTTCACTAACCAATCCCTTACTGATTCTCCAGATTTCCAGAACTCTCTAACACACCTGAGCTTAATCAAATCTACTGACTGGGGTTTTTTTTTTTTTTTTTTTTTTTAAAACTATTGACTCTCTAGCCCTGTAGCTAAACCTTCTTAGAAACTTATGTATTAACCTTGCAGTTACAGTGACCCCATGAGGAAAGGGGAGCCTATATGGCTACTCCCTTTCCTTCCCCATGGGATCACATGCATCATGCACACCCCCGCAAACATGCATAGAGCACAAAAAACACCAGAGCAAGTTATAACTTAAACAACTAATTTTATTAATCTCCATGTAACATTTTTTTTTTTTTGGGATAATTATTGGCCACGGCCTGATTCACTGGTTTTCAAAACATAAATCCATAATCCACCAATTTTAACTTTTAAAACATACTTTCCAACCAAGTGTTTATCAATACCCGTACTCAACCCAGCCACTGAGACTCGAGCTGATTATTACTTGAACTTGACTTTCCTTAATTCTCCCAACCGACGGGAGGGGGGCTTGCAGCACCCCTCCCGTCCCCAACCCCCCAAACCGCGGCCAACTCTATGCATGTTTGCAAATTTGTGTTTAAGATATCTAGACCTATGGGCGATAGATGCACCCCGTCATCCCTATATAGACCCTGTAAACCGCCCTCCAGCTCATGGTGCCGAAATGAAAAACCCATACCATCGCTCAGAAACTTCGCCATGGCTCTATTTATCCGCTTGCGGACCTTCTCTAGTGGCTTGAAAACTGCGGATTCCAACCACCTCAGACGTGGAATTATCTCTGAGAACCCAAACACCGTATTTGGAGAGGCTAAACGTAAAAACTTAAATGTATCCTTCATATCGGTAATCAGATCAAATGTCTTTAACTTCCCAACGTCATTACCACCAACATGTATAATTATTATATCTGGAGCCTCATGTAAAGCGTATAGCCTACTTAATTCAAACAACAAATCCTCCCACATCATTCCCCTACGATCATACCAATGAATCCGGAAGGCTGCAGGGTCCAGGCCCAAATTCTCCGAATATATTCTATCAGCAGCTCTCTTCTGTGCCCAAAAAATAAAAGAATGCCCTATAATCCAGACTGTATGTAGGGGACCTGAAACAAAATAATTAATTAATATGGACGAATGTATAATTTGTAACAATCTGACCTCCATCTACCAATCTTCTTAATTGTACTCTCCTCTAGACCAATCCTGGCAGCCTCTGTGGCTGCTCCTATTCGAAACGAGTGAGACGTTATTTTAGTGTTGCTCAACTGAAGTTTTGCTAAACATTTCTTCAATACTGATGAAAACTGGTAAACTGTTACTGGTAAACCATCCTTGTGAATGAACAAAAACCCTGAACTGGGCGGGCGAACTGCCATGTAAGCCTGAAGGGTCCTTACTGGGCAGATATTCTCAACACTATACCTCTTTAAAGCCACCCAATTACCAACACCAACCGCATCCGTCTTACTTGTAGCTATAAATAACTTTATATTATCTGAACCCATAAACAAATTAGATAATAACATGCCTATGTTACTTCTCTTTGATGCAGGAAGGATCTCAGAAATCCGAAACGCACCGAAGAATGCGAGCGTAAACACTGATTTAAAAAGGACAGCTTCATAAGCAGAAAAGCATACTTCTGAAGTTATCCCACAAATCCGTGCTAATATAGCCGGGGTAATTGGGGACCTCATATCCTTTCTAAAATTATTCTTCCTGTATCCCTTTAGCACCTGCCGCACCGAGAAAAAACTGTGACAAGCCGGCAGATTATAAAGGCGCAGAAAAAATGACACCCCTGATAATGTCTTACTAATGTGAGACCAAGAATACTGTTTCAACATTAATGATTGTAGAAACAGAAGTACTAGGTCCTCCGAATGATTAGATAAAGACAGACTCATCGATGCTAAAAAGATTGACCAGGTAGAAGCCGCCACAGAGTCCTGGATGTTTTGGAAAATTATGCTATCTCCCATAAACGGGAAGGGAAGATTACCCCCACTGGATCCGCTTCTGGCAGCAGCTTGAAAAACCGGTCCATCTGCAGGCGAGAAAGAGCGTCAGCAACGACGTTATTCTTTCCTGTGACGTATTTCGCTTTTAACCAGATGTTCCATTTTAAACACAGAAAAACCAAATATCTTAAATAAGAAACCACGGGAGGAGATTTAGATGACAAACTGTTAACTGCAAAGGCTACTCCCTTGTTGTCAGTGCTCACCAGCAACCTTCTATTGGCGAATAAACTGCCCCATATTTCCAATGCCACTACCACTGGGAATAGCTCTAATAATACTATGTTTCTGCAGAACCCATTGATGACCCACCTGTGAGGCCACCCAGCAGCGCACCAATGGTTTCTCCAAACCGCCCCAAAGCCAACCGAGCCAGCTGCATCTGTTTCAAGGTGAAAATCCTTGTCCAGCACAAAATCATGCTGCCACATGGTTTTCCCATTAAATTGCTCCAGAAATTGCAACCAGACCATCAAGTCCTGCTTGATCTCTAAAGATAGCCTGATATGGGCCAACGGGTTCTTTAATCCTGAAATGGCAGCATACAATCTTTTGGAAAAAACCCTACCCATGGGAAGAACCCTAGTGGCAAATGCCAATTGCCCCAACAGGGACTGCATTTCTTTCAATGTCATCTTTTTTCTTCCCAAGAAAAAATGCAAAGATTGGGATAATTTGCCGATTTTTTCACCAGGCAACCGAAATTCCATGGTGACCGAATCCAGTGTTATACCCAAAAAATCAATACATGTTGTAGGAAAAACAGTTTTATCTTCTGCCAATGGTATCCCAAAATGTTGGCATACTAATTTGAATGAAGATAATAGCTGACCGCAGTCCTCTGAACCTTCCGGGCCTAAAAATAAAAAGTCATCCAAATAATGAATAATAAAGGTGGAATGTGATACCATACTTACCACCCATTCTATAAATGTTGAGAAAGCTTCAAAGTAAAAACAAGAAATTGAGCAGCCCATCGGCAATGCTTTATCAAAATAAAATTTATTGTCAAAACATATACCGAGTGAGTTGAAACAATCTGGGTGCAAAGGAAGAAGCCGAAAGGCTGATCGAATATCTGCCTTTGCCATCAAAGCATTTTTCCCTAGCAACCGTATCTTCTCAATTGCTAAATCAAAAGATGAATAAGACACTGATATAGCCTCAGTGTTGATTTGATCATTCAAAGAACTGCCAAAAGGAAATGATAAATGGTGTATCAAACGAAACTCATTTGGCTCTTTCTTAGGTACCAAACCCAAAGGGGAAATCCTGAAATCCAAAAAGGGGGGATGGTCAAACGGACCCTCCATCCTTCCTGACGCGACCTCTTTTAGCAATTTTATTTTTACTATCAAAGGTGCCTCATTAACAGATCTCAGATTTTCCACTACTGTACAACCTTTACCTTGAAAACTAGGTAACTGGAAACCCACTGTGAACCCGCTAATTAGCAATGAAGCTATCTGCTGGTTTGGATAGAGAAGCAGCCATGGCAGCATGCTTGAGAGCATCACTGGTGTTGCTGCTTTTGGAAATACCTTCTTTTGCATTTGCTTGTAATTTCCGAAAACATTTGGAAACTGGGTGATTCCCAGCACAAAAAGCGCATTCGTGCTTGTATTTACAAGACGCCATCCATTTGCAATGCGCATCATTGTAAGCAAAGCACACACCCTTCTTATAATTTACATTAGATGATACCTGGGGCCCTGCAGCCGCAGCTGAGCGAAAAATTGATTGTTTTTGAGGCAGAAATAAATTGAGCCATAGGCCAACATCTTTTGAACCCCATTGTAGAGATGGCTGCACCGCTAGCTTCTGCCTAAATGCTTCATCGTATAGCAACCATGACAAGCCACTGAAGCTCCTGTAGGCTTCTAAAACGATATCAATGTGTTGAAATAAAAGGGGGCTTAATTCAGGGGATTTTTCACAAAGCACACTAGCGTATATTATAAATGATTGTAACCACCCATAAAAGGACTTAATGAGAGCTTTGCGACGCTCCTCATCTGTCCTATCATCTTTTTTATCAAACCTGGATGGTTCTTTTGAAGGGGGAGGAATTGAACTGAGATCAATATATTCCCCCCTCCAAATCTTTTCCTTTACTGTAGAGGCTAAGTGAAACCCCAGCGGGGACAGAAAACAAGGCATGCACTCTTTTTGCCCTGTGACTTGCACCCCTCTTACTGCTTCTACATTACTGTTATTAGATGCACTGGCTAACTTAGATATACACATGGGCTCAGCTGTATAAGCTGGCCAAACCCCTGCACTGTTATCTCTGGGAACCTGCTGATTTGTAGCCTGTGCCTGCATTACAGTTAACAATTGTTCTAAGGATTTAGCTAATATAGATAATTGATGTGCTGTGTTTGACTCACCAACTGCCCCCTGAGCAGGGATCACTCCAGGGGATGACACCGGCGATGCACACCGCACAGGGATTCTGTCGGCTTGTTGGATTTCAGGCTGTGTGGTCACACATGCAGCTCTCTGTCCTCCCTTTCCGCCCTTGCGAGCCCCCTGCCGACCACGGGCGGGCTGCTGGCGTACTTCTCCTGTTGCTGTTGTTGTCCCCAGCGTGCTTTGTCCCCTCTCTCCGGGCTCTGTCATTGCGCATGTGCGTCGGCTCCTATAAGGGAGAGAAGAAAAAGTTTGGCTGCCATGGGCAGAAGCGGGCTGATCCGGGCTTGCGCTCCTCCTCAATGGGCGTCTTCTCTTGCTTGACCTCCGACCAGCCTCCTTTTCTTCTTCTGCGGCGTCATCCGTCCCCGCCGCTGTATGATGGGGGAATCCCGCGACCGCTCCCTCCGCTCCAGGGCATGGCTGTTGGTGTGGTCCCGCCGCGCTGTTCGTTTGCCCAGCTGATCGGTCCTCCGCGCTGCTTGCTTCGGGATCAGGATATGAAGGTGAGGCAAGACACTGTCGAATCCATTCTTCCCCTCCCGCAGCCTCGGCTTTTTCGATCAGTTGACGAATCAGGGCTTCCATGACGATACGTGAGCTCCTCCTGCTGGAATCTTCTGGTATCGCACCACTAACCTGCCTGGAACTGCTCCTTAAATGGACCAGAAACCAGCTTCTAGAATTTTCCTGATCTAACACCTGATTTCACTAACCAATCCCTTACTGATTCTCCAGATTTCCAGAACTCTCTAACACACCTGAGCTTAATCAAATCTACTGACTGGGGTTTTTTTTTTTTTTTTTTTTTAAAACTATTGACTCTCTAGCCCTGTAGCTAAACCTTCTTAGAAACTTATGTATTAACCTTGCAGTTACAGTGACCCCATGAGGAAAGGGGAGCCTATATGGCTACTCCCTTTCCTTCCCCATTCCCTGAGCTAGGTGAGACTGTTTATCACAGTAACAGCCATCTGGTAAGCAGAATATTATTCCCTTGGGTGTTACACCTGAAATTATCATGGGATTCTTGGGAAGACTGGTATCAATCATCACTTTCCTGATATTATACTGGTTTATTTTGGAGACTTCACTGCACCTAGAACTTTTACCCAATAATTTATCACGTGTTTTGCACGGACTTGCCTTTGTATTTAACCTTTCATGGACTGTGCTGTGTCACATTGGACTCTACATTAGTTTTCCATTTTTTTCAATAATTTTTTCTATATATTTTTTCACATATTGCCTATTGGTTCGAGTCTTATTCAATTTTTTGCACATTGTTTTTTTGTGATTGTTTATTCATACTTATCATCACGTAATTAGCGCTGCACTTCCCCTGTTTTTCTTTTGCCATTTTGAAGTTTTTTGTACTGAACTTAAAGTGCTAGTTGCTCCTTCACATTTATTAAGGTTTAAGTAACATTTTTTTTCATCTAGCACAGCGTTATGTACACACGACCGTTTTTAATGACGAGAAAAATGCAATTTTTTAAAATGGTCATTAAAAATGATCGTGTGTGGGCTTCAGAGCATTTTTTTATGACGTGAAAAATGGCCATGAAAAAATTGGAACATGCTCTAATTTTTCTCGTCGTTTTTCACGTCGTCGTTTTTCTTGTCATGAAAAACGACCGTGTGTAGGCTTTAACGACATGAAAAAAAATGCACATGCTCAGAATCAAGTATGAGACGGGAGCGCTCGTTCTGGTAAAACTAGCGTTCGTAATGGAGATAGCACATTCGTCACGCTGTAACAGACTGAAAAGCACAAGGCTGAAAAGCACAAATCGTCTCTCAACAAACTTTACTAACACGAGGATCAGCAAAAGCAGCCCAAAGTGTGGCGCCATCCAAATGGAACTTCCCCTTTATAGTGCAGTTGTACGTGTTGTACGTCACCGCGCTTTACTCGAGCATTTTTTTCCACAATAGTGTGTAGGCAAGGCAGGCTTGAGAAGAATCACGTCGAGAAAAACGCAGTTTTTTTCAATGACATTAAAAACGGTCGTGTGTACGCGACATTAGCCTTAGGGCTTATTTTTTTACATAAAAAAAGAAGCAATTCTCACAAGTGAAGCTGTTAATTCTACATTACTAAAGTGCATCTCGAACCAAAACTGTTTTTTTTTTTTTCAGTTTTAGATAGAGTGAGGAAGGGGATGGGCCCTTTGTAAAGTTTTTATTGCTGTCTGTGTTATCATTAGGGAGATTCACCCAAATGATTATACTGATCACCACTGTTACCAATGCAGAAACTGATGGGAAATCTAAAATTGTATAGTCTGCTCTAGAACAAAAGGTAAGGACAAATCAAGAGGACAGCTGTTCCATGGACAACTGTTTAAAAAGAGAATTCCCCTACTTTTAGGGGATTTCCCTTTAACCTCCTGTTGTGCCTTTGGTACAGAAAATTAAGGGAAATTTCCCCAATGGTACACAAACAAACAAAAAAAAAACTAGCAAGAATTTTAAACCTTCCTTACATTTTTCAAAGCCAAAGTATTGGCTGAATATGTACTTAAAAGCCCTCTGGGAATGCAGGGCCCTGTCCTTGCGCTGGGTGCATCAGAGGATTAGGTGAGTAGATCTCGGCTCACGCAAATCCCTAGACAAAAACGAGCAGTTAACCTATGCAGTGTAGACACAGCCCCACTGCATGGGAAAAAAAGATTGCCCGGAGTTCAGCTTTACAGGAAGCATGATACCACCATTGTAGCAGTGGCCCCAGTAGCCAGGTGTGAATAAGAATTCTGGAGCCATACCTTGAAACAGGATTCCTAAAGAATATATAAGATGGCATGCGATTCAGTCTCCCAGCAGGAAAAAGAAAATATATGAAACAAATGGGCACACTTTGAACAATGTGACTCAATGTGTGCTCATGTAAGATAGATAGAAATTGGCACTTATTCAATGACTACCTTGGGATGGTATGAAGAGGACCCTTCTGATCTATGTTTCATTCACAGAATGTCTTTCTCTAGTGCTTGGCATCCATCCCAAGGATGACCACATCTTTCTATGGAAGCTCTTACAGTTCCAGCTCCAAGTCAAGTAAGTATAGCTCTCCTTGGGCATAGCTCCCAACTGTCCCTGATTTTGAGGAACTGTCCCTGATTTGGAACAAAGTCCCTCTGTCATCCTTATTTGTCCCTCATTTTGGTCTGATCTATATAGTTGTATATAAATGCACTAGTTATCTTTCAAAAAGTGTTTCCCAGAGCTAAACATTTCATCCAATTTCTAAATTGCTGCATTTGTAAAATCTGAAAGCCAGTATAAAGGAATAGTAGTGGTAAATAAAGCACTTGTGGGTTTAACTAATATTTTTTTTTGTATAATTTTCCTTTAAGGGGGGAGTGGCAGTGGGTGTGTCCTATGCCTACATACTTTTGCTAATAGGTGTCCCTCGTTCCTATCTCAAAAAGTTGGGAGTTAGGCTTTGGATTAGTGCTAGGTTAAAGTGTATATAATACCAAGAACAAAAATGTAAAGATGTGGTTCCTGCATTAATTTTATTTTTTTAAGGATTTCAACTTTTTTAACCACGCATTGCAGCAATGCAAAAGAGTGAAGCCAGCCAAATGAGTTAGGCATTTAAAGTGTAAGTAAAAACCCCTAGGGGATTATTTTATCCATATCCCCTTGGTCAGGTTTACTGTTCATTCCTGTTCCAGAGACACAACAGGAAGCAAGATGAAAAGTAAACTCTCCAAAGCTGGGGGACATCCACTGTTAGACAGCTGTCATCATAACAAGCGTCTCCATTTAAAGATTTCCCCTCATCTCATGTTCCTTTGACAATGGTCACCAAGACAAATAGAGAAGGTGACTCTCCCCGTAGGGACAGTAATCAAACATGTATGGGGTAAAACTTTGACTAAAGTTGGATAATGCTCTTGCCATAGATGTTGGCTGAGAGTGTCTTAGCAACAAGGCAGAACAGGATGATGCCATCTTTGGGCTTTTTTCAGGCTTTGGGAGGTATGGTAATGGCCTACACCTATAACAAGGTCATTTTATCGCTTTGTCGGGTGCAAAGGTTTCAGAATCTGTAAACACTGGCTGAAGCCACCACCACCACCATAGAAAGGTAAGTATGCACTGGGGTTGGGGTAGTGTTCTAGGTTAGACTAGTTTAGGAGGCTCGGGAAGAGATGCAGAGAATTTTCATAAGAAAAGAGCAGTTGTACATTAATTCTTACTTTTCAATGGAGTGTAAAGAAATATTTGAACTGCTATTGCATTGATCTTCCCAGAATGCATAGCAGTAATTGAAACAATATTGTGCCGGTTTGAACAGAATTTAATGGCAAAAACAAAAAAGAAAAGAAAACACATTGTTTTAACCCAAAAAATGGAAACAGTGAAAACATGTTGTGTTTCATACCATTTGGGCTTCAAGAAATCTAATAAAGTTTTATGGAAAAGTCCTCTTAATCATCATGATCGTAAATCAAAGTGTAGCGATCCATCACTGTATGTGAAGCATAAGATTCCCTTAAGCTGTCCCAAGTCAAACTTCATGTTCCAGAACCTCTGATGTGAAATATGTTTCCAGTCGTCACTGTTTAATCATATACCACTTCACAGCCAAGCATTATTCATGTTAACAATTTATAGACTTGTCATTCTACACATGCAGTATCCTCCTCCTAAAAGGAGTCTTGTAAATATTTAGGAAGTACAGGAAGCTTTACAAGTTATACAAATATACAGAAAACCACCATTCCTGGTCTTGGGGGTCTCAGCGAGAAACATGATCTGCATAATGTTACCCCTGTAGTGGGACATCAAAGAATATTATACAAATTTAATTGAGTGGTGGACCTAAAGATAAATCACGGTTGATGGTCCAATAAGAATTATATGCCCAGGTGGATACTTGGTATTCAAAAGAAACCGGAGTTGGGGGACTTCAAACAATGTTCATAGACTTGCTTACTTCCCTAATGTTTGGTATCCACAGGAGGCAGGAAAGAACAACTGAAGGCTTAGGCAGTACCCCTGGGAGTGGTGCTGGGAAGATCTTTGGGTTAGTCAATGATTGTTCTATATACTGATTTATGAAGTGTTAAAGACATATGTGCGATAATTACACAGGTATATAGGGAACTGCTGTATATCCTTGGATTTTTTTTTAACAGGTAGTTCACTACCATTTGTACCTGTCACTACTAAACTTTGCAAACTTTAGGCCCTGTTCACGTCCCAGATAGCAAGCAATTGAGCTGCAAGTTTGAAAATGACTTGCTAAGCTATTGCTAGACTTGTCAGGCTTAACAAGTTTGTTGCACAATTGCAGCAAGTCCACATTGCATGACTCCAAATCAACTTTTTTTGCAAACATTCTGCAAGTCTGAGGCAAGTTCTGGTTTAGTTATGTTGTGCAATAGTCATCCCACCACAGGGGTCACTGTGGCTGAATTTTCATGCTGTAGACTTGCTAAACTCTTGCTGTAGACTCACCACTGCAACTTTGCTCTTGCTAGAGACTTGCCACGCAAATTTGCTACAAATTGGAAAAGCATCAACTAGAACTTTGTGCTTCAAGTGCTCTGCAAGTGTACAACGTACCATTGAAAATGTGCAGTAAAATAACAGATTTACAATTCAACACTTTCCCAAATTTGTGGCAAGTTATCCTTGCTATCTGGGATATCGCATAGGCAAAGCGTGGGTTCCTGCTCACAATTTTAAAAGCATGATTCACACATGTTGCGCATAGGGCAGCTCATTCACTTGAATGGGGTGCCCAATGCACGTTCGTCGCCCCAAAACGCGCTAGTACCAAATATTGGCCCTGAGCCAGGCGCAATTTTTTCTTGTGCATTTTGCTGAGATTCTATGTCGTATAGGACAGAGTAGGAAAGGGTAGCATTCACTATTGCTGTTTGTTTCACCGCTGAAGATAGTCACCCTCTATATTTGTCCTAGTGACCATTGTCACAGACAGAGAATGTAATTTTACAGCTGTTACTGGAACAGTAAGTGAGAGGAAACCTTCCAATGGGACACTTCTTCTGGTGACAACTGTCCAAATACTGGTCAACATACTTGACATATAGTAGGGGGCTTCAAGTTCAGCTCCTGACATCACCAAAAGACCAGACATGATATTAGGTGGATGTAGTGCTAAATAAACTTAACCTAATCTAACACTGAAGACAAGTAGCAGGAGATGGTAAAACACTGCAAACATGCTATGGGAGTTGTTGGAGAATGGGGATATGCTTCAAAAGACAGTCTTGGATTGGAGACACCTGAGTGTTTCATGAGTTACATTAGAAATTCATAGATCACAGCTATTATTGCCCCTTTTCAAGTCAACACTTCCACATTTTTGCTCTTTACAGCCCCCTTAAAATTTACTTGTGAAACATCTGATATTTCAGCAAGATCAATGGGATCACATGCATCATGCACCCCCCCGCAAACATGCATAGAGCACAAAAAACACCAGAGCAAGTTATAACTTAAACAACTAATTTTATTAATCTCCATGTAACATTTTTTATTTTTTTTTGGATAATTATTGGCCACGGCCTGATTCACTGGTTTTCAAAACATAAATCCATAATCCACCAATTTTAACTTTTAAAACATACTTTCCAACCAAGTGTTTATCAATACCCGTACTCAACCCAGCCACTGAGACTCGAGCTGATTATTACTTGAACTTGACTTTCCTTAATTCTCCCCTCTGGCAATTCACCAGAGGGAGCCTACCACATGAATTGGCCGCGACGGGAAAAAGATGGGGGGGGGGTAGGGGGGGGGAGCTCCTCCTGCTGGAATCTTCTGGTATCGCACCACTAACCTGCCTGGAACTGCTCCTTAAATGGACCAAAAACCAGCTTCTAGAATTTTCCTGATCTAACACCTGATTTCACTAACCAATCCCTTACTGATTCTCAGATTTCCAGAACTCTCTAACACACCTGAGCTTAATCAAATCTACTGACTGGGGTTTTTTTTTTTTTTTTTAAACTATTGACTCTCTAGCCCTGTAGCTAAACCTTCTTAGAAACTTATGTATTAACCTTGCAGTTACAGTGACCCCATGAGGAAAGGGGAGCCTATATGGCTACTCCCTTTCCTTCCCCATGGGATCACATGCATCATGCACCCCCCCGCAAACATGCATAGAGCACAAAAAACACCAGAGCAAGTTATAACTTAAACAACTAATTTTATTAATCTCCATGTAACATTTTTTTTTTTTTTTTGGATAATTATTGGCCACGGCCTGATTCACTGGTTTTCAAAACATAAATCCATAATCCACCAATTTTAACTTTTAAAACATACTTTCCAACCAAGTGTTTATCAATACCCGTACTCAACCCAGCCACTGAGACTCGAGCTGATTATTACTTGAACTTGACTTTCCTTAATTCTCCCAACCGACGGGAGGGGGGCTTGCAGCACCCCTCCCGTCCCCAACCCCCCAAACCGCGGCCAACTCTATGCATGTTTGCAAATTTGTGTTTAAGATATCTAGACCTATGGGCGATAGATGCACCCCGTCATCCCTATATAGACCCTGTAAACCGCCCTCCAGCTCATGGTGCCGAAATGAAAAACCCATACCATCGCTCAGAAACTTCGCCATGGCTCTATTTATCCGCTTGCGGACCTTCTCTAGTGGCTTGAAAACTGCGGATTCCAACCACCTCAGACGTGGAATTATCTCTGAGAACCCAAACACCGTATTTGGAGAGGCTAAACGTAAAAACTTAAATGTATCCTTCATATCGGTAATCAGCTCAAATGTCTTTAACTTCCCAACGTCATTACCACCAACATGTATAATTATTATATCTGGAGCCTCATGTAAAGCGTATAGCCTACTTAATTCAAACAACAAATCCTCCCACATCATTCCCCTACGACCATACCAATGAATCCGGAAGGCTGCAGGATCCAGGCCCAAATTCTCCGAATATATTCTATCAGCAGCTCTCTTCTGTGCCCAAAAAATAAAAGAATGCCCTATAATCCAGACTGTATGTAGGGGACCTGAAACAAAATAATTAATTAATATGGACGAATGTATAATTTGTAACAATCTGACCTCCATCTACCAATCTTCTTAATTGTACTCTCCTCTAGACCAATCCTGGCAGCCTCTGTGGCTGCTCCTATTCGAAACGAGTGAGACGTTATTTTAGTGTTGCTCAACTGAAGTTTTGCTAAACATTTCTTCAATACTGATGAAAACTGGTAAACTGTTACTGGTAAACCATCCTTGTGAATGAACAAAAACCCTGAACTGGGCGGGCGAATGGCATGTAAGCCTGAAGGGTCCTTACTGGGCAGATATTCTCAACACTATACCTCTTTAAAGCCACCCAATTACCAACACCAACCGCATCCGTCTTACTTGTAGCTATAAATAACTTTATATTATCTGAACCCATAAACAAATTAGATAATAACATGCCTATGTTACTTCTCTTTGATGCAGGAAGGATCTCAGAAATCCGAAACGCACCGAAGAATGCGAGCGTAAACACTGATTTAAAAAGGACAGCTTCATAAGCAGAAAAGCATACTTCTGAAGTTATCCCACAAATCCGTGCTAATATAGCCGGGGTAATTGGGGACCTCATATCCTTTCTAAAATTATTCTTCCTGTATCCCTTTAGCACCTGCCGCACCGAGAAAAAACTGTGACAAGCCGGCAGATTATAAAGGCGCAGAAAAAATGACACCCCTGATAATGTCTTACTAATGTGAGACCAAGAATACTGTTTCAACATTAATGATTGTAGAAACAGAAGTACTAGGTCCTCCGAATGATTAGATAAAGACAGACTCATCGATGCTAAAAAGATTGACCACAATAACCATGAAGAACTGTAGCTCTTCCAGGTAGAAGCCGCTACAGAGTCCTGGATGTTTTGGAAAATTATGCTATCTCCCATAAACGGGAAGGGAAGATTACCCCCACTGGATCCGCTTCTGGCAGCAGCTTGAAAAACCGGTCCATCTGCAGGCGAGAAAGAGCGTCAGCAACGACGTTATTCTTTCCTGTGACGTATTTCGCTTTTAACCAGATGTTCCATTTTAAACACAGAAAAACCAAATATCTTAAATAAGAAACCACGGGAGGAGATTTAGATGACAAACTGTTAACTGCAAAGGCTACTCCCTTGTTGTCAGTGCTCACCAGCAACCTTCTATTGGCGAATAAACTGCCCCATATTTCCAATGCCACTACCACTGGGAATAGCTCTAATAATACTATGTTTCTGCAGAACCCATTGATGACCCACCTGTGAGGCCACCCAGCAGCGCACCAATGGTTTCTCCAAACCGCCCCAAAGCCAACCGAGCCAGCTGCATCTGTTTCAAGGTGAAAATCCTTGTCCAGCACAAAATCATGCTGCCACATGGTTTTCCCATTAAATTGCTCCAGAAATTGCAACCAGACCATCAAGTCCTGCTTGATCTCTAAAGATAGCCTGATATGGGCCAACGGGTTCTTTAATCCTGAAATGGCAGCATACAATCTTTTGGAAAAAACCCTACCCATGGGAAGAACCCTAGTGGCAAATGCCAATTGCCCCAACAGGGACTGCATTTCTTTCAATGTCACCTTTTTTCTTCCCAAGAAAAAATGCAAAGATTGGGATAATTTGCCGATTTTTTTCACCAGGCAACCGAAATTCCATGGTGACCGAATCCAGTGTTATACCCAAAAAATCAATACATGTTGTAGGAAAAACAGTTTTATCTTCCGCCAATGGTATCCCAAAATGTTGGCATACTAATTTGAATGAAGATAATAGCTGACCGCAGTCCTCTGAACCTTCCGGGCCTAAAAATAAAAAGTCATCCAAATAATGAATAATAAAGGTGGAATGTGATACCATACTTACCACCCATTCTATAAATGTTGAGAAAGCTTCAAAGTAAAAACAAGAAATTGAGCAGCCCATCGGCAATGCTTTATCAAAATAAAATTTATTGTCAAAACATATACCGAGTGAGTTGAAACAATCTGGGTGCAAAGGAAGAAGCCGAAAGGCTGATCGAATATCTGCCTTTGCCATCAAAGCATTTTTCCCTAGCAACCGTATCTTCTCAATTGCTAAATCAAAAGATGAATAAGACACTGATATAGCCTCAGTGTTGATTTGATCATTCAAAGAACTGCCAAAAGGAAATGATAAATGGTGTATCAAACGAAACTCATTTGGCTCTTTCTTAGGTACCAAACCCAAAGGGGAAATCCTGAAATCCAAAAAGGGGGGATGGTCAAACGGACCCTCCATCCTTCCTGACGCGACCTCTTTTAGCAATTTTATTTTTACTATCAAAGGTGCCTCATTAACAGATCTCAGATTTTCCACTACTGTACAACCTTTACCTTGAAAACTAGGTAACTGGAAACCCACTGTGAACCCGCTAATTAGCAATGAAGCTATCTGCTGGTTTGGATAGAGAAGCAGCCATGGCAGCATGCTTGAGAGCATCACTGGTGTTGCTGCTTTTGGAAATACCTTCTTTTGCATTTGCTTGTAATTTCCGAAAACATTTGGAAACTGGGTGATTCCCAGCGCAAAAAGCGCATTCGTGCTTGTATTTACAAGACGCCATCCATTTGCAATGCGCATCATTGTAAGCAAAGCACACACCCTTCTTATAATTTACATTAGATGATACCTGGGGCCCTGCAGCCGCAGCTGAGCGAAAAATTGATTGTTTTTGAGGCAGAAATAAATTGAGCCATAGGCCAACATCTTTTGAACCCCATTGTAGAGATGGCTGCACCGCTAGCTTCTGCCTAAATGCTTCATCGTATAGCAACCATGACAAGCCACTGAAGCTCCTGTAGGCTTCTAAAACGATATCAATGTGTTGAAATAAAAGGGGGCTTAATTCAGGGGATTTTTCACAAAGCACACTAGCGTATATTATAAATGATTGTAACCACCCATAAAAGGACTTAATGAGAGCTTTGCGACGCTCCTCATCTGTCCTATCATCTTTTTTATCAAACCTGGATGGTTCTTTTGAAGGGGGAGGAATTGAACTGAGATCAATATATTCCCCCCTCCAAATCTTTTCCTTTACTGTAGAGGCTAAGTGAAACCCCAGCGGGGACAGAAAACAAGGCATGCACTCTTTTTGCCCTGTGACTTGCACCCCTCTTACTGCTTCTACATTACTGTTATTAGATGCACTGGCTAACTTAGATATACACATGGGCTCAGCTGTACAAGCTGGCCAAACCCCTGCACTGTTATCTCTGGGAACCTGCTGATTTGTAGCCTGTGCCTGCATTACAGTTAACAATTGTTCTAAGGATTTAGCTAATATAGATAATTGATGTGCTGTGTTTGACTCACCAACTGCCCCCTGAGCAGGGATCACTCCAGGGGATGACACCGGCGATGCACACCGCACAGGGATTCTGTCGGCTTGTTGGATTTCAGGCTGTGTGGTCACACATGCAGCTCTCTGTCCTCCCTTTCCGCCCTTGCGAGCCCCCTGCCGACCACGGGCGGGCTGCTGGCGTACTTCTCCTGTTGCTGTTGTTGTCCCCAGCGTGCTTTGTCCCCTCTCTCCGGGCTCTGTCATTGCGCATGTGCGTCGGCTCCTATAAGGGAGAGAAGAAAAAGTTTGGCTGCCATGGGCAGAAGCGGGCTGATCCGGGCTTGCGCTCCTCCTCAATGGGCGTCTTCTCTTGCTTGACCTCCGACCAGCCTCCTTTTCTTCTTCTGCGGCGTCATCCGTCCCCGCCGCTGTATGATGGGGGAATCCCGCGACCGCTCCCTCCGCTCCAGGGCATGGCTGTTGGTGTGGTCCCGCCGCGCTGTTCGTTTGCCCAGCTGATCGGTCCTCCGCGCTGCTTGCTTCGGGATCAGGATATGAAGGTGAGGCAAGACACTGTCGAATCCATTCTTCCCCTCCCGCAGCCTCGGCTTTTTCGATCAGTTGACGAATCAGGGCTTCCATGACGATACGTGAGCTCCTCCTGCTGGAATCTTCTGGTATCGCACCACTAACCTGCCTGGAACTGCTCCTTAAATGGACCAAAAACCAGCTTCTAGAATTTTCCTGATCTAACACCTGATTTCACTAACCAATCCCTTACTGATTCTCAGATTTCCAGAACTCTCTAACACACCTGAGCTTAATCAAATCTACTGACTGGGTTTTTTTTTTTTTTTTTTTAAAACTATTGACTCTCTAGCCCTGTAGCTAAACCTTCTTAGAAACTTATGTATTAACCTTGCAGTTACAGTGACCCCATGAGGAAAGGGGAGCCTATATGGCTACTCCCTTTCCTTCCCCATTCTTAAAGACAGGAATCATAGCTGTGATTAAACATTAGGAATAGTGTGAAACGTGTCAGTTGTCCAGTTTTGCTGTTTTGCTGTGGCTTGCAGTGCTGTTCTATTTTAATAAAGGCAAAGTTTGTTCGGAGTGCGGCTGTCCAAGAATATATTTTATTATTCCTGTCTTGCTGAATGCATTGCCTGCACCTGTGGTTTCTGTGAGGTGGATTATCATCAAGGTCTCCTACCTGGAGCGGCTACCCTCCCAATTCTTAAAGACCCGAGGAAAAGAAAAGAAAACCTAAAAAGAGAAAGGTGATGGACAACACAATATGAAGTACAATAGCGTGAAAAAAAAATAATTACCGTATTTATCGGCGTATAACACGCACCCTAACTTTAAGAGGGAAGTTTCAGGAAAAAAACGTTCCACAGCCCCCTGCGTATAACACGCAGTGACAGTTTACCCTCTATTTTCAGGGTAAAAAAGTGAGTGTTATACGCCAATAAATACAATACCTACTGGATGCCACTTTTTCAATGGCTCTTGTTTGCAGGGGGCTGTACAGTAGATGCTAAAGAGCTGCATGCATGCCCCCGGGGCACAGAGTTCTCTCATTTTAGAAAGATTGACACTCACTTCCGGTCATGTCTCAGTCACAAGAAGTGAAGAGAAATCTCCCCAATTGGACAAATATATTTTGCTTATATATATATTGTAAAACCACCCACCTCTCCACCTGGTCAAGTCAGAGAGCACCTCACATTCATTGAGAAAAATTGCAAGGTGTTCTGTGAGTGGGACCCAGAAGACAGCAGCAATCATTGTAGCAGCAGGAACTACTGCAGTGATTCTCCTCTTCCACAGCGGTCCCACAGGTATTATAAATGCATACTTACATTAGTCAAGGCCATAGGTGTGTGCAGCCTTTGGCATTAGGTTGTGCACCCCAAAGCTCAAACACACTCTACAGATCACTCACAATGTTCATTCAGAAAAGGCAAGGGATCGGTAAATGGCATATTTACCGGCCCCTTCCCCCACTCATCCTAAAACATCCACAGCAACAACCGGTGGGAGAGGAGGGAAGCCGGCAGTGCTGGGGGGGGGGGGAGAGGGGGAGCCAGGTCAGTAGGGGGAATCTGTTCTGCACAGGATGATTAGGGTGTGCCTGGGCACACCTGGCACACCCTGTGTGCACACCTATGGTCAAGGCTTACACTGGTCAAGGTAGCTATGAAATAAAATACTCACCTGAATACAAATTTAGCTTTAAGAAACTGGATGGTATGTCATCCTACAAGTATGCACCCCAAAACAAAAGCATTTTTGGGAAGCTGTCTTTTCAATATTTTGCACAAAGAAATGTATTTATTTCATAAGGCAAGAAAACAGGTGGACCATTAGCTATATTTGGAACAATTATAACATTTCAGAAGACACATTTGTAAAATCTGGTACAGTTCTCAGAAATGAAACAGTGCTGACAACAAGGTTTCTTTTTCAGTATTTATTCTGTCTTTGCATCCACAAACATCTGACCTATACATGGCGTTTAGCTTATTTTCATGGAAAGCCCATGTATGACCTAAGTCTGCCCTTTCACAGTCCAACCCTCACCATCCCCCTCTGAACTCCCAAACCTCTGCATTGTGTCCATTGTCCTGCTGAACTTTTTCCACCATTGTCCTGACATTTTTCCTATCCAATTATTTTAGTTCCTGACTATAAAATAGGTACCGACAGACCATCTATCAACTTGTAGTGCGAGCACAGCAAAAGCTTAACAGGTACCGTATAAAAATTGGGAGAGGGAGAGAAATAGAAACAAAAGCAGAGCTGTTGCCCATTGTCAGCCATCACAATTGTGACTTCATTTTTCAAAATAGTAAAGAGAAAACTTGAGTGGGCTCCATGCCAGGTCTGGGGTCCCGTGAATTCTTCCTCAACAGTTACATGATCTCCACAAGAATATTGTCATATATGAATAGGAAGCACACTATTACTTTCAACTTCAGGGCAATTCCAACAATCAGGTATAATATTTAGGCTCCATGCACACTGGAGCTCAAAAACGAACGCAGGATTGCTGGCAGGAAAACGCTGCTTTAAAAATGCGATTATATCAGCGTTTTGCATTGCCGTCAATGCACGTTTAGCGGCGCTAGCTTTCAGCCGCGTTTCTCTGGCTCTATTCAAAATCAATGGTTCCCTATGGGAGCCCATTGATTTGAATAGAAGTCGCACCACAAGTCGGATCATCATGATCCGACTTGCGGTGCGACTTGCGTGCTGAAGATGAAGGGGAACCCCGCCAAAAAATGAAAAAAAATTGGCGTGGGGTTCCCCCTCGGACCATACTAGGCCCTTCGGTCTGGTATGGATTTTAAGGGGAACCCCCAAGCCGAAAAAAGGGCGTGGGGGTCCCCCCAAAATCCATACCAGACCCTTATCCGAGCGAGCAGCCCGGTCGGTCAGGAAAGGGGTGGGGACGAGCGAGCGCCCCCGACCCCCCTTCTGGACCGTACCAGGCCGCATACCCTCAACATGGGGGTAGGTGCTTTGGGGTAGGGGGCCCTGCGCCCCCCACCCCAAAGCACCTTGTCCCCATGTTTATGAGGACAAGGGCCTCTTCCCGACAACCCTGGCCGTTGGTTGTCGGGGTTCGGGGGGCTTATCGGAATCTGGGAGCCCCCTTTAATAAGGGGGCCCCCAGATCCCGGCCCCCACCCTATGTGAATGAGTATGGGGTACATCGTAAATCGGAAAAATTTGTCAAAAATAAAACACACTACAAAGGTTTTTAGATTAATTTATCAGACAGCTCCGTGGGTCTCTTCCGACTTCAGGGGTCTCTTCCGACTTCTCCGCTCTCTTCTCCCGCTCTCCGGTTTTTCTGCCGGGCTCCTCCCCTATCTTCTGCTCTTTTGCGGCTCTTTTGCTAGCATTGGCCCGGTCTTCTCCGTCGTCTTCTTCCCTCTTCTCTTCTTCCGATGTTGACACAACACTCTCTCCCGCTGTAATGCCGTGTGCGCGGTGCGCAACAGCTTATATAGGCATGGGGCGTGGTCACCGGGTGATGTCATCTGGTGACCCGCCCCCTTATGTTGCCGCCCGGGGCAAAGAAGAGCAAACGCTGGATAGTGGACAGTAAGTTTCTGTATTATTTTATTAAACTTAATTATATAGCACTGACACTTTTCTGCAGACTAAACTGCTCACATCAGATGAGGCCCCTAATAGGAACTTACAATCCAATCTCCCAACAGTCATAAACATTTACACACACACACGGGTCAGATTTGGGTATATACATGTATACCTAATTTAAGGCTACTTTCACACTGAAGCGCTGGATGCGCTGGCGGTATAGCGGCGCTATTTTTAGCGGGGTGATTTGAACGCTCGCTATCGGCCGAAAAAGGGTTAATAAAAGCCCACAATAACGCCCCTTTGTGGGCGTTTTGGAGGCACTACCCCATTGATTTCAATGGGCAGGGGCGCTATAGGGGCAGTATTTTTACCGCTCCTATCGCGCCACAAAGATGCGGCTTGCAGGAGTTTTTTTACCCTCCTGCCAGCGCACCGCTCCAGTGTGAAAGCTTTTGGGCTTTCACACTGGATACAAAGTAGCGGCTTTTTCAGGGCACTTTGCAGGCGCTATTTTTAGTGCAATAGCGCCTGCAAAGCGCCTCAGTGTGTGTCAGGAATGGTGTCATTACTGGGCTCACCTGCTGGTGGCACTGTTGCATTCGGCACCAGTGGGTGTAGTTCTGGTGGCCACTAGCGGATGTCTCCCCACCAAGACTTTCTACCAGCCATCAAACACACCTGATCTGGGTTTGCTGGACTATATAAGCCCGCCCTTAACCAAGGCTCAATGCTCCAGAATTCCTTCTGTAAGCCTGATCCTTTGCCTGAACCTGATCCGTTGCCTGAACCTGACCCATTTCCTGCCTTGTCCTGGACTCTGTTCCTTGTATCCTGTCCCTGAGACCTGTCCCCTGATACCAGCTTCCAGCTCCCCCTTGCTGACTGCTCCCAGTACCAGGCCTTCTGCTCCCCTTGTCTCTCGTCCCTGCCTTGTTTATGTATATGTGTTCCCTTTACTTGTATATATTAGTTAGATAGTTAGATTAGGTTGTTTTGGGGTTTGTTGTGTTCTCTTGTATTCATTTCTTGTTTATGGTTTGTTGTTGCTTGATTACACGTGTGTCTTTATCTTCAATAAATAAATATATTTTCACTTAGGCCCCTTTCACACTGGGGCGGGCAGAAGCGGTGGCGGTATAGCAGCGCGATTTGCAGCTCTGCTATACCGTCGTTCTTACCGCGGTATGCGGTCGCTAGGGGGTGAATTTAACCCCCGCTAGCGGCCGAAAAAGGGTTAATACCACCCGCAAACCGCGGCTATTGCCGCGGTTTGCGGGCGGTATTACCACGGTGTCCCATTGATTTCAATGGGCACCCGCGGTAAAGGAGCGGTGAACACACCGCTCCTTTACCGCTGTAAAGAAGCGGCTAGCAGGACTTTTGGAGCGGTCCTGCTAGCGCACCGCTTCAGTGTGAAAGCCTTCGGGCTTTCACATTGAAGGCTACAGGGCAGGAATTTTTCATTATTAGCGCTAAACCGCATGAAAAACGCCCCAGTGTGAAAGGGGCCTTACTCTGTTCCTGATTCCCTAAGTGCAGCCCAATGATCTGATCACCTGTATTGGATGTCTGTGTATGGCATCCCCCTGACAGTGTGAAAGGGACCTTAAAGTGTTTTTTTTTTTTTCTTTTGGACAGAGTAGAGACTGATCCATGTCTTTTTTGCCATCTGGATCCCATACGGGAAATTTCACTTTCATTCCTATAGATCAGCCTTTCTTAACCAAGGTGCCCAGGCACCCTGGGGTGCCTTGAGGTTTCTTCAAGGGTGCCCTGGGAAAATGCCTAAAAACGTATCAAACTTTGTTTACAAACCAACAGTTGGTTTAAGCCTGCCTATTAGTTACACAAAGCCACGGGTTTGCATTATGCACCATTACGGCTTTCTAGACACTGGCATCCTAACAACCAATGGCGTCATCAGGACGGATGTCTGTTGCCTTCACAGCATCCTTGTTTGACCCTCCTGTGTCCTTCTCCCTCATCACTGGGGTGACAGCTGGAGAGAAATTGAGGGAGAAGAGAAACATTGGAATACTAGGCAGTACCAGTGTGCAAGAGTGTATTTGCTTTGGAAGAATAAATCATCTCTAACGTTGGGTGTCCTACGTGTGGATGTTGCTTGCTTTATGTAAAGCTATTAGAATGGTTATTTACATTTTAGAATGGGGTGCCTCGAGACTATCCATAATTTTAAAGGCTGCCTTGAGATTGTCTATATTTTTAAAGGGTGCCTCAACTGAAAAAAGGTTGAGAAACACTGATATAGATGATAGATAGTGAGAGGAAATATGGAAATCCCCTCTTAAGCCCTGTACACACGATCGGATAACCTATGGATTTTCGTCCGATGGATTTGACCATCGGAAATCCGATGAAACTGTTTTTCATCAGTCTTGGCCACACACCATCAGTCAAAAAACCGACCGTTCCAAACGTGGTGACGTAAAACACTCCGATGAGCCGAGAAAAATGAAGTTTAATGCTTCTGAGCATGCGTCGACTTGATTCTGAGCATGCGTGGGTTTTTTAACCGATGGACTTGCCCATAGACGATCGCAAATTACCATCGGTTCTTGATCCATCGGAAAATTTTAAAACAAGTTCTATTTTTTCCATCCGATGGAAAAAAGACCGATGGGTACCATACACGACCGGTTTGTCTGATGAAAACCATCCATCGGACGGTTTTCATCAGTTAAACCGATCGTGTGTACGGGGCTTAAGACTCCTAAATAGTTGTCAACAGAACAAAGGTCCCCAATGGACGTTTTCACCTCTTTTCCTGTTCTGGAGACAACTGAAAATTTGGGATTTTATCTCACTTATCCAGGGTCTCCTGGGCCTAAATAGTGAGAGTGAATCTCTCCATGGAGGACATGGACAGTAATAAAACTTAGATATGATCTTCAAGCGTATCATATCCCAAAAACAAAAATGTAATATATTGCAGGTTACCAATACTTAGATGTGATAACTTCATTTGTTTTCTTTTTTTTATACTTTTTTACCCTTTATTTCTCCTTGTAATCCTACCAGAAACACAATTCCTGTCTTAGGGCCCTTTCACACGGGTTTCCCGATCAGGTCCACCTCAGTTTTTCAGGCGGACTTGATCGGACGCTCCATTCACTCCTATGGAGCAGTTGATGTCAGCGGTGACATGTCCAGTGACATCTGCTGCTATCCGATCCAATCCTGCTAGTGAAATCTAGACGGATGGTGACCCTATTTTCTATCATGGCGGATCGGTTTGGATGGGATCAGATGAAAATGGACAGACTGTCTTTTTCACCCGATCTCCCCATAGAGGAGAGCGGGAGGCACTGACAGGTCCGTCTCAGCACAGTGAGTGGAGAAGGACCTATCATCCGCCTGCTCAGCAGGTATCGATCCCTCACTGAGCAAAGCGGAGTCCACAGGGCGGAGTATCTGCATTCTGCATTCTGGGTGAAGTAGTAAAGCAGACACATTTGGACAGTCTGCGAGAAGGCAGTTAGACTGGCAGATTTCGATGGACTAACAAACTGAAGCTCAATTCCAATTAACACTTTATAAGCAGTTACAGCGTTTTTTTTTTTTACTTAAGGGATAAAAAGTTCACATAAATGAATAAAAGCTGGTCAATGCAAGCACCCCTGTCAGTGTTAAATGATTTGTCTCAGCCCTCTAATTGACAGTTTGTCTAGACAGGTTAGTCTGTTAACCATGTGTAGCGGGGTCTACTTTAAGGCCCCGGGACTACGTTACCCAGAACCCCGTTCGGCACCCAGGGTGCATTCAGCCACCGCAGAGACTGATGGGAGGGGCGATATAAGAGGAGGGCGAGGCTGAGCTCGGCCTCTTTGGACACCGCGCTGCAATCAACAGGTCTTCCTGTGCGGATCTGCTGCAGTGCAGGGCCTGAAGCCTGGGCCTTGCACAACTTCCAGAGAGCCTTCCACCCCACTGCGGAACCTGGGTGACACCTGACTTCGCTGACTACTTACATCAGTGGGATCGGAGACCCGACCGTTGCAGACGCTGTGTGTGTAGACACAGCAGGTGGAAGTCCCGGACTGGGATCGCGTCCGAAGTGGTGAGCGAGCACCTGCTCAATCCTATAGGCTGTACTGTTGTTAGGCCTAGAGACTGCCTTGGCCCACCGGCCTTTATTTACTGTTCCTCTGGAGACTAGTGGCGGAACTGAGTTGAGTTAGTCTCCGGTGAAGTGTTCTTTATTGTCCACCCTTTGGATTACAAATACTGTTCCTGTTGTGCACCACCAGTCAAGTTGCATGCGAAGAAATCGTTCTACTAGAGACTGAGTTAAATCCGAGTCAGGCCTGACCAGGAGTTAGAACTTTTGCTGCTGCGCCATAAAGGCGCATAGATAGAGATAGCTGCACTAGAAGGGAAATAGCCTGTATTATCAGGGTGTACTGTATTTCTGTTGCAGGGCTCTGCAGACATATATGTATGATGTGTTAACCTTGTGCCTTTTACCCAAAGTAAAGAAACCGTTATACTTCATCACTTGCTATCAGTGTGTTATCATTATGCAAAGAGGTTACCTTTACAATACAGATAGATTGTGTGCATGTACTGTTAGACCGTGATACTAGAATAACCCTAGACTAACTGTGCCAGGGTGGGTCGAGTAAATTGCCGGGGGTTGGCGGTGCTGCATTCAGGGCCCGCAAACAAATCCAGCAGCTCTCTTAACTGGGGGTAGGGCTACACGTGAATAACAGAAAACAAAAAACTCCTGCGCACAAGTGGAATACCAGACAGTCTGTAAGTGGAAAGATAGATGACACTTGGCTTTGCTGCCTTCACGGACAGGGGTATGCTAGCGGTAAATGACAAGAAGAGAAAAGAAAGGAGCACCAGCCTCGTGCATTATCTTTGGATAAATTTATTTAAAAAAGAATAAAAGAATCCTACTTACAAACATACGTAAAACCATGCGTTTAAAAAGAATCCACAAAGTCGCAGCAATGCTGAGCTCTGAGGAAGAAGACTTGTCTTCGAAACGCGTAAGCCGTCAGTGACCCCTGTCAATCCCTCCTTGACCGATTTGAGTGGGTTCGGTTTCTGTTACATTTTTTTGTAAATAAGTACCTTTTCTTCTTCACTGACGGGCACTGATATGGCTGCACTGACGAGCACTGATAAGGCGGCACTAATGGGCACTGATGAGGTGGCACTGATAGGCAGAACTGATAGACGGCACTGATGGGCACTGAAATGCGGCACTGATGGGCACTGATATGTGGCACTGATGGGCACGCATAGGCGGCACTAATAGGTGGCACTGATGGGTACTTATGGGTGGCACTGATAGGTGGCACAGAATGGCACTGATAGGTGGGCACTGATGGGCACGGATGGGCACTGATAGGTGGCATTGATGGACACTGGTGGGTGGCACTGGTGACACTGGTGGGTGGCATTGCTGGGCATCACTAATTTTGTTGGTGCCATGATGGTGCCAGTCAGTGCCCATTTGTGGGCACTGATTGGCATATGTTAGCTATATATTTGTACATGTGGATGGCCATGGGAGACTTACCTGGCCATCTACATGTTAGGTGCTTTCCTGGTGGTCCTGGGCGGCATCCTGGTGGTCTAGTGAACAATCTATAAACAATCAGCGCGAACCCCCCCTGTCAGGAGAGCCGCCGATAGGCTCTCCTCTACTCGTGTCTGTCAGACGCGAGTGAGGAAGAGCCGATCAACGGCTCTTCCTGTTTACATCGTGATCAGCCGTGATTGGACACGGCTGATCACGTGGTAAATAGCGTCCACCGGAGGCTCTTTACCGAGACCGGTGTTGCGGCGTGTCAGACTCACACACTGAACCACCGATCACCGCGATGCACGCCTCCTGGGGCGCGCGGCGGCTGTTATCCTGCTGGACGTCATATGACGCCCAGTCAGGATTACTGAACCACCACCCGGCCAGGGCCAATCCTAGATATGGTGCGGGGGGTGCAGTTCACCCAGGCGCCACAGAGGTGGGGGCACTGAAGCGCCAGAGTGCTCCCCTCTATTCTCCACCTCCTCTCCTTGTCCGTGCCAGTCGCCGCCGCCGATGTGTTTTTCAAACCTAAGCCCGGCGTCCCCCCCCTCCCTCCTCCCTCCTCCTTCCTCCTGTCAGAGGAGGAGAGTGAAGCAGAGCTCAGAGCGGCTCTCTCTGTGTGGAGAGAGACAAGCCGCGCAATGCCGTCGCTGAGGGGGCGGTCTGTGCCTTCTCCTCCTCTCTGTGTCTTAGCTCCTGCCTGCTGCTGCTGTGATCTGTGCTCCACCCGGGCGGCGCGGCTGCACATTGTCCTCTCCTCTTCAGCTGCCGCCGGGTGTTTTTATGTATGTAATGGGGGGGACTAATGGAGGGGGCCGGAGGGGGGGTTTGTCCTGGGGGGAGTCTGTACTAATAGGGGGGTTTGTCCTGGGGGGGTTTGTCTTGGAGGGGTCTGGACTAATGGGGGGGTTCTTCCTGGGGGGTCTGTATTAATGGAGGGGGGTTTGTCCTGGGGGGAGTCTTTACTAATGGGGGGGTTTTCCTGGAGGGGTCTGTACTAATGGAGGGGGGTTTGTCCTGGGGGGAGTCTTTACTAATGGGGGGGTTGTCCTGGAGGAGTCTGGGCTAAGGGGGGGTTTGTCCTGGGGGGTCTGTATTAATGGAGGGGGGGTTGTCCTGGGGAGTCTGTACTAATGAGGGGGTTGTCCTGGAGGGGTCTGTACTAATGGAGGCAGGGTTTGTCCTGGGGAGAGTCTGTACTAATGGGGGGGGGTTGTCCTGGAGGGGTCTGTACTAAAGTTGGGGGGTGGTTTGTCCTGGGGCAGTCTGTACTAATGGAGGGGTGGGTTTCTCCTGGGGGGAGTCTGTACTAATGGGGGGGTTTGTCCTGGGGGGAGTCTGTACTATGGGGGGGTTGTCCTGAAGGGAGTCTGTACTATGGGGGGTTGTCCTGGAGGGGTCTGTACGAATGGAGGGGGGGTTTGTCTTGGGGGGGGAGTCTTTACTAATGGGAGAGTTTGTCCTAGGGGTCTGTGCTAATGGGGGGGTTTGTCCTGGGGAGTCTGTACTAATGGAGATGGATTGGTTTGTCCTGGGGGGGTCTGTACTAATGGAGGGGGTGGTTTGTCCTTGGGGGTCTGTACTGAGGGAGGGGTTTATACTTAGTGGGGAGTCTGCACTGACGGAGGGGGTCTATACTTAGTGGAGGGGGTCTGTACTGAGGGGCGACTATAGGTGGTGGAAGGGGGGTGACACCATGTTTTACCACACCGGGTGACACCAACCCTAGTGACGCCACTGCAGCTGCGGGCTCTTCTTTCCTCCCTCTCCTCCTCGCACGCAATGCTGTACTAGTGAGCGGCGCTTGCCAGCACAGCCGCCCACTATGTTTCTTCCCCCCACCTTCATATCGGCCAGGGAAGAAATAGAATAGAAAAAGGAGCAGAGAAGAGGATTGCGGGACATGTAGTTCGAGGACTGGCAGCCCCACTGTAACAAAGAAACTGCAGCCCACACAGCATGCCCAGCTGAATGGGAGAGAGAGAGAGAGCCAGGAGCCCAGGAAAGCTTTCAGGGAAGTGCACCCAGGACTCCAGAGGGAGTGGACAGTGCTGAGAGAACACCATCAGAGAGAGAACCCCGCTGCCCTGCGCCACCAGAGTGAAAGCCACACAGCCTGGCGCCATCCCTGGTGTAAAAAAGAATGTAGTCATTGCCAGAATACAGACCTGGGCTCTACCCAGCGGAGTCGCTATGGGCAATTCAGAGTGAGCTGACTCCTGATCAGAGGAACCGTTGTTGCTGTATCGCTGGGTCAGGTGAGAGGGCCGATCGGCCATTATCTACTAGCGTCCATAGGAACTGCAGTCTCTGACCATCTCCTGTATTATATCTCCAGTCTCTGACCATCTCCTGTAGTATGTCTGCAGTCTCTGACCATCTCCTGTAATTTGTCTGCACTCTCTGACCGTATCCTGTAATATGTCTGCACTCTCTGACCATCTCCTGTACTATGATTGCAGTCTCTGACCGTCTCTTGTATCATGTCTACAGTCTCTGAGCATCTCCTGTAGTATGTCTTGGGGCACTCTCTAACAGAAGCCCTCTCTGTGTTCATCAGAGAGACTCCCCTCCAGGTCTCATTAGTGTACTCTCTTCCAGAATTTTCTTAATTGTTAAAAGATCATGGGAGGATCCTAGGGTAATGAAGACTTCTTAGGGGAGCATCTCTGTGTTTGAGTCGTTGCCCTAGAAACATTTGTAAAGGGGAGGAGTTGGTAAGATGGTGACCACGCCCATGTGGGGGCGCCAGAAATATTTCTGCACCCAGGCGTCTGTGACCCTAGGATCGGCCCTGCACCCGGCCGTCATTTTGCTATAGGCCGGGCGGGAAGTGGTTAAAGTAAGTAAAAAAATAATAGACTTACTTGCTGTATCACCAGATGAAAAAAAGGAAAAAAATAAATGCAGACACAAATCTAATATTTTGTGAGCTGCAATTTAATACAGTTTTGCTTTTGGGTTAAATACAGCTTTAAATGTGTAGGCTGCTTTAGTTTCCTAGTCTTTCGTTTTTTTTCCTTTGGTTTTACCTGATGGTCTGGCCAGTAACACATTTCCTGTATTAGGGTGGCTCCACTTTGGATGGAGGAACAATGGAGACACCCTTGGACAGAAGCATTGTCAATCTGGGGAGATTTTAAAGTGAAACAAAACCTAAAGTGGAGCTTTACACTCCCAATCAACATTGATTATTTTTAATCCTCATGCTGCTAGGATTAGTAAATGGATAGAAAAGTATATAATGGTTACTTGTTTTAAACTTGTTTTTACTTTTCTTTAGTTACTTCCTGGTTTCTTGCCTATTCAAATGATGTCATACATCCCAGGAGTTTTCAGGAGGGGAGGAGAGCTTTTCTCAACTAAGCATACTGCATGCATGCTTAAGCTAAGGGCAAATAGATTCCAGGAAGTAAATGTTACATGAATCATTTGCCCTTACTTAAGATGGCCACGGACAGAAATGCTAAGGGGCTGTTTTTCCAATTGATTTCTCAAAATAAAGCATGGAGACATGGATGGATGGGGGAAGTTGCTTTGAATATTAAAAAAATGTATTAAATATTGTTTTTGGTTTGTGGTGCTCAAATGCAGTGACGATCCGTTTTAAATAATAAAACCCTACAAGCAAGCTGTTATTTAGAGCAGAAGAAATATGTCTCTTCTGCAATAATAAACAATTACCAGCCTGCTCAAAATGTTCTACTGAATGCACTCTGAGCTGTGCATTCCCGACACACTCTGACTGTGCCAGAATAATTGACTCCCATGCGCCTGCGTATTATGACGTCATTTCTCAACTGGCGGCCAATTAAGAAGCTGAAGACACAACAGCCAGAGGTAGCCTGGGAGAAGCTGACAACAGCCAGAGGCGGTACTTGGTCACGCTACTTCCAGTCCCTCTGGCTGTCTCCCTTTGATGGTGGAGCGCACGCCAAACCACGAGTGAGAGCCGCGGGGCACCATTCGATCTCCAGCTACGTTAATAGCCTCAGTGCCGGGCGAAGGCTCAATTGAAGTGGGGCAAAAAAGTATTTAGTCAGCCGCCAATTGTGCAAGTTCTCCCACTTAAAAAAATGAGAGAGGCCTGTAATTGTCATCATAGCTTTACCTCAACTATGAGAGACAAAATGTGGAAACAAATCCAGACAATCACATTGTCTGATTTGGAAAGAATTTTATTTGCAAATTATGGTGGAAAATAAGCATTTGGTCAATATCAAAAGTTCATCTCAATACTTTGTTATATATCCTTTGTTGGCAATGACAAAGGTCAAACGTTTTTTGTAAGTCTTCACAAGGTTGTCACACACTGTTGCTGGTATGTTGGCCCATTCCTCCATGCAGATCTCCTCTAGAGCAGTGATGTTTTGGGGCTGTCACTGGACAACACGGACTTTCAACTCCCTCCAAAGGTTTTCTATGGGGTTGAGATCTGGAGACTGGCTAGGCCACTCCAGGACCTTAAAATACTTATTTGAAGACACTCCTTCGTTGCCCGGGCGGTGTGTTTGGGATCATTGTCATGCTGAAAGACCCAGCCACGTTTCATCTTCAATGCCCTTGCTGATGGGAGGAGATTTGCACTCAAAATCTCACGATACATGGCCCCATTCATTCTTTCATGTACACGGATAAGTCGTCCTGTTCCCTTTGCAGAGAAACAGCCCCAAAGCATGATGTTGCCACCCCCATGCTTCACAGTAGGTATGGTGTTCTTTGGTTGCAACTCAGCATTCTCTCTCCTCCAAACACGACGAGTTGTGTTTCTACCAAACAGTTCTACTTTGGTTTCATCTGACCATATGACATTCTCCCAATCCTCTTCTGGATCATCCAAAAGCTCTCTAGAAAACCTCAGATGGGCCCGGACATGTACTGGCTTAAGCAGGGGGACACGTCTGGCACTGCAGGATCTGAGTCCGTGGTGGCGTAGTGTGTTACTGATGGTAGCCTTTGTTACGTTGGTCCCAGCTCTCTGCAGGTCATTCACTAGGTCCCCCCGTGTGGTTCTGGGATTTTTGCTCACCGTTCTTGTGATCAGTTTGACCCCACGGGGTGAGATCTTGCGTGGAGCCCCAGATTGAGGGAGATTATCAGTGGTCTTGTATGTCTTCCATTTTCTAATTATTGCTCCCACAGTTGATTTCTTCACACCAAGCTGCTTGCCTATTGCAGATTCAGTCTTCCTAGCCTGGTGCAGGTCTACAATTTTGTTTCTGGTGTCCTTCAACAGCTCTTTGGTCTTCACCATAGTGGAGTTTGGAGTGTGACTGTTTGAGGTTGTGGACAGGTGTCTTTTATACTGATAACAAGTTCAAACAGGTGCCATTATTACAGGTAATGAGTGGGGGACAGAGGAGCCTCTTAAAGAAGAAGATACAGGTCTGTGAGAGCCAGAAATCTTGCTTGTTTGTAGGTGACCAAATACTTATTTTCCACCATAATTTGCAAATAAAAATATTTCCAAATCAGACAATGCGATTGTCTGGATTTGTTTCCACATTTTGTCTCTCATAGTTGAGGTATACCTATGATGACAATTACAGGCCTCTCTCATCTTTTTAAGTGGGAGAACTTGCACAATTGGTGGCTGACTAAATACTTTTTTGCCCCACTGTATATATGTAAGCAGCCACTTGGCATCTGTATTTTTTTTTTTTTTTTAAATAAACGGGATTGCGCTATTTGGTTCCAAATTTTCTTCCACATATTTCATCTATGATCTCTGTCGGTCGAGGGATTGAATTACTGTAACAGTCTCCACTATTGCAGCAAGCATTATCTTGCTAAAGCGCAATTGACCTACTTTTTAATTACAGAGGTCAACACCATCTGGTAAGCAGAACCCACATATTGAACACTATGGGTGTTTCATTCTGGTGAAGGTGTATCTTTCAATTGTGAAGCAATTTAAAGATTGCAATCTATGCATCAGAACTATCACATATGGACTTTTATTTATTGACACAAGGTGTGTGTCATTCCGCACTGAGTATAAAGTTATTTTGCACAAGTCTTTTTTGTATGGTTTCACTATTGTTTTGCACAGTAATTATGAATATTTGTCTATGCATTCCAGTTGTTAATGGTATATCTAGCACTGTTGAACTTTATTCTTGTATTTATTAGAGCGCCCCCTTTTGTTTATTTCAATACTGTCCTAGTCGTTTTTCTATCCAGTTAAGGGTAGCAGCTATCGCAAATTTATCCACATAGTATTATTAGCTAACTGACCCAAAGTATTTATATCTTTTCAACAGCCAGAGGTAGCCTGGGAGAAGCTTTGTCACCCATTATTAGGCCCAAGTACTGTAATGTGGAATGTGGTGGGGTGTGACAAAATGTAGACAGAAACTTCAATGAGCTTCGGCAAGGTGTACAAGACACTTTTGTAATTAGAATGGCGCAATTTGGCACCTTAAGGTGCATTAATAGTATCTTAACTTGGTACTTTTTCCTCACTAAGCAGGTCTACTTTAACACAATGCTAACCACTATATTGCTAAAGGAAAATATAGCCAAACAAAAGATGATCATATGGTATTTTGTGTGTCTTCTGGGTATAAATAATGTTTTTGGCTATTCCAGTAGAATTTCACTATCTCTTTACAGAAACATTTGGTCCCACATGGCATGAAATCTTCATGGAGGGATGCACATCACATTTTCCGAAAGGGGAAAAGCACAATCTGTGCAGTGTGACCTGTTGTATGGATTCCCTGCATGAGTCCAGCAATGAGTTTTTAATATTTTTCACCTTCCTGAACATCAAGCAAACACTCCCCAGGGGCAGCTTAGGGAAAGAATGTGGTCATTAACAATGTGGATCATGGGACATAACACATTGTTAGAGCAACCTCATAATGTCCTTTCCTATTGATTTCTTCCTCTCTGTTCCAGTAGCTGGCAATAGTTCTAATGGGTCTACAATGTCGGACTCACTAAATATACTTTAAATAAAGTCAACCAGACATACTCACACACATTTTCATACGCAAATACACATTCAAACACCTTTTAAAGCAAAGCAAAACACTTTTGTGATACATCTGTTATAGAAGCTATCATTATAGGACTAGGCCACAAGCTACTTCCAGTAAAAATTCAGCTTTACTGCTCCGGAACTACATGAATATGAGCATAGGTGTGCACCCCAAAGCTATAACACGTGTGTGTGTGTGTGTATGTGTGTGTGTGTGTGTGTGTGTATGTCTGTCTATCTATCTATTTATCTATCTATATATATGTAGCGGGTATTTAAATTGGGGGGGAGCATCTGGGTTATTTAACCCAGATGTACTAATTGTTAGGGAATCTGAGAATCCCTTTTTGTGGTTCTTGGAGGACTCTGGTGGTGCAGGGTTCCCTGTGGCCTGCTGGTGGCGTTGTCGCCCTGGGCTGGAGTTGAACCTGCACCGCAAGACTGCTCCCTTTTTGTCCTTTCCTGGCGCTGGTACAGTGAGGCGGGGAACCCGCTGTGACGCAGGGGGAGAGGAGATAAAAGGGGCGGACGCCCTGACCTTGGGGTTCAGAGTTGGAGGATGCGGCCGCACCCAAGCACCTTCAGCCTGGGTGCTGGCGTTCCGGAGTTCCGGGCCCAGGTGCCCTTGACCTGGCCGGAGCGAGAGATGGAGTCCATCCCAGGCACCTTAAGCCTGGGGTGAGGTACTACTGCCGAAGCCTGGGGCCCAGTAACTTTGACTGGGTTCCGCAAGGATGGAGAAGTCCGAGGGGCCCTAAGGTGTTGGGACCCGTATCTGGGGCGAGGAGGCCGGGGAGTGTAACCCTTCCGGATAGTCCGGTACAGCATTAAC
The DNA here is from genome assembly GCA_029206835.1 of Rana muscosa. Classification (NCBI taxonomy): domain Eukaryota; kingdom Metazoa; phylum Chordata; class Amphibia; order Anura; family Ranidae; genus Rana; species Rana muscosa. The sequence continues at coordinate 153,439,428 of CM055117.1, forward strand.
CCGGTGACGGCAGGGCCTCTGGTAACTCTCTTGGAGGGATGTCTTCCCCCTGACAAGGGCTGCAACGTAGCAAAGGTAACTCCAGTTCTTGTTCACTAGAGTCGCTGGAAGAGACTCTGAAGCCAAAAATTCCATTTAACAGCCACTGTGCTTAGCAACTGTTGGTGAAACCTCAACGGTTTAGTTTTCTTTGAGGATTGTGCCTTGACCTACTCCCCACCAATACTGAACTGTTCTATGGGTCTCAAACTGTCTGCTCGCAAAGGACTATTTGTTTGCCGTTATGGAATAAATAAGTGTTGGACCTTTTCAGTGTGTGGTACTCCAATTACTGGGAGCAAAGCGGGTTATCAGCAGAACAGACTTGGCTTTGAGCGTATACACAGCCCGAATACAACTAGATACTGGCCTTCACCTCTACACGCTGTAATCGAGAGGACATGGGCCATGGCGCACCTCGCTCTCCCTTCCAAGATACCCCTAGACCAGAGCCAGAATAACCGATAAAGAAGGGGGTGAGGGTGAAGGCCGCTACATATATTTATATACACACAGTACTTTTTTACACAGACAATAGGTGCAGGAACTCCCCCGTTCCGAGTCACCCCTTTTCTCCGGCCCTACCCACCTCCCAGTACCGTCCCTTTTAGACAATATAGAACCAAGTATCATTTTGTGGTGCTAAGTAATTTGTATGGAATTTGGTAATGATATCAAGAAAAGCAGTAAAATAGATCCCCCTGCAGCCAGCAACAATGAACAACCCACAACAAAATTTTCCCACCAGCAACAATAGATCCCCCTAACAACAATGGACCACCCACAACAAAATTTCCCCACCAGCAACAATAGACTCCCGGCAGCATCAACAGATCTCCGCACAGCCAGCATTAATAGACTCTCTGGCTGCCATCAACAATAGATCCCTCCCCAACAGTAAACCTCTTTCAGCAACAACTGACCCCCCAGCAACATAAGACCCCCCCCAGCAACAATAGGTCCCCCACCAGCAACAATAGACCTCCCCAGCAACAATAGACCCTCCCTGCAAAAATAGATCCCCAGCAGTGAGCATCAATACCCTGCAGCACACCCCAGCACCCCTTGTCATTACATACAGTCAATCCAGGAGGTGCCGGAACTGCGTTCCCGCTGAAAAAAAGCCCTGTATATACACAGTATAAACATTTTAAAACGTATTAAAACATGGACTTTTTTTTTTTTATGTTTCAATATTTTTATTCAAATTTTGTCATACAAAATGTATAAAAGTCGCAACATAACATTGTACAGTCACAATCAACATTTGGGGTAACACAATGAAGATCACTAAGTGTAGGGGTCCTTGGAGTAGTAAACAAAAAAAATAAATAAAAAAAAAATAAAAAATAAATAAATAAATAAATAAGTAGAAATAACGATTATCACTACTTAATAGCTCACATAAGTCCGAAGCTCCGTAGAGCCGTTAACCCCTATTAGCATCGCAGATCATATCTGAACCGTCCACCCAGATGAGCCGCCCCCCCATCCATCTATCGGGGGGGGGCGCAACTCAGCCGGCTGTGTGGGCAGCCCAGAGGTCCGATCAGACTGACAATGGTCCCGTAGGAGCTGAGAAAACAGGGAGCAGCACAAACCTCTAAGGTCTGGATCTGACTCCAAAAATAAACAATAAATAAATTTCAAAAGAGAGGAAAGAGGACAGTGACAGAGAATAGAAGGGAGGAAACAGAGTAAGGAAAGGACAGTTGAGGAGGGGGAATGGGGGGAGGGAGGGGGGGGAGGAGCCCCGATTCAGCACCCAGACATCCCAACCTAACCCCTTAAGCTATGCTGTAAACATCCCCGGGTCATTAGTTAGGTAACGAAGCCATGGGTCCCACACTTCATGAAACAGTTTCATTTTATCTTGGGCCAGAGCGGTCAAGCGTTCGTTTAGCATCAACCAAGACAACTTGCCTTTAAGCTGATCGAATGGTAGAGCTGCCGATTTCCAGTTCCTCTTTTTTTTATATATATATATATTATTATTCCTATACAATAATATTTTAGATTTTTTTTTTGCAATGTTTTTAGGATCCCTGTTGGGGGACTTTGGTGAAATATCAAGGGTCTAAACAGACCCCTGATGTCTAAATTTTGAGACATACAAAGAGACTGAGGACAGAGATTCCCCAGTCACTTTTTCTGCAGCCTCAGCTGGACTGGACAGTGAATGAATGTGAAGTGCTCTGTGCTGATCGGCTTTCTGTTCATTCACAAACTGAAGCAACACAGTTTACTATGCTTCAGTTATGAATGAACACAGTGGGTTTTATTTACTAAAACTGGTGAGTGCAAAATGTGGTGCAGCTCTGCATAGTAACCAATCAGCTTCCAGGTTTTTTTGTCAAAGCTTAATTAAACAAGCTGTAGTTAGAATCTGATTGACTACCTTACACAGTTGCACCTGATTTTTAGCTCTCCGGTTTTAGTAAATCAACCCCAGTTAGTGATCGGTACTGATCAATCTCTGTGCTCATTCAGAAAAGGAAGGGGCCGATAAATTACATTTTTACTGGCCGTTCCCCCAGCTCTTCATCCTAAAACTTCCCTCTTTGTGTCCACAGCAGCATCTAATGGGAGAGGAACTGCTGGAAGAATCTGCCCTGCACACCCCCTGTGCATGCCCATGAAGCCATATGAATTGGGGAATGGCTGCTTACATCAGAACTTTATGACAAAAATGTTTTGCTTCATAACAGATTCTCTCCAAGAAAATTTAAAACCATCCCTTGCAATGGGACTGCACACTCACTGCAAGGGTTAATTGCTTAATAGAAGAAACAGTTTGACTTACATGATCCTCCACTTCCCTGGTAGATGACACTCCCCCATGCTCTGGTGGTGGTCTGTGCCTTGGGGTCATTATGTCCAATGTAGGTCTAGACCTTCCTTTGGTCTTTATGACATCAGGACCGTAAACCCCTGGATCATGGGGGAAAAGAAGCTGTGGGGACTGATCTAGAAGCTGAGGATCGGGTAAGTAAGTATGTTTTTAATTCTATTGGACTAAAACAAGCTAATTAACATGCTGTGCAGGAACAACCCCAATTTTGTTTTTATTTTTTTTACTCTTTATTTAAAGGTCAAGAAATTTTACAAAACCACTTGCATAAACAAAAATCAGATACAAAATGAGGCAAAAACACCTCATGGTACAAGTTAGCACACAATAACTACTGAATGAAAAACATATTCAACGTGGAACCACATTGTATCAGTCCGCATGGGTATTCCCAGATTTTGGCAAATTCCATGAACAGTTTTGTGTTTTTGCGATAACAAGGTAAGGTAACGGCCAAAACGACGACCCCAGAAAGAGGAAAGTGCAGACAAAGAGAAAGAAAGAGAAAAAAAAATGGGGGGAGGGGGGCTGGGCAGTAAAAAGGGTGAGGGGTAGGCAAGTCTTTGATCACTCCACCGGGTGCTCCTTGTGCTGTGAAGCCAACACTTGTGTCTCAATTTTTTATGCTAATATTATTTTAAAAAAAATTGCTATTTTTTCCCATGCAAGTGGAGTTACCCTTTAACCATATAGGATGAAAAAGTGTTGGTGACATTTGGTGAGCATATTCTGAACTGTGCACATTCTTAGGAATGATTCACTATCTGTGGTATGTTTATTACACACTGAGGAATTTTTATTGTCCTGCATTTGCTGCCATCAATGGCATCATACTTAAAGTGAAACGTAACTTCTCCAGAAGCCACGACAGCAGTGAATTGGTGACACGGTTGTTTAGCCAGTCCTTGTGTGAACTGTAGCCCAGTGCTGAGCCTGCCTATTCATGAATGATGTCATTTTAACTATCTTCAGTGCAACATGGTGAGCAAAGTACCATGGGGCGTAACCCACGATAGACTGTTAGCAGGCCATTTATCATACAAATCGATTGGGGACTTAACTTTCCGAATAAAAGATTGCAAAATAATGCAGATCCGTTTAGAAACATTTACTGCATTAACTGTATTTTTTAACAAGTTCTACAAGTATAGCTGATATCAGAAGACTGCAATGAGTCTATATACTCTTGAAACAAATTCAGAAGCTGTTTAACATAAAGCTGTACCTTTCTCATAGGTCAAAGTAACAGTTTCACTGTAGTAAACAATATGATCATGCATAGAACTCTACCCACAACCTATAAATCCCAATACTATTCAAACGTTATTTTAAAGTATTTGTAAACCCTTATCTTGTAAAACAACCCATTTAGTTGTTATAAAATAAAATGTAAAATAAAATGGAAATGAAAAGCAAAACATACGGGGGGTGCGCTCCTTGGTTAACACTGACAGGCGTCTCAGCCAATCAGGTTCACCGGGTCTGGTCACCGGTAACCTGATTGGCTGAAGCGACATCAAGGGCGGGAGAAGACATCGTGGACGGAAGAAGGACGGCGCTGACCCGAGGAAGGTAAGTGCAGGGCTGGGGGGAAACTGGCTGTATTTGGGGACAAACTGGCTGCATTTGGGGGCAAACTGGCTGCAATTGGGGGGAAACTGGCTGTATTTGGGGGAAAACTGGCTGCATTTGGGGGGAAACTGGCTGTATTTGGGGACACACTGGCTGTATTTGGGGACACACTGGCTGTATTTGGGGGGAAACTGGCTGCATTTGGGGGGAAAATGGCTGCATTTGGGGGGAAAATGGCTGCATTTGGGGACAAACTGGCTGCATTTGAGGGGGCAAACTGGTGGCGTTTGGGCACAGTGGCTGTGTTTAATGGGCACAGTGGCGGCAATTGATGATTTTTTTTTTCAGTTTGTTTGCGCCCCCCCAAAATTTTTGAGCACCAGGCGCTACTGCCCTACAGTTAGAATCACTCCCTAGGACACACATTTAACCCCTTGATCGCCCCCTAGTGTTAACCCCTTCCCTGCCTGTCACATTTATACAGTAATTAGTGCATTTTTATAGCACTGATCGCTGTATAAATGTGAATGGTCCCAAAACAGCGTCAAAAGTGTCCGATATGTCTGCCGCAATATCGCAGTCACAATAAAAATTGCAGATCGCCGCCATTACTAGTAAAAATAAATAAATAATAAAACTGCAATAAATCTATCCCCTATTTTGTAGACGCTATAACATTTGCGCAAACCAATCAATATACGCTTATTGCGATTTTTTTTTTACCAAAAATGTGTAGAAGAATACATATTGGCCTAAACTGAGGAAAAATTTGTTTTAAAAAAAAAATTGGATATTTATTATAACAAAAAGTAAAAAATGTTGTGTTTTTTTCAAACTTGTCACTCTTCTTTTGTTTATAGCGCAAGAAATAAAAACCGCAGAAGTGATCAAATACCACAAAAAGAAAGCTCTATTTGTGGGGAAAACATTTCTTAAAATGTAATTTGGGTACAGTGTTGCATGACCGCGCAATTGTCATTCAAAGTGTGACAGCGCTGAAAGCTGAAAAATGGCTTGGGCAGGAAGGGGGTTTAAGTGCCCAGTATTGAGGTGGTTAAAGGAGAAGTCCATCATGTTGATTTTAGTGGATAAACTGCGCTAACCCTGTGCTAAACAAATATAAGTGACTATACTGTGACAGTGAAAAATCAACAATTATACAAATTCATAACTTAAACCATGGATGCTATAAATTCAAAAAAATCCATAAACATATATCAAATAACAAAAAAAAAAGGGAAAAAAAGAAGAAAAAGTAAAGTCCCGTGTTTTAAACACAAATAAGTGGTCCAAAAGTCCTCCTGGGTTAATTGCGATACTGTGTAAAACTTCCACCAATCTGTGTTACACCACCACCTTCCTAAATGGACACTCACCAGAAAACAATATCAAAAAAACCTTAAATAAGCCTGGATCAGCTGTTTCTCATCAGAGTGTACTATAATCTGCCTGGGATTTCCCAACCGGTCAATCAATGAACGCTCCTTGCTGTTTTCACTTTAAGAGGATCTTTGGAAACTCATAAAAAACATACGCCCATCATTGCGCAGAGTTCTTATGCTTTTATTAAAAAACAATCTTAAAAAATATTTGAACTCACATGGTATAGTGCCTTAGACCGGCACTGAGTCCTTCCAGCGATCTGTTTAGGGCTTGTGTTTTGCCGTTCCATCTATTGGAACCGGCGTGCGCTGCAAGCATCGTTTTCGTGCGGGTTCGAGACAGGACATGACGTTGGCGTTACCCAGAAGCCTATACGTGTTTCGCATCCAATCATGCATCTTCAGGCAAAGGGGAAGTCCAGGCTGAGCTTTTTAGGCTGGGCTTCGCTTATGGGTCACAGGAGTGCAATTTGTTTTGCACTCCTGTGACCCGTTTTCAGCGGAGATCGGTCTGAAGTCTGCTCTCTGCTGACGTCACTGCAATCAGTCGAGGCAGCGCGTCATCCCGACTTCTGAAGTCTGGATCTGCCAGCTGATGGCAGTTTCAGCCTCTTAGTGAGCCGCTGAGACAGCTGCTCCCCACCCCTCCACAGCTCAGCGCTGCAATGAGCATTGAGGAGCAGAGCAGGAGAGATGCTGACTGACAGTCAGCAGCTCTTCGCTCGGGGAGGTGAGAGAACCGAGCCATCGGCGATGTTCGGTGGCTTGGTTCTCAGTGCTGAGACGCTGGGGGACAGCTGCAGCATCAGACAGATGCTGCATCCACCTAGGTAAGCATAAATATCCCCCCCAAAAAAAACATACGTCTCTTTAAATGGCAACCCAGTCTTAGTCTGTGGGGTTCAATATGGAGTTGGCTGGCTCACCCTTTGCAGCTATAACAGCTTTAACTCTTCTGGGAAGGCTGTCCACAAGGTTTAGGAGTGTGTCTATGGGAATGTTTGACCATTCTTCCAGAAGCACATTTGCGAGGTTAGGTACTGATGGGAACGATAAGGCCTGGCTCGCAGTCTCTGCTCTAATTTATTCTAAAGGTGTTCTATTTAGTTGAGGTCAGGACTCTGTGCAGGTCAGTCAAGTTCTTCCACCCCAAACTTGCTCATCCATGTCTTTATGGACCTTGTTTTGTGCACTGGTGCGTAGTTATGTTGGAACAGGAAGGGGCCATCCCCAAACTGTTCCCACAAAGTTGGGAGCATGAAATTGTACAAAATGTCTTGGTATGCTGATGCCTGAAGAGTTCCCTTCACTGCAACTAAGGGGCCAAGCCCAACCCCTGAAAAGCAACCCCAAACTATAATTCCCCCTCCACCAAAGGACTTGGACAGTGCACAAAGCAAGGTCCATAAAAACATGGATGAGCGAGTTTGGGGTGGAGGAACTTGACTGGCCTGCAAAGAGTCCTGACCTCAACCTGATAGAACACCTTTGGTCAAACACTCCCATAGACACATTCCTAAACCTTGTGGACGGCCTTCCCAGAAGAGTTGAAGCTGTTGTAGCTGCAAAGGGTGGGCCAACTCAATATTGAACCCTACAGACTAAGACTGGAATGCCATTAAAGTTCATGTGTGTGTAAAGGCAGGGGGCCCCAATACTTTTGGTAATATAGTGTATAAATAAAAAAACAGCATTATAAACACTTTTTTCCCTTTTTTATAAGTGATAACATTCCCTCTGTTCTCAGCTGCAAAACAGCTGGGGGGAGAAACAGCAGTACACAAATTTTCCCAGGGAAAGGCTGGGGGGGGGGGGAGGGGGGGGTTGGTGTCAGGACATATGTAATTATTGGAGGAAAGCAGAATAAGTTCCCAGCATAGCTAGAGAACTGACCACGGTGTGTTCTCCTGCTTAGTATGGTCGTTTTTTAATAGTAAAAAAGGAGGGACTGGCAGGAACACCAGGGATTTCACACAAAGGAAGCAATACAAAGAGGACAGGATACTTTATCATACAAGTACATGGTACAGCAGCATCTGAGTTTACATACTCTTTAATAAAACTAATTTGCAAATAATGTTAAAATATATAAATGCACAACTTATTGCAAAACATAATGTCCAATAGTGGTGTTAATCTAATAACGTGTCAAAAAATGGCAAAAAATAGTCTTTTGTTATCCACCAATGATCTGAGACCCTTAGCAACTTCATAAACAACAATGTTCTTCAAACAGCTCCACCCATGTGATCAGAGGCGCTCATGAGACTGAACTGACCTTATCAGCAGAAGGTCAGTAGCATTTTATACAGTAAAATTTTCACTATCAGATGTTCTCTTTTACTCAAACAATTCTCCACATTCCTCAGTTGGCAGGTTCTTTCATGTTCCCATGGCCCTTTCATACTCAATTACAAAACAAAAACTCCTATGACTACAAGTGACACATTTCTTTTTAGGAGCTCTTGAAAAAGTTCAGAATTGGACAAAACTTGTCAAGTGGCCAAAAGGGTGACGTACTTACGCCAGTGGACCACTGGTTGGCGACTGCTGCAATAGAGCATCTGTGGGATGTGCTGGAAAAACAAGTCCGATCAATGGAGGCCCCACCTCGCAATTTACAGAACTTAAAAGATCTGCCACCGACGACTTGGTGTTTAGATACCACAGCATATCTTCAGAGGTCTAGTGGTGTCCATGCCTCAACGAGTAAGAGCTGTTTTGGTGGCAAAAGGGGCCATTTTGTGGGCAAAGGGGAGACCTACTCAAAATTTGGTGGATGCTCATAAAGTCATGGCTGATCCATGTATATTTAAATTCAACATGAAGCCTTAAAGTGCATAGGGGGAATGTAGCTTATCTCCTCAGGGCCCCATTTATTCATCTAGGCATATCTGTAGCCAGGGCTTTTTTTCTCAGACAATAGGTGCAGGAACTCCCCTTTCCAAGTCACCCCTTTTCTCTACCCCTACCCACCTCCCAGTACCGCCCCTTTTAGACAATATAGAACCAAATATCATTTTATGGTGGTAAGTAATTTGTATTGAATTTGGTAATGATATCAAGAAAAACAGTAAAATAGATCCCCTGCAGCCAGCAACAATAGATCCCCCTAACAACAATGGACCATCCACAACAAAATCCCCCCCCAGCAACAATAGACTCCCAGCAGCATCAACAGATCTCTGCACAGCCAGAATTAATAGACTCTCTGGCTGCCATCAACAATAGACCCCCTTCCCAACAGTGGATCTCTTTCAGCAACAACTGATCCCCCAGCAACATAAGACCCTCCTCAGCAACAATAGACCCCCCTGCAAAAACAGATCCACAGCAGTGAGCATCAATACCCTGCAGCACACCCCAGCACCCCTTGCCATTACATACAGTCAGTCCAGGAGGTGCCGGAACTGCGTTCCCCCACGTTCCCGCTGAAAAAAAGCCCTGTCTGTAGTGCATTAGTCAACCCCTATCCCTTTTGTTATTATATTGATGGGAAAACTTTTATTTTCAGCCCTATAATGCAGGAGATGTTTTTCCAAATATGCACACTACAGGCTCCTAATGTAACAAAGCATCTGCGCTAATAAGTTCGGCCTGGAAACTGGAGATTGTCCATAGCAACCAAAAAGTGTCCCTTTACATCAAAAGTGGTTTTAGACCAGCTAGAAAACAGCGATAATAAATTAGAATCACTTGCAGAATTGAGCGATAGCGATTTGTGGGGAAATTCGTCATCAAACACTGAAAAACACTTTTATTGTTATTATATTATTATTTGTTATAATTATTTTATAGTTATTTATTATATTATAATTTATGATTTTGTGTTTCAATACCCGTGATGTCTACTAGACTCTTGTTTGGACAGATTTACGTGAGTTATTCCTAAGAATTACAGGCCTACAATATAAAATGCAAAATTTCCATGCAAAATAATGGTACCGCTTTTAGCACCTAAAATCTAAAATAATCATACCGCCAGGGAGGTTAAAGTATAACTAAAGGCAAAACATTTGTTAAGTTTTGGATAGAGTGAAGAGGAATTAGAACCCCTGTTAGTTTTTTTTGCTGTCTGTGCCCCTGTTAAGGAGAGTCCCCCTCTCTATTTGTCCTGTTTGCCATTATCGTTAAAAGTGAAAGTACCGGTAAAAGAAATTCCCACATTTTGGGTTGTCCCCAGAAAAGTAATGGAGGGGAACTCTTCCAATTTGAAGAGCGCTGGAAGAGCTTTGTTTTAAGGTACGTTTAACATAATGTGCTAGTATGCAATGCATACTAGCACATTATGACATTACCTTGCAGGTACAAAAAAAAAAATGTGGGCAAGGTCAAATGTATTGTGTTCTTCCTTGTGTTCAATCAGTTACATTTTGCAAAGGGAGTTTATTAGTACAACAAAATATTAATATCCCTTCATTGGACAGGCACAGATCATTGACTTGAATTTGCGTAAAATAAAAAACAGCATAAGGAAATTAACTTATGCAAGAGATGAAGTCACTGGGACTACACAGCATAGAGACATCACATCATCAACATATCACTATGTAACCCTGATTACATATATATATATATATATATATATATATATATATATATAGCCTGCAGAAATGAATGATATAAGGTTTTCCTTTCATATCAAAAGATTAGATCTTACTATTTTCCTTTTTAAACTCTGGGTGTAATTCACTGATGTAATTCTAATTATTATGTGTTTGATATGCCAATGATAATCATGCCATGGCAGACTTATGACTTCAATCAGCAACAGAGTGTAAGCCAAGCATGGGGCTCTGAGAGACATGTTTGGATGGTTGCCTATGGCATTTATGTTCTCATAGGCAGCTAAGTGACCTGACACACATTGCTAGTCAGGATTAGCAGCATGTGAATGTCAGTTATGGAAGAATACTACACCCCAATCCCCACTAACGGGGACATCACTGGCAAGCTGACCAATGACCTCCTCTGACCTCACAATATAGATTCCACTTGCAGGAGGAGTTGGCAAAATAATTCTTCACCAAATAGGAACCAGGTATTTTACATGCTCAGGTCTCATTTTTATATTATCCACTAGATATAGGACAATGGTGGATGGTTCAAACTACCTCCTTCTACCTAAAACTAAGATGTCAGCTGTGGGTTGGCATGCCTTTAAAACAGTAGTTAGGGTTATGGGTTATCGAACTTCAACCTGATCTGATACAAATATTATTATACAGGATTTATATAGCATCAACAGTTTAAAGAGGAAGGGAAGTCAAAAAAATTATTTTTATTTCTTTTAAAACCTTCAAAAGAAAGGCATAATGAGCTAGTATGCATAGCATACTAGCTCATTATGAATGACTTACCTGAGATCGAAGCCCCCGCAGCAGTCCTCGGTCACCTCCGCCATCTTGCCTCGATGTCCCGTCCCTCCTGTTAGTATAGCGCCGCTCCGGCGCTGTGATTGGCCGGAGCGGCGATGACGTCACACGCATGCACGCTCGGGCCGGCAAGCTCCATTGCGCATGCGTGTGACGTCATCTGCGTTGCATTTAATAGTAAATATCTCCTTAGCAGTGTAGGTTAAGGAGATATTTCTTGCACCTACAGGTAAGCCTTAATCTAGGCTTACCTGTAGGGCCAAGTGGTCTAAGTGGGTTTGCAAGCACTTTAAACAACGCTTTACAATGTAAAAGGGGAGACAATACAGTTACAATACAATAAAATACAAGAGGGTTAAGAGGGCACTGATCAGAAGAGCTTACAATCTGCAGCCAAATACAAAATAAGAGAGGAAGGGCAAACCCTGTGACTTTCCTAAAAAAAATTAAAAAAATTACAGAGAAAGGGTAAAATTGACCAGGGATCTAGCTGAAGGTTGCAAACATCATAAAATTATTTTGATATAATGTAACATATTATAAAGTGTATCTAAACCCAAAAACAGAAATTGCATATATTGCAGCTTACCAGTTTAAAGATGTGCTGGCTCAATTCCTTTTTTCACTAACACACTTCCTTTCCTTGGGTGACAATGCTCACTCACTACACTGCATTGTATATATGGAACATAGGTGTGCGCACAAGGTGTGCCAGGTGTGCCTGGGCACACCCTAATCACCCTGTGCAGCGCAGATTCCCCCTACTGCCCTGGCTCCTCTCACCACCCCCCCCCCCCCCACAGCGCTGCCAGCTTCTCTCCCACCGGCTGCTGCTGCAGACTAACACAGAGGGGGATGTTTTAGGATGAGTGGGGGAAGGGGCCAGTAAATATGTAATTTACAGACCCCTTCCCTTTCTGAATGAACACAGTGAATGATCAGTACCGTGTGTTTGAGCTTTGGAGTGCACACCCTAATGCAACAGGCTGCGCACACCTATGATATGGAAGAGCAACATTGTCCTACTAGGGCATGACTGCAGAACACCTCCCGCTCTCATTAATATTATTATTATCATTATACAGGATTTATATAGTGCCAACAGTTTGCGCAGCGCTTAACAAAATGAAGGCAGACATTATAGTTACATTACAATTTGGTACAAGATGAATTAGAGGGCCGTGCTCGTTAGAGCTTACAATCTAAAAGGGATACAAAAGGTAATAGCTGTGGGGGATGAGCTGATGGAGAAAGTAAAACAGTGTATTAGTTAGAAGCAGGATAGGCTTCTTTAAAGAGCAGGGTTTTCAGGTATTGTCTAAAGATGGATAGATTAGGGGACAGTCAGACAGATTGGGGTAGGGAGTTCCAAAGGATGGGAGAAGCTCTGGAGAAATCCTTATATACACAGCATACGGTTGGAGGTGTTCTGTAGTTCCCAGAGATGAATAGGATTGGGCTGTTAACACTCTTTGAGTTTTCAGTGCCGTACAGGCAGATCGCACAGTAAGTTAAATGCTCATTGGATTTCTGGCAGGATAAACATGATTTTTTCACACTTAAACAAACATAACAAAACACTTTCAATGGTATGTCCAATAGACTAAAAATTAGAAAATAGGAGAATTTAATAGTTACCACCTAATTGAAAACATTTTAATATTCTGCCTTGTTGAAAATGAATATTAGAGAATAAAAAAAAAACATCTATACTCACCTAGATGAACGCAGCATCGGTCCGCTTCTAAGACCAAGAACTGAACGATCAAAGACCACTGATCGCTCAGTTCTTGATGTTCACTGAGCAGAGAGCTGGTGACCCACAGTCACTGGCATTCTGCTCTGCCCCTCCAGTGCTCACTGGAGTCCCGGGCTGTGCAGGGGGTGGAAGCAGCTGGCTCCGGCTCTAATGCCCTGTACACACGATCGGTTTTACAGATGAAAACAGTCCGATGGACTTTTTTCATCGGACAAACCGATCGTGTATGGGCCCCATCTGTCTTTTTTCCATCGGTGAGAAAAAATAGAACATGTTTTAAATTTATCCGATGGGAAAAAAACGATAGCAAATTCCGATCGTCTGCGTGGAACTCCATCGGAGAAAAAACCCACGCATGCTCAGAATCAAGTCGACACATGCTCAGAAGCATTGAACTTAATTTTTCTTGGCTTGTCGGAGTGTTTTACGTCACAGCGTTTGGGACGGTCGGATTTTTGACTGATGGTGTGTAGGCAAGACTGATGGAAGTCAGCTTCATCGGAATTCTGATGGAAAAATCCATCGGATTTGAATCCATAGGAAATCCAATCGTGTGTACAGGGCTTTAGCGGCTTGCATTAAAGTCTGGATCGCTCCAGAGCCTAGACCGGCTGTGTGACGTCAGCTGACAGCGGCTCTAGTTAATATTACTTACCATAAGATTTTTGTTAACCTTCTTAAATCTAGGTGTGTGCAAGGGATTAGATGTAGCAAAATCTTCACTCCACAAACAGCCTTATAAGGATCCTTTATCAGCATCCAATTAAAAAAAGACTCTATAAGAATGAAGCACAATGATATTATAGTATCATTGTATCCTTTTAGACTGGTGACTGGATTATTCCAAGTTCAAGTACCAGCAGGACAAAAGTCAAGTCCAAGTAGAATTTAGTAAAGCCTTTGCATTTAATAACTGCATTCCACAGTCCTGTCATCTCTTTACTGTTTAATTGGTTTGGCATTAGAGGATCCACAATGGCATCCTTGTGATGTTACAGTTCTGTGAAACATAAGGAACACTTCTTTCTGTGGGGAGACACTTGGAAGAAATTGCCCAGTGGCCTTCTCTGCGTCTCACATAATGAAGTGTCTATACAAAGTTTAGGGTGTATTGTTAACCACTTCAGCCCTGGAAGGTTTACTCCCCTCATGACTAGGCCATTTTTTGAAATATGGCACAGTGTTACTTTAATTGACAATTGTGCGGTTGTGTGATGCTGTACCCAAATAAAATTGATATCCTTTCTATTGTTAAAAAAAAAAATGATATCCTTTTTTTTCTCACAAATACAGCTAGCTGTCTTTTGGTGATCTTTAAGAATTTTATTGAATGTAAAAAAGTAAAAACAAGTTGTTATGAACTCACAATCGTCTAATGCCCCGTACACACGGTCGGGATTCCCGACAGAAAAAGTCAGATGGGAGCTTTTGGTCGTGTAGCGGGGTCTTTAAATTTAGGTGGGGTACACCTGGGTGGAAGTCAGGTGTGTAGGTATGGAAGTAATGACCATTTGTATTCGTGGAGGATTGGGCGGTGTAATAATCTCCTTGGCCTGTGGGTGGCGGGGTGCCTGCAGGCCCAAGGTAGATTCACTGCCATAGTGCTGTCCTTTTTGTCCCTTCTCGGAGATGGTACGGCAAGGGCGGGGAACCTGCCGTGGCGTCATTGGAGGGGATAAAAGGGGGAGACGCCCTGGTCACAGGGTCTTGCTCATCTGGAGGTCAATCATCACGCACCCAGGCACCTTAGGCCTGGGTGCGGGCGGTTCTGGATTCCGGCTCAGGTGCCCTAGGCCTGACCGGAATGGAGTTGGAGTCCATCCCAGGCACCTTCAGCCTGGGGTGAGGTACTAAACCAGGAGGCCTGGGGCCCAGTGACTTCGACTGGATCCCGCGAGGGTGGAGACGTCCGAGGGTCCCTGAGGTGGATGGGGCCCATGTCTGAGGTGAGGAGGCCGGGGAGGTTACCCATTCAGAGAGTCTGGAGCAGCATCAACCCAGTGACGGATGGGCCTCTGGTAACTCCCTTGGAGGGACATCTTCCCCTGACAGGGGCCGCAACACAGCGAAGGTACTCCTATCTACGTTCTCTTGAGTCGCTGGTAGAGACTCTCAAGTTCTAAGTCCTTTCTAGCTGAATGCTATAGTAACTGCTGGCGAGATCGCAGTGGTTTAGCTGACAACCAGGATAGTGCCTCGACCTGCTCATCCCCTGTATCAAAATGTTATCAAGTCGCAACCAGTTGGCTACTGAAGCACTGTTTATTGTGAGATGTACAATAAAACAAGAGTTGGACTGTGATCGGTGTGTGGAACTCTGGTTAATGGGAGCAGAGGGAAGTGTTGGCACAACAGGACTTAATTCTAGACAGAAGCACACAGGCCCGAGGAAATATCTGGTACTGGCCTTCACCTTACCCACAGCTATGGGGAGGACATGGGCCGTAGCGCATCTCACCCTGTCGTGTGACATACCCCTAGACATAGGAGATGGGGTGAGGCCACTACAGTCGTAAATTCCGACCGTGTGTATGCTCCATCTGACTTTTTCTGTCGGGAATTCCGACAGAAATAGATTGAGAGCTGGTTCTCATTTTCCCGTTGGAATTTCCGACGGACTTTTTCCCGTTGGAAATCCCGACCGACCGTGTGTACGGGGCATTAGAGTAGTAGGCATTGAAACTGTTTGCTATGAAGCCAACAGAGGAAAATCCAGTCCAGACAGGAGCCGTTAGGAATGCAAAAACGATACCGGATCCCATTTAAGAATCCAGAGAGCTGTCAGAGAGCAGCTGTGGAAGTCTCAGAGAAGCTGCCAAGTGCCAGGACACAATACCCAATCAGGAGTGCATTCTGGAGGCTAATCCATGCATCCTCATCAGCCCCTCTTCTTATCATTGCAGCAAGTGTAGCGCTGACTACTGGTGCTTGTGGTGTTCTGCAATACCTGGAAGGCCAGGGTATTTTCTCAGGCTAAAGCAGAGGCAGGAGGGGTAAGGTGATAATGGCAGGGGTGGGCTTTACACACATACTGTCAACATTGTCTCTTAACATAGCTACTAATTTTTCAATTTTGTTTTAGCTTCTGTTAGAAATATTTGACAACTTTAAAAGAAAAAAATTTACTGAGTTCCGAAAATGCAAGATAAGTTACAGTACTTGGAATGAACAGTAGATTGCTTTAAGAAAGGCCTGGATACTTTCCTAAATGTACATAATATAACTGGGTACTAACATTTATAGGTAAAGTTGATCCGGGGAAAATCCGATTGCCTCTCAGGGGGTCAGGAAGGAATTTTCCCCCTGCTGTAGCAAATTGGATCATGCTCTGCTGTTTTTTTTTTGCCTTCCTCTGGATCAACTGTGGGTATAGAATTGGGTATATGGGATTGTATGATATTTTTTATTTTATTTATTTATTTCCTTTTTTATGGTTGAACTGGATGGACTTTGTCTTTTTTCAACCTGACTAACTATGTAACATGCCATCAGCTGTCATATGATTTCATACTACCTTAACCTGCCTGGTCGAGGAAAAGAAAATCTTTCTGAAGCTGAACAGAAGAGTATTTTTTGTAACTGGCTGAATTGCATTCCATAATTGCATTCCAACTAGTAAAACTGCATCGTTGTCATGTCCTAAGAGGAAACACATAAACTACCAGTAATTCTGTATTTTCCTAAACATATGTTCATTAACATATCAGCTGAAGGTCATTTCTGAAGAACTCTCTACCTTTAAACAGCCATTACTCTTTCAATTCAAAGCAGTATAAATCCTGAAAGGTGCTAACTGTGACCATAAAGCCCTGTACACACGATCGGTTTTACCGATGAAAACAGTCCGATGGACTTTTTTCATCAGACAAACCGATCGTGTATGGGACCCATCTGTCTTTTTTCCATCGGTTTTAAAAAATAGAACATGTTTTAAATTTTTCCGATGGATCAAAAACCGATAGCAAATTCCGATCGTCTATGGGCAAGTTCATCGGATAACAAACCCACGCATGCTCAGAATCAAGTCGACGCATGCTCAGAAGCATTGAACTTAATTTTTCTCGGCTCATAGGAGTGTTTTACGTCACAGCGTTTGGAACGGTCGGTTTTTTGACTGATGGTGTGTAGGCAAGACTGATTGAAGTCAGCTTCATCGGATTTCCGATGGACAAAACCATCGGATCAGAATCCATAGGATATCCGATTGTGTGTACGAGGCTTAACAGTGCATTAGACTGCAAAAAAAACAGCAGCATGGGGGCTCATTGCTATCTGGCTGTGGAATGATTTATACTGTATAGTCAGCATATAGAGAAATAATAGGGTAAAATTAAGGTGTATACTATACTAGCTATTGTTCTAGAATGGCACAGATTTCAGTGGTGGAATGGAGGTCAAGGGATGCGTATCCCATTATGAGTCCTATGCGGGTCCACCCTAAAATATTTTTCTTTTTTGTTTTCTTAGACTTTATCACTTTAGGTTGAATCTGCTGGGCCACACTGTCCATAAATAGTAAGATTTGGATTAAAAAAATGCTGGAGATGTTTGTATGACCATATAACAATAGTCCCCCCTCTGCTTAGGTGTGCGCAGCCTATGGCATTAGGGTGTGCACCCCAAAGCTCAAGCACACACTACCAATCCCTCATGGTGTTCGTTCAGAGAGGGAAAGGGGCCAGTAAATTACATTTTTACTGGCCCCTTTCCCCACTTATCCTAAAACATCCCACAGTAACAGCTGACGGGAGAGGAGGGAAGCTGGCAGTGCTGTGGGGGGGGGGAACCAGATCAGTTGGTGGAATCTGTTCTGCACAGGGTGATTAGGATGTGCCTGGGCACACCTGGCACACCCTGTGTGCACGCCTATGCTCCTCTGTAAAGGAAAGGCAACAAAGCTTTAGCCCCCATTTACAACTGGGCATTTTTTTGTTTGAAGCTCAAAGCTCCAAAACACTCAACAAGGCAAATCCAACGCTTTTATATGGTCCCTGTTCACATTATGCCTGTAGCTCAATGCATGACCCTTCAAAGGTACAAAAGCTATATTTAAGGCAAAATGGGGCATTTTACCCCCATTGACTTCAGGGGGAGCATGCAAAAAAACATGCAAAACACACGTAGCGCATGATTTTTAGGCGCTGCCATAATAAAAGTCTAAGCAGCCAAGAACGCACTATCTGCACCAAAAAACTTTCTGTATAGCACTTCACTACTAACATTGTGTAAAAAAAAAACTCAAAATTGCCTTAATACAATATGCTCAAACTTCAACCTCATTTTAAAGATAACAACAAAAGAACCTTTAGTAAAAACAATCTACAAATGGATACTTATAGATAATGGCAGGCTTTTAATTCTTTGTATACCTCATTATTCTTTTTCCTCCCCATTCTTTTCACAGAGGTCACTTTCTTTAAGGACAGTTAAATCTATCCCCCTTAACTTCCTAGAACTCTGGGTCTGCCTCCTAGAACATGGGACAGTGTGAATAATCAGAGAGGGAATGTACTGGTGATAAAGCCTTTCCAGGATGCATACACTGTATGTGAGATCAAGGCTACATCACCAGTGCTTTACTCAACCAGGAAGTGGAAAAACTGTAGTTGTAACTAAAAGCAAAAAATGTTTCTTTAACTAATGAGCACAAGATGATTTCAGAGCTGCATGCTGATGTGAATTTTCGTGGAAGGGAGGAAAAGTCCACGTTAATGATGAGTGAACTGCATTAACACATTAGCCAAAGTGGGAAGAAGCTGGAAGGGGTCCCACTGCTTCTGCATTGTGAATGGGGATAAACAAATATGTTATCACTGGTCTCTCTAGGTGAGAACTTAGATATGGTCTAACGTAAGGTCCTCTTGTCACTTGCACCCTTCTTGGGGGTAAAGCTCAGAAAACAGTTCTTTGATTTGGTATTTTATGTACATATCTGCACCACTGTGGTAAACACAAATGTGCAGAGGACATAAAAGAATGTCCTTACAGTATGTAGCGGGCACTGGTCCCACACTCCCAATCCCCTCTTTTAAAGTTCTCGCTCGCAATGTCTCTGGTCTAGGGGTATGATGGGAAAGGGAGTGGGTCCACTACGCCAGGCTTCCACCACAGATGTATAAGTGGTATTGGCCAGAGTTATTTCTTTACCTTCGGGCCTGTATTGTGCATCGAATCCAACCGTCTGCCAGGAAACTGAGTCTCACACCGTTGCAAGTCCAACACTCCTTTATTCAGAGACTTACTTGCTTACAAACAGAACAGGAGGTGTGAAAGTAGATACATAGGCCCAGACACAAGTTCTTTCCTCCACTCTCCTCCAAAGAGTGGGCTATGGTCTCCGCACGAGGGAAATTCACCTTCCGGACGGTCTCCGACAAGAGGCTCACCCGTCACCGGCAGTGTGCTGCACCGGGTCTTCAGATGAGGAGCTCTTCCCGGTCCATTACGTCCACCTCGGATTAAGGCGTCCACCTCCGGAGCACCCTAGGATCCTTCCCTCGCGGAACTCAGTGTTGGGCACTGAGTTCCGGACCTCCGTCCAAGTACCTCATCTCAGGCTAAAGGTGCCTGAGATGGAACACGACCTCCGGTGGTCCTCTAAGCCGAGGCCGCCTAGAGGACGAAAAACACGAACTCCGTCCGCAGGCTAAAGGTGCCAGGGACAACGAACCCCGTGACAAAATGGCCGGCCCCCTTTATACCCCTCCCCGGCATGCGTAGCGGGTTCCCCGCCCCACCACACGGCTGCCGAAGTAGGACAAAAAAGGATTCGACCCAGCAATGATTCGTCCGTCGGCCCAAAGTGACAGCGCCACCCGGTGGACCGCCGGAGATACACCACTGGTGTCACCGCAAAAATTCAAAATTACTGGCGGGAAAGTAAACACCCGCTACACTTATGTTGCCTGCCATCCAGCAGCATCTACATTACATAAGGAAGAAAGCAGAGAGGGAAGGAAGCGTATCCCATCCTGCAGGCATACTGTAGAAAGAGCCGAATGCTTCGAGCACGTCGCCTGCCTTGTTTCTCCTCTCGTCTGGTACCTTCTTTGTGACGTCACTTCCGCCGTGCGTTCCACGCTGATCAGCGTGGCTTCCCGGTGTTCTGTCAATTTCTCCAACCCATCAGAAACTCCAACCACGTCACTTTGTTTTTTTTTTAAACCCTTAGTAATTGGAGATTTGGGCAAATTGGTGGTTGAACACAACACCGGCAACCGAATAGAGCCCGGTACAGGGAGATTAAGCTGTTTTGACAGAACAGCAGCTAATGAGGACAAAATTGTCGCCTCCTCTGGGGCGACCATTTTGTTGGCTAGTATCGGAGAGGAGTAAAAATCTCTGCTGATAATATCCTGCACCGTACTCTATTCGGTTGCCAGTGTTGTGTCCAACCACCAATTTGTCAAAAACTCCAATTACTGCTGGTTCAAAGAAACCGGAAGTTAAGTAGTGGGAGTTTCTGACGGGTTGGAGAATTTGACAGAACACCAGGGCTCCTCCAGGCTCCCGAGCCAGACATCTCCATGCCCGGCAGTCGGAGCAGATTACCGCGGTCCTGCAGGATGGGATTAGGAGGATTCACATCCACACTTAGTGTGTCCAGATGAGCCTTTTATTCATTTTAATCTTGTGAGTGTTTTTAATCTGTCTTTATTAACCACTTCGCGCCCGGGCTATAAGCAAAAGACGTCCGCAAAGCGGTCGTCAATTGCTGATAGCACGTCCATGGACGTCCTCTTGTTTACTTCCGCGATGCGCGCCACCGCGGGCGCGCGTCGGGGAAAAACTGTGCCCGCCGTGTCAGGCGAGTGCCGATGCGCGTGCCTGGCGGCCGCGATGTCCGCCAGGTACGAGCGATCGGCTGTCACAGAGCCAGGGACGTGGATCTCTGTGTGTAAACACAGAGATCCACGTCCTGTCGGGGAGAGGAGACGGATGGTGTGTCCCTTGTACATAGGGACAACCATCAGTCACCTCCCCCAGTCAGTCCCCTCCCCCCCACAGTAAGAACATCTAGCAGGGAACATATTAACCCCTTGATCGCCCCCTAGTGGTTAACCCCTTCCCTGCCAGTCACATTTATACAGTAATCAGTGCATATTTTTAGCACTGTTCGCTGTATAAATGTGAATGGTCCAAAAAATGTGTCAAAAGTGTCCGATGTGTCCGCCGTAATGTCACAGTCACAAAAAAAAAATCGCAGATCGACGCCATTACTAGTAAAAAAATAAATAAAAAAATAATAAAAAAAAAATCATAATTCTATTCCCTATTTTGTAGGCGCTAAAACATTTGCGCAAACCAATCACTATACGCCTATTGCGATTTTTTTTTTTACCTAAAATATGTAGAATACGTATCGGCCTAAACTGAGGAAAAAAATTGTTTTTTTTAAAAAAAAATGGGATATTAATTATAGCAAAAATTAAAAAATATTGTGTTTTTTTCAAAATTGTCGCTCTATTTTTGTTTATAGCGCAAAAAATAAAAACCGCAGAAATGATGAAAGACCACCAAAAGAAAGCTCTATTTGTGGGAAAAAAAGGACGTCAATTTTGTTTGGGAGCCACGTCGCACGACCGCGCAATTGTCATTCAAAGCGTGACGGCGCTGAAACCTGAAATTTCGCCTGGGCAGGAAGGGGGTTATGTGCCCAGTTGTCAAGTGGTTAAAAACGTTTTACCGGGATACTACACTGAGCTGGTGCTTCCTTCCCTCTCTGCTTTCTTCCTTTGGTCTACACAGAGCCGGAATTCTGACGAGATAGGTCCCCCAGTCGGATAATGCCCGGGCTGGACTGCGCAGGCGCAGCGCTTGCGCAAACGGAGCCGCCGAAAATTGCAGAGGATAAACAGCTGTTTGTCAGCTGTACACCGCACCTGCGCAATCAACAAGCCACACGCTGCCGCACACTCCCGATGCTCGGGCCGGGTTATTCATTGAATACAACAAGGGGCGGATGCATACAGAAGAGGCCGCATGATGGGCAGTGCTTTTCTCAAAGGGGTGGATGTATTATTGAGCAGTGCTTTTTTTACACATTACTAATATATGTTTAAATGCATCCCCTGTAGCCATGACCGCTGTATACATCCATCCATAATATATGTTTAAATGCATCCCCTGTAGCCACGCTTCTCAATATTACATCCGCCCCTTTGAGAAAAGCACTGCCCATCATGCGGCCTCTTCCACTTGTTGTGTTCAATAAATAACCATATATCCGCCCCCTTTGAGAAAAGCATTGTATGCATTCGCACCTTGTTGTATTCAATGAATAAACCGCCCCGAGCATCGGGAGCGTGCGGCAGTGTGTGGTGTGTTGGTTGCACAGGTGCTTTGTACAGAGATTTTCGGGGGCTCTGTTTGCGCATGCGCTGTGCCTGTGCAGTTCAGCCCAGGCATTATCTGACGGGGGACCCATATCGACACTCGACAGGACACCTGCCACAACTATGAAGATAGTAGCTGCAGGTGGTCCTGTGCATTTCCTACTGTACCCCCAACTACCACGGACTATTGACATTCTATGGATTCACCAGTATCACACTGAACACTGGTATTTTATATATATATATATATATATATATATATATATATATATGTAGCGCTGGCATTTTTGCTTTCTAATGTTATGTGATGCTAAATAGTAGGCAATGCATATAAATTTGTCTTTGGCACCATCTAGTGGCCTAAACGTGAAATGGACTCTAATTATGTTCTGTTTTCAAGAAAATGGAGATATAACAGGAAATGACTGTTCTGTTTACATTTGCTATGACTGACCTATCCACAATGCCAAAGTGACCTACCCATGAACACTAGGGTGACCACATTTCCAAACTACCATTCAGGGACACTCTCCTTTCCCAAAAATCAGCTTGTGCTGTAACGAATCACAGCACAGTGATTGGACACAGGAGGCAGGATTTATGATTTCTCCAATCACAAGCAGGGGGCAGGGATTGTGCTCCTCCAGGCATTCCCGGCCAGGACAAGTACTGTCAGTGAGTAAAGCGGTGATGTGGAGGCCATTTTTGGGGGCATCAGATTGGCCCGGGGGGTTGGCTGTGTCAGTTTCATTCCGGGACACTGTATTGTCCTGGAATGAAGGTGCCCGGGACAGACCTGCAAAATGCGGGACTGTCCCGGGCAATCCGGGACACGTGGTCACCCTAATGAACACCCAGTACTGAATTGAATGCTGGGTAGGTTATAAAAAGCCCTGTGCGGCCATTTTAGGTCTCTTGTTCCTGGGACGCATGGCCTGCCAGCAGAGCTCTGTGGGTGTGTGTGTCCGACAGAGCTGTGGCCTACATTGTGCGGAGCGGAACAGCAGCCTTTGATTCTCCCTTTCACCACAGCGTGCTGGAGCAGCAGTGTGGTCGAACCAGGGACCCTTGAAGGAGGTAACCGAGGACTCCCGGTCGTCTGTGAAGCGGAACAGTGTGATGGTGTGACTGCAGCAAACAGACTGAGATCCTGTGGAGCAGAGGCATCTATCTGTCTGGACCTAGTGTGGTGAGAAGACTGGTGTCCAGAACTTTGTACTGCATTTCACACACCTAGACTGATTGCATAGTGTTGCTGGGACCGGTAGTCCCACGGAACAGTTCAGTTCAATAGAGTTACATGTGCATAGGCCTCAAGCCTGATTTCATTACTAAGTGACTGCCGCTAGAGGTACATTCCCAGGGAAGGAGCTCACAGATACTTTGCATAATTGAATTTACTACTCTATGTTATTCTACACTACTTTATTGATCAGAACTTCTGTGGATTATAAGTACTGACACACAATAGCTAGCAGAAGACAGAAGAAGGAAGACCAGAGGCTATATTCCTTACTGTAAGGCCTTACAGTGTTGCTATTACCTACAAGAGACTGTAGGGGGAATATTGAGTTAATCATATTGTGGTATATCATTCTTGCCAAATACTGTGTGTCGCATTGCTGATCTCATAGTGTCTACGCAGTGTGCTGGAAGTGGGAAGGTGCCCAGAGTAAGGAGTAATCACTCTGAGCACTAGTCCCAATTGGAACCACATAATCAGAGGTCACCTAGGATAACTGTACAGATGCAATCTATTGTGTGTGCCTACTGTACTGTTACTTTATGTTTATGTGACAGTGCAACTGCTGAAGTTCTTACTTTACACTAACCTTAGTAAAAATACGTTCTTGGTTAAGTACTTTGGTGTGGAGTGTTGTTCCTTTTTCAGCAGCAGGTGGAGCCATTGGATACACAGGTAATAGCAAAAGTATACTGTTATTATATTGTATATTGTGGGGTTGTCCTTCACCATTAGCTCCACACCAACATTGCACCACAGCTGTGTCAAGGGGATTGAGCCAAGTCAGTGGGGGTTCACTAGCAGAGTACAGGCCCAAACAAATTCAGCAGCTCCTTCGGGGGTCAGTGCTACATGTGCCTACAGCAGATTCTGATTGGCTCCTAGTACTGTCCCTCCCCTCTCCCAGTATGAGAGATACTGTGGGGGATTACAGAGGCTGATGTCAAGATGCCAAGACACAACATGACAGACAAGACACAAGTTTTTTTTAAGAAACAAATTCATTGGTGTAGTTATATACAGGTCCTTCTCAAAAAATTAGCATATTGTGATAAAGTTCATTATTTTCTGTAATGTACTGATAAACATTAGACTTTCATATATTTTAGATTCATTACACACAACTGAAGTAGTTCAAGCCTTTTCTTGTTTTAATATTGATGATTTTGGCATACAGCTCATGAAAACCCAAAAATCCTATCTCAAAAAATTAGCATATTTCATCCGACCAATAAAAGAAAAGTGTTTTTAATACAAAAAAAGTCAACCTTCAAATAATTATGTTCAGTTATGCACTCAATACTTGGTCGGGAATCCTTTTGCAGAAATGACTGCTTCAATGCGGCGTGGCATGGAGGCAACCAGCCTGTGGCACTGCTGAGGTGTTATGGAGGCCCAGGATGCTTCGATAGCGGCCTTAAGCTCATCCAGAGTGTTGGGTCTTGCGTCTCTCAACTTTCTCTTCCCAATATCCCACAGATTCTCTATGGGGTTCAGGTCAGGAGAGTTGGCAGGCCAATTGAGCACAGTAATACCATGGTCAGTAAACCATTTACCAGTGGTTTTGGCACTGTGAGCAGGTGCCAGGTCGTGCTGAAAAATGAAATCTTCATCTCCATAAAGCTTTTCAGCAGATGGAAGCATGAAGTGCTCCAAAATCTCCTGATAGCTAGCTGCATTGACCCTGCCCTTGATAAAACACAGTGGACCAACACCAGCAGCTGACATGGCACCCCAGACCATCACTGACTGTGGGTACTTGACACTGGACTTCAGGCATTTTGGCATTTCCCTCTCCCCAGTCTTCCTCCAGACTCTGGCACCTTGATTTCCGAATGTACTTTGGACCACTGAGCAACAGTCCAGTGCTGCTTCTCTGTAGCCCAGGTCAGGCGCTTCTGCCGCTGTTTCTGGTTCAAAAGTGGCTTGACCTGGGGAATGCAGCACCTGTAGCCCATTTCCTGCACACGCCTGTTCACGGTGGCTCTGGATGTTTCTACTCCAGACTCAGTCCACTGCTTCCGCAGGTCCTCCAAGGTCTGGAATCGGTCCTTCTCCACAATCTTCTTCAGGGTCCGGTCACCTCTTCTCGTTGTGCAGCGTTTTCTGCCACACTTTTTCCTTCCCACAGACTTCCCACTGAGGTGCCTTGATACAGCACTCTGGGAACAGCCTATTCGTTCAGAAATTTCTTTCTGTGTCTTACCCTCTTGCTTGAGGGTGTCAATGATGGCCTTCTGGACAGCAGTCAGGTCGGCAGTCTTACCCATGATTGCGGTTTTGAGTAATGAACCAGGCTGGGAGTTTTTAAAAGCCTCAGGAATCTTTTGCAGGTGTTTAGAGTTAATTAGTTGATTCAGATGATTAGGTTAATAGCTCGTTTAGAGAACCTTTTCATGATATGCTAATTTTTTGAGATAGGATTTTTGGGTTTTCATGAGCTGTATGCCAAAATCATCAATATTAAAACAAGAAAAGGCTTGAACTACTTCAGTTGTGTGTAATGAATCTAAAATATATGAAAGTCTAATGTTTATCAGTACATTACAGAAAATAATGAACTTTATCACAATATGCTAATTTTTTGAGAAGGACCTGTATGCCTGTATATATATAGGTATATATTTACCTAGTAATGCTACCAATAACACACTTACTGCAACGTTATCAACCTAGGACAGGGAGCGTGTATAGTCAGGTGCACACTATTATTATTATTTTTTTCATTCAGCCCCGCGGGGTTAGTACATGCAAGGTTAGTACAGCAGTCTCCACCGCTGAGCTGTTGTGTTCTGACAGGGGGATGCCCTCCGCCAAAACACTCCGATAAGCGCACTCTGCCATTGGCTGAGAGTGCTGAGCGGGAGTTGGTCGGCTGCTGGTTTTCCAGCATGCATGGCCGGCCTCTGTTGGACAGACCAACATACACGTGGGCTGAATGTCGTCCATTTTTTTTTTTAACCAGTCGTTGTCTCCCGACATTCAGCTCGTGTGTACCCAGCTTTAGGCCTTTATAATTACCCCACCCTCTTTTCTTCATAACAAGGAAATAGAAGGGAACGATGCTAACTAATAACAATCCAGAGGCAAGGGGTACTGGGGTTGATTTACTAAAATTGTAGAGTGCAAAATCTGGTACAGTTCTGCATGGAAACCAATCAACTTCCATTTTTTTTTTTTGTCAAAGCCTAATTGAACAAGTTTGAAGCTGATTGGCTACCATGCACAGCTGCACCAGAATTTGTACTCTGCAGTTTTACTAAATAAACCCCACAGAATGATATGAGCTCACAAAATTGCTGGCTGGATAAACAGCAATGCTTTTGCACTTGTCCTGTAGTGACGTAGGAGGAAATGTGACCCTTGGAAGTTTCTGTTACCAGTCAGATCACTAGTACTGCAAGACAATGAAGATTTAACTTGCCACCTGTAGGAAAGGTAAGTATTCAGATTCTTCTACTATAGAGGGTGGATTTATTATTCACTCTTTTTGAATAGGTCCATTTGAGCAGGTCAGTCTAGCTTTCTGCAGGGCTCTTACATGAGCTGGTTTACGTAAATGATTGCTGTATGATAATACTGTAATTAGACAGCTAAGGGAGTGCCTGCTCGGAATACGCAGTTATAGGATCAGTAGTAATCATGAAACAATGAATAAAAAAGATAAAACAAATCTATAATTTCCACAACGACCTAATAACCAGAATGCACTAGTCAGACACATAATCTGTGTATTGTAAACTTTGGAAGATTAACATTGTATTGGGATAAATAGTTTTTCTTTCTCAGATTTATTTCCTTTACGATGACTGACAGAGTGAAGGTAAATTTAGAACATACTTTGAGCTTTGGTGGTGAAATGTTTGTTTGCCACATTTTTCTTGCGGATGTGTGTTTAATTTTGCACCCTGATGAAGGCACCTTTTACCTGTTATGGAAGTCATATACAAACCAGCAGCACCAAGATCCTGGTGTGTTCTTAAAGTGGAGTTCCACCCAAAAATAGAACTTCCACTTTTTGGAATCCTCCCCCCCTCCTGTGTCACATTTGACACCTTTCGGGGGGGGGGGGGAGGGAGCAGATACCTGTGTAATACAGGTATATGATCCCACTTCCTGGCATAGATCACCGCGGTGATTGCGGTGACCTACGCCACGTACAGCGCCTACTCTGCCCCCCCCCCGCTGTCTTCTGGGAAACACACAGGTTCCAGAAGACAGCAGGGACCAGTGAGGACACACAGCGCGACTCGCGCATGCGCAGTAGGGAACCAGGAAGTGAAGCCGCAAGGCTTCACTTCCTGATTCCCTTAGCAAAGATGGCGGCGGCAGCAGCCGAGAGCCGATGGACAGATCGGCTTCGGCTGCCGACATCGCGGGCGCCCTGGGTAGGTAAGTGTCCATATATTAAAAGTCAGCAGCTGCTGTATTTGTAGCTGCTGACTTTTAATATATTTTTTTTCGACGGACCTCTGCTTTAAAGGGGTTCCTAAACCCACAACAGTAAAATCTGTCTTTATTTGCAGTATATCATGCTTGTTATACTCACTGTGGAACTTAAGGGGTTAATCCTTTGCATTGTGTAAAAAGGCTCTTTGATCCTGTATGCACATATCCTCCCCCCTCCTGCAGGGTCACTCTTGCAAGGCCAGATAAGACACAGTGAGGGTAGTACTGCTGCACATGCTCAGTTTGGTCTCTATTGCTGGAGAGAACATGTCCTTGTTGATCAGAGCTAGCCAGGTCACATGATATTGACATCACACATGTGGGCATGTATATGCATGCCCAGTAACTAAAAAAGAGCACAGTGGGTGGAATGTCACATCTTGATTGATGGATGATCCGCCTCCCATAACAGCATGCGGACACAGGCTGTAGAGGAAATCTCCTCCTACCTTAACACTCAGCATTCAGGCAAACCCTGCAGTTTTTCACGTGACCGTGGTATACAGATAAGCCAGAAAGGTATATAGTGGCAGTATATTAATGTAAAAAGAAAATTAATAAGCTGTGGGCACTATGGGGGGCAGATGAACTATTTTCATATTACTGGGTTTAGTAACAATTTAACTACTTGCTGACCAGCCGCCGCAGTTGTACTACAGCAGGTTGGCACGGCTGCCCGAATTGCCATCATTGTACGTTGGGTGCTTTAAGAAGCTATAGGGGGCGCACAACCACCCGTGATCACTCCACAGAGAGCCAGAACGGGGATCTGTCAATGTAAGCAAACAGATCCCCTTTCTGACAGGGGAGTAGAGAGAGATCTGCTGTCCCTAGCGATCAAGAACAACGATCTCTTTCCTCCTCCAGTCAGTACACTCCCCCCCACAGTTAGAAACACCTCCCTAGGGAACACTTAAAGCGGTGTTTCAGCCGCAAATTATTTTTTTTAAAAGTCAGCAGCTACAAACACTGTAGCTGCTGACTTTTAATAAGGACACTTAACTGTCCAGGGCGCGCGTGATTGATTTACTAAAGGCAAATAGACTGTGTACTTTGCAAGTGCAGTTGCACTCATTTTCTCCAAAGCTTAGCAAATGTGGTAAAGCTCTGCTGACTTCCATCATCCAATCATGTGTAAGCAAAAAAACATTTGTTCATTTTCTTTGCACCCCACAGGGGATGGCGTATTTTGGTAGGAAATGGAAATAAGCAGGGGAATGATGTTAGACAAAGTTGGAGCTACAAAAAAAAAAAGCAGCAATGTATTCTGTGTGCTCATGGCAGAAAGAAACAGTTCCAAAGATAGCCAGAGAAAGGGATACTGTCTGTGTTTTTGACCAATCAGGGTAATTTGCCATGACAAAAAAAAAAATGGAAAAGAAATTGGTCAAAAATGGAGTTGCTGTCAACAACCATATCAGGTCACCAGACTGACAGGTGGCGGACAACTCTATTGATCTGGATGAAGAATGCAGTGCGCAGATGCTGGTAGTAATTTGCTGAATATTTGATAGTTTTGGACAGAGGCATATCAAAGATCTTGAAGGAATGGGGTTACGCCTTAGCATAAATAATTGACACTATAAACATATTGATACTGCTGTTAGAAGAGGGGAGAACAGAAAACTAGTTGGGGTTGCCAGCAGCACCTAGCAGACACCTCTAGGTGCTTACACATAAGGTTACTGTTCCTATTCAGTACCCCAAGTGCCTGGGATCCTAGTATTGGGTGACTTTTGATCACTTAAAGTGTATCTAAACATAGGAACAAAAATGTATTATATTGTAAATGATATATTCGTTTGCACATTGTATTTAAATTGTTTCTAGGACTCAGGTAAGTACAGTGCCTTAAAAAAAGTATTCATACCCCTTGAAATTTTCCACATTTTGTCATGTTACAACCCAAAAATTTAAATGTATTTTATTGGGATTTTATGTGATAGAGCAACACAAAGTGGCACATAATTGTAAAGTGGAAGAAAAATGGTAAATGGTTTTCCATTTTTTTTTTACAAATAAATATCTGAAAAGTGAGGCGTGTATTTGTATTCAGCCCCATTTCCTCTGATACCCCTAACTAAAATCTACTGGAACCAATTGCCTTCAGAAGTCACCTAATTAGTAAATAGTCCACCTGTGTGTAATTTAATCTCAGTATAAATACAGCTGTTCTGTGAAGCCCTCAGAGGTTTGTTAGAGAATCTTAGTGAACAAACAGCGTCATAAAGACCAAGGAACACACCAGACAGGTAAGAGATAATGGTGTGGAGAAGTATAAAGTAGGGTTAGGTTATAAAAAACATACAAAGCTTTGAACATCTCACAGAGCACTGTTCAATCCATCATCTGAAAATGGAAACAACTGCAAACCTACCAAGACATGGCCGTCCACCTAAACTGACAGGCCGGGCAAAAAGAGCATTACCGTATATACTCGAGTATAAGCCGAGATTTTCAGCCCTTTTTTTGGGGCTGAAAGTCCCCCCCCCCCCCCCCCCTCGGCTTATACTCGAGTCATATAAATTTTACATTGTAAATATTACCTGTAAAGAAGTTGCGGCTGCGGCGTCCATCGTTCGAATTCCGCGGCGTCCATCGTTCAAAATTCCGTGGTCTCTTCCTGTTCCTTCCTTGATAGGCGAGTCTCAGCAGACACTCTCCGCCTATCACGAACGTTCTCTCATCCTCAGTTTTCCAGCAGACGTCTGTGATTGGCGGAATACCCAACACAGTGTCTGCTGGGAAAACTAAGGATGAGAGAAGGATCGTGATAGGCGGAGAGTGTCTGCTGGGAAAACTAAGGATGAGAGAAGGATCGTGATAGGCGGAGAGTGTCTGCTGGGAAAACTAAGGATGAGAGAAGGATCGTGATAGGCGGAGAGTGTCTGCTGAGACTCGCCTATCAAGTAAGGAACAGGAAGAGACCGCGGAATTCGAACGATGGACGCCGCGGAATTTGAACGATGGACGCCGCGGAATTTGAACGATGGACGCCGCAGCCGCAACTTCTTTACAGGTAATAATTACAATGTAAAAATTTCTTTTTACAGGGAACAGTGGGGCATCGGCTTATACTCGGGTCAGTGAGGTTTCCCAGTTTTTTGGGCAACATTAGGTACCTCGGCTTATACTCGAGTCGGCTTATACTCGAGTATATACGGTAATCAGAGAAGCAGCCAAGAGGCCCATGGTAACTCTGGAGGAGCTACAGAGATCCACACCTCAGGTGGGAGAAACTGTCCACAGGACAACTATTAGTCGTGCACTCCACAAATCTGGCCTTTATTGAAGAGTGGCAAGAAGAAAGCGATTGTTGAAAGAAAGCCATAAGAAGTCCCGTTTGCAGTTTGCAAGAACCCACGTGGGGGACACAGCAAACGTGGAAGAAGGTGCTCTGGTCAGATAAAACCCAAAATTGAACTTTTTGGCCTAAAAGCAAAACGCTATGTGTGGCGCAAAACTAACACTGCACATCACCCTGAACACATCATCCCCACCGTGAAACATGGTGGTGGCAGCATCATGTGGGGATGCTTTTCTTCAGCAGGGACAGGGAAGCTGGTCAGACTTGATGGGAAGATGGATGGAGCCAAATACAGGGCAATCTTAGAAGAAAACCTGTTAGAGTCTGAAAAAGACTTGAGACTGGGGCGGAGGTTCACCTTCCGGGAGGACAACAACCCTAAACTTACAGCCAGAGCTATAATGGAATGATTTAAAGCATATTCATGTGTTAGAATGACCCAGTCAAAGTCCAGACCTAAATCCAATTGAGAATCTGTAGCAAGATTTAAAAATTACTGTTCACAGACGCTCTCCATCCAATCTGACAGAGCTTGAGCTATTTTGCAAAGAAGAATGGGCAAAAATGTCACTCTCTAGATCTGTGTTTCCCAACTCCAGTCCTCAATGCGCCCCAACAAGTCATGTTTTCAGGCTCTCCATTCGTTTGCACAGGTGATTTGATCAGTTTCAATGCCTTAGTAATTACCACAGCCGTTTCATCTGAGGGAAATCCTGAAAACATGACCTGTTGGGCGCCTTGAGGACTGGAGTTGAGAAACACTGCTCTAGATGTGCAAAGCTGGTAGAGACATACCCAAAAAGACTTGCAGCTTTAATTGCAGCGAAAGGCAGTTCTACAAAGTATTTACTCAGGGGGCTGAATACAAATGCACGCCACACTTTTCACATATTTATTTGTAAAAAATTTGGAAAACCATTTATCATTTTCCTTCCACTTCACAATTATGTGCCACTTTGTGTTGGTCTATCACATAAAATCCCAATAAAGTACATTTACATTTTTGTCTGTAACATCACAAAAAGTGGAATACCTAAATACATTTTCAAGGCACTATATTTAGGTTGTGGGGGAGCTACTGAAAGATCTTTTACCATAATGCATAGAATGCAGCTGAAAAAAAAAATTACTTTGGAAGCACTTTAAACTTGAAAACTTACTTTGTGAACATTACCACACATTTACTTTCATGACCTCTGTGCCACATATTTACTATGCCCTGTGAGTAGGCACTGCTGTGTCACACATTTCATAGCCTGCCTTCTGAACTACAGAGGTGCTAAGTGTATGAGTTTTAGGAGGCGGAGTCAGTACAGGAACCATTGCTTGCAGGCAGCAAGGTACCATGGGATGTGTAGTCCAGAGAAATGGAAAGTAAACAGCAGAGGAGAAACTGCAAAGAATGCAGGTAATTCAGGAAGTTGTGGAAATAGACGGCCAGCAGACAGGCAAAACTCACAACATGAAGGATTTTTCAAGAAAAGCTTATATTGGGTTGTCAAATATACCTACTGTTTGTATTGTTATAACAATGCTGATGTTATAAAATAAAAGTGTATGCTGTGATCATAGAACTCCTTTAACAAACCAAAATTAAGCAACCAGGAGAAGTTATGTTTTATATGAGCTTTGTATTGAGCTAAAATTAAACACATGTATATAATTATATAGAAAATTGTGGCGCATATTTTATGGCCTCAGTAAAACTGTAGAAATTTTATGAAAACATTATACATTTCTAATAAGTGCTTTGTACTAGGATGGTTTCACACTTATTATCTATAATTTCACGTTCCTTCCTATTTTCCCACAAAAAGTCTGTCGTTACAGAAACACTATTGTCAATTATAGCAAAAACACCAGTGCCACATAACTAAATTGCAAGGAACACCAGCTGTATACATCCAGTAATAGCAGAATGAGCAAAACAGCCTTGACATGCCAAGGAGGAGTAATAATATAATAATATTATTAAGCCTTTCCAAATACAGAGTGCAAAAACCCATTGCAATCAGATTACATATTGTACTAATCTAACTCCAGCAGGTATTTTGCATGGAATGGTGCATGGTTGGATGTTTGCCAGGTCTTAAATGTTGTTAAGGGCAGATTGAAAGGAAAAGAACGTCTACACCCCAAAACAAAATGTAATATATAAAATTTATAGGCAAGAATGACATTTGTGTCTCCTGCTCCCCTCTTGAATTTCTTGATGTGCCACAAGGCTTTGGGTTCTGAGTCCCTTTGAATCCCAAGGAAGTCCCTGTGGCACATTGGTGCACACACAGCTTTCTCAGAACATCTGCGCATCCACATGGGCAAAGACATATATTACGGAAGTCCCAAATCTTTGCTGTCTTTGAGCAAAGGAAATCACCTAAACAGAAAAAAACAAGGTTACAGTGCGCTAAAGAAAAGCAATCATGAACTGTGGATGACTGGATGAAAGTGATATTCAGCAATTAATTACAAATCTGCATTGGGCAGGGAGATGATGCTGGAACTTTTGTTTGGTGCTGTTCCAATGAAATGTATAAAGACAACTGCCTGAAGAAAACATGCAAATTTCCACATTCATTGATGATATGGGGTTGCATGTCAGGTAAAGGTACAGGCAGTGGCGTCGGGGGGGGGGCTGACGGGGGCTGGAGCCCCGAGTGTGCCCCCAAAAAGTCCCGGGTCTCGATAGACCTAATATCATTATTAGCCCCAAGCCGTTTCCACGGGCAACAGGGAACAACCTCCTGCTAATGCAGCGCGGCCGAGTGGCGTACAAAAGTCCCGCCTCCAGGACCGGGCTCCTATGATGGAAGTCTCACTGGTCCAAGGCCGAGACCGCGGGACGTGTGAGGTCCATCATAGGCGCCGCTGGGTCCAGGAGGAGGCGGGAATGACACTGCGGCCGTGCTGGGCATTGGGAGTTCCCCGCTCACTCTGTGTAAATGGCCAGGCAGCGGAGCGGCTCTCCCATCCTGGCTCTCTCTCCCTGGTGTGTGCAGCCTGCTCTGGAGTGGTTGGAACAGGTAAGGCTGAGCTGCAAGAGTGTCAAGAGATCACCTGTCACAGGGGGGGGTCAATGTATATGTCAGGGGGATCAGTGTAGGTGTCAGGGTGATCAGTGTAGGTGTCAGGGTGATCAGTGTAGGTGTCAGGGGGGTCAGTGTAGGTGTCAGGGGGGTCAGTGTAGGTATCAGGGTGGTCAGTGTAGGTGTCAGGGTGGTCAGTGTAGGTGTCAGGGGGGTCAGAGTATGTGTCAGGGGGATTAGTGTATGTGTCAGAGGGTCAGTGTATGTGTCAGGGGGGTCAATGTTTGTGTCAGGGGGGTCAATGTTTGTGTCAGGGGGGTCGTTGTAGGTGTCAGGGGGGTCAGTGTATGTGTCATGGGGGTCAATGTATGCATCAGGGGGATCAGTGTAGGCATCAGGGTGATCAGAGTAGGTGTCAGGGGGATCAGTGTAGGTGTCAGGGGGATCAGTGTAGGTGTCAGGGGGATCAGTGTAGGTGTCAGGGGGATCAGTGTAGGTGTCAGGGGGATCAGTGTAGGTGTCAGGGGGGTCAGTGTAGGTGTCAGGGGGGTCAGTGTATGTGTCAGGGGTCAGTGTATGTGTCAGGGGGTCAGTGTATGTGTCAGGGGGATCAGTGTAGGTGTCAGGGGGATCAGTGTAGGTGTCAGGGGGGTCAGTGTAGGAGGGGTCTGGTGTAGGTCAGTTTAGTGGTCAGCATGGATGGGCACTGGTGAGCCAGGCAGCAACCAGCAAGTGAGCCTACCCCCCCGCCAGGCTTGGACTTTGGGGTGAAGTCCCTGGTCTTTTTCACACCTAGCAATGCCCATGGTTACAGGGGATATGACAGTTTATATTGAGATTTTGGTGATGATGACATAATTTTTCAGGATATAATCTGATGCAGATGTTTGTTTTAAGTACATGGTGATTCCATAATATTTTCCTCAGAATTGAGTGATTCCATATTTTTTTCCTCTGCTTCATCTGCAAAAACAGTTGCAACTGACTACAGTGTTCTTTCTTTCTTTACTTTAAGTGTTTCTTAAAGCCAGAAGGTTGCAATTTTAAAGTGATTGTAAAGGTTAGTTTTTTTGTTTTTTTTAAATAACAAACATGTCATACTTACGGCCAGGCTGAACGGCGAGAAAATGTCGCGACCAAGCGCGGGACTTTCGAGGGCTCAGGTAAATAAAACGGGGGCTCGGGGGCAGTATTGTCGGATGTTTTTTCACCTTAATGCACGTTACTGCCTTCCTCTAGCTGGGTACCATCATCGGAGCCTTCAAAACGCTGCGCATCTTCCTGCAGCATGTACCCAACACTGTGGTCAAACAGTTCCGGGGACTCCTCAGAAGGACATGGTGGGGCTAGGGAAGGAGTGACTGATGCCATTGAGCCGAGGGAAGAGGCCGCTTTGGCAGCTGCTTTGCCAGACAAAGTACCCTGAGCCTGGGTGAGAGAGGATGAGG
Organism: Rana muscosa; assembly: GCA_029206835.1. NCBI lineage: Eukaryota > Metazoa > Chordata > Amphibia > Anura > Ranidae > Rana > Rana muscosa. The sequence continues at coordinate 153,475,214 of CM055117.1, forward strand.
AGGATGAGGACGGCTTGGTCATCCACTCTACCAAGTCTTCGGCATGTTGCGGCTCAACACGGCCAGCTGCCAAAAAAAAGGACAAGCGTGTCCCACGGCCACGTGCTGATGAGGATGCACCGTGTCCACGACCAGCACTGTTGCCTCTAGACATAGAGCCTGCTTGACCTCTTTTATTGGCTTGTGACGGACTGCCTCTCCTTGTTGGACTTCCAGACATACTAATGGCCTGCAGTGTGATGTAGCTGCACAAAGCTAGGATGTATATATATATATACTGATTATACTGCAGCTAGCAGAATCAACTGCCTGCCTGTAGTATTATTAGGAAGAAAACAACAGTATTTGTCTGCAGTGAGCTTTAGCTGCACATTGTGCCCAGTATACAGTACACTAATATACTGCAGCTAGCTGAATCAACTGCCTGCCTGTGGTATTATTAGTAAGAGAACACCAGCAATTGTCTTCGGTTAGCTCTAGTTGCACACTGTGCAGAGGACACAGTAAACTGACTGAGAATACTGCAGATGCCTGCCTGTGGTATTATTAGTAAGAGAACACCAGCAATTGTCTTCAGTTAGCTTTAGTTGCACACTGTGCAGAGGACACAGTAAACTGACTGAAAATACTGCAGCTGCCTGCCTGTGGTATTATTAGTAAGAGAACACCAGCAATTGTCTTCAGTTAGCTTTAGTTGCACACTGTGCAGAGGGCACAGTACACTGACTGAAAATACTGCAGCTACCACAATCACCTGCCTGCCTGTCAGTATATTAGGAAGAAAATAACAGTAACGGATCTAGCTAAACTGAATACAGTGTATGTGTATATATATATACACACACACACACACAAACACCTAGGATGCATATATATACTAAATACAAAGACTGCAGCTAACTGACTCGCCTGCCTGCCTGCTCTATCTAACTCAAATGAAATGACACTGTCTCTCTCTCTCTCTATCTCTCTCCGCCGCCGCAACACACTACACGAGGCCACCACGCAGGCGGCCTTATATAGTGTGGGGTGTGTACTAATTGGCTTTGGCCAATTATGGCTTTCCGTTCTTACCGCGCTGTGATTGGCCAAAGCATGCGGGTCATAGTGCATGCTTGGCCAATCATCAGCCAGCAATGCACTGCCACTCGGATTTGGCACGAACGGCCCATAATGTTCGAAATTTGGCGAACGGCCGAACAGACTATGTTCAAATCGAACATGAGTTCGACTCGAACTCGAAGCTCATCCCTATTGTGCAACAAGTCCCATGAGGCACTACAAGACTCTGACAGCTACAGGCATGACTCTCAGAGGCAGAGGCATGATGGGATTTGTAGACTTATCATAGCTGAAGTGCCGAAGTTGCCTACTCCTATACTACCATCAGTTCACCAAGCCTGTGACACAATCTTAGTGATCGTAAAAGTTTCAAATTCATCTCATGTTATATCATAGCTCCCAGTTGTCCCCTAATTGGAGAGACAGTCCCTCTGTTCTTCTTTCCTCCTTAGTTGTCCCTCTTTTTTGGCCTGATGTATAGAACTAAATGTAATTTTACTGTAAGTAAATAAACCTTTCTCCCAGCCTCTAATATTGCATTTGTTATTATGAAAATCCGGTATAAAAGGAAAGTGTGGTGAAATATGTTTAACCAATATTTTTTGCATTTTATTTCTTCCTTTATCTACATACCTTGTGCTACATTGTGTCCCTTTTTCCCCATCTCAGAAAGTTTGTAGGCATGTTTTACAGCTAAAAGAAAACATCCACCAGTGGAATACTCAGTAGGTCTTGCCTTTAAAATGGAAGTAAACTTCCAACATTACATTATACCTATAGGTAAGCCTATAATAAGGCTTACCTATAGGTAGTATAATTATCTCCTAAACGTGCACTGTTTAGGAGATATTTAGTGTACATGCAGCCAGTGACATTACTGGCGCATTCGCTCTGAAGGAACGACCGACTGCCCATGCCGTTCCTACAGAGCCCTGTGCCGTGAACGGCGGCTCACATGCGCATGTGTGGGAGTGACGTCATCATGGCTCCAGCCAGTCACAGAGCCGGAGTCTGCAAACCCGGAAGCAAGACGGGTGAAGATGAAAGCAGCCTCCAGCGATGACATTGCATCGCTGGAATGCTTCGTTTTCAGGTAAGTTTCACATAATGTGCTAATATGCAGTGCATACTAGCACATTATGGCTTTACCTTGCAGGTAAGCAAAAAAATAAAGGTCCAGAGGTTTATAACCGCTTTAAATACAGATAAAGTTGAACCTCGGATGACGAGCATAATCCGTTCCAGGAGTATGCTCGTAATCCAAAGTACTCGCATATCAAAGCGAGTTTTCCCATTGAAGTCAATGGAAACTAAAATAATTTGTTCCGTATTGACTTCAATGGGATGCAATACCATATGCGGCCAGAGGTGGGGGGCGCCGGAGAGCCTCGGAAAGGCCCGAGGACACGTCGGCTGACCTCGGCAAATGTCGGAAAGACTCGGAAACTGAGTTTTCGTTGTGATTAGAATAGCTGTTGAAGGACAAGTGACAGAGTCCCATATTTTATTAAATTAAGACAACCTCTGTGTTGAATTTTTTTTTTTCTCTAAGTAAGTTGGTATTGACTTGATGTAGCCATTCCTCTGGCATTGGAGGTTGAGCTTTTCAACATATTTGAAACAAACAGATGATCTTTATTAATTATTAATTATTTAAATTAATAATTATTTAAAGTAAATAATTATAATAAAGTGCATTATTATTTAAAGTAGAACTATAGGCTATAGAATTTTTTTTTTCTTTTACATAATGGATGAGTAATGGAGGATTATGACCCCTGTCAGTATATTTTTTTGCCATTTGTGTCCTATTGGGGAGAATTACCTTCACTTTCTGTCACATAACCAAAATAGGAAGTGACAGAAAATTCCTTGGGGGCCCCCAGGTCAACAGAATTAAGGCCTGTACACACGATATGAAAATCGTAAGAATTTTCATCCGATGAACAATCTGAACAATCTGACGATTTTCGGATTGTTAGCACTGTGTTTTCGACAGCCGATTCCGGTTTTTCGTCAGACAAAAGCTGGATGTGAAGACTATAACATTTTTGTCATACATGAACTCAACATTCGATTTTCGTTTAATATGGTTTTCGTACGATAAAAAACATACGCAAAAGACTACACATGCTCAGAAACGAAAGATTACATACAAAACTAGTCAACACATTACGTCACTCCTGAAGTTGTATTCTGTCGTACAATAACTTTCGTATGGTGAGTAACCTCTTCACTTTCGACATGAGACTAGCATGCCACAAAAAACGGATGTTCGCTCGTCTGAAAATCTGATCGTGTGTACGAGGCTTTAGTGTCCCCATTGGAAAGTGTCCCCGCTATCGTTTTTCTGGGGACAACCCAAAATTTTGGGTTTCTTTTACTTTCACTTTCAATGATAATGGTAAACAGGACATATAGAGAGGGGGAATCTCTCTAACAAGGACACAGACAGCAATAAACTCTGACAGTTGTTCCAACCCCTGTCCACTCTGACCAATACTGAATAAAATAGTTTTGCCTTTAGTTAGTAATATTAGTATTATCATGCCACTATAAGCCCTGGTTCACACTGGTGCGATTTGACATGTGATTTGACATGTCAAATCGGCGGCAATGGCACCGTAATAATCGGTGCGGCGCTGCACCGATTTCAAAAAGTAGCCATTGTACTACTTCTTGCAATTTCGGCCAGCGATTTACATTGACATCTGTGCAGAAACCTGCACAGATGTCTCTGTAATTACGGCCGAAATCGGGACTGACAGGCAGGAGTGAAATCGTGCGAGTTTAGCTGAACTCGCACGGCTTTATTCCCGCAGCCCAGTGTGAATCTGGGCTCAACAAAATAATCTACATTAAAGATTAGATTTAAAATGACTGCTAACTAGTCCAAAAGCTAATATTTTGATGATAAAGAAATCCCCAAGTACCCCAAAATGTAATCTTAGGGTTTGCAGGTAAGGCTAGAAATACAGTGGTAGATTTCTCAGTTTCTCCATCTACTAAACAGTACGGATGGAGGAATCACCCCTACGGGTACTGTATTCTTACCCCTGCTGCTCCAGTGACTGTGACAATGTCTGAACAGTTACTGCATCTGATTGGCTGCAGCCATTGTTCCGACAAAAACTCTCCACCCAGCAGCAAGAGAAGGAAGCAGCTTTACCTAATTTTATAGTTATCAATCCATCACCAGTAGAAATACAATCATCACGTATAAACTCATTATCACTTTTGTTACAATGATTTAAAGTCAGGTTAGCACTAGAACAAAAATGTTTTGTGTAGAGTCGCTGCACACAGGGGTGTTGCTGCAATCAAAGGGTTTGTGCCCACTGGCTTCAGGGATGCCCTGAGCAAAACGCATAAAAACAAAACACAATTCTACAAAAAATGACAGCCCTTCTCTCTGTGAGAAACAAGGTAAGAAAACCCAAATGATGCATAATGGCTTAGTGGTGACTGAGATTTATACTGGTAGGAGACCTTTATGTATTTTTAGCTATACAGTACATGCAAACTGCGGTAAAGCACCCAGAATACTGTTCTCTACTGCCCTCTGCTGAATGCTCCCTGCTTATGCTGCCTACAAAATGCTATTTCTTTTGAGCAGTTTGGATGACATCACATACTACCAGGGCTGTAAATAGGCCCCAACTCAGCAGTAATATAAATATAATGTTCTAATATGGAAGGAATATTAACTTTACATTTGATCTAAAATAAGTTTATATACATAAGTCTGACTCTTGAAGAGCTTGAAAAGTTATAAACGTACTGCTTTGATTTGAAGTGTATTTAGCTAAACAGATTTTCATCAAAATGTCATGTTCACCTAATAATATCCTTACCTGTAATATGCTTATCTCAATAAGATGGTATAAAAATTATTTCTTTGTATATTGCATCTAATGTTTTCTGATGATAGTTCAATAAAATACTTGAATGAGAAAATGACAGACTCAGTTGTCATACAGCACATTTTAAAAAGGAATCTATTTAAAGCTGAACTCTGGGGAAAGCCCTTCTTTAGGCTGGATTCACACCTATGCATTTTTAGTGCTTTTTGCATTTTGCAGAATTGCACTACAGAACGTGTTCCATAGGAGACCATGTTAAATGGAATGTAGTGCAAATCTGCAAAATGCAAAAATCACGAAAAATGCATAGGTGTGAATCCAGCCTTAGGCCTGATTCACACCTATGCAGGTTGCAGTTTGCATATTGCAGGTGCATTTTGTGTTTTTTAATACACGCTTTTAAATTCACTGAAGTCTATGGAACCAAAAACCAGAAAAAAGTCCCTGACCCTTTCCATAAAATGCACAGATGTGACCTACATCCATAGGAAACCTTGTTAAATGGACTGTAGTGTGTTTCTGCAAAACTGAAAATGCAGTAAAAAAATGCATCGGTGTGAAACAGGCCTTAAAGGGGTTGTAAAGGTTCGTTTTTTATTTTCTAAATAGGTTCCTTTAAGCTAGAGCATCGTTGGTTCACTTACCTTTTCCTTAGATTTCCCTTCTAAATATTTGTAAAGGGGTTGTAAAGGTTCTTGTTTTTTCACCTTAATGCATCCAATGCATTAAGGTGAAAAAACATCTGACGATTACCGGCCCCCCAGCCCCCCCCCCTGTTTTACTTACCTGAGCCCTGGAAAGTCCCGCTTTGCAAACGCGCTAGATTTTGCCTGGGCTTCTCGGCTCTTCATTGGATAGATTGATAGTAGCGCAGCCATTGGCTCGCGCTGCTGTCAATCAAATACAATGACGCGGGCGGCGGGGCCGAGGCCTGCACTCGGCGGCTATGGACACCGAATGCACGACTCGGGAGCACGCCCGCAAGGTATCCCCCTTGGGAAAGCGCTTCCCAGAGGGGGTTATCTGAGGTGGGGAGGAGCCGAGAGAGACGCCGGGGGACCCCAGAAAACGCTGTTCGGGGCCACTCTGCGCAAAACGAGCTGCACAGTGGAGGTAAGTATGACATGGTTGTTATTTAAAAAAAAAAAATGCAAACCTTTAGTATCACTTGAAGTCTAAAGTGCTAGAAAAATGATATAATTTATGTGATCCTGCAGGTTCCTTCCAGGGTGATGTCTTCTGACATCATCCAGTACAATGCAGAGCCCAGACCCCAAGGGACAGTCCACAAGCTGAAGTGTACGTAAATTAGATTTTTCCCATATCCTAGACATAAACAGACATTTAACCTTTGAAGTGCGGGGGCAGTTTTTTTTGCTATTCCTGGAGAAAGGCTTTAAAGTGTTACTAAACCCAGGACCCTGCATTTACTTTATCTGGTCTCCCACAGTATACAGAACATGGAAATGCAATTATTTTATTAAATATAAACTGCTAAATACATTTTCTCATTAGCAGTATATAGCAGTCTTGTGACTTCTAACAGTGTCTGGTAATAGCTTGTAGGAGGAGTTTTCATTCTCCCATGTTTGTCCTATGAGGCTTCAGGACCACTGACTCTCTGGCTGATTGGCCCTGTGCCAATCACATGCACCCTCCCAAAAAAAAAACAACTCTCTAGCAATACACACCAAACTGAGCATGTGGAGAGTGACTCCAAAGGCTCTGTACTATTAGGAGATGGATTGGGGATAGTGTAAGAAGGGGGGATCAGAGAAAACAGGATCAATCAGCCTTTTTACACATTAGAGAGGATTAACCAATTAGGTTTCACAGTGAGTATTACAATCCTGCTTTACTGCATATACAGACTGATTTTACTGTTGTGGGTTTAGTAACACTTTAAGTTTCAGAATCTCTTCAAAGCCTAATAGACCTAGGTAGTTACCTGGATGCGTTTCTGCGTAAGACTAATCCATTGTCCGTGTTATTAATAGAAGCCTGCTCTGTGCCGTTGTCATTAATAGAATACTCTTCCAGTATCTGTGTTATTAATTGAAGACTGTTCCAGTGTCTGTGTTACTAATGGAAGACTGTTCCAGTGTCTGTGTTATTAATGGAAGACTGTTACAGTGTCTGTGTTACTAATGGAAGACTGTTCCAGTGTCTGTGTTACTAATGGAAGACTGTTCCAGTGTCTGTGTTATTAATGGAAGACTGTTCCAGTGTCTGTGTTACTAATGGAAGACTGTTCCAGTGTCTGTGTTACTAATGGAAGACTGTTCCAGTGTCTGTGTTACTAATGGAAGACTGTTCCAGTGTCTGTGTTATTAATGGAAGACTGTTCCAGTGTCTGTGTTACTAATGGAAGACTGTTCCAGTGTCTGTGTTACTAATGGAAGACTGTTCCAGTGTCTGTGTTACTAATGGAAGACTGTTCCAGTGTCTGTGTTACTAATGGAAGACTGTTCCAGTGTCTGTGTTACTAATGGAAGACTGTTCCAGTGTCTGTGTTATTAATGGAAGACTGTTCCAGTGTCTGTGTTACTAATGGAAGACTGTTCCAGTGTCTGTGTTACTAATGGAAGACTGTTCCAGTGTCTGTGTTACTAATGGAAGACTGTTCCAGTGTCTGTGTTACTAATGGAAGACTGTTCCAGTGTCTGTGTTACTAATGGAAGACTGTTCCAGTGTCTGTGTTACTAATGGAAGACTGTTCCAGTGTCTGTGTTACTAATGGAAGACTGTTCCAGTGTCTGTGTTACTAATGGAAGACTGTTCCAGTGTCTGTGTTACTAATGGAAGACTGTTCCAGTGTCTGTGTTACTAATGGAAGACTGTTCCAGTATCCCCGTCACTAATAGAGGACTAATACAGTGTCCGTATCAGTAGCTGCCCACCCATTGGGGGCACAGGCCCCCCTAATCCATGTTCCCGGCCCCTAATCTACATGCAGTGCGCCGGATGCATGGATTTCAATGGGTTTTATTTTTTTTATTTGAAGCACATGATTACAGTCTGAGGCCCTAATTAGCTTTGAAAAATGGTGGGCTCAGGCACAGAGCACTGCGCTCTGAGCCCACTCAGTTGTGTGACAATAGCAAATTAATATTCCCTATTATTCCTATTATCCCTATTCCCTATTATCGAAAAATTGCTTACCACCGGCGTATACCCCCCTCCTGGGCCTGAAAAAAGGTTGGTGACCGCTGCTGTGGGCTCTAGCCCCAGATCTTTTGCAGGCCTAGTAACGCCCCTGCACTAAGGACAGTAGGCCCATGCTCCCTCCTATTTCTTTATATACTGCAGAATACAAGCACAGATTGTAATTCTAAATAAGGAAAGAAGGGACCCAAATGCAGCATCACTTATAGGAAAAGCACACTGTACACCTTTACTTAGTTGTGTGATTTGGATTAGGGGTGACTTGATTTACTACCAGGATGAAATGGCATTCTGCAAGGCTTATATGCTTTCAATACTTTATTTTCTATTTTGATTGGAGTGTATCACAGAAACACACACACACACACAGCAAGTGCTTCTAGAAAACAAACCTCTACTTCATTTATTACAATTGACAAATGTTTGAACCTATAGCCGGTGTTACCAGCGGTTTGGTAGGAATATGTAGGAGGACGTAGATCCAGCCCAATCTCACTGTTTTCTCAGGATACGCTTTCTGCTGGAACCCCTGCAAACCCAATTAAGGGCCCTGTATTCACTCTAAAATTCTTATTCTTATCATCTTAGTACTGAGCAGTTTTTGTTTCTCAGAATGCCATTTATTGTAAAGCAGGCTTAGGCTGGGGGGCCATGCTGGGACACAGTGCTCCAACACTGCAGGCCTCCTATAATCTAATGTAAAGAATAAAGTGGAAACAATGTTACACAGGGTGTAATTGTATAACATGACAAAGCTTTCTGTTGTCCTCATTATGACAGTACTCCAATTCCACTTTGGTATTTTATATGGAATAAAGGCAGCTGTGTTTTTTCCAATAGCTGCTTATACAAACACACTTTCCATAGACTCAGTACTCAGCAATGTGATGTGACCAGAAGCTCCAGTAACCGGTCAAAGGTCTCCAAGGTGGCAGCGCTGATAACTACTAATCTGAGAAGACTTATAGCTGAATCTTCATCCTGATAAATACAATTTTACGAGAAAAATAAGACAAGTGCAAAGACCAATGTGCACAATGCAGCTAACCCCAAGCACTGAATAAGCTTTTGCTTTTCTGACTAATGTAACCAGAAATATAATGTATTGTTCCACATTGTTATATAACATTATTAGTATTAGTAAAGCACATACCTTATCTTATTGTATACTTATAGGACTGTACTGTTTAATCTATTCAATTATTTTTTAGGCATACTTGGAAGACATCAGCTTAAAGTGGTTCTTTGCTTTGTGAAAGGACACTTACTTGTCCAGGGGTCCAGTGCCGTCTTCACCGGAACCGGATCTTCACCGGTCTTCTGGTCCCTGGCGCCGGCATGTTTACTTTGGGCAGCTGGCTGTAATTCCTTGCGGCTTCACAGCCGGCTGCCCATTGTGCTTTGTGAATGAGCCTTCTAGGACCTGTGATTTGTCCAAGAAAGTTGCAGTGGGGGGGGGGGGGGGAGTAGAGTTCAGAAGTTGAAAAGGGTACCAGTCAAAACCAGATACCTGCTCTCCCCCACCCAGGGCTGTCCTAATGAGTGGGAACACCTGGGCACTGCCCAGGGGCCCCAGCTGCATGGGGGGTCCCTGCACTTTCCCCAAAGCAGCTGGTCCTTGAGCCCAAGTTGTCCCAAAATTGGGGGCCCCATGATGACACTGAGAGTGATGGATACACAGGGGAGGCAGGCTGGCAGCGGTGCGCTGTGCAGAACGATGACTATTATTTCACAGCCAGCAGGGAGGGGTAGGGTCGGAGTGCCAGTGATGCTCTGACCCCGCCCCATGCAGCTTGAATGCTCGGGACTTGAAGGCTGCGGGGTAGGAGCTGGAGTGGGAGCTGCTGAGCGGCCAGCACTAAGAGCCCAAGTAGCATTGTGGATGGTGTCATAGTGAGCCCAGCTGTCCAGCATTGTTTGCACCGAAGGGCTTGGAATGCCCGGAGGGATGCTCCCTCCTCTGCCCCTCCTTCTACCTGCTTGATTGGTATAGGTGAGTCCAGTGCTGGAGGTGGGCACATAGCCAAAAGTTTACATGCACTGTATCTCCACTGGAAAAGGGGGTATTACATTGATGGAATAATGGTGCTGGGGGATATCAAGGGTGTATGGGGGAAAACAATGCTGAGGGGGGGTATGAGGTGTATAGGGGGTAGCAATGCTTGGGGTAGCTTGGGTGGCTATAGTGCTAGAGGTATCAGATGTGTAGAGAGGCCACAGTGTATGGGGTATCAGGGATGTAGTGGGGTCACAATACAAGGTGTGAGGGGGTTAGCTCGGCAGCGGGTGTGTGTGACCCCCGGGATGGGCTCCCCACACAAAACAGGCCCAGCAAACGGAGGTTGTGGTTTTCAAAATCAAAAAGGTGCGGTTTATTTTCTATTTACAGTGACAAAACACAGCAAAGCAAAAGAAACATAACCAAAATAAATCCTGGTCAAGTTGACCTCTGACTAAACATACAGGTTTCCTAACTAACAACTGGGATCAGCCTAGTGCTGTCCTAGTCCCTAAGTCCCTGGTTTAGTAAAAGTCCAAACAAATAGCCACACAGGCTTTGCCTCACCGCACAGGGGTTCACTCTCCCTAGACAGTCCACACAGGTCTGGTTCCAGGCATGAGCTAACATCTAATGAAGCTGGGAGTTCTTATAGAGGCCTAAATGAGCTGACAAGGTTCAGCTGGTCTCCTCATCTCTGTCTGCACGACGCCCCACACTCTCCCTAGAGGTATGAGTCATCCATGAGCCCACTAGCCTTAGCTGGGCCTATACAACTCTCCACCTAGTTGTATAAGTCAGCGTAAAGCCTGAATCTGGGCGAAATATATCTACCCCCCTGGATGCAACCAGGTGACTTTACCTTCCTGCTGTCACATACCCCCCCCTCTTGTTTTAACCTCGGGGTTGGAACACCAGCAATCAGGCATTCATGTACTCGAGACAAAGCATCCACATTCCCCATTTGAACGCCAGGGCGATGCTTTACTGTGAAGTTGAATTCCTGGAGGGCCAGGAACCACCTATTCACTCTTCTATTTGTTTCCTTGTTTTGAGCCATCCACTTTAACGGAGCGTGATCCGTAACCATGTCAAAGTGCCTACCTAGCAGGTAGTACCGAAGGGAATCTAGAGCCCACTTCACCGCTAAACACTCCTTTTCAACGGTGGCGTAATTTACCTCATGGGACTTCAATTTCCTGCTGAGGTAAATGACTGGGTGCTCTTCCCCGTTCCAGACCTGGGACAATACTGCTCCTAACCCCACATCTGACGCATCACTTTGTACGACAAAGTCTTTAGAGAAGTCGGGTGAGTACAACACTGGCTGGCTACATAAGGCTTGTTTCAAGAATTGGAATGCTGCCTCAGCCTCGGGGGTCCATTTAATCATGACCGACCCTTTCCCCTTCGTCAGGTTGGTTAGGGGCACAGCCTTAGAAGCAAAGTGGGGAATGAATCGCCGATAATACCCAGCGATTCCCAGAAAGGCTCGTACCTGCTTCTTGCTGTTGGGACGTGGCCAACTCTGGATGGCCTCGACTTTGTTGAGTTGGGGTTTTATTACTCCCCTCCCAATGGTGTACCCAAGATATTTGGCCTCCTCCTGCCCAATGGTACACTTCTTGGGGTTAGCCGTAAACCCCGCTTCCCGAACAGAGTCCAGGACTGCTTGCACTTTTGGCAGATGTGAGGCCCAATCTGTGCTATGGACAATTACGTCATCCAGGTAAGCCGCAGCATACTTCCGATGGGGCCTCAGCATCTGGTCCATTTTCCGCTGGAATGTGGCCGGCGCATTCTGTAACCCGAACGGCATTCTTTTATATTGGAACGCCCCGTCTGGGGTTACAAATGCGGTTTTCTCTTTGGCCGACTTGGCCAGGGGGATTTGCCAATACCCTTTTGTGAGGTCAAGAGTCGTCATGTATCGGGCTGTTCCCAGCCGGTCGATCAACTCATCTATACGTGGCATGGGGTAGGTGTCAAATTTTGTAACTTTGTTCAACTGACGAAAATCGTTACAAAATCGCCAGCTCCCATCCGGTTTAGGCACCAACACGATGGGACTAGACCAATCACTTTGGGACTCCTCTATCACCCCTAAGTTCAGCATTTTCTGTACTTCCTCCCGTATTGCCTCCCGTCGAGCCTCTGGGATCCGATAGGGTTTTAACTTCACCCTTTCACCGGGCGGGGTAATGATGTCATGCTCTACCCCAGATGTTTGTCCCGGCAGCTCAGAGAATACCTCCTTGTTGCGAAGCACAAACTCCTTAACCTCCTGTTGTTGGGGTTGTGACAAGGTGGCTGCTATTCCAACCTCAGGAATCACGCAACCAGTTTGAGCTGGTGACCAAGTGTCTGCGACTAGGGACTCTCTATCCCTCCAGGCTTTCAACAGATTAACGTGATAGATCTGTTCGGGCTTTCGCCTTCCTGGTTGTCTGACCTTGTAATTCACTTCGCTCACTTTTTCCATTATCTCGTAGGGGCCTTGCCATTTGGCAAGGAATTTACTTTCAACCGTAGGGACAAGTACCAATATCCTATCCCCCGGGGAAAAGGTACGGGTCTTGGCTCCACGGTTGTACACTCTCTGCTGTGCCAACTGCGCTTGGGCCAAATGTTCCTTCACGATGGGCATTACCTGTGCAATTCGATCTTGCATCAGGGCGACATGCTCAATCACACTCCTGTGGGGAGAACTCTCACTTTCCCAAGTTTCCTTGGCAATATCCAACAGCCCTCTTGGGTGTCTCCCATACAGTAACTCAAAGGGGGAGAATCCCGTAGAGGATTGGGGCACCTCCCTAATAGCAAACATCAAATAAGGAAGTAAACAGTCCCAATCCTTTCCATCTCTATCCACCACTTTCTTCAACATTTGTTTTAGGGTTTTGTTGAATCTTTCAACCAGCCCATCGGTTTGGGGGTGATACACAGACGTACGCAATTGCGTCACTTTGAACAATTTACACAGCTCTTTCATAACCCGGGACATAAAGGGTGTACCTTGGTCCGTAAGCAGTTCTTTACAAATACCCACCCGGCTAAAAACAAGAGATAGCTCTTTGGCTATGGTTTTGGCCGAGGTATTTCGGAGAGGGATCGCTTCTGGATAACGGGTGGCATAGTCCATTATAACTAATATGTACTGGTGCCCCCTAGCGGACTTGATTATAGGACCTACCAAATCCATGGCAATCCTCTCAAACGGGACCTCAATGATGGGTAGAGGGACCAGCGGGCTACGGAAATGTGGCATCGGGGCCAACCTCTGACACACAGGGCAGGAGGAACAATAATTTTCTACGTCCTTCATCACCCCCGGCCAATAGAATCTCTGTAATACCCTCTCTCGGGTTTTCTCTGTCCCCAGATGACCTCCAAGAATGTGCCCATGGGCCAACTCCAACACCAACTTCCTGTAAGGTTTGGGCACCACAAGCTGCTCAACGGTTTCTTCTGCCCTTTTTGCCACCCGATACAGTAGGTCCTTCTCTACGCTGAAGTATGGGTAAGTGCAGGTATTATCTGGGTTCACTAACTCGCCATCTATTTTCACTACGTTTTCCCGTGCCTTTATTAGGGCGGGGTCTTTCAACTGTTCTGTGGCAAAGTTTTCCCTGTGAACCTCAAGATCAGAAAACTCCACAGACGGTAGGTTTTCGTCTGAGGAGGTGGGCTCCTCTCCAGTTTCTTGAGTCTCCCCTGCCAATACTGATAAGGGAAATTCCGGAGAGTCCTCACCACTCTCAGGGGAGTTCTGGCTATCACATTCCTGGTACATAGGGGCACCAGTGAGGGGCTCAGGATCATCCCACAGTTCCCAGAACTTCGGAAAATCCCTTCCCACAATGGCGTCATGCGGTAACTGAGATACTAAGCCCACTGGATGAGAGAGGGTACCTTTGGGGGTCTCGAAACACACTGTAGTCACTGGATACTCTCGGGTGTCCCCATGCACACAAATAACAGCTACCTTGCTATTCCCAGAGACCTCTGTTTTAACTAACTCAGCCTTTATCAGGGTCACAAGGCTACCTGAATCCAGCAATACCACAACATTTCTACCATTAACACACATTTTGCATAAATGTTTCTCAGTTCCTCGAATGGCAGTGCATGCGACTGTCGCACACAGCGACTGACGTCTGCCCGTCAGAAAGTCACACTGCATGGGTTCCTCCACAACCGGGCAATTGGCTGCAATATGTCCCGCTTGCCGGCAGCGGTAGCAAACGATCCTTCTTGCCGCCTCTTGAGCCGCTGATTTCCCAGGCTGTTCTCGCCAAACTTGGGGTAGAGCTCCCACCCTCTCACTCTCTCCACCCTCACCCCTTGGAATCCTCTTATCCGCCCCTGGGGATGGTCTGGTCTTAGGGTGGAAAGTCCGAGTGTCTCTGGAAGAGGCCGTCAGGTTCTCTGTAGCCAAGTATTTCTCCACACGATCCACAAGACCATCGGCCGTCTCTGGGTCTCCATGGCTTACCCACTTTTGGATGGCAGTAGGAAGAGCTCTCAAAAACCGATCCATTACAACACGTTCCACAATCTTTGGTGCGGACAAAGTCTCTGGCTGTAGCCACTTTCTGCTCAGGTGAATGAGATCATACATTTGAGACCTGGGGGGTTTTCCAAGCTGGAAAGTCCAGTTATGCACACGCTGAGCCCGGACAGCCTGGGTGACACCCAGCCTTGCCAATATTTCAGCTTTTAGCATCACATAGTCTTTTGCTTGGTTAGGCTCTAGGTCATAGTAAGCTTTCTGCGATTCACCAGTTAACAGAGGAGCCACCAGTCCAGCCCACTGCTCCTCAGGCCACTTTTCTCTTTCAGCGGTCCTTTCAAATGTGGTCAAAAATACCTCTGGATCATCCTCTCCAGTCATTTTTGTCAATAAACGACTCACCCCAAAGGACGCGGTATTAGTGGGACGGCTTTCCTCACTGGTCTGCGGACGTTGCTGCATTACTGCTTCCATCTGTTGTTGTAGTCTCTGCTCTTGCTTCTGCAACAGGTCTATGAAGCGGGCCTCAGATTGCTGCTGGGCTCGTTGCTGAGCCTCCAGACTCTGTTGCAAAGTTGCGTTTGTCTGCTGCTGGGCTGCAAGGCTCTGTTGTTGAGCTGCAAGGCTCTTTTGCAAACCTGCATTTGTCTGCTGTTGATTGGCATTTGCTAGAGCCAGCTGCTTCAGTATCTCCTCCATGCTGGCTTAAAAAAAAACTGCCACTGGTTCTCCACCAACTGTGAGGGGGTTAGCTCGGCAGCGGGTGTGTGTGACCCCCGGGATGGGCTCCCCACACAAAACAGGCCCAGCAAACGGAGGTTGTGGTTTTCAAAATCAAAAAGGTGCGGTTTATTTTCTATTTACAGTGACAAAACACAGCAAAGCAAAAGAAACATAACCAAAATAAATCCTGGTCAAGTTGACCTCTGACTAAACATACAGGTTTCCTAACTAACAACTGGGATCAGCCTAGTGCTGTCCTAGTCCCTAAGTCCCTGGTTTAGTAAAAGTCCAAACAAATAGCCACACAGGCTTTGCCTCACCGCACAGGGGTTCACTCTCCCTAGACAGTCCACACAGGTCTGGTTCCAGGCATGAGCTAACATCTAATGAAGCTGGGAGTTCTTATAGAGGCCTAAATGAGCTGACAAGGTTCAGCTGGTCTCCTCATCTCTGTCTGCACGACGCCCCACACTCTCCCTAGAGGTATGAGTCATCCATGAGCCCACTAGCCTTAGCTGGGCCTATACAACTCTCCACCTAGTTGTATAAGTCAGCGTAAAGCCTGAATCTGGGCGAAATATATCTACCCCCCTGGATGCAACCAGGTGACTTTACCTTCCTGCTGTCACAAAGGGTTATCGTATGGTATATGGTAACAGTGCTGGGGGGAATATCTAGGGTGTAGAGGGGTCAGAGTGCTGGGGGGATATCTGGGGTGTATAGGGGTCAGAGTGCTGGGGGGATATCTAGGGTGTAGAGGGGTCAGAGTGCCGGGGGGATATCTAAGGTGTAGAGGGGTCAGAGTGCTGGGGGATATCTGAGGTGTAGAGGGGTCAGAGTGCCGGGGGGATATCTGAGGTGTAGAGGGGTCAGAGTGCTGGGGGATATCTGAGGTGTAGAGGGGTCAGAGTGCTGGGGGGATATCGGGGGTGTAGAGGGGTCAGAGTGCTGGGGGGATATCTAGGGTGTAGAGGGCTCAGAGTGCTGCAGGGATATCTAGGGTGTAGATGGGTCAGAGTGCTGGGGGGATATCTAGGGTGTAGAGGGGCCATAGTGCTGGGAAGGCATCAATCTAGCAATCAATCTAATATTGTATGCACAGGAAAGCTTTGTTACTTTATGTATGTAGTATTTTCCCACTCTTTATTTGCTGTACAGAATGATTGTTCATGTAGTTAATGCGGAGCTCCACCCTAAAGGGGAAGCTCCGCTTGTCTGCCTCCTACTTACTTGATGTCTGTTTACCTGCGCTGTCTCCATTGTAGGGGCCCCAAAGCATTACTTTGCCCAAGGGTCCATGATGATATTAAGACGGCCCTGCCCCCACCCCCCAAAAGAGTGCCAAAAATAGAAGAGGAGGGAAGAGGAGAACATAAAGGTTCAAATTTTGCTTTAATGTAAAAAGATCCCTCCTTTAAATTATATACATAAAGCAATATTAAACCTGAAACCAAAAATGGGCATTTTCTGCTCCCAATGGCCACAGTCTGGCCCCCCAAATGTCTGAAGGACAGTGAACTGGCCCTTTGTTTAAAAAGTTTGGAGATCCAATACAACATAACATTATAGTTAGATCCCTACCCCATTTTATGAAACAACAAAATCTCCCTACCTCAATCTCTCCTACTTTGTCTGCCTTTAGGCAATCTCTGAAAACTCAAGGATGTCTATCCCACCTCCACCTTAGCTGTATTTCCTCTTTCTCCATCAGCCCATTCCTCACCATCATACCTTGTGTATCAC
This sequence comes from Rana muscosa, assembly GCA_029206835.1. Classification (NCBI taxonomy): domain Eukaryota; kingdom Metazoa; phylum Chordata; class Amphibia; order Anura; family Ranidae; genus Rana; species Rana muscosa. The sequence goes on from CM055117.1 coordinate 153,492,282, forward strand.
TTTCCCCTTTTAGATTGTAAGCTCCCACAAACAGGGCCTTCCTAACCCTCTTGTATTGAATTGTATTGTAACCGTACTGCCTCCCTTTAGTTTTTAAACTGCTGCATAAACTTATATGTAAATCCTGTATAATAATAATGATGATCTTTACTACCAAACTATTTAAATATATTTTATTAAACTCTTAGAAAAAGATGTGTAGCACTACCCCCATAGGAGCTGCTGGTTTAAATTTTGGGTCTACGCTCTGCCTATCAACCCCAGAAGTTTGGCTTGAACCCTCCCTTGGCACAACTGGACAACACAATGATTGTGGAACCCACTGATAGTTGGGAATCACAATAATATCGTACAGTAAAGGTAATATGGTGAGATATTTTTACCTTATGCTGGTTACCTGTCCCAACTGTAACAGACAAGATTCCACACAAGTGTAGTTTAACCAAAGATAAAGCATTTACTTGGTAAAAGAAAGATGAAGTAAAGTTAAACAAATGACAGTTGACTTCATACAGGGCCCTGTAAGAGTCAATGGCATGGAATTTAATCACAGGTCTAAACAATAGAAGCTGAGGTCAGACCTAAGTAAGCACACAGTGGAGGGATTTCCCCAATGCAATAAGATCAGTACTGGAGAACCTCTCCACCAGGCCTCACCCAGCTCTCAGTAATAACAATGACTGTACAAACTAGCATAAAACAGCTATTGTATTATAAGTAGATGAGTCTATATGCTCTTTGGCTCCCTCTAGCGGGCAACTCCCATATACGTGTCCTACTGCTTTAGTTCAACCAAACAACTGAGTCTTGTAAGTGTTCCTTCCGGTTAATAGCAGTTTTCGCTAGCTTTAGTTGGTGCACATTAATAATTTGTAATCCAACTGGTATGAAGAAAATGAACATTCACAGTATATGTAACGTGCTGACGACATAAATGCCAATCCTTTCTAAGCCACTGCAAGATGCAATGTGTCTTTGCAAGTGGCATGTTAACTTCCAGACAGTAATGTTGAGTCTATAAGATCCACCTTCCTGCGATACAGTTATTTATATCGTTGGGCAGGTGCCCTCTCACCTAATGAGGCCTCGCCTCTCCGGTATGTTCCACCTGTAGTGTCTCGGTTCTCGGCCTCTCCGCAACTTGCAGTCCCTGGTCCTCCGCGCAGCCGTCACAAGGTGTTGGTGGATAGGCGACTCTGGTTGCTGTGGAATGTAGGTCAGACACAGTGAAAAGGATCCCTATCAGGTTAGGCGATCCGCTCTGGCGACTGGAGGCCCAGGCTTCTCGGGCCTACGCACACGGGTAGCAGGCCCTAGCACAGGCTTCCTCCTTGATTGAAGGCCGCATCCCAAGAGGCCGGATGTCTGCCTCCTCCCCCTTTAAAAAGCCTCTCCCAGAGTGCTGTGCTTGCTGCAATGCCCTCTGGTAGCACAGAAGCACTGTGGGTATTATAGTCTGTTTATCACCCAAGGCAATGGAGTCTCTTATCTCCCTGTACTTCAAGGTCCATAATGCATTGTTCCAATCTATTTAAACTGAACAAGTTGAAGCAATATAATAATTGAACACCGGAGGGAGCTGAGTTCCTTCTTGATTACAAACTGTAGTCCATTAGCTACGTGCAAAAAAGGATACCTTGCTACAGATGGTTCACTACTAGACCATGACATTCTCTTAACCATACTACAAATATAATATGAAACCTTCTCTTTATACCAAAACCTTTTATGTATTTAAGAAAGAAAAAATGCATGCATTCCACACCCTAGCATTATCAGATTTTGAAAAACTTGTGTGCTCCCAATCATATTCCCAATTGTTCCTAATCTGAAGAAAACCTGACTTTCCATACTAAGTAAATGGGAAAAGATTTAAACTATACCTGAATAAAAGACTCAATCTGTAAGAAATCATCAAAGCTATTATCTGAATTACATTCTCAGGAATTATCCTATAAAATCATCTTCCGATGGTTGAGAACCCCTGCCGTTTGAAGGTCCCCATTGTGTTGGAAATGTCAATCAACAATGGGACATATATTCATGTATGGTAGCACTGCCCATCAGTAAACAGTTTTTGGTGTAAAGTACATTTTTATATTAAAATCATTATATACCAAGATGTGACCTTACTCCTGAACTTGTTCTGCTGAATGTAGACTCAGATAAAGTCAAAGTATCTGATACAAACATAATAACTCTTCTATTAGCTGTTGCTAAAAAACTGAAGCTCCATATTTATTGAACAGGCATTGAAGGGCATGCAGGTGAAGTGAGCACAGAAGTGTGCATTGGTACAGTGACAGTGAATGCAGAGGCATACGTCAGTGCACTGGGGGGCAGTTTCAGAGTACACGTCTGTGCAATGGTCGTGAGTGCAGGGTATACGTCTGTTCTCTAGTGGTGAGTGCAGAGTATGTGTTGGTGCAGTGGCCCCAGGTGCAAAGTTAGCGATGGTGAAGTGGCGGTAATTACAGACTTCTATTCCAATCACCCACCTCTGTCCTCTCCTCTACACATCACTAAGGTTGCTGGACAATCACCAGCCCCCTCCTTCTTTCCTGGACAACAGTAACCAATGCAGAGGCAGAGAAATTAAAATAATTGGTGTCCTGCACAAGGAATACCCTCACAGTGACGAAAGTGGCTTTGGAATTCATGCAGGATTTGGTATTATCTTGGTATGCATTTTTGTATACACATTGGGATCACGCCAAAATATGATAGCGATGCAGGTACTGGACTTTGAAGTGGTTGTAAACCCCTATAACAATTTTTTTTTTCAAACCACCTGTAAGAGAAAGGCATAATGAGCTAATATGACTAGCATAATAGCTCATTATGCATCACTTACCTTAGATCGGGGCCCCCAAAGCCGTCCTCGTCTCCCTCTTCAGCCGCAGCCATCTCTGCGGCGATAGCCGGAATGTTACTTCCAGGTATCGCCGCTCCAGCCAATCACAGCGCCGCTCCGGTGCTGTGATTGGCAGGAGCGGCGAAGACGTCACTCCGCGCATGCGCGCGGGAGCCGTCAAATTCCGCTAAGCCCAAGCATTGCTGGGACTTAGCTGAATTTGTGAATGGGATTAACCCCATGAATGCGGATGCGCGCCGTAGACACGGAGCAATGTAATTTTTAGCTAATATCTCGTGTAGGTTTAGGAGATATTAGGAGATATTTAGGAGATATTTCTTGCACCTACAGGTAAGCCTTAATCTAGGCTTACCTGTAGGTGCAAGTTGCAAAAGTGGGTTTACAACCACTTTAACATAGGGTGACCAGACTTCCCCGGTTTCAGGGGACAGTCCCCGGACCAAGTCTGTCCCTGGTTTTGTCCCCGGATTGGATTTGAACAGGGGCTGGGGAAATTTCAAAGGCAGTCAGTGCAGAATAAAAAAAAAAACATTTTGAATTACACACCCCCGCTCCGCTGCACCTACTAGCTTAGGGGGTGTATTTTTTTCCATTATCTGTGCCCCTTTCTGATGATCATGTGCTGGTCGGAGCGGAGGGAATATTTCTTCAGTTTCGGGTGTATGCCCATTCAGCTCCGCTTGCATGTTCTGCTGCCTTGGCTCAAGTCCCGGCCAGCCGCCTGCTTGCTTATCTCCTTGCCTTCCCTGGTGGAGTGATCTTTCTCCGCTCCCAACCCAGTAGTAGCCGGGGCCCTGAGAGTAAGAGGCGGGCAGAGAGTCGCTGATTGCCGCCATTACTAGTAAAAAAAAATATGTCCCCGGATTTTGTTTTAAAAATCTGGTCACCTTACTTTAACACGCTACTGCACATGCTCAGATCACCATGTTGCCATTTTTATTTTGCTACACATGCACAGAACTGTATTTTTAAGACACAAAATATGGTAACAATGACCCATACATGCGCAGTAGTCCTCTCTCTACTGTGCATGCATGGATCATTGCTGCCATATTGCCAATTGCCTTTAAACACTGCACTGCAAGGCTGGCAGGGACAACAAAGATGGCAGGATTTTCCTGTTGCCACCCACATAGCCATTGCAACAGAATCCACGGGGCCATAATGTTGAAATCCAGGCACAAAAATAAACCTTTCTTAATTACCATGGCATAATCAGATTTTACATTCAAATGCATATTCACTGTTTATCAATCCCCTATTCTATTGCTTCTCATTCTCTTGTATAATTTTTCCTGACACATCTCTATTTTACTCTAGAGGTAAAGTGCCATGCTACTTCCTATATTCCTTTCTCAGTAAGTAAAAGAAGAAGCAACATCACCTCCAGCAAATTCAGGTGAAATTGTACAACCAGTTACAGACAATGTTTAAATTGAAGTCCTTTAACAAGTAATATAATCCTTGGACTACAATGGAATCTGCATTAAGTGGAATTAAACAAAACAAGGAGTTCTGATGGTTTTCTCACTCAACTATCCTTAACAAAGGCAAACCCTATACATTCATTTGTCTAGTGAATAAAATACACATGTCACATGTATGGACAACATCTTCATTTTTCCTTTCCTGTATTACAAACATAGGGTAAAAAGTCCCAAATCACAACTTCAGATCATACATTTTTGGTGCTGACATTTTAACAGGAGAGGCTTCAACACCAATACTTATATTTTCCTCATCTCTGCATTTCTAATACAAAGGTCATGTTTTACATTCCCACTAGATGGCAGTGTTGTAGCTGGGTTTCCAACTACTTCAAGGCTTATGCCTAGTACTGTACACACCATGAGAAAATTGAATAAAAAACACTGCTTTCGCGGCGATTGTCCAATAATCTGACCATTAGTACACAGCTTTTAAAAGCCGATCACAACAGTTCATGCGAAATTATCCGAAGAGACAGGAGCAAAATTTATTCTCGTACAATAACAGAACATTTTCGTGTACTTAGTATAGTATATGTTCGTAAAAATTTGTGTAACCAAGACCATGCGTGCTTGGAAACAAAAGAATACATTACAATACAATATAATAAATTATATCACTTCCGAAGTTGTATTCTGTCGTATGAGAATTTTCACAACTTTAGTAACCTATTGGTTTTCGATATGAGACTAGCATGCAAAAAAATGGAAGATCGTTCATCCAATATTATTATGTGTACCAGGTATTACTAATAAAAATGTGAAAGCTGACCAAACACTAGCAGAATTCTGAATAAACGTTCGTATAGACATTCGTATAGATTTTCGTACAAAAATTCTTCATACATTTGACAACTTGGCAAATGTCATTTCAAAGTACCGTACTTCAAAACTGCGTTGGCTTTTAACATTCAATTTTGAAATTAATAGAATTTCCTGAATGAAAACCAAATTCACTGCTGTTTGAGAAAACTTTTTTCATCCTGCTCCTTCGAATTTTCTCATCACTGCGATTGGGAAAGAACATTGTATTTGACCCCGCTAATGATGGGAAAATCTAACAAACATTCCTAAAATTTTAAATGTCAACTGTAATTCTAGTGTATGGGCAGCTTTATGCTGGATTCATGGATTCAGACCACTTTTGTTGCATTAAGCACATATTCATGCATAATAAATGCATACTAAATGCACTAGAGTTTTTTTAATGCACTGTGTTGATGTTTTTTTTTTTTAATGCATTGCATCGATGTGTTTCATAGATCTGAGAGTCCAAATACATTATCTTTCTTTCCTTCACGTGCGTTGCAGCATGCTGTGTACATTGCACTAAGTATTAATGCAGCATGTTCTATTTTCACCCAGACAACACCAATACATTTTTTTACTACCACTGATCTATGACATCAATACATTTTTAATCCTACTGGCCATAGGCTGTTCTCCAGCAGTCGGATGGGCAGTTTCAGGACCCCTGTCTCCCAATATACTGCTACCAATAATAATCACAGTTGACTCTTAAATAATATGAATTATAGTATTGCCGCGTACACACGACCGTTTTTAATGTCATTGAAAAAAACAGCATTTTTCTCGACGTGATTTTTCGTGTTTCCTCTCAAGCCTGCCTTGCCTACACACTATCATGGAAAAAAATGTTCGAGTAAAGCGGAGTGACGTCCAACACGTAAAACGGCACTATAATGGGGAAGTTCCATTCGGATGGCGCAACCCTTCATGTTAGTAAAGTTTGTTGAGAGACGATTCATGCTTTTCAGCCTCGTGCTTTTCAGTCCGTTACAGCGTGACGAATGTGCTATCTTCATTATAAACGCTAGTTTTACCAGAACGAGCGCTCCCGTCTCATACTTGATTCTGAGCATGCGCATTTTTTTTCACGTCGTTAAAGCCCACACACGGCCGTTTTTCATGACGAGAAAAACGACGATGTAAAAAACGACGTGAAAAATTAGAGCATGTTCCAATTTTTTCATGGCCGTTTTTCACGTCGTGAAAAATGCTCTGAAGCCCACACACGATCATTTTTAATGACCACTTTAAAAAAATTAATTACTCTTTCGTCCATGGACCGACACAGCTTCTCTATTGACAAAGTGGGTATTATCCGTTAATTAGGAGTGACTAGGCAGAAAAACTTGTAAAAAGTGTTGCATCACACCTTCTACAGTACCGCCCAGGGGGCGGACCCTCTTGGTATAAACTCTCAGTCTGCATCTCGCAGATCAGTTTTTTTTCTGTCTAGCAAGGAGTAGGACATGGCTCCCTTCGGGCCCATTGGTCCGGGGGAAAAAAATATATATATATATTTTTTTTTCATTTGTTGTTTCCTGCGATCTTCGATCAACTGCCGACTGGGTGACAGGCTGGATCCTCGATCCTTGTAGTCTCCCCAGTTTCAGCCATCGAGCGTGTGCCGACCCTAGCTACGCGCTGGGTTTTCCACGACATGCCCGTCGCTCCACGGGTGGCCGGTGAGCCTACGCTCCAGGGCCTGCATTGGACCGCTCAGCTTCGGCTGACCTTACGGCCGAGTCGCAGCAGCCTGGCCGGTGAGCTTACGCTCCAAGGCTTGCATCGGACCGATCAGCTTTGGCTGACCTTACGGCTGAGTCGCAGCAGCCTGTCCGGTGAGCGTCACGCTCCAGGGCATACATATGATCGTTCCTTTTGGGTCCAATCACAGCATGCCTGGCCAACAGTCACCTTCCGTGCGCGGACGATGATCTGTTTGGAATGTCTTCCAGCATAATACATGCAGGATAGGTAAGTAAAACTCCCCTGCCTCGGCTGGGTGATTTAGCTGGACATTCCTGGAGAGATCAAGTAAGTGGTTGTGGCCCCTTTCTTCCCTCTCTCCCTGCCTTTCCCTCCTCCCTGGGCTTCTAGCTAAAGGTTGCTGGGTGCTGGGGGTCACCTAAGGGGTCCCACTGGAGCGGGGCTGGCTGTAACTAACATTTAAAAGAAATGTAATTTCTGCGTACCTGTGTGTGTGTGTCCTTCCTCCTCCATGCTGTCGGCGGCCATTTTGAGGTGGTCCATGCCAAGTTTGGCCTCTTGTGACTGCCCGGCGGCCATCTTCCTGTGGTTCGGCCACACCCACTGGCCCCTATCAGGTGATCGGCGGCCATGTTTGTCCACCCTGCATGTATAGATTGCCATTCGGCGGCCATCTTTTTGTGGGCTACGGCTGCTTGACCTCTATCTTCGGCTCCGCGGCCATTTTCTTGGAGCCCACATTATCTTCCATACAGACATTTTTGGCAGCCATTTTGCGAGAGCCTCCGGCCTCTAGGGTGCATTACACTGGCGCGAAAATTCACACAGGAAGTGCTGATAAAAGAAGCAGACTGACACAGCAGCAGAGGGACAGCATCACAGACACAGCACACGGCAGCATAGCAGTACCTATCCAGGGTGGTGAGTCCTCTGGGTGACCCAGCCTCTCTGCAGCACAGGAGGGTGGCCTATTGATATCTTGCCTGGAGCCCTGTGGGTGTCAGCGTGTGGTCAGCATGGCATCTGAGCCAGATGTCTTCTCCCCTGAAACACCAGATTTAGCAGCTGGTGTCCCTGAGGTGTCTATGGACGCTATGTCGGCAATCCTAGAGGCGTTTGCTGCCAGGGTGGAAGCAGCACACGGGAATACAGGGGGTAATAAATGCCCCCGTCCCCTGCAATCTTCTGGGGATATTTCTGATGCAGAACCAGGTCCAGCTACGGCTCATGGCCCAGATTCTGATGCATCAGAGACTGCAGACCGCGACCGATCGGACAGTGAGGAGGACTCCAAGTCCAGGTCAGTACGCGAGACGGCTTTGGTATCTGACCTTCTTACTGCAGTGCGGGATACGCTAAAGTTGGAAAATACTGCAGAAGTAGCAGATACTCCAGTCCCCTTTGGGTTTCGTAAACCTGCCCGCACTGCTAAGGTGTTCCCTTGTGTGTCTTATTTTGACAAACTCTTATACAAGGAATGGGAGAACCCACTGAGGGTCTTTACAGCCCCAAAGAGGTTTGCAGTACGGTACCCCTTTGAGGAGAGTTTTCTGAAGATATGGACCTCTCCCCCTATAGTGGACCCTTCGGTGTCCAGACTTAATAGAGCCACCACTATTCCAGTAGAAGGGGCTCCGGTTTTCAAGGACCCTGTGGATAAGAAGGCTGAAGCACTCGCTCGCTACCTATACTCAGTGGTAGGCTCGGCAGTACGCCCGGCATTGGCGGGGGCCCTAGTGTCTCAGACACTTACTGAATGGGCAAAATTGCTACTCCAGGGGTTAAAGGAGCGAGATGCTCCTCCTAATGAGATAACTTTGGCCGACCAGTTGGTCCAGGGCCTTAAGTTTGTCTGCGAGTCAGACATGGATACTATTCCCCTGCTGTCAAGAGCTTCGGTTTATGCAGTAGCAATACGCCACCTGATAAAGGGCTAAAGGGCTGGTCTGCGGACCAGACTTCCAAGAAAGCCCTGTTGGATCTGCCTTTTAAGGGCGACAGACTTTTTGGGGCTTCTCTGGATGACATCATCAAGGATGCCACAGGAGGTAAAAGCACTTTGCTTCCCCAAACTAGCAAGGGTAAGGGGCCACGCCAAGGGCAAGGGCCCTCCTTTACTGCACGCAAGCGGTTTTTTCGCCCCCTTAAGGCGACAGGGAAAAGACCCCAGGCCGATAAAGCGCCTGCCCAAGGACAAAAGCGTCCTTGGTCCCGCAGATCCAACAAGCCTGCGGACAAATCTGCGTCCACATGAAGGTCCGCCCCCACCCAGCTCTCGGGTGGGGGGACGTCTTCGCAAATTCGCAACTCAGTGGACTGCTCTAGTCTCCGACAGGTGGGTTTGCGAAGTAATCTCCTCAGGCTACAAGATAGAATTTCTCTCTTGTCCACCGGACAGATTCATCACCTCCAATCTCCAGCTACTACCGACCCGTCGGGAGGCCCTGTATGGGGCGGTCCAGGGTCTACTGGAACGCGGGGTAGTTATTCCAGTTCCAGAACAGGAACAGGGTCAGGGTTTTTACTCAAATCTGTTCATTGTGCCGAAGAAGGAGGGGGTTCGGCCAATCTTGGATCTCAGAGCCATCAATTGCTTTGTGAAAGTACAAAGATTTCGGATGGAGTCGGTTCGATCTGTAGTCACGGCTCTCCATCCGGAGGACTTTCTGGCCTCCTTGGACATCAAAGACGCATACCTGCATGTCCCCATATACTCCAGACACCAGAGGTTTCTGCGAATTGCTATCGGGAAGAACCACTACCAGTTTGTGGCCCTCCCGTTTGGCCTTGCCTCAGCACCCAGGACGTTCACCAAGGTGCTCGCTCCGATTCTGGCACTTCTAAGACAGCGGGGTATCGCTATCACAGGGTACTTGGACGACCTTCTGCTGAAGGCCCCTTCAAGCTCAGAATTAGAGGTAAGCGTGTCCATTACCTGTCAGACTCTTCGAGACTGTGGTTGAATACTAAACACGCAAAAGTCAGTATTGGTGCCCACTCAATGCCTAGTGTACCTGGGGTTGATTCTGGATTCCTCAGAGGCAAAGGTATTCCTCCCTGTGGAGAAGTTGCAGACCCTCCGGGCTGCAGTACGGCAGCTGACTTCCAGGAATTGGTCGTCACTCCGTTTTTGCATGCGAGTGTTGGGCCTCATGGTAGCCTCCTTCGAGGCGGTCCCATATGCTCAATACCACACTCGAGTGTTACAGAAGGAAGTTCTGTGCAGATGGAACAGATGCCCTTCATCTCTGGATTATCAAATCCAAGTGAGCCACCTAGTCAGGAGATCCCTGGTATGGTGGCTGACAGCACCGGCTCTAAGGGCCGGGAAGTCATTTCTTCCGGTTTACTGGATAGTGATCACGACGGACGCCAGCCTTACAGGTTGGGGGGGAGTCTGGGGTGTCCAGTCGGCGCAAGGTCGCTGGACCCCAGAGGAAGCCCTCCTGCCGATCAATGTCCTGGAGATCCGGGCGATCAAGCTGTGCCTCTTCAAATGGTCTCAGAGACTGCAAGGGCGTCCAGTCAGGATCCAGTCAGACAACGCCACAGCGGTGGCATATGTCAATCATCAAGGAGGAACAAGAAGCTCAGCTGCAGCATCGGAGGTTGCTCGCATCCTGAAGTGGGCAGAGAAGAGCGTACCGGCACTATCGGCCGTGTACATTCCGGGTGTGGAAAACTGGCAGGCAGACTACCTGAGCCGCCAGATGCTGAACCAGGGAGTATGGTCCTTACACCCGGAGGTGTTCCAACTCCTCTGCCAAAGATGGGGCACACCAGACATAGATCTTCTGGCTTCCCGACTCAATCGGAAGGTTTTGAGATTTGTGGCCCGGTCAAGAGACCCATGGGCAGACGCAACGGATGCGTTGGTAGCATCGTGGGGTCAGTATCGGCTAATCTATGCCTTCCCTCCCTTAAGGCTTCTTCCTCTTCTGCTCCGCAGAGTGGAGGCAGAGGGAATTCCAATGATCCTAATCGCTCCAGATTGGCCTCAGCGTCCTTGGTACGCCGATCTAGTACGTCTGGTAGCAGACGTCCCCTGGCGCCTACCACTACGAAAGGACCTGCTATCGCAAGGTCCCGTATTCCATCCTGCTTTACAGTCATTGGCTTTAACGGCATGGCTGTTGAGAACCAGGTACTGAGAGACCGGGGCCTGTCAGACTCAGTAATCTCTACTATGAGAAGTGCTCGAAAACTGTCCTCTAGGAAGGTTTATCACCGCACTTGGAGGGCCTACATCTCCATGTGTGAAGAAATGAAATGGCATCCGCGTACCTATTTGGTTTCCAGAATCCTGCTGTTTTTACAGCATGGGGTGGACCAAAGGCTTGCCCTAAGTACGATTAAGGGTCAGATATCTGCCCTGGCTGTCTTTTTTCAGCGACCCCTGGCGACTCACTCTCTCGTGAGTACATTTGTGCAGGGGGTTCGACATGTGGCCCCTCCGGTCCGTCCCCCGTTACCTCCGTGGGACTTGAACCTGGTCCTCTCGGTGCTTCAGAAGGCACCGTTTGAGAAGATTAGAGATATTCCCCTGTTGACACTTTCTCGGAAAGTGGTCTTTTTGGTGGCTGTTACGTCAGTTAGACGAGTCTCTGAGCTGGCAGCCTTGTCCTGCAAGGCTCCCTATTTGATTTTCCACAAGGATAAGGTGGTGCTGCGGACCCAGCCTTCCTTTCTTCCGAAAGTCGTTTCGGCTTTTCATCTCAACGAAGACATTGTACTTCCATCCTTGTGTCCTCATCCGTCGAATCCTAAGGAGTCGGCGTTGCATTCCTTGGACGTTGTCCGAGCTTTGAGAGTATACCTATCTGCTACTTCCCTGTTCCGGAAGTCAGACTCACTGTTTGTTTCGGTGGCTGGTCCCAAGAAGGGCCAAGCAGTCTCGTCGGCCACCATCTCTAGGTGGATCCGACAGATAGTAATCCAGGCTTACGCCTTAAAGGGTCAGGCGCCCCCCTTTCCTGTCACGGCGCATTCGACCAGGGCAATAGGTGCCTCTTGGGCTTTCCGACATCAAGCGTCTGTTTCCCAACTATGTAAAGCGGCGACTTGGTCGTCCGCTCACACTTTCACAAAATTCTACAAGGTTGATGTAGGTGCATCTTCGGATGCCTCTTTCGGCCGCAAGGTTTTGCAAGCGGCTGTTTAGAGTTGCAACTCCTCCGTTGGAGGAGTGCTGTTTTGTGTTTTGGGGTGAAGTTTGTTTTTATGCTGTTACCACCCCTCGTTTTTTTTCTCTGACACTGCTTTGGGACGTCCCACTTTGTCAATAGAGAAGCTGTGTCGGTCCATGGACGAAAGAGTAAATAGGATTTTTTACTCACCGTAAAATCCTTTTCTCTGAGTCCATGGACCGACACAGCACCCACCCCTCCTTTTAAGTTTGTACTGCTTTTTGACGAACTGATCTGCGAGATGCAGACTGAGAGGTTATACCCAGAGGGTCCGCCCCCTGGGCGGTACTGTAGAAGGTGTGATGCAACACTTTTTACAAGTTTTTCTGCCTAGTCACTCCTAATTAACGGATAATACCCACTTTGTCAATAGAGAAGCTGTGTCGGTCCATGGACTCAGAGAAAAGGATTTTACGGTGAGTAAAAAATCCTATTTTTTCTCATCATTAAAAACGGTCATGTGTACGCGGCATAAGAAAAATCTTCTCTAAGCCAACAATCTACAGAACAATCTATGAGCCAACATAAGTTCATGTCCTCTATAAACCTATCAGAAGTAGATCTCAAGAACTATAACCAGAAATGCCTCAAATACAGTTCCCTAAATTCTTATCTCAGCAGATGTATTATCTCTCAATCGCCACTCTGTGCAAAATTACAACAGCAGATATATTGTGAAAAAAACGTTGAAACATAGAAATAGTACTGTGATGGTAGAGAGTAGCTGTGTCACCATCAAATTCTTGTTGACCTTGAGCAAGACAGCCAGTGCCCATACGTAATTACCTGTCACATGGCAATATACTCTGTGATGGGCTGAAAGAAATCTAATTGGTTCAGTCGCTGGGGCTTAACTGCTATTCAGGATTGTGGTGAGGAGATCTTCTCCCAATCCATGACATGGTTGTGATGGGGTGGGAAATATCAATTTCTTTATAGATGCTTCATACAAGTGCTTCAGCAAAAGGCCCATACACACTACCACTACCAGCCGGTTGAATGGAAAAAAAATGACAGCTCCTGTCTGAGCCTGTGTACTAGCAGTCCGATGTTAGTACCGTGACATCTCCTGCTGTTCTATTGTGTCCCCCCCCCCACCAGAACATGGTGATCGTGAGCCGGTTGTCAGACCTTTTTCCGGCCATGACCCTCCGAACGGCCGGCTTCTGTCGGACCGGCTGCCATACACACAGGTTAAATGTCGCCTGGCTTCTAATAAACCGGCAGATGTCACCCGACATTTGGCCCGTGTGTGTTAGGCTTAGGTCACTAGGAGGTAGGCTGGGTAACAAAGTGTACCTGTTATTTGGAAACAGCTGGTCTTGGGGTGAACTGACTCCACATCACAGGTCCCTGTACTGCACTAAGGCGCTGATGTCAGCACAATCTTCAGTGGAAGTGAATGAATGTTCTGCTTACATTGGTGCCTATAATGCAGCCCTGCTGTGGGGGTATGTGACCTGGAATGTCTGGAACTGACTGTATTTTTAAATTCAAATTAATGGTGCGCTTATTCCTATAACTTCTGTATAAAAAAAATACTTGAAGAAGTCACGTGACAAGTGACGCAACATGTTGGGTGGAGCCGGTGATGTAATTTCCGGGGTCTCGTACACCAGGAAGGAAAGTGAGGAGGAGAGTAGCCGTCACTGGTTTTTATGCAATACATCTTTTAATAAAAACTGAAACAATTTTGAAAGCAATATTGCGCAATGAAATATTTTTATATACTCTGAGTAATGGGGAGACGTGAAGGATTGTTTGCTGATCAGAACGGGGACGGGGTGAGATCCGGATTGTTTTAGGTGGATGCCTGCAGACACTAAAGATTTGTCTGACCATATCTGGTCATACCTTGAAGGTGAGTGGCCAATTCACTACGGGTGGATGGTGAAGGTGCACTTTTCACGGATAAACCATTATTAGCACTATTAGCATTATTAGCAAGCATTGGAGCAGTAATGAATTTCAGGTGGACTGTATATCTGCTTCACACATAAGATTATTAAAGTGATTGTAAGGGCTTGTTTGTTTTTTTTTTTAAATAACAAACATGTTATACAGTTGGTTTTGCACAGAGCAGCCCAGATCCTCTTCTTCTCGGGTCCCTCTTCACTGCTCCTTGCCCCTCCCTCCTTTGAGTGCCCCTCAGCCAGCAGCTTGCTAAAGGGGGCACCCGAGCCGAGTCAGAGCTTTGTGTATCCATCTAGACACAGAGCCCTGGCCTGGCCCCGCCCCCTCTCTCCCCTGATTGGCTGACTGACTTTGATTGACAGCCATTGGAGCCAATGGTGCCGCTGCTCTATCTCAGCCAATCAGAAGGAGTGTCCTGGATGTCTGAGGAGATCGTGCACATCGCTGGAGAGAAAAGGAGCTCAGGTAGGTAATTAGGGGGTGCTGGGGAGGCTGCTACACACAGAAGTTTTTTATCTTAATGCATAGAATGCATTAAGATAAAAAACCTTCTGCCTTTTACAATTCCTTTAATCTTGATGAACTTCCAATCTTTCTGTTTTGTTTTGAGTTTGTTTTATTATATTTTTTGTTCATTGGATATATTGCATTTGGCAGGTATAAAATAGTATAGACCATATTCAGTTTATTGGTAACATTTTTTTGTATAGAAGTTATAGAATAAGCACACCATTAATTTTTATTTAAAAATAAATTGTTGTAGTGTGAGATCACTTAGTGAATGGTTGTAGCTGTTCGCATATTTATTATATTTCATTATATTTTACTTTATTTTCACAAATTGTTTACATAGCGCACAGGTATTCTTTATACACTAGGCCCAGTGTAAGGTATCCTGGTATTTTTGTCCAAGCAAAAGTTACGGGCACACAGTCCAGCACTGCTGCTGGCAACCTGTAAGACTCAGTGAGGCTATGAAGCCTGCGTTCCAGACATTCGTTCTTGGGCACATAATGCCCTAAACATTAGGACTAATCAGTTCAACATCCAGCACCGTTCAGCTAAAGCAGCTTTCACCCTCTCATAGAGTCTTACAGGCTGGCAGCAGCGGGGCTGGACGGTGCACCTGTGACTTCTTCTATAAGAGAATGCTGGAATATTATTCATGGGGGGCCTGACAGGTATGTTTTTACTCTTCAGGTCTGCACCTCTCTATTAGAATGGCGCACCTTAAAGTGGATGTAAACCTAATTTTTTTTAATTTATTTTACTGTCACAATGTAGAGTTTAATGTCGTGTACACACGATCGATTTTCTCGACCGTGAAAACACTGTCGAGAAAATCTACGGGAAAAACGAGGAATGGCTTGTTTCCCTACACACGGACGTTTTTCCTGAAATTTTTTCTCTTGGTCGAGAAAAACGACCGTGTGTAGGCTCCCTGGCAGTGTTTCCCTATGGGAAAACTGCCGCAGAAAAAAATGCAGTGAATCACGACGAGAAAAATTAGAGCATGTTCTAATTTTTCTCGTCGTGATTCTTGCCGTTTTTCTCGTCGGGAAAAATGATGAACAGCCCACACACAGTCGCTTTTCTCGTCAAAGAGAAAAAATGTAATTTTTCTCGACGAGAAAAATGGTCGTGTGTACGTGGCATAAGATTTCCTATCATTTGTGCCCAGTCTTGCCACAATCCAGCTCTGAGCAATCCCCTTTTTTTGTTCAGTGAGGTAAAACGGACAAACAGAGTTACCTTTGTCCGTTCCGCCCCTTTGCTTTGAGTGACAGGTTATTTACATATCATGTGCACTAGCTTTAGACAGACATTATTTTTTAATTCCCACCCCACTCCTTTTCTGAGGTCATGTGGTTACTTTTCTGGATTTTGACTGGATGTTAGTGATCATAGCAGAAGGAATACACAGGAGAAAATGCATGTTGACAAGGGGAGTGTAGAGGTGGGCGGGGAGTCTACTGACATCACGACTCCACCCACCGAGCTCCAGACAACAGATCCACCCACAGAATCTGCAGTTTTTCAGTTCTTATAACAGACAGAGGGGAGACATTTGACAGATAAGGATACATGCAGGAGGCATCTATATCAAGGACATGCAATTAGCGGACCTCCAGCTGTTGCAAAACTACAAGTCCCATCATGCCTCTGCCTCTGCCTCTAGGCATCATTCTTGTGGCTGTCAGAGTCTTGCTATGCCTCATGGGACTTGAAGTTCTGCAACAGCTGGAGGTCCGCTAATTGCATATCCCTGATCTATATCCTTATAGATCAGCACTATGGCAGTAGTTTATAAAGGATGAGAGTGGGTTTACATCCACTTTAAGGCTGATTGAATCACCTAAATACATCCTGGATACATCAAAACAAAAGGTGTGCAGTGTCTCCCAGTTCATTTTCCATAGAAAGTAGCACCAGCCTGAGTAGAAGCCTGCCCCTGGCAGTAGGCTCTGGAGTAGGGCCAGTCCACACCACATGCAGTTTTTCTACATCAAAAAAGCATGGAAAGTAGGTTATATGGTTTTCATTGGTATAGTTCACACCAGTGCGTTACAGTTACAGGGGAAAAAAAGTAGAACATGCTGCATTTTTTCTGCACTGGGATGTTGTAAAACGCACCAAAAATGCATCGGAACACACCTAAACACACCAAAAATGCACTGTAACACACATGAAAAAAGAGGGGGGAAAATGCACTGGACTGCATCAAAAACACACCAGAAACACATCAAAACCGCACTGTAACGCATCAATACGCGTCAAAAACGCACATGCAGAAAAGCATCTGGAACGCATCCGGACTGCGTTTCTAGGGTGTGAACTGGCCCAAAGACCTTTGCTCTCTGTGTGAAAGCAGACATTTCTTTGCAGAGGTCTGTTAAGCACCACGGACTCAGACAGATCGGCAATCAACAAAGATCATTCTCCCTGCTAATTGGAAAGCAGGAGTCCTGCTCTGCAGCATGTTGGCAGGGACAGGCTTTTCTAGTAAGGCTTCCAACATATATTCTATATATCTGAGCTTAGGTCCAATTTAAGAAATGGACCTAAGCTTTTATATATGAGGAGCTTGATATAATTCAAAAAACATTACGGAAACATTGCAGAACTTTGCAAATCCAGCATTATTTTACCTGTGGTGCTTCTGTACTTGCTCTCTGACAGCTCTGAGATGGCACCGGTAGTAATAGTCTTCTTCAGTCTGGAGGTGGTTGCAGCTGTACTGCCCCCTGGCTTTGTAAGCATGTCATCGCTGCTTGCTCTTTTCAGCTGCAACAGACAAGAGAATGGCTATTGTCCCTGTAGATATTTATATATTCTATATAAGGCGTACTTCTTAGTGCTGCATAGAAAACAGCTGCATACTGTGCCTATCACTATCCATAATTACACATTTGTCATATTTGAAGAATGATCACATTGCAGGGCAATACAAACAATGAAGACAACAATTTTATTTCAATCCATGTTGCCATTGATAAAGGAGTGTTTATGGAAAATCAGCAGTTATTAACCTATTATCAAGCAGGACACACGAAAAACCTTTGATGGAGGCTGCCATTCTCCTACAACAGCTGCTCTTCAAACCAGGTAATCCAATCACTTTCTTGCCTGCTGTTCAGTTATAAAGAAGACTTTATTATTGATTTGGTGATAAGGTTTGGATTTTGGGTAATGTAGGATGTAAAACTCCCTCTATCTTTAAAGACAACCTCGGGATCAGTCCGAATGAGGTTTCATGGATCGTATCCATCTCTCGCTTTTCTATATGCTAGAAGTATATGTGAACCCTCACCTTGTAAAACAATACATTAGAGCGGAACTTCAGTCATTTTTTCATCTTTCCATCTATTATATCTTCTGCCCTTGTTGTTTTAACTAGGATAGTAAAACATTTTTTTCTGCCAGTAAATACCTTATACAGGAAGGCAGGGGGTGAGTCATAAGAGGGCCAATGAGAGCTGCAGAGCTGGAGGTGTGCCTCTGTTTGTCTGTGTAAATCCAGGAAGTGAACAGGCAGCAGCTTCAGCTGCCCACAGTTAAAATGGATGCAGCCAGATTGAGTGGAGGGAGATTTCTGCAGCAAGTATATATAAAATAATATGCAAAGTGGTTGGAGGAAAGCTTCAGAATGACAAAGATGTTTTTATTACAAATTATGTGAGCAGACTGCAGTTCCTCTTTAAGCTCAAAATGAAATGAAAGGTTAAACATTTGTGTGTGTGTATGTGTATATATATATATATATATCTGTAGCGGGTATTTGAATTTTGTAAGGACTCTGGTGGTGTGAAGTTCCTTGGGGTCCCTGGGTGGCGCTGTTGCCTTGGGCCCGAGCTGAACACACACCGCGAACCGTGCCTTTTTGTCCTCCCCTGGAGCTGGTACAGCGGGGCGGGGAACCCGCTGTGATGCAAAGGGAGAGGAGATAAAAGGGGCGGAGGCCCTGATTTTGGAGAGATTCGGAGGACGTGGCCGCGTCCAGGCACCTTCAGCTTGGGTGCTGGCGTTCCGGTGTTCCAGGCCTAGGCGCCCTTGGCCTAGCTGGAGCGGAGATGGAGTCCATCTCAGGCACCTTTAGCCTGGGGTGAGGTACTATGGCGGATGCCTGGGGCTCAGTACCTTCGACTGAGTTCCGCGAGGGTGGAGGAATCCGAGGGGGCCCTAATGCCTTGGGTGCCCGTGTCTGAGTTCGTGAGAATTGGTGCGCAGTAACTTTTCCGAAGAGTCCGGCGCAGCATCGCTGGTGACGGAGAGGCCTCCACTTCTCCCTTGGACGGATTTCTTCCTCTGACAGGGGCAGAGTGAGCGAAGGTAATCCACGTTCTATATTACCTAGTCAGTGGCAGTGACTATTCACCACTGGTGACAGCACAGTGGGCAGCAGCAAGAAAGGATTGTGCCTCGATCTGTCCCCCCATTATTCAAAAAAAGAAAGATTGTTTTATTGCTTGGCAAGAAGAATAAAACTGAGTTGTACCTATTCACTGTGTGGAACTTGGGTTACTAAGCAAAGGAGTCAGGGACGAAGGACTGGACTTGACTCTAGGACATCTACACGAAAGCCCAATCATCTGGCCTTCATCTCCTACTGTGAGGAGGACACGGCCGTGGTGTGTATCATCTCTCTCTCCCAGGTACCCCTAGACAACAGCCACATAACCGATAAAGCAAGGGAGAGAGGTGAGGGCGCTACATATATATATATATATATATATATATATATATATATATATATATATATACACAGGGGGCTAGTCTAAAAATGAATGTGACCGGCCACAGCCAGCACGTGCACGTTGGTATGATGTTATGCGGTGGCCCCGCAAATTGATGCAAAGCCAACCGCACACATCGGACCAATGCATGTAAATCGTTTGATTATAATAATTAGAGATTAATGGTAGTGATAACAATGATGCATCACCACTAATAATGTTAATACTCATGATATTTGTAATAATAATAATAATGATACTCATAAAAATAATAATAATAATGATAATAACATTAACTCTAATATCGATATGCTTTAATCAAAAACACGTAAATTCATAGTCAGATGATAAGAGGCATTTATAGGTACAGAAATGAAACATTAATAATCAGAACAGAGCATATGTAAAATCACATAGACATGATCAACAACGCAGATCCATAATAGCATAATACATCCAGTATACACCTCGGTATATGACATTGTAATAAAAATATTATGTTAAAATCCATGATTATGACAAGCTTGTCGGGGCACCCTTGTTGTAGACTCTACGCGTTTCATAGCCTAAAGCTACTCATCAGGAGTATGATGCCTAGATTGAACTATGAATAAAAAAGAGGGGGACCGTTAACACATGATGCCCCAGAGGGGGGCACAGCCATGGAAGAGGGGCCAAATTTATGAATCAAAGACTTACGATTAGGCTCATGGACTAGGCCCACATCCAAGATGGAAAGACCGGGGTCCGGACAGAATGTCTCACCCGGGGTTGAGACAGGGGTAGCACCACCCCCTTCCCCCCATGTAGAATTGGGGAGAGTTCAGATGTTAACCCGGGAAAAAGCAAGAGGTAATACTCGAAAAATTTTAATATCGTGCAAAAGTTCATTTATTTCACTAATGCAACTTAAAAGGTGAAACTAATATATGAGATAGACTCATTACATGCAAAGCAAGATAGTTCAAGCTGTGATTTGTCATAATTGTGATGATTATGGCTTACAGTTCATGAAAACCCCAAATCCACAATCTCAGAAAATTAGAATATTGTGAAAAGGTGCAATATTCTAGGCACAAAGTGTCCCACTCTAATCAGCTAATTAAGCCATAACACCTGCAAAGGGTTCCTGAGCCCTTAAATGGTCTCTCAGTCTGGTTCAGGAGGAATCACAATCATGGGAAAGACTGCTGACCTGACAGTTGTGTAGAAAACCATTATTGACACCCTTCATAAGGAGGGAAAGCCTCAAAAGGTAATTGCAAAAGAAGTTGGATGTTCCCAAAGTGCTGTGACAAAGCACATTAATAGAAAGTTACGTGGAAGGGAAACGTGTGGAAGAAAAAGGTGCACAAGCAGCAGGGATGACCGCAGCCTGGAGAGGATTGTCAGGAAAAGGCCATTCAAAAGTGTTGGGGACTTTCACAAGGAGTGGACTGAGGCTGGAGTCAGTGCATCAAGAGCCACCATAATGTCGTATTCCTCTTGTCAAGCCACTCCTGAACAACAAACGTCAGAAGCGTCTTACCTAGGCTAAAGAAAAACAAACCTGGTCTGTTGCTCAATGGTCCAAAGTCCTCTTTTCTGATGAGAGCAAATTTTGCATCTCATTTGGAAACCAAGGAGCCAGAGTATGGAGGAAGAATGGAGAGGCACACACTGCAAGATGCTTGAAGTCCAGTGTGAAGTTTCCACAGTCTGTGTTGATTTGGGGAGCCATGTCATCTGCTGGTGTTGGTCCCCTGTGCTTCATTAAGTCCACAGTCAACGCAGCCGTCTACCAGGAGATTTTGGAGCACTTCATGCTTCCTTCCGCAGACCAGCTCTATGGGGATGCTGACTTAATTTTCCAGCAGGACTTGGCACCTGCCCACACTGCCAAAAGCACAAAAACCTGGTTGTGGGATTATTGTGCTTGACTGGCCAGCAAACTCGCCTAACCTGAACCCCATAGAGAATCTATGGGGCATTGCCAAGAGAAAGATGAGAGACATGAGACCGAAAAATGCAGAAGAGCTGAAGGCCGCTATTGAAGCATCCTGGTCTTCCATAACACCTGAGCAGTGCCACAGGCTGAAAGCTTCCATGCCACGTCACATGGCAGTACGAGGCAGTAATTGCTGCAAAGGGGGCCCAAACCAAGTACTGAGTACATATGCATGCTTATACTTTTCAGAGGTCCGATATTGTTCTATGTACAATCCTTGTTTTATTGATTGCATGTAATATTCAAATTTTCAGAGATTGTGGATTTGGGGTTTTCATGAGCTGTAAGCCATAATCATCACAATTATGACAAATCACGGCTTGAACTATCTTGCTTTGTATGTAATGAGTCTATCTCATATATTAGTTTCACCTTTTAAGTTGTATTAGTGAAATAAATGAACTTTTGCACGATATTCAAATTTTTTGAGTATCACATATATATATATATATATATATATATATATATATATATATATATATATATATATATACATACATACAGTTGTACTTATAAGTTTACATACCCTGGCAGAATTTATGATTTTTTGGCCATTTTTAAGAGAATATGAATAACAACACAAAAACATTTCTTACACTCATGGTTAGTGTTTGGCTGAAGCTATTTATTATCAATCAACTGTGTTTACTCTTTTTAAATCATACAGAAACTACCCAAATGACCCTGATCAAAAGTTTACATACCCCAGTTCTTAATACCGTGTATTGCCCCCTTTAACATCAATGACAGCTTGAAGTCTTTTGTGGTATTTGTGGATGAAGCTCTTTATCTTCTCAGATGGTAAAGCTGCCCATTCTTCTTGGCAAAAAGCCTCCAGTTCCTGTAAATTCTTGGGCTGTCTTGCATGAACTGCACGTTTGAGATCTCGCTTATGAGGGTACACATGAGCGGAATTTCCGTCGGAAAAAACTTGGATGATTTTCCGACAGAATTCCGCTCAAGGTTGGCTTGCATACACACGGTCACACTAAAGTTCTCTGAACTTTCGACCGTCAAGAACGCGGTGATGTACAACACTACGACGAGCCGAGAAAATGCTTCCGAGCATGCATTGGAATTTTGCGCGTCGGAATTGCATACAGACTATAGAATTTTCCAGAAAATTTGTGAACCTGCTCTCAATCTTTTGCTGGCGGAAATTCCGACAGCAAAAGTCCGATGGAGCATATACACGGTCGGAATTTCTGACCAAAAGCTCAAATCAGACTTTTTCTGGCGGAATTTCCGACCGTGTGTACGTGGCATTAATGATATTGTCAAGTAATTTTGGACCGACTCTCGTTACAAGTCAAGATATTTTATTGCATATGCAAGAGAAATGGTTAAATGTATATCTTCTGCTTCAGAGATCCATTTCTGCCTGTCATAGATTTACATTCTGCTTTTATAACCCTTAAACCTTCCCTTTTCCTGCTCGTAACGTCCTGACCATGTATAATTTCAACCTTTATTTTGACGTTAGCAGGGAATAGGGAAATATCCTTTTTCAGCCAACACCTTATGACAGGAAATTTCATACAATGAATACATAAATTATCTCATGGTTCGCAGCCCATATTTTGACAGATGTAAGAGTCAGCACATCTTTGCACAATAGAATATGGTCATATGACTTATTCCAGTAATTAGGGCTATTAGAGCTTATTCAGCATATTTAAGTATTAATAGAGTTATATAAAGCAAACATTTTAACTTTAGAAGATATAGTCATATTAATATGCATATTCATAGTTGACATTTAAAGTATAATTTCTAATTTCTCTAACAGCTGCCCCCTTTTATACTTATAATGTCAATAATTCAAATATCCAGGTTCTTTATTTTACCAGGTATTATCATTTAGACAAATAAGTCTTTTGAAAGGACTGTAAGTTCATCTTCATCAGGTTCCGGGTATAGTTCAGTGTTGTTCTGAAAAAACATAGTCTTTGTTAGTGATGTGTCAATCAGTCTTTGAAGAATTCCTCTAATACAAGGAATGCAGCAACATCCACACTGCGTAAGGACCGTGGCTGCCATGACAACAGACATGAGCAAACCTTTTGCAAGATCACCCCATTTACCAAACCATTTTTCAAAGAGTCCTGTTAAGGGGTTCTCTACACCAGAGTTCTCAGTTAGTTCCTGGGATAACATTTGTAGGCCTTGCAAAGCCTTGGTGATACTTCCATCAGGTGCCGTATTATTTGGAATAAAAGTGCAGCAGAAGGTGCCGAACATTTCGCATACCCCGCCCCTTTCTGCCAGCAACATATCCAATGCTATACGGTTCTGCCACGCTGTCAAAGAGGTGGCGTCCAATTGTGCTGCTATACCTTTGATAGCATCTCTGGTGTAATTCACAAACCTCTGCTGGTTGTAGTAAATGAAGTTTATCCAGTCGACATTCTTATTGGGCTGTACCCATAGGAAGAGTGAGGTGAGTCCTGCTGTTACTTGATTCTGTGCTTTAAATTCATCCGGAAACTCCTCGTGGAACACCTATTGAGTCTATATATACCTGGTTGTCAAAATGATTCTGGACACTTAAGTCTCTTAAAATAGTGTTTACCTGGTAGTCTCATCAATTTATTAGTCATAGTAACAATATAAAAGGGAAGCAACAGGCGGGTAAGGGCACAACTACCCTCCCATCTAGGTGGCAGTCTGAGCCTTAGTTTCTTGTCCCCACACAGCCACCAAACATCAGCTAGTTGCCGTTTCTGTTCCTGAAACCATTTTAGTTGATACTTAATGTCTGTAGTTGATGTTGTGGTCGCACAGTATTCAGGAGATAGAGTGCCAACCTTTGTACCATCCTTATCTTTGTTAGAGAAACTAGAAAAATTTCCTGGTAATGCTTGTAGTGAAGGGGGTGTACTTTGCATTTTAGTTTTAGGGTATCTCTTTTTCTCATTTGCACATTCAGACCCAGTAATATTTTCTGAAAACAGTCTTATTATGCAAGCTAAATCTGTTTCCTCTTCAGGGAGAGGAATGGTAGCTAGTTGTGGTCTTGGGTTTGCACAAGAAATACAATCACTTAACCCCTTAGATTGAGTTGTGTATCTGACCCATTCTATCCACTAATTTTTATCTCCAAATCCTGTTTCTATACTTAATTGTTCCTTGTAAGTAAAATCTGTTTTAAACAAAGAGGTATTAAGTTGAAACTGAGTTGGCTCGGGGGCTGGGGTGTTCTGACCAGGGGTTATAACCTAAATAGTGATTCTCCCTAGTAGGTCAGATATTGTACCATATACCAATTAGTTGTATTGTTTAGTTTACAAAATTGGAGCCATTGTTACTGTAAATCAGCGCGGGGATCCCTTGTCGTGGAATCACCTCTTTGATTAGTACTTTGGCTACTGACTGTCCATCCGTGTGCGTCATAGGAAAAGTTTCCACCCACTTTATAAACCTGTACACAATAACCAGACAGTACTTATTCTCACATTTGTTCAATTCAATAAAATCCATGCATATTGTGTGAAAGGGATAAGGGGGATGTGGGAAATGACCCCTTAAGGCTCTTAGGGCACCTTGTGCATGGTATCTGTTACAAATCGGATATGTGAGACAAAATTTTCAGAGTAGTTTTGTAAACCCATATGTTGTGTACACCCAGTACCATCCCTCCTTTTGAGGTATGGGCCTACCCATGACTCAATAACACAGCATACGTGAATAGTGATGTAGATAAGTTAGGTTTACCTTCTGTACATGTGTATATACCATTGACCAGTGTTGACCCTGTATATAACCACTTTGATTTTCACCTGCCGGTGATATTTTCTGCATTTCTGATAACCATGTTTCATCAATAGCTCTCTGTACCTCATCATTTACTTGGGAAACTGTATATGTTTGTCATTGCTGTCCTTCAGAAGCTTCCTTTGCTGTCTTGTCTGCTAGTGCATTCCCTAGGGTAATTGGATCTGTTCCCTTTCTATGTGCCGCGCATTTACAAATAGCCACTTGTGCTGGTTTTTGTACATGTTCTAGAAGGGCAAGAATGAGATCTCTGTGTGATCGGTTTCCCATGGCAACGTAATCATACCCCTTTTTTCCATTGCTGGGCAAATATGTGTAGAGAAAGCGTATTGGCTGTCAGTATAAATATGTATTTATTTTTCCCTTCCCCTAGACTGCAGGCCCTTGACAGGGCTATAATGTCAGCTTGTTGTGCAGAATAGGAACTGGGAAAAGGTCTAGCTTCAATGACCTGGTCATGTGTTACTATAGCATAAGCCGTTTGATTTATCGTTTTTTCTACACGACCCATCAACAAAAATGTCAGCATCTAGAAAGGGAACATCAGTGATATCCTTCCTAGGGAGTACCCGTTCATCAATTTTGAGCTGCACAATCATGTGGATCCCCATCACCAGGTGTTGGCATTAGTGTAGCAGGATTCAATGTAGTACACTTCTTGATTGTAACGTGTGGTTGTCCCAGAAGTGTAGTCATACATGATAAATGCCTGACTGGAGATAAATAGGAGATTCTGTCTTATAGTAAGATCACCTAAATAACATGTGAGACCTTTAAGTACCAGGGGTGGAACAATACTATCAATGCAGATGACCGTATGGCCAATGAGGCTGCTACTACAGCTTGTACACAGTGGGGCAAATTAGTTAAGTAAAATGCAACTAGTTTGTGTTCGTTCTCATAAACCTGAGTGAGAGCAGAAGTCATGTACCCCTCTTTACAATCTACAGTCTGCTAAAGGGTTTCTACTGTAATTGGGTAGGCTAAGCACAGTAGAACCCACAATGAGGTGCTTCACCTTTGTAAATGCATCCTCTGCTTGCACATTCCACTGGATGGAACCTTTTGCAGACATTTGTGTACCATAGATGAGATCAGAAAGAGGCACCACCTCCGTAGCATAATTAGCTATCCATGCTCTACAGAAATTTGCCATGCCAAGAAATTACATCATTTCTTTATTTTTACGTGGTTTGGGGGCTTGAAGGATGGCCTCTTTTCGGATCTCATCTGGATGTCTGCCTTTTTGAGATATAATGTAACCCTGGTATTTCACCTTGGTTTTCAAAAGTTGTATTTTATTTTGCTAACCTTGTGACCTTGTTCTGCGAGGAAATGCATCAGAGCCAAGGTGTCAATTTTACATTGTCGCTCCAGAGGAGCCGCTACCAGAATGTCATCCACATACAAGAGAATTTGACTCCCACTGGGAGGTACAACTCGAGACAAAGCATTGAACATTTCTTGTGAGTTTTCCCTTGTACATAAGTGCAAACCAGAACTGACTGTCTGTCTTAATTAGCCCTACGTCTGTCTTTCCTTTTGATCACAAGAAATCGGGGACGTCTTTTAAGGCATCCCCTTCCCCTCGGGTCAAAAAGTGTCAGTCACTGTCTTTTGTCAAAACTTCATTTACGCAAGTTCTGGTTGTACATTCAACAAACCACGCTAATCTGTACCTCTGATTCCCTCTGGATTTCAGTTCCTCATCTGTTAATTTGACCCAGTCTGTGATAAGTTCTCCCAGCTCATGCCATGATACCTCGGAGTTCCGCGTGACCGAAACATGAGGTACAGTATCCTGCCTGTATATTTGCAGAATAGGCTGTGGTAGGAGACAAGTAGCCATGTTATTTCCTTTCTTATCACAGTACAGGTATCTTAAGAGCACTTCAGTGTTAGTGCAACTCATTAACTGTTTCTCATAGGACCTATCAGGCCCAGTGGTCCTTTTGTAGTAGATAGTGCAATAGAGGTTTGTCTGGACCTTGTACCTTTCCTCACAGGCTCTTCAATTATTTCTGTCAGGGTTTTGGGCATCTTTAACCCCTCAGTTTGTAAATCCAAGCTGTACCAGTATCAGGGCTCATTATCCACAGCTGTGATTTGTTTTTCACACAGCCGATGGGCTTTGAGGCCCCCCTCCACTGGTACGACAGAAATATCAAGAGCATGCAACATGTCTCTACCCAACGAATTAACAGGACATTTAGTTGACATTACAATTTTACACTGAGCCTTTTTACCTGTCTGTGGATTTTCCACAGTAAGGCCTTCAGACACGGCCTCCTGGTGCATCAACCCATTTGCAGATTTTACATATACTAAACCTTTTCCCTGTACCCCTGGTGGCATATCCAGTGGGTGTATCAGGGTCCTACAAGTCCCAGTGTCACAGAGACTACTCTTTGCAACCCAGGTTATTTCTGGCTTGGCTTCAGCATGCAAACAAGTTTCAACATTACACACATCCAAAATATCAGATTCTTTTCCATCCTTCTGCTTCTCTCTCTGCAGACACACTTTTACCATACAGGAAACACTCCCCCCTCATCCTTTTCTTTACTTTCTTTTTTGGTTGGAAGTGCCCCTCAGCATGCCTCGCATACTTGATTAGCTCCTAGAGTCTGCAGATCCTATGGTTAATCATGTGTTCGTTAACAAAACTTGATATAAGGACTAGCAGCCCCTTCAGGATTGCATTCTTTAGCTGTTGTTCATATGGGCTATCGTTCACTTGATCTACTTGGATTTCTATCCCAGAGTGGTTATTAAAATTCTTCTTTATCCTAACAATGAAATTATCCACTGTTTCCTCTTCTCCCCATATACACTGATTTATAATGGACCAGTCGGCTTGACGTATCCGTCTATCCTCTCTCTATCTTTGCTATAAGAGCATTTCTTCTGTTTTTGAGTGCTGCATCATCCTGAGGCAACACCCCTCCCTGGTTGTTTAATCCACTCCAATCTCCCACTACATGATGCCAGTCAGGTCCCAGTACCTGTCTGGTGACCTGCTCTATTTCCCTCACATTGAGATGATAGCTAGCAACCATTCCCATGATACCATCCCTGTATTGAGCTATGTGGACCTTGGGATTGCTGTAAGGAGGGTCAGCGGGGTAACTTGTTGCATACCTCTGTCCCATCTGGTGGTGGGGACTGCAGGTCTGCAATAGGGAATTGGGAGCGGGTGGTGAAGTCAGAGGGGGAGCAGCGTCTGTCGGTGGGATTGGAGAGTCCTCTAAAGGGTGTGTAGGGGCTGTCGGGTGCATTAGGTTTGTCGCATTTTGTTCAGTCAATACTTGCTGCACTAAACTTCGGAGGATGGTCATATTATTGTCCTCCTCTTTGTCTAAAACGTAGTCTTTTTATGATTTTAACCTACAGTTAGCCTCCTCAAGCCATTTCTTTGCCTGGGGAAGACCTAATTTATTCTGTTTCCTTAATTTTCTTTTCTTTTTTTTTATATATATATATATATATATATATATATATATAAATATATACGCATACATACATACATACATATATATACACATACATACATACATACATACATACATACATACATGCCGGCATAATTTTTATTTATTTTTTAAGCTTTCTACACAACACAGTATTACACAACAATCCTTATTTAAAAATGCATCAAAATCATACTTTGTTTTCCATGTCTTAAGGAGTTTCACATTCTCTTTGTCTAGACTACACATATACTTTGCATCATCATTCAAACCATCAGACTTTCCATGGATCATACTCATTTTAACGTGCACACGGAGTTTTTTTTTGTAAGGTCTTCTCACACTGACACAATACCTGCACACAGTATCTTATCACTTCTGCAGCTACTCACAAACTTTCTAGTCGTGACATATCACTTCTAGATTATTGATCTTGTGTGCTGCTATAATACTGGTGTCTTGTCTTCTTACTTAATGTTTTATTCATTTATAGGGAGAATGAACAGAATTACAAGGCGAACGTAAATTCACCTGACTGGTCAACCCCCCCTGATCAAAACATTAATATTTCAGTAAACTGTAGGGAGCATGAACAGAATTACAAAAGAGACTTAATTTCTCTCGACTGTTGTTCCCACACTTTATCAAAACATTAATATTTGTTGATTCAACGGTATTTATAAATGCCTGTACAGGTTTTTTACACAACATACGAGGCTGGCTGAGCGCAAGGGCTCGTCAAATTACCTCTATTTGTTACCTGGAAATCTATCAGGCCATACCTTTTGTATCAACAGGGGTTCATGTTTTTGATGTAGGAATATTTATGTGTCCCCCACGGGAATTCCTGCAGTTTACAAGGCTGTCAGGACCTAGGTCCTTTGTCGACAAATTTCCTTTATCTGCACCCGGGTATTGGAATGGGACCATACTCCTATATCAAAGGGATTTAAACTACGGACGTATCTACTTATATTCCCTCAACTTGGATAAAGCAAAACATATACACAACAGATAAACATTCAATTAATCTCTATATTAGATGTATGTAACAAAATCCCTTAATTCATTAAATCCCTAATCACATTTAGGCCTAAAAGTATAATATAATAAATGAAAATATCTTACCTTGCCCCGAGAGCGGTCTCTTGTGCTGATCCGGTAAGTCGCTGCCCGGGAGGCACTAGTTCAGTGAGCCGGCCTCTGTTAACGTCAAATTTTAAGACGGAGGACTTACAGTTTTTTGCCGTACGGACATCGGTTCACTGGGTTGTTGGCTAGTGCTTTCCAGGAATTTGGACTTCCGTTTTCGAAGGACCAAAATGTCAAGTAATTTTGGACCGACTCTCGTTACAAGTCAAGATATTTTATTGCATATGCAAGAGAAATGGTTAAATGTATATCTTCTGCTTCAGAGATCCATTTCTGCCTGTCATAGATTTACATTCTGCTTTTATAACCCTTAAACCTTCCCTTTTCCTGCTCGTAACGTCCTGACCATGTATAATTTCAACCTTTATTTTGACGTTAGCAGGGAATAGGGAAATATCCTTTTTCAGCCAACACCTTATGACAGGAAATTTCATACAATGAATACATAAATTATCTCATGGTTCGCAGCCCATATTTTGACAGATGTAAGAGTCAGCACATCTTTGCACAATAGAATATGGTCATATGACTTATTCCAGTAATTAGGGCTATTAGAGCTTATTCAGCATATTTAAGTATTAATAGAGTTATATAAAGCAAACATTTTAACTTTAGAAGATATAGTCATATTAATATGCATATTCATAGTTGACATTTAAAGTATAATTTCTAATTTCTCTAACAGATATTGAGGTCAGGAAACTGAGATGGCCACTCCAGAACCTTCACTTTATGCTGCTGTAGCCAATGACAGGTCGACTTGGCCTTGTGTTTCGGATCATTGTCATGTTGGAATGTCCAAGTACGTCCCATGCGCAGCTTCCTGGCTGATAAATGCAAATGTTCCTTCAGTATTTTTTGATAACATACTGCATTCATCTTGCCATCAATTTTGACCAAATTTCCTGTGCCTTTGTAGCTCACACATCCCTAAAACATCAGTGATCCACCTCCGTGTTTCACAGTAGGAAGTTGTAACTTTCATCATAGGCCTTGTTGACTCCTCTCCAAATGTAGTGTTTGTGGTTGTGGCCAAAAACCGAAGTTTTGGTCTCATCACTCCAAATGACTTTGTGCCAGAAGGTTTGAGGCTCGTCTCTGTGCTGTTTGGCGTATTGTAAGTGGGATACTTTGTGGCATTTGCGTAGTAATGGCTTTCTTCTGGCAACTCGACCATGCAGCCCATCTTTCTTCAAGTGCCTCCTTATTGTGCATCTTGAAACAGCCACACCACATGTTTTCAGAGAGTCCTGTATTTCACCTGAAGTTATTTGTGGGTTTTTCTTTGCATCCCGAACAATTTTCCTGGCAGTGGTGGCTGAAATTTTAATTGGTCTACCTGACCGTGGTTTGGTTTCAACAGAACCTCTCACTTCTTGATTAGAGTTTAAAAACTGCTGATTGGCATTCTCAATTCCTTGGATATCTTTTTATATCCCTTTCCTGTTTTATACAATTTAACTACCTTTTCCTGCAGATCCTTTGACAATTCTTTTGCTTTCCCCATGATTTAGAATCCAGAAACGTCAGTGCAGCACTGGATGAAAGATGCAAGGGTCTGTCAGGAGTCCAGAAACTCATTGACCTTTTATACACACACACTAATTACAAGCAAACAGATCACAGGTGAGGATGGTTACCTTTAATAGCCATTCAAATACCTTTGTGTCAACTTGCGTGCATGTTATCAGGCCAAAATCACCAAGATATGTAAACTTTTGATCAGGGTCATTTGGGTGGTTTCTGTTGTGACTATGATTTAAAAAGAGTAAACACAGTTGATTGATAATAAACGGCTTCAGCCAAACACTAACTAAGAATGAAAGAAAAGTTTTTGTGTTATCATTTATATTCTCTGAAAAATGGCCAAGAAATCATAAATTCTGCCAGGGTATGTAAACTTATGAGCACAACTGTATATATACACACACACACATTCTAAATACCTTTTTTTCCCCCTTTTTTATAAGTGGTCACATACCCTCTGTTCTCAGCTGCATTTAGAGCTCAGAGAGCTGAAGGAGGATCGCCGCCATCCGTCTCCTGGGGGGGGGTTTGTTTGGGTGGGGTAATGATTGCCGCCGTGGGGTTGGGGCGGGATAGTTACTTTTCGCCGCCCCCCCCAAAAAATATTAAGCACCAGCCGCCACTGGTCCTGACCACAGAGAGTGACAGTATTGGTTTGTTCTTTGCACGGTATAAAAATATAGTGGAAGCACAAAAAGAAACACTGAAAAAGCCACAGTAAAACAATGTAATATAAAAACTAGATTTGTGCGCATCGGCAGTATGACAATACACTGAAATATTTGCTTTTGGTGGTAGTGAGGGAGGAGTCCTGTAGTCGCTGCTAAATTTGCACTTATCCTTTAGTTAGAGTGGGGAAAGGTAGGTCCTTCACAGATTCACCTAATTTCCTATAGGGGTCTATGTATAATAAAAAATGTACTGTCCGAATTCCTAGGCTTAACACGACCCATGTTGGGGCGCTGATGCAGTTCCACTACCATACCTAACCCAAACTCCATCTATTCTTATCCCCTAACTCCCATATATAATTAGGCTATAAGTGAGTCATGTAATTGTATTCTGACATCAAGGAGACTCCCCCACTATCAGAATACATGGATCAGCGCTGCAGCCTACTGAATGCAGCACTAATCAATTGAGAATATACTGGCAGGGTGGTTGAGCAGAAGTCGATCCGTAGATAGTTTTCTGCGGCCACACATGGAGGTAAATTCAGCCGGTCCCTGCTGAACTGGCCAAATTTCGATCAATATATGGCCAGCTTTACTTTCTTCCCTTTTTTTTTTCTTCCCTTTCGTTTCTCTTTTTGCTTACCTCCTTAACCACTTCCCGCCCCGTCAATAGCAGATTGACGTCCGGGAAGTGGTTGTGTTATCCACACTGGACGTCATATGACGTCCTGTGGGATAACAGCCGCCGCACGCCCCGGGGGGGCGCGCATCGCGGCGATCGGTGGAGCGGTGGGTCAGTCTGACCCACCGCTACACTGATCTCGGTAAAAAGCCTCCGGCGGAGGCTTTTTACCACGTGATCAGCCGTGTCCAATCACGGCTGATCACGATGTAAACAGGAAGAGCCGTTGATCGGCTCTTCCTCACTCGCGTCTGACAGACGCGAGTAGAGGAGAGCCGATCGGCGGCTCTCCTGACAGGGGGGGTTCGCGCTGATCATTTATCAGCGCAGCCCCCCCTCGGATACCCACACTAGACCACCAGGGAAGCCCCCCAGGACGCCCCAGGAAGCCCCAAACATGTGGATGGCCCCCATGGCCATCCACATGTAATAAAATAAAAAAATGCCAATCAGTGACCACAAATGGGCACTGACTGGCACTATGATGGCACCACCACAATGTGTGGTGGCTGGCATTGCTGGGCATCAGTGTCCATCAGTGCCACCTACTAGTGTCCATCAGCGCCACCTATCAGTGCCCATCCGTGCCCATCTGTGCCCATAAGTGCCCACCTATCAGTGCCCGTCCGTGCCACCTATCAATGCCGCCTATAAGTGCCAATCAGTGCGCCTATAAGTGCCAATCAGTGCCGCCTATGAGTGCCAATCAGTGCCGCCTATGAGTGCCAATCAGTGCCGCCTATGAGTGCCAATCAGTGCCGCATACCAGTGCCACATATCAGTGCCCATCAGTGCCGCCTATCAGTGCCCATCATCAGTGCCCATCAGTGCCACCTCATCAGTGCCACCTCATTGGTGCCACCTCATCGGTGCCCATCAGTGTCGCCTTATCAGTGCCCGTCAGTGCCGCCTTATCAGTGCCCGTCATTGAAGTAGAAAAGGTACTTATTTACAAAAAAAATTAACAGAAACAAAGAAAAACGTTGTTTTTTTCAAAATTTTCGCTCTTTTTTTATTTGTTGTGCAAAAAATAAAAATCGCAGAGGCGATCAAATACCACCGAAAGAAAGCTCTATTTGTGGGAACAAAATGATAAAAGATTTGTTTGGGTACAGTGTAGCATGACCGCGCAATTGTCATTCAAATTGCGACAGCGCTGAAAGCTCAAAATTGGCTTGGGCAGGAAGCTGTATAAGTGCATGGTATTGAAGTGGTTAAACAACCAGTGTTAATATATCGCAACATCTCCTCTTCTTTTTTGCCTAATGTATGCATTGCTAATGACCTACTTTTGAGGACACAAGAAAATAAACATAAAGCTAGGTATCCATTAAAAAACTGACCAAATTCACAGATAGGAAATGACCCAGATAGCAAGCAATTGTGCTTCAAGTTTGAAAATTACCTGCTAAGTTATTGCTAGACTTGCCAGGATTCACAAATTTGTTACACAATTGCAGCAAGTCCGCATTGCATGACTCCAGATCAACTTGTTTTGCAAACATTCTGCAAGTCTGCTGAAAGTTCTGGTTCAGTTATGTAGTGCAATAGTCATCCCACCACAGGGGTCACTGTGACCAGCAAAGCTCTTGCTGTAGACTCACCACTGCAACTTTGTTTTTGCTAGCTACTTGCCATGCAAATGTGCTACAAATTGGAAATTGCCAACTAGAACTTGTGCTTCAAGTGCTATGCAAGTGTACAACTTGCCAATGAAAATGTGCAGCAAGTTAACAGACTTATGCCCTGTACACACGATCGGTTTTACCGATGAAAACTTTTTTCATCGGACAAACCGATCATGTATCATGTATGTTCATCGGTCTTTTTTCCATCGGTGAGAAAAAAAAACATGTTTTAAATTTATCCGATGGAAAAAAAACTATAGCAAATTCCGATCGTCTGTGTGGAACTCCATCGGAGAAAAAACCCACGCATGCTCAGAATCAAGTCGAAGCATGCTCAGAAGCATTGAACTTCATTTTTCTCGGCTCGTCAGAGTGTTTTAAGTCACAGCGTTTGGGACGGTCGGATTTTTGACTGATGGTGTGTAGGCAAGACTGATGGAAGTCAGCTTCATCGGAATTCCGATGGAAAAATCCATTGGATTTGAATCCATAGGAAATCCGATCGTGTGTACAGGGCTTTACAATTCAACACTGCCCCACATTTTTTTGCAAATTATCCTTGCTATCTGAGTATAGATAGGAGGACCAAGGTATATATATATTCCTGTAAAATGTAACTTGTACATCTTTATTGTGCTCCTCACATGAAATTATATGGTTTATATTTACTTTCACTGGCGTTAAAACTGTTCTATGTGTTTTCACAGTTTTACGTTTAGGCTTCTGTAATTCAATAAACATTATTATTGAAATGAACAATCACTGCTCAAATATGTGAACAGTTGCCTAGGTGCAACAAATCTTCACTGTAAACTGTTTGAAACATTTATATCCTAGGATTGTTCACACCATCTTGTGACACTAATGCTGTAGTTTTCTTGAAATGCCTTAAAATACCTCAGAAAGAATACAGCATTATTAACATTAGATGGCAGTTACTATCCTAAGAAATAAGCTTATTAACCATTTCAGCCCATTTTTTGCGATACGGCACTGCGTCGCTTTAACTGACAATTGCGTGGTTGTGCGATGCTGCACACAAACAAAAAAATAACGACAATTTTAAAAGAAAACACAATATTTTTAATTTTTTGCTATAATAAATATCCATTAAAAAAGCATTTCTTCATCAGTTTAGGCCAATATGTATTCTACATATTTTTGTAAAAAAAAATTGCAATAAGCGTATATTGATTGGTTTGCACAAAAGTTATAGCATCTACAAAATAGAGGATATATTTATGGCATTTTTATTATAAATTTTTTTTTTTTTACTAGTAATGGCATTGATCAGCGATTTTTAGCGGGACTGCGACATTGTGGCAGAAAGATCGGACACTTTTGACACTTTTTTGGGACCAGTGACATATATACAGCGATCAGTGCTATAAAAATGCACTGATTACTGTATAAATTACACTGGCAGGGAAAATGTTAACACTGGGGGGCGATCAAGGGGTTAAATGTGTTCCCTGGGAGGTGTTTTTTTAACTGGGGGGGGGGAGTGGACTGACTGGAGGAGGAGAGAGATCGCTGTTCCTGATCACTAGGAACAGACAATCTCTCTCTACTCCCCTGACAGAACGGGGATCTGTTTGTTTACATTGACAGATCGCCGTTCTGGCTCTCTGTGGAGCAATCGTGGGTGGCCGGCGGACATCGTAGCCGTGGACCACGCACATCGGCTCCAGCGACGCGGGCCTGCAATTGCCATTAAAGGGACCTGGTACGGCGACCATACTGGTACGGCGATTCACGCAGCCGAGCCAACTGCGGCAGCTGGTCGGCAAGAGGTTAAAGTGTTACTAAACCCACAAAAGTAAAATCAGTCTATATATGCAGTAAAGCATGCTTTAATCCTCCACTTTGTGTAAAAAGGATGTTTGATCCTGTCTTCTCTGATCCTCTCCTTCCACAGCCCCCAATCCATCTGCTGCTAGTACATGCCCTAGGAGGCACTCTGCACCTGCTCAGTTTGGTATTTATTGCTAGAAAGTTGTTTTTTTGAGGGAGGGTGCATGTGATCAGCACAGAGCCAACCATGCAGCCTCATAGGACAGTCAGAGGAGAATGAAAACTCCTCCTACAAGCTTTAATCAGTGCTCGGCCGGACACTGATTTTTTTTTTTTTTTTAAAAGCCCATGGCGTGTGAAACACACCCAAAAACTCCACCCGGTGCCAAAAAAAGTGCACACACATAAAGAGTGAAACACAAAACGTGCAACGGGTGTAACAGCTATCCTCCTCTAGGAAGGACCTTACCCTGATCCCCCGGGGCGTTAGGCTCCAGACAGGGACAGAGGTACTTACATGGTCCGACTGGCCTAAACCAGACGAACCCCATTCTTCGGTGAGTCTGCTGAAACAGACCCATCCAAGTACTAGGTGGGGCTCCCCCGAAGGGAGACCCCCATGCGAGCAGGCGAACCAGGCCAGAAGACCATGTCCACCTACTCCCAAGTCGTTCAGGGCAGGCCCGAGGACCTACACCCTACTAAACACAGTGACAAACGTGTATACACCAAACAAAAGAATACAAAAAAGTGACAACACAAGGGATAAATAAAAAGAAAGTGGGGAGAAGGAAGTTGGGAGAGTGAAAGAGTGGCCATTGTGCAATACAATGGCCAGGCCCTCCGGCCAGCTCGGCACTGATAGATGTCACAAGACTGCTGTATACTGCTGATGAGAAAAGGTATTTAGCAGTTTATATTTTTTTAAATAATTGCATTTCCATGTTCTGTGTACTGTGGGAGACCAGATATAATGCAGGGTCCTGGATTTAGTAACACTGTAAGCAAATTGCGGTGAAGATTAGTTGTTTTTGTGTGAATGACTGACACATTTGCACAGTTTTTATACATAAACCCCCAAGGCTACTGCAGTCAATAGGTTTTCCCATTTCTCTCCTGAATGCATTCACCATATATTCCTTGAGGGAATTCACTGACTAGAACAGTGTTTCTCAACTCCAGCCCTCAAGGCACCCCAACAGATCATGTTTTCAGGATTTCCATCATTTTGCACAGGTAATTTGATCAGTTTCACTGCCTTAGGCCCCTTTCACACTGAGGCGCTTTGCAGGCATTATTGCGCTCTAAATAGCGCCTGCAATGCGCCCCAAAAAAGCCTCTCAATACTATCCAATGTGAAAGCCTGAGGGCTTTCACACTGGAGCGTTGCGCTTGCAGGAGGCTCAAAAAACTCCTGCAAGCCACATCTTTAAGGCGCAATAGGAGCGCTAAAAATAGCGCTCCTATAGCGCCCCTGCCCATTGAAATCAATGGGGTAGCGCCTCTAATACGCCGGCAAAACGCCTCAAAGAGGCGTTATTGCGGGCGTTTTTAACCCTTTTTCGGCCGCTAGTGGGGGTTAAAATACCCCCGCTAGCGCCCGCAAATCGCGGCCAAAAAAACGGTATAGCGGCGCTAAAAATAGCGCCGCTATACCGCCAGCGCATCCAGCGCCTCAGTGTGAAAGTAGCCTTAGTAATTGCCACAGCTGAGGGAAATCCTGAAAACATGACCTGTTGGGGCACCTTGAGGACTGGAGTTGAGAAACACTGGACTAGAAGATGGTGACACTGGTCCTCTAGTGCAAGGGTGTCAAACTCAATTTTATTGTGGGCCGCATCAGCATTATGATTGCCCTCAAAAGGGCCGGTTGTATCTGTAAGATTAGATGTCCAGCGCATCCCCTCCCCATATATTAGATGTCAAGAGCCACCCCACCATCAGAAGTTGAGTCCCCCACTCTCACTTACATCACAGTGCACCCCCCTTTCCTTATGCTGCTGCTGGGAAGAAGCTGGATGCATTGCTTGAAAGCAGAAAGTAAGGGTCTAGAGGAGGACCAGAGGAGGGATGGAGCTCTCCTGCAGCTGCAGGAGAGGTATGAGGGCCACATGAAATGGCCTGGAGGGCCGGATTCGGCCTGCGGGCCTTGTGTTTGACCTAGTGGATACTTCATTAAGGTATTCAGAGTATGCAAGCAAAATATAAGAATTAGGACTTCAACTTGCAACAATGCTCTGTGTGTCACCAGAACAGGAAGTGAAGGAAAATCTCCCCAACAGAGACACGCAAGGCAAAGAAAACCCGACAGAGGATCAATGCCTTCCCGTACCACAGTTATATGTAAATTCCTCTTTAAAGGATCATATGGATGGTATACTTGATTTGTTAGTAGGAGTACAGTACTGATTAACCATGCTGCTGCAAATGTATTTATACAGTATACTGTATGTACAGTTTTACAGATGGATCACCCTGGTAGCTGTAACAGAGCGTAATATGCACAATATTTTCCAGACACTGTATTGTGATGGCACTTACACCACCATAGGCGTGTGCACAGGGTGTGCCAGGTGTGCCTAGGCACACCCTAATCATCTAGTGCACATTAGCATTATTGCTCTATGTGCCAGTGGGGAGATGGGAAAGATCTCCCTCTTACCCACTCTGCCATAAGAAAAGTGCTTACTTGCTTCTCTTTCACTGTGCCAGCAGGGAGATTAATGTACCGGGACAATATACATGTAGACACATACGCATGTGTGTTTGAGCTTTGGGGTGCACACCCTAATGCAATAGGCTGCGCACACCTATGTACACCACATAGGCCTCAAAACTACTATGCCACAAATAATATGGGAAGATGATCAGTTTGCGATCATGCCTCGCTCTTACCCTGCTCAGCCGGGACTCAAACGCTAGAGAATTGGTTGACCTGGAGGTCTTCATCCCAAAGGCAATTGTTGGAATGGATTTGGCTCGATCTGTCCCATGGCTGCTCTGTCCCTTATTGCTCTGTGCATTCATATTACGAGCAGAAGTCTTCATCCCCTAGAGGAAACAGAATAGAAACATAAATCATACAATATTAGGATCAATGCACATGTTTATAAATATATCATATGTTAAGTTTAATTTTACATGCAGAGACAACACTAGACTCATACCTCCCAACTTTTTGAGATGGGAACGAGGGACACTTATTAGCAAGAATAGGTAGGTATAGGACACCCCCTGCCACACCCCCTTAAAGAAGAATTATACAAAAAAATGGTTGGTTAAACACATAAGTGCTATTTTATTTTTACCACTGCT
The DNA here is from genome assembly GCA_029206835.1 of Rana muscosa. Classification (NCBI taxonomy): domain Eukaryota; kingdom Metazoa; phylum Chordata; class Amphibia; order Anura; family Ranidae; genus Rana; species Rana muscosa. The sequence goes on from CM055117.1 coordinate 153,531,498, forward strand.
ATTCCCTTATTCTGGTTTTCAAAATTTATAGATGAAGTCGTTTAGAAATTGGATGAAAGGTTTAGCACTGGGAAATACCTTTTTAAGGATAGAAACTGCATTTTATAGATAACTATAAAGATCAGACCAAAATGAGGGACAAATGAGGAGGAAAGAGGGACAGGGGGACTTTGTTCGAAATCAGGGACAGTCCCTCGAAATCAGGGACAGTTGGGAGCTATGCTAGACTGCAGTAGGGACTTGCTGCACAGCCTCTCTTACTCCTCTTGCAATTTGTGTAGTGCGCCAGCTAAACACACATTTTAAATACACACACACATTTTAACTGGTTGCCGGTGTGATTTCCATATTGTCAGCACCTATTAATTGATACAGGCATCACAAACTTGGAATGCAATTATTTCTTACAATTTTGAGAAGGTGCCAATAATTTTGTCCCGTCCATTTTTGGAGTTATGCGTGGAATGTGTCAGATTTGGCTTTTTGTTTCTCCACTTTTTTGTGTCATACCAATATAAACATAATGCCGCGTACACACGACCGTTTTTAATGACGAGAAAAATTAAATTTTTAAAAATGGTCATTAAAAATTACCGTGTGTGGGCTTCAGAGCATTTTTCACGACGTGAAAAATGGGCAAGAAAAAATTGGAACATGCTTTAATTTTTGATTCGTTTTTTACATCGTTGTTTTTCTCATCATGAAAAACGGCCGTGTGTGGGCTTTAACGACGTGAAGAAAAAAATGCGCATGCTCAGAATCAAGTATGAGACGGGAGCGCTCGTTCTGGTAAAACTAGCGTTCGTAATGGAGATAGCACATTCGTCACGCTGTAACGGACTGAAAAGCACAGGGACTGAAAAGTGCGAATCGTCTCTCAACAAACTTTACTAACATGAAGGGTGGCGCCATCTGAATGGAACTTCCCCTTTATAGTGTTGTACGTCACCGCGCTTTACTCAAGCATTTTTTTTCACGATAGTGTGTAGGCAAGGCAGGCTTGAGAGGAAACACGTCGAGAAAAATGCCGTTTTTTTCAATGACATTAAAAACGGTCGTGTGTACGCGGCATGAGAATGCCTAAACATTTGTAATTGCAACAATTTTCTGGGCGAAGTGGTGCATTATCTGACAGAAATGCAGGGGTGCCAATATTTTTGGCCATGACTGTATGTAAAGGCGCCTCTGTAAAGTGTGGTCCTGGAATAATCAATTGGTAGCACCTCAAACATTTATAAAAATTGATTAAAACTTACATTTAGGTGAACATTTTTGTAAAAAAAAAAAAAAAACACACAAGGATCATTACTTACAATACATTTAATGCGAAGTGTCCCTTGTGCTAGTTCTGTCATTGTGAAAATCCAAAGTCATCTGCCCCCTCCCATACCCCACTGCCATAATCTTCCACTATGGGGGTTAAAAAAGCAGTGAACCTGTCACTTATCCTAGATTTCCAAATATGTCTGCCCTTTCTTGCCCCTTTTTTGTTTATAGAAGCTGTAGAAGTTTTTGATAATCGCATCACTATCTGGTTTGGTGGATGTCGTAGCAATTCTCAAAGAATTCTCAAGGTGTTCATCAGATATTTTGGTTCTAATTTTGCCCTATGTGTGCTTTATCCTTGAAAATAGTTGCCTATAAATATAGGTGCTGTCGAAAACTGATGACATGAATAAGGTGTGATTTGTGAAGCGGTGGCTATTTTTCTAAAAGTCCAGTAAAGAGAGGCTGTCAAATTTTTCTTTGCCACATGTTAGCTAAGCGTATATGCATTTTTACAAAAAACAAAACAAAAAAAAGCAACATTTTTAAGCAAGTTTACGTTTCTGTGTTGGGCCACATTCATAGGCATCTTGGGCCACAGGTTGCACACCCCTGATCTATAAGCATTGTGAAGAAATTCATTTTCAAATTTGACAACGAAGGCAGTGTGTTTTGCTACAAAAACAGAATCTTGGCACGCGCTCAGCCATATAATGTAAACAACCTAGTAGATGTTTTCAAGATGTTACAAAGGACTGAAGCCAACTCTAGGATCTTTGGCATGACCTTTATAGATCGTGAGGTAAGGGAGAGCTTGTTTAAGCTCTTTCTTTAAGAATTTGCATAAAGTTTAATGTTCATTCCATAGTCTCGGCACAGATGCATTTTTAGCTGCTAGTTAGGTCACTAACTCTGGTAGACTGGTTGGACGTTCTGGTTTTACTGGCTGCATCCTGGCACTAATAATGAAGCAGTGAGAATCACCTTAACTAGTATTCTCAGTAGAGGGGCTACAATGAGCAGCACAGGTTTTTCCCCTATGACAAGATCCTTCTGCTTTATCTTGTTAGGTAAATCTACAGCCAAAGTCCTCTAAGACCTGGGGATCCTAGATCCATTTTTTACAAACTCTAAACTGTCATATGAAAGCCTCTTTTCATTTCTGTTATCTACATACATAAATTACTTTTTTCAATTACTTCTCAGAACCCGCACTGCTATCAGCAGAGAACAGTTTAAGACAAAATGTCCCTGATGAATAATTCATAACCATCAGCTGTAAATGTATAATCCTACAACTTGCACAAGGTACAAATGAGATAACTGTATAGTTTCATCTCTCATCAACTATCACAAAATTAAAGGGGTTGTAAAGGTTTAATTTTTTTTTTTTTTTAAACAACAAACATACCATACTTACCTCCACTGTGCAGTTCGTTTTGCACAGAGTGGCCCCGATCCTCGTCTTCTGGGGTCCCTCGGCGGCTGTCTCGGCTCCTCCCCGCAAGAGCTAACCCCCCTCTGGGAAGCGCTCTCCCAAGGGGGTTAGCTTGCGGGCGCGCTCCCATGTGATACAGTCGGCGGCCATAGTCGCCGAGTGTATCACTCGGCCCTGCCCCCTGCGTCATTTATTTGATTGACAGCAGTGGGAGCCAATGCCTGCGCTGCTATCAATCATCCAATGAAGAGCCCACAAGAGCTGGGGGGAAGCAACGTGGGATCGTGCCCACGGAGATTCGGGGCTCGGGTAAGTAAAACGGGGGCTCAGGGGGGCCAGAGAGTGCAAGGTGTTTTTTCACCTTAAGCTACACAAAGCTTTACAACCCCTTTAAGCTCATATAGACATGAATTTCTATTGCTGAAACTTGATCATTAAACACGTATAAAACAAATAACTAGAATACATAATTACGCACAACATTTTTCAATCTACTTTCATCTGGCTCTTGCCTTTATTATATTTTGGCCTCATAAAAGAAGAAAAATAAAAAAACAATTCAGGACATTTCCTGCCCATAAACCTACTCCTATCTCGTAAGCCTCGTACACACGGTCAGACTTTTTGCCAACAAACTTCAAAATGAGCAAGTTTGACAAAAAATCCGACCGTGTGTACGCTCCATCGGACAAACTTTTTTGTTTTTCATCGGACAAATGTTCGGTCTGCAAACGGACAAACTTTTCGGCAACAAAAGTCCGATGGAGCAAAGTCCGACCGTGTGTACAGCAAACCATCGGACTTTTGTCCGAAGGACAAATAAGCATGCCCAGAACCAATGTTAAAATCAACCAACAATAGCAGTAGTTGAGCAAATGGTGGCGGTAAAGAGCAGAAAAGAGCAGAAAAACCATGTGATGTTAAAAAAGTTTTGGGAAAGTTTGCAGAAAAGTCCTGCCATGTGTATGCTATGGGTGTGCCTGGCCAACTCCCTTCGGACAAAAATCCACAGAAAAGTTTGTTTAAAGTCCGACCGTGTGTACGAGGCTTTACACTGCCTTCCAACACTCCTTTCTAACCCCCCAAATTCAGGAATCTTCCTCAGTTTGCAATGGAGAAATGTCATTTGAAAACTCCTCTACCAAAGTGCTCACAAATATAGGTGAAAGCTCAAAAGCAAGCTTTCCAAAATGGACACCAGAGACCATGGGGTCCCGAGTCCCAACAAGCCTTGGAATTGAAGTCTGCTTGTAATAAAATACAATAGGCTTGCAGATAGTTTTTCTGCAACTGCAAAATGGTCTTCTTGCCACTTTTAAAGACACAATTGTTCAACAGTTACAGGAGCTCAGAGACAAGAGTTGTTGTCATGACTACCAACTTATGTATTTAAACCTGACAAACAAACTTTTGAACCAACTACAAGCAACAATCTGCATCAATTGAAAGTGTGCTCCCTACAAAATCCTAAGGCCTTGGGCCCTAAGGCTCCGTTCACACCTAGGCGTTCCGGATCATGGGCGGAATCTCAGCAATTCTGCCCGCGATTCCCGAATCGTCACAAAATGTGGTCGCTCTTGCGATTCTATTCCTTTTCAATGATACCCCAATCGCGGCGCAATTTTGCAGCGATTGTCGTCCAACCAGATCGCGCAAACAAAATCAAGGGTTCCAGAACTTCTTTTGGGCGACAGGCGTCCCGCGATTTTGTTTGCACAGCGATTGGGTGCCATTGAAAAGTAATGGGATCGCAAGCCCGTCACGCGTTTTGCAGCGATTCGGGAATCACTGCAGGTCGCGGCGATTCTGCCTGCGATTCAAGGCACCGAGGTGTGAATGGAGCCTTAGACACAGATTGGGGCACTTCCACCGTGTGAAGCTTCTGAACCCCAACAGACCAACCCCCTGCCCGGTTAACACAAAATATCTAGATTTTACTGGAAGAAAAAAAAAATCCATGAGCCTTTTGCACAAAAAGAAACCACATCCTTGGTCGTTGCAAAATCTTGATTTTCTCTGACTACTCAGCAGAGGTCACCAAGAAACCTAAGGCTTTCAACCAAACTTGCAGAAAATTGGTAGATAAGAAGATCAAATTCACATTCTTATATCCAGTGCACTCTTTAACAGATTCTCTGGCTGCTGGATCGCCATTGACCTGCTAAACAGCACTACTCTACATAGACAGAATGTATCACCCCCTTGATCTCCAACCAGATCAAAACTACAACATGAACACCAATCAAGCTGTGAACTTATGACAGTTTGGGGATGTATCTCCTCTCCTTCTGCATCATTAAGACTGTTCCCCCAACACATTCTTCTTTCTGGAAGTGCTGTTACATATGCACCGTTATAACAGGAGTTCCACTTCACACCTGTGTATCCAGAGAGGGTAATCTTAAACCAACTATTTACCCATTTTCGATGGGTCTCTATTATCTTACAAGGGGACGAGCAGCAGTGGATATTGTGCACAATTGTTTTCCTGTGCAAATTTTTTTTCTGGGGTAGCTCTACATGTGGGGTAGCTCTGCATCTCTGTTACCACCTCTCTGCATCGGGAAAGGGGAAGTCAACTAACGGTTACACCTGCTGTCTCCATATATTATATAGTGCATCTGGAAAGTATTCACTGCGCTTCACTTTTTCCACATTTAGGTATGTTACAGCCTTATTCCAAAATGGATTAAATTCAATATTTTCCTCAAAATTTTACAAAAAATATCTCAGAATGAGAACGTGAAAGAAGTTGAAAATTTATTAAAAATAAAAACCCCCCAAAAAAATCACATGTACATAAGTATTCACAGCCTTTGCTCAATACTTTGTTGAAGCACCTTTGTCACCAATTACAGCTTAAAGTCTTTGAGTCTCGATGCTACAAGCTTGGCACACCAAATTGTGGGCAGTTTTTCCCATTCTTCTTTGCAGGACCTCTCAAGCTCCACTAGGTTGGATGGGGAGCGTCGGTACAGCCATTTTCATATCTCTCTAGAGATGTTTAAGTCTGGGCTCTGGCTGGGCCACTCAAGGACATTCACAGAGTTGTCCTGTAGCCACTCCTTTGTTATTTTGGCTGTGTGCTTAGGGTCGTTGTCCTGTTGGAAGATGAAACTTTGCCCCAGTCTGAGATGCAGAGTGCTCTGGAGCATTTTTTCATCCAGGATGTCTCTCTGTACATACATTGCTGCATTCATCTTTCCCTCAATCCTGACTAGTCTCCCAGTTTCTGTTGCTGAAAAACTTCCCCACAGCATGATGCTGCCACCACCATGCTTCACTGTAGGGATGGTATTGGCCAGGTAATAAGAGGTGCCTGGTTTCCTCCAAACATTAAGCTTGCCATTCAGGCCAAAGTGTTCAATCTTTCTTTCATCAGACCAGAGAATTTTGTTTCTCATGGTCTGAGAGTCCTTCAGATGCCTTATGGCAAACTCTAGGCGGGCTATCCTGCCTTTATCTGAGGAGTGGCTTTCGTCTGGCCACTCTACCATACAGGCCTGATTGGTGGCGTGCTGCAGAGATGATTGTTGTTCTGGAAGGTTCTCCTTTCTCCACAGAAAAATGCTGGAGCTCTGTCAGGGTGACTATTGGGTTCTTGGTCACCTCCCTGACTAATGCCTTTCTCCCCCGATCGCTCAGTTTGGCCAGGAGGCCCGCTCTAGGAAGAGTCCTGGTGGTTCCAAACTTCTTCAATTTACGGATGATGAAGGCCACTCTTTGGGACCTTCCCCAGATCTGTGCCTCAAGACAATCCTGTCTCAGTGATCTACAGACAATTCCTTGGACTTCATGGCTTGGTTTGTGCTCTGACGTGCACTGTTAACTGTGTGACCTTATATAGACAGATGTGTGCCTCTTAAATCATGTCCCATCAATTTAATATACCACAGGTGGACTCCAATCAAGTTGTAGAAACATCTCAAGGATGATCAGTGGAAACAGGATGCACCTGAGCTCAATTTTCAGTGTCATGGCAAAGGCTGTAAATACTTATGTACATGTGATTTTTTTTATTTTTAATAAATTTGCAAAGATTTCAAACTACTTTCACATTGTCATTATGGGGTACTGTTTGTAGAATTTTGAGGAAAATAATGAATTTAATCTATTTTGGAATAAGGCTATAACATAACAAAATGTGGAAAAAAGTGAAGTGCTCTGAATACTTTCCGGATGCACTGTATACCCCAAGAGTTAAAGGGGTTGTAAAGGCTGAAGGTTTTTTTATCTTAATGCAGGTCTGGGGACCCTGATGTATGGGGGAGGCTCTCTGGGGACCCTGATATAAGGAAGGGCTCTCTGGGGGCCCTGATGTAAGGGAGGGCTCTCTGGGGGCCCTGATGTAAGGGAGGGCTCTCTGGGGACCCAGATGTAAGTGGGGAGGCTCTTTGGGCACCCTTATGTAAGGAATTGGCTCTCTGGGGACCCTGATGTAAGGAGGGGATCTCTGGGGACCCTGATGCAAGGAAGATCCCCACTCAGATATGTAACGAGATGTATACAATACACGTGCGTGTGTATATATATATATATATATATATATGACTTTCTTTACTTGCTTGCTACACTGCTATGAGCTCTAGCCCGAGATCTTTTGTAGACCTAGCAATGCCCGTGGGGGGGGGGGGCCCTTCATGGTTTCTTGCACCGGGGCCCTGAAGATTCTAGTTATGCCTCTGGTGTATTCTATTTCTGCTACTGGAGACTGATAAAATGGGGCTTTAAGCTGGCCATACACAGATCTAAATGTGGCCAGTTCAGCAGAAACCGTACAATTTTGGATCCATGTATGACTGCTCCTGTTAATGAGAAGTCGATCTGCCAACTAACTTATCATGTTGGAAAATTTAGCTTTGAGTCCCACTGTCAGAATACAATGACACAGTGGAGAGGATTCCTGCATCCACCACAAATGTGTAAATGGGGAAATTGGTACACTTTTTTTTTCGTTCAGCCAGCTGGCTGAATGAAAAAAACTGAACCATGTATGGCCAGCTGTAGAGGCTCCTCCTAATACTACTCATATATTACTTCATCTTTGTTAGAATACTATACTCCTAAATAGGGATGAGCTCGGTGTTCGAGTCGAACATAGGTTCGACTCGAACATCGGCTGTTCGCGCGTTCGGCGAACAACGAACTATTTGGGCCGTTCGCGCCAAATTCGAGTGACGCGAACGGCCCACAATACACTGCGCCATCGCAGTGTAATCCCGGCGCTGTGATTGGCCAAGCATGCACTGTGACCCTGCATGCTTGGCCAATCACAGCGCCGGCAGTGAGGAGAGCAATGATTGGCCACAGGCAGGATGCCTGTGGCCAATTATAGCTGAGGGGGTTTAGTACACGCCCCACACTATAAAAGGCCGCCAGCGCGGCGGCCTTGTGTAGTGTGTTCCGAAGCAGGGAAAGTGAAGGATAGGCAGGGACAGTGTCATATCTATTCTTTGCTAAACCTTGTGTGTAGGGACAGAGAAGGATAGGCAGGGAGAGTGTCAGTGTCATATTCTTTGCTAAACCTTGTGTGTAGGGAGAGAGAAGGATAGGCAGGGAGAGTGTCAGTGTCATATACTTTGATAAACCTTGTGTGCAGGGAGAGAGAAGGATAGGCAGGGGACAGTGTCAGTGTCATTGTTGCTAAGCCTCCTGCACATTATACACCTGAAGTTAGCCCGTATTGCTGCTTTTTCCTGGTGTGTTACACCAACAGGATTTTGCGGCACTTACAGCGGGCGGAGTGTACCTCCTGACCATATTACACCTTAACTTAGCCTGTATTGCTGCTTTTTCCTGGTGTGTTACACCAACAGGATTTTGCTGCACTTACAGCGGGCGGAGTGTACCTCCTGACCATATTACACCTTAACTTAGCCTGTATTGCTGCTTTTTCCTGGTGTGTTACACAAACAGGATTTTGCGGCACTTACAGCGGGCGGAGTGTGCCTCCTGACCATATTACACCTTAACTTAGCCTGTATTGCTGCTTTTTCCTGGTGTGTTACACAAACAGGATTTTGCGGCACTTACAGCGGGCGGAGTGTGCCTCCTGACCATATTACACCTTAACTTAGCCTGTATTGCTGCTTTTTCCTGGTGTGTTACACAAACAGGATTTTGCGGCACTTACAGCGGGCGGAGTGTGCCTCCTGACCATATTACACCTTAACTTAGCCTGTATTGCTGCTTTTTCCTGGTGTGTTACACAAACAGGATTTTGCTGCACTTACAGCGGGCGGAGTGTGCCTCCTGACCATATTACACCTTAACTTAGCCTGTATTGCTGCTTTTTCCTGGTGTGTTACACAAACAGGATTTTGCGGCACTTACAGCGGGCGGAGTGTGCCTCCTGACCATATTACACCTTAACTTAGCCTGTATTGCTGCTTTTTCCTGGTGTGTTACACAAACAGGATTTTGCGGCACTTACAGCAGGCGGAGTGTGCCTCCTGACCATATTACACCTTAACTTAGCCTGTATTGCTGCTTTTTCCTGGTGTGTTACACAAACAGGATTTTGCGGCACTTACAGCGGGCGGAGTGTGCCTCCTGACCATATTACACCTTAACTTAGCCTGTATTGCTGCTTTTTCCTGGTGTGTTACACAAACAGGATTTTGCGGCACTTACAGCGGGCGGAGTGTGCCTCCTGACCATATTACACCTTAACTTAGCCTGTATTGCTGCTTTTTCCTGGTGTGTTACACAAACAGGATTTTGCGGCACTTACAGCGGGTGGAGCGTGCCTCCTGACCAATGACCATATTACACCTTAACTTAGCCTGTATTGCTGCTTTTTCCTGGTGTGTTACACAAACAGGATTTTGCGGCACTTACAGCGGGCGGAGTGTGCCTCCTGACCATATTACACCTTAACTTAGCCTGTATTGCTGCTTTTTCCTGGTGTGTTACACAAACAGGATTTTGCGGCACTTACAGCGGGCGGAGTGTGCCTCCTGACCATATTACACCTTAACTTAGCCTGTATTGCTGCTTTTTCCTGGTGTGTTACACAAACAGGATTTTGCGGCACTTACAGCGGGCGGAGTGTGCCTCCTGACCATATTACACCTTAACTTAGCCTGTATTGCTGCTTTTTCCTGGTGTGTTACACAAACAGGATTTTGCGGCACTTACAGCGGGCGGAGTGTGCCTCCTGACCATATTACACCTTAACTTAGCCTGTATTGCTGCTTTTTCCTCGTGTGTTACACAAACAGGATTTTGCGGCACTTACAGCGGGCGGAGTGTGCCTTCTGACCATATTACACCTTAACTTAGCCTGTATTGCTGCTTTTTCCTGGTGTGTTACACAAACAGGATTTTGCGGCACTTACAGCGGGCGGAGTGTGCCTCCTGACCATATTACACCTTAACTTAGCCTGTATTGCTGCTTTTTCCTGGTGTGTTACACCAAGAGGATTTTGCGGCACTTACAGCGGGCGGAGTGTGTCTCCTGACCATATTACACCTTAACGTAGCCTGTATTGCTGCTTTTTCCTGGTGTGTTACACAAACAGGATTTTGCGGCACTTACAGCGGGCGGAGTGTGCCTCCTGACCATATTACACCTTAACTTAGCCTGTATTGCTGCTTTTCCCATTTCCCTGCAGGCCATTAGAATGTCTGGAAGGCAAACAAGGAGAGGCAGACAGTCAGGAGCCAAAAAAAGAGGGCAAGCAGGCTCTGTGTCTAGAGACAACAGTGCTGGTCGTGGACGCGGTGCATCGCCATCAGCACGTGGCCATGGGACACGCTTGTCCTTCTTTTCGGCAGCTGGACGTGTTGAGCCGCATCATGCCGAAGACTTGGTAGAGTGGATGACCAAGCCCTCCTCATCCTCCTCATCCTCTCTCACCCAGGCTCAGGGTACTGGCAAAGCAGCTGCCAAAGCGTCCTCTTTCCTCGTATCAATGTCATCATCAGTCACTCCTTCCCTAGACCAACCATGTCCTCCTGAGGAGTCCCCCGAACTGTTTAAACACAGTGTTGGGTACATGCTCCAGGAGGATGCCCAGCGTTTCGAAGGGTCTGATGATGATACCCAGCTAGAGGAAGGCAGTAGCGTGAGAGCAGAGAGAGGGAATGCTCAAGAAGGACACCAATCTGGCAGTCATGTTCCAGCAGCTGCAGCATACTGCCAGATTGGCTCCAGTGATGAGGAGGGAGGGGATGATGAGGTCACTGACTCCACGTGGGTGCCTAATAGGAGAGAGGAGGAGGAGGAGGATGAGGAGGAGGCACATCTCCAACAAGGCAGGATGCCCTCGGGGGGCCAGCGTAAGGGCAGCACACCGACGGAATCACACCGCAGAGCTCCGCCTGTGCAGGGCGCTGCCTCTGCCCGTTATTCAAAAAGTTCTTTGGTGTGGGCCTTTTTTGAGTCTAGTGCATCAGATCGCACAGCTGCTGTTTGCAACATATGTCTCAAGCGTATATCGCGTGGCCAAAACATCACCCGCTTGGGCACCACATGCTTGACCAGACATATGTTGACCTGCCATGCAGCTCGTTGGCAAGCCTACCTTAAAGACCCACACCAAAGAACAAAGCTGACCTCTTCTTGCACCGCATCAGCTGGGATCTCCAACCCCACTATACCTTCAGTCCTCTCTGAAACCTGCTCTGAGAGGAATGAAGGTGTAGAATTAGGTGTGTCACAGCCAAGTACTTGCGGGCACACTGCTAGCAGTACACCAACGTCCGATTCTAGCAGGCAAATTTCCCTGCCCCAGCTGCTGGACCGTCGAAAGAAGTTCACTCCCAGACATCCACATGCCCAGCGGTTGAATGCTAGCTTGGCTAAATTGCTAGCGCTTCAACTGCTGCCTTTTCAGTTGGTAGACTCGGCCCCCTTCCGTGAGTTTGTGCAATGTGCGGTTCCTCAGTGGCAGGTTCCCAAACGCCACTTTTTCTCACGGAAGGCGATTCCGGCTCTCTACCGGCATGTGGAAGGCAATGTCTTGGCCTCGCTGGACAGGGCGGTCAGCGGTAAGGTGCATATTACCGCTGACTCATGGTCCAGCAGGCATGGACAGGGACGTTACCTTTCTTTCACGGCCCATTGGGTCACTCTTTTGGCAGCTGGGAAGGATGCAGGACAAGGTGCAGTAGTGTTGGAGGTTGTTCCACCGCCACGCCTCCAAAATGCTACTACTGGTTGTGACACACCTCTGTCCTCCACCCCCTCCTCTTCTTCTTCCTCCGTGGCCTCTTCCTGTGCTTTGTCCTCGGAACCAGCGGTGCTCCGTAGGCGTTCAAGGGGCTACGCAAGTACGCAGGCAAAAAGATGCCATGCCGTGCTTGCGCTGGTGTGTTTGGGGGACAGGAGCCACACTGGAGCAGAGGTTCTGTCTGCTCTGCAGGGGCAGGCCGAGAGGTGGTTGACGCCACGCCAGCTTAAGCCAGGAATGGTAGTTTGCGACAATGGCACCAACCTCCTCTCCGCTCTCCGACAGGGACAACTGACCCATGTGCCCTGTGTGGCTCACGTCCTTAACCTGGTGGTGCAGCGGTTCTTGGGCAGGTACCTGGGCTTACAGGATGTCCTGAGGCAGGCCAGGAAAGTCTGTGTGCATTTCCGCAGATCTTATATTGCCAGTGCTCGCCTGGCTGAGCTGCAAAAGGAGTTGAGCCTGCCCAAGAACCGCCTTATATGTGACATGCCCACCAGGTGGAACTCAACGTTGGCCATGCTGCAGCGGCTGCACATGCAGCAGAGGGCCATCAATGAGTACCTGTGCGACTACGGCACCAGGACAGGGTCAGGGGAGCTCGGTTTTTTTTCACCACGCCAGTGGGGCATGATCAGGGATGCATGCACTGTCCTGGCACCATTTGAGGAGGCCACGAGGATGGTGAGCAGTGACAGTGCATGCATCAGTGACACTGTACCTCTTGTCCACCTGTTGGAACATACGCTGCGTGGAATAATGGACAGGGCACTTGAGGCAGAACAGAGGCAGGAAGAGGAGGACTTCCTTGCCTCTCAAGGCCCCCTTTACCCAGACAGTGTTCCTTCTGTCCCACCCATCGCACAGGAAGAAGAGGAGGAGGAGGAGGAGGAGGAGGAGGATTGTGTCAGCATGCAGGTGAAGCCTGGCACTCAGCATCATCAGCAGCAGTCTTTTAGGGATGATTTACAGTCCCAAGAAACCAGTGGACTTGTACGTGGCTGGGAGGAGGTGGCTGAGGATCATGTCGTCCTTAGTGACCCAGAGGACTCCGGACTGAATGCCTCAGCTAACCTACGCTGCATATCCTCCCTGATCCTGCAAAGTCTGCGGAAGGATCCTCGTATTCTTCGGATCAAGGAGAGGGACCATTACTGGCTGGCCACTCTCCTTGATCCACGGTACAAGGGTAAGGTTGCGGACCTTATCTTACCATCGCAGAGGGAGCAGAGGATGAGACAACTCCGGGAGGCCTTGCAGAAAGGTCTGTGCAACGCGTTCCCAGAGACTGGGAGGTTACAAACTCCTGGTCCTGGACAACGAGTTGCTGAGGCTTCGGTCAGTCAAAGAAGGAGCGGTGGGGAAGGTGGCCGTCTGACCGAAGCGTTCAGACAATTCTTTAGTCCGCAGCCCCAAGGTATGATCGGTTCCAGCAACCATCGCCAGCGTCTGATATACATGGTGCAGGAATACCTAGGGGCAAGGTCAGACTTGGACACCTTCCCCACCGAAAATCCTCTGGCTTACTAGGTCTTGAGGATGGATCACTGGCCAGAGCTTGCACAGTATGCAATTGAGCTACTGGCCTGTCCTGCATCCAGCGTTCTTTCAGAACGCACATTCAGTGCTGCTGGAGGATTTGTCACGGATCACAGGGTGCGCCTGTCCATCGACTCTGTTGATCGACTGACCTTCATAAAGATGAACCAGTCTTGGATCACCACCAGCTACCAAACACCTGAAGCTAATATAACAGACTAATTTATTTTCAAATGTCACATCCCTTTAAGACTGATGCTGATGCTGAGAGACTGTCCTGTTATGTTGACTGACTATCCTTCTCCTCCTCAATGATCCGATTGACGATGATAGCTTGGAAGAACATTTTTGTTTCTGGGTGCCGCCACCAGTGGCTAAGGCCCAATTTTTCAGCCCCTGTTTAACAGGGGTGTGTTATTACAATTTTTTATGCAATGCTTTGCAGCAGGGCTCATTCCTGCACTCCAACTAGAGTATCTGGGAGTGGTTGCAGTGTCGTGGCACCAGCACCAGTGGCTAAGGCCCAATTTTTCAGCCCCTGTTTAACAGGGGCGTGTAATTACAATTTTTGATGCAATACTTTGCAACAGGGCTCATTGGTGTGCTCCAAGTACAGTATCTGTGAGGGGTTGCAGTGTTGTGGCACCAGTGCCTAAGGCTCAATTTTTCTGCCCCTGTTTAACAGGGGCATGTAATTACAATTCTTGATCTAATAATTCACAGCAGGGCCCATTCCTGCGCCCACCAAGACTAACTGTGAGGCCTTACAGTGTTGTGTCAGCACCACCACCACCACCACCACCAAAGGCCCAATTTTTCAGCCCCTGTTCAACAGGGGCATGCAATTACAATTCTTGATCTAATAATTCACAGCAGGGCCCATTCATGCGCCCACCAAGAGTAACTGTGAGGGCTCACAGTGTTGTGGCAACACCAACATGTAAGGGGCAAATTTCAGCTGAGTATATACGGCAGGCCCCTACTTTCAAACATCCAACTTACAAACGACTCCTCCTTGCAAATGGAAGGATACAACAGGAAGTGAGAGGAAATCTACCCCTAGGAAGGCAAATTCTCTCCTGTAAGAGTTAATATGGGAAAAAAAGTGTCTCCTCTCCACTGATTCTTTATCACCAATTCTTGTTTCAATAAAAAACCCAAATTTTCAAAAAACATTTGTCATTAGGACGGAAAGTGAGGTGAACTGTTCTGAACAGGTGCACACTGCACAGACAGCAAAACAAATGTTACAGGGGTGATAACCCTTCCCTATGGTTTCCAAAAAGCTTAAAAATAGATTTTGTGGCTGGAGCTACACTTAAACAATGTACCTGTTCAAAATTACAAACAGATTCTACATAAGAACAAACCTACAGTCCCTGTCTTGTATACACCGCCTGTATACGGCTGTTCAGAGTATATAGGGCCTTTTTTATTTTGTGTGCGGGGTTCCCCTTAATATCCATACAAGACCCAAAGGGGCTGGTAATGGGCTGGGGTAGGGAGGGGGGGTGTGTGATGGGGTAGCTATGCCATTTTTCTTAAAGATTTTCATCCATATTACCGGGACCAGACATTACATTAAAGCCGCAAGCAGTTTTAAATGGCTTTTTTTCCTTTAGAAATTTAATTTTGTGCAGGGACAGTTCTAAACAAGGGAAACACGTGGCACTTCACAGGCATACTTTAGACACCCCCCCAGGTACGATATTTAAAGGAATATTTGACTTTTTTTTTTTCACTTTATGCATCATTAAAATGACTGCTCCAGAAAAACGGCCGTTTTTAAAACTTCTTTTTGCATTGATACATGTCCCCTGGTGCAGAACCCGGGTTCCCAAACCCTTTTTAGGACAATAACATGCATAATAGTCGTTATAATTAGCACTTTAGATTTTGAACGTTCGCATCCATTGTATTTAATAGGGTTCTAAAGTTCGTGCGAACTTTCGGTCCGTTCGCGGGTTCTGGTGCGAACCGAACCCGTGGGTGTTCGGCTCATCACTACTCCTAAACTCACAAACTGAAGGATTACAGTCTCCTGATAAGTGTACCAAAGTTCTTCATCATCTCAAAAAAACTGAAAGTAGATGTGGCACTACAACAAGAGGCCTGCACCAAAGAGAAAACTTGAGTTTCTGATTCTAGTCAACAGACATCTGAACTGGCAGATCCTCTTGTGGGCCAGCAATCCCAAGGATGAAAGGTGGGCATCAATTACCATAAAGATTCCCTATATTGCTGTCACCCTCTACAGCAGGGGTGCCAAACTCAAAGGGTCGGTTGTATCTGGGGCAGGCTACTTACAGAGTGAAGAGTTAAGGAGTGCGTTATGTACAGAATGCAGAGTTCAGGGGTGTGCTATGTACATAGTCAGGGTTTAGGGTTGTGCTGTGCACAGAGTGCAGAGTTCAGGAATGTGCTATGTACAGGGTGCAGAGTTTAGGGATGTGCTGTGTACAGAGTGCAGGGTTTAGGGGTGCACGATTCACAGTGTGAAACTCCAACCCCCAAAGCTTCCTTGCATCTCTTTCTCCTACCTGAACCGGCTTTAGTACCTCCCTATGTAGGCAGGTTTGCCTCACCTTGCAGGGAGATCGTTCTCACTCTCTGATTTTGGAGATCTGTCCCCACAATGCTGTAAGTGCGTGCAGTGATCTGTTAGTTCCTGAAAGCAAAGCTGTCCCTTATAAACACAGAAGGCTTCTCTGTTTACAAGTGACATCGGTAGGTGGTGGAAATGAGTTCCGCCACAATGTGGCTGCAAAACTGGGTGTGAGAGCCACTTGGCAAGACCTGGCTGGCCGCTTTCGGCCCATGGGCCTTGTGCTTGACATATGTGCTCTATAGTATTTATGGCTCCAATACAATCAGCCAGCCTTTGTTTACAGAACTTACAAACGGGTTCCTGAGACAAAACAACTCTGCGGACATATTTTGGGTGACCTCAATGAAGTCTAACACCAAATGAAAGAATGACAATCACAGTACACGCTACCCCATATGCAGACCTGACCTTTTAGCGGTTTGTATCAGCTACCAACTTCACAGGCTCATGATCTCATTAATGTTTTGGTGATCGTCTATCACAAAAGAGAGATTTTATATTGAGATTGTGCTCTTATATTACTAGGGATGAGTTATTCCAGCAACAATTAATAATCTAGTGGATGGACTATTACAACAAAGAACAAAAATACAATACAAAATAGTTTTGGGAAATGATAAAGGTGAAAGATTGGAGGCAAAAAAGGGAAAGATTTTGGCGTATTGTATCACTCTAAAAAAGAAAGCCTTGATAGAATATACACAAGCTTGTAAAACTGCAAGAAACTTACATAAATCCATTATATCAGATGTCAGGGGGTTAGCTCGGTAGCGGGTGTGTGTGACCCCCTGGATGGGCTCCCCACACAAAAACAGGCCCAGCAGACGGAGGTTGTGGTTTTCAAGATCAAAAGGTGCGGTTTATTTCTCTATTTACAGTGACAAAAACACAGCAAAGCAAAAAGAAACATAAACAAAATAAATCCTGGTCAGCTTGACCTCTGACTAAACATGCAGGTTTCCCTAACTAACAACTGGGATCAGCCTGGTGCTGTCCTAGTCCCTAAGTCCCTGGTTTAGTAAATGTCCAAACAAATAGCCACACAGGCTTTGTCTCACCGCACAGGGGTTCACTCTCCCTAGACAGTCCACACAGGTCTGGGTCCAGGCATGAGCAAACACCTAATGAAGCTGGGAGTTTTTATAGAGGCCTTAAACGAGCTGACAAGCTTCAGCTGGTCTCATCAACTCCCTGCCTGCACGACGCCCAGCACTCTCCCTAGAGGTATGAATCATCCATGAGCCCACTAGCCTCAGCTGGGCTTCATCAACTCTCTCCCTAGTTGTATAAGTCGGCATAAAGCCTGAATCTGGGAGAAATATACCTACCCCCCTGGATGCAACCAGGTGACTTTACCTTCCTGCTGTCACATACCCCCCCCCTCTTGTTTTAACCTTGGGGTTGGAACACCAGCAATCAGGCATTCATGTACTCGAGACAAAGCATCCACATTCCCCATTTGAACGCCAGGGCGATGCTTTACTGTGAAGTTGAATTCCTGTAGGGCCAGGAACCACCTATTTACTCTTCTATTTGTCTCCTTGTTTTGAGCCATCCACTTTAACGGAGCGTGATCCGTAACCATGTCAAAGTGCCTACCTAGCAGATAGTACCGAAGGGAATCTAGAGCCCACTTCACCGCTAAACACTCCTTTTCAACCGTGGCGTAATTTACCTCATGGGACTTCAACTTCCTGCTGAGGTAAATGACTGGGTGCTCTTCCCCGTTCCAGACCTGGGACAATACTGCTCCTAACCCCACATCTGACGCATCACTTTGTACGACAAAGTCTTTAGAGAAGTCGGGTGAGTACAACACTGGCTGGCTACATAAGGCTTGTTTCAAGAATTGGAACGCTGCCTCAGCCTCGGGGGTCCATTTAATCATGACCGACCCTTTCCCTTTCGTCAGGTTGGTTAGGGGCACAGCCTTAGAAGCAAAGTGGGGAATGAAGCGCCGATAATAACCCGCGATTCCCAGAAAGGCTCGTACCTGCTTCTTGCTGTTGGGACGTGGCCAACTCTGGATGGCCTCGACTTTGTTGAGTTGGGGTTTTATTACTCCCCTGCCAATGGTGTACCCAAGATATTTGGCCTCCTCCTGCCCAATGGTACACTTCTTGGGGTTAGCCGTAAACCCCGCTTCCCGGATAGAGTCTAGGACTGCTTGCACTTTTGGCAGATGTGAGGCCCAATCCGTGCTATGGACAATTACGTCATCCAGGTAAGCCGCAGCATACTTCCGATGGGGCCTCAGTATCTGGTCCATTTTCCGCTGGAATGTGGCCGGCGCATTCTGTAACCCGAACGGCATTCTCTTATATTGGAACGCCCCGTCTGGGGTTACAAATGCGGTTTTCTCTTTGGCCGACTTGGCCAGGGGAATTTGCCAATACCCTTTTGTGAGGTCAAGAGTCGTCATGTATCGGGCTGTTCCCAGCCGGTCGATCAACTCATCTATACGTGGCATGGGGTAGGTGTCAAATTTTGTAACTTTGTTCAACTGACGAAAATCGTTACAAAATCGCCAGCTCCCATCCGGTTTAGGCACCAACACAATGGGACTAGACCAATCACTTTGGGACTCCTCTATCACCCCTAAGTTCAGCATTTTCTGTACTTCCTCCCGTATTGCCTCCCGTCGGGCCTCTGGGATCCGATAGGGTTTTAACTTCACCCTTTCACCGGGCGGGGTAATAATATCATGCTCTACCCCAGATGTTTGTCCCGGCAGCTTAGAGAACACCTCCTTGTTGCGAAGCACAAACTCCTTAACCTCCTGTTGTTGGGGTTGTGACAAGGTGGCTGCTATTCCAACCTCCGGAATCACGCAACCAGTTTGAGCTGGTGACCAAGTTTCTGCGACTAGGGACTCTCTATCCCTCCAGGCTTTCAACAGATTAACGTGATAGATCTGTTCGGGCTTTCGCCTTCCTGGTTGTCTGACCTTGTAATTCACTTCGCTCACTTTTTCCATTATCTCGTAGGGGCCTTGCCATTTGGCAAGGAATTTACTTTCAACCGTAGGGACAAGTACCAATATCCTATCCCCCGGGGAAAAGGTACGGGTCTTGGCTCCACGGTTGTACACTCTCTGCTGTGCCAACTGCGCTTGGGCCAAATGTTCCTTCACGATGGGCATTACCTGTGCAATTCGATCTTGCATCAGGGCGACATGCTCAATCACACTCCTGTGGGGAGAACTCTCACTTTCCCAAGTTTCCTTGGCAATATCCAACAGCCCTCTTGGGTGTCTCCCATACAGTAACTCAAAGGGGGAGAATCCCGTAGAGGATTGGGGCACCTCCCTAATAGCAAACATCAAATAAGGAAGTAGACAGTCCCAATCCTTTCCATCTCTATCCACCACTTTCTTCAACATTTGTTTTAGGGTTTTGTTGAATCTTTCAACCAGCCCATCGGTTTGGGGGTGATACACAGACGTACGCAATTGCGTCACTTTGAACAATTTACACAGCTCTTTCATAACCCGGGACATAAAGGGTGTACCTTGGTCCGTAAGCAGTTCTTTACAAATACCCACCCGGCTAAAAACAAGAGATAGCTCTTTGGCTATGGTTTTGGCCGAGGTATTTCGGAGAGGGAACGCTTCTGGATAACGGGTGGCATAGTCCATTATAACTAATATGTACTGGTGCCCCCTAGCGGACTTGATTATAGGACCTACCAAATCCATTGCGATCCTCTCAAACGGGACCTCAATGATGGGTAGAGGGACCAGCGGGCTACGGAAATGTGGCATCGGGGCCGACCTCTGACACACAGGGCAGGAGGAACAATAATTTTCTATGTCCTTCATCACCCCAGGCCAATAGAATCTCTGTAATACCCTCTCTTGGGTTTTCTCTGTCCCCAGATGACCTCCAAGAATGTGCCCATGGGCCAACTCCAACACCAACTTCCTGTAAGGTTTGGGCACCACAAGCTGCTCAACGGTTTCTTCTGCCCTTTTTGCCACCCGATACAGTAGGTCCTTCTCTACGCTGAAGTATGGGTAAGTGCAGGTATTATCTGGGTTCACTAACTCGCCATCTATTTCCACTACGTTTTCCCGTGCCTTTATTAGGGCGGGGTCTTTTAACTGTTCTGTGGCAAAATTTTCCCTGTGAACCTCAAGATCAGAAAACTCCACAGACGGTAGGTTTTCGTCGGAGGAGGTGGGCTCCTCTCCAGTTTCTTGAGTCTCGCCTGCCAATACTGACAAGGGAAATTCTGGAGAGTCCTCACCACTCTCAGAGGAGTTCTGGCTATCACCTTCCTGGTACATAGGGGCACCAGTGGGGGGCTCAGGATCATCCCACAGTTCCCAGAACTTCGGAAAATCCCTTCCCACAATGGCATCATGCGGTAATTGAGATACTAACCCCACTGGATGAGAGAGGGTACCTTTGGGGGTCTTGAAACACACTGTAGTCACTGGATACTCTCGGGTGTCCCCATGCACACAAATAACAGCTACCTTGCTATTCCCAGAGACCTCTGTTTTAACTAATTCAGCCTTTATCAGGGTCACAAGGCTACCTGAATCCAGTAATACCACAACATTTCTACCATTAATACACATTTTGCATAAATGTTTCTCAGTTCCCCGAATGGCAGTGCATGCGACTGTCGCACACAGCGACTGACGTCTGTCCGTCAGAAAGTCACATTGCATGGGTTCCTCCACAACCGGGCAATTTGCTGCAATATGTCCCGTTTGCCGGCAGCGGTAGCAAACAATCCTTTTGGCTGCCTCTTGAGCCCCCGACTTCCCAGGCTGTTCTCGCCAAACCCTGGGCAGAGCTCCCACCCTCTCACTCTCTCCACCCTCACCCCTTGGAATCATCTTATCCGCCCCTGGGGATGGTCTGGTCTTAGGGTGGAAAGTCCGAGAGTCTCTGGAAGAGGCCGTCAGGTTCTCTGCAGCCAAGTATCTCTCTACACGATCCACAAGTTTACCGGCCGTTTCTGGGTCTCCATGGCTTACCCACTTTTGAATGGCGGTAGGAAGAGCTCTCAAAAAACGATCCATCACAACACGTTCCACAATCTCCGGTGCGGACAAAGTCTCTGGCTGTAGCCACTTCCTGCTCAGGTGAATGAGATCATACATTTGAGACCTGGGGGGTTTTCCAAGCTGGAAAGTCCAGTTATGCACACGCTGAGCCCGGACAGCCAGGGTGACACCCAGCCTTGCCAATATTTCAGCTTTTAGCATCACATAGTCTTTTGCTTGGTCAGGCTCTAGGTCATAGTAAGCTTTCTGCGATTCACCAGTTAACAGAGGAGCCACCAGTCCAGCCCACTGCTCCTCAGGCCACTTTTCTCTTTCAGCAGTCCTTTCAAATGTGGTCAAAAATACCTCTGGATCATCCTCTCCAGTCATTTTTGTCAATAAACGACTCACCCCAAAGGACGCGGTATTAGTGGGACGGCTTTCCTCACTGGTCTGCGGACGTTGCTGCATTACTGCTTCCATCTGTTGTTGTAGTCTCTGCTCTTGCTTCTGCAACAGGTCTATGAAGCGGGCCTCAGATTGCTGCTGGGCTTGTTGCTGGGCTGCGAAGCTCTTTTGCAAACCTGCATTTGTCTGCTGTTGATTGGCATTTGCTAGAGCCAGCTGTTTCAGTATCTCCTCCATGCTGGCTTAAAAAAAAACTGCCACTGGTTCTCCACCAACTGTGAGGGGGTTAGCTCGGTAGCGGGTGTGTGTGACCCCCTGGATGGGCTCCCCACACAAAAACAGGCCCAGCAGACGGAGGTTGTGGTTTTCAAGATCAAAAGGTGCGGTTTATTTCTCTATTTACAGTGACAAAAACACAGCAAAGCAAAAAGAAACATAAACAAAATAAATCCTGGTCAGCTTGACCTCTGACTAAACATGCAGGTTTCCCTAACTAACAACTGGGATCAGCCTGGTGCTGTCCTAGTCCCTAAGTCCCTGGTTTAGTAAATGTCCAAACAAATAGCCACACAGGCTTTGTCTCACCGCACAGGGGTTCACTCTCCCTAGACAGTCCACACAGGTCTGGGTCCAGGCATGAGCAAACACCTAATGAAGCTGGGAGTTTTTATAGAGGCCTTAAACGAGCTGACAAGCTTCAGCTGGTCTCATCAACTCCCTGCCTGCACGACGCCCAGCACTCTCCCTAGAGGTATGAATCATCCATGAGCCCACTAGCCTCAGCTGGGCTTCATCAACTCTCTCCCTAGTTGTATAAGTCGGCATAAAGCCTGAATCTGGGAGAAATATACCTACCCCCCTGGATGCAACCAGGTGACTTTACCTTCCTGCTGTCACACAGACTATAACCGAGACAACTGGATACAAACAAAATGTGTGTGTGATATAATGGTTGATAAATCTTACAGTTTCATTAGATCCTATAAATAGGTTGAATACTTTAAATGGAAAAAACAAATCTTGTTGATTAATGGCAAATCTGGTCAGGGGATACATCCCTATACTGTACATCATATTACTTTTATAAGAGACAAGCCTGAGACTAATGAACATAATCCCAAAGATGTGTCTGGCATTTTCTCCCAATACTGTAAAAACATATGCCTCATGAATTCCTCAAACGCTTTATACTGCTTCGCTTGGATGCAGAGGATCTTCAGATCCTGAACTCCAAAATTATCACTGAAGAAGTTACTAAAGTTGTCAAGCACTCTGTCAATGCAATGGTTCTAGGCCTTGGTGGCATTGGCAATACAATTTACAAAATTCTCATAGACAATATCACTGTACTCCTCACATGCCTACTGTATATAACCACATCTATCAAAGCAAAACTCTGAGATGTAGGCTTGAGGACCTGGAATGGAGGATTGCAATGAAGGCCCTTAAACCGGAGGTGGACCATCCCATTTCTTTAATTAGCCAGGATGTACTTTGCAGAGTGACAAATTATAACATCAATAAATTGCTTTTGTTTTTGACACCACAGGCTTTCAAAGTCTTCTTTGAAGTCTAATGCCCCATACACACGATCGTTTTTTCATGCCGTTAAAAATGCCATTAAAAAAAATGGCCATTAAAAATGATCGTGTGTAGGCTCCAGAGCATTTTTAACGACGTGAAAAACGGGCATTAAAAATTTCGAACATGCTCTCTTTTTTCACGTCGTTTTTCATGTCGTTTTTTTTAACGACGTGAAAAACGATAGTGTGTATGCTTTAACGACGTGAAAAAAAACGTGCATGCTCAGAATCAAGTATGAGACAGGAGCGCTCGTTCTGGTAAAACTAGCGTTCGTAATGGAGATAGCACATTCGTCACGCAGTCACGGACTGAAAAGCACGAGACTGAAAAGAGCGAATCGTCGCTCAACAAACTTTACTAACATGAAGGGTGGCGCCATTCGAACTGAACTTCCCCTTTATAGTGCCGTCGTACGTGTTGTACGTCACTGCGCTTTGCTTGATCGTTTTTTTAAATGATCGTGTGTACGCAAGACAGGCTTGAGAGGAAACATGAAAAAAAACGACGTGAAAAACGGCAAGAAAAAAATGGCAAGAAAAACGATCGTGTGTATGGGGCATAAGACTGGATTTCTCGGTCACCCTGTGCCCTTATTAGAGACACAGGGTGATTTACATATAAGAGGGCCTGGGGAAGCTGGACACAACGTTTCCAGAGCTCTCCAAGGTAAGCGGAGTTGCACAAACCCCCCACCCAAAGTGACTTCTGTCACATGATCTAATATGGACACCTATGTACTTTATTTCTTTTTAATTTTATTCATACACTGATATATATTATGTTTTTGTAGTGAATTAGGATTATGTATTGTAGCTTATTTAGGCAATAATCACTTATTTTATTTTAAGTTACGCTACACTATATATTTGATTAAAATGTATCTGCACAGAGTGTGGTGAAAACACTTTTTGGTGTGAGCAGCAATTTTTTATATGGTTTATTTAGTCACAGGAAGGTTGCGCTAATTGAGACTATCTGTTTTCATATTAATTACTCAAGTAAATTGTTGCTCTTCTCAGCCAAAGACCATCATGATGATCATTCTTGGGTAGCATCCTACAATCTTTAAGTCACAAATCATCACCATCCATACCTGGGGATCCAAATTTCCAGAAATGTCCCGCATAGCTACAACCTAAACTACTCCCAATATATCCAAAATAACTAGAGAACTTCAACCTCAACACTGTGAGATGCTAAGCGTGTGCAGTGAAATCAGAGTAAGCTATTTCAGTACAGGATCGGAGCCTGTACAACTGTGCAAGACTGAAGGTAAGGCTGACTTCCAGGTCTATTTAGGGATACACTCATTGCTTGGAGGAAAATTCAAAACCTCTTACAAATCCCAAGACCAATTTACCTTTTTTAACCAATAAGATCCACATATCACTTTCCCCAAGGCCATGACCTAAAGGCTTTTCTCCTGTGAGACTCTAGAGGTATTAATCCCCTTCAGGATATTTTAGACCCAGATGGCAAAGTGATGCATTTTGCCCTCCTCAGTGTAAAGTATGCCCCCCAACCCACCACATACTGTTTAATTCCAAAATTAAGAATTATATTGCCAATTGTTTGGGCCCTAAAACACCTGTCCAAACATACCCCAAACTACACATCTTATTGTACTTACCACAAACGCGATTATTTATCATAAATTAAAAATTATAAACATCCTTTTGTAACCTATTGGATGTCACTTCTTCAACTACTTTATATTGAAATGCTAGAAAACCTGGAACAAGGACAGATGATGGTGAGGAAAATTATCATAAGTGAGGTGTGGCAGGAATTGCAATTTAAAATAACACATAGAGCATATTATGCTTTCAATATATCCCACCGAGGAACCTCCATAGAGGACTATATTATCAAATGTCCAAAGGGTTCCAACCTTAATTAAAACCATGACCATTTGCTTTGGGCTTGTCCCAAGTTTATAACAGCAGGTGAATTTATAGCCGTTGGTTTATGGCGTATCTTTGATGCAACATTTGGCTCCATTTTATTCTATTTTCATCCTATACATGAAGCATAATCCAACATCACTGATTTGGCTTAAAATGATTTGACTAAACAAGAACCCTTGAAAAACTGGCTATAACCTAATTCTCCTACTCTTCGGAATTGAATTCAAATATTACAAAAACGATTTGCGGCACAGTTCCCGCATTCTTCCTGTATCATGGCCCAGTCGGAGCTGGAGAGAACACTCAGATTTAGCTGTGATGAAAAACCCACTTTGCATTTATATTCGTATTTGATCTTTGTGTCTCTCCCGCCCCTTGACAAACTCTGGACTAGCTGGCAGAATAATATTCCCGCGTTAGACAATGACGACTGGGACGATGTCTGGGACCTCCCTTTCAGCTCCCTGGTTTCCATTCGTGACAGGTTGGTGCAGTATAAAATTGTTCATAGGGCCTATTTCACCCTGCAAAGACTTCACAAGATGGATCCTGCCAATTCCTCGGAGTGTTGGAGATGTGGCACCTCACCTGGGGACTTCTCCCATATTTTCTGGCGATGCTCGGGGGTCCAGCGGTATTGGGAGATGGTGCTGGATTTGATTAACAAAGTTGCCTCGGTCACTGTGCATTTGGCAATGGAGGTGTGCCTTCTGGGGCTCATAGAAACCATTGTACCGCCCTCTGCCAAACGCACAATGATTAGCCTGCTGCTTTTTTACGCACGTAAGAACATTGCTATGCAATGGAAAAAGCCTGCGCTCCCTTCGCTAGTGCAATGGAAACACTTGGTGAACAACAGCCTTCCTTTAGACAAGGATACTTATGCAAATAGGGGCTGCCCACTGAAGTATGACAAAGTCTGGCGCACTTGGTCAGCTTAGTGAGTTGGGGGTGAGCTGTGGTATCGTATCAGGGCTTTGCTTCCTTTATACTCCAGGGTACTCTGGAGTATATCCAGTGTTTAGTAGGCCCCGGTTAAGGATCAAGGTGTAGTATGTCTTTCAGGTTATATTTGGGCAAAAAGTGGTGTACCCTAGCATTGCTGTATACAGTATCATCGTGTTCACATTGCAGAATTGTACTGCTTTTCACATGCTCCTTCTTATGTACTGTAGGCACTTAAGTTGTGTGCGTTTTGTATGTTGATAAAACTTCAATAAAAAACAATTTAAAAAATATATATATATGTAGCGGGCATTTACTTTCCCGGGGAAAACTTTTGAATTTCTACGGTGACACCGGTGGTGTATCTCCGGCGGTCCACCGGGTGGCGCTGTCACTTTGGGCCGACGGACGAGTCATTGCTGTGTCGAATCCCTTTTTGTCTTTCTTCGGCAACCTTGTAGTGGTAAGTCCATGCTGTGTTCAAATAAAGGAGTGTTGGACTTGCAACGGTGTGAGACTCGTTTCCTGGTAGATGACTCCTGGAGGGAGGATTTGTTACACAATACAGGCCCGAAGGTAAAGAACTTTTTGCTAATACCACTTATAGATCTGTGGTAGAGGTCTGGCGTAGCGGACGCACTCCATTTCCTATCATACCCCTAGACCAGAGACATTTCGAGCGAGAACTTTAATAGAGGGGATTGGGAGTGTGGGAGACCCACCGATCTGAGTGCCCGCTACATATATATTACAAAAACGTATGACAATTGACAAAATGTATGCTATTAAATACGAACCGTAAAATCCCCAAACATTCGTTGATACCTAAACCCCCTTTCTGAAACACACTCTTCCCCCAAAACAATAGATGGAAATCATTGATGCATTTAAGAATACAGTCAGATACCACACATACCAACTACATTGTACATAGACAATCCACAATTATTAACAAGACCATCATTTTTATAGCTACCTTGCTATAAATGTGTTGAATATTTAACTTAGCCTTCTAGGTTTTGTTTGTTTTGTATATCTGTACTTCTTCCTGTCTGTGATGTGGCATTATATAGTCGCTGGTGTTGTCACACTCATGGAGTAGAACAAACCTCAACATATTCACCTTGATTTCTACCATTTTGTTTTCTCTCAGTCTCTTCTTTGTTTCTTTGATTTCCGTCCTATACACTACTCTTTACATTTTTCTATTGTTAACTTGTTCATTTTATTTTAATGTGAAAAAAAAAATCTTCTGTATACTATGCAATATAGTAAGGTATTTTTTTGCTTATGACTATAATAACCCTAAGGCTGGTTTCACACTGGGGCGGTGGGTGCGGTGGCAGTATAGCGCCGCTATTTTTAGCGGCGCTATACTGTCGGGATTGCTGAGGTATTCGGCCGCTAGCGGTGCGGTTTTAACCCCCGCTAGTGGCCGAAAAAGGGTTAATACCACCCGCAAACCGCAGCTAGCAGGACTTTTTTCACGTCCTGTTAGCGCACCGCTCCAGTGTGTTTTTCACATTGGAGAGACAGCAGCCACTGTTTAGGCTCGGTTTGCAGGCGCTATTTTTAGCACAATAGCGCCTGCAAACCGCCCCAGTGTGAAAGGGGCCAAAAAGTTGGCTACGGAGTTTTACACTTTATCCACTTGCTTACTGGGCACTTAAACCCCCTTCGTACCCAGACCAATTTTCAGCTTTCAGTGCTGACGCATTTTGAATGACAATTGCGCGGTCATACAACACTGAACCCAAATTATATTTTTATAATTTTTTTCCCACAAATAGAGCTTTCTTTTGGTGGTATTTGATCATCTCTGCGGTTTTTATTTTTTGCGCTATAAACAAAAAAAGACAGAAAAAAAAACAAAACACAATTTAAAAAAAGAAAAACTTGTTTTTTTCTCAGTTTAGGCCGATACGTATTCTTCTACATATTTTTGGTAATAAAAAAATCGCAATAAGCGTATAGTGATTGGTTTGTGCAAAAGTTATAGCGCCTACAAAATAGGGGATAGATTTATGACATTTTTATTATTTATTTATTTTTTTACAAATAATGGCGGCGATCTGCGATTTTTTTTTCAGGCCTGTGATATTGCGGCGGACATATCGGACACTTTTGACACTATTTTGGGACAATTCACATTTATACAGCGAACAGTGCTATAAATATGCATTGATTACTGTATAAATGTGACTGGCAGGGAAGGGGTTAACACTAGGGGGCGATCAAGGGGTTAAATATGTTCCCTGGGAGTGATTCTTACTGTGGGGGGAGGGGACTAACTGGGGGAGGGGACAGATCTGTGTCACAGCATCGGTCTCCTCTCTCCCTGACAGGACGTGGATCTCTGTGTTTCCACACAGAGATCCACGTCCTGCCTCTGTAACAGCCGATCGCGTGTACCTGGCGGAAATCGTGCCCGCAAGGCACGAGCATCGGCACCACGTGACACGGCGGGCACAGCTTTTCCCCTCCGCGCGCACTCGGCGGCGCGCGGGGGGAATGTAAACAGGAAGACGTCCAGGGACGTCCACCCGACAGTTGAGAGAGTCTTTTGTCTATAGCGCGGATCTCAAGTGGTTAAACTCTGTATTCTGATCCCCACCCACTGTATAATATGTGCATTGTATTGAGTAATACATACTGTATTTTCAATATAAAAAAAAAAATTGAAAAAAAGAAAAGGAAATCTCCAAAATGTAAGGGGCAGCTCTGCATATTTTCTGATAGTACATTGCGCTGGATGTTGTAAGCAACAATCCATAGATGAGAAACATAGAAAGGAATACAACTTACACAATACACCATCTTATTCCCCAATGGCTTACTGCGTCAAAACAATCCATCTCTGGCCAGTCCTACTCTACCAGAAAAATATCACATACTTACTAGTGTTATACTGTAGTGGTCCCCAACCTTTTTGGCGCCAGGGACCAGTTTTGTGAAAGAAAGTTTTGACAAGCACAGGTGGGGGGTGCGATGTTTTGGTGGGCCACGTGTTAGCGTTTTAATAATCATCCTGACACCATGGTTGTATACTGTCAGGATGATTGAAGCGCATTGTTTCTATTATTATATTTTAATATATAATGAAATAGTTCAACTCACCATAATGCCGAATCGGGGGAGCCCTGAGCTAGTCACTTGTCACTGTAGCCTGCAACCATATGCAGTGTGTCACTTAGTTACCACCACTGCCTGCCACCAGATGCAGCGTGTTACTTGCCACCACTACCTGCCATCAGATGCAGCG
The DNA here is from genome assembly GCA_029206835.1 of Rana muscosa. Classification (NCBI taxonomy): domain Eukaryota; kingdom Metazoa; phylum Chordata; class Amphibia; order Anura; family Ranidae; genus Rana; species Rana muscosa. Next base: position 153,560,630 of record CM055117.1, read on the forward strand.
TGTCACTCGTCACCACTGCCTGCCACCAGATGCAGCGTGTCACTTGTCACCACGGCCTGCCACCAGATGCAGCTTCTAACTTGCCACCGTTGCCTGCCACCTGATGCAGCGTGTCACTTGCCACCATTGTCTGCTACCAGATGCAGCATGGCACTTGCCACCATTGCCTGCCACCAGATGCAGTGTGTCACTCGTAACCAATTGCCTGCCACCAGATGAAGCGTGTCACTTGCCACTATTGCCTGCCACCAGATGCAGCGTGTCACTTGCCACCATTGCCTGCCACCAGATGCAGTGTGTCACTCGTAACCAATTGCCTGCCACCAGATGAAGCGTGTCACTTGCCACTATTGCCTGCCACCAGATGCAGCTTCTAACTTGCCACCGTTGCCTGCCACCAGATGCAGCATGTCACTTGCCACCATTGTCTGCTACCAGATGCAGCATGTCACTTGCCACTATTGCCTGCCACCAGATGGAGTGTGTCACTCGTAACCAATTGCCTGCCACCAGATGCAGCGTGTCACGTGCCACCATTGCCTGCCAGAAGATGCAGTTCCCCACTGTAGCCTGCACCCACAGCCACGAACCGATGGAACTTGCCACTTTTTAAGAATTCAGTTTTTTTGTTAGCAGTGAAAGAATGTAGTTGCAGCCTCTTCTTAGCGTTACAGAGTCCGGCATTCAGGAGCAGGGAAACCGGCACATGCGCAGGTAATCTGAACAGGGTTCCGGCCTATGCGATGTGAGAAAGCAGACCCAGACGCTTTGATGCGGGGCTGGTTGAGAGAGACGGTGATGTCCTCTCTCTGCTCAGCCGCCGCAGCTCCTTCAGTGTAGCCTGAGCGGTCTGGCTGTAAACTGGGCACGGCCCGGGGGTTTGGGACCCCTGTTTTATTATATTTAATATATATATAATTTAAAAAAATGGTGGTTAAAGACAAAACAAAGGGCCGCATCCAATCTGCAGGCCACAGTTTGGGGATCACTGTCCTAAACCAAGCTTCCTTTGGCCATGCTCACTATTTATTATTATTATTATTATGGGATTTATATAGCTCCAACAGTTTGTGTAGGGCTTTACAATATAAAGGGTAACATTTAAAGTCTTTTTCTCTTGGTACCCAAGATGTTTTAATAAGCTAACAATGCCCCTTGCCACAGATGTACTAACAACTTCACTTTCACATTTGCACAAAAAAGGTTCACACAGAGCGCTTAGCTGGCAGAATATAGTTGTGCAATGTACAGAGTTTATGTGAAGTGGTTATTTAATGATATGGGGAAGTCTGTCACTTGCTATATTTAGACCCCACAAAATGCATAACAGTTTGTTTTTTGATCTCTGGGTCCGAGTGTTTATACTGTCCCCTGATACATCCTACTGAAGAAAAGAGTACAGGACTGGAGGAGAAGGAGTAATGGCTAAAAACCAAAGACCAAGAGCCTCTGAAGGCCAAATATAGTATGTGGTTTTCATCCATTACTATTGCTGCGTCAGGACTATTGGTTTCATACCATTTCATTTTGACAAGGAAGGCCTAGTAAGGTCCACTGGAGAACATAATTAGAAAATAAATCACAATCTTTTTCAGGAATCACAGATATCAATTTTAAACAAGCCATTGGTAAGTATTGGTAAACTCCAGATGAAGTTCTGTATTAATTCTGAACACTCTGGCTTATGTAAAGAAGCAACGTACAGATGCAGCAACTCACAGTAGTGACTGGCATACCAGGCTGATCAGTAAATGGAAGTGTAGCGGGTGTCAAATTTAGAGGGGCGTATCTGGGCTATAGATGGCCCAGATACATTGATTTTTGGAATTTATGGACATTTTGGAGTGTGGGAGGTATGAATGGTGTCATGTTCCCTGCGGTCCCTAGGTGGCGCTGTTGCCTGGGACCGGGGTTGAACTGCCATTTGTGTCCTCTCGCAGCAGTAGTACAGCGGGGCGGGGAACCCGCTGTGCCTGCTGGGAGAGGATATAAAGGGGGCGGACATCTTGCGCACGAGGTCCATTCCCCAGACACTTTCAGCCTGGGGGCTGCTGCGGTTCGTGTGTGCCCAGGCGCCCTTGGCCTGGGCGCGTGGAGTCGAGTTCCATCCCAGGCACCTTCAGCCTGGGGTGAGGTACTTTACAAGGAGGCCTGGGGCCCAGTACCTTTGACTGGGTCCCGCAAGGGAGAAGCATTCCTAAGGCACCCCAGGTATTGGGTGCCTGAATCCAGGGCGTAAGGGACCGCAGACGTAGAGCCGGTGCAGCATTTGGCCGGTGCCGGTGTGGGCCTCTGGTGACCGTCCCGAAGGATGTCTTTCTCTGACAGGGGTCATTTATTTGTCCTAACGGAGGTATTTCATGTTCTTATGGTCTGTGGCAGGGACCCATCTTCATCAGGTCAGTGGCAGGCCTCATCTAAGGCCTGTGGCAGAGGCCTCAACGTTCACCCAGGTCAGTGGCAGGGACCAAATTCACAGTCGGTGGCAGCGACTGTGCGCCAAGCCTGTTTGCACTAAACGGAACAGGAGAGACTTTATTCATTGAGTGTGCCTGGACCTACTCTTTCCCACACCCGGTCTGTTATTTTAAAGTTCAACCAGCCTACCTATTGATCAAAGCAAGTAAAAAAGTGTTGGACTTTTTATGGTGTGGAACTCGTGTTACTGGAAGCTAAGTGTCCCTGTCAGTGACAGTGACAATCATCCTCCACAGAAGAAGCTGAGGCTCCGGCCTAAAACGCAGTTCAGAAGTTAAACGGTTTTGCTCATATCTCTGCGTCCTACATCAGAGAGCCGAGCTGGTGGTGTGCATCTTCCCCCCTTCTCCCAGATACCCCTAGACGAGTCATACAGCCATAAAGAGAGGGGAGAAGGCGGGTGAGGGCGCTACAGAAACAAACTTTATTACAATGCCTTGAAAAAGTATTCATACCCCTTTTTTACACATTTTGTCATGTTACAACCAAAGATGTAAATGTATTTTATTGGGATTTTATGTGATAGACCAACACAAAGTGGCACATAATTGTGAAGTGGAAGGAAAATGATAAATGGTTTTCCAAATTTTTTACAAATACATATCTGAAAAGTGTGGCGTGCATTTGTATTCAGCCCCCTTTACTCTGATACCCCTAACTAAAATCTAGTGGAACCAATTGCCTTTGCCTTCAGAAGTCACCTAATTAGTAAATAGAGTCCACCTGTGTATAATTTTATCTTAGTATAAATACAGCTGTTCTGTGAAGCCCTCAGAGATTAGTTAGAGAACCTTAGTGAACAAATAGCATCATGAAGGCCAAGGAACACACCAGACAGGTCAGGGATAAAGTTATGGAGAATTTTAAAGCAGGGTTAGGTTATAAAAAATATAAAACATCCCAAGCTTTGAACATCTCACGGATCACAATTTAATCCATCATCTGAAAATGGAAAGAGTATGGCACAACTGTAAACCTACCAAGACATGGCCGTCCACCTAAACTGACACACCAGGCAAGGAGAGCATTAATCAGAGAAGCAGCCAAGAGGCCCATGGTAACTCTGGAGGAGCTGCAGAGATCCACAGCTCAGGTGGGAAAATCTATTAGTCGTGCACTCCACAATGGGATCACATGCATCATGCACACCCCCGCAAACATGCATAGAGCACAAAAAACACCAGAGCAAGTTATAACTTAAACAACCAATTTTATTAATCTCCATGTAACATTTTTTATTTTTATATATATTATTATTATTTTTTTTTTATTATTTTTTTTTGGATAATTATTGGCCACGGCCTGATTCACTGGTTTTCAAAACATAAATCCATAATCCACCAATTTTAACTTTTAAAACATACTTTCCAACCAAGTGTTTATCAATACCCGTACTCAACCCAGCCACTGAGACTCGAGCTGATTATTACTTGAACTTGACTTTCCTTAATTCTCCCCTCTGGCAATTCACCAGAGGGAGCCTACCACATGAATTGGCCGCGACGGGAAAAAGATGGGGGGGGGGGGGTAGGGTGGGGAGCTCCTCCTGCTGGAATCTTCTGGTATCGCACCACTAACCTGCCTGGAACTGCTCCTTAAATGGACCAGAAACCAGCTTCTAGAATTTTCCTGATCTAACACCTGATTTCACTAACCAATCCCTTACTGATTCTCAGATTTCCAGAACTCTCTAACACACCTGAGCTTAATCAAATCTACTGACTGGGGTTTTTTTTTTTTTTTTTTTTTTTTTTTAAACTATTGACTCTCTAGCCCTGTAGCTAAACCTTCTTAGAAACTTATGTATTAACCTTGCAGTTACAGTGACCCCATGAGGAAAGGGGAGCCTATATGGCTACTCCCTTTCCTTCCCCATGGGATCACATGCATCATGCACACCCCCGCAAACATGCATAGAGCACAAAAAACACCAGAGCAAGTTATAACTTAAACAACCAATTTTATTAATCTCCATGTAACATTTTTTATTTTTATATATATTATTATTATTTTATTTTATTTTTTTTTTTTTTTTTTTTTTTTATTTTTTTTTTTTTTTGGATAATTATTGGCCACGGCCTGATTCACTGGTTTTCAAAACATAAATCCATAATCCACCAATTTTAACTTTTAAAACATACTTTCCAACCAAGTGTTTATCAATACCCGTACTCAACCCAGCCACTGAGACTCGAGCTGATTATTACTTGAACTTGACTTTCCTTAATTCTCCCAACCGACGGGAGGGGGGCTTGCAGCACCCCTCCCGTCCCCAACCCCCCAAACCGCGGCCAACTCTATGCATGTTTGCAAATTTGTGTTTAAGATATCAAGACCTATGGGCGATAGATGCACCCCGTCATCCCTATATAGACCCTGTAAACCGCCCTCCAGCTCATGGTGCCGAAATGAAAAACCCATACCATCGCTCAGAAACTTCGCCATGGCTCTATTTATCCGCTTGCGGACCTTCTCTAGTGGCTTGAAAACTGCGGATTCCAACCACCTCAGACGTGGAATTATCTCTGAGAACCCAAACACCGTATTTGGAGAGGCTAAACGTAAAAACTTAAATGTATCCTTCATATCGGTAATCAGATCAAATGTCTTTAACTTCCCAATGTCATTACCACCAACATGTATAATTATTATATCTGGAGCCTCATGTAAAGCGTATAGCCTACTTAATTCAAACAACAAATCCTCCCACATCATACCCCTACGATCATACCAATGAATCCGGAAGGCTGCAGGGTCCAGGCCCAAATTCTCCGAATATATTCTATCAGCAGCTCTCTTCTGTGCCCAAAAAATAAAAGAATGCCCTATAATCCAGACTGTATGTAGGGGACCTGAAACAAAATAATTAATTAATATGGACGAATGTATAATTTGTAACAATCTGACCTCCATCTACCAATCTTCTTAATTGTACTCTCCTCTAGACCAATCCTGGCAGCCTCTGTGGCTGCTCCTATTCGAAACGAGTGAGACGTTATTTTAGTGTTGCTCAACTGAAGTTTTGCTAAACATTTCTTCAATACTGATGAAAACTGGTAAACTGTTACTGGTAAACCATCCTTGTGAATGAACAAAAACCCTGAACTGGGCGGGCGAACTGCCATGTAAGCCTGAAGGGTCCTTACTGGGCAGATATTCTCAACACTATACCTCTTTAAAGCCACCCAATTACCAACACCAACCGCATCCGTCTTACTTGTAGCTATAAATAACTTTATATTATCTGAACCCATAAACAAATTAGATAATAACATGCCTATGTTACTTCTCTTTGATGCAGGAAGGATCTCAGAAATCCGAAACGCACCGAAGAATGCAAGCGTAAACACTGATTTAAAAAGGACAGCTTCATAAGCAGAAAAGCATACTTCTGAAGTTATCCCACAAATCCGTGCTAATATAGCCGGGGTAATTGGGGACCTCATATCCTTTCTAAAATTATTCTTCCTGTATCCCTTTAGCACCTGCCGCACCGAGAAAAAACTGTGACAAGCCGGCAGATTATAAAGGCGCAGAAAAAATGACACCCCTGATAATGTCTTACTAATGTGAGACCAAGAATACTGTTTCAACATTAATGATTGTAGAAACAGAAGTACTAGGTCCTCCGAATGATTAGATAAAGACAGACTCATCGATGCTAAAAAGATTGACCACAATAACCATGAAGAACTGTAGCTCTTCCAGGTAGAAGCCGCCACAGAGTCCTGGATGTTTTGGAAAATTATGCTATCTCCCATAAACGGGAAGGGAAGATTACCCCCACTGGATCCGCTTCTGGCAGCAGCTTGAAAAACCGGTCCATCTGCAGGCGAGAAAGAGCGTCAGCAACGACGTTATTCTTTCCTGGGACGTATTTCGCTTTTAACCAGATGTTCCATTTTAAACACAGAAAAACCAAATATCTTAAATAAGAAACCACGGGAGGAGATTTAGATGACAAACTGTTAACTGCAAAGGCTACTCCCTTGTTGTCAGTGCTCACCAGCAACCTTCTATTGGCGAATAAACTGCCCCATATTTCCAATGCCACTACCACTGGGAATAGCTCTAATAATACTATGTTTCTGCAGAACCCATTGATGACCCACCTGTGAGGCCACCCAGCAGCGCACCAATGGTTTCTCCAAACCGCCCCAAAGCCAACCGAGCCAGCTGCATCTGTTTCAAGGTGAAAATCCTTGTCCAGCACAAAATCATGCTGCCACATGGTTTTCCCATTAAATTGCTCCAGAAATTGCAACCAGACCATCAAGTCCTGCTTGATCTCTAAAGATAGCCTGATATGGGCCAACGGGTTCTTTAATCCTGAAATGGCAGCATACAATCTTTTGGAAAAAACCCTACCCATGGGAAGAACCCTAGTGGCAAATGCCAATTGCCCCAAAAGGGACTGCATTTCTTTCAATGTCACCTTTTTTCTACCCAAGAAAAAATGCAAAGATTGGGATAATTTGCCGATTTTTTCACCAGGCAACCGAAATTCCATGGTGACCGAATCCAGTGTTATACCCAAAAAATCAATACATGTTGTAGGAAAAACAGTTTTATCTTCCGCCAATGGTATCCCAAAATGTTGGCATACTAATTTGAATGAAGATAATAGCTGACCGCAGTCCTCTGAACCTTCCGGGCCTAAAAATAAAAAGTCATCCAAATAATGAATAATAAAGGTGGAATGTGATACCATACTTACCACCCATTCTATAAATGTTGAGAAAGCTTCAAAGTAAAAACAAGAAATTGAGCAGCCCATCGGCAATGCTTTATCAAAGTAAAATTTATTGTCAAAACATATACCGAGTGAGTTGAAACAATCTGGGTGCAAAGGAAGAAGCCGAAAGGCTGATCGAATATCTGCCTTTGCCATCAAAGCATTTTTCCCTAGCAACCGTATCTTCTCAATTGCTAAATCAAAAGATGAATAAGACACTGATATAGCCTCAGTGTTGATTTGATCATTCAAAGAACTGCCAAAAGGAAATGATAAATGGTGTATCAAACGAAACTCATTTGGCTCTTTCTTAGGTACCAAACCCAAAGGGGAAATCCTGAAATCCAAAAAGGGGGGATGGTCAAACGGACCCTCCATCCTTCCTGACGCGACCTCTTTTAGCAATTTTATTTTTACTATTAAAGGTGCCTCATTAACAGATCTCAGATTTTCCACTACTGTACAACCTTTACCTTGAAAACTAGGTAACTGGAAACCCACTGTGAACCCGCTAATTAGCAATGAAGCTATCTGCTGGTTTGGATAGAGAAGCAGCCATGGCAGCATGCTTGAGAGCATCACTGGTGTTGCTGCTTTTGGAAATACCTTCCTTTGCATTTGCTTGTAATTTCCGAAAACATTTGGAAACTGGGTGATTCCCAGCACAAAAAGCGCATTCGTGCTTGTATTTACAAGACGCCATCCATTTGCAATGCGCATCATTGTAAGCAAAGCACACACCCTTCTTATAATTTACATTAGATGATACCTGGGGCCCTGCAGCCGCAGCTGAGCGAAAAATTGATTGTTTTTGAGGCAGAAATAAATTGAGCCATAGGCCAACATCTTTTGAACCCCATTGTAGAGATGGCTGCACCGCTAGCTTCTGCCTAAATGCTTCATCGTATAGCAACCATGACAAGCCACTGAAGCTCCTGTAGGCTTCTAAAACGATATCAATGTGTTGAAATAAAAGGGGGCTTAATTCAGGGGATTTTTCACAAAGCACACTAGCGTATATTATAAATGATTGTAACCACCCATAAAAGGACTTAATGAGAGCTTTGCGACGCTCCTCATCTGTCCTATCATCTTTTTTATCAAACCTGGATGGTTCTTTTGAAGGGGGAGGAATTGAACTGAGATCAATATATTCCCCCCTCCAAATCTTTTCCTTTACTGTAGAGGCTAAGTGAAACCCCAGCGGGGACAGAAAACAAGGCATGCACTCTTTTTGCCCTGTGACTTGCACCCCTCTTACTGCTTCTACATTACTGTTATTAGATGCACTGGCTAACTTAGATATACACATGGGCTCAGCTGTACAAGCTGGCCAAACCCCTGCACTGTTATCTCTGGGAACCTGCTGATTTGTAGCCTGTGCCTGCATTACAGTTAACAATCGTTCTAAGGATTTAGCTAATATAGATAATTGATGTGCTGTGTTTGACTCACCAACTGCCCCCTGAGCAGGGATCACTCCAGGGGATGACACCGGCGATGCACACCGCACAGGGATTCTGTCGGCTTGTTGGATTTCAGGCTGTGTGGTCACACATGCAGCTCTCTGTCCTCCCTTTCCGACCCTTGCGAGCCCCCTGCCGACCACGGGCGGGCTGCTGGCGTACTTCTCCTGTTGCTGTTGTTGTCCCCAGCGTGCTTTGTCCCCTCTCTCCGGGCTCTGTCATTGCGCATGTGCGCCGGCTCCTATAAGGGAGAGAAGAAAAAGTTTGGCTGCCATGGGCAGAAGCGGGTTGATCCGGGCTTGTGCTCCTCCTCAATGGGCGTCTTCTCTTGCTTGACCTCCGACCAGCCTCCTTTTCTTCTTCTGCGGCGTCATCCGTCCCCGCCGCTGTATGATGGGGGAATCCCGCGACCGCTCCCTCCGCTCCAGGGCATGGCTGTTGGTGTGGTCCCGCCGCGCTGTTCGTTTGCCCAGCTGATCGGTCCTCCGTGCTGCTTGCTTCGGGATCAGGATATGAAGGTGAGGCAAGACACTGTCGAATCCATTCTTCCCCTCCCGCAGCCTCGGCTTTTTCGATCAGTTGACGAATCAGGGCTTCCATGACGATACGTGAGCTCCTCCTGCTGGAATCTTCTGGTATCGCACCTCTAACCTGCCTGGAACTGCTCCTTAAATGGACCAGAAACCAGCTTCTAGAATTTTCCTGATCTAACACCTGATTTCACTAACCAATCCCTTACTGATTCTCAGATTTCCAGAACTCTCTAACACACCTGAGCTTAATCAAATCTACTGACTGGGGTTTTTTTTTTTTTTTTTTTTTAAACTATTGACTCTCTAGCCCTGTAGCTAAACCTTCTTAGAAACTTATGTATTAACCTTGCAGTTACAGTGACCCCATGAGGAAAGGGGAGCCTATATGGCTACTCCCTTTCCTTCCCCAATCTGGCCCCTATGGAAGAGTGGCAAGAAGAAAGCCATTGTTCAAAGAAAGCCATAAGAATTCCCTTTTGCAGTTTGCGAGGAGCTATGTGGGGACACAGCAAACATGTGGAAGAAGGTTTCCTGGCCAAATGAGACCAAAATTTTACTTTTTGGCTAAAAGCAAAACATTTTGGATGGCGAAAAAATAACACTGCACATCACCCTGAACACACCATCCCCTCCGTGAAACATGGTGGTGGCAGCATCATGTTGTGGGGATGCGTTTCTTCAGCAGGAACAGGGAAGCTGGTCAGAGCTGATGGGAAGATGGATAGAGCCAAAATCAGAGCAATCTTATGCCCCGTACACACGATCGGAAAATTCGACAAGAAAACCGTGGATTTTTTTCCGACGGAATGTTGGCTCAAACTTGTGTTGCATACACACGGTCACACAAAATTCCGACCGTCAAGAACGCGGTGATGTACAAGACGTACGACGAGCCGAGATCAATGAAGTTCAATAGGCTATTCGGCCCTTCTGCTTGATTCTGAGCATGCGTGTTTTTTTGCACGTCGGAATTGCATACAGACGATCGGAATTTCCGACAAGAATTTTTGTCGGAAAATTTGAGAACCAGCTCTCAAATTTTTGTTTTCGGAAATTCCGACAGAAAAAGTCAGATGGAGCCTACACACGGTTGGAATTTTCGACCAAAAGCTCACATCAAACTTTTCTTGACGGAAATTCCGACCGTGTGTACGCGGCATAAGAAGAAAACCTGTAATGCCTTGTACACACGGTCGGATTTTCCGTTGGTTTCCGACGGAGTTCCGCTCAAGCTTGGCTTGCATACACACGGTCACACCAAATTCCGACCGTCAAGAACGCGGTGACGTACAACACTACGACGAGCCGAGAAAAATGAAGTTCAATGCTTCCGATCATGCGTCAACTTGATTCTGAGCATGCATGGTTTTTAGTGCGTCGGAATTGCATACAGACGTATGGATTTTCCGATAGAAATTTTTTCTGTCGGAAAAATAGAGAACCTGCTCTCTATCTAAGTTCGTCGGAAATTCCGACAGAAAAAGTCCGATGGGGCATACACATGGTAGGAATATCCGACGAAATACTCCCATCGGACTTCTTCCATCAGAAATTCCGACCGTGTATACGCAGCATTAGAGTCTGCAAAAGACTTAAGACTGGGGAGGAGGTTCACCTTGCAGCAGCACAACTACCCTAAACATACAGCCAGAGCTACAATGGAATGATTTAGATCAAAACATATTCATGTGTTAATGCCCCATACACACAATCGTTTTTCATGCCGTTAAAAATGCCATTTTTAAAAATGGGCATTAAAACCGATCGTGTGTATGCTCCAGAGCATTTTTAACGACGTGAAAAACGGGCATTAAAAATTTCGAACATGCTCTATTTTTTCACGTCGTTTTTCATGTCGTTTTTTTTAACGACGTGAAAAACGATAGTGTGTATGCTTTCACGAGGAGAAGAAAAACGCGCATGCTCAGAATCAAGTATGAGACGGGAGCGCTCGTTCTGGTAAAACTAGCGTTCGTAATGGAGATAGCACATTCGTCACGCTGTAACAGACTAAAAAGCACGAGGCTGAAAAGCGCGAATCGTCGCTCAACAAACTTTACTAACATGAAGGGTGGCGCCATCCGAATGGAACTTCCTCTTTATAGTGCTGTTGTACGTGTTGTACGTCACTGCGTTTTGCTCGAGCGTTTTTTTTAATGATCGTGTGTACGCAAGACAGGCTTGAGAGGAAACATGAAAAAAAACGATGAGAAAAACGTCGGTTTAAAAAATGGCATGAAAAACGATCGTGTGTACGCCGCATTAGAATGGCCCAGTCAAAGTCCAGACCTAAATCCAATTGAGAATCTGTAGCAAGACTTGAAAATTGCTGTTCACAGACGCTCTCCATCCAATCTGACAGAGCTTGAGCTATTTTGCAAAGAAGAATGGGCAAAAATTTCACTCTGTAGATGTGCAAAGCTGGTAGAGACATCCCAAAAAAGACTTGCAGCTGTAATTGCAGCAAAAGGTGGTTCTACAAAGTATTGACTCAGTGGGGATGAATACAAATGTACGCCACACTTTTCACATACTTATTTGTAAAAAAAAATTGAAAAGCATTTATCATTTTCCAGTCTATCACATAAAATCCATTTACGTTTTTAGTTGTAATATGACAAAATGTGAAACATTTCAGCGGGTATGAATACTTTTTCAAGGCACTGTATCTGTAGAAATCCTTAACCCTAATCAAGGTGTCCTATCTTTTAAATAATGGCTGTGCACCCAGTTTTCTTAATAAACTGGGAAATAAACCATGGTTGCAATCTGGGTATCTCCTACGCATTGTAGTGGTGGCACCGCCTTCTCTCGCGCCACCTTTGATCAGAGTGTGTACTGAAGGCAGAAGCCGCCAGTGGCATTGCCTTCATATCCCTGTCCTATCCACAGAGGCTGACTGACAGCATAGCACCTTCCTAAAAAATGCCTATTGACTGTCTGAAGAGCAAATCTCCTTCCACTGTTACATAATACCATATAAAAGGTGACCTAGCATAGGATATTTTATTTCATGTTCAGTACATTCATGCTAAATAAAGTGTAATGCCGCGCACACACGACCGTTTTTAATGTCATTGAAAAAACCGACGTTTTTCTCGACGTGATTCTTCTCAAGCCTGCCTTGCCTACACACTATCATGAAAAAAAATGCTCGAACAAAACGTGGTGACGTACGAAAATGTATGACGGCACTATAAAGGGGAAGTTCCATTCGGATGGGCTGCTTTTGCTGATCCTTGTGTTAGTAAAGTTTGGTGAGAGAAGATTTGCGCTTTTCAGCCTCGTGCTCTTCAGTCTGTTACAGCGTGACGAATGTGCTATCTCCATTATGAACGCTAGTTTTACCAGAACGAGCGCTCCCGTCTCATAACTTGCTTCTGAGCATGCGCGTTTTTTTCACGTCGTTAAAGCCTACACACGGCCGTTTTTCATGATGAGAAAAACGACGACGTGAAAAACGACGAGAAAAATTAGAGCATGTTCCAAATTTTTAATGGCCATTTTTCACGTCGTGAAAAATGCTCTGGAGCCTACACACAATCGTTTTTAATGACCAAATAAAAAAATGGCATTTTTTTTGTCATGAAAAACGGTCATGTGTGCGCGGCATAAGGGTTCTTTCACATGGGTAGTCCGATCAGATCCGCCTGTCAGTTTCTCAGGTGAATCTGAACAGGTACTCCATGCTAGTCTATGGGCCAATTACCAGCGAGCACATCTAGGTCCAAGAAAAAAAATAGAAAACGTTTACGTCCTTTCCTGTTATTTCAGACTTAAATGTGATGGATTGGAGGTAAAAGAATGAAAACAGTTGCCCGCGGGGCTTTTTTTCAGCAGGAACATGGGGGAACGCAGTTCCGGCATCTTCAGTACTGAATGTATGTACTGTATGTAATGGCAAGGGGTGCTGGGCGTGTATTGGAGGTTCTATTGATGCTGGCTGCTGGAGAATCAATTGTCCTGGAAGGGATCTATTTTTGCGAGGGGGTCTATTGTTGTTGGGGGGGTCAATCATTGCTGGGAGGGATCTGCTGTTGAGGGAGAGGTCTATTGTTGCTGGCTGCTGGAGGGTCTATTGATGCTGGCTGTTGAAAGTCTAATGTTGCTGGGGGTGGGTCTATTGTTGCTGAGGGGTCAGTTGTTGCTAGCTACAGGGAATAATTTTTACTTGTTTTCCTGTTGTTAGTAACAAATTCCATACAATGTATTTAGCACCACAAAAATTATACTTGGTTCTGTATTTTCTAAAAGGGGTAGTACTGAGAGGTGGGGAGGGGGTGGAAACACGGAACGGTGCTCAGAGGTGAGTAGGGGTCAGAGACAAGGGGTGACTCGGAAGGGAGAGTTCCTGCACCTATTCTCTGATAAAAAAAGCCCTGGTTGCCCGTCTGTTTATATCTGTTTGCCCCTAGACCAAACATTGGTCTGTTAAGCTCCATCAGAAGATGGAGGAAAAAGAACTGAATAGACACGGAGGTCACAAATGCGGCATATGTTCTGTTCTGCCTCGATCTGGCAGGAGATTTGTTCATGGATCCCTTGCTGACTGCTATGGACACCACCTGTGTGAAAAATATTTACCTCGACGCCGGCCACATGCATATATGCGGCCGCTTGGTGGGTGGGCCTTAATTCTAAGCAGCCGTATATATGCGGCCCTGTTAAAACTACCTACCGTGCTGAGAGCCTGCTCCCAGCTTGGTAGCTGACAGGTACCGGGTTGCATACTAGCGATCAGAAGCTTTCTGATCATGTGACCGGTGTGACAGCCAATCGCGGCGGTCAGATGATCAGACACCTAGCCCTGCCTCCCGACATATGAAACCCCTTAAAGGGCTAGGAGGCGCCAAGGGGTTAAAGTGACAGATATCAAAGTACTCTGCCTGACAATGCCTTCACCTGTTTTTCTCCCTTGATGGATGGCACCACCTGTGTTCAGGTATTATCCAGGCTTAACATCTACTTCCTCGATTCAGAGATGACATAGTCCTGTAGATACTGGTGGTAGTGTAGTTGTTGTTCACAAATAAGTCTATGCTGCAACCTCTCACCATAGCAGGGGTGTCAAACTCAATTTAATCGCGGGCTACATCAGCATTATGGTTGCCCTAAAAGGGCTGGTTTTATCTTTAAGACTATTTAAACGTATCTACTCTTTATCATATTAAGTAATTGCCTCTGCATTCGATTATTACTTGTTTTAGCAGTAAATTAATAACTAGTTACCCACTTCCCACCCGGCCTATACCAGAATGACGGCTGGGCGGTGGTTCAGTTATCCTGACTGGGCATCATATGACGTCCAGCAGGATAACAGCCGCCGCGTGCCCGTTGGGGCACGCATCGCGGCGATCGGTGGTGTGGCGTGTCAGTCTGACACCGTTAAACCGATCTCGGTAAAGAGCCTCTGATGGAGGCTCTTTACCACGTCATCAGCCGTGTCCAATCACGGCTGATCACGATGTAAACAGGAAGAGCCGTTGATTGGCTTTTCCTCACTCGCATCTGACAGACACAAGTAGAGGAGAGCTGATCGGCTGCTCTCCTGACGGGGGGTCTGTGCTGATCGTTTATCAGTGCAGCCCTCGGATACCCGCCCAGGACCACCAGGATGCCGCCAGGACCACCAGGGATGGCCACCCACACTGGACCACCAGGTATGCCACCCTAGACCACCAGGGATATGCCAATCAGTGCCCAGGCAGCTGTCAATCAATGCCCAGGCGGCTGCCAATCAGTGCCTATCCACAATGCCTGCCAGTGCCACCAGGGATGCCTATCAGTGCCATATATCAGTGCCGCATTTCAGTGCCACGTATCAGTGCCCATCAGTGCCGCCTATCAGTGCCCATCAGTGCCGCCTATAAGTGCCACCCATAAGTACCCATCAGTGCAGCCTTTCAGTGCCCATCAGTGTCGTCGATCAGTGCTCATCAGTGCCACTCATGAGTGCCCATCAGTGCCGCCTATCAATGCCCATCAGGGCCGGTTTGCACCATGAATCATTCCTGTGTGATTCACATACGATCCAAGTGCAGTGTTATTTCAGCTTATTTATTTGAATGGGCTGAAATGGTGCCAAACTGCACCAAAAGTAGTGCATGCATAAAATCCACAGGAACTATAGTACCATGTGATCTGGTGCAGGTAAACAGACTGCGTATGTAAAACAGTAACCCCACTTTTCAGGCTACATATAAAGCAGGAGGACAGCAGGATCATGCAACCTGATTTTATAATTAATATAAAATTCAGAATCTAACTTTATAATTGTACATAAATTTTGATGCATGTAGTGGAAGTTTTACTACTGAGCTATCCGGTGCTCTGATTTCTGCTTTCAAATGTAACAGGTAGAGAAACATGTTTTACAATCTAATATGCTGCCATGTTGCCAGTGACTGTGCCAGTGGATTACATGCCAAGAACAATGTCACATCAAGTGTTTTCACAGACCATCTTTCTTCTAACAGTCCTAAAAAAACTGTATGTATTTTAGTTATAATCACCAACCACACAAGCAGGAAGTAGATTCATTTTATCATAAGACTTCACAAAAGGACAATGACTATGAAATCACGTCCTTGTCATCTCACATTTTACAGAGCTGAATGCACCTGTCTGACATCAGCCAAAAACGTACACCCACCTGGCTGGCACTCGAGCCAGCATCCTCATTGTGCAGATGGTCATAAATTGTTTGTATGAATAACCGTAACTTCAACAGATGCAATCTTAGCAAGATAACAACAACCGTTTACACCTGCGTTACTCTGATCAGTGCCAGGACCTCCCTACATGGAGCAATTATCAACAGCTAGGCCTAACCTGGGCCAATCGACCACGGCAATAAATTTTATGGCACCTTATGTTTTAGTTTATTTCAGTGGAAGACAGTGACAACAAGAAGCAGTTGTGCAGAAATTATGTTTGGGGCTTGTTCACACTATTTGCTTTGGGCTGCACTGAACAGCCTTGCCCAGCGCACTCCCAACACAAAGACGAGGACATTTGTCATGTTTCTATAGAGTCAGTTCTGTATGCAGTACAGTGGAACCTTGGATTACAAGCATAATCCGTTCAAGGAGAATGCTTGTAATCCAAAGCACTCGCATATCAAAGCGAGTTTCCAAATAGAAGTCAATGGAAACGAAGATAATTTGTTCTGCGTTGACTACTATTGCATGAAATGCCGCATGTGGCCAGAGGTGGGGGGTGCCGGAGAGCCTCCTAAATATTCGGGGACAGCTCGGCTGAACTCGGAAACCCTCGTAAAGGCTTGGAAACACACTGGAACAGAGTATTTACAAGTGTTTCTGAGTATTTCCAAACGGCTCCGAACCGTTCCGAGTGTCACCGGCACCCCCCCCCCCCCCACTTCTGGCCAAATGTGGTACTGCACACTGCAGAGGTTTGAATCCTACTCGTTTTGCGAGACAACACTCGCAAACCGAGTCAGGATTTTAAAAAAAACTGTTGCTTGTCTTTTAAAACGCTCGTAAACCGCATTACTCGTAAACCAAGGTTCCACTGTACTTTTTATCAATGCAGTGTGTTGCAACTCAAGCCACCACATCACAACACTGCTGCAGTAAAATTAACTGAATGAAATGTTACTTGTGATATTTCAATAAAGTTTTAAGAAAAAAAATAAGTAATTAGTGTGATGCACTGGGACTGGGGCTTCAGCACTGTTCTTACCAGCGACTCTGTGCTCAGCACACCTTGCTGGTGTGTACAAGCCTTTAAAGCAGTAGTAAACTGCCATAAAAATAAAAAGCAATGGGCCCCCTGCAGGTTTAAAGTGCTTGTAAAGGTACAAGTTTTTTTACCTTCATGCATTCTATGCATGAAGGTAAAAAACCTTCTGTGTGCAGCAGCCCCTCCAGCCCCCTTTAATACTTACCTGAGCCCCCTCTCAATCCAGCGATATCCACGAGAGCCTTGCCTCTCTGGGGACTCGCACTTCTGATTGACTTTTAGCAGCAGTGGGAGCCATTGGCTTCCTTTGCAGTCAATCACAGGCAGTGAGCCCATCAGGAGGAGGTCTGTGAATAGACACAAAGAGCTGCGGCTTGGGAGCGCCCCTGCTTGGGTGCCCCCAGAGCAAGATACTTGTTGTGGGGGCACTTGACAGGAGATAGGGGCCAAGAGCACCGGCGTGGGACCCGAGAAAAGGAGGATCCGGGCTGCTCTGTGCAAAAACACTACACAGAGCAGGTACTGTAAGGCCCCATTCACGCAGGGGCGGCACGACGCGGCACGACTTCTGGGGGCGACCTCGGCGGCGCGATCTCAAGACGACTTGAGACGCCCGTCGAGGCGATTTCCATAAAGACTTCTGTATAGAAGTCAATGCAGGTCGCCTTGGGTCGCCCCCAAAAGTAGTACAGGAACCTTTTTCTAAGTCGGAGCGACCTGAGTCGCTCCTATTAGAATGGTTCCATTGAACAGCGTGGGACGCGACTCGTCAGGCGTCCGAGTCGCCTGACGATTCGCCCCTGTGTGAACCAGGCCTAAGTATAAAATGTTTGTTATTGAAAAAATATTAAAACAAGGGTTTAATATCATTTTAAGTCATAATGTGTTAGTATACGCCGCATACCAGCATATCATGACAGACTTACCTGTATACGGAGCCCTCCAGCACAAAGCTGTCATGGCTCCCCAACGCTGCCATCTTCACTCAGTCTTCCTTCCGGGTTCGTGGGTTTTCGGCCAGCAGCCGCTGATTGGTTGGTGCTGCAGCGCGCGCTCTCTACTCCAGATCGCGGATCACATACTAGGTACCTGATCCGATGCAGAGCGGCCGCCCTGCTGCAGTATATCTACAGTGGGCAGTCCACAAGCGATTAATTCCACCTTAAAGGGTCAGTTCACCTTCATCAAAAATCTATGCAGGTTTGGGGCGCCTGTAGATAAAAACAAACTGTAGTTTTAACCGAAGTTTAATAATGCCCTTGATATAGCTGTAGGCCATTTTCATACTCCCGAAGCCAGACCAAAAATCTCCCAGAGATGGCATCATGCTGTCCTGCCCTGGTGCTAGGCTGTTGCTAAGACACTCCCAGCTCACTGCTCACTCCAATCATCATGGGGGCGAGCTCTCAAACAGTGGCATATGTGTAGTCTACTGTTTCCCCCTTTGCAGCATTGCTGAGTTTAGAGCTACTGCAACAGGGGAGAGAAAGAGCACATCACATTTGAGAGGGTTTAGATTGGCTGGGAGTGTATTATTCAACTTTGGGTAAACTACAGTTTTTATCTGTAGGCACCACTTATCTGCAAAGGCAGATTATTTGGTAAAGGTGAATTAACCCTTTAAGCCTTCCTCAACAAGTGTTATTTTCAGCAAATAAATGCCTATGAGAACTGAAAATAATAGTCAGGTGGCTGAGAATGAGTAAAATAAATCTGTACATTAAAATTATTGTTTGAAATTATATAAAACTTAAAGTGGAGCTCCAGGCTCCCTCAGAATTTTTTTTAAAGTCAGCAGCTACAAATACTGTAGCTGCTGACTTTTAATATTAGGAAACTTACCTGTCCATGAATCCAGCGTTGTGTTCACCCGAGCAGATTTTTCAATCGGCTCTTGGAGGCTGCCACCGCCGTCTCAGGGAAGGGAAACCGGCAGTGAAGCCTTGCAGCTTCACAGCCGGTTCCCTACTGGGCAAGCGCGAAGCATGCTGCGCATTGTGAATGGCCCAGCGGCAGGGGAATGAGGAAGGGGGGGGGCATGGTGAAGTAAGCCGGAAGTGGGATCGGATACCTGTCAAAAGCAGGTACCCGCTCCCTGCTCCCCCCGAAAGGTGCCAAATGTGGCAGCAGAGGGGGGAGGAGGAGGCAAAAAAATGCGAAGCTTTCCCTTTTGGGTCTATTACTATCCGTGCGACTATTGGGGTTGGGCATTGACATGCTTTGCATTAAGACAACCCATTCATTATAAAACAGTAGCCAATGCACCTTAATAGACCAATTAATATACATGTTGCCTTTTTTCTGATGTACCCTATTACAGGCTGTGCATCATGGTGTGCTGATGTGTACTGTGCGTTGGCCTCTACTGTACAGTGTGTTGAGATGTCCTTTGCTATGATTGACACCACAATACACCACAGTAGGACAGGTGTGATGACGCACGGTGCCGTAAGGACTCATTTACGCCTGCTTTGCTGTTTGAATGCGCAATCTGCATTCAGATTGATCTTCAAAGAGCAATAGACAGGTGATGAGGAGGTGCTGCATTGCCTCTTTACCACCTATTTTAATCCCCTGAATACTGGACAAATGTTCCACAACTGCGTATGTAATGTGCGGTTGCAGGGCGCTTACAGCACGTCCTCATTCTCTTGAATGGGTTGCACTCAACCAGTGGTACCTTTTGAGGAGCTCAACAGGGAGCATAATTCCTGCCGCAGCCCTGCAGAAATGGGCACAGCATGTGAACACCATTGGCTGCTGCCTTTGCAGCAACAGAGAGGAGCAGTTAAGGGGTGGTAAATGTGCAACTCAACAGTGGAGTCTTTCTAACCCCATACCACAAGTGTAAAAGAGCCCTAACTATCATGACTGCAACACATAGCTGTGAAAATGCCCTAGATTTACACTGGTTGGCAATTAGGGTGACCACGTGTCTCGGATTGCCCGGGACAGTCCCGCATTTTGCAGGTCTGTCCCGGGCACATTCATTCCAGGACAATACAGTGTCCCGTAATGAAACTGACACAACCACCCCCCCCCCCGGGCCAATCTGATGCCCCCAAAAAAGGGCGCCACATCATCGCTTTACTCACTTGTACTTGTCCTGGCCGGGAATGCCTGGAGGAGCACAATCCCGCCCCCTGCTTGTGACTGGAGAAATCATAAATCCCGCCTCTTGTGTCCAATCACTGTGCTGTGATTCGTTACAGCACAAGCTGATTTTTGGGAAGGGAGGGTGTCCCTGAATGGTAGTTTGGAAATGTGGTCACCCTATTGGTAATCTGATCAATGATTAAACAGATGATGCCTGCCTTTAGTAGGTCCTGAGATCTTAGAGGTCCTTGTGCACCTACTCAGGTTGCACAAGCATTGCATCCACCCTTGGCTTATTCCAGGGGTCTCAAACTGGCAGCCCTCCAGCTGTTACGGAACTACAAGTCCCATGAGGCATTGCAAGGCTGACAGTTACAAGCATGGCTGGCACATGCTGAGGCATGATGGGGCTTGTAGTTCTGCAACAGCTGGAGGGCCACCAGTTTGAGACCCCTGGCTTATTCTATACATGCCCTATATGGAGGCTTCCAGGAATCTAGGCTGTGTGTTAAGACTGACATTGAGAAATGAAAAGAGCCGCCTACTGGCTAACTAAGGTTAACTAAATGTAAATATGAATGGGCTAATTCAATAGCAGTGTCCATTCAATAGCAGTGAGATAACAAGCATAGTACAGTAAGACCCCTTTAACACTGAGGGCGTATTGCAGGCGCTATAGCGTTAAAAATAGCGCCTGTAATCCGCCCTTAAACAGCTGTTACATTCACTCCAGTGTGAAAGCCCGCCGAAGCTCCACCAAAGCCCCACCGAAGCCTCATTGAAGCACCAAGCAAGGTGTAAACAAGGACTGTAAGCTAACCATTTATTTAGTGACGGGGCTTTGACTGGCTTTAAGAGAGCTTTAACAAAGCCTGTCTGAAGCACACTAACACTAAGGCAGAACAACGTGCATGAGGGGGATTGCCGTGAATGGCCTTGTTGCTGTAGGCTGTGCCTATAGTGAAGCGTTTAGCTGAAGGGTCAGGGGCATATAAGTTTGAAGAGAGCAACAGGAGTGCGTGTCCTTGGGTGAAAATGCTTTGCCTACATAGAATCAGGGGCAGATCCAGGGGGGGGCAATTGCCGCCCCCGAGAAATTAGTTTTAGTTGCGGAACTTGCAGGCACCTGAGAGTCTGAGCGGACGGTAGTTGCAGAACTTGCAGGAGCCTGAGAGTCTGAGCGGACGGTAGTTGCCGTACTTGCGGGCGCCTGAGAGTCTGAGCGGGAGGCTCCATGGGCGGGTGACAGCGTGGGCTGCCGGGTGCCTCGGTGTGTGGGCGGGCGGCTCGGCGGCGAGTTAGAGTCAGAGAGTGGGTGGTCAGCTGGTCGGCTATGTGGGTGAGCGGGCGGCTGGCCAATTAACAAGCCAGGGGCCAGGAAAGCAGAGAGATGACATCATCTCTTACCGCCCTGCGCCCGCCTTGCATCCCTGCAGTAACTTCCGCCCACACTGTGCAGGCAGCAGAGAGATTACATCATCTCTCTGCTGCCTGACTCTGACAAGCAAAACACCACCTTAGTGACAATCTGCAACATGTGGCAAGTGACAATTACGCAACGTGTAGCAGGCGATGTGGCAAGTGACAATCCGCAACGTGTGGCAGGTGACGTGGCACACTTGAGGCACCCACTGATTCTGCATTATGGTGAGTTGAACCATTTCATTTTATATTACAATGTAATAATATAAATAATGCGCTTCAATCATCCTGACACCATAATAACCATGGTGCCGTGATCATTGAAGCTCTAACACCAGTCATTTCCCCGATAAACTGCCCACCCAAAAAAATATTGTCTGGTAGTGCCCCTCCCGAGACAAGACTCTGCATCCGCCTCTGCATAGAATATCATTAAGGTGGCGTTGTCACTCAGGACAGGAAGTTCTATAGAGGACTGGCAGGATCACCACAGACATAAAGGTATAAGAGGGCTTCAAACAAAAAGAATACCCTGACAAGAGTCAACCCGAGGTAAGCTTACATATACTTTTTTTTATGTTTTGAATTCAAGTGTATTTTTAGTATTGCAGCCAAACTGGGATAACACAGCCTATATATTTGTTAGATGTTTTCATCACACAGCACAACTTTACAATTAGCTGCTTACCTTTTTATTTGCTTGCAAAATCCTACCTAGTGTTCCCTATCTCTGTAGGGGGCTGGGGAGTTATGTTTAGCATAATTAACTCGCTCTGCACTGTGCTGGCAATTCTCATTTTCAGTTGTAAATTAACAAAGGGTAAAGATCTCAAGACTTGAGTGGTGGATTGTATGGTAATGCACTTAAACAAAAACTGCTCCCCAGTTTATCCCTCAATTGCACATTAAGGCCAGCCATACCCGGCTCGAATCTTGGCTGGTTTAGCAGGAACCAGCTGAGATTTGAACCATTAGTGGGCAGGCTGAATGTCAATTGATCATCTAGGGGACAACCAGCCTGCCGGATTCGCTAGCGATTATCGCAAGCATCTGTTATAGCGGCAACGATAATCATTGTCTTCTCCCAGCAGGGACGGCTTCCACCACCCCCCCCTCCCCCACCGTTGGGAGAAGATAATTGCTTGGCAGGAGGGATTCCCCTGTCAACACCGTCAGTGTTAATGGGGGAAGAATCGTGCAATTTTATCCAGGAAAGAAATTTGAACCGTCTATGGCCTGTCTTCTAAGTTTTCTAAACTACAATAGAAGCTGCCTAGAGCATGGATATGCAATTAGCGGACCTCCAGCTGTTGCAAAACTACAAGTCCCATCATGCCTCTGCCTCTGGGTGTCATGCTTGCTGCTGTCAGAGTCTCGCTATGCCTCATGGGACTTGTAGTTTGGCAACAGCTGGAGGTCCGCTAATTGCATATCCCTGGCCTAGAGAGTCTCGTGTATAATCCTCCTCCAGAGAAACAACTACAAAGGTAACAAATACATACAAAGGTAACAAACTCACATAATTTGTAATAAAAACATCTTTGCCATTCCGAAGCTTCCCTCCAACCACTTTTTTTTCATATTATTTTATATATACTGTGATTCTGTACTTGCCAAATATGCTGCAGAAATCTCCCTCCGCGGAGTCTACCTGCAACCATTTTAACTGTGGGCAGCTGAAGCTGCTGCCTGTTCACTTCCTGGATTTACACAGACACAAAGAGGCACACCTCCAGCTCTGCAGCTCTCATTGGCCCCCTTATATGACTCACCCCCCCTCCCTTCCTATAAAGATGATAGAGAGAGTTCTGTGCATGATGTCATAAGCCTAGGCTTTTTACCAGACAAGAAACAGGAAGTGGGCTGTATAAGGTATTTACTGGCAGAAAAATTACTATCAAAAGTTAAAACAACAAGGGGAGAAGATGTAATAGATGGAAAGATGGAAAAATGACTGAAGTTCTGCTTTAAATACACTTTTTTTTTAGGTCCTAGTGGCAAATAGTATCCCCCTCAATGGGGTCACAGACTGCATTTAAAACCTGACAGGATTTTGGATACATCTAGATTTTAATGTTTTATTACAAAAAGGGACACAGAAATAAAAAAATATAAAAAAAAAAAAACAATATCCTCCTCACCATCAGTCCTTCTCTGCCTATGAGCAGTGTTTGCTCAGCCTTTTCCCTTTCTACTACCAAAACAGCAAATACAAATCATTGTGTTGCATTTCCACACAAGTAAACCGAACGGTAAAACACAAAGAAACTAACCTAGTGCAATGATACAAATATCAATAAAATATTATGATAATATTATATAATTATTATTTTTATTCATATAATATTAAATAATACAGCTGCTGTGCATAAAAACCAATCAAAACTTAGTTCTCATTTTTCTAGTATACAATAGTTTAAATCAAAGCTAAACTCTGATTTGCTGTATTCCTTTTTTTTTGTTTTGTGTATATCTCTCACACTGCATTTGTTAAAGCATCAAATTATAGAAATGCCAAGTGATGAGATCCCACATTTCGTTGGGAAACTATGAGAATGGATGCAGAAGTACACAAAACAGTTGTAAATGTGTAAAAGAAAAAAAACAGAAAAAAACAAAAAACTGAATGCATCCATCATTGTATGACACTAAAAAACCAAATGGGAACTGCATCAAATCTCCTCTGAATATTTTGCCCAATATAGTTCTTGAACTAGATCCCTAAACCAAAGCGAAATCTGTCATCTGTCCTACCAGGGAAAAAAATCTGACGTGACACATGGACTGGTAGATGACTTATTAATTACCATTTAAATATGAGGTTATTTTTAGGCACTCGGGGCATGAAGGAAGAGTTTGTCCTCTGCCACATCTGCCGAATAAAAACCTTGCATCCATCTACTTCCAAAAGACGTCGATTTAGCAATCCCTGGCCAGAGAACATAGCTATAGGAAGGGTTCAGCATAGGGGAAAAGACGTTTAAATACTTACAGATCCGACTTGAGGGATATTCGCTTTTCTCATAATGGAAGCGCTCTTTTCTTTTTGGTGTCGGCATGTGTGTATAGCAGACTGAGTAATTCAGTGTTTTCTGTTCTTCCTTCAGAGGAAAACCACAGTTCACGAAGAAGCAGGCTGCTTGAGCAATGATTCACATACGGAAGCAAGCTGGCTTCTCTAGTTCTGGCACCGAAAGGCGTACACAGGCTATACAGGAAAAATAGATGTATTTTTTCTACTCTGGGTTTACTCAGTTTGAGACCTTGTATGCCACTTCACTGTACCTCCCTGCCTATGTGATATGATTGTGAAAGGCGACACACGTGGATAAGGCTGTCACATGATACAAATGTTTTTGATGCAATGGTTACACAATCTTGCTGTGTATGGGGCACACAAATGAGCACTCCGACAAAGTAACCTCTGCTAGGGACTTTAATCAGGTATTTAAAAAATCAGCTCTTTGATTCAATCGATATAATGGAAATGCAATATATAACAGAGAACTAAATGGGTAGACCTTGCATTTAGTCATCAATATTTTGTATGTGGGGCAATCGGTGGGATTGGTGAACACTTTGTTTTTATTTGGGGCACACATGAGTGCATTCGGGGACTTCACAGGAGGCCATCGTCAGCTCAACACAATAACAGGAGGGCTAGCAAGATTTGTACAATTCTCTGTTCATTTCTGATATAGTACAGATCAACCAAGATAAGCCAGCACTGTAAACTTTCGGCTTATAGGCAGTAATGGGGAAGTCACCGAAACCGCACTGAAAATGGATGTGCATGTTGTGAGAGGGGTGATCTTCCTATGGTCAATGCACCATATTCTGAGTGCTTGCCCCAGAAATTACATGACTGAGAGACCTGTAGAATGCAGAAGCTCCGGTTATCTATAAAACATTAAACACTTGACCCATCCCCCCTTTCAAAATGACCAGATTGATACATTTTATTTGGAGTCGAATGGCCATAGCAGCCTTTATTACAAACCATTAAATACAACATTCACAAGAAAACAAGTTTAATGCATATAATACAGTCAATGCATAACAACTAAACCAACCTCAGCTTATGACGGTCTAAGGTCTTTGAAGGCCTATATACTCACGATTAACCGGTTGTATCTGCCACCCAATCAAAGGCCACCAGCCACAACAACACCGGCTCAGGGACAATTAACCACTTACCATATATACTCGAGTATAAGCCGACTCGAGTATAAGCCGAGGTACCTAATGTTGCAAAAAAAACGGGGAAACCTTACTGACTCGAGTATAAGCCGATGCCTCACTGTCCACTGTTCCCTAGCTCGCTGTTCCCTATTTTACATTGTAAATAGTACCTGTAAAGAAGTTGCAGCTGCGGCGTCCATCGTTCAAATTCCGCGGCGTCCATCGTTCAAATTCCGCGGCCTCTTCCTGTTCCTTCCTTGATAGGCGATTCTCAGCAGACACTCTCCGCCTATCACGATCATTCTCTCATCCTCAGTTTTCCCAGCAGACACTGTGTTGGGTGTTCCGCCAATCACAGACGTCTGCTGGAAAACTGAGGATGAGAGAACGTTCGTGATAGGCGGAGAGTGTCTGATGAGACTCGCCTATCACGGAAGGAACAGGAAGAGACCGCGGAATTTGAACGATGGACGCCGCGGAATTTGAACGATGGACGCTGCAGCCGCAATTTCTTTACAGGTACTATTTACAATGGAAAAATTTCGCTGACTCGAGTATAAGCCGAGGGGGGGACTTTCAGCCCCCAAAAAAGGGCTGAAAATCTCGACTTATACTCGAGTATATACGGTACGTACTACCAGATACAACCTAATTAATACCCCGATGTTACCATCATATTGTTAGGAAGAGACACCCATACCTCAGATGGGCCCAACCCACAAAGAGATGACTGCAAGTTATCTGCCATAGAAGGAACAAACAGCAACTGTCAGGATATCAGAAAAACCCTACGAGAAACCCTGCTGCAACACACCCGCTGCCTCTCTGTTAGGTTAACACTTTAGGAAAGGCGCCACCTTTTCTACCTTCACCGGCACCTACCCTCTTTCCAGCGTTGCCTCCTTTTCCTTTTGCTTGCTCGAAGCATCTGGACAGCACATGAGTCCCTCCACACCCTGAGCAGTCATGATGGAAACAGCATGCAGTGCTAAACTTGCAAGATCTGGCATTGAATTGCCAACATAACCCCCTGTGATTTGCGGTAGGTTGTGAAGAGGCTGCCGCACCCTCGGCCCCACTCTGAATGGGAGGAATTGAACTCCGTGGAGACGACATAAGTTTCATCCAGAGACTGATGTTTTTGTGGTCCCACTGAAAGGAAGGCTGGACAGCCTTCTGCTGACAAAATTGCTCGTCATAGCGAAACCAAGCAACCCCACCATAAACTCACTGGCTTCATCGATAGAGTCCATATAATGAAAAAAAGGGGGGAGCAACTCTCAGGGGCCTTTTCCCCAATGACACTAGCTAAAATTGTATACGCCTGCAACCAGTTTGAGAACGTACGGGGAAACAACCAATACTGATGTTTTTCTTCCTCCTCCTTCTTACTTTCATCTGGTTTAACTTTAAAGTTAAATTTCTCCAATGGCAACAAAGACAAAATTTCCACATACTCACCCTCCCATATACGCTGCTTCACTTCCAGTTTTAGATGCCAACCCAAAGGCCCTTCAAAACACACATACACGTTGCATTTTTGCAGCATTTGCCAGATGTACCCTGTCAACACCGGTGACTCCTTTGTCAGACGATTTGTCGTCCGAAGCCTTACTGACCAGATTTTCCGTAGGCGCCACCAGCTGTTGCCTGGAGGAATCTGACAGTCCCGCACCCACACCAAGAGGGCGAGCTGAGGACTCAGATGGTACCTAGCCACTGACACTGGAAGTGGCAGCTTGTGCTGCGGACCATGCAGCTACCGGAGAGGAAGAAGGCCCAGACGTCACCCCAGATTCACAGCGAGAAAATTGTCTGATGCTGTGATGAGCTCCGACTGAGCTCTGACACAATCCCCCCTCCTCTCTACCCACTACACGACACACCGTCTGCCTTGAACTCTTCAATCTGCTAAGCAGAATGCATCATTCTAAATCACCTCACTAATACTTTACCCCTTCTGCAGGCCCCCTGTCTTTCTGGCCCTTCTCCCAGTTTCACTTAGCTCCAGGCCATATACTGGAGTGAGAGGCTCTCTCCCATTCAAAATCCATGCATGCGCAGTATGCTTTCCTGTAGCTGCAGCACTGAGCTAAGCCACTGCAGCTTCAAAGGGAAGGAGGGCGTACTGCGCATGTACAGGGCAACCGTTCAAAGTATGGTGCAGCTGTTCTCAACCAGAGTTCCATGGAACCCTAGGATTCCTCCAGAAGTTGGTAGGGTTCCTTGAGGTTTGGTTGACTGGCCTCCCATCCTATGGTGCTTGCATAGTTCTGGAACAAATGCCACTTGGCAAAGCCAGCTGCATGACACCGGTAATGGTTTTAGCTGTGTGTAAGGTGTGCATTCCGACCACCACTGTATAGAGGTACAGGGGGCATTTTTCTCAGTGGCCACAAATGTAAGGGACATTTTCCAATTTTACTGGTTTTAACAAGGGCTCCCCGAGGCCTGAAAATGATTTTAAGGGTTCTTCTGGGGTAAAATAGTTTGGAAAGGCTGGTATTGTGAGTCCTAGCTTTTAGGCAGCACAAGGCCAATCGCCTACTTGCTGCTCATCAACTTCAGGTATGGCATTTAAACTAAACAAAACTTTTCTAAACTGCCCAGTGTTTTTTTTTTTTTTTTTTTTAACCTACTGGGGCCTCTTGATTGCATAGTCAATTTTATTCAAAAAGTAACAAAGCCTTTAAGACTCTTGCAAATGGCAAAAATAACTCCATGTTTGTAGCCATGTAGCAGGTGCATTGTTGTCTATGGGACAATGCACACAGCTGCGTAAAAGATCAGTAGTGCAGAGCTATAAAATAGAAATAGAAAATGTTACGTTTTGAGTGCAGTAATTTACACACATTCAGGTGTATATGCAGGAATATTTGAGCGTATACGCATAAATGGCAACACTGGCAGCTAGAAGAGGATATGCGCGTATATACGCAAATTCTTTACAGAACATACCTTGTGTTTTTTATTCAGGGTCTTTCTGCCACCAAGATCTTCCATATAAACATCATAGTAAGAGACCTTATAGTATAACTAAAGGCACTCCACTTTTCTTGGGAAAAAATAGCAAATAAAAAATAATAATATAGCGTATACAATTGCGACACAAGTCATATTGTAATTAAATGTTATTAAAAATTGCCTTTCCTTTTCAATCTGCAGCTCTGTAATTTTCTGTAAAATGCAATGCAACATGGCTACCTGGAGGTGTTGTGTACACAGAATGTGTACAGAACGCCCCCCAGAAACATAATTTCCTGCTTGTGTGATTGGCTCACTGATTTTCCCAGAAGTCTACACTAAAATATAAGTCAGAATTCAGGCATCCCCTGCAACAAAAATTAAATTTTTGGTGTAATACTCCCAATAGGAAATCACATCTAAATGAATGCAGACCTTGCAATTTTCCTCATTTGAGGCCCGCAGGTGCAGCAACTGGTTGATAATTATAAAACCACTCCCATTAGACTCACCTTGCACATGGGCACAGAGAAACACACAAGGATTTCTTCAGAATAACAAAAGGACGCCGCTTCTGGATGAGGGTTCACTCCTTTATTTTTTCAGTTACAATGGTTAACATCACTAAGGGTGCGAGTATTGCCCTACTAAATAAACCTGTTGCTAATGTTCCACGACATACACAGACCTTAATTTACTTTATATTTCTAGCTGCCAAGATTGCTATAGCAACAGCGTGGAAAAGCCCTGTCATAGATATTGCAATAGTTAAACAAAAACTCACATGGATCATGTTAAATGAAAAAATTGTGACCTACGTGATAAACAATCCATCTTTTATAAAATATGGTCCCCTTGGCTAGCTTTCCTGCAGGTCCTGGATGCATGAATCTGGTTGTTAGAATAGGCTGATGTAGGATCCCCGGACGGACCCCCTTTCCTTTTCTTCTTCTCATTTCCCTTTCTTATTTTTCTTATTTCTCCCATAGATTTCTTGATTCCGGCCAGCCTTGGCATCATGCTCTCTTAACCCAAATTCTACCCCCCCCCCTTTTATTTTTCTCTATTTATTTATTTTTCCTTCTTATTCAAGATAGTGATGTCTACATTTCGGGACTCGATGCCCCCCTTGTGGGATTGCAATAATGCTTGGTGACAAGTGATCCTTAGTAAACCGTGGTCTCTGGGGTTGGGCTTCTCTACATGGGGGGCCTACTCCCAGAGATTGAGCTTTACGGCAGTCTTGACCTTGAATTCACGGCTTTATTGACCCACATTATGACTTAGGGGGTGATAGTGTGGAGACCACCCCACAGTGTCTATAAGGTTCTGGTCATTTCTACATCCATGTTATAACAGAAAACATATTATTCCTGCTTTTATTACTTGGTGACTAGGTGCTCATCTTTGGGTTTAAAGAAGACGTCACTCAATTGCCAAGAGATTCTGTAACCTTGTTTTTCCCCTACCTATGTACCATCTTTTCCTGTTCATACAGAGCACGCAAGGATTGTTTGCTGCTCTGCACAATGTTAATATTACTTTTATTCTTTAAAAAATTTAAATAAAAAACGATTGAAACAGAATAACAAAAGGAAGGAATCTGCAACAAAGTTTGTTAAAAAGCCATAGATCCACTCCTCTACCCCATTGGGAAAAAAGTTTTGGATTCATATACAGTTTAAAATGGGACTAAAGGCTGATTAAAAGAAAATGCTGGCAGGTAGGTTTGTATTGTAGATGAGACTCTGTGAGACTTTTCTGCAATAAAAGCTCCTGCCTGCCAGCAATGTCTTTCAATTGTAGACTGAGCCACGCATGTACAGCTCAGTGTATACGCTCAGTATGCCTTAGGTGCTGGAAAAAATAAAATAACATTAAAGTTTTATTTTTTTCCCTTTAACCGCTTGCTGACCAGCCGCCGCAGTTATACTGCGGCAGTTTGGCTCAGCTGCGCGAATCGTAAACAAAGCAGATCCCCATTCTGACAGGGGAGTATATAGAGATGTTTGTTCCTAGTGATCAGGAACAGTGATCTCTCTCTTCTCCTCCAGTCAGTACACGCCCATCACAGTTAGAAACACCTCACAGGGAACACATTTAACCCCTTAATCGCCCCCTAGTGTTAACCCCTTCCCTGCCAGTGTCATTTATACAGTAATCATTGCACTTTTAAAGCACTGATTGCTTTATAAATGTCACTGGTTTTCCAAAAAAGTGTCAAAGGTGTCCGATCTGTCCGCCGCAATGTCGCAGTCCCGCTAAAAATTGATGATCACCGCCATTACTAGTAAAAAAAATAAAAATGATAAACATGCCATAAATATATCCCCTATTTTGTAGACATCAGAACTTTTTGCGCAAACCAATCAATATACTCTTATTGCAATTGTTTTACCAAAAATTGTAGAACAATACATATTGGCCTAAACTGATGAAGAAATTACTTTTTTGTCATTTTTTGGGATATTTATTATAGCAAAAAGTATAAAATATTGTTTTTTTTTTTTCAAAATCATCTGTCTTTGTGGGAAAAAAAGGACCTCAATTTTGTTTGGGTACAGAGTCGCACGACCTCGCAATTGTCAGTTAAAGCGACGCAGTGCCGTATCGCAAAAAATGGCCTGGTCATTAAGGGGGTAAATCCTTTCGGGGCTGAAGTGGTTAAAATAACAAACATGTTATAGTTACTGTACCTGCTCTGTGCAATGGTTTTGCACAGAGCAGCCCCGATCCTCATCTTCTGGGGTCCCCCACCAGCGCTCCTGGCTCCTCCTGTTTGGCGAGTCCCCCCTAGGGAGCATACTTCCTATGGGGGCACTTGTGCGAGCTCGCTCCCGAGCTGCCTTGTCTGCGTCCATTGACATAGACAGGGCGGCTCAACTCCGCCCCCCGCACCCCATCACAGAATTTAAATAACAGCAATAGGAGCCAATGGCTCCCGCTGCTATCAATCTGTGCAGTGAGGAGGGACAGAGCCAGGAGAGCTGCTGCTCTCAGGCATATCACTAGATTGGGATTAGGCTCAGGTAGATAAAAGGGGGGGGGGCTGGGGGGACACCTGCATCACAGAAGGTTTTTTACTATTATACATATAATGCATTAAAGTAAAAAACCCTAAGGGCTCTTTCACACGGGGCGGATCCGTGCAGATCCGCCCCGTGAAGCTCCGCTTGCTCAGCGGGGATCGCTCCGTTGATCCCCGCTGAGCCGACGGATGACTGGGCGGTCCCCGCACACTGTGCAGGGACCGCCCTGTCAGAGCGCCGCTCTCCCCTATGGGGAATCGGATGATGACGGACCGTAGAGTCCGTTGTCATCCGATCCGCTCCGCCGACGGAAGGAAAAATAGGGTTTTCCTCCGTCACACTTTGGCGGAGCGGAGCGGATGTCAGCGGACATGTCACCGCTGACATCCGTGGCTCCATAGGGGTGCATGGAGGATCCGTTTCAGGTCCGCCTAAAAAACTGACAGGCGGACCTGAACGGACCTCCGTGTGAAAGGGCCCTAAAGCTTTATAGCCACTTTTTTGTTTACAAACGGTTTTTATTGTGGAAAAGGTCATAGTACAAGATTTTAACAGTGGTAGAAGATGTACAAGTGATAGAGTGATTTAGATTATGCATTATATCTGAGTAAAGACATATCATATGAGAAAATACATATAATAGATGATAAATCCATATAACATTTGCGGAAAAGGATCTGTAGATGTACTTAAGTAGAATAACAGTAGTGGATACTACACCAATAGTGAGGTTTCCCATAAAAAAAATTTGGTATATATGCATGGTGTCATATAATGTGTGGTGTATTCTCTCTGATAGTTTGATATTTGCCATACGGTTAAGAACCTGTGGCCATGGTACGTTGGATGATTGCCAGTTGAAAGCGATGGTCCAGTGGATAGAGCTAAATACAGTATGGATTAGTCTAGAACTGTCTATTGGTATATCTTGTATGGGGGAGAATAAAAGGCACATTTGGGGTGTTAGTGGGATCTTTCTGCCTGAAATTCGATCAATCATGAGACTTGTATTGTGCCAAATGTTTTTTAGATGGGAACAAATCCCAAAATATATGTAGTAGTGTCCCATGTGTAGGGCAGCCCCTGAAACAGAGTGGGGATGTTGATGGGTAGAATGAGCTGAGTTTGGCAGGGGTGAGATACCACCTATAAAGCAGTTTGGTGGCAGATTCTCTGATGGTGGTAGTTTTGGTGCATTTGTGTAGGTTTTTAAAAATGGTATCCCATTGTTCAGGGGAGAATGAAACATTTAGGTCTGATTCCCATTGTAGCATGGGCTGTGATTTTTCAGGCATATTGAATTTGTTTAGATTTTTATAAATTTTGGAAATTAATTCTTTGTCCCGTGGGGAGGAAATACAAATCTGTTTGAATTGTGAAAAGGGGATAAGTAGAGTGAGTGAGTAGTATTTTTGCTAGAAGTATTTTATCTTTGTAGTTCAGTGAAAGAGTAAATTTTGTATTGTTATATGTAAGTGATTTTAGATTTGTTCGATTATGCTGTTTCCATAGTGCTAATGAGTTTTGGTTATTATCTAAGGAAGTGAAGTGAGGGTCTCCTAGAAAGGATGCTAGGGGAGGGATGTCTGAAGACATCTTAAATTTGGTACCTTGTCTGTTCCACAGACAGTTGTAGGTAATGTGTTCCAATTATATTTAACGCTTTATAGCCACTCCTGTGCACATGCATGGAAGTTACATCATCCTTGGCCAGTCGGTCAAGATGGGTGAAGACATCAAACCCAAGCAAAACCCAAGCGAGCATATCAGCGATGGAGGAACATGGGAGAATGCAGGTATCTCAGCTCTATAGGGGTCCCTTTGACACAATAAAAGGCTCTGCATATTGCGACATATCAGGAACTCATGCAAACATGTAAGGTTACTAAGAGAATTTAAGGGTCCTGAAACATAAGACCACCAATAAAAAAAGAGATAGTCAGAAGGTATACGGTACTAAGTCACAGCAAGCCTATTCTATAATAGAAGTAGATATATAATATTATATTCAGCATTATATTATATTTTATTTTCACATTTCAGTTTTCTAGGTGATTAATGCCAAGAATATTAAATATTTTTTCATGCATATTTCAAGACACAGACAAGTGAACGAAGGATCATTTTCTCAAATGTCACGTTTACATGCCAAATAAATTTGAATATAGGGGATGTTTGGGGATATGTCAAAGTAATGCATGGAAATAAAGGGAGAACATTTTAAAGTAGTGATAAGTTGTGTCCTCTGATTGGTTGATATCATGCATGGAAGGCTTGGGCTTTGTCAGTGGTGACGAGTACACTGTTGTCATGTACATTAGTCTCATGTACAGCACTACTGTCATGTATAGAAGTGAAAGCTTATATCAGATGACTATAATACAAGCTAATATGGGAACACTTTGACACCTGTCATTTTGTCCAATATTTCCATACAGGCTCCATGCTGTTTTTATCTAGGAAAGATGGAAATTACAGCTGGCTTTGGGTTTTTAGCTTGTGATGCAAAGCAGGAAAGCATATGGTTTGCTGTGGAAACCTGCTGCTGAGTTCCAGCTGCCTGGGAAAGCTGTGACCAGATCGCACAGCTGGGAGAATCATCAGAACGGCCCACTGGGGTGATACAGAACAGCCAGTCAGAGACTTAACCGTTTAATAGGTGGAACTGATAATATGTACCCACCTGCACTAATATAACCATAAAGTGATACCTTCTCTTTGCTACTTACAGATTTAAAGTGACACTAAACAGAGAAGTGTTAAATAAAAGTCAGCAGCTACAAATACTGCATCAGCTGACTTTTAATAATCGGAGACTTACCTGTCCCAGGGTCCAGCGATGCAGGGGAACGAAGCCCCGCTCCTCTCGCCCTCCTCTCCATGGCGCCGGCACCACTAATGTGGGTGCCCGGCTGTGGCTTCACAGCCAGGCACGCACTGCGCATGCGCGAGCCGCGCTGAGCACTGTGACTGGCTGGGCAATCATCTGGGACCTGTGAAGTGTCCCAGATGATTGCCGAGAGGAAGGGGGGAGAGGTGAACTTCCTTCCAGCACCACGGTGCCCCGGGAGGAAGTGGGAGTGGACCCTCTGAAGAGAGGCTTTCCGCTCCCCCCCAAAAAAATGACATGCCAAATGTGGCATGTCAGGGGGTCACCTTCCCTTAAAGCGGAAGTTCCATTTTTGGGTGGAACTCTGCTTAAATTGTCAGAATTCATTCACATAAATCACATATATCATGCCCCTGTATTTTTTTTTTTTAAAGTACATTATTCATGCAACGCTGTTAAGTGGTCACATGATCTTTCCCTGTTCATCATTAGCATCTGCATTGAAATATCATTGGGAGGGGCTTCTATTACTCTGCTCATGTATGCTCCCTACAGCGTGAGTCTGTGTCTGGGCAGCCCGGATTGGTCAAAGATGACTGACACTAGCTTTCATTTTGTTCAGACGGCATCTATATCCAAGGCACTTTTTTTTTATTTATATAAAAAAAATAAGCGTTTTTGTGCATTTCTTAGTGAATGTACTCAATCAGCATACTATATTCCACCCCATAATGTTTAGCAATAGGAGGACATGGAGGAGGAGGGAGGGAGGGCAGTGTCATTTACCAGGGTGTATACACCCACATGTGTAACTCTATAGTCATGTGGGTGGCACAGATAACAAAAAGGAGGAAATTAAGAGCTTAGAAGGGAACTGAAATTGAGCATGCTCCGTAGAGGACACCAGCGGGTCTACAGAATCTCAACCTGCAATGGGGACACAAAGAAGATGGGAGGGACAGCTGAAGGCAGGATTAACCAGGTATATTTCACTCTACACAAAACAAATGCTTTAGTGGCTTTGTGAGTATGAACACTCTGTAGCATGTAATGGGAGTTTTTCATAGTCTGAGTTTAATCACACTTTAAAGTGAGGTTGGAGGAGGAGGGGATGGAGGAGAGGGTACTCTGGGACCCCCGCGCTTGTATGTGTATCTACCCTCTGCCTTAGCATTTCCACCCCTTGGGGAGGTTCTCTGTGTAAAGTATTAAATTATTACATATTTGTTGCATTTTGTAGTACTATGCTATATATTCAATCTCAGTTTTATTGGAGAATTATTATACAAATAGACAAATATACATACATTTATGGTATAAACTAACATAACCAAAACATTAAACAAAAAAAGGGGGTGGGGGAAAGAGAAAAGAAGAGCGGGAAAGATGGCAAAACCTAGACATCATATACTGAAACCTTATTGTGTCGCGTTTAAGTTCTACTCTAGTTCCCATTTAACCTTCTAGTTTCCTGTTGATTTCCTGAAGGTCCTCCAGGGGACCCATGTCTGACGGCATTGTATCCAATTCATGTGCCATGATGGTCTCCATCCTCTCAATAAAGTCCATTTCCACTACCCATTCATTCACTGATGGAGGTTGTATTGATCGCCAATGTCGCGGAATAACCAATCTCGCCGCCATCAACCAGTGACTGAGCAGACCCTTTTGTTGTACTATGCTATAAGTACTAAAAAGTTTGTCATTCTATTTATAGAAAGTCTATACTGGTATCTCCTGATGAAGAGGACTATGTCAGAGAAATGCGTTGAGCTGTAAAGACTTCTATGCGCAATCACTGCAGTAGTGAGATAGTTGGTTTTATATAATTGTATTTTATTGCAATCTGTTGTAATATGGGCTGAATTTGTCTAATTTTAACCAATTTGAATAAATGTTATTTTACACAATATGCTGTGCCATAAAAGTCCCACGCCTTTACTATTCCAATAGGCTCAATGCACTCTGTAGCATGTAATGTTGTTTTTCATAGTCTGAGTTTAATCACACTTTAAAGTGATTGTAAAGTCTCCTT
The DNA here is from genome assembly GCA_029206835.1 of Rana muscosa. Lineage (NCBI taxonomy): Eukaryota > Metazoa > Chordata > Amphibia > Anura > Ranidae > Rana > Rana muscosa. The sequence goes on from CM055117.1 coordinate 153,597,104, forward strand.
TTTTTCCTATAAAAATAATAAACATGTTATACTTACCTGCTCTGTTGCAGTGGATTTGCACAGAGCAGCCCAGATCCTCCTCTTCTTGGGTCCCTCTTCTGTGCTCCTGGACCCTCCCTCCTGTTCAGTGCCCCCACAGCAAGCAGCTTGCTATGGGGGCACCCGAGCTGACTCATAGCTCCCTGTGTCCATTCAGACACAGAACCCAGCCCCAGCCCCGCCCCCTCTCTCCCTTGTTTGGCTAGCTGACTGTGATTGACAGCAGGGGGAGCCAATGGTACCGTTGTGTCTTAGCCAATCAGGAAGGAGAATCTCAGTCGGCTGAGAAACTTGTGGACATCGCTGGACAGAGAGGGACCTCAGGTAAGTGCTAGGGGGGCTGAGGGGGGCTGCTACACACAGAAGGCTTTTTATCTTAATGCATAGAATGCATTAAGATAAAAAAAACCTTCTGCCTTTACAACCCCTTTAAGTACCTGACATTTATCTTATTAGCAGGGCATTGATTTCAGTGCTCTGCAATTAAAGTGATCTCAAAAAAGTGTTTTATGATTACAGCATACACTTTCATTTATAACATCAGCATTGTAATAACAATAAAAACAATACTTATTTATGACAATGCAATATAAGCTTACTTAAAAAATCTCCTTTCATGTTGTGAATTCTGCCTGTGTGTTGGCCATTTCTTTTCACAACTGGATTCCCTGCATGCATTGCAGTTTCACCTCTGCTGTTAACTTTCTTTTTCTTAGGACTACATATCCCATGATACCTTGCTGTTCACAAGCAGTGATTCCTGTACTGACTCCACCTCCTGAAACTCATCCTCTCAGCACCTCTTTAGTTCAGAAGGAAGGCTCTGTGAAACATTTGACACAGCAGTGTCTACTCACAGGGCAAAGTGACTATTACTGTAAGGCTGGGTTCACACTGCAGCACGGAGCGGCTCACAGCAGGGTTCCAGTGCATCCCTGTTCATCGTTTTAGGTCCGATTTCATTCCGAATTTTTGGCTGAAATCAGACCTGAAACGGACCAGAAGACGCACAGTACTCCTGTGCAAATTTGCACTGGAGCCGCTTCGGAGATGTGTGAACCGTCTCTGAAAAGAGCTGGTTACAATCTCCTGACATGCGAATGGGATGCAGGGAGACCCGCATCCCATTCGCAATAGTGTGAACCCAGCCTTACTATTACTTTTATGGGGACAACCAAAAATTTGGGGTTTTCTTTACTTTCACATTCGATGATAATAGTAAACATGACAAAAAGTGCGGATGAATCTCACTAACGGGAGCGAAGACAGCGATAAAAACCTAATAGGTGTTTTAATCCATCTCCACTCTATCCAAAGCTAAAAAAAAAAGTTTTGCCTTTAGTTTAACTTTAGGCAGCTTTGCATGGCAACCAATCAGCTTTTATCTTGTTCAGTTAACCTCAGAAATGAAAGTGGGAAGCTGAATGGTTGCCATGAACAGCTGCTCCAGATTCTTGCTGCGCCAGGTTTGATAGATTCCCCTTTTGTTGTGAATAGATTGGTTCATAGAATACAAAGCATTCTGTGATTGGCCGAGGATGGGGGAGAGAGCAGACAAAGCAAGGATGCTGTGTGAAGAACTACAAGTCTCTTTTGAAGTGCCGAAGTATAGCAAAAACCTTGCCATCAGCACTGTAAGTAGTAAAGAACAGGCAGCAATCCAGAAGGTGGCATACACCTCCTGAGAATTAAAGAGGAGCTCCAGCCCCCCCACCAAAAAATTAAAAGTCATCAGCTACAAATAATGTAGCTGCTGACTTTTACTATTAGGGCACTTACCTGTCCAGGGATCCCGCGGTGTCCTCACCCAAGCTGATTCTTGAATAGTCTTTCTGGTGCTGGCGCCCCCATCTTGGGTAAGGGAAACCGGCAGTGAAGCCTTAGGGCTTCACAACCGGTTTCCTACTGCACATACGCAAATCGCGCTGTGCTTTCTCAATGGGCTGGCTGCAATGAGGGCTGAACTTCTGGCTGAGTTCACCGCGCTCTTGCGACCACTGTCACAACATCAGTTGCCTCCGAGCCAGGGCTGTACGAGAGGCCTTCCCTCTGCATGTCAGGCTCAGCCGCAAGGTACCAGACAGTATCAGACAGCCCCGTCTGAGCCTGCAAGAGGGACCTCTCCAATGGATGAAATCTGCCAACTACTTGCGGCTGAGAATGATGTGCATAGGAAAGGCCTCTCGTACAGCCCTGGCTCAGAGACCACTGATGTTGTGACAGTGGCCGTGAAAGCGCGGTGAGGTATGGGTGCCTGTGTAATCTACCGCTGGAAGCAGTGGGTGTGTCACCAGGATGGACCAGGTAGCTGGAACAGCAGATGTTAGCAAGTGCAGCAGACCCCGGGCTGGTGGGCAGCAGGTAGCAGTAGGCAGCAGCTGGTAGCTGGTGCAGGAAGACCGGTGGGCCACAGTAGAGGAAACTCCAGCGGGAGCCAGGCAGGTGCATGCAGGGCAGATGAGAGACTGGGTGTGTGGTCAGACAAGCCAGGTCAGTAACAGACGGTCAGATGTAGGCATAGATGGCAGGCAAGGAATGGTCAAGGTACAGACAGAGGTTGGCAACACAAAATGAAAAAGATGGGCAGAAGGCAGAGACAAAGTCCAGATACAGGCCAGAGTCAGGGTAGGTAGCGTTCAAGCGAAATCAACAGAAAGTCGGGTCAAGCACAAAAGGATCAGATTCAGGAACACGGGTGCAGCTGCAGATCAGACAGCAATAGGCTAGTGCAGCTGCTGCTCTTATATAGGCCATTTGGCGCCAGCGTTGATGGTGAACGCACATGCGCATACACGTTCGCATTTGCACACGATTATTTATGCGTGTGCGCATATTCGTGCGCCTGTGATTGGCGAGACGGCACCTGCAGTACCATGCCTGTGCATTCACATCTGCCTCGAAGCTTCAGCTGAGCTCTAGCCAGGATGTCCCTGACAGGAAGTGCACTGGTATTTTTAATGAGGAATTTCAGACAAAAACGTACTGCTTAGGCACAATTGACAAGTCTATACATTCCCATTAACACAGCAAATCTTGACTTTTTGAGTTCAGGTCCACATTTACTAATACAGTATACGCAAATGTTTAATTTTACAATTACATGGTCTTGTGATGGGACCCTTCCTACTAGGCTATTTCAGATGGTCCTTGAATTTGTAGTTCATGTAGGAAAGACAGGCTCTATTGATCCCTGTGAATGAATGAAGCTGTCATACACACAGAGTATATAAGCACCCTTCTGGTCACTTGCGTGCACAGGGACACATTCCCGTGCATTTCTGACCTCTGATGTCAGTTGGTCCATTGACTTGCTCTGTGGATGAATGATAGCTGTGTTCATCCACATTGACTAATACAGCCTGTCACTGCTGTAAGTGTGGGGTGATGAGCTGTGTCTGTGAGGTTGTGGCTCATCTCCTGTGTGAATAAGATAACATTTTTGACAAGTTAGGTCTAGGGGATCATTCACACTTGTTCCTTTGCTGACGTGCTTTTTTGGTGTACAGTATAACCACTGTACATTCCATCTAATCACTCCTAATGAGCAACCAACCAAAAAACACACTTCCATAGGGTTCAGGTGTGCTTTGTCTATATACACAGTGGGGTCCCATTAAAAAATTTATGTCGACAAACAGACGCCATGTGTTGTTGTATCGCACAATAACGCACAGGAGAACACATGTGAACTAGTATTGGACAAGTGTGAATGCAACGTTCTTGGCTGACAATCACCAACATAGGGGTTAAGGTTAATATATATGCTGCCATAGATGACCTTCTACAAATGTTACTTGCCTGGCTATCTATACGTTTGCCTTAGGCCCCTTTCACATGGGTGATCAGGTCCGTCTCAGTTTTTCAGGTGGACCTGATCAGAAGGTCCATGCATTCCTATGGACAGGTGGGTGTAAATGGACTGGTGTTAGGGTTGCCACCTCATCCCTTTAAAACTGGACACATATTAATTACACAGGTTCTGTGGCTGATTAAGGTGGTAATTAAATTCACGTGCCTTATCTGCATTAAATTAGCCTCAGAACCTGTGTAATTCATATGTGTTCAGGTTTAAATGGATGAGGGGGCAACCCTAACTTGTGTCTGTTTACAACTGTCTACCTCCTGGTCTGATCCGGTCTGCTAAAAGAATGGAAGGGGATCCGTCCTCTTCCATTTTAGTGGATCAGATCAGAGGGTAGTCAGTTGTAAATGGACAGCTGGGTCAGTTTACTACCAGCCGCCCATAGAGCAGAGCTGATCCCCTGCTGATGGGAGCAGAATCTGCCCCGGGTGAAAGAGGCCTTTGTGCCCATTTTAGTATTGAAGCCAGTCACAGCCAAGAAAGCTATCATTGTGGGAACCTTATAAACATTATAGTTGTATTTATGTACATGCTGTAATAAAGAAACCAATGTGTTTAATATGTGTACTTATTCTTTAATGTCACAATGGGTATACATCAAAATCACACACACATTGTAAAAGTAAAGTTATACAGTAATGCATTCCCCCATTAGTCTTTATGAATTTGTGCTGGTACTTTTTTAGCCAAAGTATATAAGCAGAGCTAGAAAAGATCTACGATACAAAACAAATAAATAAATAAATAATACTATTTAACTAAACGAACATAAATCAAAGTGGGCTGTGCATATTCATAATCATACCATTAAGCAAATTACAATGTCAAAATTACATTTTGTTTTAATTTATATTTCCAGCTTACTAAATAGATGACCTGGAAGGTCACAGTCTAACTAAATAACATTCCTTGGGGAGAAAACTGTGAGCTTTAGGTCCATCTGGCATACATGCATTTATTGTACTAAGACTTCCTTCAACTTTAACCACTTAAACTAAGCATAGCGCCACGAAAAAATTGTATTCTCCCAATTGTATTCTGCCCGCACTGCATGGGTTAACTGCTCATTTTGTCTAGGGTGGCAGGGAAATGCTGTATTTACCTGGTCCTTCGGTCCTCCAGAAAACCGAACTCACCCATGTCCAGCGGTGGACTGTTCTTGCCGTCCTCACGTCCAGAGCTGGTCTAAGGGCGTGATTATGTTGGGAACAGTCCATTCACAAGATCGCTAGCGTGCAGTGGGGCAGGAGCGGCGGGGACCGGTCTTGTGCTCGAAGGATCGGGCAGATTAGGTAAGTAAATCTCAGCTCTGAAATCACCCTAGACAAAAACGTTC